>OU795036.1:58729502-60128897 GCA_917208275.1 Patella pellucida | reverse complement strand
ATCTTTCGGGGATGCCGAATACACGTATACTTGGGGAAACCCTTGTCAGCTATATGACACTTGTCAGCTGTATGTCCATCTTCCTGTTGTCCCGGTAGTACTGGCCTGTAACACGCCCTGAAACAACATGTAAAGCCATTCTTCCAGCAACAGTGATGCCTCCCCACACCATAACAGAACCACCCCCAAATCGATCATGTCTGATGACGTTTACGTTTTGGAAGCGCTCGTTTCGACGATGCCACACCCTCCTACGTCTGTCCAAAAATCAACACTGAACCTTGACTCATCTGAAAACATCACATTGCTCCAGCGTCGATTATCCCAGTGTTGACGATCCCTACACCAACGACGTTTTGCCTGAATGTGATGATCTCTCAAACAAGGGATCACGCGAGGACGTCGGGCGCGAAGGTGACCCTTATGCAGTCTGGCCACTCACTCTCATACCAGTGTCTGTTTGAAGACGAGCGCTGATCTGATTTGCTGTGATGACACGATTTCTCAAGGCCAAGGTAAGGATAAATCGAACCTTGGCTTGAGTTGTCGCTCTTGGTCGACCTGAGCGTGGTCTGTCCTGTACAGATTGTGTATCACGGTATCTGGACCATAGCCTGCTCATGACAGACTGAGAAACATTCATCGTCCGCGCCACAACCGCCTTTGTTGTGCCGATCTGTAGCATGCCAAGGACACGTAACCTTTCATTTTGTGTAAGCCGACGCATATCAAAAAAACAAAAAAATTAAACTGATGTTCCCGCCCTGGAATTCAATGCCACAATGACTGTGACATTCAAAGTCAGAGTCGTGTAAATCTTGGGTTGGACCCCCATGATGATCCCAAGCATCACCTGCATTCCATGCGGTAGCTATTGGTGCATTTAGGCGTCACATGTAACTGGAAATGTTTCTTCTGTTAGGTTATATAGTGACTTTTTTCGTAGTCATTTGCATATTTTAGTATTATGGCCCCAAAATCAAATATCCCCTATTTTCTTTTGAATAATATATATAGGTTGCCTTGAATGCACCATCATTGTATGACGTATATACAAACTGAATAACAACAAAAGACAGATGTATAAATATCAGTCGGGACTGGTATAAAACAATTAATTATAAATGTCAGCATTTGACAATAGTCTTTATCTTTTTTTCTGACATGATGTATTGATTTGAAGCTAGATGAATTAAAAACAGATGGAACGCGGACTTGTTGTCGTCGTGGTGTTAATGATTATATTCGGGCCTACTGTTCGCTTGTCGACTAAATAAATAGTCGAAACATGCCCACGTTTTTTTTACTTATTATAAATATATATAGATATATTAAACCTTTGTACAATAATTAGAATCTCTGGGTATTTACTAAGATCTGGTGAATTGAAAACTGTATCAATATTCATCATCCACAACAGACGAATTTCCGTTATTCTTCACAATCCTGCGTCATTGAAATTCTTTGATTGATCCCCGTTTTGACCCTGACGGAGAGAATATCTACCGCTGCTAGATTGATTACAGACTTTATGTTTAATATGTGTTTACATTTCAGCGTTGGTTAAGTCACAAGTCTTTTATCAGGTCAGATTCCTTTTTAATATTTAAAGCAGTGGATACTTTAGCCGAGTCAATCGGCGCAAAATTATATTCAGCCGAATGGGTGAACACAATGGCCAAATGCTACGCCCTATTTACCAGTCGATTACATCAACTTTCGCGTCACATGGCTGTGTCTATGTCTTCAAAACATCATGTGAGTTCTCGCTATGAGTGATTTGTTAATGAATTCTACATTCCTTCGAATGCTTCAGCGAAGCGGATGCACCAGGCGAATACAATTCGGCCAAATATATCAAACCTGAATGATAATTTCGTATTGTTTTTCCCCGGATTAAAAGCGGTACGTCCCATTACAGCTTATTCGGATTGAATCCAGAATGAAACGCGCCACAGTGAAGGTTATTCATGTCCAAGATGGATGCACCAGACATTCGTATCGGTGATCAGATGTTGCTTATGTTGAATTTATATTTTCGGCACCTTGCAATGCAGCGCCGAGCACGATTCGGCCGATTCATTTGGCTAGTGTGTCCACCGCTCTAGAAACATTTAAGCTACGTTCACACTACATGCGCATTCTATGCTGCCCCCCCCCCAACATCACCATAGTATCTACTACATACGGTGGATTGAGCATTGGTCTAGTCGCCAATACATCGTCCAATATAACCGTCTCTGCATCATCTGATATATTCCGCCAAGAGGTGCCAGATTTGTTTAGATGCTTTCTTTTATTAGCCCAATCCTGCTTCATGTTTTTAAACTTATTACGACACTGATCGGCCGTTCTCTCGTGTCCCTGGTCTGATAAAAGTTTAGCTAACCGTCTACATACAGGCTGGTTGCGATAGGAAGCCTGCAATTGTGCCTCAACATCATCATCTCTCCAAAGTTGAAGAAGGGGAAGCCTCTCCTCCTTAGCCTAAACTGCACCTCGGTTTCATAAATACATGATTTCTCGCGATAGGAAGGAATTAGATGTGAACATGCGCGCAAAGTTATCGTTCCTGGTAAAACTGTTGATCGGAATCAGGCGTGTCACACTCAAATCCTGACTGCGAAAAACCCGTTCGGAATAATTGTTCCGGGTTGAATTCGGAAAAATATACGAATTCATTAATTCACATTCAATTCGGTTTGTATCGAATTGAGTGTGACGCCAAAGGCAAGAATAAGATATTATTCTGAATTCAATGCAGGTTAAATCCCTAGTGTGAACGCAGCTTCAGTTACTGGATAGCGTAAATCGCTAGAGTGGTAGCGTTGACTAATTGAATTCGAAACGTCGCACAAATAATTATATAATAGCTGGGGTTTTTTTTATAATGTTCTAGTTTATTACATTAATTCCGTATCATTTAAGTCCCCATTTGAAATTTTTAGACAATATATAACTGTAAGAAGTTTAGTCGTATAGAACGCTGAATATGTTTAGGATTCGTCCTCTTGCGATCCTAATGCTTCAAAAAAAAATTGCAAATAGTCGGTTTATACATATTGCGTTCACAAGCGAATTGTTGACGGGCGGGCTGGGCGATGACACTAAAGAACGCACAACTTATCGACCAGAGTGCGTGCCCAGAAGAATGCCCCAAAGCCAAGCAGCTTTGATCTTTTGAACAACAAAAAAATTATTGTTTATACATATTGCGTTCACAAGCGAACTGTTGACGGGCGGGCTGGGCGACGACCCTTAAGATACGCACACCTAAACCCTATCTTGCGTGCCAAGAAGAATGCCCCAAAGCCAAACACCTTTGATCTTTTGGACTACAAATAATGTATTGTTATATTTCTTAAATAATTCACAATTTTGTGATTGATCATAAAGATTGTTTATAAAACACTACAAAAAGAACCCCCCAGAACATCGCTTAAATTTTAATAACGATGTTACGGAATTGAACACCAAATTACATGTTAACCAAATCTGCGTAAACTAATCTGTTAGTGTGCCATATTTATTTCCTACCGAGAGATATAAAATTTACGATGAGTTAATGCCGTAGCAGTAGGGATGGGTGTGGAGGGGTTAACGTAAGCTTTCACCTATCGCAGACAAATTTGAATGGTTCCTAGGAAACTTGCGAGAGGAGCAAGTCCCATACAAATTGCTCGCCAACTTTGTTTGGAGCTAGGTCAAATCATGAGGTTTTTGATACTTATCTCACAAGTGAAAACGTAGACTAACTCGCCGATCTCGTGTCTATATGACTTATCAATATATAATATTTCAAATTAAATAAAAAAAAATACACCAACACATTTGTATCGTTAGCATCTTAAGTCATGCATAATCTTTTCAATGTACATGTGAGTAAATCTCAAGAAATTTATATATTATGTACACAAGTGAATATTGTACGGAAGCCTATAAGGGTCAATCAAATGAAAAAAAAATCTGACGATAACCTATCTTGTAATTACTACAGGAAAGCCTATCTTGTTATTACAAGATAAGGAGAAGCCCATGAGTAACTTATTTTAAGGTCGCCATACACCGATTTATCGAATATGTTACCCGTCTTCCATTAGCCCAGGTTAGGCGCATAACAGTAGGACGTTAAATCCCATTTCATTTATTTTATGTAACAGAATCGGCAAATTCATGTCATGCTCCTATAAATATGATTCGTTATGTTCATGCCTCCATTAAAATCTTCCGGCGTGGTTTCCCCGTGTCAGGGACTGACATTGACAGCTGCCCAGTCGTTCGGATGGGACGAAAAAACGAGGTACCGTGTACCCCTGGCAGTTGGAATTCGATATAAAAGTAAGCCGTAGCGCCGCTGCCCGTTCAAAAATTTCCCTATTAGCACACTGTATCGCGTATGCCCGTCTTCAATTATCCCAGGCTAGGCGCAGAAGAGTAGGACGTCAAACGCCATTTCATTTCATTTCCATTAAAATCACAAAGTTCATACTCTCATTAACTTCATACTACCACCAACTTCATATTAATATCACGATTCATCAATTTTAATGCTCTCCTTAAAGCCACAGAACGCTATTTATATTTCTTTAAATTTTGATTTTTGACTGTTTTTGTTTTCCTTTGTTGTGACTTTACACAGTTTTTATTGTCTGTGCTGATTGCAGAAGTTACCGAGTTTAGCGATTTTTATAAATTAAAATTAAAATCTGTGTGAAGTCTAAATGAACGAGAAAACAACAACATTTTTACGGTAAATCATCAACGGCTATTGTAGAACGGCAGATATGATTCAAATCTGTTGAAAATCTGGGAGTTGGGTGGCTGTCATTGAGTTAACTGGCGTGGTTTAGAATCCCCGGTTGTACGTGGCAAGGAGTAGGGTCGCCTGTCTAGCCTCGTGGGTTTTCTTCCGGTCCTCCGATTTTCTCCCGCTGCTAAAGACCTCTACGCGCAAGCGAATTATTGAAATAAAATTGAACCTTATGTTAGTCCCGGGATGACCTAGTTTATGTCGAATGGACGTTAAACCCCATTTTTCTCTCTCCCTCTCTGTCTGTTAAAAATCGGAGTTGATTATTGTCTTGTCATGTTAATAAATGTCTTATTATGCCGTAACATAAAAAAAGTATTTCGTTTGCCAAGCTATCCGATAAATCAGTGTAGGGCGACCTTGAAATAAACCAGTTAGAACCCTTTTTTTCATGTGATTGACCCTAATGGGCTACTCCGCATCTTGTAGTTACAAGATAGCTATCTTGTTATTACAAGATAGGCTATATTATGCTATCTTGTAATAACAAGATAATTATCTTGTAATTACAACATAGTCAGAATATTTTTTTTTCATTTCATTGACCCTAATGGTCTTCCGTAATATTGGCTAAAAAACTATATCAATCAATCAAATTAAGCATTTAATGTTACAGATCTATTAAATTTGCCGTGTATATATGTATATATGTCAAACAATAACTCAAATTACTCATTCCCAACAGAACTTTAAAACGTTATTGTTTGCTCGAGATATTGTGATTGATAGAAAAATGGTGAACATCTGCATCTCTTTGGTGAGTGAAAGCCACTATATTACTTTTATTTAACGTCTTCAAAGCAGGGGCTATTTTTTTTTTTGGGGGGGGGGGGCGAAACGATACTGTACATGCAGTATCTTTGCTACATGCATGTGCAATAATTACTCTTCTCCGAATTCAAAGGCAAGATATGACAATTGACAACAATAATAAAATAGATGCATTATATATAAGAGCTAAATATGCCTTATTGCGGGATTGTTATGGTTTCAAATGCTTCTTCAATACAAGTTAAGTATTTAAAGGTGTATTCTACACTTGCCTTTTGCGTGATGTTTTCGGGCTTCACATGTTAGAATTATTCAAATATATATTAACTATCAAGCCTCGCACAGAATAAACTGATTTGACTGAAATGTTCAATATAAAATAGTATTGATTTTTCATTTAACAGCCAGTGGTTTATCTAATTATACCATAATAGACAATTAACGTTATAAAAGCCGCATCTACTCATTTTGGACTCAATGTTTGTGTCGTTCAGGTTCGTTCAGGTTAAACGATCAGCGAGACAAAAGGAATGGCAGCATAAAACTTGTCAGCGTCCTTGAGGAGAGGGGCAGCTGGGACACTTGTCCAGAGGCCTGGAAACTAGAGGGGCCCGGTGGCTTGTCGAGTAGGCTAATGTTGTTTCATGACAGAATCGTGTAGATCTGATTATTATGAGACCAGTAAAACTAAACCGTAGTACATATATTTTGTATGTCATCGTTGTGTTAAATCTCAGTAAGTAACCTCCAAATATCCCAGGTATACACCAAATTGACACTATACAGTTATGTATCTTTCAAACAGGCTGCTAGCAGTTTATTATAATAACGCCTTTTCATGACAAAACAAATGGTAATGTTGGTTGTTGCTGTACAAAAGGAACTACGACGTTTGTACTTCACATTCAAAATATTGTCGTTTAAGCGCAATCTTGAAGCTAGCTTATAATTAATTGAACTATAATGACCTTGCTTATCATTTTTATTAAATTTGTAGGTCTTATTCTTATGGACATGTTTTTGTTGTCAAGGTGCACATGTGGGATCATATAATCCTTGCATTGTAAGTATACAGTCATTTACCTACTATTTCTTATGTATATGCAACGATTGAATTTCTTTAGTATCACTAAATACCGAGCATCGTTTTTCGATGTTGTCCGAGCGCCCTTTTTTTTGATCACAAACGGCATCCTTTCCTGATTTTGAAAAATTTATTTCATCAATTCGTTGAGGTGGTTGGGGAATTGGGGTCGATGGCCCAGTTGTTAGCGCAAGTGCGTTGTACCGTAAGGTCTACCATTAAGTCAACTGGCGTGGTTTCGCCCCCCCCCCCCTCGTTGTACGTGACAAGAAGTGGGTTCGCCTGTCCAACATCGTCTCGTGGGTTTTATCTGTGTCCTCCGGTTTCCTCCCATTGCGAATTATTGAAATGAAATCGAACCGTATGTTAGTAGCGAATGTACCTAGTTTGTGTCAAGTTAAATGTTAAACGTTAAACTCAGGCCCGTAGCCAGGAAGTTGGGTTGGTTTTTTTTTTGGGGGGGGGGGGGCAAAGATGTTTTCGGGAGGGCCTGTGTTAAACCCTCTCTCGCTATCATTAATTCTACTGGGATCTACAGCATTGGATCAAAACGAAATACTTTGTGATTTAAGACTTACGTGTTACTCCGCATGCGTTCCAGAAGTCTACGACAATACGCCCAATAGCAGAGTATGATAATCGGTAATGCTTGGAAATGACTGGAGTGGAGATTAACGTCTCACCAGCATAATACTTAATACTTTTCTTTTTAAATTTCAATATAGTTTGAATTTGTATTACATGTCTTACGCGTGAGAGGGAGTGAGGGGGCAATTTTCGCCCGGACAGCGGAGTTTTCATTTACCTTTTCTGATTTGTAAATGAACGACAATTATTGCACAGGAGGGCCTGTTTCAAAGTAAGCGATCTTACATTTTGTCATGCTTGGGGTAATGTTTCCTTTTCAGAAACGTCCGACACCATTTATCGATTCTGGTGATTTTTGTAAAATATGTTTTTTTATTACAGCTTGCATTTTGCCCTGTGAGTACAACATGTAAGGCAGAAGTAATTCCATGTCTTATTCCACCATGTCCGTTATCGGCCGCCTGTAAACCAGGTAATTGTCATTAATTATAAATGAAATACAATGGGGCCTAGAGTATTAATTGTTTTTCCCCCGGATAGCGACGCCACGGACTACTCTTGTTTCCAATTTCAGGTGGCAATGGTTCTTTTCAGACACCGTCCTTGTCAGACCCCCGCCCTTCACCGCTGACAGGAGGAAACGGCGCAGGGAAATCTCATTGAACGTTCTCGGCCAATACCGAGAACGAACTTGTGACCTGGTTAACAAGTCACCCCTTGTAAATAAGGAAGTACGGCAAAATACCCATCGCTAACTAAATCTCTGCGGAAATCAACAAGTCTGACACAGTTCATGTTTGTGTCGCGCCTGTCGAAACGCGTTTTGTCTTTTATGGTTAATACAACAATTATTTAACTAGCTTAATTCCCAGAACATGTCCTGTCAATAACTAATATTTCACCGCTATTCAGCCTATACTTGTCGCGAACAACGCCTTGTGGGTTTAAATCATTCTTGTAAAATTGGCTGCGGAAGAAAAATAATGTCTTAAGAATAATCATGTTTTTATCTTTATATCTATAATGAACAGCAGTAACGTTATGGCTAGCACATATTATATTCTATTCTATATTTGTATTCTTTTTAAGCGTATGATTCTGGTTACTACTGTCCAAAGGTACACACATCGTCTGTGGGAATATGCCTGACGGAATGCAGAAGAGACAGGGATTGCTATGGTATTAAAAAATGTTGCCCCAACGGTTGTGGCACAAACTGTGTTGTTCCACTAAAGGAAAAGCCCGGATCTTGTCCTCATCGCGGTTATTTTGGAAATTTAAACACACACATATTTGGACTATATTGTGGCCAACAATGCATTTCAGATTCCAGTTGTCCTGGTGACGAAAAATGTTGTTATTCGTACTGTGGCAAAGTTTGTCAAAAACCAAGAATTAATTATATCCCATATTAACGTTAAAAATGTCAAAGTCATTTCACATTATTTAGAGTGCGTGCAGTTTTGACTCGCCTCGCCATATTACTCGCACTTACCAGATTAAATTTTAAATAATCAATTTAACTATACATGTACTTTGGCGTGAATTCGGTCGCGAAAAACTTACGGGTATTGTCTGGGAAATGTAAATTCGTATCAATCGCTTAAACGCAATCTAACTTTTTTTATCTACTACCCCCCCCCCACTTACCATATTATACAGCCATTAATCTTAAACTTCACGCATGTGACCACTGTTTCTCACTATGTTTATGATTTATTTTTCTTGCCAATAAAATAATATTCTTGAATGTGGTTGTCGTCAATTATTTCCCCAATCATTATAACCACGATTTAAATACGGTCAATCTTGCTCACGCGTCCACTCATATTTACCGAATGCTGGTACAAAAACATCACAGCTTCTCTATGGCATATACAATGCCCAATAGCTTTCGTTGAGTAGTCATGGTTTTGTGATGAAATATACAGCCTAACAGATTATTTCCGGCCTTCTTCGGTAAATATGCGCCATTGCAACCCATCGCAGATAAACCATTGAGGTTGATAAAATATATTTCCATATGTACGATTGTATAATGAATAAAATATAGTAATTGATTAATTTGTTGTTCTGTCACTATGTTTACAGCGGTACCCCGTATGCATGATTTTCAAAAGTGGTGAGGCAGACAAAACGTTTTTTTTTTTTAATTACTTGAGTTGATAAGTAG
Source organism: Patella pellucida (assembly GCA_917208275.1). NCBI lineage: Eukaryota > Metazoa > Mollusca > Gastropoda > Patellidae > Patella > Patella pellucida. Next base: position 60,119,471 of record OU795036.1, on the reverse strand, counting down.
GCCTATAAGATAATATTTAAGGTGTCTACGAGTTCCAACTGTCAATATTTTTTTTACGTGCACGCTAATACCTCTACGGATAGGGGGGTTGGGTGGCGTGGTTTCGAAACCCCGGGTCCTTCGTTTTTCCTCCATTGCTAAAGACCTTAACAAGCGAATTATTGAAATACAATTGAAACCATAATACATGTATATGTTCGTCCCGAAATAACTTAGTTTGTGTCAAGTGGACGTTAAACCCTATTTTTGTCTCTCTCTCTCTCTCACGTCCACGGATATACCTTTTTTTTTAAAAAACAAGTTTATCCCATCGGAATGACTTGACCAGGATTTCGAAGGCTCTCTATTCGAACATGGGACATAATTTTATAATTGAAAGATTGTCAAACTATGTTGGTGGAAGGTGGGGGGGGGGATTTCTCGGGGCGCCTAATACCCCCCTCCCCCCACTAAATACGGCCCTGCTATATGTTTTACATGCAAACTTGGTTAACCATGTATCTCAATGTCAAAATGTTTCTACAATATACTGTATGTTCTGTTTTGTTTGTTCTTTTTTGTTTATTTAAAAAAAAAAGAATTGTTTGTTTATATTTATGGTGGTGGTGGTGGGAGGGGGGTGTATAGATCAGTAAAAAAGTGCAGCGGTCGGTTACAATTCCTGAAGCAACGACCGCGAGTTTTATAACATACTTGATAAGATGTACGTATATTATAGTTAAGGCGAGATCAAGCTTTCTATTGAACATGTCCTGGGGCCGGTTGCTCAAAGCTCCGGTATCTGTTAACGATCCGTTAACTTTAACGAAGAGAAAGATTGTTGCTGGAAATAAAGGCCACAAACATTCGGTGGTGCAAATTTTTCCTACAGATTTATGCTAATATTCTCCTAAAGGAAAAAAAGTATTTTATAGTTTTTTCTGTAGTAAATTTAACAAACAACACGTTACCTAGATATAGGGCCGTTATAGTTTAACGGGTCGTTAAAATCACTTAGTTTTGAGCAACCGACCCCTGGTCAATTTGTTCTGCAAGTCGACAAATTTATCATGAGTTCGCCTACCTTACATTTAATATCCGGGATTCTGTGGTATTCCACGTGACGTTTTCACTCAAATGCTAGTAAGATATAGTATGACCTGGCCCTCTTCAAGGCGTGGACTGCAGTGGTTCAGTGCGTACAGAACATGGTCACTAGCCGGGAATTCAGGGATTAAATTAAACCGGCCTAGGTCGAAAAAATGGGTACAGGCGGAGCTGATCTGACGTCGAGTTCACGTGTACACGTTAGCACACACTCAATTATTATACACGTCAGAATAGTTATATTTTTAAACTATAATTATTTATTATTATCTTCATTATATATACCGGTTTCGTAACTTAGCCGTGTTAACATTATCCAATTGTGTTTTTCCACTACACCCAGGGACCCATAACTAACATGTTTGACAAGATAATACCCTGGGGTGGAGGTTATTCCCACTCGAAAATTATTTTAAAAAATTCGGGGGGGGGGGGGAGCATTTCGACCTAAAATGGTGTTTTGTTAAGTATATCCCTGGTGTGAAGTTTGTCCACTATACCCAGGGACCTATAACTAACATGTTTGGCAATAATTATGATACCCTGGGGGATGGAGGTTGTTCCTACTCCAATTTTTTTTAATTTTTATTTCTTTGGGGGGGGGGGGGGATTTCGACCCAAAATGGTGTTTTGTTAAGTATATCCCTGGCGTGAAGTTTCTCGCAGAGAGGGGGGGGGGTCATTGGAAAAGGGGCTTGTTGTCAAGCGAGCTGGTTGGGTGGGAAACTCGTGCCAAGCGGAAATGTTGTACAATCAACAGGAACGCTGTCTGTCAAGCAAAAAAATAATATTTCGGGTTATGGAAACGATTCTGATATATCAACTCCCCGCTGCCAACCCATCCAAGGTGGAATCGTTGATATCAAATTTGTTCTCTGACCTATGCCCCTTGGGGTCCCCCTACCTAATAATTTCAAAACTCATCGGAAAAAAGTAAACTATGTTTCACTATTTTGGGTGATGGGTCCTCATTATTTATTGAACAAAACATACAAAAATATTTGCCATTTCAATACAACAGATATGACAGATAGATGTTATAACCAATATGAGACTGGTTGCAAGATGCCACATCCGCAAATCAATACTCTACATAATCCCCTGGCTGTTGTGCAGAAAAGTAGGACATTATTAAACCCTGTTTCATTTTCAGATTTTCTTGCGTGGTTTCCCCTTGTCAGTGATGCAGACAGAGGGCCTGACAAGAACAGCTGCCTAGTTGTTCGGATGGGACGAAAACCCGAGGTCCTCCGTAGACATTGGCGTGCACGTAAAAGATCCCTTGGCAGTTGGAATTCATGCCCGTCTTCAATTAGTGAAGGTTTGGCGCAGAAGCGCAGGACGTTAAAACCCATTTTATTTCCTTCACTTTACTTACTTTCAATGTCATTGGAAATAAACTAGTGGTAGTAGCAGGAGAAATATTGCAGGATAATCGAAACTACACAAAGGGGGATAACTCTCGGTATTATTGATAAAATGACCGAAGAATTTGTTTTTATTTTTCTATGACAAAATAATATGGATTTAGAGAGTTGGAGGCGCCTTCAAAAGAGCCCGAAATGGTAATTATGGACGTAACATTACTTTTACATTGATAGTAAACCGTAAAGGCGGAAAAACTTCGAACTAATACGATAAATCTTGACAGAAAATATTTTTAGCTCATTCATTCATTCAATTCATTCATACCCATTTGATTTGCATTTCATATGGCTGTTAACTGTTATGATTTGTAATTGTTATTAATTATTATGATGATGCAAAACTGAAAAGTGACAGTAAGTTCATCACTCATCTCAATTATTTTCAACTGCCTTATCAAGCAATAGTCATCATTATATATACCATGTATGAATGTGTGTAAACGTTCAGTTCAGTTTAACACTAAAGTAAAAGTCAAGACAGGCTTGTGTACTGTTATTTATATAGTTCAGTTCCACCAGGGCTATGCGATATCACAGACAGTTAATGCCAATATCAGTAAACAGTAAACTTATGTAATTAAATAGGCTAGATGTAATGGTTTCAGCATCATCTTTCTACATGTATAATACAGCCTTGACATTGAAAGAGCCATTTGTCAAAATAATTTTGGTGGTGACAGTGTGATGTACGTGCTCAATTTAATGGCAACCTATCCTATTTGTTTCGTCCGTTGTAAAAACATCTGCTGCTAGTACATTAAAGCCCAGCTTATGACGCCCAATGACTGGTCTACGATCAAGTGGAACTAATCAGTTGTAACTACTTGGGCGACCTATAAACGCTCTTACGACTGGTGTGAGTCGGACGCAAAACAGTCACCGTCTAGTTGACTCCAGTTTCTCTGGGTTGCACATGTTCTACTCCTATGACTGGAAACAACTAGTAAATTGTCCTTAGTCTCAGGGGACATCCAACTGGTTTCTTGTGGTTGCGTCCAGTCGTGGATAAATTCAGTCGTAGCGACATAAGCTGTCAGTTGCCGCTAGTCACCGACAGTTTTATCGCGTCAACTGGGCTTTAGATTACCTGTACAGTACATGTAGGCATAGTTAACAAATAACATTAGCAAATTTCAATCATTCAAATCCTCTTTTTTTTGTTACAGGAGGCTAGAGTTTACTATTTATCAGGGAGATATGGAAAGTTTTGAATATATATTAGATACAGAGAAAATGGACACTGCAACTATTTTGGAATGTTGTGCTACAGCTATTTATGAAAATCATATGAAATGTTTAAGATATTTGATTGAAAAAGCCAAATGTTTAAGCATTGATATCTTTACCACATTCCCTGGCATTATTGCATTTTTGTTGCATTGTGCAATTGAAGTTGGATCAATTGAAGGATTAAAATACTTAATCTCTGAAGGAGCTGATGTAAATAAACGATATTATGAATCTACGCTTCTGCATAAATCAGTTCTGGACGGGCGAACTGATGTCACAGAATTTCTTGTCAGTTTGCCCCAAATCAACAAAAACCAAGTCTCCTCAAAAGGAAGAACGCCTTTAATGGATGCTGCTTTCTACGGATCTGTCGACTGCTTACACATTCTCATCGAAAAAGGCTGCAATGTTAATTTTACAAATGATAATGGCGTTGGACCTATTCATTGTTGTTTTAGTGAATTGGTAGATAGTAAAAGTCGTTTAATGTTATTAATTGCACTGGTTAAAGCAGGAGCTAATATAAATCAAGCTGATAGCCTGGGTTGGACACCTTTACATTATGCCGCATGGAAACGCTGTTTAGATGCTGTGACCTTTCTTATTTATCATAATTGTGAACTAGACATGTTGTGTGCTCCAGTGTATGGAACTATGCTCAAAACCAATCTATCTCCCCCATTTCTCCTGGCACTGGAAAGGAAATGTTTGGAGGTGGCTGATGTTCTTGTTAAAAGTGGTTGTACTTATACAAAATTCTACTGGGCCAAGCAGAAGTGCAGTAAGGATGAAAATGTCTACAAATGGCTGAATAACTTGTATGGGAAAGTTCCGTCTCTGAAAAGTTACTCCCGTAAAATGATACGAGGAACATTAGGTAAAAATATACATAGTAAAATAGATCAGTTGACCATACCAGATAGTCTGAAGCATTACATTCTATTAAAAGATGTTCTGCCTACTGTTGAAACTGTATATTTACATTACATAGGGTTAACATAAAACCGGGTAAACTTAAAGAACCGTCTGTTTTACTGAGCTTGAAATGAAGAAAAGGTGGGCGAGCATGTCATCACATTTATAAATTATATCTAATATAATTTGAACTACACACAAATATTAACCCTTGGTACATCCTTAAAAAGACTGAAACTGTTGTTCCTTAGACACCTCAAACCACCCTGAATATATGAAAAACTTTCTGTATTATAGGACCGTTTTGCATGTACCACAGCTATGCATGTCACAGAAGGTTTAGGGCTACCAAAGAAGCCCTAGGTTCAAGCAGTCTAAGTGCTAAAAGGGTTAATGAATTTTAAACAATTTCTGCCAGTGATGAACTTCTGAATCTTAGGCCCTGTATCCATAGGCTGTTCCCTTGTGGCGTGTTCCCTTGTGGCGTGTTCTCTTGTTCCCTTGTCACGCGCCACAAGGACAATGAACCTTTGTTTTTTAACGTGCCCGTTCCCATAGGATGTTCCCAGGGAACATGTGGCCTCGTGCACGGAACATGTGGCTTGTGACCGGGAACACAAACAATGAACATGTCAATTCTTTTTCAACTGCACTAGAGGGAACACGTTATTACTAGTGCGATATTGTATGGAAACTTGTGTGAAATTCACCCAGTTCATTGCGAGTTCCAAAAAATGGCCGGACCCAGCACCGTGGTCCTTGTCTGAAGACATGTTATCTCCTGAGATGAGCACCCGGGAGGGACAAAAATGCAACCAGTACCTGATCAGGGAGGGGAGGGGGCATAATGGGAAAAATATCCCGGGTTCCCCGCATATAAGCCCCCCCCCCCTCAGTTCTGGGTCATACTAATATTTATCCCTGATTTCACTAGCATAAAGTAAATGGAAACAATACCCAATTTGACAACGAATTCAAAACGTCAATGAAATCGCTGGCCAAAACTATCGCCTCAGATACACTGAAATTAATCCTAATTTAAAAGAAAGAAATCCTGAAGAAATACACCCCAGGCACTCAAGGGGGCGAAGTACATACTAGTACGATCCGCGATCAGTACGAATAATTTGAACAAACGACAATGGGGCTCCCGCACAGTCGGTATGTCCCCCACCCCCACAAGTTTAATCCGACACTGAATGCAATAGCGGCATCCTCCTCACCCGTACGATTTTCAGTAGTTAAGTTCATCGTCGAGCTATCAATATGTCAATAAAATAATGACGGTTCGCATAATGATAGTTGTGTCTTGTGTTAATTTGCTCTCTCATCAACATTCGTATGTAGTCTTTTCTTTTACCTATCTTTCCATCGTACATTGTACACGCCACAAGGGAACATCCTATGGATACGGGCGGGTACAGGGTCGGGGAACAAGGTCACAACGCCACAAGAGAACACGCCACAAGGGAACAGCCTATGGATACAGGGCCTAATATAGATATCTTGTGCATTGTGAGCATGATTGATTTGTGACACGTCTCTTGGCAAGTCCTCTTTTGTAATCTTACAGCAACTTTAACCGAACAATGTGTTTATCTCCCAAAACTGCAGCATATTTGCACTTTTATATTTCTTTTTATATGTTTGTGATATGTACCTACATTTTGTACTTTTAATTACCCTGAAACTACTGTGGCTACATGTATTAACAATGAAATATTGATTATTATTATTTCAGTTGACATATTTTGGGGTACTCTGTAACCCATATTTTATGTACAATATTACATGTATTTTTCATTTTTCTGATGCAGTGCCTTGCATACATGTAACTACATACATGTACTAAACTTTTTTTACTTATATCCCATCTTTTATTAATTAAAGGGAAATAACTCTTCTATACATTAAATGGAGGCAGACCACCATTAATTTTCCTATTGACTATAATGTTAATCCTAGTCTCTATCATCCAGAAAAATATTCTACGAATATTAGTCTGGATCCGTTGTCAACATTTGACAAAATTTGGCTTATCATAAACAACGTCTAAGGGAGTTAACTCCTCTTAAAAAATATGTTTACACCATGACTTAGCTAAAGAGACTGGATAATAAGACACATTAATAACCAAACTCCCGGTTACGCATGAGCAATGGGCTTTACGTCAAATATTGAGAACGGTCCCAGACCCTCTGTATGTTGAAGACTAGGAGGTTCTTGGTGACCGAGACTATGTTAATCCTTGCCTCTTTGCTCACCTCAAACTTTTCCCCAAACTTTCGTTTGGCTGAATGCTTTTCACTATAGACTGAGGAACAAATGACCATGTCTTTGCACTAAAATTTGTATGAGTTTGACCACCAAAATTTTAAGATACACCAACTTGAAGAAGCATACCCAAAACATGTAACTAGTTGCCGTACATATCACCGTAGCCAACCTGATAACTCAGTTATCCTTCCGCTTCAAATCATGAATATTTACCAAAACCTGGCAGAAAATATTAATTCAAACCCTCTTCTTCCATTCTAGACCAAAAAATCAATAAAAATGTCCATGCAAAGGGGGAGAAAAGAGGAGAGAGAATTGCTATAACGGTGGTGGTCTGCCTCTAAATCGTTTGTGTATGATGAATATAAATGGATTGGGATTAGAGTTTTGAAAATAGAATATATTGGAAAAATATCCTATAAGTTATATAATTTCAAACAACTTATTTTATAACTAACTATAAATCGATATTGTACTTTTTATTTACTCTTCTGATCCAAGATTTCACAGAAAAGGAGGCTAACTCCTTTAAAGAATGAGTATTTAAAAAAAAAACGGTCACAAATTGCAATGGATTAATATTTACAACAAATGATATAATTTTGGATTAGAAGTAAATTTAAATACAATTGTTGATCATTATAGATCATCTGATATGTAGATTGTTTATTTTATGCCTATTTTGTCCCCATAGAAAGAGGTCCCTTACTATACCAAACACCTTTCCATTTTGCAGTGAGTTGTACCATGTTAAAATGTTGTATATACATGTATTCAGAGTCCCCATTGTGCCATATTCCAATCACTTAAACAATTACAACTGTATGTTTTGTGCTACACTTATCTTGTGAAAAGCATTACACTGTGGCATACTGTATATGGAAGGGTATCGCTGCCAATATTAAATGCTGTGCATAAATGTCTTTTCCATTGATTACGTGTGAAAAGTACAATGTACAGAGTCCTAATACCAGTAATGATAAAGTCAAAATACCTATAAGGCCAAAGTTAAATGTAAAACAGCAAATGTAATGTGTCAAATGACAAATGTTTTATTGCAAAATGCTGTGTTTTTTTTTAGATTTCTACATATTAACATTTCTCTCTTTTCTCTTTACATTTGCGCTCTGCCACATCTCATTTGTCCTTTACGCTTTCAACATATCATCTTGCGCAGAGCACTTTATCAATATGCAAATGTTGGATACCACGTGACTTATTAACATACGGAGACAACCGATTTTTCTACCGAACACAATTTGGCGACCTATTAGGCTAGCGAGCTATTCGACCAATCCAGCTTACAACCTATTCGTTGGTAACCTTTTCAGAATGAATTCAAAGGACGCCCAAACTCATCTATTTTTATCAACCACTAAAATCCATCGTAAGGTCTATCAAACGAAAGTAGAATATATTGTTATTTTTAAGTGAAAGAACGGTTATATTCCGAGTCAAATTTCGGGTCATCGTACAAAATTCTTAGCATCCAGCTATATATATTCTGAAAAATAATTAAATAAGCTTTCCAAAAAGCTTTAGTAAAAGTTAGCACAATTATATTAAAGGGGTGCGCTCTCGTCCTAAACATTGCCAATTTTTCAATATTCTAAATGTAAAGATAAACCTGTACTTGTGCCAACTTTTACTAATACCTTTCAGAATATATATAGTTAGATTTTGTACGATGGTACGAATTTGGACTTTGAAAAATGTACAGGTTTATCTTTACATTTAGAACGAGAGCGCACCCCTTTAAAATGATTGTGCCAACTTTTACTAATACTTTTTGGAAAGTTTATAGCTGGATGCTCAGAATTTTTTTTACGATTACCCGAATTTTGACTCGGAATATTACCGTTCTTTCACTTTAAAATAACAATATATTATTCTACTTTCGTTTGATAGACGTTACGATGGATTTTACTGGTTGGTAAATTGATGAGTTTGGGCGACCTTTGAATTTATTCTGAATAGGTTGCCAACGAATAAGTTGCCAGTTGGATTGGTCGAATAGCTCGCTAGCCGAATAGGTCGCCAAATTGAGTTCGGTAGAAAGATCGGTCGTTTCCGTATGTTAATAAGTCACGTGGTATCCAACATTTGCATATTGATAAAGTGCTCTGCGCAAGATGATATGTTGAAAGCGTAAAGGACAAATGAGATGTGGCAGAGCGCAAATGTAAAGAGTAATGAGAAAAAATGTTAATATGTAGAAATCTAAAAAAAACCACAGCATTTTGCAATAAAACATTTGTCATTTGACACATTACATTTGCTGTTTTACATTTAACTTTGGCCTTATAGGTATTTTGACATTATCATTACCGGTATTAGGACTTTGTACATTGTACTTTTAACACGTAATCAATGGAAAAGACATTTTTGCACAGCATTTAATATTGGCAGCGATACCCTTCCATAACTGTAGAGTAGATCAAATCTGGGACAGTTCAAATGCAAGTACCAGTACTTCACAAGATAAAGGGATGTGATTGAGTCCATATTGTGTCTCACTACCACAGGTTCCTATTTCTAAGCAATTTATTTATTTAACAATGAAATTATCTTGTGTTAGTCTCAAAATGTTTTAGTTATTGTTGAGATTAGATCATAGTTTTGCATGTATCTGTCACAATTCAAGTGTGGGTACCTGACTAGTAGAAGGGTTATGTGTCAGGCCCCAAAGACTTTCTCTGGCTTTATTTGGTTTTTCGAATGACCACAGGCAAATTACACTGTATTTGCAAATTACAAAAATGAAACTATCTTGTAAGTCCCAAAATGTGTTAGTTGTTGTTGAGTTTGTGTTAAACCCACATTTTTTATTAGTAATTTGAATATTTAGTTAGATGTGGTACATTAAACATTTGACCTAAATCTGCTGAGCAATCATAAAGATGATAACATTTTAATTTTTTATACGCCCACATTTTCATGTGGACGTATTATGTCGTCGCCCCTGTCCGTCCGTCCGTCCGTCCGGACATCCGTCCGTCCGTCCGTCCACAATTGTTTGTGGACTCTCTACAGGTCACAATTCTTACCCGATTTTAACGAAACTTGAAATATAGGTTTATCCCCCAAAGATCTCGGCTGCTTTCGATATTGGCATGTATCGGATCAAAACTTCATGGATTATGGCCCCTGATTGTACAAAAAATCACGTTTTTAGCTTGTGGACCCTATAGAGGTCACAATTTTGAACCGATTTGGATGAAACTTTACATGCATGTTTATAACCCAAAGATCTTGGTTCTTGTCGATATTTGCACCTATCGGAACGTAAATTCCTGAATTATGGCCCCTGATTGTCCGAAAATTCACCTATTTTAGCTCGTGGTACCTCTGGAGGTTACAATTATTATTCGATTTGAAAAACCGTTCGATTATATCACCGTTACACCCTAAGGAAGGTTGAGTTCAAATTTCAGAAAAATCGGACCAAAATTACCATACAAAATGGCCGCCGTTCGTACGCAGATACTGTTAAAAAATGGTATATCAAGGTTGTGGACCCTGTAGAGATCACAATTTTAATTCGATTTTGATGAAACTTGAAATGCATGGTTATAACCCAAAGATCTTGGTTCCTTTCGATATTTGCGCATATCGGATCGTAACTTCCTGAATTATAGCCCCTGATTAGATGCAAAATCGTCTTGGTTTAGCCTGTGGTCCCTCTGGAGGTTACAATAATTATCCGATTTAAAAAATCGTTTGATTATATCACCGTTACACCCTAAGGAAGGTTGAGTTTGAATTTCAGAAAAATGGGACCAAAATTGCCATACAAAATGGCCGCCATTCGTACGCGAATACTGTTAAAAAATGGTATATCAAGGTTGTGGATCCTGTAGAGGTCAAAATTTTAATTCGATTTTGATGAAACTTAAAATGCATGGTTATAACCAAAAGATCTTGGGTCCTTTCGATATTTGCGCATATCGGATCGTAACTTCCTGAATTACGGCCCCTGATTATACGCAAAATCGTCTTTGTTTAGCTTGTGGTCCCTCTGGAAGTCACAATTATTATCTGATTTAAAAAATCGTTTGATTATATCACCGTTACACCCTAAGGAATGTTGAGTTCGAATTTCGGGAAAATTCGGTACAAAATTGCCATACAAAATGCCTGCCGTTTGTACGCAAATACTGTTCCTTTCGTTATTTTCACATATCAGATCATAACTTCCTGATCATATGGTCCCTCTGGAGGTCACGATTATTATCCGATTTAAAAAAACTTGACTCTATCACCGTAACACCATACGGAAGGTTGAGTTTCAATTTCAGGGGAATCGGACCATAATTGCCAGACAAAATGGCCACCGTTTGTACGCTAATAGTGTTAAAATATGGTATATCAAGGTTGTGGACCCAGTATAGGTCACAATTTTAATTCGATTTTGATGAAACTTGAAATGCATGTTTATAACCTAAAGATCTGGATTCTTTTTGAAATTTGCGCATATCAAATTGTAATTTAATGAATTATAGCCTTTGATTGTAGGAAAAATCACTTTCGATTTTGCTTGTTCTCTAACCATCTCTCGAAAATGTGGGCGTATCCTGCTTGGCAGTGCCAGCTTACTATCTTTTAATAAAAATTTCCAATGAGTTTTAAAAACACTCACTCAAAATAACTCCTTCCATGCATGGGTTACATGTATTTGTAATGATCAAAGTTCAATTAAAGAGTCTATGCCTATGGTTATTTTAAATATTTGAATTATTTACATTGATTTTCTAAGTGAAATGATACTGTAATGTCTCATTACCTCTAATATAGATTTCTACACCAAATGCCAGTTGATAATCTCACACCAGAATTGGCTATTGTTAATTTCCACCCTACCCCCACTCGGCCATCTTTATATTATTACACTGTTACAAAAATACAGTCAGTGATATTGTAACTACTACTGATTGATATATTGTTTTATTTTTGTAATTCATGGTAATTTAACATAGTGTTGATCTATTTTTGCCTTTAATCCATTACATGTTTTTTACATACATCTATTGTGGAATATTTTTAATGTATTATGTTTGTTATTAATTTTGCACATGCATTTGTCAAATTGTGCTAGGGTTTGTTAAATGTTAAATAAAAGGGAATAAATGCTCATCCGTATTTGTTGACGACTATCGCGCAACTGGTACAACGATGAATTAAACTTTATATACATTAATTAATGCAAGGCCTGATCATCATTTGAGGGATTTCGAATTCCATGCAGACGACAATAATTATTCAATGCTGTTCATAAGTTAGACACATATCTTGCATTGCAAATTTCGCAACATTCAGCTTCCTCTGGTATCTTCTGGTCAGAAGTTTCTGGCTAATTGTTAATGATCGTTAATTTGTTACTATAATATATCGGAAGCGATAATTATACGTGCAGACGTACAGTCTGTTCACAAAACTTGATTAATGACAAAAAGATAATTTACTACAGAAAACACTATAGATTACTTTATTTTTTCCTTTAGAAATTTTAGCATAAATCTGTGAGACAAAATTATAGGATTTGCAAACTACAGCATATTTGGTGCCATTATTTTCTACAAACCCCCAAAATTCTGCAGAATACCATATAATTTCATTCTAAAGAAAGTGGAATAGCACCCCCCCCCCCCCATATCTCCCAGCTCTCTAGGAGAGTTAAAACGACACGTTAAAGTTAACGGGGCTTCCAGCAACAATCTTTCTCTCCGTTAAAAGTAAACGATCCGTTAGCTCCTGATGGAATTATAGCTTTTTTATAGTCTATTTCTTTTTAATGAATGAATAAATGAAATGGGGTTTAACGTCCTACGCTTAAGCACCTAACCTGGGCTAATTAAAGACGGGCATACGCCATACAGTGTGCTATGAGGAAAATTTTGCCCGGGCAGCAACTGAATTCAAACTGCCAAGGGTTCTTTTACGTGCACGTCAATGTGTACACCGGACCTCGGTTTTTCGTCCAATCCGAACGACTATGCAGCTGTCCTTGTCAGGCCCTCCTTCTGCATCACTGACAAGGAGAAATCACGCCGGTAAATCGAGATGAACTTTCTCGCCCAATGCAGGGATCGAACACCCGACCTCCAGGCTAGCGAACCAGCGCCTTATCCACTTAGCCACCATGATCCCCCATGTCTTTTTAAAGCAGATAGTCCTGTGTTCGATTCGGATGTTGGCTGAGAATGTTTCGTGATTTTGTAAATTAGTTTTATTTTGACTCCAGGCTTTCACGTTACATCGCTTTTTCCATATTGCGGGTTTTTCCCCTCACATAGGAAACTACGAATTGGTGAAATATAATTGTACCAGATGGTACTCTCTTTAAAAGGGATAATTTAATGAGTTATCTATCGTATGTGACATAGTATACATAGTGTTTTTTTCGCATGCTTTGTTGATTATGCCAAAAATATACAAAACCTGTCCAGTTAAAATGGCAGTAGCCTCCCTTTATACTGACTAAATGTTGGGGAAATGAGCGATAGTCGAAGGTAATGTATAGAATGGTGTATAATGACATGGCAGCCCCAACCGGGATATATTGCGCCAAACAGAACGGTTTTCATAAGCCCCCCTCCCACACACATATTGCGCCAAACAGAAAAGTTTTCGTAAGTCCCCCTCCTCGGACACACTGTTAAATAAATGTATATTTACAGTTATAAGAATAGTAAAAACAAGTCACATGTTAACTTACATTTAAAACGATGTAGATGCTTGTGAATACTTTCTACTTTCGAATATCTGCAATATTTATTTTATTTGCGTTCAAATATTCTTAAAGGCGACTTTCCTTGCCACATTTACATTTATAGCTTATTTCGATTACCTAACTGCAGATTGTATGTAAGAAGGTGGGGTGGTTGACGTGTGCGCGATGTATCATAAGATTTGTCATTGGGTTAACAGTCGTGGTTTCGATTCGCCGGTTGTACGTGACAAAGAGTAGGATCGCCCCTCTCCCTCCCTCTCTCTCTCCCTCTCTCTCTGGAAAAGCGACTAGACGACAAAGATTTCCGTGAAAGGATGGAGATTGCTGCACGAATGATTAACGACATGCCTTTTATGTCGGATGCAGCGCGGAAGAATTACTATACTCTACTGCATAATCGCAGAATTTCATGTTCTCTCTTGACGCGATAAAAAGTTTGAGCACTCATTCGCAGAAGACACACTAGCGGATTATCAGTGAGGCTGATGAGGCTGCAGACTCAGGCCCAAAGATTCAGATCCCTTCAAACATGGGTGTATACAAACCTGCCCCAGTTTTATACACTAGTGGTGTCTGGGATTAGTCATCATATCCGGGATAACCGTCTTTAATCGATAGATAGCAATGTCATTACGATAATGACCAGAAGATGGATATAAACTTTATTTCACTAGTAATTGACCCCAATCAAGGTATTCAGATATCTATAGTTTATCTAATTACTTCTGAAACCTAGTCGAGTTGACTGTGTGGAGGACAGGATAACATGTGATGTACTTTGAAGGTAATTTGTATGCAAAATCGTGATCGTTAAACAGGAGTTTAGTTATTATTAGTTGTCAAGCGTTTGAAACCTTACAACGTTTTGTACATTTGTACATTTGTACATTTGAGGTTTTTTTAACTGGTCTAACATGGAGGCAGACTACCATTAATTTCCCCATTGACTTCAATGTCAATTCTGTCCCTTTGCCCACCTCCAACTTTTCCTCAATTTTTTTTTGGGCTAGATGCTATTTATTACAAACATAGGAACAGGTCATGTATTTGCACTAAAATGTGTATGAGGTTGACCACCACAGTTTTGAGATACAAACTTGAAGAAACATACTAAAAACATGTAACTTATAGCTGCGGTAGATATCACCGTAGCCAACCTGAAAACCCCGTTATCCTTCCGCTTTTACCAAAACCTGACAGAAAATGTTAATTCAATCCCCCTACGTCCATTCTAGACAAAAAAATTAACATACAGGGGGGGGGGGGGGTAGAGAGAGAGAGAGCGAGAGAGAGTTGCTATCTATAAATAGACAAAATGGTGAAAGTTAATGGTGGTCTGTCTCCTTATTATCCCTCCGTACTTTTAGTAATTAACGACGTGATTTTGTCATTAGAGAGAGTGAACGAGAGAGTGAGAGAGAGAGCGCGAGAGAGAGATAGAGCGAGAGAGAGTTGCTATAAATAGACGAACTGGTAAAAGTTAATGGTGGTCTGCCTCCTTATTATCCCTCCGTGCTTTTAGTAATTAACGACCTTGATTTTATTCCCATGTTTCTACAACTAAACGCCTTTAAAAATATGTTAGACTGAAAGACAAATTGGTCATTGGTGTACCACTTTTATTATTCACACTCTATTCAGACGACCAGTCTATCGTGCACACGCATTCGAGTATGTCAAATATGTAACACTATTTTAGTGATAACAGAGATCAGTTTAGTAAATATGTGATTTACTTACAACGGGAATAGCACAATGATACATAATTAAACAGTAACTATAAACTACACCAGGACGGTACATAACTATATTAAATCCACCATTATGCCTCTTTGTCAGGGCAACGACGTAACTCCGCTGAGCTCATAAGACGGTCTCTCGTCTCAACCCCGCTCGTCTCGCCTCTACGTCTTTCCACACGCCAGTCTCTCGTCCCGACCCCACTCGTCTCATATCTACGCCTCTCCATACACCAGTTTCTCGTCCCGATACGCTTGTCTCGTATCTGCGTCTCTGGTCCGCTCTCTAGACGTATACAAACCCCTGATTATATAGTGTCCGACAGATAGGAAAAATATATCAGACTCGTGATCATAATATGGAATAGTCTTCTTGTCACGTCATGATTTATATGATTACTAACCAGTGCGTATTCCCGTGGAGCTTGCACACAGATTCCTGTGCAGCTTGCACACAAATCATAATTATGTAGTTTGTAAATGACATATAAGATTAATAACATGTATAATTAGATCATAGCCAGTTCGTGCTTTAACAGGAGTTTATACAGTGTTGTAAAATCAATATAATATTATGAAAAAACAGCTGAGGTCATAAAGTTCCAAGCACCTAAATCTAAATGATCGTTCTTTTTGATAAAAGCTAAAAAGTACTTTGTCTCAAATTTTTGAATTTTAGATAAGGTGCAATGTAATGAGTTTAAATCATGTTAATTGTTGTAAAAAGCATTACGTGTTCAAGTCAGTTGACCGTCTCCGGGATTGTTACCATTCATTAGGGAGCCACGATGGCTAAGCGAGGAAGACGCAACTAGCTAGTCTATAAGTCCCGGTGTCGGCCGAGAAAGTTTATCGGGATTTTCCACCGTCGTTTGTCAATGCTGAAGGATGGAGAGTTTGACAAGGACAGACGCCTCGTCTTGGCAGCTGGAATTCGATATAAGAAAAGGCCATTGCGTCGCTTTTCTTGTGCAAAATTCCCCTCGTAGCACACTATATGATCTTGATTAACCCAGTCGGAACAGAACAAGGGGACGTTAAACCATTCTCTACATTATTCTGTTGACACGACTTTAACTGAATTCAAGTGGCTTTATTTTGGGTTCAGAATATATATATATATATAATATTAGAATGAGTATACAGTTACAACAATATAAGTAAACAGTATATTATAAATAAAGTAATTATGAACACGATTACACCCGAAGACATATATTTCTTATATCAATGGACATGAAATATATTTAATCAGTGATAGTAAATGTGTAATTTGGACCGGGCGAATCATTCTCCAGGACAACTTGTCAAGATGTCAGTAATTGTTTCTTGACTCCAAAGTTGGCCTACAACGGGATTAATACCAAACACCTTATTTATACGATGGATTAATCAATTTATTCGTAAGCTATAGATGTAAATGACGTATCATGTAAATGAGAAGATGTATCCCTTGTGATTACTGGTCTTGCATAATTACATGAAATCTTGTTGACGTCAGGGCCCGGTTCCTAGACAATTCTTAAAGTAAGCACAAAGTCATGCTTCACTTTTTCTTACGCAAGAATTACCGTCCCTAGACAATTTTCAAGACCATTCTTACGTAAGCACAGGTCAAGTATAAGTTTACCATAAACTGAGACTATGATGCTATTTTACGTCATAAAAACAACTTTGGTATGCAAATTACGTCATAAATTTGTTGTCTGCTGGTTGATTTAGATGCATTTGACATGTCCCCTTTATACATAAAATGGGCCCCATTTTAAAACAAACGCAGACACATACAAACTAAATTAATAATTGTCCGAGAGCACCTGATCTTAAAGTAGCCGGTGAGTGTTTGTAGACTATTGTTTACTAATTGGCAAATAAATAAAATGGTTTCAGGGCAGAAGCTAAATTTTCTATAGCATTCTTAATTTCTATTGGAGAATACCACCGAATAACTCTACGGTCAGCCATCCTTTTGAAGCAGAAACAGACTTTAGGTAAAACAAGCTATAATTGCTTGTGACATGTGCTCAGATTGACTATGTGCTGACATGACCCATCGATGTTTTTTTTTACACACAGAACGTCTAGCTGTTGAGACATATAGGAGGTTTATGGAAAATTAAATGAATAACGTAGAATAAGTAAACCAACTACATGTTGAATTATTACACCTTAAGGCTTCTTGAATTTACAAAGAAATATTAATATAAACTACTGCTCTTATCCTACTTAGACGTTACCAAACTAATACCCCCATTTCACTGGGCCACGGAAGACTTGAGGAAGGAAATCCGTAAGTCTTTCCTCTCATTCCGTATGGCATCTCTACGAAGCGCAGTGAATCCGTAGTCATCCCCCGTCGTCCACAGACTTTTGCGAGCCAAAATTGTTCCGCGAACTTTCCTTGAAATATCGTTTGCGGACAAATTTTCGGTGCTCTTCTGCAATTCAACCGGGATCGATCCGAGAGTCTTCTGCTGTTATTCCGTATACAAACGTATTTGTCGCAAGTTGTCCGCATGTATATCGCAGGTATTCCGTTTATAGATATTTCTACCTCGACGGCAGAGCTGCGGGAAAAAAATCAAAGAGAAATTGAGGAACACATGGGAATGAGTACGGAAGACATAAGGATAGTTTGCGGGTCACACTTAGCAGTGGCGAAATAACTGCGGTATCTGGCGATACTAATCCGTTTGGCACGGTAGAACTGTCGAATAATCGCTGAGTGCTGGCCTTCTACGCGGAATAAATGCGCAACAAGTGCGGACGATCTTCGGCAACAGCGTTTGGTCTCGGATCAATCACGGTGTACCTGCGGCAAAATTGGTAAAGAGCACATAATTTCGCCTATAAAGTAGCTGTTTTGAAGAGGAAAGCACATTATACCATGGACAACATTCCGGCAACTGCGTTTGTATACGGAATAACAGCGGAAAACTTGCGAATATTACGAATCGCTCCCGGTTTAACTGCGGAAAAGCACGAACAAATTTTTCCGCAAACGTTCTTTTCAATATGTTCAAAAGAACGTTTGCGGAAAATTGTGGGCGCGCGGAAGGCTGCGGATGATGTGGAATGAATTCAGATTCACTGCGCTTCCTAGCGGAACAATACGGTACAACAGGAAAGACATACGGTACTTTGCGGTATAATTGAGGTTTTGCTTCCGCAAGTCTTCCGCGGTCTAGTGAAATGGGGATATAAGTCCGTGCTTCTGCCTCCAAAACAGTGATTTTATCGGCGGAATCCGGTGTCATCTTTTGATCTTTACCGATTTTCCGCAAGTACGTGGCGATTGGTCCGAGACGAAATGCGGTTGCCGAAGATGGTCCGTGCTTGTTCCGCAGTCATTCCGAAGTTCTACCTTGCCAAACGAATTAGTACCACCAGCCACCGCAGTTATCCCGCGTATTTTCCACCATTGCCGAGTGTAGCCCGCAAGTTGTCCGAATATCTTCCGTGACGATCCGGGCGCATTCCTTAATGTTCCGCAGTTTCTTCGCCGCTTCGCCATAATTTGTACTGTAGTTCACCCGTATGTTTACCGAAGATACCGTTACTGTTCCGAAGGTACTCCGAGAGCGTGAGCAATGGATATTTTCCGTGGAAATTTGTTTCCACTTTTCCGCGTAAAAATGCCGAAGCTCTTCCGTAGAAGCCATTCCGCGGACGACCGTGAGTACCGCAGCTTTCCGCAGCCCAGTGAAATGGGGGTATATAACTATCCAGGAAACGGGGATGTGAGAGACGTAGAATTGCAGTATAATAGAAAAAGACCCAAGCATTTATTTCTCTAGAGCTTTCGTTAAACGGATGCTGATTGATACATTGCCTTTTTATGTGTATTAAGATACCCTTCTGGCAATGTCTACGCTTCCTGATGAATGCGGATTATTAAATCCTATCAAATGCTTGTTTATATGAAAGAAGACGAATATAGTCACAGGCCAACCATAAACTACCTGTCTGAAAGTTTCATTGACTTGGGGACAAAGCTGGATAGTTGGTAATTTATCTGATCAGATTACAATGTTCGATGGCATCCCTCTGTTGACATTCTAACCACCATTAACGCGCTTTGTAAACGCAGTAAAAACAGAATATTATTAGTACCGGAAAATAATTATATCAAGTACTATCCAAAATATTTCCTAAGGACGGATTTATAATATCTTTGTATTGATATGTTTACAGTCAGATTTCATAATTGATCTATGGACACTTATTTCATCTCATTGTGTCTTCATATTGGTATTGTATTTTGCTCAATTTACCAGGGCCGGATTAACCTTGTGGTTGGCCCGGAACATACCAACTGTGCGGGGTCCCATTTCAAATTGTTCGTACTGACCGCGAATCGTACCAGTATGTACTCCGCCCCCTTGAGTGCCTGGAGTGTTTTCCTCCAGAGTTTATTTGTTTAAAATAAAGATTAATTTCAGTGCATCTGAGACAATTTAGGCAGCGATTTCATTGACGTTTAGAACTCGTTGACAATTTGAGTATTTTAAACCTTTCTCTCATGATGTTTTCATTTACTTTATTCACCGCTTTATTTTAGTGAAATTATTTTAGACTTCAACTCTGTTGTCTGAACTACTATACTATGATTACGTTAATTTCCCGGGACTGGTTGGGCCCCAGCAATCACATCGCGGAATGTGGTCCCGGGAACTGGTTAATTTTAGGGCCCAACCGATCTCTGGCCCACAATATCCCTTACTGCCTAGGGCCCCAATCCTCGCCCCCTCGGCCCAGGTACTGGTTAACTCCGCCCGGGATAAAATATTAGCATGAGCCAGAATTGTGTGTGTGTGTGGGGGGGGGGGCTCCTAAATGTGGGGGGCCCGGGACATTTATCCCACTTTGCCTCCCCTAGATCCAGCACTGCAATTTACACCCATACGACGGAGTAAGAAATGTCGCATTGTGTGTATTATATAGGTGAAAACTTTTTAATCTATTTTATCAGATATTATGTACAATTGTATAGTTAATATCACATGATTCCGATTAGAGCAGATATGTAATTACTTCCACCAAGTACATATACCTACAAATGTATGGCTGATGTACAATTATTTATATACTTTAAAACATTCGGAAACGCATATGGGAGGTAGACAGGTAGCTAAAATTTTGATGTGGGCTATAAGGTATGGATTGATTCGCATGAAAGGAAAGATCGAAGTTTCAATATCAGAACAAATCGAATGACATGGGGTTTAACGTTCTACTTTTCTGCACCGACTTACAAGCTTTAGAAATATATTACCAGATGTTGTTGCTCCGTCTGTAGTGGAAAGCGTTCCGCCCATGCAATTAATGTTTAAAAGTTTAACTGGACAACTATAGAAGAATTGAAATTAAATGATTTAAAAGAACGCAATTTTATGTCGAATTGACCTTTGACAGTGGTTAAGTTACGCCATCTAAAATGGTGTAAGTAGTGACCTCTAGTGGGTCCACAACCTTGATATACCATTTTATCCGGCAGTTTTGGTCCGAAGTTTACGAAATCCGAACTCAAGTTATGGTCCGATTTATGCTAATATTAAACGGTATCGATATATTTGGGAGATAGAAATATATATTTTAATTTCGTCTAAATCATGTAGTTTCGACAAACAAATCGTGGACGGCAAGGGACGGCGACAATATACGTCCACATGAATATGTGGGCGTATAAAAATAACGACAACACCCACATGTAAAAACAAAATCACATAGCAAAATTCCAAATTTAGCCTCCCAAGGCAGTACTGGCGTTCCATACTTTACCACAAAATGTACAACTCTGGTGACGTCATTTGCACGATTCTGTCGGAGCTAAGAGAATCCACGGTGTCACAATTATCTGATAAAATATTAAAGGAGGTTTAGGGAATATATAGGTGGTAGCGACAATTCCGTGATGTCCTGAATTCGTGTACGTTACATCTTTGATTCTTGACCTCAAAATCAACAAAAATTGCCAGGAAAGGGGAAGGAATAATTACTAGTCGTCTTAAGACGGTAATTCTATAGTTAACCGAGACCATAAATTAGTATGTGGATTACAGGCAAGAAATTTACGATCTTTCTCTCGTATTCATATATGATCATATTATATGAAAACGGATATATTTCATGTCTCTGTGGATATAAAATTAATGTCATCAACTATATGTTAATTCTATAATTTGGACAAGATTTATGAGAATGGGACAATGCTTTAGTTATTTAAAAGAGTTTAATATATAGCGTTGATCATTCTTGGTATACTAATTCAAAATCAGATGGTCAAATTCCTTTATCCTGAACTGTTTCCGCACTGTTTACCAGAATTGCTGATCGTTTGATAGCCAGACAGAACCCCACCCACATATTCTGGATTATCAAGTAAAATGCCCGATGGCTACGGTACCTTTGATTGGCATTTCTTTCATCGAGTCTCAGGTAGTGACGTCAGTGATAACGGTAAACGTTACCTTTAATTAATTTCATTGTTAAATGCACGACTGTTTAAAGCCAAGTTGTATCCAAGCCAGAGTTATTTTGATAGACTTGCAATAGGCAGATTTAGCTCTTAACTAATGTATCTGTAGCACAAAGTCCCCCCCCCCCGAAAATTCATGGGTTTCGATAACATTAATAACACTAGTTGACCATAACCAGACACCTTCTAGACCTATCCCCAGCGATTACCGTCATTGCATAAATGCATACAATCTTCATTATCGTGATAGATGCCAGGCATTAGGATTATCCGTTGTTGATAAGACGATTCACAGATGTATCCATGGGAAATTGTTAACATGATAATAAAAACCCATTAAAGACTAATCAAGTTGCAAAACCAGAATTTTCAGACGCATATTCCCATGTACCCCTTTTAATGTGATTCTGGTAATGTTTGTCTCGTCTACACGCTGGTTTATGTCATATATATCCATTAAAAGAATAATACCGAGATTCCAAATCCAATACCCTATACCCATGTTTTACTCTTCAAATTTGGCACAAAAGTGTAAGTTTTGTAGCAACTGACGCCTGGTTATTTTTGTTCCTATGATTTCCCCTTTTAACTTTTAATTGTCTTTCAATCATATTGAAATCGATGGAGAAAGTTGGAAAATTCAGTAAGTCGGGTTAGGCTGTATACACCTTGGCTTATACGGACGGTATCACTTGTCAAATTTTAAATCGCTAATTTTTGGGACCTAGGATTTGACACAAACGGTCGTTACGTATATAATAATGTAATATGAATGTATATAAACTGTTTTATATTCAATCGTTTCGGTTTTAACTCTAATTTCAAATCAATTATGTTCGGTGTAATACACAAAAAGTCTCAATCGAATGGCAATATTTAGCGCCTGGTTATGCAGTTTACACCGATAGTATTTATTGTGCATGCTCTCCAGATACAAATATATCTTTTGAAATATGTCTAGCTCCCTTCTGCGAGTACCTTGTTACAAATGACGCCGAAACGCATTATGGTAAACTATTCGTCTTCCAGTGGCAAAATGTTTATTTTATCTTAAATATTGGATATCAGAAGCCAACCTTTTCCCGATAGGGTCACAACATCAATTGATTGATTTACCTATGGTATAAGCTGATTAAACCAAACGTGACATAATTGACGATCAGGGGTCGGCTGCTCAAAACTAAGTTATTTTAACGATCCCTTAACTTCGAACGGACCTATATCTTGTTAACGTGTTGTTTGCTAAATTTACTAAAGAAAACTCTATAGAATACTTTATTTTTTCCTTTAGAAATATTAGAATAAATCTGTAGGGAAAATTTGCACCACCGAATGTTTGGGGCCTTTATTTCCAGCAACAACCTATCTCTCCGTTAACGTTAAAAGATCGTTAAAAGATTTTGGAGCTTTGAGCAACCGGCCCCGGGGCTTGATTCGTCGGGAAATGTCCCGATATAACCTAAACGAGTTTAGGATTATGTCCCAAGCGTCGATTTGCAACTTTTGGCCAATCGGTATACTGAAGCTATCATTCACTATTACATACCGATACTGCCCACTGTTACAGTCTGTTCTAATGCCCAGGAGTAGAGTACCTTACTACTTATCCAGAAATTAACATTATTTAGTTGAGTAAATTAACGATATGATATTGTACATATCTACAAGAACATCTGATGTATATTGTACATTGCATTAGTGAATGACGAAGACATAACCGTAAAATTATGTAGTGAAAACCTTGCCTTCGTTATTAAGTGAAATGCCGAATTCGATTGTAACAAAAATTGTACAATGAATGGAATTGTTACACTTTTTTTACAAATGAATACTTCTAAATATGGTGTTAATACTCCATTGTATTATAAGAAGCCGTCTTGGTTGATTCCGTAGGTGCAGTGATATAATTAGGAGATAAACACCGACTGTTTAGAATTTAGAGGACTGTTATTGTCATTTGATACCGCTTAAATCATTAGAGGCCGAGATCGCGCAGCGATCGAACGCCTCTAATGAAAAATTTAAGCGATATCAAATAGACAATAACAGTCCGATAAATTCTTAACAGGAGGTGTTTATCGATATTGTAGCCCAAATTATTTAACATTTTTAATGGGATTCTTTCTTTCGCGGTTGTTGACGGTCGTTTTTTGGTTTCAATGACGTAAAAACCAAATAAATCAATTTTGACTTATTCTCCTTCGAAATGGTCCACTTCAAGCGACTGGTTATTCCTGTCTCAAAACCCCGCTCAAGTCGGATCCATTCATTTGAAAGGGGTCCGTAGTTCGATACCCCCGGTTTCACATAGCTTCACTATGGGTTTGAAGAAACAACAAATACTCAGAGTCCAACGCAGTATTTTGTGTATTAACTGTCACATTCAGGATTAATCGCTGTATAAAAATATATTACAAACAATAATTGTCAAATATGTCAACCTTTATTTCTGAATTTTAAATGGACATCGCCGGAAAAAGATTTAGGCCTACTGGCTACTAGTACTACAGTACTGTACACATGTGCTACTGCTTTAGTAAAACAATACGAAGTTACAACACATTACAAAGATCGTAACAAGACACAAGACTATCAAAATGGATTCTTAATTTAAAATAATTATTGACAATAACAGTTGACTCAGTAATATTGAACAGGCCGCTAGTTTGGAGACATTTACCAACAGACTGGAATTGAATATTTGATTCTAGTGAATGTGATTGCAAATGCTGGGATGGTGATGCAGATGTTGATGGGAAACTATTAGTGGGCCTACTAGGTCTATGTGTAAGATTAAGAAGAGGAGAAGAACTTGTTGAACCTTGTAAAATAGATGAATATAATCTTTTCTGTTCGGAACTAGAATCATAGCTGTAGGAACTTAAACTTTGCTCATTTTTGTGACCGGTCAACTTGCAGATTTCCCTAGCTTCGACACCAGCATGCGATAATAAATTAATAGCTGTGGCTCGTACACAGTGATAAGTATATCGTCGCTCGGAAGTCAAAAGCTTGTAACTCCGTATTTTCCCATTTTCGTGTTTTTACACTGTTTGAATGTCCTCGCTGCCATACACCTCGCCTTAAAAGCTTTTACCTCTAGTCCAATAAAAACATCACTAATATGACCATGTGATCAATACCCCGTAATTATATTGGCCTAGAGTTTAGGCCATCAAAACCTCGTAACTAGATTAAAACAACGAGGAGGCTGACTGAATCAACACCAATGATAATAAATGTGAGTATTCAATCAATTACAACATGTTCATATGAATTTCAAGTAAATAAATAATAGAATTTATACGGTAAAACCTACTTAAACTTTATTCGAACCCTGAATATAATTTTTTTAAATGAAATTGATCAACACTGCATTGTATAGAGTACAAGAATTTCACAAGATGCATAAGTGGGTGATATACTAAGTCGGTCACCTACCTAATATATAATACCATGTTATATAAACTGAATATTATACAAACAATTTAACATAGTTTATAATGTTTTTATAAATATAGTAATATTGAATGTGTATTATGCCACTGTAACGAGTTACGTGGTTTTGATATCTCTATTGTCCTACTGGCCTACTGTGAGGTACTTCTTTGATCATTTCAGGTTATTTTGATTTCTTGAAGTATGGAAGCCAACAAATTTTCCTCGTGGACTTTATCTAGGGGAGCAGCTTGTCCAAAGCGTTCACATAACGCAAAACCATCCTGGGTACTTTCACGAGGCGAAGCATGCTTGAAAATGGCACTGCAATCCAACACTTTTGCCAATTTAAGTAGGCCTACTGATGTTACTAACAATGAAATGCACATGTACATAACAAAGATCCGGTCCCATCAACGTCGCAGAACCCATTTAATGAACAGGTATCCGTCACCAATTCTATACCTAGTTCAGAAGATTCAGACATTTCTGAGTTCGAAGATCCAGAGTGGGCGCCTCCTGTTAAAAAGAAGTATTTACTCCCTTTGCAGTCAAGTGATTCCGAGTTCTCGGATTATTCTGATAATACAACAGAGTTAAACCAAATTAAAGGGCCCATGTTAGCGCTGTTATGAGGGAGTCTGGAGAGTCAAATCAGAGAAAGTCAAATTATTTAGCCCGAATGCAAGGCCATAAATACATGTGTTTAAAGAAAACGGACGGGAAATATACCTATTCGGTCACAAAGGAACCAAAACATCTTGGGCCACGTGAATGTCAACATTCTTGCATCAAAAATAAGACAACCAAGTGTAATGAATTCGCAGAGCAAGATAGGCAGAATGTATTCGACGCATTCTGGAAGATGGACTGGAATCAAAAACGAGTTTTTGTAGCAAATAATGTTGATTCACACACCCCTTCTGAACGAACAACCGGAGGGAATTCAAGAAGAAATCGCACTCTTATCTATCATCTAAATCGAAATGAATCTCGAATAAGAGTGTGTAAAAACATGCTTCTGTCAACCTTAGGAATAGGTGAATGGCAGCTACTTAAATGGAAAAATGACTCTCAAATGGCACGCAAACAACATCCGTTCTGTCTAAAACACCCACACGCAAGCATGCGAACCACACAGAAAATAGAAAAGCTGTTAAATTATTTGTTGAATCTTTGCCCACATTGCCATCGCATTATTGTCGGTCTACTACATCCAGGTTATACCTACAGTCTGACATCAAATCTTTCTCTCACCTGTATGGTATTTATAAAGAATATTGCATTACGGCCAAAATAAAGTCGGTGTCAATCAAAGTATTTAAATCGTTTTTAAACGAAATGAATGTTTCCATTCTCCATCCCCAAAAAGATCAATGCGGCGTGTGCTGTAGTTTTGAAACTGGTAATTTACAAGAGGAGGTATATCGAAATCATATACAGAAAAAAAATGAAGCCAGAAATGAAAAAGAAACCGACAAAGTCAATGCATTAGAAGGCAGGTATAGAGTGGTTACCTTGGACCTCCAGGCTGTTTTGTTAGCTCCCAGCTTATTGGCCAGTTCTATGCACTATGTATTTATGATCTCGGTTCAGGGGAGGTATCATGTTATGTTTGGCATGGGGGTGAGGGTGATCTAGGGGCGAGCAATTTTACCTCTTGTCTTGCTGATTACATAGAAAAAACCATGATTGACGGCGACGAGGTTCTGATCATTTACAGCGATGGGTGCACATATCAAAATCGCAACTGCCCATTATCTAATGCCTTGTTAGACTTATCAGTGAAGAAAAACATAACAATATTCCAGAAAATTCTCGAAAAGGGGCACACACAAATGGGGTGCGATTCTGTCCACTCCGCTATTGAGCACGCTCTTCGTCACCGGTCTATTTACGTGCCTGCTGATTATATTAATGTCATGAAAAACGTTCGAGTCAGCAAACCATACCAAGTCTATTACCTAGATAACACATTTTTCCAGGATTTTTCTCAGCTCAACTATTATGCATCAATTCAAGGCGAGATGTTCAGGAAACCTTACTCACAGTATCACACCACTCTACAATGGTCCACAAAAAATAAAAGCATCAAAGTTTAAACATCTCACGGAAATTAAAAAAGTGATACCATCTGATTATCATGGGTTTTACGACGGACTACTCCATGAATAAATCTTCATAATTTGATCTCCATAAACTTTTTTACCTATTTGTTGGTTGGACTATAGTTAGTTGAATTGTTCTGTTAGATCTTCGTGGCTTAAAGTCATAAACTGTTAATATATTTTACAAATACAATATGAAATGTAATATGTTATGATTATCGATTTGTTTGTGAATGAATTTACATTTTAAAGTCTTTTAAGTTGTATTTCTTATGTACAAACTGACTATGAAATAACACGTATCTCGACTTTTGGCGCCTAGCGAATGTGACAAATACTCGTAAGTCTGATTAATAGACCGCGAAAATCAAGGTCACTATTTGGACATATACAACTGGTGGTAGTTTTTTTCTTTGATGTGAATAGCAGTTATATCTCATAACAACCTGTCATGACGTGATAATAGGTTGATATATTCTTCATATCAACCGCTGATGACGTCACGACAGGTTGATATTTCATATCAACCGCTAATGACGTCATGTCAAGTCGATGTATTCGACTCATATCAACCGCTGATGATCAAAATAATACAAAAAACACAGAAATAAATTTTTATTATTTTGACAATTAAAAATTATTATGGAACAGTTTGAAACATTCAAGACAGAAATAGACGACATACTTATCAGCATATTTAAATCGGTTTTCCATATCTTTCAGAATCTTCTTTCCGTCCACACACTCCTAGACTTGAAAGTATTTATCGCCCAAGATTTCCATTATAAACTATTTTTGGGTACAGTCCATGCACTTAAATAAAACAGTCGGCCAAATCCTTCTGTCTATAAAACAAAGCAAAAGCCTTCAATCGTAGTTCACTGTCAGAATTATCGGGAAAGAATGTCTTTTGATCCAAATTTTCTTTAGGCTTTGGATATATCCTCATCGATAGTTGCATTCACGCCAATTCCATCGTCATTATGTTGGCTAAAAGGGGTTGATTATTCGTCTGACTTCGTATAACTTTCCATTTTGTTTTTGTATGAAATTCAATTCTTCAAAATGGCGCTGTGTTTACAAAAATACCATCTCGTAATTCCACGTGATTAAATCGGTAATCTTCGTTATTTGACGGAAACTACCGAGCCGTTATCCAATCATTGTTGAATATTAATGGAAAAGTCCATTTAAATTTAAGGGTGGGCGTTGTATATGTCAGATATTAACCAATCATACCTCAGTTGCTATATTTATATCACCCTTGGGCTGCGCCCGCGGGTTATATAATATAGCACCTTCGGGTAGGTTAATATCCTATACATAATGATCACAAAAGACACCCAAACTGTAATATATCTTCAAATAAACAAGATGGTATTATGTCGCGTTAATGTTATAAACTGTTTTTTGCTTCTCCTGGAAAGTTTCAAATTTTGAGTTAATCCAGCCAACTTCGATATGGTTTTCATCATGCTTTTCAAAGTGTTGTTACCTATTGGTTTATTATTGTACCATATTGCATCTTCAAACTGCACATGTTTTTGGGGTTTTTGGAATAAGTATTTATTTTTGGGATTGAATTTTTATATGTAGAGCTAAAATGAAGAAACCGGACAGTTCAGGCCACCTGTTGCATATTTTCTGCGCTTCGATTCAACAGAATCATGTAAATCGCCACGATGATTTTTGGTGATATAAATGCGATTCTGTGATATGTAGCGGAGACCGGTGTCATCTGTTGATACAACAAAAGTATCTTTATCGAAAGATCTTTGGTTTTCATTCCCTCGACTGGCAAAACCTAGCATAAGATTAAACCAAACTTTGTATCGTAAATTATTTGGCGACAAACTTAAAAAAAACTGACGAATTTTGATCATGTCACCGTCAGAAATAGATGTATGGTGTGAAGAATTGTCAAGACCTTCTTATTTTAATTTTCGAATAACTCTTAAAAAAACATTATTTGTCGTTCTTTTTTTAATTTTCGAATAACACTTAAAACACATTATTTGCCATTCAAGACTTGTTTACATTACTGGGACAGGATGTTGATAACAACACTATATTTTTAGACGCTGATGGAGTTAAAAGAATAAAAGCTAAGTGTATTTCTTTATTTTTATTTCAAAGTTTCTTACGTTTGAACAAACGAACAGCCCATGACGTGTTTCTTGCAGTTGCTTTTGAGCTAGTTTCTGTTATTAAGGCCTCTAATTGCTTTTCTTTTACGGTAGCAAATCGGTTGCTAAGGCCGGTCGTGGTTGACGCTGGATTTGTTGACAGCTTCTTAATAATGGGTTTGTTTGGCTTTTTACTATCTAAAATAAAAACAAAACCAATAAATACTACTTGAGTATGTTTTTGTTGTGTCAGATAACACACATAGCAATATTTATTTGGGTGTGACTTTTCTAAGCTTGTTGAGCTTATTCAGTGTAGCTATGGAAATTTAATTTTTCACAATGACAGTGCAAAACACAATAAAAGAGATAGGGTGCTATTGCTTCTTTTTATAATGCATTATGAATATTATTCTCATATTACTGAATTGACTAAAAATGTAAATAATCGATTTATAAAGAAGACAAACAGTAAAGTATCAAATGAAAGCTGAAGCCAATCATATTTGCCTTGCATGTCCGGTGGACAAATTGTTTTGCTCGCATTAATAGGGTGACCTGATCTACTCGAGCCAACTGACCTCTGTTGAAAGTGATATTTGGCTAATATCGCTAACGTTAACTACCCAGTTTTGCATAGAAGTTAAAGGCAATCTAGTGCGCTATTGTGCTAGTGTAATAATTAGTTCCAATAATATAAATGTTGACGGTAATATAAATTTACCCTTTCTGACAAAGAATTGGATTCTCTCGTTGTTACAATTTTACGTTGCGCATGCAAATGTGTATTGAACAGTCAATCAGGGAACAGTACCATGGGAGACACATAATTACATGTATACCATGATGACGACACAAGTAGATATTTGTCTAGTATTTGTTGATCATATGGTGATAACGGTACATGTATTACTGCTTTCTGGCATTATCTGCAACGAGTGATAAGAGATAAGAGAGAGAGAGAGAGGGAGAGAGAGAAATGGGGTTAACGTTCACTAGACACAAAGTAGGTCATTTCGGGACTAACATATGGTTTAATTTTATTTCAATAAATCGCTTGCGCGTAGGGTTCTTTAGCAGTGGGGGGATACCGGAGAAAACCCACGAGGTTTGACAGGCGACCCTACTACTTGTCACGTACAACCAAGCAAGTTGACTCAAATAAAGGCTTTATGATACAGCGCGCATGTGCTAAACACTCGGCCATCCAACCCCTTCCCCACCCGCACCGACTAATAAATGTTTATTATTAAATACACGCAGATGATTCTTTACCAGGCCCGAAGCCAGAAACCAAAATTTAGCCGACATAGAGGGGCGAGGAAGATAAATTTCCGACGACAAAAAATCAATGAACGAAGGTCATCGCCGACTGCCGTAAGCAGGAGGAGGGGAGAGCACGAAAATATAAATCTGAGAGTGTGAATTTAGGCCTCTATGACATGCAGGTGACGAATGTGTCGGAAAATTAAGAGTTTTCAGCCGACATTAACTATCTCTCGGCCTAATTTGAGAGGATATGTCGTACTAAAACTCTCTCGAGGCGAAAATGCGAGATAGCTAACCAGCGATTTTTTTCCGACGCAGACAGAAATATTCCGATCCGACAGAAACGGCCATGAGGGGGCGGCTCGACCCCCAGCCCCCCCCCCACCCACTAGCCTCGGGCCTGTTCTAAACAGAAAAAAAACTAGATGAAGGTAATTGTACAACCGTCTCAGGCCACTATACACAAAACTACTTGTCTGAAAGCTCAATTAACAGAGTAATAAAACGGCATAGTTGATGATTTATTTCGCCAGAATACAAGTGTTCAGTAGCATTAATTCAAAACTTTATAACCGACATTAACACGCTGGTCATTTATTGAACGAGTAACATAGACCGGTGAACCATTTTGGTCATATAGTCCAGTCTTTTATATACATATATATATATATATATAAGATGTAAACATTGTAAATTCCATTAAAGATACATTATGGAATATTCGATAAAGAACTGACAGTTCTCACCATCATATTGAAAACTAGATAATCTAAAGGGAATTTGCTGAAATTTCAGTCAAATTGTTAACTATGAACCGAGAATTTAGCGAATGAATTGTGGACCTATAGCCTCGATAATCACCGCTAAAGTCAGTACGATAAAAACAACATTATCCATTTGTGATTTAATCAGCAGCAGCAGATCGGGTTCTAATTCAGTTTGAGTTGATTATGGTCTGGATAAGTTAATTAATATCTCCAATTAATACATTGGAAAAGATTTCAGGTCTATAGAAAGACCTAAAATTGGCAAATTTAGCTAAATAAAGAGGTCCTAAACGTCCGGAACCATACCCTTATAAAAACACGAACAATGTGTAGGCCAACTGTGAGTTTAACAAGCCAACAATGTCAAATTGCCTTTCTCTGCCTACCGTAAGCAGACAATGTTCATCATCGATCTCCATCAAGGCATTTACCTAATGAACACCTACCTCGGCTAGAAGGGCCCATCAAATTGCTTATTGCTATGCTTAACCTCAGCAGCAAAATTTTCATTATTAAACTTAGTCAATGTGTTTCTGTCATACACTAAGTTTCACCACTCTCACTTAATTAGAACTAAAGTTATTGTGTCCCAAAGCATCAGCCAATCAAATTGCGTATTTCTGCTTACTCTTACGCTGTACCTAAAATCCAACACAAAATGTTTAGATCGAATACCGGGTTCAAAGTACTATGGCTTGCACGGTTACTGATAATCGTATCAAAACAATCTCATGCCAATTAACATGGCAGATTGAGTCAACTAGCGTGGTTTCGATTCCCAGTTTGTACGTGACATGTTGTGTGGCATGTCCATCCTCGTGGGTTTTCCCCGCGCAAACGAAATATTGAACCATATATTAGTCCTGAAATGACCTAGTTTGTGTCGAATTGACGTTAAACCCCTCTTTTCCCTCTCTTTTTGCGTTAGTTTTTAGCTAGGTCCCAAATATCAGTGATTTAGCTCCTTTAAGATTTCGAAAAACAAGACCCAGGAAAGCAAACATCATAATATGAAAAAAATGATTCTGATCAAATCAGCTATTTTAAGAGGTTTTCTGAATTATAACCACAGTTATAAAGTAAATTCAAATTGAAACTACAAGGGAACCTGGTTAGATAATAAAATTGGTTATATATATTTTGACATTAATAAAAGAATTAATGGTAAGTGTATAACCAAATCATTTGTGCAGTTGAATGTTGAAGCTATCGGACTACTGATTAAAACCTAATTGATTACGTGACATGTCTTGTGTGACTGGACTATATGCTTTCAAATCTACAAACACCATGGTGGGTTATTATCTTCATGTATATCAAATGAGGTTTTATAAAAAAAGCTCTGATCAAATCTGACATTGATGTATTGGGGGTTTATCGTAAAATCGTATTTGTGAAAGAATACATTAATCAATACAATAAATAAGAAAGTATATGTTGTAGGGACTAGCTGTTAAGTATTCCAGTGAATTTCAATCATATAATTTGGAAATATTTATTTCTTGAAAGTATTCGTTTCGCGAGGGAAAGAGAGAGAGAGAGAGAGAGAGAGGGAGAGAGATGGGTTAAACGTCTACTCAACACAACTAGTTCATTTCGGGACTAACATTTGATTTAATTTTATTTCAATAATTCACTTGTGCGAAGGGGTCTTTAGCAGTTGGAGGAAACCGGAGTGTCTGGAGGAAACCCACGAGGTTGAGAAGGCGCCCCTATCTCCATGCCACATACGCTCACACCAGGGCTCGAACCCACAGCATGTCGCTGATTAAAACTAAAAGTATTAACGTGAGAATACGCCCGTAGAGCAACAATGTACAAATTTGAAAACAATCCGTCAACAATCGGCTGCAATGCATGATACCTAATATCTTACAATGGATGGACGGGAAACTAGGAAATCGGACTGATTCTCTCATGGTTTAAATGCTTCACATCGATAACTCTAGAAAGGAATATCACGGATGGCTGACTATCTCTAGAGTGCATCCTCTAAAAAACCGATGCTACACACAAAATTTAAACAAATCCATTAAAACTAGCGTTTATCGTATTCAGCAAAGAAGTAGAACTTTAGAACGAAGAGTGGCGGAACACTGATTATCGATAAGGTCCGTCCTCCAATGACCTCTATACTTCAAACCAAATTTTAAACAGATAGCCTTTTACGCGTTCACAATGTTTCCGAAAAGGGGGCATACATCAGAACCGGAAGGTCCGATGGGCACAATCACTGAACTAATTTGAAATCATTTGATTCGTAATATATTTAAAAGTTTCATATGAATAAGCACACATTATGGCCCCTGTGGGAATGAATGAATGAAATGGGGTTTAACGTTCTA
This sequence comes from Patella pellucida, assembly GCA_917208275.1. NCBI lineage: Eukaryota > Metazoa > Mollusca > Gastropoda > Patellidae > Patella > Patella pellucida. The sequence goes on along the minus strand of OU795036.1, from coordinate 60,085,536 downwards.
CGCTTAAGCACCTAACCTGGGCTAATTGAAGACGGGCATACGCCATACAGTGTGCTACGAGGGAAATTTTGCCAGGGCAGCGGCGCTACGGCCTACTTTTATATCGAATTCCAACTGCCAAGGGACCTTTTACGTGCTCTCCAATTTGTACACGGGACCTCGGTTTTTCGTCCCATCCGAACGACTAGACAGCTGTCCTTGTCAGGCACTGCTTCTGCATCACCGACAAGGGGAAATCACGCCGGAAAATCGAGATGTACTTTCTCGGCCAATGCAAGGATCGAACACTCAACCTCCAGGCTAGCGAACCAGCGCCTTATCCACTTAGCCACCATGATCCCGGCCCCTGTGGGATCCACAAACTTTGAAAATATTTCACATTTTACGGAACGGAATATCTGATGCACACCACAACCAAGCTCATCCAAGATCCTAAACACATTTCTCGGTTCATCTAATATGGATGGGGTACCAGAAAGTGGGGGACTAATAACATGGGTTCATCCGTCTGTCTGTTTGTCCGCCGGTCTGTCCGTCCGCCCGTCACACTTTTTTTGGAAACAATAACTCCCATTCTAATTCAGCTAGAATGTTCAAACTCGGTGTCTATTAATCAGGTGAATGCCTTGATGGTGTTCGAAGATGATAAGTATTTTTTAAGAACCCATTTATTTAGAGTGAGAATCAATATCTTGAGAATTCTTAAGTTTAGAGGGTGTAAATGTATTACGGGTATATAGTAAATGTTGCCAAATAATATAGTCAAATTACACACCAGTGACGTCATAACGTCCAATAATCAGCATAAATCAAATTTCGCCGAGTTTAAGGCATGCAAATGTATAATGGTTACCGCATGATTTATTAGTATTTTGAAATGGCGGAATGGTTTATTAAATAATCGAGATTATTCTTCGAGACGTTTACAATAACCGACGAAATGGGTATTGGGAATTCGACCGGAAGAGATTTATCAAAGCAGCAACCACACTTTGCCGGCATATACGCGCGAAGAACATCTCGGAAAAGACGTTGTTTCTAATGGCAATACATAGATCAAACCAACTTTAGCTATGTTTACTCACCCATTTGAATAGCCCCCTAAGCAGAACCAATACTCCTCGCAGTGCTCCGTTTGATTAGAGCTAATCCCACTACTCACTGCTGCAAAGAGGGGAAATTCTTGTTACAAATTATGATTTAAATTTGTCAATAGTCCGATTAACTACCAATCGCCAACTACCCCACAAAGGCATTACCCTAAAAACAGAACGTCGAATTGGACCAAATATGTTTACATAACGATACGTCTTCGCTCTCGATTTTGTTATTCCCAGTTAACCAGTGACAAGCAGAATATTGCAGTAAAACTAATTACGTGACAAACGAGGCTATCAACATTGACATAAAGTAAACAATAATGTATGGAAACGAACAATACTTTCACCGTTTTTAATACCCTAAAGGACCTAAGTCCGTAACTAAAAATCATCCAAAATCGTCGACATCGAAAACACGAATTATTGGTCAATTTAAATCAACATTGATGTTGTAAACCTACCGGGAAAAGGTGAGCTTCTGATATCCGATATTTAAGATAAAATATTGTTTTTAACATTGGTACATGATAATGCTCTTCAACCCCAGTTGTATTGAGAAACCCGAGGGACGAGGCTAGACACATTGCACCAAGTCAAAAGGAATTATGTAGACTGGATTAACTAGACGCTAGACTTTTACACATGATTGACTTTGCTTGCTCATTTCGCCAAACATAACTGATTAAGAGATTGGAGTCAAAACGGAAACCATTGAATGTTAATCAGTTTATATACATTCATAAAACAGTATTATATGCGTTGCGAACCACTTTTGTGAATTTCTAGGACCGAAACCGAAAGGGAAAGTATGTATATCTTATCAAAATAAGCCATCAACAGCTTACAAAAGAATAAAAAAAGAAAAGAAAATGAAACGCTATAGGAAGAAAAGTCAACGCACCACTCCCGTTTTAACCCCCAAAATTGATATAACTGTGAATGTTTACACTGGACTTCAAATGAGTGCAGTGTGTGACTGGGTGTTTGATTTAATTAAGACAACGTGAAACTGTGCCATCATATGACGAGCATCTAGTGATTATGAAACTCAAACCAATTCTTATGAACAAGGACCTCGATGTCCCTGAATATACATATACAATATAACATACAGGTTATGGCTTATAGTCATGGACAGAGTACACGAAACGTTTAATTTTTTGTCCTGGCAGAGTAAAATCCGACAAAACTCGCCTGGATGTTTTTCTAGTAAATTTAGAGACTGTAGCGATATTTTTTATTGAAAGACAATTATCATACTGAACCCCAAGTTCACAATCATGGCCAAAGTATAAACACAACAACACAGTTTAATATATGATTGGAATAATGCGTGTGGCTGCCGTCAGCAATGTCTGAAGGTTTACGTGTTTAAGAGTGTCTGATAAACAGATCATCCCCGAGTCTGGTTCATTTATAAGCTGTCTAACTGGCGACTCGATTTTGGCTGACCATGGCTTCGTGATTCATGAGTTGGAATAGAAAGGGGCTGTACATCTTAATTAGAATGTTTAATCGCGCTTCAACTACGTATATCTTATCAAGTTTGCCAGTTGACGTCATGAGCTAGAACGCCAAAAATAAAAAAACAAAACAAAAAGGGCGGTAATCCCGATAGAATATCAGAAAACGCTAACAAAAAACAAGTGTAGTGACTAAACAGGAGCAAAGCACAGCAAGGAGAACAATCTCCAGGGCGAAGGGCTAAAGAAAGCTTAAAATGTATTATTATTATTATTATTATTATTATTACTATTATTATTATTATTATTATTATTATTATTATTATTATTATTATTATTAATCATTGTTTATATAGCGCACGCTTTCATAAAATGTGTTCAGATGCGCTTTACATAAAAGGAATTAAAACATACATTAAAAATATATAATAATTGTATAAACTATAGCAGTAAAAAAATAAAATTTATAAATCAAAAACTAATATAAAAATGTCTTCAATTGCGATTTAAAACTCAATAAAGAGGTAGAACTTTGAAATTTAAAAATCTATAATAATTGTATAAACCATAGCAGTAAAAAATAAAATCTATAAATCAAAAGCTTGTTTAAATAAAAGTGTCTTCAATTGTGATTTAAAACTCAATAAAGAGGTAGAACTTCTAAGAGTAAGTGGGAGCTTGTTCCACAGTTTAGGGGCCTGCACTGTAAACGATCGTTCACCGTAAGTTTTAAGTCTAGCTGTTTTACAGACAAGTAAATAATGATCACTTGAGGACCTCAAAGTACGAGTAGGGGAATATATATCTAAAAGAGACGATAAATACAATGGTGCCATGTGATTTAAACATTTAAAAGTTAAAAGAATGATCTTATATTGAATTCTAAAAACAATGGGTAACCAGTGGAGTTGAATCAAAACGGGGGTGATATGATCAGTATATTTGCTTCTGGTAATGAGTCGAGCTGCCGCGTTCTGGACCTTTTGCAATTTATCAGTGAGACGAGATGGTAAACCAATCAGCAACGAATTACATTGATCTAATCTTGATGTGACAAGCGCCTGAACAACAGTTTTTATGGACTCAACTGGCAAATTTTTACTGATTTTACTGATATTCCTCAGTTGAAAATAACAAGATCTACAAATATTGCTAATGTATTTCTCCATGGATAGTTCACTGTCAAAAATAACACCAATGTTACAGGCTGAAGATGTTGGGATTATTTCATGCTCACTAACTAAGAGTGAAACATCTTTATCAACCTTAGACACTAAACTATTTGATCCAAAAATAATATATTCAGTCTTTTCGTCGTTCAGTTTAAGGAAATTGATTCCCATCCATACACGAATTTCACTTATACACTCTTCAATTTGATATTTTGATGTATTGAAATCTCCAGGCAGAGAGGGTTTAAACGACAGATACAACTGGGTGTCATCTGCGTAAAGTTGGAACATTAGGCCATGTTTCTCAATAATTTTGGACAATGGGGTGGTGTATATGCTGAACAAAATTGGGCCTAAAACGGAGCCCTGGGGTACGCCAAAGCTTAGATCTTTTTTGTCAGATTGTTCGTTGTGTATAATAACAGATTGAGAACGATTAGTTAAATAAGATTTAGATAGTTCGAGAGCTAAAACAGTCACACCAAATTCAACAGCAAGTCGTGAGTACAGCACCTTGTGGTCAACTGTGTCAAATGCTGCAGAAAGATCTAAAAGCAGCAATAACACACAGCTTTGATTATCAATGGACAAGAGAATGTCATTTTGTACTTTTAACAATGCAGTTTCTGTGCTATGATATTGACGGTAGGCACTTTGATAAGTGCTGAGAAGATTAAATTCAGATATATATTCAATCAATTGTTTTGCGATGCATTTCTCTAGAACTTTCGATACAAAACTTAGGTTGGATACCGGCCTATAGTTCTTGACTTCGTTTGGATCAAGCGAGGGTTTCTTAATGAGAGGGATTACATTGGCATGTTTATAGATGTCTGGGAATGTTCCGGCTCTAAACGAAGAGTTTATGATGTCACAAATAGCTGGGAGTAATACCGGAAGCTGATCTGTCAGTATCTGTGTTGGCAATGGGTCCAAGGCACATGATTTTGTTGCCATAGTTTTGATGACACGAGAGATTTCGTCCTGAGACAATATTTCAAATCTGTCCAGAGCACTCGAAATGTCAGTCTCATGATCATGAATGGAATTTTTATCAGTGAAATTATTCCTAATATTAAGAATTTTACTTTCAAAATAGTCTGAAAATCGAGTTGGCAAGTCCAAATTAATTACGGAGGGTAATATTTTGACACCATGGTTGTGGTCAAGAAGAGAATTAACAACCATATAAAGTTCTTTAGAATTATTACTAGTTTCTATCTTGTCCTTATAATATGAAGCTTTTGCGTTTTCAATAAGACGCGTAACACTAACTTTTGCCGCGTGATAAATTTCCCTATGAACTACTAAACCCGTATGTCGCCATTTTTTCTCCGCCCTATTACGTCCCCGTTTTGCCTCACGTAGCTCGTCATTAAACCACACATTCCCTGGCCTGTCCTTGATAATTTTAGTCTGAATTGGAACAACCTGATCTAAAACATACTGGATACATTCATTGAAATGAACAGCTTTTTGATGAACATTTTGTATCGATGCGGTTTCAGATATTCGAGAAGAAACCAATGACGCCCTGAATTCATCAGAATTCATTGATTTAAATTTACGAAAAGTTATCTGTCTAGTAGAGATAGTAGCTAGTTTAATATTGAGGTTCATTGTAAGTGCGAAATGGTCAGATAGAAGTTTATCCGTAACCTCCACGTTGTGAACTGATAACCCGTCTTCCCTAGTAATGATGAGGTCCAAAATATGGCCACGAACATGGGTAGCAGTATTGACATGCTGTAACAAGGAATGGGATCTGATAACATCTTCAAACTGAACAGCCAATGGGTCGTCCTTCTTGTCTAGATGTATGTTAAAATCACCGGTAATTAACAGTTTAAGATTTGAGGTTGCTAATTTGTTTAAAAGGTCTGAAAAATCTTCAATAAATTGTGGACTGGTATTGCGATTCGGAGGACGATAAATAACAATTATTGAAACTTTAGAATTCAGGATACATTCAAGATATTCGAAAGACGGGTAAGAGAACTGTTTATGTCTCTGAACTTTAAGGGCGGTTTTAAAGATAAGTGCTACACCACCACCTCTTCCTGTTAATCTGGGTTTATGAAGTATTGAATAACCCTTAGGTATCAGGGAAGATAGAACAGGGCCTTCGCTATCACCACTGAGCCATATTTTCAGTTACTGCGAATAGATCAAATTCATTTTCACAAATGAATTCGTTCAATTCAATAGATTTATTCCGCACAGAACGAGCATTTAGCAAACAAAGTTTTAGACCACAGTCTTTACGTGAAGGTTCTTGTAACGCATTCAAACAGTTTATTTGAATTAGGTTTACCGGGAACAGCTCGGTCATTTCCAAATGGGGGAGAAGTTATCACCCTAATACGATGCTTTCTATTTTTTCCCGAGGGACACCCTCTCCTGGTTTTCTGAAAATTTGTTTTGTTACTTGTAAGAGTTTTAAGATAGTCTATATATGTCTTTTTAAATGGGTTAGACTCTCACAAGGACAACAGTTGGTCTCTTGAGTAAGTTAGACAACAGTTTTGGCGCTCATTCCTCGCCATAAATAAAATGTTGATTTGGCAGCAATTGTTCCCCATAAAAGTCAGAGTTGTCAGTAGTGAAACTTGTAAACACACTGCTAAATTTAGTAACGAGCTAAACTCACTCAGTGATTTCATGCTTGACTTGCCATTGCTGATCAGTTGAATTAATATAAAATTGTCAAATTCTCCAAATGTTAAAATACAACGTTACCACAATACTGCATCATAAGATTCTCTGCAACATGAGAAACACACTGGTACCACTTTTATAAACAGGCAGTATGATTTAGTAGCTTAACTTTGTAAAATAGAATAGACAATCTGAGAGCAGCCATAAGCGCATCATCACGATATCTACGATCATGTTATCAGGATGAATAAAACCACTTAAAGATACATTATGGGAGATAAGATAACGAGTTATCCACTATTGGTCCACTATGAACCGAAAAATAAGCGGATGAAAGTTTCGCTTAGCCTTGACAAAACTAGTAGTCTCGATTATCCATTGTTTTGTTTTAATTTATCAATGAGCGATAGCAGCATAGGGTTGTAATCTAGTCGACATCGGGAGTTGATTATGGTCTGGACAAGTTAATTAATGTCGAATTAATGATTTTAGATAAGATTTCAGGCCTAAAGAAAGACCTGCAATAGACAGATTTAGCTCTTGAATAATGTATATTTAAGGGGTTTTTATTCCTTAATTTCAAAGACTTTATTTACGTCGTTACTTCAAGTATTATAAACTATATTACTAAATATATACCCCCCCCACCACTACTGTTTTCTCACAATCAGCTTGTCAACCTATACATGTTTAATTACCTAATATTGCTCATTTAGTCATATGAAAAATAGGCCTATATTCCCATTATTATTGGGGTTTTTTCATATTCTGTTATGGTTTTTATCTGCTTAATATCCTCAATTTCCCCGATTGCTTAATTAGTAAGCATTATATTATTCATGTATAATATTGTATATTTAGACTGGTGTAGGGTTATGTTGTGTTTGTATTTCTTGGTGAATTGTGTCATCTTGATCACCTTATTAACTGTAATATGGTTTCATCCAATGGCTCCCTTTGAAGGCATGTAGACTATAATAATAGGCATTACAGGTAATAAACAACGATTATCAAATCAAGTGAATGGATTCACCATTCAGACAATTTTTTTAAAACAATTTCAAAATCGAATGAAATTAAATATGTTTTTAGCCGTTATGTGTATCAAAGATAACAGAACACCATTTTTTATGGGAAACAATCACTGGTTTTATTCTAAAAGCACGATGTTTCGACAGGCATCCTCTTATCGTTATCAAGCACAATGGCATTTAGTAAACTTGGGTTAAATATATAAGGGTTCATAATGAAGCCATTTGAAAAAAAAAAAATAATAATAACAATAAGGAGTAAAAGATTAATGAAAAACAACACATTAGGGTCAAGGTCAAACCAAAGGATAATATTGACTAACAACGAATGCCTTCAAAGGGAGCCATTGGATGAAACCATATTACAGTTAATAAGGTGATCAAGATGACACAATTCACCAAGAAATACAAACACAACATAACCCTACACCAGTCTAAATATACAATATTATACATGAATAATATAATGCTTACTAATTAAGCAATCGGGGAAATTGAGGATATTAAGCAGATAAAAACCATAACAGAATATGAAAAAAAACCAATAATAATGGGAATATAGGCCTATTTTTCATATGACTAAATGAGCAATATTAGGTAATTAAACATGTATAGGTTGACAAGCTGATTGTGAGAAAACAGTAGTGGTGGGGAGGTATATATTTAGTAATATAGACAGTTTATAATACTTGAAGTAACGACGTAAATAAAGTCTTTGAAATTAAGGAATAAAAACCCTTAAAGATACATTATTCAAGAGCTAAATCTGTCTATTGCAGGTCTTTCTTTAGGCCTGAAATCTTATCTAAAATCATTAATTCGACATTAATTAACTTGTCCAGACCATAATCAACTCCCGATGTCGACTGGATTACAATCCTATGCTGCTATCGCTCATTGATAAATTAAAACAAAACAATGGATAATCGAGACTACTAGTTTTGTCAAGGCTAAGCGAAACTTTCATCCGCTTATTTTTCGGTTCATAGTGGACCAATAGTGGATAACTCGTTATCTTATCTCCCATAATGTATCTTTAAGTGGTTTTATTCATCCTGATAACATGATCGTATGTCCTTGAGATGTGAAGCCATGTGTCCCTATTTAGTTCTGGTGAATGACTTCTAATGTTAATGGCTTCTATGATTTTTCTGGGTTTCTTATTCTGTTGGTTGGATGTAAGAATCTGTACATCGTTCAATTGGACTCTATGCCGCGAGTGGTTTCGAAGATCTTCTGCTACGGCTGATTTGTTGGTAGCAGTTTTAGATCTGTGTTCCGATATTCGTTTATTTAGTTGATGTTTAGTTTCTCCAATATATGAGAAACAGTAGGAGCAGTTGACCTGGTAGACGACTCCCTTAAGCTTAATATGTTGGATTGGCTTTAGTTTGACATTCGCTTTCTTTATCTGTTTTAAGGTGGTAGGGACAGAGAATGACGTATCAATATTGGACTTCTTGAGTAGATGATTGACTTGGTATGATAGGTTGCCATGAAATGACTAGTTCTGGAGGGTAGTTGTTCAAGTTGCAAAACGTACGACGTACGTGTTCCAATTCACCCTGCAGAAATTAAGGTTCACTAATGCTCATGGCTCTGTGAGCTAGGGTTGATATAAGGTTTTTTTGTTTGATGTAGTGGGGGTTGCTAGAGTTGTAAGTAATATATTGATCTATATGGGTTGGTTTTTGATATATTTTGGTTTTTAACTGATTGTTAATGCCCCCGTCAGACCTAGTGGCGTCCTTACTGCGCTGCTGCGACTAGAAAATTTACAAGGTCGCCGGTAAACGTAAACACAACGCGAGAAAATGACCCAAAAATTTACAAACTTGAAGGAAATCGTGTTCTTTACGCCGTCAGACCAGGGCGGCGACCTTACTGCGCTGCTACTGCGACGAAACTTGGCCCCAGAGCCCGTCAAGTTCCCCATAAACGTGGTAAAGCGTGATGGAAACGCTAGATATCGCGCTGTGGTCTCTATGGTCGCAAATGATCGCCGAGTCACGTTGTTTGTTTTGAGCATGTTCATAACAAACGCCAAGGTTCTGCGATCTGCACTGGCCAGACTATGTGAAAACACAATTATTTTTTTTCAGCCTAAAATTACTGTCACACTAATTATGGTTATCACAATCAGCTGCATGTAAAAACTCACTGTAAAATTATATTCGATATCTCACATTGTATTTCCATTCATCATTACGCCCCTCGCAGCTTTATTTTAGAGATTTAACGAATGTGTCCGTTTTTGCACAATTGATTGATTCTCGGCCTCAATACCGTCACTGGGATTTATATTTTTAAAACGGCCGCACTGAAAGTATCTTACTGACATAAACACACTGACATCATCTCACATTCCAGGCGATTAGGACTGGGATATAGAAGAATATATCCGGGATCAATGCATTATATTAGGTAACAGACACTATAAATCATTAAATGAATGTCGGTAAAGAAATTGGCACCATTTATTTGAATAGTAAAAGCCTATATTGCAACCATTATAAGTGAGTAGGTAACCATATATGCTATTGTTACCTAATTACACAGCATCGGAATCCATGAATAGAAAGTTAAAATTAATGTAATCGCCTATGTTCATTCGTAGTCATCGTGGCTCAGTCTGTCGGCCGCTGGCTCACTAACCAGGATGTGTGGGGCTCTGTATCGGTGTTGGCCCAGAAGGTTCTCTGGCATTTTCTTACATTGTTTCACCTTGTCAGTGGTACAAGACAGAAGGCCTGACAAGGTCATCGCCCAGTCGTTCTAATAGGACGAAAAACCGAGGTGCAAGTAGAAGAGCCCTTCGCAGTTCTAATAACACCACTGCCCGGCAAGCGATTATTTCCCTATAACACATTGTATTGGGTACCCCTGTCATCATTAACCCAGTCGGTGCAGAGCAGCGGGTAGTCAATCCAAATTCTATTCTTTGTCCAATCTATACTTTAAACAAGATCAATGAAAAAAGAGAATGTGTTATAGAAGAAGCCTGCAATATTTTCTTAGAATATTAAAGGGGCCATCCCGATAACACTTTGGGGGTTAAAACTGCTTAATTTTGTATGAAAAGCCCTTAATAGCCTCTAACTTCGATCCGAGCAACTTCTTCAAGCTATGTGATACGTTTTCAAACAACTTCCAATCGCCGGTATGGCTCGGTGGCCGAAGACTTGTGTTCTGTTTGCATTACACAGAAGTGTCTGGATAAAACGAGTATAATGAATGAATGAATGAAATGGGGTTTAACGTCCTACGCTTAAGCACCTAACCTGGGCTAATTGAAGACGGGCATACGCCACAGTGTGCAATGAGGGAAATTTTGCCCGGGCAGCGGCGCTACGGCCTACTCTTATATCGAATTCCAACTGCCAAGGGATCTTTTACGTGCACTCCAATTTGTACACGGGACCTCGGTTTTTCGTCCCATCCGAACGACTAGGCAGCTGTCCTTGTCGGGCCCTCCTTCTGCATCACTGACAAGAGGAAATCACGCCGGAAAATCGAGATGAACTTTCTCGGCCAATGCAGGGATCGAACACTCAACCTCCAGGCTAGCAAACCAGCGCCTTATCCACTTAGCCACCGTGATCCCATAAAACGAGTGTATATATGTGCAGCTTACAATCTCACCCTATCGACTCACTTTTAAAGCTCTCTATTGATTAAGTTAAAATTGGTATCAAATATAGTCGCGCTTGTCAAGTAAAACGACCATAACAATTTAAAAGAAAAACTTAAAAGAGCTAGTGTCCAGTTAAGCTTTTTTTGCATTCAGGTCCAAACTACTCAATATTTTGAACTGAAATTTTCAGACAAGGTAAATACACTACTCCTCTATATTTTGGCGTTTAAATTTTATACGTTCATGAACGTGTAATTTTCAGATTCTTTGAAATTCGGGCTGGCCCCTTTAAGAAAAAACACTACTAGTTGTTTATAACCACATAATAACTCCTTTGTGGTGTCGATTGGTGAGCTGAATATAATCAAGATCTAGTTGTAAGTTCAGAACGTTTGTTGCCTCCCAATCCTTGCATAATTACATGCAATCTTCATTTATATCGTGTTTGACGCCAGACATTCAGATTTTCCGTTTTAGTAAGCCGATTCACAGAAGTATTCATTGGAAATCGTCAGCATGATAAGTATAATACATTGAAGACTAATCAATTAGGCGGTAAAACCATGCAGATATTCCTGACTTTGTATCGTGATAATATAACTAGTCTGATCTGGGCAACAGTGAAACCCAGAGGTGATTTGTAACTTTAGAGATAATCTTGTATGGTTCAACTGAGATTAAGGGTATGGCTAGGGCTGTTTGCTACATATCCTATAATTTATTTAGATTGTCGAAGATCGTGTTCTTTTCCGGTCTTGTTCTTTTCGAGTAAGACACTGGATGGCTAACCAGGTTTGGGTTTGCTCCAGGTGTTGACTGAGAAAGTTTCTTGGAAATTTATCTTATCGGTGTTGCAGGACGGAGGACATCACTAGGGCCATGTCTCGTTCTGATGGGACAAGAAACGGGTTCCCGTGTGCACGTAAAAGACCACTTGACACTTGTTAACTATAATGTCCACCATAGAACACTGTATGACGTAAGATTCATAATAGCCAAGTCGATGTAGCTCTGTATTTCATTAAATCCCATTTCATTTCACCGGGACCGCGATGGATTAGTAGTTAAGACGCTAGGTTGCTAGGTTCCTTGTCATTTTCCTGCGTGATTTGATTTCCCCTTGTCAGTATTGCAGGACGGAGGGTCTGAGGAAGCCGTGCACGTAAAACAAACTTGACAAAATTCAATATTACAGAAAGCGGACTACCGCTGTCCGGGCAGATTTTACTATTACGGTCTCCATTAGCCCATTCGAGAAAAGAACCCATCTCATTTCTGTGTTGTTTAGATTCCTCCACAATTTCGCCGGTTTATGTAAATGTACACCTCTAAATTCCTCTCATACATTTTAAGTTAATATGATTAGTTATAGCTATCGATGACGACCCACAACCTAAACGAAATTAAAGAGATGTATGGTCGGTCTTGTTCCATATTAAAGTGTGCCATGTTGAGCATGTGAACCTTGCATGTTTTCTGGACACCCCAGACATCTTTTGATTTATTAAAAGGTCTTGAGGCTATGGGCATTTGTCAAGTAGCGTATGTTTATCAGATCATAATACTGTTTTCTCCCTACTTTATCAAACTACCTATCAAATATGGGAACGGTATCATTTGTTGATCAGTAAAGTCTACACTTAATAAATGCTAGTTTACAAAATAAAATTAGACGTGTATATACTTAAGTCCCTGTTTTTTGGGGGAAATTTAACGACTTTCCAGAAACGACACGGGCTTTAAATGGCTTTGACGTCATTAAATTATACTTAGAAATTTGCTTCTTTTTTGCTTCGTATTTTATTAATTTCCATCGCCGATTTCAGTGCTACCTAACTTTAAATTGCGACTTTTACAAATCCACACTCACTGACGTATAAGACCACAGGTGAACAGCCTTATTAAAAGGGAAATTATAAAATTTGATGCAGAGAAAAATAAATCATGCTGTATGTGCGATCGACAGAAGGCCTACATGTAATTCCTCCCCAAGACAGTTTCTGTAAAATGACCATCCCCTCTCTTTAAATGAAAAGTAAGCAAATTCTAATCTGTGTAAGCTCGGCGCTAGAGGTATGAGTGTCGTAGACGAAACATAAAATTACTTAATAAATCATGCTGTATATGTGCGATCGACAGAAGGCCTACATGTAATTCCTCCCCAAGACAGTTTCTGTAAAATGACCATCCCCTCTCTTTAAATGAAAAGTAAGCAAATTCTAATCTGTGTAAGCTCGGCGCTAGAGGTATGAGTGTCGTAGACGAAACATAAAATTACTTAATGTGTCTATAAAACCTAAACAATATCACGATGCCAGACATTTTTATCCAGCTTTCGTATCTTAAATTATAGGAAAAATATTCTTAACTAAAATACAAATAAATAAGGATTTGAAAATTTAAATGTAAGCTGATTAAAAAAAGCACATTAGTCGAGAAACTTTCAAATCAACCAGTCGTGTGGATTTCACGCATGCGTCCTTTTTCCTCTCTTATGGGCCTGTCACACTAAAACGTTTTAGACAACTTATTCCGACGTATAAAAAAATAGTTCCAAAACGCTGGCATACGCTAAAGTTGACTTAAAAAATCAAGAGGGCGCTCTTTTTGGACTGAGGCTCGCTAAAACCATAAGTAATTATGGGGCTGTCACACATGAGAAATTTAGCGAATACGCTGGTGTACGTTGAATACGCTATGGGTACGTTTTTAACAAGTTACGAGCATACTGAAATACGATGGTATACGTTGTTGTAAGCCGAACGTGGTCCGTAATTTTGTGCATGCATATAAGTTAGAAGTACGCGACAGGTTAGTTATGCACGCGTTATACACGATATTTCATTTTTGTCAACACAATTTAATAGAAGACAATAACTTGTTTATTATTTATATAAGAGCAACATGGTTCTTCTTGATAACTAGACGAAAATAATAACTCGTTGATATGCACTGTTTCTCGATTAATAACGTTACGTTATTGAGGAAGACTTGAAAATGTTTATTGATTATGTTTCTTAAACGCAATTAAAACAAATTATTATTGGTCATATGTCATCATTTTGTTGTTTTCTTTGTCCTATAATAACTGGAATATATACAGTTTGTATATATTTATTTATACTATTATTTCATGTAAATCCATTCAGGATGAACTATTGTGTCTGCGAGTTTTGATAATTGTATTTATAGTGCAAACATATAACAAAGTCGACATAGTGGTGATTGGACATTAACAGAAAAGCCAATGGGTAATACGGGAATCTCTTTTAATTAAAGTTGCCCTTTAGGAGGAATGATGCAACACATTAAAGATTTCTCTTACCACTAAAACTTTTATTCTAACCCAATTTTAAATTCAAACAAATTAAATTTGAAGAAAAAAGTTGAATTCAATAACAATAGAAGCGTTCTTTACCTACCCAGACATTGATTAAAGATTTAATGAGAAGTCTCACTAAATTATCTGGAGAATTTAGATGTTGTTGCCATCTGACGATAGCGATTAAAACTGATGATTAGGTGAAACGTATCTATTTTCATGTCTCTTGTGTCGAATTAATATTAACAGAATGTGACGGGACAAATTCTATTGTTTGCAGCAATGTGAACATTCTGGATCTTCACTGTATTTTCATTACCCAGTATTAAACGTGTCCAGATAGAAAGGGCATAAAAAGAGTAATAAAGTCTCTTCATCAAATAAAACAAGCTGACCCAAAGTTAGTTTAAAGATGCCTTCCTGGGTACAAACTTTGTGAATTGACGATATATGTGGACTAAAAACATATTTAAAGTAACCAATCTATCAAAAATTTGCTTCAATTCCCTTTCAAAAATTTACTTTCGTCGTGAATACCCATAGCTATAAGTAAGCTGTTGTTAGACGCAATGTCTGCCAACTTAACTTCATTGTGGGGGGTCCATTTTTCAGAATGTATCCTTTATACTTACTGTACATTTATCATACTTACTGAGGCCTAAGTAATTCTTAGTTATTTCTGTCTACTTCTTTATAGACCCTTTAATCGCAGGGTCTCTTGTACGTTGACAACATTCCAATCCCCCAAACCGCCTAACCATTTGAGCAAGAAATAACAAATGCTCCCTGACCTTAGCTAGCAGATAATAAGCCAGCAGAACCTGTTGGGTTGCTAGTTAGTGATTCCCTGACAATATTGCCCAGTGCTTGCCCCATGGGCTTTTTTCGCGTAATCCAGTATGTTTCTAGTAAGATTGGGTGTCTATACTTTCAATATATACCAAATTTGACATACTTTTTTTGGAAATACCCAACCGATAAATACTTTGCTGAGAACCCAACTTTAAAGCCTGCCTCACACAAGGGTGTCATTATTCTGCACAAATGCCTAAGCTAAGTGGCGTAAGGGTGTGGGGGCAGGTAATATAAATAATTATTATTTCCATGAGTAACGCAGTGTTGAGATCTGGCGATTGCGAATTTTGCAGCAACTGAGGACCACAGCCAGGTTGACGCTATGGTTACGTCATCTGAGGTAAATGTTGCGTGGTGATCCACTGCGTCATGTGGCATCACCGCGGAGTCACCATGTACTCTACTTACAGCCAAAAAGCTAGTCGACCAACAGTTTAAGCTCTAAATCGACGATTTCAGTCAAACACAACGAGTAAACTTCCGAGCATTTATTAAGTAGTTTTATCTCACCGTCGTTTAAAAGGTTATACAGTTTTTGTGGTGTATATTTAATAGCATATTGATTTTTTTGATATGGCGACCAGTCCAGGCAGATATCTATTCTATAAATATGGAAAGACTGATCTGTGTGTGCAGAAGGATGAAGTTCGACATGCCGCCCTGCATCTTGCCGTGTACAAGCACAGTAATTATTTCAGTAAAATACTCACTGAAATAATTACTGTTATTTAACGGACTATTTTCAAACAGCAACATAGTGATTTGTGGCATAGAATGAACAATTCCAACAGAGGCAGAACCAGGAAATACTGTTAGGGGGGCGTGGGGGTTTTGTCCCCCCGGGGTTGAGATTTGTGTGCATATCTGGACCCGAATTATAACTTTCAATTTCCCCAGCTACAACCTCACTAAACTGCATGATGAGAGCTCGACGATGAGCCTCCTACAAACAGCACAGTCTGTAGAGACAAGCTGACCTCATCATAGGCCTACTGGATGGGCACCCAGTGGTGCCACTGCACATTGTATGACCTTGCCGTATACCTAGGTATACACCTATATACAGTATACAGAGTGACGAGCCGATCACGCAGACGCAAATAGTCGTAGACGAGGTTTATCGGCCTCTCGACGAAACGAAAGGTTTTTTGTTTAAAAACATGATGACAAGTTGTAGACGTTTCATAAAATAGGGAATTGTTATACTGTTATTTAGGGGGGGGGGGGGCCCACCTGAATCCGCCACTGAATTCCGATGTATGCTAGCTTTAAGGTATAATGTTGTTGTTTTTTGCAGTCACAACATATTATGTTTATGATGTTATCTGGTAAGATACATTATAAATACTGCATGGATAAAGACATATGGTGTATCACGAAGGGGGTGTGAAATTGAGCGTTTTTCTTTACACTTTCCCCATACTAAACGCACAATTAAAACAAACACCGATAAAAAGCAAGCACTCGTGATAGTAAGTAAAAAATAAACGATAAATAAAACTAACAAATTGTCTGAAAACTACCCAATATCTCTAGGTAGGTGGCAAATTCCATGAATCATCGCTGTCTACCGAAATAACTGACCATCTAATCTTGTTAATGGACTCCACTAAGCTTTCCACTCAAGTCTTGTCCTCTAAATCTGTTTTGGTAATTAGTAGATGTATGGCCGAGCATAGTAACTACCACTAAAAAAATATCAACACGTTAAATGTATATAAGCAACAGGTTTTTCCTCGAAGGCTTTTACAGGTATTTTGTTATTAATTTACAACTGTGAAAAAAAATGTGTGAAATGTCGGCCGTGTAAACGAGAGGTTATAAAGGTTATTGACTACTGCAGTATGTAAAAGAATGGTAGGTTTATGTCTGTCTAGGGTCGATCATAAACGCGTTATATAATTCAGCTGTTCGTATCTTGTGGCAAATATCTCGCGGTGTTTAGCCGATCGGGAGGATATATGAAGCATGCTTATTTACACTAAGTTATATGAACTCATGATTGATCCCCTCAAATTTCAATGGCATAATGTTGTTAAATATCTAGTACCTTCGTGTTCAATTAACCAATTGAAGATGTTGTTATTAAACGTCAAATAAATTTGTTACGGTGCCAGTGGACATGGTTTTGAAGCAGGTCCCTATCGAAAGGTTGAAGGGCATCAACACATCACTATGGTTTGACTGCATCGGCAACATTGCGTGCAAGCTTTGCAGTTGTATCTGCGTTCAGTTCAAATTATAGACACCTTGCTACCAAGCGAAGGAAGTCACATTTGAATTGAAATGAGATTCGACGTCCTACCTTTCTGCACCGACTGGACGAATGAAGACAGTGGCGCAACGATTTACTGGACAATCCCAGGGAACTTTTCGTACCATCACGACCCCGTAAGTAACATTGGAGTATATATCTTAGAGAGTATAGTACGTACACCCCGTCCTTATTTAGCCTAGTCGGTGTAGAAAAGCATGACTTTAAACTCAATTCTCATTTCTAGTTTTATAACCTAACATAAATTACACTCATCGTCCTTCACCCCGTAATTTATTTACCATGTCATTTTAATACCCTTTACTAATATGATACCAATTCCGGATATTAATAAACACCAGAGATTGTTAAAGGTATCAATTAAAAAAAACCATATGGTTCAATTTTGTTTCAATAACTCGCTTGCGCGTAGAGGGTTGAGTTGTTGGATCAAACCAATGGACCCAGAGAAAAAACCCGTACAATAGGGGAATCGAATCCACGCCATTTGATTCACGCGTTAAATCATCGTGCCTCCAAAACATCCACCCACCTGTACGGATTGTGAAGGGTAACTTTACATTGTGTGAGACGTATATGAACCATTTGGTATAACTACAATTGGCCTACTAATCTTGCTCTGTAGTAAGATATGGACAGACGGGTGGTGGGTAAGATTCACTTTTCATTAAAGATTTTCATACTCTGTCTGGTCCGGATAATTTCGAAGACAATGGGGAAAGTATTTGTAGAAACAAAAGGTGCGATCAGATATGGTGTTCCCCGTTTTACTTTTTACCAAGACCTGGGCTAATGAAGGCAGTGTGTGACATGGGATATAAATAGTTCGCGAAAATGTAGGTTAATTATTTACAGCACACTGTATATGAGTTAAGCCCAAAACAAATATCCAATTAGAAATATTGATTTCACTTAGCTATCGGATATCATATTGCGTTGAACTGCTCTGGCGAGATGAGACACGGGATCAAAATAGTTCACGGAAATGAGGTATTAATTATGTACTGGTTATCTAGTTTTAGCATTGAATATATACATATTTAACCACCTAATTACAAACTTAAGTTCGTTCTACTTAGTTATCAGATGTTCTAGTCAGTGTGGAACACCAGACAACACCCTTCTCCTCTGTTGATAAGTTATCGTGTCTACGGTTTTTCTGTACTTTCTATAACAAGCAATAATTTACAAAAAAAGTAAAATTAGTGTTTTTTTAAGGATCGATGACAGCTAGGAGAGCAAAACTAGAAATGCCCGAAAAATTTCGGGTTTATAGACAGCAGCGCCGGTTATTTGGCGATCGCCAATTCGTTTTCCGGCTCGATGACCGTTTTTAAGGCAATACCTATTTTCGGGCGATACCGTTTGTTTGGCATACCAATCATAAGAGAGCTTCGGGCCTTTTTTTCGGGCATGCAGTGGACGAGAAAAAGAGGAGAATTTTTTTTTCGGGCAGTGTGGATCTCATAGAATAAGTTAGTTATATTTTTTCTCTAAACGTTAATAGAAAAAAAAGGTTGTCGAATTTTTCATTGCCCGAAAATAAATTGGGGGGGGGGGAGGGGAATGCCCTCCTGTCCCTCTGTCTCCTACGCCTGTGAGGAGTGTATGGTTTTGCCGTATTAGATGTCTAAAATTAGAGTAGACAACTGAGACACTCAAATTAATTCCGCCATACGTCATTTGGTTCAAAAGTAATAATCACTGCCAAATAAGAAACAAGAATGACACTCCTCGTACAATGTTAAAATTTGTATTTTTCTAAAAATTGGAACTATGATTGGACGAAACGCATTTGATTTAAATAAGAGAGCATAGGGCTTAATTTCCACTCATCACAAACTATTCATTTTAGGACTAACATACATGTAATATGGTTCAATTTAATTCAATAATTCGGTTAGGCGTAGGGGTCTTTAGTAGTTGGACAGCCCACCATACTCCTTCTCACGTACAATTAGTGAATCAACACCGCGCCACCTGACTCAAGGAAAGGCCTTACTGTTTCACTCCCACGCTTTAAACAACTTAACCATCCACCAACCATCTAGATAAAAGGGTGTGGTTTTGATCCGAAACTTGTACGACTGAAAAGGAGTAGGATCGCTTCTCTAACCCTTTGCGTATCCTCTGGGATTGTCGTTTTTCCTCCCGATTGATAATTGCATTTTGAAATAGATGATCATGTTTACATCTTTATAGACAGATGAAAACAGATTATTGTAAGGAAACTGACACGTGTATGTACATAATTGAAGGAATATTCTAGAAATATAAGTCATACGACGGATTATACAGATATGGATTTTAACCACACATTTCTTAAATCTTGACAGAAAGATACAAAAAATCGATTATTGTAAATAAAATAAACGTTTGTGCAGACAATTGAATGAAAGTTGTAGTAAAGTAATCCACAAGGGGGAATATAAACTTATAGATTTAAAATATCAATACACGAGACGATAAATAACATTATAAGCTAGAGTAGATGGTGATCCGAGTAGATTAGTGTTTAACAGGAAATCATTTCCCGGGAACTCACAGTAGTTATAGTCTATAGCCAGTTTAATTTTTTTAAGTGGTAGCTGTTATTAAGTCGTATTTGAACTTTGGATCTCACCGACGTCGTCGCTGGACGTGTTTCGATTTGACGATTCACAGAAGTATTCATTGGAAGTCGTCAGCATGATAAGTATAATACATTGAAGACTAATCAGGCGGTAAAACCACGCAGATATTTCCGACTTTGTATCGTGATAATAATATAACTCCTCTGATCTGAGCAACTGTGAAACCCAGAGGTGAATTGTAACTTAAGAGATAATCTTGTAAGGCTCAACTGAGATTAAGGGTATGGCTAGGACTGTTTTCTACATATCCTATAATTTATTAAGATTGTCGAAGATCGTTTTCTCTTCTTGCCTTGTTTTTTTCGAGTAAGACACTAGATGGCTAACCAAGAGGTCTCAGGTTAGCTCCCGGTGTTAACTGAGAAAGTTTCTTGGAAATTTATCTTATAGGTATTGCAGGACGTAGGACCTCACAAGGACCATGTCACGTTCTGATGGGACAAGAAACGAGTTCATGTTAGCACGTAAAAGACCACTCTTGACACTTCCGGACAATAATGTCCACCATAGAACACTGTATGATGTAAGATTCATAATAGCCAATTGGGTGCAGCACTGTATTTCGTTAAATCCCATTTCATTTCACTGGGACCAGTAGCTAATTTGCTAGGTTCCTTGGCATTTTCAAGTGTGGTTTGATTTCCCCTTGTCGGTATTGCAGGACTGGGGGTCTGGGCAAGTCATGTGTATATATTGCCGTGCACGTAAAACAAACTTGACAGAATTCAAAATTACAGTAAGCGGTAGTGCCGCTGTCCGGGCAGATTTTTCTCTCACAGCACACTATTTTGAATATTACTATTACGGTCTCCATTAGCCCAGTCGAGAAAGGAACCCATTTCATTTCTTTGTTGTTTAGATTCCTCCTCAATTTCGCCGGTTTAAGTAGATGTACACCTCTAAATTCCTATCATACATTTTAAGTTAATATGATTAGTTATAGCTATCGATGACGACCCACAACTTAAACGAAATTAAAGAGATGTATGGACGATCTTGTTCCATATTAAAGTGTGCCATGTTGAGCTTGTGAACCTTGCATGTTCTCTGGACACCACAGACATCTTTTGATTGATTAAAAGGTCTTGAGGCCATGTGCATTTGTCGAGTAGCGTATGTTTATCTGACCGTAATACTGTGTTCTCCCTACTTTACCAAACTACCCATCAAATATGGGAACGATGTCATTATCAGATGGTGATTAGTGTACTATGTCAAATCAACATGTCCTTCTAGTAAAGTCTCCACTTAATAATGCTCGTTTACAAAATAAAATTAGACGTGTATATAAATTAAGTCACTGTTTCTTTGGGGCAATTTAACGAACTTTCCAGAAACGACACAGGCTTTAATTGGTTTTGTCGTCATTAAATTATACACAGAAATTCGCTTCTTTTTTGCTTCGTATTTTATTAATTTGCATCGCCGATTTCAGTGCTACTTAACTTTAAATTGCGACAATTACAAATCCACACTAACTGAAGCACGAAGACCACAGGTGAACAGCCTTATTAAAAGGGAAATTATAAAATTTGATGCAGAGAAAAATAAATCATATATGTGCGATCGACGGAAGGCCTACATGTAATTCCTCCCGGAGACTTTTTCTGTAAAACGACCATATCCTCTCTTTAAATGAAAAGTGGCAAATTCTAATCTGTGTAGGCTCGGCGCTAGAGGTATGAGTTGAATTGAAGTCTAGGGTCGATCATAAACGCGTTATATAATTCAGCTGTTCGTCTCTTGTGGCCCATATCTCGCGGTGTTTAGCCGATCGAAAGGCTATATGGAGCATGCTTATTTACAGTAAGTTATATGAACCCATGATTGATCCCCTTAAAACTCAATGGCATATTGTTGTTTAGGGCGCCATACACGATCCAACAGTCAAACATGTTGGATCGTGTATGGGCTTCATCAAACTTGTTTGTCCAACATTATTTTTTCAGAAGCAGCCGGATAGATAAGATCGACTAAAAACATCCTCATATGTTGGACAAACAGGTTTGATGAAGCCCATACACGATCCAACATGTTTGACTGTTTGACGAACAAACTAATGTTTGACAAACAAGTTTGAACGTGTATGGGCAACATCAAGCTTTCAAACATGTTTGATCCAACATGTTTTATCAAACATGTTGGATCGTGTATGGGCCCTATTATATATCTAGTACCATCGTGTTCAATTAACCAATTGAAGATGTTGTTATTAAACGTCAAATAAATATGTTACGGTAGCAGTGGACATGGTTTAGAAGCAGGTCCCTATAGAAAAGTTGAAGGGCATCAAAACATAACTATTGTTTGACTGCATCGGCAACATTGCGTGCAAGCTTTGCAGTTGTATCTGCGATCAGTTCAAATTATAGACACCTTGCTACCAAGCGAAGGAAGTCACATTTGAATTGAAATGAGATTTGACGTCCTACTTTTCTGCACCGACTGGACGAATGAAGACAGTGGTGCAACGATTTACTGGACAATCCGGGGGAACTTTTCCAATCAACACCACGACCCCGTAAGTAACAATGGAGTATATATCTTAGAGAATGTAGTATGTACACCCCCCCGTCCTTGGTAGCCTAGTCGGTGCAGAAAAGTATGACTTTAAACTTAATTCTCATTTCTAGTTTTATAACCTAATATAAATTACAATTATCGTACTTCATGTCCACAATTTACCATGTCACTTTAATATCCTTTACTAATATGATACCAATTCCGGAAATTAATAAACACCAGAGATTGTAAAAGGTATCAATTGAAAAAAACATATGGTTCAATTTTGTTTCAATAACGACAACTCGCTTGCGCGTAGAGGTCTTGACTTTTGGGATTAAACCAATGGACCCAGAAAAACCCCACGTACAATAGGGAAATCAAATCCACGCCACTTGGTTCACGCGTTAAATCATTGGGCGTCCAAAGCATCCACCCCCGTCCTTTATTATGGAAACATACGGATTTTCAAGGGTAAATTTACATTGTGTGAGACGTATATGAACCATTTGGTATAACTACACTTGGCTTACTAATCTTGCTCTGTAGTTGGATTTGGACAGACGGGTGGTGGGTAAGATTCACCTTTCATTAAAGATTTTCATACTCTGTCTAGTCCGGATCATTTTCGAAGACGATATGAAAAGCATTTGTATTAAAAGTGACGTGCGATCAGAAATGGTGTTCTCTGTTTTACTTTTCACCAAGACCCTGGCTAATGTAGGCAGTGGGTGACATGGGATACAAATAGCTCACGAAAATGTAGGTTATTAGTTACAGCACACTGTATATGAGTTAAGCCCAGAACAAATATCCAATTAGAAATTATGATTTCAATTAGCTATCGGATATCATATATTGCGTGAAACTGCTTTGGCGAGATGAGACACAGGATCAAAATAGTTCACGGAAATGAGGTATTAATTATGTACTGGTTATCTAGTTTAAGCATCATTAATCACCTAATTACAAACTTCGGTTCGTTCTACTTAGTTATCAGATGTTCTAGTCAGTGTGGAACATCAAATAACACTCTTTTGATAAGTTATCGTGTCTACGCTTTTTCTGTACTTTCTGTACTATAACACGCAATAATTCAGTTACTTGCTGGGAGGGAACATTATCGAAATAGAATACCAGTTGATTAAATATTTACAGGTTACTTCTGTATTTCTTTCTCGTGAGATTTATACGTCATATATTATATTGTTTAAATATTCATATGAATAGTTATTTTGTCTCGTTCATCTTCATTGTATAGACAGAAGTTGCCTTTTGGTGTTTTATATGTGGCAATTTAACAATAAATGTAAATATTTTATTAAAAATAACTTTAGACTAGACTTACGATTGACAAAATACACACTCTAGTTAAAATATATTTCCCGAGCGTTCGTCAAAACTGAAGGCTACTTAACTTTTGTACAACTCGTGAATTCAAATTGAAGACTTGTACGTGTATTTATATATCATTGAAAGCTTATCAGATTTGACTTAAATTCAAAATGAACTAATGAAGATGGGAATTCGCCAAAAAGGTGATATAAGAGAAATTATGCCATGATTTATTCTACGCCAATGTGTCTATTGTGCTTCGGTTGGTCCAGACATGACCTAGTTTGTGTTTTGTGGATGTTAAACCCATATATCTATCCCATAACCCCTGGTGAATCAGCACCTGTCTCGCTAAGCTATATCTCAAAATAATGTTGAATACAACCCAATTTACCAGATGCAACCATATATTCAGTCACGTCAAATCGGCGACCAGCCAAGTGCTAATTATTGTTACTGCAGAAAACAACAAAATCCAATTCCACCACATATGGTACATGTAAACTTGTTCTTTGATTTCCTAAATATATTGGCCCTGGCGAGATCATAAAGGTAAACCGTTGATGTGGGGTTGCCTCGGTTCCCTGTTTTACTTGATCATTTCTACATACCACCCGAGTACAAACGCATCAGTTACAAATCTATGTATTTTTCTGCATCTATATTTAACAGCCAAACATTGATTTTATAGCACGGCTTCCTCATTGTCTTTATGAAACAATCTTCACAAGAGCTGCTTAACAACTCAGCTGTTTATTAGTATACTTATTATAAATCGTTGATTTGGTGTCATATTTCTTATTTAGTTACATATGTTTACATTTACTAATTTATTATTAGATCTATTGGGTCTATTAAGTACATGTATATTGTGAATGACTGTTTTTCGTTCACGAACGCGCCTGGTACGTTCGTGCATTTTTTATGCGCGAACTCTTAGTTTTTATATTACTGGCACGCACACGGGCACCATTTTTTTGTTTTACATGTACCAAAATCTGGGATTTCGGGCGTAGGTACTTTTGAGGTATTAGGTCTGTTTAGCATAACACTTGCCACTGTACCTGTGTATCGCTAATTATAAACCGAATGTTTGAAGACCGTTCATATTTATTACGCACAGAATTTTCAGTACAGTGTTGATTCATGCTCAAATTGTTACTAAGCAAACCAACGGGATTATTTTCTCAACAGTGTATGAACTTCTTCATAGCAATAATATCCTTACACAGAGAGAAAGTATCTAGTCTCGGTGAATAGAACCATGGTTGTCTGGTAGAAAATTACTTTTGTATTTTTTGGAACCTTAAACAGTGTTTTTAAAAGCAAACTAACCTGCCGCACATGACGAAGTCATTATACTAATAATAAAAAGGCGAGAACTCTTTTTGCAGCGGAGGCTAATCACTGAGTAATAGGTCAAGGTTAAAACATACAGTACGCGTATCGCGGTGGTTTGATGTTTTTTTATCGTGGAATTCCGTGAATTACCGAGTGAATATCGAGTGACATGATACGACTGACAGAGCAGCCCGGAGTCGAACAATGGCCGCCCGAACTGTCTTCGTCAGCTAGTTTCAAAATGGCGTACAACCAGTGCAAGTGGGAAAAGACGACAATAGAAATATGTTATTTATTATTGTCGGACTTATTACATCACTCCTGTCTAGCAAATCATAAAGCTGTGGTGTTACGGTGGCGGCATAGTATTTCACCGTAACACCACAGCCACTCTAACCATTCATAATACATCTAACTATCACTCCCTACACATTTCCCCTCGTCTACTTTCCCAAACGTCAACAACACACCTCATACATCCATTTCGCTGATTAACCCTTGTACCATGTCTACTGGATCTACGTATGTCTATATTAAGTACTATATTGTATATTATGCATGACTACATATTTTCGTTCAATAATATGATATATAAGGTACCAGGTCAAACCGGGTGCCTGGTCGAATTGCGACACTGTACCCCCCCCCGCCCCCAAAGCAAGATTTGTAATATAATCTTACCGACGCTTGTTTCGTCGTACTGAGTTAAATTGATGCAGTAACTTGAAAAAAAATACAGTATCAGTTGTTATGGCTTTATATGAAACATGTCCCGGTTAGAAGTTAGCCCATCTAAAAACCAAGTATTTGTTTTAGTTGTTCTAGTAATTAATAGCCAGAAATACCTGTAATATAGGGATTTTATGCAATCTTATAGTTTGCACAAATAGGTTTATTACACAGACTTTACCCCCCCCCCCCTTATTGACCCAACTGTGAGGACCGTTAATCAGTACATGTATACAGATAGTGAATTTGGAGATATGTAGATGGAACGTTTATGTTCCTGGGCATGAATAATACCTAAATATAAGCCCTCCAGTCAAGGATATTTTAGGGCTGGCGGACCACCAATAAATAAAAACAAAATAACCCGCCGTTAACAGAGAATTTAATACCTTTATATTTGGAACATTCTCTCAATCATTACTAAAAATAGTAATTCATAGAATGTAAAATTTAACGGATTTCGACATAATACTGTTTCTTTCCTTTTACGCAGCAGTCTTTAAAATAATCTTAATTATAAGACAGTTATCTTGTTAGTAGTATGGATGTATACATTCGACAGAGGTATCTCTGAAGAAGACTGCATAACTACCCCCAGGAGTGAGTTTAAGTTTTGCCGTATTAAATGTTTAAAATTAGAGTAGACAATCGAGACACTCAAATTCCGCCGCACAGCCATTTGGGTCAAAAGTAATAATCACCGCCAAATGAGAAATTTCGCTAAACAAGAATGGCACTCCTCGTACAATGTTCAAATGTGTATTTTTCTAAAAATTGGAAATAGGATTGGATGAAACGCATTCGATTAATCAACACAAACTATGTCAATTCCGTAACATATGGTTCAATTTAATTCAATAATTCGGTTGCGCGTAGGGGTCTTTAGTAGTTGGACAGCCTACCATACTCCCTGTCACGTATAATTGGGAATCGAAACCACGCCACTTCACTCAAAGACAGGCCTTACTGTTTCACATCCGCGCTTTAAACAACTAAACCATCCACCAACCATCCAGATAAAAGGGTGTGGTTTCGATCCGAAACTTGTACGAATGACAATACAAAGAGTAGGATCGCCTGTCTAACCCTTTGCGTTTCCTCTGGGATCTCCGCTTTTCCTCCCGATTGATAATTGCATTTTGAAATAGATGATCATGTTTACATCTTTACAGACAGATGAAAACAGATTATTGTAAGGAAACTGACACGTGTATGTAGATAATTGAAGGAATATTCGAGAAATATAAGTCATAAGACGGATTATAAAGATATGGATTTTAAACAAACATTTCTTCAATCTTGTTAGAAAGATACAAAAAATCGATTATTGTAAAAAAAAAAAAAAAAAATTGTGCTAACAATTGAATGAAAGTTAAAATAATACACAAGGGGGAAAAATAAAGTTATAGATTTAAAATATCAATACGTGAGACGAGAAACTATAACCTATCAAGCTAGACTAGATTAGTGTTTATTAGGAAATCATTTACCGCCCCCGGGAACTCACAGTAGTTATAGTCTTAAATTAACCAGTTTATTTTTTAAAAGTGGTTAAACGGTTAGGGCCTATTAAGTCGTATTTGAACTTTGGATCTCATCTCCATCGGCGCTAGACGTGTTTCGATTTGACGGTATAGACCACACATTTGTTTTGTTATTTTTTAATTATATATGTACTAAATATACGTGTATGTGAATGGGTACATCGGCCATTCATTATCATTGATAAAGAATTGGACAGCATGGTCTGATGGAATACACGAAATACATCAATACCAGGTGAAATGGGCTGTTCATAAAGAGTTGTGTGGCTTAAATTAGCGACCAATCGCATGCTAAGGCGTCAGAGAATGAGTTGGCTAAGACTGTCGACAATTATTATTCTGGCTTAACTTTTACTAGGATTAGACGCACAGAACGAAAACACACAGGTTTCATTTTTGAGGTAATTTATTGTTTTCAAGTAACTTCTTTTATAATTAGCGTATGCATTTTTAATGTATAATCTTATTTATATAATAGGACCACTTTGTCATTATTTGCTGTATGTTGAACTTTATGATCTTCTATTACAAAAAGGCATGTGCGAAATACTGTCCGTTGTAAAATATTTATTTTGAAGTCTTTTGAAGTTCGGTAAACAATTACTGAAAAGAATTTTTTGTTTTTAAAATGTATAATCCAGCTCGAATTATTCACACAACATTGTTTTATCAATATCACATGTACAGCATAACTACTAGCCTGAATTATTTTTGATTGGTAATCTGTGAAAATTCATTAGACATGGTATTTTTAAATCTAAGGCTTGAACTGACTATATTATATTAAAATGATCGCGTCTATTAGGCTGAACTTATATCTATTTACTCTTTGAATAAAGCTTGGAAGGATTTCATAAATTTCCTCTCGGAATGGCACTTGGTAGGGTTTTACTTTTTAAATACCTGTACTTTTGTTGGGTTTGTAAATGTCCTTTTCTGCATATGGGCGGACTTGATCTTTAAATAGCTGCATTTGGCTGTACTTGTAAATAAATAGTTGTTTTTGGCTGGAATTTCAATTTACTATTAAAGCGAGCATTTCATATTTTCTAAGAAGTCAAAACATAATTATTTCTATGTCTTTTGCTCAATAGGTTATCAGAGAGAGAGAGAGAAATTCGGTTTAACGTCCACTCAACACAACTAGGTCATTTCGGGACTAACATATGGTTTAATTTTATTTCAATAATTAGCTTGCGCACAGGGGTCCTTAGCAGTGGGAGGAAACCAGAGTGCCCGGAGGAAACCCCACGAGGTTGAGAAGGCGCCCCTATCTCCATGCCACATACGCTCACACCAAGGTTCGAAACCAAAGCCGCAAGCCAGAGGTGGCCGGCCAGCTAGAGGTCGAAGCGCGGCACTCTAGACCACTAGGCCATCCCAGCCCCCAATAGGTTATCAAACCACCATTATACGATGATGGGCATTATTGTCCACCCTTAAAAATCAATGACACAGGGAATTATAACACAATTACCTCCCTTATTTTTTCTATTGCCTCCATACCTTAGCAATCTTCAAACGTTGGAATTTGATGTTGAAAATAATATTTCTCAGCTTGCAATAGTGAATTAGAGGATTATTCTTTAACAAAGTAGGACTTTTTATGGAAACCGATACCATCTATTTAAGGCTTTATTTTAATACATTTTAAAAATATAACTTGAACATTTGAAATTTCAACTTAAAAAAGAACTTGGCAGGAATTGTAAATTTACACTTTAAATAACAATTGGCTGGGTATTAATTTTAGGTTACTTTTTAAATAGCACTTGGCTAGACGGTTGGATTTACCACTTGTATAACACGTGGCAGGACTTGTTAATGTACTCTTAATATGCACACTTGGCTGGGGAGGTAAAGTTATTTTGTATAGGCCTATATCACTTGACTGGACTTGTAAATTAACTATTTGTATAGCGGTAAATTTACTATTTGTATAGCGATTTGGTTGGACTATCACTTGGTAGTCAAAATGACTGCTTTAAAGATCCTCTGAACTCATAATGCAATATTTTCACCACGATCGTTTTTTTACTTCTAGTTCGGGGGGGGGGGGGGGCAGTATAATTTGTTTAGAATACATTTTTTTTTTTTTTAAAGAAACATGTTAAGTAAATCACGGTTAGTGAAACCAGAAATAAGTTCACTCGTTCAGAGTTAATCATAGATTAAACACGCCTTCTACATCTACTAAAGGGGCCCATACACGATCCAACATGTTTGATACAACATGTTGGATCAAACATATTTGACAGCATGACGTTGCCCATACACGTTCAAACTTGTTTGTCAAACATTAGTTTGTGCCAAGAGTTCGTAATGGATGGACCAACAGCGTTAGACCTTGCTTTAGCCTTGCGAAAAAAAAACAGAAAAAAAAGAAAGTGAGCCAAAAATCGGTTTTTGCCGCGCAAAAAGTTTGACCATTCTAAATTATTGGATGAATTGCGATGTACTGAGCCCAGCAGGCCCGGATCCAGGATTTTTTCGAGGGGGGGCATACATTGTAAGAAATGGTAATCATTAGAATGCCGCATACATTAGTGGTTTGGTGTAAGCCCCAGAGCCTTGACGCATTGCCTGGGCATAGACAATGCGAAAATCATGTTTATATCATCAATTAAAAAGCAGATACACCAGTCTCGCTGGGGCTGAGAGGGGGGGGGGGCACGGCCCCCTGCCCCCCCCCCCCCCCCTGGATCCGCGCCTGCCTGGTGATTTTAGAAATTTTTTGCGGATGGACGTAGATTCATGTGATGAACTTTTGGAGCTTGTGAGACCTTTTATAACAAAACAAGATACAAATATGCGTGATGCCATATCTCCTACCGACAGACTTTCAATAACTCTGCGATTTTTGGCAACTGGGAACTCTTTTGAAGACCTAATGTTGGACAAACAAGTTTGATGAAGCCCAAACACGATCCAACATGTTTGACTGTTTGACGAAAAGTATCAACAGAATTCAGATCCATCAAACATTTGACGTCAAACATTTTTGGCCATCAAATTTACACATACACGATCAAATATCCATCAAACATGTTGGATCAAACATATTTGATCAAACATGTTGGATCGTGTATGGGGCCTATTACGGGAAGGCTTAAATTGTTTTAAATTTACCATCTAAACCCGTTGGCTTACAGTTCCCAGTATACATGCCTTTCTATTATGCGTGTTGTGTCACCTTCTGAGATAAATCACATTTGTCTGTATTAAATGTACATGTGTAATCAATTAAGCCAGAATTGATAAACTGGCTTGGCTTCACCGGGAATTTTAAGAAAGTCCACCTTTTGCCGCCGGAGCAGCATACTAACAATAATCCACGGACAGCTGTTACCACTGTTTGTCGTGTATTTTGTACACGAGGAGCAGTCCATTTGCTGATTACACTATTTTGCTTGAATACACTATTTTGCCGATAACGTTTTTTAGGACTTCGAATTCTGTCTTATGGTTTGGATTGTTGGTACTTGGTTTTATTTTATTTAGTAATATTTGACACAGTCTGGACTTAATACTAATAGAGTTTTTCCCGGCATTATTAACCTAAAAATGAAACTATAAATAACTTAAAAGGAACGCCAATTTGTCACGTTCACCATACATATTTTTGTATATTGTCGTCGCCCCTGTCCATCCGCCCACAATTTGTTTCTAGACACTCTACAGGTCACAATTCTTATCTGATTTTGACGAAACTTGAAATATAGGTGTATCTCCAAACTATCTCGGTTCCTTTCCATATTTGGATGCATCGGATCGAAACTTCATGGTTTATGGCCCCTGGCTGTACGAAAAATTACGTTTTTGGCTTCTTGACACTCTAGAGGTCACAATGTTCATCTGATTTTGGATGAATCTTGAAATGCATGTTTTTTTACCCAACGATCTTGTTTTCTTTCGATATTCGCGCATATCGGATCCCAACTTCCTTAATTATGGCCCTTGAGTGTACGAAAAAATCAAAAAAGTCGGAGGTCTCAAATGAAATAATCATCAATGGTTGAAGCGATTCATTTAGTTACGAATGAGTTACGGATATACCGAATAGAGGCGATTCGACCAAAAAATCAAAACAACCGCAGGTCTCAAATGAAATAATTATCAGTTGTTGAATGAAGCGATTCAGCTAGTTACGAATGAGTTAAGGCAATAGCAAATTGCTTACGAATATGCCGAATTCAGTTACGAATACACTACACTCTCCACGAAGGATGCCGATAAAGCTACGGAAAGTTTACGATATCTGGCATTATTCGTCAAAGAATCGAATAGTAAGCTGTTACGGATCATAAGAATGGGCTACAACGGGTTTACGATACATGTACGAATTCCGAAAACCATAGACCGTCCACGAAAGTTTTTGAAAAGCAAACAAAAACTTTCCTGGCAGAATTACGAACATTACGAATGTGTAAGAACCAAATAAAAATCACTCACTATCTTCAAGAACCGTCTACGATTTTTTCGGATTCGGAGTGTTTCGTAGCCAAGAAGGGTTTTGTTTCACAAATCACATACAAAATTCAAGACCCATCCCCGATGTATTAGCGAATCGGAAAGATCATTCAGGCGATTCTTGACATTCCTAGACAACGTAAAAGTCGGGCATTATTTAGGTCTACCAATTGGACTTCGCTTTTGAATTCGCAGTCCAATTTTTCTGACTTGTGTTTTGTAAAATGTCTGACAACCCATCGCATAACTAGCACCCTATGAAAGACATGAAATAGTATTTAGTGACCGTTCGTCCTAGTACAATTTAATAAAAATATGATCCCTTTACAACAATATTAATACTTGAAACTAGTATAACCAATGTAATTGTTCAGAGCTCGGACTTGTAAAATTATTCATAATTGACCTTTAACTATATAAAAGGAACACTCCGCCTGTGTTTGTAACAACAGGGAAGTAGTTTTAAGAGGTTAATGGTGTTTTGATAGACCATAATAACTTTATTACCATATTTATCCATAATTACATTACAAAGTATTGTAATAAAGTTACATTATGACGTTTATATATAGTTCTCCGGTGAAACATGCAATTGAATCACTGGTATATTGTAGCACGGTGGTCTTATGGCGTGTTTTATGTATTTCTATAATAACTAAATGGATTTATTGAAACACTAGCATAATATTGTATGTATGCCTCTAGCGAAAAATGAAATTGAAACAATAGAATATTGTAGTATAGTTGTATTATGAGGTTCTCCCAGTGCTTCCCTTGTAATACTGGAATTGAAAGTGTAAAACGATTGTATTATGACGTATTTATGAACTTATCTTATAATTAATGGAATTGAATCACTGGTATATTGTAAAAAAGATGGTATTGTGACGTTTGTGTGTAGTAGTTCTCTCGTAAAAAAAAACCGTTCAGGCATGTTCAAGTGTTCTACCGTGGGATTCACATACAGCTTATTTATTTGTATTGGGTTGACCAGGGTTAAATATTCACTGCTAAACAGTAATTAGTCTCGGTAAATAGTTATCCCATACATCAATTTCCTTTATAATCAGTACCAGTGTAATATGACTCCCTTGTTTATTAATATTCTATTGTATATTCCCACTGGTACAGCATAGAGTAAAAGCAAAACAACGCGAAACGAAATTTATGTGAAAGCGAGATGGGGTGTGGGTGGAACGGCCACTCGACACAAACTAGGTCATTTCGGAACTAAGATGTGGTTGAATTTTATTACAATAAATCGCATAGAAAACCCACACGGTTGGCCAGGTGACCCTTCTTCTTCATCACGTACAAGTATAGACTGGATACCACACCATTTGACACAATGCCATAACTTTTGATCTAAAGCGCACATATTACAACCCCAATCCCCGCCCAAGAAAATTTGCCTTCTAATGACAGCATACAATACATGTTAGGAATTATGTCATGATCTTCTGGTATATTCATTTATAATATAATTTGGTATCCAGATACATTATCTCAGCCTGATGTTATTTATTACAAGGCCCGTTAGAGAGGTCATATCCTAACCCCTAAGCCTTGTGATGACCAACGGAGTGTTTTGTAATTTCCGATACCCTGAATCGATATGAAAATAGACTCTCTCTTTTCATTTCTCATTTTTGGGGACCATGGTGACTAAGTGGGGGAATTGTCTCACTAAGCAGGACGTTCAGGTTTCGATTAGGCCTTGACCGAGAAAGTCCTTCGGAATTTTCAAGTGCGGTTATCAGCTGTCAATAATTATTGTGCAAGCCGGAGGGCATGTCTTCCAGTGCGGTAAAGATGTATTTTTCGGTGGGGTGGGGGTCCGACTAGGAACGAAGCCTAGTTGTTCGGATGAAAACAAAGACATGCTCGTAAATACTAAATACTCTATTGACTGTTGTAAACCTATTGCTGTTCTGGCACAATTACCCTCATACTGGGTGGCATAACCCCATCTTAAGTAGGACGCTAACTTAATTTCATTTCTTGTCGTATATGTAATGACCCCCACATGGCGTGGTTTCGATTCTCCACTTGTAAGTGAGGTCTGGGGTCGCTTGCCTAACCTCGTGGGTTTCCTGCCATGTCCCCCCCCCCCCCCCCACACACACACATACCCCTCTCTCGTGGAAGTAAGAGGTATATCTATCCCGTATACGTTTAGTGGACATACTTTGGAGGTCGATATTTGGGTCAGTGGAGTTTCATTAATCATAATTTTGTTTTCATTACAAACTTTATCATTCACCGATATATGTCATCGATGTAATCCGCCGTAACAGACGGGTTCGCGGCGGCCATATACCGTCTGTCAAAAGGGGACTTTCAGTTCCTAATGAAAGGGACTCGACGCTAGAAGTGATTTGACTTAAAGCGAACTTGTCAATTATACAAACATCAGAGATTAATGTGAAAATTGGGACTGCAGATGACCTGGTCTGGAAGGACGTCAGTGGCAGCCTACTTAAAACCTCGTGTCATGTATTTAGATGTTTTCGTGTGTCCAGCGGAGCCTACTTCTCTGAACACCATGTGTCATAATTTAAATTACATTCTTTCGGTTATAAGTCCTTAATATTATATAATGAGCAATTCTATGGACACTAGTATACATAGATGGCGAATTTAGCATGCATTTGTGGATGGAACAGGCGCGATATGAATAGATATTATTATTATTATTATTAAATCGGAACCATCTAATAATGCGCGTTAAACCCCACTTCGTTTCATTTAATCTATCAATACATTAGAGAGTGAATCTGTAAATGAGAGGGAGAACAAGCCCTTTTCAATATATATTACTAATCCCGACACTGTTGAGAAACAAGTTCAGAAAAGTATGGCTCTGATTACTCAATCTTCAAAAACTGTCAATAGAAGACATTTTAATCTTGATACAATATACTAATGACTCCACTGACGTACCCGTCCAGCTTAGTTATTTGAAAGATATGTCTGGGTCGAATCCTGCCACAATATAATTTAACCATTAATAAAACTGTATAACATGTTCGGAACATTAATGACTTGTACAACAAATAAAAGACATTTTACGAAACGCCTTCATCACACGCTAGAGCTTTGAAATTGCTTGTCTTTGCAGCTATTGTAAGTAATATAGATGTCTTCTAATATAAGTTCGCGTTAACAACCCAAATGACCACTGGGAATTCCAACGACTACTGGAAAAGCTGGGACGTGGGGTAGAATCACGCAATCAGGGCCGATGTCAATCAATAACACCAGTGCACACATGTAAATTCCTCATTTAGAAATCAATCACACCCGAGTCATGCGGAAAAAAAATGAACACACCAAAAACCGACCTCCCTGATTATGAATAATCAGAATAATTCTAAACCGTTACGTGCGAGCTATATGGTTCGTCAAAATTCAACGAATGTGTCCTAATTTACCTTAATATGTTCGTTAAACACAACTATTGGTCAGACCACACGTGGAGGGGGAAAGGATGACTCAAGAAAAGCTTCCTGAATTATGAATTGTATCATGATAAATAATTGAACCTTTGAATGATTGTGTCGGATTCCAGTAATAGACAAAACATTAGCTACATTGATTGAATCGAAGTTGGGTATGTTCAATGTATCCCACACCACAACGTAATCAATAGAGATTAGGTAGGAATAGTCTCCACTAAATGATTGTCTATAAATGGTACCTGATCTGTCTCCGAAGATATTAGATAATGATCACATTTCTCTCTTATCCAATCGATCTACCATGTGGTATCACCGTTGTGCACTAATGACAGTTGGGTTCGAATTTCGTAAAAATCAGACCAAATCCGCTCAACAAAGTTGCCGCTCCTAATACGTAAATCGTATAAAAGTATATAATATCACGGTAGTGGGTCGTCTGGAGGTCGCAATTTTTATCCGATGTTTATGCAACTTTAAATTAAATCGATTCCAGTCGACCCCTGATTGTACGAAAAATCGCGTATTTAGCTCATGTTCCTCTTCCTGCTACACCCTAATGACAAAATTGCCGCCCCTAATACGTACGCCAAAGTATGTAATACGTACCGAAGTTGTTAGCCCTCTAGAAGTCACAATTTCTATCCAATATTAATGAAACTTAACATTGTTTAAAGCCCAAACTGGATGAGCTACTTATGGGTTATTTGAAATGAACAATCAAGATGGGGAATTTACATCTACCATCTACCCAAGGTCAAGCTAAAATTATCGAAGACTCGCAATAATCGGTTAAGACGCAATGCGACCATTGTTGGAACTATGGTGTGTGGATATGTACAGTATTATCTCGTTCGCATGCCCTTTTCAAATGAGATTCGTTTCAATCGCCTGCACATAGAAAACAGTACGACAAATTGTTGATTCTAAAATCATATTATGGGAATACTATATCATCAATTGCAATTTGGCAAATAACAATTTTCAATACAGTGTTCATGTATGTCGTAGAATTGGATGAAGTGAAGCAAAGGGTCCTACTAATCGCCAAAAACTTTGGATGCGTAGAATAAGCACATCTATAATATATCTTTCCATTCCGATCAATTTTTGCATGAATTTGGTCGCTACTGGCCTAAAACACTCTTGTCGCCTATTAGCAAGACCCTTTTTGTCAATATTTCAATTATCCATAACTCTATAAATTGTTTATGAAATCATTTCAATTTCGAATATGGTGTGTATATTGTACACATCTATAGCATGTTTTCCAGGTCGGGCATTTTTTGCATATTTTTTGCCATATTGACAAGAGAAACACTTTTGTGATAAGTATAGGACCGATAGAATACGAAATCTCAAAATTAAATGAAAATGGTTTAACGTCCTTCTCCAACTGGGCTAATGAAAACGGGCATACGCCATGTAGTGTGCTGCATGGGAAAATATGCTCCGACAGAGTGTGGCCTACTCTTACTTCGAATTCACACTGTCAAGGGCCAGTGTTTTAACGGGGCCTCAGGTTGACGTACCATCTGCATGACTATACGTTCCCTTTAGCAAGCAAACGTCTTACCCATTTCGCAACCACTCAATGGTTTTGACTGTCTTAGAAAATATGAAATTATGGCTTTAAACAATATTTTATTCAATAAACTGAATTGAATTGAACAACGGGCAAAGGTCTATACAAGTTCTCTCCAAGCATATAAATAAGCATCCTCCTCGCAGTGTTCCGTTTGATTAGAGCTAATCCTACTACTCCCTGTTGGACTGAGTGGGTATTATTGTCACTAATTATGACTGGTCAGTGGTCCTATTACTGACCAATCACCGACTTCGTTACAAAGGTATTACCTTTAATACAGGACGTTTAATTAGGGCAACTGTGTTTACATAACGTTACGTCATGGCTGCACGTTTTTTTATGCTATATTAACCTACGCATAGCAGGATATTGCAGCAAAACTAATTGCGTGACAAACGAGGCTATCGGTATTGACGTAAAGTAAACACTACTGTATGGTAACGAACAGACTTTCAACGTTTTTAATACCTTAAATCTTTGTCCAAAATATTAAGGAAGACCCAAGATTAAACGACGGACTGTTATGTTACTGTACGTAAGTGGTAGATTTGATTGAACGAGAAGAATACACACACTTACTTAACAGTTCAAGAATCCGAAGCCAATCCAGCAATGGCCAGAGAGGGATTTCTCGGGCCGTTGCTTCAGGAATATGATAAATAAGTTAAATTTTATGTTTACAATAACCAATGATTAGACAGTGGTAAAATACAGGTTTATATTGTGTAGATCTAGTTTTTAATAGTAAAGTTTAAAACCTCTTTTATGTATTTTACACTATAAATTAATCAAAATTCGTCATATAAAGAAGAACTTTTATTAATGGTGTGTCTTGATTAACCCTATTCATTAGAACGGTTTTATATTGGACGTTAAATCACGTTTCATTTCATATGTATCTCTTAACGATTTCTAACGGCTCTACATGTACAATTAATGACACTCTACAGATGATCATCCAAACAACCACCGGCCACCATCCTCGCTCTATATTAGATACTCATTAAGGATTTTATAACAGTATTTAATCGACTTTTGTCCTGTCTTCTTTGGGATGACTTTAAGAAACGAAATTGGCTTTTCTTTAGGCTATTATTTTTAGACGTGCCAAGAAAGTCATTTTAAAACCTCGTTATCTATAAATACAACTTCTCGTTATTAATCACATGAAATAATAATGAAACGAAGACACGATTAGAGAGAGAGAGAAAAAAAGAATCGGGTTTAACACCAACACGGTACATTTTGGTGCCAGCAGCACTAAATTACAACTACCGGGGCTTGTAAAGGTTTTTCGTCACATCCTAACGACTTGACCCACGACCCACCCACCCAACCTACACCACTGAAAAGTAGAAAACAGGCTAGAAATTCCCGAAGAATGTTCTCACAAAACAATTGACCATAGGACCTCTTTGTTACTGAGCCAGCACCATACTCACAGACCCGCATTGCCTCGATTAAATAGCAAAGTTATGATCAGATTAAAACAAAATGTTATACGCAACTGCGTGCTAGCATGGATTACATTGTGAATTTAATGTAGATTTATATCGGCCATCAATCACCGTAATCTTATATATAATGCCATAATAATGAATATTACATTGTATATTCACTAAATAACGATCACCAAGGTAATAAACATCTTTATTTATCGAACCAGATAAACTAGCAGGAATTAAAGTTGATTATCAGCACGTGTTGTATCATAAACGTAGTGATTTAAAGCGTAATTTGCATGTACGTCTTGAGAGGGGTCGATATTTAAAGTACCATTTTGTCATTCAGCGCAATAGTAATCTCTTGCAAACAACAATATGGTGAAAGATTATATCTAAAAAATATATTTACAAAGACCTGCTGAATTGAAATTTCACCGAACTTTGCAATAAGCCCGTCGCCAGTGATAGACATGGTTTAAATCCGATTGAATCCATGCCAGGGGATTATCTAGCGCTGGTAATTTAATATGGTTTAGTCTCACTTTTCCCACATTTTAATGTTTTGATAAAGGATTAAGAGGTTAGTAGACCGTGGGTGTAGTACTATAGTCTGTTTTAGTTAATTATAGTATAACTGGTGTAAACTTCTCACTCTAATTATTGTTAATTGGGGAAATAAGTGAAATCAGTTCACTAATAAATTTACATTGTGAGCTGTTTTGATGTAATAATTAATTTGTAATAAAACCAATTAAACTACTGATATTTAATCACATCTTATCAGTTGATATATATAGCTCCTCTGTATTACAAATAGTTATTCCAAAATGGCCAACGCTCTGGTTAACTTTAAATACATTGCTAATACTAAAGGTGGTCAGAATTTAGTGTTGGATGGTTTTAAATTCAGAGTTAAGTCTAGACGTAAAACTACCATATACTGGGAATGTTGCAAAAAGTACTGTACAGCTAGGGCTACCATTCGCGATGGTATTCTAGCATCTCCTCTTCCTCAACATTATCACCCTTCAGAGGTGAACACGATAGCAGTCCTAGAGAATGTAGAGAAGATGTAGAGCCCCCACATCAAATCTGTCTGCTCCTCTTCGTATTTCCATCTTCACAAAATTAACAAAATAAAGAAATATCTAAATGCTGATAGTACAGAACTCCTCATTCATTCATTCATTACAAATAAATTAGATTACCATAATGCCTTATTTTTTGGCGTTCCGAATTATCAAATTCAACGAATTCAACGAATTCAAAATGCAGCCGCATCACTCCGGTTCTGGAAAACCTACATTGGCTCCCAGTTCAACAACGAATCAAGTTCAAAATATTACTGTTGACTTTCAAGGCGTTACATGACCAATCACCAAAATATATCAAAGATCTGATTACCCCATATAAATCCACAAGAACCCTTAGATCCACAGATAAACAATTTCTGTATCAACCATCAGTGAATCTTGAAATAGCAAAAAGATCTTTCTCGTTCTCTGCTCCTCTCTTATGGAATTCGCTGCCTTACAACATTAGAACCATTGAGTCCCATTTAAATCTCAGCTAAAGACGTTCCTGTTTACAGAAGCGTTTCCGTAGTTCAATTGAGAAAACTTGAAAAGCGCAATAGAAACTTTAGTTTTAGTATTATCGCGCTATATAAATATAGGATTATTATTATTATTATTATACAATTTATATATCTATTTTTATTTAGTTAATATATGTATCTGTTGATTATATATCAAACTGTTTATAAATATTCATACTTTAAAAGGGTATTTATTTACTATGTTGAAGTGTCACAAACTTATTACAAACTATACTTTAAATCCCCTTAAACCCCCCTTGTTGTTTAATCAGTCATGGCCTAGTGGACCTTGACTCTAAACAATAGATGTGGGGAAAGTGAGATGTCCCCTTTAATATCGGTTCTTAATTAAATGATACAAATGATCAATCTGACTACATATTATCGCGGATTAAGCAGTTGTAAATTATTTTAGCCAGAAAATGCAAATGTGTGTGAAAATAGATTTATTCAACGTCCGCTTCAACCAAAGTGATATCCTATACTTGCATTATTTTTTTTTTAAATGTGAAGCTTTTTCATGTGAAATATGCAATATACCAAGTAATTTATTTGTTTAATAATAATGTAAGGAATTATGTCAACATATTCTTTCCATAAGTATAACACGATCCCGGGTGTCAATAAAATAAAACCAAGTACGAACAATCCAAACCATTATACAAAATTCGAAGTCCTAAAAACGGTATAGGCAAAAATGTGTAAAAACGCAAAATAGTGTAATCAGCATATGGACTGTTCACCGTGTACAAAATACACGACGAACAGTGGTAACAGGTGTCCTGGGAAGAGTAAGCTTACCCTGCCTGGCGCGCCACACAATGTTAGATGCCATTGGTAAAATTCAAAAGGTAGAGTCCCTCTGCTCATAGAAATATAGACTAATATGAGCAATAGAACTAAAATTACATTTGAAGACGTGTTGACAGAATTACTTGCATTATTAAAAAAAAATTATAAAGCCTTTCTGGTGAGAACTGAAGTAATATTTTTTATATTATCTTGCCATTCTATGTAATGGATTTTCTTTTGGATACAGAAAACATATTATTCTTGTTATCTTAGTTTGGAAAGTATTCAAAATTGTGTTGCAAAAAGTAATATTCATTTTAATCCCTTATTCTACCTTCAAAAGAATTACGTATTTATTTATTTATATAAAAATGGTAGCATCATTTTCATATTATGCGATAAAACAAAAATATTTTTTTTTTTAAAACCTGCAAATCCAATTCATATCATGTAATGTTTATTACAAAGGCTTATCTGTTCGATTACATCAATAAATACGTCTATATGCTCTGGCTTTTAATATAGATTATTGATAGCCCAATACAGGATGTTTCGGCGGAATTGACTTATCGACGGAATTGATTTATCGACGCACAGGAGCAGAACTTAGACAGCATCCGCAACTTGTTAAAGCCAATTTAAACATCGTAATTGACCTCGTGAATACCATATATTACCTGTCTGCCTACAGAGATGTAAGCTTGATTTGATATAACAAGACATGAAACGTCTGTTTCCCAATAGATATGCGTTATCATATATATACAGCACGATTATTTGATATTATACAGTAAATGGTATTCAAGGTTGTTCATGGTCATATGAAGTACCCTCGATGTATTAAAATAAGAAAGATCCGATTGTTTTCATTCCAATTTAACCGACAAAAACAGTAGAAATAGCAAATATTTAAAATCTGCATATAGCACCGGTTCGCTTGGGTAAAATCATCGCAACACGCACATTGACATGTTGACATATTATTATTTCCTAATTAATATTAATAAAGGGGCGATCTCTATACAATACGAGGGTTCGTGCGTAAAGTAGGGACAACTGTTAAAGCTATAATAAGTTTATTGCATGTGTTTTTAAATATAATAAGCAAAACAATTTACAAAAGTAAGAAATATAAAATATCAAATATATATTAATGGAATAAGGCCACACTTTTTTATTTGTTTGGATTATGGATTTTTGCCCAAAAAATCGGAGGAGGGAAAAAAATAAAAACAAAAAAAACAAACACAATATGCTTCCAGATCTTGAAATTTTATTTATTTCCTTTGTTTTTGTTTTGACTTGGTTCGCATTTCTGGTGGCTGGAGTCTTGCCATCATCAAGACACTGGATACAGATTGGTCGGACGATTCCATATT
The DNA here is from genome assembly GCA_917208275.1 of Patella pellucida. Lineage (NCBI taxonomy): Eukaryota > Metazoa > Mollusca > Gastropoda > Patellidae > Patella > Patella pellucida. Next base: position 60,043,213 of record OU795036.1, on the reverse strand, counting down.
GCTCACTCAGCTTTTTTAGGTCTTCCGTCGCTGCCACCCCCTCGTCTCCACAATAGAAGCAGATGGCTGCAAACACTAGGATTTTAGTGCTGTCTACAGTTCAAAATCGGAGAATGAAATACATACAAGCGAAATATGTTGTTTCAATGTCTGACCCACAGGTCAGACCTTTGCGAACCACGATGTTGTCATGCTCTGAACCCTCGGGGAATAGGGAGTTGCCACAACAGTATACCAGTTCTTCTGTCAATCGTTCCAGCGCCAACTCTTCTTGTATGGACAGCTTGCGGGTAGAGTACACCCCTCGGCGTTTATTACACTCGTGGCCTGCGATGAAGGAGCACACCTTTCCTGAAAAGAATGGAAAAATCAATTCACAATGCACATAAAATGACCTAATTTTAAGGTCATGCATAAAAACTGTTTGGGGCTCCTGCATACTTTGAATAAGAAGTCCCTTCCTTCTCTTGTCGTTCTCAGTGGGGGCACTTTTCTTGGACTGGGAAGGTGGTGCATCGACTGTAGTCTCTCCGTAAACATCCTCGAAGTCTTTCTACCTTTCATCAGATGCAACAGGGTCGGGTAGAAAGTTTAGGTCTTCCAAAGCCAGTCTGGGTGGGTTGAGGGTACAATACCAGCAATCACTAGGGTCACCACACCTCTTCACCTGGAAGCAAATGATTATCAAAATTAAAGTTCAATACATTCATGAGTACGTGCATGGTAGAATTATAGGCCTACTTATTTCCTTGAATTGAGTTCAAGAAAATATGTACCTACCTGGAAGTCCTTGACTATCTCGATCTTTTCCGCATATTTTCGGGAGGTGGAAATGTTGAGTTTGTCATCAATCAACGAAGTCGACCAAAACGTTCCTCAATGATTTTGATTGTGTTTTTTACGGAAGCAGACAGAGCAGTCTTCATCGCGGGAACCTTCTCTGCTTTGGCTCGAATATCTTTGATGGTTGTCAGATTTTTCACGACTCTCTCCATCTTCTCCTACATCTCTGGGCGGTTCAAGGCTACATTCTGCAGTGCCAAGTTCTAAGAACTCATGATGCGCTCTGCAGGATTTGCATAGCTCTGCTGTGGGGCGGTGCGAGCTGCTACATACAGATCCAGGTCAATGAACATTGCATTTGCTGCCAACTGGACTGAAATGTACGTGGTTCGATGATCGGGTCCACCGTCTGTGTATTGAAAGAGGATTGGTACTTTGAGGCTAACACCATCATCACTGCATTTACTCCGAAGAATCTGCAGGACTTCAGCTGCATGACTGGAGGCACTTGATGGTTGAAGGATTTTGTCTTTGGTCGTAACAAAAACAGTGTCATCGTAGAAGCTATCCGAGGGATGCTTGGGAATGTCCAACGTACAGCACCACATGTGTGAACGTCATGATCTAGGGCTACCAATGCTGGACCAACAGCTGGCACAAGGGCTCCATGGTGCCTCCTGACAACAGCTGATATTGCCTGGTGTGGTTCGCCAATAGGAACTATCGCCTTGTCATCGGCGGAGAGAAATACTGCATTTTCGCGGAATTTTACTGCCAGATGACCAACGTAGTGTGAATCCACATGCTGCCCACATGCTGAATCGAATGTTAAAGCGGCCCGTGTACTTCAGAGCATTGTTCGTGTACGCATTTGCTGGCCAGAATTGAAATCTTACCCACGACACTGACGGACATGGACTGTTTGGAGGAAGCCGTTTTGCTACCTGTTCGATTAAATCCTCAACGGATATGGCAAGAGGCAAGAAAAGCACATCACCATGACGTCGTTCGTCAACCGCTAGCACCTTTTCATCCAAGAATTTCCCCATCTCTGCACAAAACGGATGGAAATGGTCATCTTGAGGCCTCCCATTCAGTTTCAGAAGGTCGAATATTATGTCTGGATCATCACTGTGCAAAGCAAACTCTGCCACCCTGCTATCAACAGATGACGTTGCTACATTTTCAGCAGCAGAAGCGTCCTCACCAAGGAACCGATACATATGTCGAAGTACAGAAGGTTTTATGCCGAACGATCCATTGTACTGGTCTATGAATTCCTGACGCATGGCTCGTGTGGCATATTGAGGTATGTTCTTTTATTTCTATCAAAATACGTGCTATTGCTGTTTGGTCTCTGTCCCCCTTCACCTCTGGAAGACGCCAGATGAAGTATGTATTCCCCAAGAAATTGCCATGTTGGTATGCATATAAACCCACTGGAACAGAGAGACCAAGTTTTCCAATCCAATCTCGGCACATAGGGAGAAAGGCAAACTGGCACACAGACTTGTTCGAGTGAAAGATCATTGTCATGTTCGGTATAGTTTGTATGGTTAGTCGGGGATTTCTCCACCTCCTTGAATGTAGGACCGAATTGGCTTGGATGCATTGTGGTTGGCAGTATTCCTGGCGTTTTGCGCTTGCGGGAACTCATGACACCTCTGCATACACTGTACAAGATCGGAGATGTCCGTGCGAAAGTGGGTGGACTTGTCATTGGCAAACCATGGAATCATCAACAGTTCTGCGAGATGATCAATCTTCTCTTTCAATTCAATATCATTGAGCTGGAATAAGAAAAAACCTGAATCAGAAAAATGTTGACACATAGGTTGTGAACATTGGAAATATTTACTAGTATAGGTTGTGAAAATTGGAAATATTTACTAGTATTGCTATCTGCCTTTCTCCGACAAAGACGACACACCAATATCTCACCTTGGGCTGCTTCTTATGATTTTTTATATAGTCGTTGTAGCCTTGGAAACTGTTAAACACCTGGGGGACCTAAATTCCCCTGCTGTTAAGTTTTCCGTGATGTGTATCTAGGAACTATAGTGTTTCTGAGACTGAGACGACCGAGATGACTCGTTTTCCTACAGTATCTACTTGCTGGGCTGTGAACCCGACTCCTCTCGACTTCACAAGGTCTATAACATCGTTGTATAGCCTTTCTGAAGCTTTTGCCTTATTTCTGGAAAAAAAAAACACTTGAAAATCAGGCTGATGGTTAATTTGGTTATTTTGATCCATGCCCATACAAAAACTACAATGAATCCAACAGATTGGCAAAATTATGTCCGAAAATAGAACCGGCAGTAAACCATCCGACAATTGAATGTACTACATCAATGACAATGTACAATACAATAAAATCTTACCTGGGTTTTGGAAGGTGAACATAACTACGCCGCATGTTCATGAGCACATCCAGGGCAGATGCTGGAGCAGCATGTGACACTTTACCAGGGGATACGGACACGACAGCAACTTCCTCTACGTAAATAGTTACAGAAAGCCGTCCGAAGGACATGAGCCCTTCCAGCGGCGTGTCCACGTCACAGTCATATAGGCCTAATAAATGAGTAGTGTTTTGGGCTTGAGATGGTCCTGCCTTGATTGATTGCACTTTGCAATCTTCGTGGTTGATTTGAATTATTATGTTCAATAGATCTCCACACGTTTCTTTCACTGAACATATTTTAAAAGTCATCACAATGGGATCTCGGTTGCAAGTGCAGACTATTGTTATTGAAATCCAAACTTCCTCCGCCACTGTTCCGTTTAGTCTGGCGCGATTCCAAATATTGACACGTGACCGTCTGACCCTCGGTTAAGAGTATATATAAAATATAACAACCTTAGACAAGTTTGGCTCACCAAACATGTTTGAATATTATATTGGTTTTATTTATTATAAAAAAAATCAACAAAAATGCCACAAATTTAATCATATTCGAAATTTATTACGGATCTATATTCTGCCAAGATATGGTACAGTATTACTACGCGCTCTGGTGCCGCTGACTAATTCTTCTACGTAGTAAATGGAGAACGCGAGATCGAAGCCGGTCCTTAGCATTTTATGACGTCATATGAGGATTGTGGGTTAAAGTGCACATAAGATCATAATTTTCTATTACATATTATAATAAACAATGATTACTAAATCCATATTACGGAAAGTTCAAATCAATCTGATTAAAATTAACTGAGCTATTTACGTTTTAGTATGGGACAGCCAAAAACGGTTTTCAAATTTTCATGAACGACCTTAATCCGGTTGATTGGCTGATGACGTCACAGGCACTACACATACTAAACACATTATCTATCCAATATATCACTGCCTGTATAATATATCACTGTATCAACATACCAACAGTTAACAAGTGTGTATTGTCGGTAATCATTAGCTCGTAATTATGTAAGCTACACATCACTATATAATTCAAAGCATTTTCAAACGCAGACCTTTCTCGTCTTGAATTGTAATAGATTTTATTTGTTACTATAATATTTCCGAGTGTATTTCACGATGCCGAATTATCGTTGTATTATTGAGAGTTGTGGAAATTCCAGCAGAGAAAAGGGGAATAATGTACCGACGTTTCATAAATTTCCCAAAGACGAAATATTACGGAAAGAGTGGATTGCGTTTGTCAACAATTTAATTACGGATTGGCGGATGCGGGTCGTTTTATCCCACGACTGGTTCACCCCGGGCTGTTTCATCCCACACCTGATTTGCTATCGGGCTGTTTCATCCCACTTGTTATTATAGAAGCAGTTAATTAACCGAGTTGTACTTATTGTCGAATAAACTTCATTGTTTATTATGAAATAAACACACCATTAATTGTTATGGAGTAGTAAAAAAAACATGACGCGAGAGTTGATATCTGTCGTTTGGGTCTCGGATATACGAAGTTTGGGACTCTGGTATACGACGTTTGGGAAATATATATATATTCAAAACACGAAAGAAAAAATCAAGAACCACGTGGTTAGTAAAAGGCTCAACCAAACGATAAAACATTAGTTGCACTTACGGTTCTTTGATAATCATCGTTTCTCATGAAATTATATAATATTTATTTAAAACGAATAATATGCTGATGACCTACACAAAAACAAAATAAATATTTACACGACATGCAATCTTTTTTTTTTTTTACAAGCCCCTACAAATTGTTAATAATCAGTGAGCTACACCTTGACGACATGCTTGTCGTAGATGTCAATACCAATCGATAAATTGGTGCGAACAAGCCACTGGTAAGTGGAAGGTCAATCAAGTTCGTTAACTATTTGATAAAAGAAAAACAACAAAGTATTACTAAATATGCACAAATTTTCAACAATACATTTTGGCAAGTTTTATACTCGCAGATAAAACAAAACAAAGGAGAACTAGCAGTGTTAATCGCGGTCTCAACAACCGCCAATCACCTAATTAAATAAATGCCAATTAAATTCCCAAATGAAATAATAAACGATAACCTGCCTTTTTTTAAATCTGGTGTTGATTATCGAACCCATTCTGGTCAGCGAGTTAAGATTATTGACGACAATTGATTGGTGAATCTGATTGTTAAAGCGCTTAAAAACATTGAATTAATTTAGAATTGCAAAATGCAAAACGTAAATTATTATTCGTTACATATAAAAAAAATCGTTAGTCATTTATTATTATTCGTGCACATTTTCTGATATGGTCTGGTTATTTGAGCCTAAAAATAGAACACATCCCAATTGGTGCATGCACGCTTCCCTTTGATGACAGTTATATCATGGCATCTCATGGGTCGTATATACGATTATTTCACCGTGCAAGGCGCAAATGCATGCTTTCTGATATGGTCGGATTATTTGAACCTAAAAATAGAACACAGCAAGTCTTCTTTGAGGTGTTGTATCATGGACATATACGATTATATCACGAGGTAATTCTGTTATTGAAACCCAAACTGAACGAAAACGGCTCTCGATTATAACGGATGTAAATTTTGTGGAATGCTGAAGCAATTTTAGTTTAAATATCCTTTGTGTGTAAATTACTACTATAGGGCAGGCTGTGTACATGTAATATCAATTCTTTTATTTATAAAAGCTGTAAATAGATAATTTAATGAAATCAATTTATTTACAGCTAAAAAGATAATTTAATGAAATCAATTTATTTATAAAAGCTGTAAATAGATAATTTAATGAAATCAATGAATCTAGTCTCGCAACAATCGGATGGTTTTCATTATTAGATCCGGTATCATCTACATCGTCATCCTCTATGGAGCCACAGTCAGATAGATACGGCTCAAACATAATATATGGCGCTATAGTTACCATTTCTCGCGACGTAATTGTATCCGATACATTGCCAGAGCTAAAAGAACTACTGCTATAGGATAACTCTAAATATTCTGCTTCCATTCTCTCGGTGTATGATAGAATGACCAATAACACGTGTTAATGATTTATTTATATGATTACTACTTAAAACCATTTCGTTTCTTAAATGCCGACAATTAATTATTTCAATTGGCTACATAGATGTCCGTAGCGCCGGCTACACCAATTCTACACCTATCGTGTTTCAATCAGAAGCCAATTGTTCGTTTACGGTCGGCTTATTCTGATTAAAAAGACAATGCTACAGCAATCGGCTTTATAAAACAAATTCTAAATTAAAAAAACAGATTATTCCGTAGTCAGTTGTTTTATTTAATTAGGGGATTAAGGAACCAGTCAGGCGTTAATGAATACACACGCCGGCTGTATATAGGTAATTAAGGAATAGACATTCCGAATATGCATTTGTACACTGTGACGTCACTAGGGACCGAGGGGATTAAGAGTGTTTTCGATAATTGGCCAAGTCGTTTTTACGGGAGGTCTATATTTGCGACTTTGAGTGAAGATAGCTGATTTATTTTTAATCAGATTGATGTTAACTTTCCGTAATGTGCATATAATAACCACTGTCCATCACTACGCCGAGTTTCAGTTTGTCGTCTTATGAGCACTTTAAGATAATATTGATCTAGCGTTCTCCGTAGTAAATTGAAAGGGGACCAGTCATAAAATGGCGGCTCCCATGCTGCAATTCTAGCGTTTTTTCATGGTTTTATTTTCTTCCGATGATGAACTATAAAGAATCCTAATGTCGGAGGAGTTTTAAAAAAAAAATCCTTGGTCGAAATCCAAATTTTATTTTTATTCCGTTTTTACCAAATACAACGTCGGCGGATCCGTTATCCGAAAAATAGAAAAAGTGTGGCCTAATAAGCATAGTATACGTTTAAATTATGAAATATAGAAAGATTTCCGAATTATTAAAAAGCTAACAACTGCATAATATATAACATCATACAGTATATTATGCACGTATAAAAGTAGGAACAACTGGTAAGGCTAAAATCACCACGTTGTTAAAACTATAGAAAATTGTTACTCATAAAAAACCTTCCCGCCTTGCTACCCTAGTATACTCTATACTGTATCTGAGAGGACGAAGTCCACTGACAGTTCCTGACGAGCCTTATATCCAACTACATGTAGACTTATATGTACGTATATACATTACTATAATAATATTGTTTTGGATGAATACGTAGAATTTACAAAAGGTGAACAATAAAACAATATCGCGGTATTCATTCCGCTATTAACCCCTATGCGTGTCCCCATACTTCAAATAAAGGTACACATTAAAGGGTCAATCCCGATAATGTTTTTGAGAATACAACTGCTTAATTTTGTGTTAAAATCCATTAAGATCCCCAACCTTGGGGCCGAGCAACTAACCCAATATGTGATACGTTTTCATACAACTTAAACCCACCAGTTTTCATCTTGAAATTGAGTCCGGTGTCCAAAACTGTATTATGCGGTGATTTGATAAAACCAGACTTTTATTTTATAAAAATAATGTGTCGGTGAAATTTGCCTTTTGTTATCAAGTACAGAACATGGACCATTCACCGTGTAGACCTGTAGGAAACGGGAATCGTTTCTTGGGTCACCCAACGAAAGAATTGACCCGAAATCTTAAAAGGGTTACGTGTCCGGATAAGCTTTTTTAACGCTCAAGTCCAAACGACTCAATATTTTGAGCTGAAATTTTGAGTCAGGGTATAAACACCATTCTTCTCAATTTTGGCGTTAAATTTCATACATACTCCGACTTTCATTTTTGAGGCCCTGTTCTATTCGAGACAGTCCCTTTAACTAACACGAAGTTTAATCGATATGAATAAAGCTGTTTTTTTTTCTTTTATTAGATAGACGTTTCGGTTATTTTATCAGGGGTTCGTTGTGCCAATATAATAGCCCGTCCAGACGCTTATTTTAAAACCAGTTCGTAATCGCCGGGGCTTTAAGACAACATCATGTTGCGTTTACACGTACTATAAGCCAAACCAGTTTAACTATATTATGACGTCTTTGGTCGGATGTTAAGAGTTAGCTGCGCGTGGGTAGCGTCATATTCTTAACGGAATGATATTTTCACTTACTGCGCATGCTCAAAGCAGACTGTTTCTTTCCTTTAACCAACTCGTTCAGGCGGTCAAGATGAACCAGTTTAAAATTTTAAAGCCTTCCCGAAGACAGGTCGCGAGCTGAATTTTCATCTGCCTCACATTTGCGGTCGGACGCTGAAGTTAAACTGGTTTAACGATCTCCTGTTTTTGTTAAACCAGTTCACCTTAAGCGTCTGAACGGGCTACTTGACTTACCCTCCAACCGTGTTGCAAAAAAATCTAAATCACAATCAGATTTAATGACTCTTTGTTAGTTCATGATAGCTTTGATATCACATTAACATTTATTTAATGACTGGTAATTTCGTCTCGACGAATATTATGAGAGATTATTATAACCTTCTAAGTTACAAAGATTGTTATTGGTGTTTCTATAAAACTATTCAAATGTCAGGGAAAAGGGATCGATAATTAGATAAATCAAAAACTTTCTCGCACGGAAATTACCAACTTCCTTCAAAGTTTGAATGAAAAGGCAAGTATCAATCTTAAAGTAGCTAAGTCTCTACATCAATATCATCCAAAATCTTTGACATTGAAAACACGAATTATTTGCTAATTTAAATCAACATTGAAGTTGTGATCTTACCGGGTAAAGATCGGCTTCTGATATCCAATATTTCAGACAAAATAAACATTTTACTATTACCATAATGCGTTTCAGCGCCACTTGTAACAAAGGGATTCAAAGAACAGTGCTAGGCATATTCCAGAAGTATTGTCAAACGGTGACGGCATATTCTTTTCTGGAGATCATGCACAATTAATACTATCGGTGTAGCATATTGCCAATCGATTGGGACGCCTGGCATATTTCGCCGAACAAAACTGATTTTAAATTACATTAAAAACCAGAAACGATTGAATGAAAGTCAGTTTATACACATCTGCGACCCATTAGCGATTTAGCTCCTTTAAACCCGTATAAAGACCAGTATTTTTATCTGCGATATATCTCGCTTTTCTTAAATTACTAGGATAAAATGTTAACATATGATTCGAGAATAATACACGATGGGTAAAATACACCTGCCTGTTCACTATAAACATACATTTGATATAAGAAGTAACGTATACTTATATTATCCTGTAACTAGACTTTTATCAAATCCCCATTAATGAATGTATTATTTTTATATCATAATGACGTTAATCAATTTTATATTACGAATATCAGATAAGATCTAATCAATCTGTCATTATATGGGTTTAAAGGAGCTAAATCGCTCCGACTCAATTGTTGTCTATAACAATACTGTCAATTATGATGCTACCTTATATTAAACTGGTTTTATTACTGAAGCTGTACAATTTGATCATATTTTCTAGTTTTCCTGTTTTGCATCGGTTGGTTATTTTCCAAATTTTTGTGAATAGTAAAAACGGCGGACACTCAGCAGTTTATAGTAAACTGAAATACTTTAAATGGCAGTTTATACAGAACGTGAAGGCGACTTTTCGTCCTGGAAATACGCTAGTCATTTTTAGAGGCCCCGTTCATACAGAGCCAGAACCCGAACAACAGCCTTGATTGCCCCCCCCCCCCTCCCAAAACGAACTTTTCCCAATGAACCAATCAGCGGGCACTTCCAAACAGAAATCATTACACGTCACCAGAAACAAAAACAAAATTCCTGCATCAGCTATTCACCATCCTCGGCCCAACCCCCCTACAATACTGGCATTTTATGACATTCGCAGGATTTTTGCAAATATCTATTAATTTAGAAAATTCTTCCCCCTACAATCTACTGCTACTGTTTTCTTCCATCGGCTTTTCTGAAAACATATAGTCTATTGAATTTGTTCTTAAAAAAAGCTTTAAAAATCGATTTGCGTGAATGCTATATATTCACTCTGTTACGTGACCAATGCAATTACATATATCGGGGACTCTAAAAGAATGTTAGTCTTGTAACGAATCTAGAACATATTATGGCTAAAAACGGTCAGCGATATAACTTTTGTTACATTCACACATAATGTTGCATTTTATGAATGATATTTCCTGGATAAGTTCAGATATTTTGGAATTTTCGCTAAGATGTAAATATTGATAATTCGTAAACTCCATTCTTTTCTACATAACAACAATGATAACCATAATATTTATTCACTCAACCTGACATGTGCCTTACACACTCATTCGTGATACTACTACTACGATTACTACTACCTCTTATATTACTATACTACCTCTTATATTACTACTACCTCTTATATTACTATACTACCTCTTATATTATCAGAATTCTCCCATAACTAAACGGACAGTTGTTATTTTTAAGATGCAGTGATTAATGTAACAGTCCTTATCATTACTTATCCAGGTTGCCACCTCCGACCGATCTAGAGGGGGACGACAAGGGGCGTGCGCTTTAGACGATTTACTTGATAAGGTATGTCACTGAGATAAGTGGTGTACTTTCGATGACACACATGAACCTTACAATGGGGGGGTGGGGGGGGGGTGTTGCCTTCCTAACCCATGGGACTTTCTGGTTTTCTACCCAACCTGATTAAAACATAGATCCAATTTCGTTTCGTTTTTACTACACTTGGATCTGAAAGAGTTGTTATTTAACTCATGTTCTGTTTGAAATGAGGGGGGGGGGGTCAGCCAATCAAATGGTCTGCCGAATCGAGTGTTTGGCCGTTTTTACGCGTAACTGTGGGTAAACATTGGCAGCGATAGAAATTAAGACAAAGCAAAAGTAGATAAAAAAAATACATGGCGCTCGCTAATCTGTCAACCGAATGACTGGCGTTATAGGGCCTAATGTTGATTGCTTGGTACCTGTGTACCCACTATAACTTGTTAGGTAGTTTGGGCCATCCAAAGTATAAAAAAAACGAAACGATATATAGATCTGTATTTTGATTAGATTGGCTTTCTACCCCTGCTATGGAACCCTACGCCCAAGTGAATCATTTAAATATGTAAGTCCCGAAATGACATAGTTTTGGTCGAGAAGACGCTCGCTCTCCAGTAGCTTTAAAATCTGTAATCGAATCTTTACCTGAAAATATGTTAACCTACGTCATGTCATGTCGTTAAATAATATTTAGCAATAATGAATACATTTTTAGTTTCCGATAATTGTAAAACGGAGTTTGTTTATTATTTGTATCTAATTTATTCAAAACAAAAATGCCATTATTACAAAACAATCTTAATGACACATTTCTGATTACACTAGTGTCAAAATCACTGTTGTTCTTTAGTCTAAACATAAACATAATTAACCAAATCCACAACCAAATAGTGTAACGAATGAGATGAAAACCCCATTAACACCCCTGTAAATTTCCTTTCAATTGTCAATGTGATATGTAGACAAAACATTATCCCACACAAGATATGTGAAGGTTGAAAGCTTGTGTATATATTGATAGTTATAATTCATATCAATGTAGATTACAATGAACAAGTTATTGTATTATGATTCGATTTTATCTCGTTTTACCCCCACCCAACATCACCACGTTGCGCACAGTTCCATGGTACATGCGGATACATATTTGTCATGATGTTAGTTTCAACACACACTTCTAGAGCTTGAAATATAAAATGTAATTAAACGGAATTTAATGCTGTACTGCACCAAACCTTTGATAATGAAGACGGGGTGTGGTGTGCTGTATAGGTAAATTTCCAGTAGCGCTACTATCTATTATTTTCTCGAATTCCAACTGTCAATTTTCCTTGACACGGCAACGTGTATACAGGGGCTCGATTTTTCGTCTCAACCGAATGATCAGACAATAGTCCTTGTTTGACCCATCACTGTCAACGAGTACTCCGTGATCAAACCCAGGACTACCTTCCTCACTGAGTTAGCATCGCTAGCGTTATCAAGTATGAACTTATGCCACATACAAAAAAGGGATTTATAGAAGATGTTCCATGCATGTATAAAGCTTATCAATAAAAGACAGTGAATCACGACAGTCGTATACTGGAATTAACGTTGGAGATTTTAAAGGTCATAAGCGAATATTTAATTGTCGGGTCCGGTAGTACGGCAGGTGCACTCTAATTTTAAACAAAAAGCTGATCAAAATCTTTGTTTTATCAAAACATGGGGAAAGAAACATCTTTATTAACACATAATCCAGATATCAACCAAAACTTTCAAATCGGTGATCCAAGAGATGGGAATTGACATGGCGGCAGTTTGTTATTGACCTGGGGCCGGTTGCTCAAAGCTCTGTTATCTTTAACGATCCGTTAACTTTAACGGACATATCTTGGTAACGTGTTGTTTGTTAACTTCCCATTAAATTTACTACAGAAAACACTATAGAATAATTTACTTTTTATATTAGCATAAATCTGTAGTAAAAATTTGCACCACAGAATTAACGGGGTCTTTATTCCAAGCAAAATTCTTTCCCTCCGTTAAAGTTAACGGGTCGTTAAAAGATAACAGAGCTTTGAGCAACCGACCCCAGATGCTTAACTCGGACCCATTTAGGCGTCAAGTAATTGTCGATTACATTATAGCTAAAGGGGCACACCAACAGTAGACGTAATTCTTTAAGTCTAACGTCTAATCTGCACCAACTTCGTCCAATTCGATTATTTATCAGTCAGACAAAATCCGTGGAAATAGTAATAGACAGGAACATAATTATTAACTTATAAAGCTACTTTTCCTCGACCCTTACGTACATAATATAGTTGGCAGCTGCTTAATAATTATGTTCTTAAACTATACCGGATGTACATTATACGTATTTACATAGCTTGAGGGCAAGTGACCCTTCCATCGATTGTTGGTACAATGGCTACATATATAGCTCGTTATGTCTAATGCTTTACTATATGTTTCGTTGTTATTTTTGTTGTATGTTTGTCCCCCATTCATACATACGCACAATTTGCTTAATAAAGATAAAAGTAGTTTCCTCGTTGAAACGTCGCATAGTAATATACTCGGTAATTTTGTATCCATAAAAGTGTACTTTGTGTCAATGTGTTTTTTTTACTAAATGACTATCAAAAATTATGTGCAATTACCATATGGTCAATTACTAAATGACTATCAAAAATTATGGTCAATTACTATGACTATCATGTTCAATTACAGGATGACTATCAAAAATGTTGCTGGTGAATGCTGTGATAAGACAGTGGCGTACAGAGGCTAGTTATGCTTGGTTTAACACCTTGATTGTGTGCCCTCAAGACTCCAGTACAGGGCCAAACACCCAGAAATGGGAGAAAACAAGACAATATTTAAATCAAAAATATGAAATAAATAAAATAAGCTTTTGTTGTCAAATTAACAAATTAAGTAGGGCAACCTGTACAAAGAAGTTAGGGGTTGTAATTTCAATTTCACTCATTGATTGAATACTCTCCTGAAATGGATCTACGGTTCCGTCTCCACCCTCTTTGCAGGACACTAGGTAAATATATATATGAGAAAATTCTTCGGGAATTTTTAACTTCACCATGGTACATGGCTACATCGCAAGGCGTATGTCAGTCTTCTCATTAACCCATTTGGTGCAGCGGTGCCACTGTAGTACCTATTTAGAATAACTTACTCATCAAACATGCGTCGAAAAGTGTCAGTATACCACGATACTTAGTTCAATGACAGACCTGATACAACACACTACCCCCCCCCCCCAACAAATAATATTGTTCGTGTAGCATTCGTTTTAAAGATAACCTGGAAGAGCTGAACTGTCAAATCCAGATTAAACGGGTATTAAATCACCTTCTAAAAATTCCCCCCATTTACTGGATCATGGCTTTCTTTGATGATGTATGCAAAGAAAGTAATAATTAAATAACAAAAGAGCAATAACGGGTGGTGTGGAAAACGTTCAGATACCCTGACCTAAAGGTAATAATTTTAATAGTGCTGCAAACATTCCCTGGTAATGATTCGTCTTTTCTTGTGATAATAAATTGCAGGGTCTTTCAAAACGTCTATATAACAGCTAACAGTTTCTTCTTGATCAATCAGAATTATGTCGCCCCATTTCTTGTCCAATCGCTTGTAGTTTATGGGATTTTACATGAAAAAAAAGTTTCGTTATTTATAGAAAAAAATGATTACCAAAGGATTTCAACGGAAGTTTAAAGTCGCAAGTAATAAGTCATATGACTTTATGGAAACAAATAAACATCGGTCATGGAAACACCACCTGCTCACATTCAGTTTCTTTCTTAAAGGAATATAGATCTGTATATAATTGTGTGTAATAAGACTCTCGTCACACTATCCAGGATATCGTTTAGTTCTTGATAAAAAATATATAGCTTGATTAATAACGTAAACGACAAAATAAGATATGACCACAGTACATATGTCAAAGATGGTGACTTTTCAGACGCGGATGTAGCTATGAGCAGGGTGTCCTGCTGTAAAAGTTACCAAAAACTAATTAGTATCAATTGTATCATTCCATGACATACGATATTTAAACATTGGTGTCTCCAACTAATTAATATGTCGTCTCTTGCTAATTTTCTAACACTATTACTTCTAAATATAAAACTGAAATATAACTGTAATCGGGGTTTGCTTCTCTGAATCGTACCTCGGGACAAACATATGGCTCCATTTTATTTCAAAGACATTTCCTTAGCAGTGGGGGGGGGGGGCTGATGGAGCCGGAGACCCCCGCCCCCTGTACTTTTTAAATTATTGACTTTTGTGTGGTTCAAGTTCCGTTCTTTCAAATCAACATTATATCTTTAAATTCCAAATGCGTTCTAGTTATATACTTATTATTTTAGATCCCTGTTTTGGTGTCTGTCGTATATCATTATAATGACATGTATCTGATATTTTATATTTAGTAAGAAGGAACTGGGCCCTGTTTCTCGGAATTTTAACTAAAGGTAAAATCCAAATCTGAGTAGGTATTTCAATTTTGATTGGATAAGCACTAAAATCAATCTAATATTATCCAACTAAATTACTAAAATTTGGTTTTTATCTTAGTTAAAATTTCGTGAAATAGGCTCCTTGTTTTCAAATCCAGGCGAGAGCCATTTTGAATTCTCATCTTACCTTTCTTCCTTTACGTTGCGCACGTAACGACATAACCAAGTTCCTTTCCATCATATATCTGACATTATCCTATCAAATATCATTTCATAGTGCATGCAAAAACAACCAGGAAGTGGCGTTGTTTATAGAAAGGTTAGTAGATATTCATTCAATAGTTTAATATATTTATTAAAATCTGTGACATTAATGAAACATTGTTTGATATTCGCAGGTGTGTACAGATAGATCGAAGTGACAAGGAAACTGTCAACAGTGGTTCAATATAACAGATTATATCCGCCATTCATAATACCCTCATCTGGCCATACAGACATTGAACTGACAGGGTAATCTTCCATCGGCAACCTAATGAAGTGCTTGGGATTAATATACGTATTTTGAAACTGTGTCAACGTGGATTTTACACCATTTATGATAATTTGTGCCCGCCCGTAGATATAACTGTTCGCGTTGGATTGATATTAAATTACCATTTGCGTCAATAGTATTCTAATGACTGTGTTAAGACGATTGGATCATACGAAGTGTTCTGGGATGAAATACTGAGAGCCTGTTGAGTTTCAACAAATCCCTCGTCAAAGCTGTAAAAGTTTCGATATCCGTTGGTATTTCGTAATGATTTCTACAGAATAATAAGCAAACAGCAGGATCGGAAATAAGCAGCCATTTATGTCTGAGAGAAACCTGTTTATTAGAATAATAAGTAATTCGGTACAGGAAATGTACAGGTGTTCGGCTCTAATTTAGGTTTTCAATTACACAATTACAATTAAGAAAGCTCAAATCATTATCGGGTCTACGAGTAATGTTCTGCGGGAAGGATTGTTTAAAGAATTCTGAAGATCCGTGTTAAATTGATTGTGTGTATCTTGCAACAAGGTTGATAATTTAAGATATATTCACCCTTTTACAGCACTCTTCCATTAATGAGAGTGCAATAAATCTGTACAATGAACTCGGTGATAAAAGGATTATGACAGGAGAATTACATATTTATTATTCCAGAATATAGACAGGAGTATATATAGAGAGAAAAATCAAAAATGTTATTTACCGAGACTAATATTACCACAGAATAGACCAACCCCGTTAAACTATTGCAAGTGTCACGCGAGATTCCGATTCAACAAATTGTCTAAATAAATTCGGAAGTGATTTATCTCTCGGGTTGTTTTGTTATTTCAAATTGATACTCACTCTAATCATTTGCGATGGAAGGCCGTCATTTTTGTGTTTTACATCTAAACTGTGTGATTGGATTTGGTAATTGAACTTGGGAACTACACCCTCGACGAAATAAAAGGAAAGGTATTAAGAATTCTTCATGTTGATAAAGAAATGGAGTCTTATTCATATCAGGTATTTTTCGCTCTAGGAGTGGTACGAATAGGCTTGGCGTGTTTTGGAGTTGTTGGTAATACACTTTCAGTGATAGTATTAGCGCATCGGTCCATGCGATCATCCACTGCTGTGCTGTTGATATGTCTAGCTCTTTACGATACTGTGTTTTTGGTAGCTACTGGAGTGACAGCTGTAGTTGGATTAAACACCATATCGATGTCCATGTCACTACTTAATATCGTCGCTGCCTTCTATCCCATTCGTAATATTGCTCAAATGGGATCGGTTTACGCTACTGTTGTTTTAACCGTGGAAAGATTTATTGCCGTAGCCTACCCAATGAAAGCTCGAATTATATGTACTTTATCGAACAGTCGCAATTTCATGATCGGTGTATTTATTTTCTCCGTGGCCTTTAATATACCGAGATGCTTGCGTTCGTTAATAATTACTCCCCCAATGAATGTAACAGCCAACGATTCCATTCCATCTGACAACTACAACTTTTTATATATGCGAGTATATGAAATTTATTTGACGACCATACTATATTTCTTGATACCTTATACACTGATTGTTATACTCAACATACGCTTGTTAATGACCTTAAAAAAGAGCAGGAAAACCACCATAAAACTGAGTTACCACAATAAGAACAAACAGAGACGCGAATCAACAGCTATGAGGAATCCAACTGGAAAAGAAGACAGTTTGATATCATTTGTGATTGGAATCACGGGATGTTTTTTCGTGTGTTGTTTTGTTCCATTGGTTTATAACATTATTATCTTGGCTAAACCCAACCTTTTAGCTGAAGCTACCAGATATTATCTGCTATCCATTGGCGACACAATGTTGTGTGTAAACGCCGCAACTGATTTTATTTTCTACTGTTTATTGGGCCAAAGATTTAGAACGTTATTTATTAAAACATTCTGCCCTTTCATCAGAAAATCAAAGACGGTAATGGAAATATAAGAACAAACCCGAATTTGTTAATTTGTTGAATTTAATAACGAAACCAAGGACTTGTTGAACATAATTTTTACGAAACTAAAGAGCATTTATACAATGCAAAAGTGAATGTGTTTTCATGCCATTCTTACGTCCGTATAAACTATATTATGTATATAAGGCCTAGAAGTGCTTTTGTTTATAAAGAATCATTCAATATTTTATAAAACTGATAAAGTGAATAGTCTAGTATAATAATTTATAATGGTCATGGACAATATTAGCCATGTGCAATTCCTGGATTACTCCAGAGCTACCAGATGGACGGGGAAGAGCAAGCAAACCCATTTGGACAGTTTAATCCACAACAACTACTTTCATTTTCAATGGGTAAACAGTGATACCACGATACTATTAACCCACTCAAAGATATATACGTCACACAAGATTCATGTATTATACCATTGCCTTAAGAAACTATTTATGTATAAATAATTGTTAAATATGTTATTTTGTCAGTTCGATTTGTTTAGATTAGTGTCCGGAAAATAAATATTTAATATTCTTCGATTGAAATGTGTCCGAATTCTTAAATTTGATATACCATAACACAGAGTTCAGTATTGGGTCTATTTTAATTTCATGAATCTACGCGTCGTACATCAAGGCACCATTGTTTATAATTTAATATTTCGCAGTTACTTTTACCTCGGTAGGCAAAAGATACATTTATCATTCATAACTAAACATTTTTGGAAATTATGACTGGTCTGAATTAAAGAACTTCAAAGAAAATGTAATAGTAGGTCAGGATACTTTTCATATCGTTCAAAACTAGCTTGATTTTGACGATTTTGCATTGAAATTCTGTATAACACTATATATTCTGTTTCAATTATCAATCAAGCAGTCTTAAATTTTAATTAAATATAGCAGGAGGTATTTTAATCCCATATAGAAGTAAGCTAGATCGAAATAGACTGATACATCAATAAATTGGTATTTTGATGTGTTTTCTTCGTGATGTCACGTTAGCTTGGAATGTGGTATATTATTGTGCAAATAATGAGGTAAATACTAGTAATATATCAAAATCTTACAGTCATGACCCGTTTTAAAAATACGATGAAAAATCCATTTATCCCAAAGCTATTAATACGTCATTGTTAAACACAAACCACAAGGGAATTAACAGCGGAAGGAAAAATATTTTTTGATTGAACGTGACTTGACTTGCCATATTATTCAGCTGTACATCGGGGATTTCAATTTAGATAACGGTATTAGGGATGAATCTGCCAATTCCTCACAGAGACGTTTTAAGATTTATTGTTGTATGAACACCCCACATTATATAACATTTACTGATTTGTGTGTACTTAAAGGGACAATAACACTCTAGCTCCAGAAAATAAACAATAGCCTTATTCTAAGTACTAGATGTTTAAATGTCCTACCTGTTGTGTAAATTATCCATTACATCCTACATGTATTAATTTACCTGTCCAGAGTCACATTTGAAAAGGTTTACGTAAGGCTTTTCAAACCATTTAGTTGAAATTTTCCAAAATTTTAAATTAGGTGTGAAGATGAAGTTTGTTTCATCAGTTAAGTGGAATATTGTACAATAGTATAATTTGTTGACCAGAATAAATATTGGCACAAATTATTCATTTACAACAAGAGTGGTATTGAGCCTTTAACGGATTTTCAAAAATAATACGTATTGACTGGATTTTCAATTATGAGACACAGATATTTTTTGTTTTGAATGCTAATATAATGTTGATATATTTCATTTTGATAGCACTAATGCGTTTTACGGGGTAATTTGCCACCGCAGCAACGTTTTCACTGTATCGAATTTTGGGTGAAATGGGTTCTTCTATTATACACAAAACCCCCTTCCTTCATCACGGGTATAAATATGTTCTGAATAATATAAAGGATTTAGGTAAATATATTCTTTAGTGTCGAAGGTCCGAAATTCTTTATCTTTTCAAAAGAAAATCAATAATATAATGTTTTTTTCATTCAAATTTCATTAGAAAAATACCAAGGGAAATTAAACAATCTCTTCTGTTAATATATTAGCCTGCTTTGGTGGAAAAAAATAGAATGCCATTATGTTTATAAATTACAACTGTCGTTATTATATATTGGGACTGAGAGAAATTTACTAGATCCCCGAGACAGAAAGGTGCCGGGGTGGGGGGGGGTATAATGGAACGTGGAATAATTAACCGAATTGCATGCCTCACCACTTACAGGTCATTGATGAGTTCACAACTTCATAAAACCATTCCCTGGTATCTTTAAGAAAAGCCAAACCGAAGCTAATATATTCATTTCATCAGTAGCATTATCATTAGAACTAACTTCTTCAGTTATACATTGATCATTTCCTTTTTAATGAGAAATGGTATATAATACACTACTAACTTGTCGTTTTATTCCCAATAAAACAATCTAGATGTAATGAATATTCGTCGCATGGGTCGTAAGTTTAACGACGATTATAAGTCCAGTTTCTTGCCTTATCCAGATCGTATTTACAGATCAAACAAAACATCTATCTAAGCCTATAAATATAAAATGAAATCATAAGTAATTATATTAAAAGGAATAAAGTGTGGAAATCTTGCAATACACGATTTTAAATGGTGGCAGGCGATTGAAATTCGGCTTTAATTAACGGTTGCAGGTGCATTCTCAATCGTTTATTCGATCTGATTAAAACACAGATCCAATTTCGTTTCTTTTTTTATAGTTCAAAATTTTGTTTTTACTTGTCTTTACTAGTCTTGGATCTGGAAGACTTGTTATTTAATTCGTGTAATGCTTGAAATGAGTGGTCAGCCAATAAAATGGTCTGTCCAATCGACCATTTGACCTTTTTATGCGCGGAACTGTAGGTAGACATTACGTCTGATACTAACACCAGCGATAGAAATCAAAATAAAACAAAACTGGATTTTAAAAAGCATGGTGGTCATTAATTGGTTAATCAAATGACTGACGTTATCGGGCCAAATGTCGCGTGCTTGATACCTGACGTCATACAACGTGAGCTCCCACTATAACTTGTTAGATCCACATGTAGTGCAGCACCGAAAGTATAAAAAACGAAACGAAGTATAGATCTAAATTTTAATGATTATCGTTCATCAGTTTATCAGTTTATCAGTAAAGTCCTAACTAGGCTAATGAACAAGGGAATTATCCATCAAAACAACTAGACACTATTCCGTTTTTGACCTATATTCCGTATTTCGTTTGTTGATTCATGCCGGGAATCTGGTCTTAGGCAGTGATTGGTTATAAACTAAAGCCAATACTGAATTATTTCTTATAGTGCTTTTCCTGGTTCATGATCAGTATTAGTGATTTGTGCTTTTCCAGGCAGTACTGTGAGCCATGTACATTAATAAATCCATATTTTTAGTCATATTTTTGTATTTATTGATGTCAGTAAGAAGGCTAAAGGCGAAAGTCGAAAATAGGAAATTACTGACATCAATAAATACAAAAATGTGACTAGGTCGAAAGTCGCCAAGACGGTATACAAGCCAAAATGCAAATCGAAAACGAGAAATTAGGAAAACAAATATATATTTCTTAATTTCCTATTTTCGCGTTGATTCTGGCTTGTATACGGTCTTGGCGACTATTGACTTTCTACTTTTCGACTTTGCGACTTTCAACTTTTCGACTTTTGTGTTTTGAAGGGGCGAAAAGTAGAAATTATGAATGGTAGTTATAGGCTTCCATAGCTCGGTGACGGAAAGAGTATACGTTAACAAATGGTCGCTTTAAATACACTGATATATAATGTAAACGTAACATAATTTGGGGAGTCACGTGGTGGCATTGATGTATAATTTTCATCCCACCTATATCATTCCGACACGATTTGCTTCCCATTGCCGCTATTACAAATTAAATCCGAAGCTTCAAAGATGTTTGTTCAATTCATGTCCGAAATGGTTTATGTTGTCTCTACAAAGTTAGCTGATTTAAAGGACCTAAGTCCGTAACTCAAAATCCTCTAAAATCTTCGACATGGAAAACACGAATTATTGGTCAATTTAAATCAACATTGATGTCGTGATCTTACCTGGAAACGGTAGGCCTCTGATATCTAATATTTAAAACAAGATAAACAGTTTACCATTGGTACACGAATCGTGTACCACAGAGCGTTTCAGCGTCACTTGTATCAAGTGACAATATAGAACGAGGCTAGACACATTCAACAACTCCTGTCAAACGGTGAGGCCATATCTTATCTGGTGGGCATGCGCAGTAGATTGGAATAACCAGACACTATAATTTCCTCTTTGGTTAAGACTCCTGCCGTGTTTCGCTGGACATAACTGATTTGAAATTAGAATCAAAACGGAAACAATTTTATGAAAATCAGTTTATATACAATCAGATTATATTATTATATGCATTGCGACCCATTAAGGTCAATTTCTAGGTCCGAAATGTTAGCGATTTAGCTCCTTTAAGTAAAATGTAAACATTGCATATACATAATTTCAAAATCATTATTCATGATAATGTAACAAGAGTTGAATGATACGATATCTGCCTGTGCGCTCCTGATATTCCAAGTTGTATCTGTCAATATTTCAAATCTAACAACTAAAGTTTAAAATTTTGACAATCTAATTAAAATACAGATCTATATTTCGTTTCGTTTTTTATACTTTCGATGGCCTACACTACATGTAGATCTAACAATTTATAGTGGGAGATCACGTTCTATGACGTAGAAAATGACATTTGACCCCATAAGCTCAGTCATTCGATTAACCAATCAGAATCGTTTTTGCAAGTGGCTATGTTTTTTATCTATTTTTGCTTTGTTTTGATATCTGTCGGAGTTCATGTCTACCCACAGTTCCGTGCAAGAGAGGTCAAGTCCCCTTTTCGAAAGACAATTTGATTGGCTGACCCCCATTTAAAGCTGAACACGAGTTACATAACAAACCTCCCAGATGCTAAAGTGTAGTAAAGACAAGTAAAACAAAATTTTGAACTATAAAAAACGAAACGAAATTGGATCTGTGTTTTAATCAGATTGAAATTTTGAATACATACAAGCTAGTGCACAAGCGCGACATATTTACACGTGTTAAATTGGCGAGCGATTTAAACAACAAGCATGCACAGCGATTGGGTCAGGATTTCAGATCCACGGGCAATTCTCTTTTGTTTGGAATAAAACCAGTGATTGTTTTCAATGAAATATGTGTTCTGTAATGTGTTCCTCAATTGCTAAATGTCTTCTGTTGCGAGTGAAATAGAATGGAATTGAAATAAATAGAAATAGGCTAATATGAGTATTGAAGACGTGTCAAGAAAATATGATATATGATTTATTTATAATGTCGTATAAAAATATTACAATGTGTCTTTCTTAACTTTGAAATAAAAATAACTATATTATTCGTGTTTGTTTCTAATAGAATAGATAGTATATACATGCAATTAGTTTGTAAACATATCTAGGCCGGTCTTAATAATTATCTGAAATGAATAAACCGAAATCCTGTTCCCAATTTATTATGCAATTCTCAAGGCAGCTCTAGATTCATGCTAACTGTCAAGAGAAATGTCGACTTCCTTACAAACCTACGCAGCAATAAAAAAGACAAATTACTATGTTTTCCAGAACAAGAATCAATTTACGAGATGTCATGACACAATCGTCGCCAAATTCATTTAACTTCTACTTTTTCGCCTTAAGCTGAAAAACCAGGCAAAGAGGGGTTAGCGTTCTGTAGCTCTTATTTCCGAGGGGAAATCTGTGAATCTGAAAAAAAAACTTCTGTATCTTAGCATTTATTGCAACCATAAACAGTATTGCTTGCTCAGAGAGTTCTTTAAGGCACAATCAATTATATGTTCGGTTCTTTTGGGGTCTTGATAAATAACTAGTCAGTTAAATCACATGAAAGACATTTTGTTTAAAATTTTAAAACTAAAAAGATTTTGAAATGCACAGCCAGTATTTTTCATTATTAAATAAATATTTTTTTCTCGAAGATATAAGAAGGAAACTGTTAACAGGCGTAAAATATTAGAAAACGAATCTGGGTGTCTAAACGGATTATTCTTATATTTTGGTTGTACCAAACAGCCATATAAATGGTTCAATTCCATAGCCAGACAAATAGGATGTCCTCTAATTTGGGTATTGTTATAAAGACTGAAGAAAATGAGACATTCTTAAGCGTAGATTATGTATTTTTATACTATTCGATCTGTCTTGGATAATTAATTGACTACCAGATACGTTGATTTGTGGCCTGGAAATGCCCCAAAGTGTTCAAACGTTTTTTGTGTTATTTTATCTGACTTTTAAGTATTTACCAGGTAAACTTGACTATATTATAGAGATATTCATTTCAACTACCCTTTAAAGATGGGTTCCCAGCAAAGTATTTATCGGCTGGTTATTTCCGATAAATGTATGGCAAATTTGGTATTTATGAAAAGTATAGACACCCAATCTTACTAGAAAAATACTAGATTACGCGAAAATCGCCCATGGGGCAAGGACTGGGCAATATTGTCAGGGAATCACTAACTGTCAACCCGACAGGATTTGCTGGCTTATTGTCTGCTAGCTTAGGTCAGGGAGCAGTTGTTATTTCTTGCTCAATTGGTTAGGCGGTTTTGGAACATTGCATGTTGTCAACGTACAAAATACTATGCAATTAAAATGTGTATAAAGAACTTGACAGGAATAATTAAGAATTTTTTTAGGCCTCAATAATATGGTTAATGTAAAGTAAGTAATGATAGATACATTTTGAAATATGGACCCTCGCACAATGATGTTAAGTTGGCAGACATTGCGTTTAACAACAGCTTACTTACAGCTATAGGTATCCCCGGCGAAAACAGAGTTTTGAAAGGGGATTGAAGCAAATTTTTGATAGATTGGTTACTTTAACTATGTGTTTAGTCCAAATATATCGTCAAATCACAAACATTGTACCCGGGAATGCATCTTTAACGCGTTTAAAAATGACAATAATGATCATTATGTTTGTACGTATTAATATCGCACTTTTACTCTAATACCATAAACGCTTTCAAATAATTAGGAGTTGACCGAGAAAGTTCCTCGGGATTTTCCGGTCTGGCTTTCCCTTATCAATGGCGCAGGACGGTGGGTCTTAAAAAGGTTCCAAAACAGAACATAAGTCCATAAAGATACTTAAAGATGCATTATGTGAGCGTTAAATCTGGAGGTATTTTTGTTGGCTTCAAATGTTAAATAACTATTATTTAGAAAAATTATATTTACGTGTAAAGCCCATAATTTCTGCATAATCCGGTGGATGACCAAGATTTAAATGGCTAAGAAGACCCGAGAGATTAAAAAATTAACGATAAAATGGATAATTGAGACATTTCTACGATAATAAACAATGTACGCAACAATCTACGTGAAAACTCAAACATTGATAACTCGTGGCAGTTTCACTCGGGTCCCACGCACAAGGAACCTAATCAAACCGGGTGCCAAGTACAAACGTTATGTATATAATATAATATAGGATTTAATATTTTGCTCACAGAGAGATTTAAAAGTGGACATGTGGTGCATTATTGAAGTTTAGACCACGACTATCTTTTCTGTACTTAATTCTGATAGCTAGATATGAATTTCTAATCTGATCTGCCTTCAAAATAACATTACCCCTTGTCAAATTTTAAATGAAATGTGTCAATTACCTGCTGATTTGCTACGAAGGTATGTTAATCGATGTACTCATTGTTTTTATGATCTCAAATTACATTTTAAAAAGGCAGTATTATTATAGTTAGCGCGTGCTAGCAACCTCTGGACGATATTCGATGTTACAATCGCTCATTTCTGTTGTATGGACTGTAATAAAACACCCTCGTTGAACCTAAAGTTACGTGCGTTCAAATATTAATGCTAATTTTCAGTTGTTGTGCCCTTTTTGTGTCAGGGTTTGTTGCCTGGTGTGATTTTGTTTCCTTCTGCCGACGCCTTTATATGTTTGGGGCCACCTTTCTGTATATTCACCAACGTCATATGATGTGTAAAATGCCGACTGTCACCTCCACAAGCTTTATTTTCTATTTATATTTAATAATGTAGGAATACACATCGTATCATTAACACATATTCACATAACAATAGTTTAAATTGGATATCGCATAGAACTCATCCATTTCCAATTGTTCCCTTAACAAACCAACGAAAAATGTTGCTAGCCGTGTGTGCACCGATATCATTTTCTTGCATGTATAGTTTTGGATTTAGGCCTCATTAAGTTCATTATCCCATTCGGAACTGAGCAATGGAACGTTAAACCCTAGTTCATTTCATTCCTTCCCCCATATCTGTAAAGTGCATTTTATTCTTCATTCATTCGGGTTTAGGGATTCCCAAACTTGTGCTGTCAGTGGTTGTGCCAAAAAAGAGAGAATAATATAATGTGCTTGTTACACCATTTACATGGCACAGCGGGGTTTGATTCTTATGTTTATTAATCTATAATAACAGTTATTACATTAAATCGCTTTATGAATACATCATATTTGACCATTACTTATTGATCGAACTAACAATAACTGGACTTTAATAGGATGTAATTATTCCCAGTTACACCCTGGTTAATTTGTGTACAATATCCCGAATTTAAAAAGATAACAATGTAGATTACATGAATACAGTTGAAACTGTAGCGACTGTTTCCCTAGTAATTATTGGTATCCACGTCATAATGGATGAAGTATCAACAAAAGGTCAAACATCAAACAGTTCAATCACGCTTCCAATTTTATGACACACTATCAAACATAATTATGTGATATTAAATTATTTTGATCCACAGCATAATTGAATTGTGGTTCCGGCCTACCCAAATTATGTATTTTAGAACGGTACTTATATACATATATAAATGAAAGACCTTACTGCATTGGATATATTCAGTATGGCAAAAGCGCACTTACAATGAAGCAAAAAGGTTCGATCCAGTTGTTGGCCGAGAAATATCCTCGAAATTATCCACACGGATTTCACACTGTTAGTAAATCTCGTTAAAGCGTTGGATCCACGGTATTGTGCCCCAGCAATGACGTCATATTATCTGCCGCGTCTAACTGTACAACGCAATCTCTAAGCCACCAGTGCACCATTACAACTATTTTATTTTTTATCAAAGATGCACCAATACAATATAATCAATGACCAGTTGAAACAAGCTGTTGTCATTCAATGAATGAATGAAATGGGGTTTAACGTCCTACTTTTATGCACTTAACCTGAGCTAATTGAAGACGGGCATACGCCATACAGTGTGCTATGAGGAAAATTATGCCCGGGCAGAGGCGCTACGGCCAACTCTTATATCGAATTCCAACGGGACCTCGGTTTTTCGTTCCGTCCGAACGACTAGGCGGCTGTCCTTGTCAGGCCCTCCTTCTGTAGCACTGACAAGGGGAAATCACGTCGGAAAATCGAGATGAACTTTTTTTCTTTTTTTTTTAATAAGCAATATTTTATTCAGATTTGTACCTGAATAGGGATTGGGGAACAGGCATAGCCTATATTAAACCCCTCTCCCTGTCCGATAAAGATACATGTATTTACATTTTAGAAATTAATAATCAATGTACACGTGCAGGTATGATTTTAGTGAAAATATATTTACAATGGGTGTTTATAGTTGTCCCTGGAAACGTCTGGTGATTTCGAAGAACGAATGGACTGTTTTAAAAATGTTGAGTGAGTCTTCCACATGGTCAATTCCGTACAATAAAACAGTAGTGTTTCGATTAATAGTCGATAAGTTATTTATTGTTTTATTTCGGGCATCTGAATATAAGGAGTAATTCAATAAGAAATGTTCAGTGTCTTCAAATTGGTGTCCACATTTACATGATGGATTGTCAGAAATGTGGCGTAAAAATTTATGGCCGTTTAGATTGCTTCAAGAGAGGCGCAGTTTAGAATGAATAATTTGGTTTGTGTGGGTTCCAAATGAAAAGAGTTTTGGTGGTATTGAATCTTGAGCCATAAGTTTCGAATTAAAAATATTTAGAGATAATGAGTTTTTTTATGTCTGCACTTAATTTGTTCCATTCTCTAATTGATGATGGTGTGAAAGAATTATAGAAAATATTTGTTTTACATTTATTTTCAGGTAGGCATGCGTTTCGGAGATTATAATGTGCGCTTTTTGTCAAGATTAAATCATGAAGATAAGATGGAGAAAGGCCGTTTATAATTTTATAAATGAGTTTGAGTTTATGTCTTCTGCGTCTCTCTTTTAGCGTTATAAAACCGGTTTCTTTATATATCAGTCTATGGCTGGTACCCCTTCTCGGCCAATGCAGGGATCGAACACCCGACCTCCAGGCTAGCGAACTAGCGCCTTATCCACTAAACCACCGTGATCCCAGTGTTGCCATTCAAGAAACGCCCACATTTTGCAAATTTGTATGCGGAAAAAGGTAAAATCAATAGGGATCATCCTATAATTCGAGATCGTTTGATCCTTAACATATTTGTTAAAGTTCCAGCAGTATGGGACAACAATTTTATCTCCTCTGGAGGGCCTTTACAATCCATACATATTTCACATTTTGCGTACAAAGCAGTAACTATAGCTCTAGAATGTAAGGGCTGATGAGTACTAAAGTCGAACTTATCCGAAAACTTTGATCCTTAAAGTAAGTTTCGTTTCATGAATCGGACAGAAACTTCATTCATATTTAACAGTTTTCGCAAATAATAGGTGGCCGCACCGGGGCGTTGGATGGCAGAATGGTTAGTGCGTGTGCGTTGTATCATATGGTATGTCATTGAGTCTGGGGCCTAGACGGTCACTTGACCCTCGACTGTCTAAAGTCCTAGGGTGGTAGCCCCCGCCAATGAAGAAAAGCTTACACCAGCCCTGCTGTTGCGCAAATAATCACTGTTTCGTCCCCAACCTTTCATAGAATGACCTGGCCTTTCACACTTTTGGAACCCAAATCCCCGTTTCTAATGGAGCGAAAATGTTCAAACTTGTCGTATTTATTAGATAGACGCCATGATGAATCGTGGCGATGAGCATTTGCTGTACAGACTTGGCCAAGATAAGCCATATGATTGGTCGATAATTTAGATTATTTTTGAGTGATTGTGGTGTACACGACGTGTATTGTTTTTCAATTGGCTAAGTTCAATCATGAGCACTTTCTACCGGGCACGTAAAGTTAAATTTGCAATTAATTAATATATGGGACATCTATTCATTTTAAAATTGGGTCATTATCTTTATGACACGTAGCTCAATTGCTACTTTGAATAATGTCAATAGTGTAATCTATGTCGTGATTCAGGATTACAGGCCGTATCATCAAATCTCATAATTGGACTAAACGTGTTCGCCTGAAATCCCCAACCCCCACTCGCATTAGACGGTTTCGTCATAGTAAAATCGGAGTGGATTGAATTATTCCTATTAAACCATATACATTATTTTAGATCTTGAACATTAGATACGGTATGCGGTTCGAGTTATGCCAAGTATTTCCAGACGTGGTGAATCATGAGGGAAACAGGCCCCCATTAATTCCCCGCGTGTAGTTTCCCCTATCTCTCGGCGAATAATGTGGATAATATACTTTCGATCACAAGCTTGTACGTGACCTCTGGAGCCTGCCGAACCGAATTTTTTTCCGGATCCTCCAGTTCCCTATCACCGCTAAAGACCCCTACGCGCAATCGAATTATTGACATATATTGCGTTAGTCACGATATAAACTACTTTGTGGAATGTAGGATAGTTAAATGTTTACTAGAATCATATCATATCGAAGATATAAGTCATTATAAATTATGTAATTATCACTTTCATTAGTTGTCACAGATTCACAGTGCTTTGTACGTTCTTCAAAATGTCTTAATCAATAACATGAATTCCTACATAGTACTCAATTTACTCAGGTTAAAAGTGTTTACCGACCATCATAATTCTGCAAAACATTTCCTCAAAGTCCAGAAAATGGCATTTTAGCTACGTGTCTCGTACACGGGGACTGCACATCGGTCGGCCTCACATTTCCTAAACACCCCCTCGCGCGCCCAAACACAATCGACATGTACGCTCCTGACCAGAATTCTACTTCAGGGTTGTGTGTCTCAAGATGTCTATGCTGAACCACATATATTTTGTTTTGTAATATGTGATAGAAATCGTTCAACCCAACAAAAATATGGCAAAATGTGAGAGCCGTTAGAAGTATATTAAGATAATATTTGCATAATACCAACATCACGTAGCATTATACAATCTCTTTATACGGTCAATGGCCCGGATATGTGCCTAGTAACGATAGGGTAGAAAAACTAATTTAACATCGGGATAAGTCCTATCTATCATGTAGTCACGGACCGTATCTAGATTTTTTTTAATAATTAGCAATTTTAATTTCATACATAGTCTGCAGATTATGGCGTTTCGCAAATAAAACAATTACCCGTGTTTATTGTTACTTGACATCCCAAAATACGTACGGTCTGTCAGTAATTTTTATTTGATTTTATTCGTGGGGTTTTTATTGTATATTTCCTGGCATTTCTAGCCTAATTACTGAGTACGATTCTCGTAAGTGTTGGAATCTGTCTTCAGAAAACCACGCCAAGGCCAAGATATAGGGATTGAGAATGTGAAGAAAGAAGTGTAGAATCGGAAAAATAATTTAGTCATAACTTTAAGACATCAAAATAAAAGCTCGCGCGTTGGATACGATGCATCGATCGTAGCGTAGACGATGCTACAATATTGCAGCTATGTGCATTTATGTCCATAAGAGTATTTAAATGCAACAGCCTGAATACGTTACATACATCTTCTTTGATTGGCATTTAGTAATTGAACATAATAACACAAGGTACAATTTTATGGATACACAGTTACTGAGTTTGATACTAAGCGACGTTTCGACGAGGATACTCTCGTCTTTATCAAGCAAATGATACAAAATATATGAGTGTGAGTATTTAAATGCAACAGCCTGAATACATAACATACAGTAGCTTAGTCTCTATCACCCAAACAAATATTCTACGTATATTAGTCTGGATGGGTCCTCAAAATTTGACGGAAAGTCGGTCATTGTCTGGATTATCAAATCTTTTAAATTACCACGTACTGAATCTATTAAAACATCTCGCTTGTCAACAATGACACTCTCTAAAATTTTGTTTGTAAAGGTTTTAATTGAAATGGCAATTTTCTCTCACAATCTTCTTAATTCTTCATCGCGATTCATGCTATTTTCTCGTCTTTATTTTGTTTCTAAAAATAGATGAGCCAAGTGAATTGTGGCATATTTTCTGTCTCGCTCTATAGAATCTAGCAAAATCGGCCCGACTTCGTAATATCTATCACTTACCGAGGCTTTAGCCAATAGAATCTAGCAAAATCGGCCCGGCTTCGTAATATCTATCACTTATCGAGACTTTAGCCAAAAGGTTCCATTGCCCATGCGTAACCGGGGGTTTGGTTTTTTATGGGGTAGATTATCCAGTAAAATTTCGTCAAAATTGAGAACGGACCCAGACCCTCCGTACGTTGAAGACTAGGGGGTTTTGGGTGACCGAGACTAACAGTAGGTGCACCCGTCCAAAACAGTATACCGCCACGTGATTGGGATTGACACTCAACGGAATGGTCAATTTATGATAAATAGCATGCCACACTCTAGCAAAACCCAATCTAGGATAAAAACGGTACTCAAAAAGAATCGCCACTACTCCAAAACGTTATCGCCAAAATCAATGTTTAAAAGGACAACGCTGGTGTTAGGCAATATTAAATATGTGATTGAACTGGTTAAACACATTCCAAATATAATTTTAACACATAGATCATTGATATATACGATACAGTAGATGTGTAGCGAAGATTTTAGTAAAAAAATAATAATAATATTTCTAGAGGTCTACCAAAAAAACCTATAATTATCGCTTAAAATGTGTGAGTAGAGAATTACTAAAACAAGGTAGGCCTAATGCGCGGACTTTTTCTATTTTTCACAATATCTAGTTATGTCGTGACAGTCCGATTCAGTTATTTTTAAAAATTGTCAGATTAGTAATGATGATTGAGACTAACCTAAAATTCAGATTCAGAAGCTAATATCTTGTTTCAGAGTGAAGGCATTTTACTGATATTTTCAGCACATTATATTTACATCATCTGTGTTTTAACTAGTATAGTGAGAACTGACAACTCTTTATCTAATCTCCTATAATGTATCTTTAATCGCCACTTTCGCCTTTCGCACATTATGACTTTGACGACAGACATATTGTACACATTCGTTTCATTGGGTAAGCAATAATAAAAAGTGTTAAGGTATAGATAATATTATTAAATCATTATAAAGGTATTATATGGGGATGGATTGGGTTCCGATAATACATTTTTATAGACCCGTACAAATGCATTACGGTACCAACATTTTACATTTATTAACAGGTACAAAACAAAACCCACCATGCAGTAATTGTCGGCGATTGGAATTTTAAAATGAAGTTTGCAACTGAACATGATGCGAACCGATTAAAAGGTTCCTAGGGGCGGATCCAGAGTTGGGAGGGGGTTGGGGGACTCTGCTCAGCTACATAAAATTTCTATAAGAAAGGTGTCACGGTGGTGTTGCTGAATCAGGCGATGGTTGCATGGAGTGGGCATGTCATGCGCAAGATAATGATACAGACATGTGATATCACAATAAATGCTTTGGGTAAATGGAATTGAATCACAATGTGATCCTATTAATTCATAATAAAAATGAGATCAAACGGGATGTTGCATTTATCTCTTTAAAAATCCCAGTGTGTATGTATGCCTACATAATTTAGAGACGATAAAAATGTCAACTGTCAATTTTTAATCAATAACCTTGCAAACTCCCTCCTGCAAACATTCCTGGATCCACCCCTGGTTCCGTTACAATATTGCACATAGTATGCGAGACTATGAACCACATTTTGTTATACAAGTATTGGCCGATGATAAATAGAGTTATATGACTTGGAATTTAGAATTCGCCCCAGAAAATGATCTCCTGAATCAAAAATCGAGACTGTGTTCATAAAGCCCAGCTTATGTCGCCCTACGACGCGATAAAACTGTCGGCGACTAGCGGCAACTGACAGCTTATGTCGCTACGACTGATTGTATCCACGCCTGGAAGCAACCAAGAGAAACCAGTTGATCGCAGTGGTAAGAGCGCTTCTGTCGCCCGGCATCAGTTGAAGATTTGGAGCCACAACTGACCACATGACTGACACGTGATGAACTTCAAAATGGCCTCATTACATGGCCGTTACCGCCCCCTGGGTGCCACGTGACTAAATAACTGAATCCTGTTGGCTACGTCGACTTGGCGCCAGTCGTAAGTTCGCGTAGTTGTCTCCAGTCGTAGGAGTAGAACATGTGCGACTCGGAGAAACTGGATACAACTCGACGGCTACTGGCTTGCGTCCGATTCACACCAGTCGTAAGAGCGCTTATGTCGCCCAAGTAGTTACGACTGATTGTATCCACTTGACCAGTCGCCGATTTCCAGTCGCCGATAGTTATATCGCGTCTTAATGGCGACATAAGCTCGGCTTTAGACAAGTTCGTTTATCAAAAACTGTCGGCTAGTTTGATTAGAGTACTTTAAATCTCATCTATTGTCTATCAGAGAAATGAGATGTGCAATGAATAGTCCAGGGTTTTGTTATACCTTTTAGAGAGATAGCTTACTGTCTCAGTACTTCGTAATAGACCCTTTAGTAAAGTTTGAAATGGATGGGTTTTAGCGTCATACTTGTCTGCACGGACGTGGTTGATAAAATTGGACACACACCATACATCGTGCCTTGAGGGACATTTCCCCCTGGCAGCCACCTAGTTTTTGTACACGAATGGGCGTCATACACGGGGAGGGGGGCTCCGATCCTCCCCTATTGTTTTTCGTCAGTTCTGACTAAAGTTATGTGATCAAGTTTTGTTTCATTTAAATCCTCCTCATAAAAATCCCTACCTAACTCTCTTTGACGCTTGACAAGAAAACAACGCTGGGAATTCCCGGAGATCTTCTCGGCCACAGCCGGGGTCGAATCCAGGAGACCTTGGTCGGCCAACACCGAGATCGACCCCTGGACCCCCGGGTTAGCAGGACAGTATTTTACCCAGTAAGCCACCTTTGCTCCCGATGTAGTTACAAGAATAAAGGCAAATGCGTTAGTTATATATGTTTGTTTATTTCTGATATTAACAGTGTATATCAGACAAAACAATAAATCTTGTTTTTATCCGTTGTTTAGTCAACAACATGTCTGCCAAACACCTAGAAAGTTATAGAACAATTTTCATCCTTGAAAAAAACCTGACAAGTCGATCATAAATCAAAGGGGTTATGTATATACAGTTCTTATGTTAATGATATGTAGTACGCATGCTTTACATACCTCATTTGATAAATGTATTAGTACCAAGTAAGTGAAAATACACCGTGTCCATTTCCTGTCTAAATGCTACTTTGGCATGTATATACATTATACTCAGAATCATTTTGTATTGGTCGATTTCGGCATGGGCAATTAATATCTCCTAGTTTCTTCCCAGAGACAAGGCTTTATATCGTGTATTCATTTCGAACGAAAATGCGGTCAAATGAAAAGTATGTACATTGAATGTTTCCATTTCCAGATCTATGCCTGACGTGTACTTGTTTTGTTTAGCATGATGTTATATATGGAAATAACTTAATATTATATTAATGTCAACATTGGAATAAAACAAAAACAAAAGTAGAATTTGCGCAAATGTGTCACTTTTAGTGTCCAAAAGTCAATATTGGGATGGAAATGTTAATATTTTTGAAAAGATTGATACATACTTTTGAATAAAGATTAGTGTTTATGTAATAAAACCGGTGATTGATTCCTATAAAATTTTGTCATGTTATTACATATTAAAGACCTGGAATAACTTCCATATATTACGGTTTGCCCATTCTGATGCTGACTGATTTTGTACTTTCTTTAATTAAGAAGATTGCAGAGTGTAACGAACCATGACACACGCGCTGTATGATATCAAACTTCAAAGGCTGATTCATATCAGAATATTTAAGCTGGCAGCTTCACAATTTCAAAAATACCTTTGGATGGAGAGATACCTTTAATTTGCACGCCAGGACGAACTCGAATCAAATGCCTTGTGTTAGTCTTAATGTGTTTATTCATTCAAGGGAGGGTCCGGGGTAGTGACAACGCCAAGTTTGATTTTAACAATACGCTTGTGCGGGCGGTCTTTATAAATGGGAGGGAGCGGTAGGGCCCAATAGAAAAACCCATGACGTTGGACAAGCAACCCTACTTTTTCTCGAGCTCACACGGGACTCGGGAGTGGGGGCGGGGTGGATGAAACCACGCCACTCCACTCAGTAAAGTCCCCGCATTAAAATCCCTCACTCATAGATTGGTTCGAATCAACGTCATACCGATGTCATTAACAGTAAACGTGCATTGATTTAGACTTATAATTAATACGATTGTCGACTGAGAACAGTTGTTTAGTAGCTAGCTATATCAATTTACAGTCTAGCATAGCACTTATAACAGACAGGTGTTTAACTAGAACTGAAGAATCCTATAAATGAAACTAATCAATGTCGTTTACCTATCACGTTAACATTGATTACCTACCTCGCATTTCCGATCACAAGATAATGAATCAGTTTTCCCTCTGGGCAATTTATGGCTTTCTTAATAGCGAAATCAGGTGCTGAGGGTGTTGTATTTTGTTGTGCGATAGATGGCGATGAATTAATATTAATAAATATGACTTATTTACACATTAATACAACATCTGCTGTTTCGTCGTGGTGTACTTTTATGGATTATAACAGGATTATAACTGTCTGGGTCGTTTTGTCGCAAAAACTAAGCTGCTTATTAACTTAGTTTATATTCGTCTACCACGGGGAAACTTAGTACGAATTTTCAACATCGCCTCAGTTATTCAGGTTGTTTTCATTACCACCAAAGTTAAGGCTTTTTTTATATAGTATCGTATAACATCCATCTATTTTATCTATTGCCATCACCATAACACCATGGTTGTCGATGATGATAGACAGCGCTAAATGATGATCTAGAAGATAACATGCATATGCTGATAATGACAATAATGACGATAGAAATCCAATGAATGGTTATGGCAAAGATAATGATAATGTTTAAATACTATCATACAAGTTATGATTCGACAGCCAGATACACGATGGCAGCATATAACATAGTAAAAGGGACCCCATCCTCTTAAAACTATATCTAACAAAAGATATATTATGACTTTGTACGTATATTTTTGTTAGATTGTTGTTTGTAACCAATCAAACAATATCACCACACTTTGATACGCGTGATGATAAAATTTTGGTTGGATAGACCGTTACGCGTGGATTTAGCTTGGGCTTGTTTTTTCTCTATTTTGATTTTATAGTTAAAATTTCGTTCTTTTTTCCCGTCTGTCCGTCACACGTTGTGGGCGTGGGGTGGGGGTGGAACACAATAACTCTGGTTCTAATTTGATGTGGGGGTCACAGTTGGTAGGATGCTGGCTCGCTAGTCTGGAGGTCAGGTGTTCGATCCCTGCATTGGCCGAGAAAGTTCATCCAGACTTTCCGGCGTGGTTTCCCCTTGTCAGTGATGCAGGACAGCTGTCTAGTCGTGCGGATGGTATGAAAGATCGAGGTCCCGTGTACACATTGGCGTGTATGTGAAAGGTCTCTTAACCAGATGGAATTCGATATAAAAGTAGGCCGTTTATAGCGCCTGTATGGCGTATGTCCGTCTTCATTAGCACAGTTTGGGAGCAGAACAGTAGGAAGTTAAACCACATTTCATTTCATTTCTAGCTTTATGTAGATGTTCATTAGGTAAAGGTATTGGTAAAGACTATTTAAGCACGTTGCATTTGATTATGATCAAGTGAGCGTGGTAGCGAACGGACAAATAGACAGACCCATTTGAGAAGTGCCCTTCAGGGGACAAAAAAGTTTGTTGCTTGACGCTGAATAGAGATATTA
Source organism: Patella pellucida (assembly GCA_917208275.1). Taxonomy (NCBI): domain Eukaryota; kingdom Metazoa; phylum Mollusca; class Gastropoda; family Patellidae; genus Patella; species Patella pellucida. Next base: position 60,006,405 of record OU795036.1, on the reverse strand, counting down.
AAATATCTATTCCAGTTATCCATTAAGTCATACATTCCAAGTTACTCGCGTTTAATTAGCTGATTAGGGTGGCAACATTTATCAAATCAACAGACACACCTGTCATGCTTTGTTCTTAAACCCCCTCTTCGAGGTTAGATCTATCTTATGATAATATATATATATTTTAACTACGTCATTATTTTTTTTAATGAGAGGAGTTGTTGTAGCTACTAGCATTACGATTTTTGACCGTATGTAACAATAAAGAACTATTTCTTTCCCGAATAAAATCCCTGTTTTTGAAATGCACTGCCAAAGGAGGTACACAGTTACGCATATTTAAAGAAATTTCGAAACTTCCGTTTCATCAATATACCAAGTTTAACATATTTTATAAGTATATAACCGAGTACATATTGGATAATTATCCAATTTAATTTAGTTGATTTGTATAGTTACGTAACCCTGTTTGGATTATCGCCCTTCATAAATACACTTACATTGTACGCTTTCTTCTGCATTCCTGTTTTGCATTGCTTGTATGAGGTATTTAGTTTTATGTTTTGTGCAATTATACAATTTAAAAATTCTGTTTGGTTGTTTTAACTTATAGCTTTTAGCATTATTCAATATTGATTATCGCCCTTTTTGTAAAGATATTCTATTGACGTCATTGATAACATAACGACGTATTTACGTCACACCATTCAGCTAGCAGACAACTGCCTCCTGAGGCAGTCTACATTTTCTTTGCTTCTTTGTATTCGGTTGTTTGTACGTTTTCTTGTACGAGAATATGTTCCCTCAATACATTCACTATACATCTATTTAATTGAATATTTTATTTAAACACTTCTTTAATGTTTTAGACTACTTTTTTTTATACATTTCACCGGTGGTTACTTGTAGGCCTATAGTTAAAAATGTAGCATATGGCAGACCAGGACTCATGCAGACATCAGATAATGTTTGTCCTGATCATTTTTAATTTTGAGTGAAGTCTGTGTTACTTCAGACCCGGGACTGTACAGCGCAGTGGGCGCTTACGACTAGCCCCCGGATCCATTCACTCTTTTTTTAATTGTTTTTTTGTTTGTTGTTTCGGAGTATGATGTCTTGCTGTTATATTTGTCCTTTATGTAAATCATATGTGGCGCAGTCCCCCTGCACTAACTAATAATTTACAAGAATTTGACGTTAATACCCGATTTGAATGTTGTACCTTCGCATCCCAATATTTCGAGTAAAGACACATGCACTGAGTTTAACACTAGTGTACACCAGATATTTCAGCTTTGTAATGATCTCCCTCAAATTCATTAAATCATTAAGCTGATTATTCATCATGCCATATCATAAATAGAGCACGGCATTTCCACTGCGCGTTCAAAGAATTAAGATAGCCGTGGTGACTCAGTGAATAAGGCATTAACACGTTTAAAAGACAATCATGATCAATTATATATATTTACGTATATTATATCGCACGTTTACTTTAATATCGTAAACGCTTTCAAATTAGGAATTTCGGAGGCAAGACGCTGGCTCGCTTACCAAGAATTCTCCGGTTCAAGCTAAACATTGACAAAGAAAGTACATCTACATTTTTCTGGCGTAGTTTCCCACATTTCTGCGATGCAGTCCAGGGGGATTAGTTAACAATGAACAATGTCTAGTCGTTTGGATAATACAAAAAGCCGAGGTTCCGTCTTTTTTTTGGCTTGTACGTAGAATAACTATTGGAATTGGATATATGAGTAGGCCCTGGTGACGCTGACCGGTCAAAATGTATGACGTAATGTGTTAAACTCAATGAATCCGTTATAGCCCCATTATCAATGGATAGCTCGATCACTATCAAGACTCAGGCATCCTGACAAAGTAACGCATGCCTAAATATTATAACATATCTTAATTTCGGTGTCCTCATTTAGACATAAGAGAACATTTTAGCAGTATTGCTAAAAGCCTCACCACAAAAAAGTATTGACGGTTTCCTGTTTTGACAGTTGGAATTTTAATCTAAACGAAAATTGTCACCAGTAGTATAAGACGAAAAATAGACATCAAATTAATTTAAATTTTCTTTCAAACATACAACCTGGTATATTTTGTTAATGGAAGGCGTTTTCTTACACATCACGCAGGTGGTTTTCATAATTAAAGCTGCCAAGCAACGGCATTCTACCAAACGTCCAGTTGACTGAAAATACACTATATTCTAAGGCAAGCCCTCGAGTTGATTTCTGTTTTAAAGCGAACCTTACAGTTTAAATGATGCCTTTACATACCATTGGCAAGTGGGCAAGTGGGCCCAGTCCGGCACTGATAGCAGCTTTGCCTAGTAAGTGGAAATGTCGATATAATGGGAGTTAAAATTCACTAAAGTGGCTTCTAAAGTAGCTATACTCTAAAGGCCATAATTATATCAATGGTGACAACCCGCATATTCGTGTCATTTCTTTAGCTTTTCAGTTCAAATGTATATTTTATTATACTGATAACATTGGGGTGGCTTTATAAAGGTGTTATCTATTGTAATTTGTCCATAAAAGGAGTTTCAAAAAAAGATCCATTATAACAGGATTATAACTGTATGGGTCGTTTTGTCGCCAAAACTTAGCTGCTTATTAACTTAGTTAATATATTCGTCTACCACGGGGAAACTTAGTACGAGCTTTCAACATCGCCACAGTTATTATCCAGGTTGTTTTCATTTCCATCATACTTAAGACCCTTTTCAGCTACTATCGTAAAAACAACCATCTATTTTATCTGTTGCCATCACCATAACATCATGGTTGTCGATGATGTAAGACAGCGCTAAATGATGATCTAGAAGATAATATGCATATGCTGATAATGAAAATAATGGGGATAGAAATTCAAAGAATGGCTATGGCAAAGATAATGATAATGTTTAATTGCTATCATACAATTTATGATTCGAAGCCATATACACGATGGCAGCATACAATATAACATAGTAAAAGTGACCCCATCCTCTTAAAACTATATTTAACAATAGATAATGTAGTTAAACCCAGTGACTCCGTAATTGCACCATTATCAATGGATAGCTCGATCACTATCAAGACTCATGCATCCTGACAAAGTAACGCATGCCTATGTATTATAACATATCCCAATTTCGGTGTCCTCATTTAGATATAAGAGAACATTTTAGCAGTATTGCTAAAAGCCTCACCACAAAAAAAGTATTGACGGTTTCCTGTTTTGAAAGTTGAAATATTAATCTAAACGAAAATTGTCACCAGTGGTATAAGACGAAAAATAAACATCAAATTAATTTAAATTTTCTTCCAAACATACAACCCGGTATATTTTTTTTAATGGATGGCGTTTGCTTACACAGCGCGCAGGTGATTTTTCATAATTAAAGCTGCGAAGAAAAGCTGCAAAGCAACATCATTCTATCAAACGTCCAGCTCACTAAAAATACATTATATTCAAAGACAAGCCCTCGAGTTGATTTCTTTTTCAAAGCGAACCTTACAGTTTGAGAGATGATGCCTTTACATACCACTAAGAGCAGCTTGGCCTTATAAGTAGAAATGTCGATATAATGGGACTTGAAATACACTAAAGTGGCTTCTAACGTAGCTATACTCCAAAGGCTGTAATTATATCAATGGTGACAACCCGCATATTCGTGTAATTTCTTTAGCTTTTCCGTTCAAATGTATATTTTATTATACTGATAACATTGGGGGTGGCTTTATAAAGGTGTTATCTATTGTAATTTGTCCATAAAAGGATTTTAAAAAGACACATTATTGTTGAAGAATCTTCAGAGGTACCGGATCTAGATGACGCTCGACCCAAGACCACTCCACATAAAACTAGTGGAAGATGAAAGGGTGTTTTAAAAACAATCGGGGAAAGCCGAGGACGATAACCCGTGTAGGAAAGGTTTATACACCGGGCCCAAGGCTTCAGGATGCCGGGCATACAGTTAAATCCGGAACTGCTCGCCATTTGGATTTATCGTCAACTCAGTATGACCATAAACTTACCAAATAAAGGTTCAAAGAACCACCTATTAATTGTCGTTTGTCGAGTTTCTATTTTATACATTTCTTGCAAGCTTGCATTTAAAAGGTTTTGACGGGTGTCTCAATTGAAGTGAAGAACAAATGTTATTCCGGTTGAAGATAATGCTGAATTGCATACATATTTGCGTCATATATCTCGGATAAATATATACTGAGTAAATGTATGTCTGTATCGTATATTTGTATTCTATCAACGTTAATACTTAGGAAGTCAATCAGTCTCAATTTATAAATCAGTTAATAGTTTAAAAAGGTCGTGTCGTTAATGTAATTGTATTAATCAAATAAATCAGACAAGATGCTTCATCAAAAGAATTTTATTTCTTGTCGATTCCAATCACGGAACGATTATCACCATCTACATTGTCCATATATAAACTTCCACCAAGTACAACGGATTGGATACGGTTCATACGGTGTTATAGGTACATCAATATTCAGACTGCATATGCGACCACATCCTTCAGAAAGGCAACATGTTTCTCCTCCAAAACAGTCAGAATCTTGGTTACAACTGGTTTGTAGGAAGCAGTAAAAAAGAAATTGATTATTTACTGGACATCTAGGGATAGTCCTCAGTGGCGATTTACAGGCACGACCACATCCATTTGTGCAGCACTTCATATTATCCAAGCATTCCCCATCATACGTACATTCGTTTATACATGGACCAAACTGTGTACCAGAAGGACACTGACCTGCTTTCTCGATACTTACTTCAGCAGTGATTGAACATTTACGGCCACAACCGTTGCTGCAACATTTTTGATTAATTGGGCATTCTTCGTCTCCGTCACACCGGTTTTCGCAAGTTCCAAAGCCAGTGACAATAGGACACGTTCCTGGACGAACTACGGCTGGGCGAATATCAGTACAGATTCGACCACATCCGTTACTGCAGCATTTTTGATTTGGTGAACAGTCTGCATCAAAGCTACATCGGTTTTCACAAATTCCAAAGCCACTGACTACAGGACAACGCCCCAAGTGTATCATTGTTTCCTTCGTGTCAGTACATATTCGTCCGCATGATGATGAGCAGCATTTCTGAAAGTTAGAACAAGCAAAGTCATCAGAGCAGAATCTGGTGGTTGAACACGGGATCTGTGATACTGATGGGCAAGTTCCTGTTTTTATTCTTCTTATGGGATCCGAACAAACATGTCCACAACCATTACTGCAGCATTTCTTACTTCCAGAGCAATTGAAATCAGTATTACACTCCGTAATGCAGACCCCAAATTGACCAGAAGTATCTGGGCAAACACCTTCCTTTGCTGTTGGTGTAGGAGTGGATGTTACTGCAATGCAATTAGAATTGTAGAGTTGAAATGTAACATATTTTAACTTAAACAAAAGGAAATCATACAAAGATAATTAAAATAAAATATATACATACCATGACCACATTCTTATTGAAAACCTTATTAGTCTTAAGTATTTATAATTGACCAGATACTGGTTGAATCGGATATATAAGTCTGGTGGGAGATGCAGAAATGCAATAAAATAAAGTGTAAAGTCCTACTTGTCTGTACCAACCGGGTTAATGAAGACGGGCATATACGGATATTGGCCATAATGTGTTATGATAGAATATTTGCCCGGTCAGTGGAGTTTATGTCTGCCTATTCTATATGGCGATGGTTATGTTACGGGTACGCAACACTAGACGCCGTCCCTTGCCCCCCCCCATCCTGTACCACTGAGCAACCCGGGGAATTTTTCTTTAACAAAAGCGAGCCACTGCGACTGTCAAATAGAATAATTATTTTGGACTGGAGTCAAATGATTGGTGATATATATTTCAATGTTGGCGTATTTGTTTGCTTCACAATTATTTGTAAAAAGATAGTATAAGTAATGGCAATGGTTTATAAAACTGCTAATTTGTAAATTAAGAACATAACGGAAGAACTAAAATAATACCGTATTATTCGAAAACGCCCCTAAGCTAGCAGAATTACATAAATCAAATCAAAACACCATTATCATCAAAAGTCTCCACCAGTGTCATTTCTATCTAAGGAATTTATTTCAATCTTTATTTTGGCTCATGAATTGTGTGTACTTAGACATGAATACGAAATATTGTGATCTAACCTTCTTGTGGTTTCCCTGTCCAGCAGCAATATCCATTTACACATTGTGTATAGTCCGGACATGCCCTGTTGGCAGAACACCGTATCTCGTTTGTTCCTGTCATTTCGAGAACTGGTGAACCTTCCGTACATACCCCATTGGTTGTGGAACCTGGAGCTGTATAAATAAGAACCATGATAATATCATTTTACATACTGTTTAGAGGATTAATCATGTATACCCAAAACACGCAGATATAGTTATTATATGTTATCAAATACATTAAAAACTTTTATTACAAATCCGACATTTGATTTATTTATGTGGGAGGTATATTTCATAGTGGCACAGTTAATCAATCAAAGTGGTGTGTAATGTAAAGGTTTAAATGGTTCTGTTGTTTAGAGAAATAACCAAGGTATGCGTGGGTTTTCTTGAAAAATTTTAACCTGTGAATATTGGCACTATAAATCACAATCATTGGAACATTTAACGAATTAATGGAACAAAACCTCGCGAAGCAAGATATTAATCTATTATTTATGAGTCTAAAGTATCCAAAATAGCCCAAACGAATCTTATCTTACAGCTGATCCAAATTACGCAATACTTTGGCGCGTCATGGCTCGTTTTTACGGGTTTAATCGTTCAAAATCAGTATAACTGTTGATAGTAACACTCGACAATGTCGTCTTGTTCAATTAGTAACACTGTTTACGACCGCACAATGGATATTAAAGGTAGCGTCAGATTTATAAAAATGTCTCAGATCTAATGCTAATTGACGATTTGCCATGTGGTCAACCCGAATCTGTTGCTGTTTCTCGATTAGGCAGAATGTTTATTTCGACTATTTTATTTTTATATTCCAATCATGCTATTTAAAAGCAACAACATGTATATTTAAAGCAATGACTTTTCGGTACATACCTATACATCTAACTTGAGGTGGACACGGTGCTCTTACACAGTTTACTTCTGATACAACACATATCGTACCTTGTACACACAATGCCGACTACAATAAATAATATGAAAAAATAAAATGGGTTACACGTTCTTCTTTTCGGGGCCTACTGGACTAATGGCGACGGGTATGCCTCATACAGTGTGTGACTTTTATCTTTGTCCAAGATGGCTGAAAGTTGAAAGGTCAGACCGCTATAGTTCAATGGGTGACGTCACATTCTCATGTTTACCAACAAATTAAGATGGCGTTTATAACGTCAAAAAAGATTACTTCTGTATCTATTTAAGCTAAGTATGAAATATTTGTCATCCAGATATAATTCAAACACCTTTATTTATTTTTCTTATACTTAGAATTTATTTTGTCGGAGGACAAAAGTTAATATTTGGCAGAATTAAGAAGCATAGATGTCGTCTTTATCAGTGATACTACCGGCCAAGCGAATATTCACTGTGGGATCAGTGTGTTTCTTACGGTAAAACATTATTTTACGTGCGCGCTATCGTGTTCACGGGACCTAGGTTTTTCGTTATATCCGAACGATTATTATTACCAGGCACAATACAGAAATCGTATCAGATCGGAGGGGGGGGGGGGTATGCGGTAGCTTCGTGTGCTTTAAATGCGGTTTATATAAGTAAGGTATGTTGAATGTGACAAGCAGCACCGGTTTCCCCCCACAGCTGCTCGCAAGCGAGTTAATGAAATAAAATTGAATCACATATTAGTTCCGAAACGATCTGGGTCAAGTGGACCTCAACCCATTACACTCTTTCCCCACGTTTTTTTCACTGTGATATTCAATTAGTTTCTTCACAATACACAATAAAGAAATTTACAGATCTATTTTAAATCTTAACGCTTTCGTAAATAATGGTGATAAGCCTACTAGATTTCGATTTTATTGCTACATTTAACAAATTAATTATTTTCTGTTTTCTTTATTGTCGATTCAAATAAAGGAGTCCCATAGGATGTGTGTTAATCATTAAAATCGGGTTAATTCATCGTACAATGTTTAAGAGGCTTTTATCTTTTTGCACTACTTTTACAAGACTATTTGATAAAATGTAAAAAGGAAATTTTCTCATTTGTTTGGACACAATGTTCCTGGCCTCAAGCTATATCTATATATATATAAAGATGCCTACCAGATTCCATTAAATATTTACTTGTCCAAGCGTTTATCGAAATTGTTTCATATTTTTAAGTAGTTTTTGACATTAAAACTGTATTTTAGAAACATACTTTTTTAAGTGCCATATCAAATTGACATATTTGTAACACCAAAACGTCCTTTTAATTAGCTCGAATGCTGTTTGTTTTGGCTGCACGCTTTGGTTTCGTTTAGTGATTTGGTTGTCTGCTAAGCTTAGCCACTGAATATCTTCTGTGTATTTTCCCAAAATCTTTATTATGAAAAGGGGAAGTAGAGAGACCTTGGTGCCGAGCGAACAATATTTTGGACTTTTTTCCTTTCCAGAATGAACATAAAAATGCAGTGTGTTACATGTTGCATTTAAACAGTTTGTAATATTCTTATGTCACATTTGAATCCGATTTGCTGCTCAACGCTCATTGATGAGTTAATCCAAAAGTGGATAATCGAGACTAACAGACTTTAACAATGATGATCGAAGCTTGGCCTAAAATTCAAATTGCAAGTTTATAGATATGATATTATAAACGAATATTAACTATATGTACTTACATAACAAGGATAGAAGTTTGTCTGGGCATACACAGTACATGCACATACACACACAGCCAACTAAATTTGGAAATAAAATTTAAAAAAAAAAATTATTATAAAGGTATACTTGAAAATTTCATAGACTTTTTTTTACCAGAATTGCAATCCTGAGCCAAACCATTGCTCAGTTAAGCTACAAGTTGTGACGCCATGGATGGGGTATCATTGCAGCCTGGTCAGATGCAACTACGTGTATTTGAATCAGCGAGATACGTTTCGGTTGGCTATATATACACATCCCTAAATGACTGACTCGTTTAAATGTGGGGCTTAACGTCCTTTACCACCGAGGGTTATATCACAGGCAATACCCATATCTATAGGTACCATGAACGTTTAACATCTGCCTCGACGGTTTTGATATCGCAAAATGAATGGGTGAAATTAAGTTTTATGGTACGCCATCTCCAGCCTGGATACATTGTCCAAAACATTTGAGACAGGCTACATTATATCACAAAACTAAATGCATGTGCATAAATGAAGACAAATGTCGCATAATACGCCTCAAACTGGGATATAACGATAATCATAATAATTGGATTATAAACACAATTTTATAACCCATAATATGCAATTATTTATATATATCATTTAAATGAAAAATACTTCAAATGAAAAAAAGGGTTTGTATATAGTTAAATTTAAGTTTGTCAGACAAACGTTAAATTACCTTTCGCAAACACAAGTTACGTTGGTAATTATGTGGGTAATTGCATGAGAGTATAAAGGTCGAGGTCTAGACGTCTTGATCTATTTGTTGGACAAATAAAATGGGGTTTAACGGCCTACTAATCTGCTCCGTCTGGGCTAATTAAGACAGGTATACGCCATACAGTGAGGTATAACGAAATTTTGCACGGACAGCGAAGCTACGGCCCACTTGTATATCGAATTTCAACTTCCAAGGAATCTTTTATGTGCACGCTAATGTGTCCTAAAAGCTGGGCATGCAATGGTCTCGTTATGACGTATCCGAAATGTGTTGTTTTTTTAAAATTCTACTTGAAATTAATATGGATTAATAAACATTTGTGTCAAATATTGCGAGAATTGATTTACTATGACGAACACAGAATAATTAAGGTGACAAATAGAATGTAAGGTTATAGAGATTGCGGTAGATCGGTCCAGGAAGCAAAACGAACGCACGTCAAAGAAATGCCTTACCATATATAAGTGGACTAGTACTTGATAAATTTTCACTAATAGAGTCAAAATAGAATACCTATATATTCTTGAAGTCGCGTATACCTAAGAAACTAAGCATTCTAGAGATGATGTGAAACCACACACAGTTATTTGTTGGTATTATTTACTAATTAATTTGCATAACCGTTAAAGGATATATATCAGATTACTAAATAGGTTGCACTACAGATCCATGCGTTGTTAGAATTATTTACAGACAGAACTCGTGTAAAACAAAATGATAATTACTTGGCAGAATTGTTCTTTGTGGTGTTAAATTTATTAACAAACATAAATCATATAAGACAGAACACGCAAATGACAGTTTAAAAATGCGTACGACAAACATCAATCATATTATTTATAAAGCAGAATACTAGTTAATGTGCACAATGGTTGTATTAGTTGTTTATAAACACAAATAAATTAGATAAGCCTTCTCTGTCAGGTGTCGTGTTAATTTGACATTAACACAACACCTGACAGAGAAGGCTTAATAAATTAGATAAGCCTTCCCTGTCAGGTGTCGTGTTAATTTGACATTAACATAACACCTGACAGAGAAGGCTTATCTAATTTATAGTTGACCCAGCTAATAACTTCCTTTGTACATAATTTGTATTTAATATTATAGCCCCATTTTAATCTTAAGAAAGATATCTTATATACTTTAGTGCGGGAAATAATACTACACGCTACATGGCGCTCTTATATGCCACAAATCTGTCCTAATGGTCCCGAATCGAAATTCGTAGCGATTCGGCAAACATATGAAAAATATTGTGGAGTAGGTATCGGGAGTAGGTATCAAGCAGTTACGACCAATTGTGAGTAATCGGGTGAAGAATATGCCGAATCTGAAGATAGGATTACGATAAAGGTACAAAATGAAAGAAGCATCTACGAATCGAAGAGATTCACTTACGCACGATTTAAAAATATGCCGAAGTTGTTTACAAATGCTCTGAGGGTGGAAGTGGAAATTGAGAAGTCTTTCGCCAGTTATGTCGGAATGCCACCCCAAATGCTTGTTCAGCCCCTCCGGAGGATGGACTCCATGATCCAGTTGACGCATATCTCTTAAGGCCACCCCTTGGTATGAAGCTGTCAGTGACCACCAGACACCTGGCTATAGAATACCGGTACCCCACCCTCCACTATAAATTCAGATATCACAAGAGCGACCTGAAAGACATCGTCACAGAGGTTTACTAGGCCATCTTGGACGACCTAAAGGACAATGTCATGCCGCTGCCCCGGATAAAGAATGTTCCTCATGTCCTTTCCGCCTCGAATGACAATAACATAACCCTCAAGAAACCACCAAAATCAGGCGGTGTCTTCTACAGCTATAAATACAAAGGCTTATTCTCCGTGGTTCTCGTGGCCATGGTTAGGCTCGCCATTCACCTTTGGGCACTCCTCCTCGCCGGGGGACACATCGCGGGAGCGCTCATCTGCTACAGTAATGTCTTCTTATGGAGGCTGTCCTGATCCCTATGTTCCAATGGCCGCTTGCCTTCGCGTGGCATTGTAGAGATAACAGTTATTCGGCGTAGTCGTGGTAGATGTTGTCACTGTTATGTCGGGAACAGATCCCAGCCGTTTCTTTATATAGCCGAGAAAATCGTAGTCGATTCTTAGATGATTTCGGATAGTTCTTAGATGATTCGGCCAATCCTAAACTACTCGTTAACGATCCGAGACAATCCATGACTCTTTCGGCCGATTTGGAAACACATTCGGCTTATTCGTATACATGTAGCTCATTTTTGTCCTTTGGACGCGTAAGATTTCGAATTCGTAATTGGTTCGCCACATTCGGGCGGGGGTCGAACTTTAGGGGGTCTGAATCGTCCAGATGTGACAAAATCAATAAGAGGGGGCTACGGTTGGTTATGATACATCTACAAATTCTGAAATTCTACTAACTGTTACGAACAATACGGATATTTATGAACCAAATAGGTTCACTACGAAATTCAAGAACAGCTCAAAATTTATCTGCGAATTAGAAAAAGTTTGGATTCCGGACGATTCGTGTCATTCGTAGCCCATGTGAAAGCGGGACATTATGGTTAAATAAAATTGTTATTCTCAACATGACTTCATACCAATGTCTTCTGATTTGGAAACAGTAAGTAAGTAATAATAAAATAGAACGGGGCTGTAATAGATGGGAAAGCAGTAAAACATTTAGCTAGGTTGTTTTCTTCTAAACCAATTATTTAGCAGCATGCGTCTCAGCAGATGATCAGTTTACCGCGTACAAAATGTTTTTTCGTACATACAAATTGTGCATGTGGTAATTCAATTAGTTTTAAATAGACAACCCAAGCCAGAAGAAATCTGGAAAATTCAAATATATTGCGTGTATAAAAATGGGGTTTAGGTTTCTACTTTTCTACGCCGACTGGAGAAGAAAGGCGCTAATAAGAGGGTAAATTTTGCCCATAATCCCTTGAGGTAAATTCTTTTTTGTGGAAGTAGTCAAATCGTCAGAAATAGTAATTTGATATCTGTTCTACGCTAATATGTGTACCCAGATTGGTTATTTAACATTTAATTAAGAACACAAATTCAAATACCAACCTAAGATCATCCCCAGGCTTCGATTAAAACGGATTTAAATTGGCCCATCAATAATTTTTTGCGGACAACAAAATAGCGACGCAATGAGAATTAAACACTGCTATTATTGATTGCATACTATAATCATAAACCGTATGTTAATTTAAAAAAGGTATTTTAAAATCATATCCATCGAGAGATTCGCCATTCTCAATATTGTAGTATGCAAGCTATATTTGGCGACGACGCAATGAAAATTTAATGTCATAACTATTTTATAAAAATAGTTGGGTTGGAAATAATAGGTACTGGATATATATTTTAAATAATTTTGATGATAATAACAGGTTTCGTATTATAAAACATAGCGGATATCCGACATCTTTCCGCAATAAAATATGGAAATGGTTAAATCGTCTGAAAATAGCACCATCCATCAACATTTAACAAGCTCCTTTCCTCTACTTACATACTTTCTTTAAATTATTTACAATTTCCGACTTGATGTGTTTGAATTTAAATATAGGCGGATATACTAAAATAGACTGTGTATAAAGCTGTTCTTGTTGTCACGAATTTCTTAATCAACTCACCAAACCCAACTGTACACGTGAATCTATTTAAGTTAATCCAACAACGGAACTAATTTAAATGCTATGTCTAATTACGTTATTACTTTATTAACCCTTAAGCTGCAGAATTGTAGGTAGACGTCATAATATGACGTCGTCAACTGAATTGTTTTGGGAATACATGCATGACGTTGGGTGCTTCTATTAAAACTGATATAGCTGTCAGACTCTGCAAATCCGATTTTAAGCACTGACACTGTAAAAAACTTTAATCAAATTTTGACAGAATTCACTACCTTCATCGTTAAATAATACGTTAAACACTCCCCCGACAGTTTGCCGAGATGAAAGCTTAATAAAGCAACAAGAATGACAGCAGACTGAGCTTCTTTCGTTTAGTGAAACGCCACTTATTGGACATGGGAGATAACTCTATTAAAACTCCCGGAAATAAATACAATCCGTAATCCCGGAATATTTCGAGTGCCGTATATGGAGGGCTTGTGTCGATCCCGGCATAACCTGGGTACCGCAGGACAAAATAATTATAATCTTTATCTAATTTCTTTATTGAAATCTTATTATATAGTTCCTGGCACCCAATGTATTTTTCCCCCAGCAATCATGTAAAAGAATAAAACACAAATCTTGTCATTAAGATCAAACCAATGTAATTCTCAGTTCTTCAGGAACTTGATCAATAAATAACCACTAGAATGACATGAAAGATGTTTACTTTCATATTTCAAAATGTTTATACTGCTTACATTTCTTTTTAAAGTGTACATTAGTTTCTATTGATTGCATACTTCTTTTAGCCGCATGTTAGTAAAAAACAGTATGTACCCAATCCGTTTCGGAACGCCCTACTTTCTCGGATAGCCGTGGTGATAGAGAGGCGGCTTCTCACCAATGCAACGAGGGTTCAATCCCAGCTCAGGGCATGAACTTTATCGTTGTAAGTGAGAAGGATATTCGGTCTCCCGTCCGATCAGGCAGGTTTCCACCGAGGTCTTCGGTTTCTTCCTGCAGTAATGATCGAAATCATTCGCACGATCTGTGCCAAGGGCCAAATTTGAAAAAGGCCTCAGGCCTAATTTGCTACCCTTGTAAAATGACGTGATTATTATTATTATTATTATACGAAACTTACGCTGTCTGTCTACATTATGTATAGCTTTGCTTGGAAAGAGGCACACAGCTAGCTGACAAGACGATTTTTGTCGAAAACACGAAGTATATTTCGAGAACTGCGAGAAGTATTTTAATATGCAATGGAATTGAAAATATATATTTAGTTTTTGTTGGAACCACAAAACAAAATAGTATACACGCATTTTTCAATATGGCAGCCATTCCGGGCAGACATCTGTTTTAATAGTTCTCTGTGTGCAGCATTTTATTTCGAGTGTTGGTTTCCTGTTTCGTTACTGATTTATTTGCTTGATAACGACGGGAGTGTCCTCATTAAAACGTTGCAATTAAAACACCTGGTAATTATAATACATAAACCTATCTGTTATGATTAGAATCATGTTGATGATTGAAACGATTAGATACATAATGAAATCAAGTCAGCCCAATCAAAATTTAGTAAAGCTTAATTCTTTAAATGGCACCTGGAAGTACGGTTAACTATCAACAACAAGATGCAATCCATGGCATTTACGGATAAATTGTTCCATATCTTATCATTGCATCATAATTGACTAGAGAAGCCTAGTAGAAGCTTCGCTCATAGAATTGTGACCTATATGGCATTTATGGACATAACTATTTATCTGTTATTTAATAACAACGACGTTTCATAACTCTTACAAGAAACGTCGTTATTAAATAAGAAAAAAGTAGAATATCCTGTGTTGTCGTTTGTTGTGAATATATACAATTATACATGGTGGAGATTTCAGAGATTAGTTTCCATGTTGAATATTTTATAGATTATGTACATGTCCCGATCTGCGATTGAGGTTAAATGGAAGTTAAGCTATCATTTAAATACGATATAAGATGAAGGATAAAATATATTTTATTACGAAAGAAACTGTTATTGTGGAGCTTTGAGGGGTCGCTGTTGCTGAGTGAGTAAGACGTTGGCTCGCTAACTAGACGGTCCTGTGTTCAATACCGGAGTTTGCCGAGAAAGTTCTTTGACATTTTCCGGTGTAGTGCAGGGAGGGGGCCTCGCAATGAAGAATGCGTGGTTGTTAGGGTGGGACGACAACCCAAGATCCATTGTACGCATTGATGTGCACGTAAAAGAAAACTTGATAATGGTAGCAGGAGTTCGAAATAATAGTAGATCGTAGTGACGCAGAATTTCCCTCATAGCACACTGTCTTTATAAGCATAGTTGCAGAAGATCAATAGGACGTTAAACCATACACATTATTTTATTCCGTATAGCCCTGACTAATAATACTACCATCAAAGGCAATCGTTGCATGCCTTCAGTGATTCAGATACAATAAAGGCTCTGCAGAATGTTGCTTGATCCTTTTCTCTGGTGGCATGTTCAAATCATTCTCCAATTTGGCAGCCAGGTTCAATTATTCAATCACAACGTTACGACGAAAAGAATGGCGATTTAATTAATACAATCAAAGTTTATACTTACCGAAATAATTAACCTGATCATCGTGATAATAATGAAAACCAGTTGAGCTAGGACTTATTACCTGGTTGCTATCTATCACCAGTACATTGAAACTATAAGCGAATGAATTGGAATACCAAGCTTTTATTTTCACCTAACTCCGATTGGGGTAAATTAACATAGATAAATAACAGTCACTTGTCCGTTAAATAGTTTTTTTGTATGCTTAGTGTAGAGAATGTACCTATCTCAGGGTCTCCATAAAGTGGTATACGTGACAACAGAATTCAATTAATTCAAAGCAAGTGTAGAATAAAATAAGATTGTCAATATTATCCACCCGTTCTTTAATTGTTTACCAAGAAAGGCGTTTATTCATATAGTCGGCTGGGTATTATTTCTTAATATGATATAACTTAATATCAAGGCATTTTAACCCAATTTTAACCAGCTTCGCACCAACAAAATAATTAGCTTACTCGACTAAAATTCATTGACACCTGTTTATAAAAGGCGATAAAGAAGTTTCTAGTCAGAAAGTTTCAATAATACAATATTGTCCTTATTGAGAACTTGATAACTCCAACAGCAATGTGTTTCTCAGTGGCGCTTAATATAATTATTACAGATCAAACAACACTTTAGCAAACAAAGAAAATACATAACGAGTTTTAATACTTAATCAAGTTAGAAAGAGAGAGATATATATAGAGGGGCCATACTATATACCGGTAAACAACCGGAAAACACAATTTTATACTGAATACCGGAAAACACCGGAAAAATACTAAATACCGGAAAACACCCTAAATACCGGAAAACACCCTAAATACCGGAAATCACCCTAAATATGTAACCCAGAGGCTACCCCTAACCCTAACCCTAGCCCGTTCTCACCACCCTAACCCTAAACCTTACCCTAACCCTTACCCTAACCATAAACCTTACCCTAACCCTAACCCTAGACACTGTATTTTGACATACCCTTTGTCCTGTACTACCGACAGAGAGAAACCACACTGCAAAATGTTGGGGAAGTTTCTAGACCAACCCAAGGATCAGGGTATATAATCATAGTATTGGGAGGAATATGGCCGATAACTCGACATCACGACACCACGACATATTTTTAGCGTGCTTTCCTGTATTTAGTGTGTTTTCCGGTATTTAGTGGTTTTCCAGTGTTTTCCGGTATTAAGTATAAAATGATGTTTTCCGGTTGTTTCCTATGTTTTCCGGTTGTTTTCTGGTGTTTTCCGGTTGTTTTCCGGTGTTTTCCGGTATATAGTATTGCCGTATATAGAGAGAAGGAGGTCGGGTATCACAGTGTCTGAAAAAGGCTGATAATCATCTTTAAATCCACCTACATTGATTGATTTGATAAACGTTATTTGTCTATCTAACTTGTACTCATATCCTATAAGGTCGTACTTTGTTCTTATTTCCCCAGAGATCTAAATAATATATCTGCTTCTCACGGTACCACAAAAGCTTATATCAGCAAATCATGTCAGCTTAACATGTCACAATGTGTTTTGGGGACAAATAAGATATTATCGTGACAAAAAGATTTACGATCGAGTTTATTATTTCCTGCAAGCTACTTTACAGGCCGCAATTTTGTTTGAAAACGTGATTCAATTAAAACTATGTATTAACATTATTTGGTAAAATATGCTAAAAAATAGTGTATCTAAAAAAAAAATTCGGAGGGAAAGAAAGTTGTCGGTGTTGCAAATTAAAACTAAGTCAATATAAAACATGTTGAGGGTTTGTGATACCGGTATCCATGCAGTTTGTTGGGGCGGGGTACTATGTAGTATAATTTATAACTTAAATGTACATGTATAATGTATGAATGATGGAAAAAATATCTTTAAAAAATATAAAAGAACTAGATAATTTTTGCCCTGATTTCTTTGAAGAAATATAACTACAAGCAATCTGTTCAGAAAAATGTGCTTTATGGGGAAAACTACTCCATATTTTCAAATTGATTTGGAATACATTTAAATATTCCAGGTTTAGAATAGTTCGTCCATGAGATATTATTGATGTTTATATTGTATGTACGTTCATTACCTTACTGTGATCTGGGGGTTGGATGGTCGAATGGTCAGTACGTATTATAAAGTCTGTCATTGTGTCAACTGCCGTGGTTTCGAATACTCGGTTGTGCGTGACAAGGAGTAGGGTCCTCTGTCCAACCCTCGTGTTTTTTTAGGGGTCTCCGTTTACCTCCCACTACTAAAGACCCCAATGCGCAAGCGAATTAATCAAATTAAACCATAATATGGTAGTTCCGAAATGACCTAATGTGTGTCGAATGGGCGTTAAACTCATCTCTCTCTCTCACTCTCTCTCTCTTTCTTCCTCTCTTTCTATACAATTAAAACATTTTCATCCATTTGTGTAATCGCAAGGCTATACTAAATCTCCTAAATATTTTGCTTTTATGAACGATGGTTCGTAACTATTTATTACCCTGGTCTACTCTTTTTTTTTGTAATGCAATTGAACATTATACGAAGCGCGAGCTTTAGGATTAAAAAATTCTCAAAACTAAAACAACACGGTCGTGTGCTTTATCCTTTCTCATCAGATGGTAGGATTAGATGGGCATTAAACGCGCGATGTAATGAAAGGACATCACAATTAAAGTTTGATTCCATATCAACCATATATCGAAAGTGTGCTATCTTATTCTACGGGACATTGGGTGCATCGGGAAGTATCCTAATGCTGATTCTACGAAGATACTGGCGTCCTCGTTGATTCTTTCCAGAATAGATTACGGCAATAGTTTACTTTCTGGTTCTCCTACTTATCTTGATTCACGACTCCAAAAGATCCAGAACAAAGCAGCTAGAATAAAATCTCTGGCTCCTCGTTACAGTCACATAACTCAAATTCTCAAAGAACTCCATTTTCTTCCTGTTAGTTACCGAATCAAATTTAAATTCTGTGTTATACATTTCTATGTTTAAATGACACTGCCCAACCCAAAAAGTACCTGAGTGATCTCTTACAATCATCTACTCCTGCAAGGACATTAAGATCTGTAGATAAGAAACTGCTTGTAGTGCCTAAGCCTAAAACGGTCCGTTTTGGTCAAAGGTCTTTTTCCTACTCAGCCCCAACAGAGTGGAATGACCTGCCACTGGAAATAAAGAACTCTCCAAATATTGCTATGTTTAGATCCAGACTTAAAACCTTTTTGGTTTAGAAAGCCTTCACTTTACGACAGTTGTGATCATTTTTGGCTGCGCGTTGAGCATGCTCATGCATGGATATTGCGCTATTATAATAGACTATTATTATCATGATAATTCATAATAAAAAATGAGCTTAAACGGAGTGTCGGATTTCTCTCTTTAAAAAGTTCAACGGGTGTGTAAATACGCCAAAATGAAGATAGAGGACATGTATTCCTCAAAAGCTTTACAAGACCGCAACAAAAGACACATTGTCTCTGAAACCTGCACCTTGGCCGCCCCTGAACATTGGAATTGAATATAATTTTCATATAATGCAAGTATTACTGATAAGTAAAGAATATTACATGTAGATTAAGAGCACGAATAAAAATCAATATTGTAAATCAGCCGATTCTATTAACTTTGTTGTTTTCTCCACCCCTAGACAGGATAACAGGTAGAAAATCTATCTAATTTGGATTTCAGCCGATTCTTTATATATAAATAATAGATATTTTAATACCCTTTTGCACATAAATGCAAGAGTGTGGTTATGTAAGATAATTAATGGTGCGGGTGTTGTGTTTTCAATTTCCTCTAAGCATCGATTTAATCAGAATAATTGGTAGACAGATTTCGTTTTCATGAACATCTCAAACAGACGTCGAGTTTCTTTTAGAAAGAACAATACACGCAGATTTCCAACTTTTATTATGCCTAGAGACAATGTGGAGGCAATGTTAAAGATACTAAAAATAGCCCTCTAAATATAGGATGTTTTGAAACCTAAAAGTACTAATGTAATATTTTAAGCTTTGACAGAAACTGAGAAAAACACGGAACCATTGTTCTCCTAGTGCAGATATAGAGAATCTCCTACGAGTGTTTTTTGATATCAAAAAAAATCAACACTCGTTGATAAAGTAAAAAAAACCCTATTTATTTATTTGTGCATTAAAAAAGGATTGGGTGATAAATAAAATCTCCAACTCGTGTTCTTTGATACCAAAAAATATCAACACTCGTTGATAAAGTAAAAAAAAAACTCGTTTTTTAACTTTATCAACTTGTGTTGATATTTTTTGGTATCAAAGAACACGAGTTGGAGATTTTATTTATCACCCAATCCTTTTTTACATGCACAAATAAATAAATATAATTCTTTGGTATAGATTTCACTTTTACTGAACCGAATTACATTACAGCGTAGTGATGCATCATTTTTTGACAGCAGTTTAGCTATTGTATAGCCCTGTATACTGACCCAGTTTTTTCCTTCAAAGTCAATTAATGAAAGCATTTCCTTTTTTTTTTTTAAAAAGTCACTCTTTACTTAAACTAAGTGGTTTCTTTAAAATAAAAGAAAGTAGTTCCTTTTTGATTGACCAATCAAATTTATGTAAAGTGATATCACCACACTGTGTATATATCACATTTAACACACAAGCGATATCTACTGTCAAATGTACTATTGGGTGATAAAACACGTTCAACCATATTTCAGTAAATATGTCATTGACTACACAAGCGGACAAATCGTCATAGTATTCCATTTGAGATGCTTTTCTAAATCATATGGACTGTTTTGGAATGAAATAAAATGAAATAGGATGTTATATTAGACTTGTATGTATGCTGAGAGGGATCTTGTCTTCTGACAGCAACGCTACGATCTTTTTTATATCGAATTCTATCTGTTAAGGGTACATGCGTCGACTGTGTTCAGTCTCGTCCAAAAGACTAGACTGGTTATATGTATAATACCGTAGACTAGAAATGCATAGAGACTTGGTTGGATCTTTTATGTGTTAAAGAGTCAATCCCGATAATGTTTTTGAGAATAAAACTCTTTAATTTTGTGTTAAAATCCATTAAGACCCCATACCTTAGGGCCGAGCAACTAACTCAATATATGTGATACGTTTTCGAAACAACTTAAACCCACAGTCTTCATCTTCAAATGGAGTCCGGTGTCCCAAACTGTATTATGCGGTGATTTGATAAAACCAGAGTTATATTTTATAAAAACAATGCGTCGATGAAAGTTACCTTTTATTATCAAGTACACACATGGGCCATTCACCGTGTATACCTCTAAAGGAATGGGAATCGATTATCGGGTCACCCAACGAAATAATTGACCCGAAATCTTAAAAGGGTTACTTGTAAGGATAAGCTATTTTAACGCTCACGTCCAAACGACTCAATATTTTGGGCTGAAATTCTGAGTCAGAGTATATACACCAGTCTTCTATATTTTGGCGTTTAAGTTTCATACGTACTCGGGACTTTTATTTTTGAGGCTCTGTTCAATTCGGGACAGCCCCTTTAACTATTGATATAAAATGTGATCAAACTGTTAGATATCTGACATAAAATCCTCTTTACACAAAACAGGTTCTTATAATCCCACTGTTTTTATTTCGTATTGATCATCAGAAATTAGTATTGAACTCATGTTAAAATTTAGGAAGATATTGACCGATATCAAACTGAATAACGGCTTGTATATTTCTCTTTCGTGTTTTTATTTTATCGTCAACAACTCTCGTTAACTATAATATAGTTAACGAGAGTTGTTAAAAGACTATATATTATATAGTCGTCTAAATATATCGATTTTATCGACAGTGATTGTTTCTTTGTTATACAGAGAAAAGTATTATACATGGGCAATAGATTCGTATCATTTTATGTCTTACTAGCAGGGAGAGAGAGAGAGAGAGAGAGAGAGAGAGAGAGAGAGACGAAGTTTAAACGTCCACTCGACACAAACTAGGTCATTTTGGGACTAACATATGGTTTTCAATTTTTATATCAATAATTTGCTTGCGCGTAGGGGTCTTTAGTAGTGGGAGGAAACCGGAGTGCCCGGGGGAATCCCATGAGGTTGAGAAGGCGCCCCTATCTCCATGTCACATACGCTCATACTAGGGCTCGAAACCAAAGCCGCAAGCCACCAGATGTGACCGGCCAGCTAGAGGTCGGAGCGCGGCAACCCCCCTTACTAGAAGGACACAAGGCTTCCCCGGGGGCCCGAATTTGCACGGGACCCTATTCGCTAGGATTCCAAATTCGCCAGGGGCCAGTTAGCATACATAACCTAGAGGGTTTTTTATAAGGGTTAATCCCGTATAAAAGACTCTTGTACTATCTCCGACTGTTGGTCAACAATCCACTAGTGTAGCAAGACCTTGCTATTCACTAGTCACGAAATAAGATTAAACTGTATGCATACTATTAAACTACCTCTAGACACTAATTCACGTGATCAAACCTTTAACTGAACACGGCCCTTGTTGACATTGCCATTTTAATTTATCAGTGCACGTATGTCTTACAATACAACCAGTATGTCTTACTGTAAACAAACAATAGCCGCGAATCTACATGATTAACGACCGACCATCACGATTTTGACCAGATTACGACATTGTGGAAACATAGATGAAGATTTTCCCAAGCCACTCCATTATACCCACACACACGCAAAGTCTTCCATGTTGCCGTTTTAAAAGTATACATTATGTAAGATGTAGATAAAGAACTATAATAGTTCGAAAGTAGATGATGTAAAATAAATAATTTGAAAATTTCATTCAAATTACTCTATTGCAAGCGAAGGTTAACATACTTGTGCAATAATTTCAACCACCGTACTGGTTGATCAAAGCTAAGTCTCGGTCCTCCATACTAATCTATTTAATATCGTAGACATTTTTTTTTTTTTTGGTACGTCTTTTATGTGAATCATTTTAGTGAATCCTGTACCAAGACAGGCCCGGGACTGTACAGCGCAGTGGACGCTTACGGCTGGCCCCCGGATCCATTCACTTGATTTGATAATTGTTTACTTTTTGCAATGTCTATTTTCTGTCTTGTCCGCAGGTTTATCTTGTAGATTTTTAGTTTTTGTTTTGCGTGTAGTGCAGTCCTCCTGCATTTACTATTGAGAGTTGATTAAGGCCTGGATCAGTTAATTAATGTCTAATTAATACTTTAGAAAACATTTCTGGCCCTAAGAAAGACCTGCAATACGCAGATTTAGCTCTTGCATAATGCATGTTTAAACAATGAATGACTAACTTTTAAGACACAGTGAACAATATACAAATATCAAAGTCTCTAACTCAATATCATCCAAAAGCCTTGACATTGAAAACACGTCGTATTTGTCAATTTAAATCAACATTGATGTTGTGATCTTACCGGAGAAAAGTGGGCTTCTGATATCCAATATTGAAGACAAAATAAACCTTGTACCATTGGTACACGCATAATGAGTTTCAGCGCCAATTGTAATAGGGGACTCGAAGAATGAATAACGGTGACGCTATTTTCTTATCATGAGAGCGTGTGCAAAAAAGCAAAAAATTCTATCGGTGTGGACTGGAAAAAACCTTAGCTAGGGATTGCCATTCGAGTGGGACATAAATGATTTGAAATTAGAGTAAAAATGAAAACTATTGAATGTAAATCGGTTTATACACATGTACATGCATTTTACATTATCATGCGACTTGCGATCCAATTTGTGTCAATGTCTAGGTACCAAATATAAGCGATCAAGCTCCTTGAACCAAAATGTACATACAAGAATAAGTTCCACAATGTCAGTTCATATTTAAATAGAGCAGTTTTTGTCATCAATTTATACAACCCTGTATTTATACAAGATCTGGTTGTAATTATTGAAAATTCTTACAATTTCAGGTATGTAAATACTGTTGAGGTACCCAGACCTCAAACCTCATCATACGGCAAAAATAGTTCAGGTATGAGGCAGCACAAGTATGGAACTCTCTCCCAAATGAGGCCAGAGTTATGAACTCATTTGACCAGTTCAAAAGTTATATAAATAGCTGGCGTGGCGTGGTACCAAAAATGGAAATGTAGCGCGTACCGTATCCATCCCGTGCTGCCTCACAGCTGAAATGTTTTCCTCTACTCTAATCTTTACCTATATCTTCGCTGCGCTTCCAAAATCTCGTATCTCCAATTTTCCTACTTTTCAGGAGACCCAAAAAACTTTACAGATCTAATAATAACTGGTGGATTGAATTGTTCCTTCGATATATACGTGCTAAATAAGACTTCCTTCAAGGGTGTATGAGTATGTAGCATGTACCTATAACACCAAATTTTAAGAAAAAACGAGATATGATATTTTAAAGATTTTTTTTCTCCAAAAAAATATTGTATCTTGTAAAATATGTTTTCCAATGTTTTATTCCAAAATGTCGTATCTCAATTAAACAATGCAGTCTTGAGATACGAGGTTTTGACGAAAATATTTTTGTTTTGACGAAAATATTTTTGTTTTGACGAAAATATTTTTGTCCATTCGAAATACAATTAGTCACAAGGGTAAAAAAAAAGCATTTCAAATTAGTTTAGAGGTACGAGGTTTTGAAAGGACATGTATCAATGAAATGTGAATGTAATAAGCCCCCAAAAAGGTTTTGGCTAAATCCGAGATACGAGGTTTTGGAGCGCAGCGACGATGTAAATGCATTTTTAATGCTTATTATTATATTGTAGTACTGCTTATTATTTCATGTTAATGGCTTATATGCGTCTTATCCACTTATGTATGGTGCTTGCTATTGTGTATATGTCTGTATATACTGTTTCATGTTTTCGTTTTAGAGCTCCTTTGAGGTCGTTATTTTGTTATTATGTGTGTATGTACCGACGTTAAATAAAGATTACTTTACTTTACTTTACATCCCCATGTGTACGGGGAAATAACTCCGGATACCGATAATCGTAAATGGATGCAGACCACCAATAAATTCCCCATTAACTTCAATGTTAATTCTGGTCTGGGCCACGGCTCCAACATTTCCAGAAATTTCGCTGAAATGAACGCTCTTCTCTCCAGATCCTGTATGAGGTTGACCGCATACATTTTGAGATACACAAATTTGAAGGAGCATAATAAAACTAATTGCTATCCTCCATACAAATCAACGTACTATCCTCCTCTAAATCAATCACGAATATTTACCAAAACGTGTCAGAAATTTAATGTTAATCCATTTCCTCTACTTCCATTCTTGGCCTATAACATATATTTTTCAAAATTTTTATGATCAGCAAGGCGCAGTCATTTGAATAAAAGTGTTGATAGGGGTTGACCGTTTAGGTTTTCTCTCTAGCCACCCCCTAACCCCAACCCAACCCAACCCCCCATATTTATGTTAAATATATGTTGACAACACATTCAATATCTACGGAAGACCATTAGGGTCAATGAAATGATTAAAAATATATCGTAATTACAAGATAAGCATTTTATATAAGTATTTAAGGGAGTGGTATTAATTTGCACTGAGTGAAGTGGGGTATTTACACTCTATTGTTATTCATACTTTAATTTATTATCAATGTGTATTTTTATATTTGTATATATGTTTCGGCTACAGCAAAAATTTTGCTTCGCCTGTAATAAAGTTCAAGTTCAAGTATACCACTACAAGATAGCCTTATATAGCCTATCTTGTAATAACAAGATAGCTATATTCTTGTAACTATTTTGCAATTGCAAGATACGGAGTATTTCAAGGTCGCCCTACACTGATTTATCGGATATCTAGACAAGCGAATTACTATTTTTATGTTACGTGATCGGCGCATTCACGTCATACTCCCATTAATACCATTAGTTTTTTTGTGCCCCCATTCAAAACCTTTCATTAACTTAATAGTCCAACCGACTTCATACCCTAATTGATTTCATGTTCTCCTTAAAAATACTTTCTCGCGTACAAACTGAGTGATATGATGATATATTTGGACTTAAAACATATTCAAACTAATTAATCTATCAAAAATGAGCTTCAAATCCCTCTCAAAACTGTGTATTCGTTAGGAGAAATCGCAAGCTATAAATTAACTGTTGTTAGGCGCCGTGTCAGTCAGCTCATTTTATTGAGGGAGTTCCAGTTTTCAGAATGCATTTTCGTTACTTACTGTCCATTTGTCGTACAAATTGGGACCTAAGTAAATTCTAAAATATTTTCTGTCAACTACTTTATTCGTTGACACCCTCAATGTTCCCAAACCGCCTAACCATTTGAGCAAGAAATAACAACCGCTCCCCAGTCAAGCTAGCACACAATAAGTTGGCAGACAACAGTTGGGTTGCCAGATAGTGATACCCTGACATTTTTGCCCATTTAAAGACGTTTTCCGAAAAATATAAATAGCGTCCTGTGGCTTCAAGGAAAGCATTAAAATTGAAGAATCACGTTATTATCAGATTTCTGTTTCATTTGATTGACCCTAATGGGCTTCCGTAAATATCAGTGTTAATAAATAATATTTTAAAAAAATAAATGTTAAACGGGCGATTTTTAAAAAAAAGTTTTATAAAGCTTCCATATTTTATAGTTTACATGTAGGTATGTTTTGTAAGGAAACATTCAAAAAAATTATGTATAATATTAAAATAGTTCCGAGTTTAAAACTAAGTAACCGGCATTTATTTTATCAACGGGGAAATACATATACAAAAACTACGAATTTCTATAACGTTTTATTGACAATGTGTAATTATACAGAGTTTTATGTATCAATGTATATTGATGCTTTCTTGTAACAACAGACAGCAAATTTCTTACGCATGTGAATAATGCACTTGGTTTTATCTGGACATCTTACTCGTTCTTTTCCACGGCCACAGAATAATTCCTGATTCTTAGAATCAATGATGGGTAGATTGGTTTTGCATACTGGGTTGATGACCGTTAAAGCTTTATCTAAAATATATATTTGTTACATCTGTTGTTTTATCGAAAAAATAAGCATAAAAAATGAGCTATACTGTGGATTTGTATTTGCCTTAAAACAAAGCCCTTCTCATCTTAATGGCACCAGGAAAGGTACAGTGTGTCTTGCAAGGGGCGTTCGATGAGGTTCGATTAACCGAGGTCCCGCGAACGTGTAGGCAAGCACGTAAAAGAACGCTTGACAGTTGGAACTCGAAATAAATGAAGGCGGTATAGCCGCTGTCTGGGCACCCCCTACCCCTCAACACACTGTATGGGGTAAACCCCGTCTTCATTAGCCAAGGCGGTGCGACAAAAGTAAGACGTTAAACCCCATTTCTTTAAACTGACAGTTATCATTGTAATAAACATCAGACCACAGACATAACACGCGAGAATGATGTTATCACGATCGCGTGGGGTATTTGGATTTTAAAAAGCTGTGTCAGTTTCTATGGAAGACCGAACACACCTGAACACAGAGAACGCGCCATTGCAGCGGCGGGTCAAGGAGAGAACTTGCAAGTTGGATTGTCAGGCTCCTGTTCAGGACATTTGACAGTGCATGATTCCATTATCGTCTATAAATTACGTAGGTATGGGTACACATTGAGCTTTTTAAAGAGAGAAAGCCAACACCTCGTTTGATATCAATTTAAATTATGATTCAGTTTCATTACATGTAATTGTGATATCAAACATGTCTACGACTCTATTCAATCTAATAAAGTGTTGTTTTACTATATTTTTTTATGTAGCTGAGCAGATTGGGGTTTGTGTTTGTCTTATTGCGTTTATTCTCAGATAAATATTATCAAAGAGTTTGCTTTTAATATGATTTGAAAAACCGTTTACAATTTGCTAATACGGAACTATTCTGGTTATTTGATACTTAGTATGTATACTTTCGTATGAGCACTTAAATGATGACACTGTCAAAATGCCAATCTTAATATTGAATACCTCATTTTTACACTCACCAACACATACAGTGACAATTGGACAGCGTTTTATGTTTTTGTGGCAATCGCCCCGTTGCAGACGGCAATGGGTACCTTCGGGACATTCTACAGCCTAAAAGGAAAATATTTTATCGATTATCACAATTGGTAAATTTCTGTTTTGTACTTCTCCGCAATTGCTTTGTTGTACGGCAAATCTAAAGGTTTTGGGGAAATATTCAAATCGCCCTGTCGGTTTTATAACTGGTTTATTAAATTACGATCCTTTTGTCTACTTAAACTTGACGAAGAAGATAACGACAAAGTATCCTACTTTTATTTCTTTGTCTTCGGTACCAATTCATGTAGGAAGCCTTTTGATTTAGCATGACCATAAATAAGTCACATTTAGCTTGACCAAAACAAGTCACACTTATAAATGGTGTAGCATAATATTTGTGGAGTAAATTTAATTAATATATTTACTGAATATTTTACATGATCCACAATCTGGAATTCAGTCAGTTTAGGATTGCTTTATCTTTTCAAACTGTAGAAAGTATGTTAAGTGTAAAAATCACAAACTTACTTCACAGGGGTTGTTCAACTGCACCTCATCCTCGGCATACACATGTAGTATATATACAACCATAGACTATAAGATATAAAGGTAAATGGACAGACAACATGGGCAAACACGATTACTGAGGTCCCGAATTGTACATTTTTGATGGGCCCCCCTGTTTCATAGCTGATGAAATGGTTATTAAAAATGACAAGCAATGCCACACCTTCTTTTTAGAAATGTACTTACGTAGATAAATGGTAGTGGATGGGGTTCGGTAGCTGTTATTATTCACTGACATCAAAAGTTGATGTCTACTTGGTGAACATTCGGTAATTGCTGACAGTATTTAAAATCTGTTCGCATAAACAATTTTACACTCCCACAGTTTAGTAACCGCAGATCCCAATAGACAGTCTGGATCCTGCAAGTCAGTGTCATTCTAGTTTGTCCACAAGCTATCAGTTACAACCAGGGTCCTTTTTCACAAAAAACATAAATCTCCTTAAAATCTTCTTAAACTAAAATTCCATCCTAACAATGATAGATGAGTTTCACAAAAACGATTTAAAGCATTTTAGTTAAAATCCACTAAAATAGTATTTTAAGTAGCAATTAAATCTTAACTTAAAATTGCAGGTGATTCTTTAGGCCTGGAATCTTATCTAAATCATTAATTAGACATTAATTAACTTATCCAGACCATAATCAACTCCCAATGTCAAGACTAGCCTTCGATAATGTCGACCGGACTATAATCAAAAATGCTGCTATCGTTCAATGATAATTGCATCAAAACATTGGACTATTGGTTTTGTCTTACCGATTTCAGTAATTATGATCGAGGGTAAGCGAAACTTCCATCCGCTTAGTTTTCGGTTCATAGTTGACCAATCCGACGGAAATTTTCAGCAAAGTCCCTTCCCATTATGTAGTTTTTAACTATTATAGTTATAACTGCTAACTCGTAATCTTATTTCCCAAAATGTATCTTTAATAAAAAAAAACATCAATAAAAAAAATTAGGCGCCAAAGCTATTCTATTTCATCTTGGGAACAAATTATTTAATTGAGTAAGATAGATAGGCTTTTTTGCATTTTCAAAGTATCATTGAAAGGGTCTATGATAATGATATTTAAATCTAAACGGAACAAAGATATTTGTCGTATTAATTTCAAAGTTTTAAAATACGACAAAAAATTTGCAGCCTAGATTAGTCGTTTGAGCCACAAATATCATAATATGTTTGTGAAAATTCTCAATGGTTTGTCTTGTCCAAAATACCATAAAACTACGAAATTCAAGCGATTTAGTTTATCGATACACATCATTTCCATTGCAGCCTGCGAGGAAATCAAATGCCAAGTCGAAGGCCAACCCATCGATACATTTCGAAACAAATAATACGCAATAAACTCATTTATGTCATATCTATACGAATGTCTGACCATTAAACTCTCCCCATTGATATTGTAACCGTTAATTATTCAGTGTGTCAACAGTTTTCATTTTCGAAACGTATTTACTTTTACCGTTAGTAGCCGCAGCGGAAATGTGCACTGCGTGGGCGCAAGCGATTTTAAAGGGCCAATCACGATAATATTTTGTAGAATAAAACTGTTTAATTTTGTGTTAAAATCCCTTAAAATCTTCTACGTTAGGGCCGAGCAACTAACTCAAAATGTGATACGCTTTCAAACAACGTAAGCCCGCCAGTCTTCGTCTTGAAATGGAGACCGGTGTCCCAAGCTGTATTATGCGGTGTCTGGATAAAACCAGGCTTTTATTTTATTAAAATAATAGTACATGGGCCATTTATTGTATAGACCTCTAAAGGAACATGAATCGATTATCAGGTCACCCAACGCAAAAATTGACCCGAAAGCTTTTAAAAAAGGGTTACTCGTCCGGATAAGCACTTTTAACGTTCACATCCAAACAACTCCATATTTCGAGCTGAAATTTTGAGAAAAAGTAAATACAGCATTCCTCTATATTTCGGCGCTTAAATTTCGTACGTACTCAAACTTTTATTTTTGAGACTCAGTTCAAATCGGGATAGTCCCTTTAACTAAAATCTATTAAAAATGCATTTTAAGTTACAATCAATCTTCATGAAACTCATAAAATTTAAAATTTCATTTTGATTTGAGTTAAAACCTGTTTTTGTGAAACAGGGCCTTCTATAGAATACAATTTATGTAATAATGTGCGTGCGTGCGAACACTAAATTCATTTTAAATTATGCCTAAAACTTTCTATACAAATAAAGCAGTGTCCATACACAACACTTACTTGAAAACATTTGCATTCATTTGTGTAATCGCAAGGCTATACTAAATCAATACCCCATTATGAAATGTAGCCTGCAATTTGGGGGATTTCCATAGATTCCCCTTCAATCACTCTACCGTTTATGTACCTTTAAGTTGCTATACCCCAATCGCGCATCAAAATTGACAATTTTATGTAGCAATGTGCGTGCGAAAACTAAATTCATTTTAAAATATCCCCAAGACTTTCTATACAACTAAAGCAGTGTTGTTGTTCAAACACAGCTCAGGGGCCATTTTTTGTACCATCCGATCGACCATGTAGCACATTACCCTGTCCTAGACAATCAGTGGGAACCAGTCCTTTTTTGAAATTATTGAGGTTCGTCTCGGCCTGTGTTGAGATGAGAACCCGGGTCATTCTAGCCGGGCGCACCCTGACCGCTTGATTGTCACAGCCCAAAATATATGATGCAACAGCTACACAGCTCTTAAGCTTTACAAAGCTCGTAAAAACTTTAATTTAATCCAAGACAACAGATAGCTGATAATAATCGTGTATTATTAGGTCAATCTTTAGGAATGGCATTCCATTTACATACTTGTAGTACCAATTAAAAGGAATTACGATACTACAAATTGTTAATATTTGATATTTGGGCGCGCAGGTTTTTTTTTCTAGCCAGATTAATGATCGGTCAAAAAATACGTAGATATAGAAAAATACTTTAGTAGTCTTCGCACCATAGTACTTACCCATATGATTAGAATACTAGTCTTCATCTTGTAAATTAAATGAATTAAACAGAGTGTAAATTTATCCTACCTATATAGGGTACACACCTCAACATACATGTATGACTAAGGCCACAATAAAAAAATACTTGGCTTACGGTTACCGGTGAGCTCTATTAATGCAACCAAAATCGCCGACCCTGACCGTTTTTCCCATTTCTCAGGCCCTATAACTCGATCGTACACACACTGGTATTTCGGTATTTTTTTCGCGAATCTTACTCTGTAATGCTTGGAAATGGATAATACAAACTCCACAGCAAAAATAATACAAAGTAAAACTACTTTCCTTCCGTAAACGCATGTTTTCTATCTTGGCCTAATATAAATTATCTACTAATCTTATTTGTCGTTAAGTCAATAGGTATAGTCATGGTTTCCACCGTGAACAGAGATATTATAATTATATTTGCCAATCACAATGCAAAGATGAAAGGATTTGATTTCTGTATGTTAGAACAAACTTCGCTAATAAGATGATTTCTTTTGGGTGGAGGAACACAAGTCGTCCTTTAATATTTAAATCATATGGAAGCTGTCACATTTACCGAAATCAAAGTATTAGTTCTTTGTGTCCTTTGTAATTTTAGGCAATGACCAAACAAAATTAGAATATATAGAGTTATTGGCGAAAACAAACTGTTAGTATTTAACAATGTAATATTGTATATACAATAAATTTAATGATCTATCATTAAAATAGTTGAACTTAATCGACTGATCTTTGTGTCGGTTTTCACAAATGTTAATTAGTGGTTAACAGCTGGCCAAGGTCGGAACAATTGGTCGTGAAGGTATAAAGCAACTGATTATTAAAGCGTTTGCAATGAATACAACTTAACATTGATACAGATCTGTAATAATAGCGTTTTACATGCTTTATGCGAGAGCTAAATGTGCACATTGTAGGTTTAAATATTAATTGGGTTAGACAATGTCCACCACACTGACTCAATCATCTGGTGTTTGTTTTCAAAGTTCCCCGGAACTTTTCACTGGCCGGGCGGAGTAGGGGGCTAAAGCCGCTCCCTCCAATAATTTAGCCGCAAGTACTCGTTTCTTCTGGTTATTGCGGCCCATGTACCCTCGCCAATAGAGACTTAGATTGGAAGCTCCCCCCCCCCCCAAATCAAGAATTGATTCCGCCGACCCTGTTTCAGAAT
Source organism: Patella pellucida (assembly GCA_917208275.1). NCBI lineage: Eukaryota > Metazoa > Mollusca > Gastropoda > Patellidae > Patella > Patella pellucida. The sequence continues at coordinate 59,973,905 of OU795036.1, read as the reverse complement.
ATTTTTCTCCTTCGCACTGACGCAGTGGATTATTTTAAGCACACACCAATTAACTCCGTATACACAGGACATCCGAGCGACTTGGCACCGTTCCGTTACCTGTCAGACAGCCGAACTAAGACTACTAACAAGAAACATTTTTGACCATCATCTGTTAGCCAAATCACGTCATTTTGTATACGGGTGGAACTCGGTTATTCGTTCCTGCCAGTAATGACTAAACCACGCTTTACTTTACGATCCCCGCCACAAACCATATGAAACATGGTTTTATGTCCCACTTTTTATGTACAGACTGGTCTAGATAACGAACCTCCGTGGTTCGAGATAAGGTTTTGAGCCATTCTCGTAAATCACTCCCGCATCAATTACACAAATTAGACAATATTGTTCATCAAAACAACGATTGATTATTGTTATTTATAATATTTCCGCCACACCCAACTACAATAAGCCGTTAATCCTACCTAAAACGGGAACACATCGTCGTATTTAAAATCGAGGCGTTAATTAAGCCGTTACTAAGACCGTCATCTTTTTAAACGGCATATTTTGATGGCTGTCATGATGGATGCGGGGCTAAAAATAACAGCCATAGAAATATAGACAAAAAGGCTTTTTTGGACTTGATCGTATTCGTCAGCATATGTTTAAAGGGGTGCCAATCGTAGCTAAAAACAAACACATCAGTATATCTCAACGTCTTTAGCTACGTTCTCGTAGCTAAGACTGGGCTAGTGCAGACGAGCATACGTCATGCAGTGTGCCGAGGGGAATTCGCCTTGGACAACTGCGATATATTATATTGAATTCCCACTGTCAATGTTTCTTTTACGTGCTCGCGAATTTATATACGCGACATCGGTTGTTCTTCTCACCTATTCTCGGTTGCCGTTGCTATCGTTGTTACGATTATAAACAAAGTCTCTAAATCCGTTTTTTAATTAAATTATAAACTAGCAGGCGTGTTTAAACCCGTTGAAAATCCAACCAACATTTTTCTAGAGAGTGGATTATGGGATTGCATGTGAATAAATGTTTAATAATGATTTATATAATATTTGAGACCAAACGAAAGATCTGCATTAGGCATATTTAGCTCTTACAAATTGCATCTTTAATTGGGAATTATTCATTTACCCAACCCGGTCTATATAACGAAAGGGGGGTTAAAAAGCCAGATGGTTAGCGCGTGCGCGCTGCCTCATAAGCTCTGTCATTGAGTTGACTGGCATAGTTTCGATTTCCCGGTTAAACGTGACCAGGAGTAGGACCGGCTGTCCATTCCCGTGGTTTTTCTCCGGGGCCTCCAGTTTCCCCTACGCCCATTGCTAAAGACCCCTACGCCCAAGCTAACTGTTGAAATAAAATTGAACCATATATTGGTCTCGCAATGACCTAGTTTGTGTCGTGTGGGCGTTAAACGAAGTATTAAACTGTTTAATGGAGAGAAAAAGTTTATTATAAATTGAAATAGTATTGTATTTAGTTATTATTTTATTATTCACATATTACACTTTTATACGTATATGCATACACAATTTGTGATACCTTATTATAAATTCATTTATTAATCTGTGACATTTTGTTAGGTTTTTTTTTAGTTGTTAGTATTTAGTTTATCTCGAAAAAATCACCATAATGGGAAATGAGACCACTGCAGTGACCATATTTGGATTAACATTAACTTAGATTAACTTGGAATAAGAAATGAAAGTTTGGTTATCAATGATAGGTGTTATGTCATCAATCTATAATAAAGACTTTTAGCTCCTATATAATCAGGTTTGTTTTTATGTTCCTGAAAGTATAATTCATATTTATATTAATGTGCATTAACCATAAATTTGACAGGATCAATTCCCATTGGTAAGCCGATCGTTTGCTGTATTATCTTATCCCCAACCATAAATCAGACGTTGCCATTAAGAAAAAGTGTGGTGCTTTGGGATGTAACTTTTTCGAAAGCAATAGTATTAGTCTTCCGACGTTTAGTAATCTGTTTAGTCTCTTGTGAGTAAACGGCCATAAGTTACTGACTTTTCCAAACGCGCCATTGGAAGCTTTATAAACATATCAATTTCATTTATCTTTGACATCTAAATGTTGACGCATAGTATATACAGTTGATAGATAATATATAAGTATTAATTGATTTAAATAATTTTGTGGCATGTAGGAGTTTTAACTAGAATCAATATCCAGGAGAAGGTTTGAATGTGAACATATGTGCTTTCGAATCTATCGTAAATCTACTGGTCAACGACAATTGAGACTATGCTAAAAAAAAAGAAGATGTAGCGGTTGCTGCCGGTGTTCGTGTGAACAATTCTTAGCAATAGATTCAGGATGTTTCATTGGTATTGAAGCGCGACCTCTCCATCCTGCATGTAAAGTCTGGGTCAACAGCGATGTTCTATATTTGATCACAGACTAGTACATGCAATTATTTCCCATTTATTTAATGATGGACGAATGTGGTGCGAGGTTCTCACCTCTTCCTGCATTTTTGGGTTGACTTTTTGGTCTAGAATAGGAGAAAAGGGACCAAATTTGCAATTTCATACAGTTTTGGATAATACTGATATTATTACGGCGGAGGGATGGGGGGTTGTAAAGTGTCTTTCTGCAGAGCAATCGTTATGTCGGAAGTGAGATTTTCACCCCAGTCATTAAATCCCCGTAGCAAAAGATGCCTGTGATTTTACAGTCAGTTCAAGTTAAGAATTAGCTCCCCTTACACATCGGCAATAATGGAAGAGTTCGCAGGGCATTTCATCTGTGCAACTGGCGCTTCGATCCCACATTTGTAGTGTTATATCTGGTTTCTTTTACCACCGAATTATTAAAATAGAGTGTTCTGTGTGGACGTTTAACATGAATAGATTGTAATTTAGAGTCAATTATTCATTTAACAAGGATTTGAACATGGATACAACATACAAAAATATTTTATGTTTTATAAGATATAATATTTACAATATTGCCAGATATAAAAATAGGAAAACAGTTTATGTCAATATTATGTTTACATCAAAATAAGTGGGTCTTGTATGTATTCACAAACAAACCAATCATAAGTAATACCAATATACGAGTATCCATGGCAACCATCACGCTTCCGGATTTAACTAAAAATAAAAATAAAATTCCGTTCAGACTTGCTACATACATTGAAAAAAATCAAACGTGATTTCAAGTGTGAAGGTCTTTAACGACACTTCGATAAGTTAGATTTTGAACTATTTAAGCTTGTATATCTATATTTATTGTGAAGCAATTGTGAAGCAAGTTTCTTGCTTGCTTAAAGGGATGCTGCAGTCGGGTTATTTGTATGAGATGCATTAAATATTATTCGTATATTTTATAAAATTATTTTCAGCCAGACACAACCCAGTCTTCAAGTTTATTAGCGAATTAACACACCGGGCGAGATGTTACGGGGGGAACTGTCATTCACTGTAAGTTAACATATTCTCATTTAATGTTATCATCTTAACCGGTAAGTTTAAACTTAGTAGAACCTGCGCATTTCATTACCTTCTGAGGAAATGGCAGTCGCCTGAAAACATTTGCATTTGTAATTTCATTTTCACCTGTACGGATAAATAAGAAAAATGTGCTCTTACCAACGCAAAGACTTGTTAATGCACCGGTTCCCATAGTAACACCTTTAAAATATAAACAATTTTACACTAATAAACATAGACATTTAATATGTAACACTTATCTATCTTATTTATAATCTCTTTACAACCATGTGTAATTTGAAGTTCCCATAGCAAACTGTGAATGTGGTGGTGCCAAGTGGTTTAATGCGGATGCCCCCCCCCCCTAGGTCCGACTCCTGAAAAAAACCTACCATAATACGTTAATCCAAAAACGACATATTCATTGCACTTATATAAAACTTAGTAACTTATTAATACCTGTTGGACATTGTTTAGAAATATAGGTACTGCCGGGTTCAGCACTAGTGGTTGTTTCGGATATATATAAGGAACATTCCTGTGTCTTCCAGGAAACACCAGTACAAGAAGAATATAGCGTACATAAAGTCTGGCATGAATTCAAATCTAGTGTAAATATCAAAGCTTGGTTAATCCCTCCAGTTGTATTCTCAGCAGTATCCAAACAACATTTAATTCCTTAAAGAAATGAACAGCAATTTAGAAAGGGTTCATTACTATAAACAAATGCTAAGTAATTAAACAGCAAGGAAATAAATCTTTCAATGGAATTTGCTAATAATGTACACATTGGGTTGAGGTATAAACTGTTGTCCTATCACAGTTCTTAAAAAGTATTCCGTTAGACTAAAAATAAATGTTCATTTAATATTCTATTTTCACATAACTAACTATATTGAAAAAGGCATTCTTGATTAGTTTGCCAATGGTCGGGATAAGGGACATACATTATATAAACAAGCCTATTTAATTTTTCACTTTGTCTTCTTCAATAAATGTTAAATCGTCAATGCTATATGAGTATATCAAACACTTAAAACATTATCCGAAAATTTGTTCAGGTTATAAATTTGCGCTTTTATTTTCATCAACCCATTTTATATGTTAGCCTTTTATTTGATTGTTATATATAAATGAATTTCGATTTTAATTAGTTGTTATTGTTACATGTTAATATCATCAATACAGTATTAAACATACCACTATAACAGTCCGTTTTGACTGCGTGTTTACTTCCGGTCAGAGTGGAAGTCGTAGTATCTTCACTATAAAGTTTACACTGTGTTTCATCATACGTCACAGATTTACAATCATCCAAGTATCTACATAAGTCACGACAAGAAATTTCGTCCACACTTATTATTTTAGCAAATTGATCACTTCCCCCTTTTGTGTCGCTCTGTGTATTTAAATTGCAATTACCTGAAACTTTGAAATATAAGTGAAAGTGTAATTCCTAAGTATTTGCAAGGGCATAATTTAAAGTTGCATTCATTCCTTGGTAAATAAGAGAGAGGGAGAGAGAGAAATGATTTGTAACGTCCACTCGACACAAACCACGTCATTTCAGGAGCAGTATTGATCTGTCTAGTGATTTATCCACAGTTCCGTGCATCAAAAGGTCAAGAAGTCACCGTAACAGACCGTTTCCTTGGCTAATCCCTCGCATCATCTAGAACACGTCAATGATTACAACTCTTCCAGATCCTAGTGTAGTAAAGACAAGTAAAACGAAAATTTTGAAGTATAAAAACGAAACGAAAAGGGATTTGCGTTTTAATCAGACTGGCAGCAGTCCGACATTAAAATCGTATCGATGGTGACTCATAAAGTACCAATCGCTTGCATTAATTGCATCAGGAAATGTACACACATTAATAACAGACCTGGATTAAATTATTTGTATGTAGATATTATACATCTTTTTAATTCACTTACCGGTCGAACCAGCTGAAGTGGCAACAGCCGCAGTAGTATCAGTGAGGGTAGTGGTATCTGATCATCAATTAAAATTATTATACATATAATAAAAAAAATTTTGTGTTTGTTCGTTAAGCAAAATGGACGATCTTATATTCAAAAAAAATCATTATAACCAAAGCCCTTTGATTATAACCATTGTTTTACAATTAACAATTAAATTAATACTAATTATTGAGTTATTATCGATGTTGGTCTTTTCACCCGTGCAACGGCGTGTATAGGGTAACCTAGTTTCACTTGTATTGCTGTTTTTGTTACTAATGTCTGATCGAATAAATAATATTCAACATAATGCTCATTTTAACAAGCTGCAGTGCGACATTAAGGTCTTATCTATTATGACTGCATAAAGTATATTGGTATGATGCATAAATTACATCCAATGGGGTAGAAATACATGGATCGCTTGTATTAGTTGTATCGGGAAACTTATTGCACATTGATAACATACCTGGGGCCTGTTTCACGAAATTTAACTATGATCAAATCCAAATTGTAGTAATTTGATTGGATAATATTAGATTGACCAATCATAACTGAAGTATCTTTAGTTAAGATTTCGAGAAACAGGGCCCTAGTTTAAATAATTCGTATGTAGATAGTATACATCATTGTAATTTACTTACCGGCCGAACTAGCTGCAGTGGTAACATCCGCAGTTGTATCAGTGGGGGTAGTGGGAGTAGTTGTATCTGAGGCACACGATTTTAAAGAATGGGTAGTCCCACCATTAGCTACCTTTTCAGCTGATCCTGATAAATAACACAAAGGGTCGTTATAATATAGTGATAAGCACGCTGAGTCGGCTGTGCAACTATCTTCACACAAGTCTATATTATCTGCAGGAGCAGTTCCTATTACTGTTCCTGATGTTTTATGGTCAGCTGTTCTCGTGTATGTACATGTTTCTGAAATGATATAATACATTTTACTTATATATTTACAACAAACTGAAGTTAAATGATCCATCTACCAACTTGTTACCTATTCCAATTATATATTATATAGAAAATGCCAGATAAATTTGATTATCGGTCGACAGTTAAGTATTGCAATCTCTTACCTTTCACATTAATAGATTCCGAAAGTGACTTTATTAACACTTGATACAAATTCATACAAATGTCTAGTTGTCAATACAGATTCCAACTTAATTTTGAACATCTTTATCAGTAAATTGACTTCCGAAAAAACTATTGGCATAGCATTCTTAGTGGATCAGGTTGTATCTGCGGTGCTTAAGCATCCCATGTATCACCATTGTTAAAATTTCGACTAAAATTTGGAAGCCTATGGTCGAGAATGAAAAGATTTGGTGCAAGATCTGTTAGCTTTCTTGTCAAATGCTTCATCATTTTAAATTGTGTATATATAGTGATACTTTTAAAGTGTAGAATTAGTCTTAGTGAAGTGATCATATCATCGAATTCAGATGCACGGATACACAGGAGTTGCGTATGCATGTGGGGTGGGTTTCTTGTTGGCGACAGGCGTTGGTCACGGGTTCATTTGGTTTTCGGAATATATTATCTTCACTAAGAACGTTTCAGGTAATTAACTGTGTTCACAATATTCTGACTCACCAATGTATTGGTCAATTCGGTAGTCCGCATCTATATACTCTGCTTTTAGAGGTTTTATGCTATTATACTTAACATAACTATTCGCGATGTTTCAGTTTTTGGTATAGGGCAATTAGAAAACAACAAAATCAAGGGCAATATACATATAAAGAATTAGTAAAAACGTTGAGAGATTACTCTTCCTCTTCGGAACCTCCCTAAAAAATCAGTAATTGGTCTTCAATAATATGGGTTACAGCAGTTTATTATATATAAATGTTAATGACATTAAGTCGAAACGTCCCTCAGTAATTGTTTTACATTAAATTGTATTCTACTTTGAACGGCATTGTCTATCGCTAATACGAGATTTATAACCCCACCCCACGATTTGTTTGTAACTTACCTGCAGACAGGGTTCCCCACTGTCTTACTAACAAAGCAGCACTCAATAAGTATGCAAATAGGTTGGCCATATGGTTTCTTTGATTATATTCTTCTTATCTATAAAACATGAATATATTTTCTAATATATCTCATATGTATAAACGGATATCTTGTAAGTTCTGGAATAATATTCCATTCATATCTGCATCACATATATATGGAAGCCTTAAACCACCATTCATGATTTCTACTTTTCGCCCCTTCAAAACACGAAAGTCGAAAGTCGAAAAGTAGAAGTTACAACAAAATGCGAGGCGCCAAGACGGTATACAAGTCAAAATCAACTCGAAAAAAGAAAATTAAGAAATAACACACAGCGATAATAGCCCCCTTCGTTGTTTCCTACTTTCTTATTTTCGACTTGCATTTTGGCTTATATAAGAAATTAAGAAATAAACACCCACGCTAATAGCGACCTATCATTTTGGATTGCTGTCGTACTGGCGACATCGGAAGGGATTGTAGTCTCAATTTGCCAGGGGTGCGGTAGTGCGGTATTCAAGGCACTGGTTACTGTTAGCGTAACCATAGGTAGGCCGAGAACATTCGCGGGGATTAATCTTGTCATGGATGGAACCTGCTCGCCGGGCAAGGGGATTGTGACTGAAAATAAAAGAATCTCGCACATTTGAGAATTGAAGACGGAAGAAGGAGACGAAACAGCGCTTTCCGGGCATTATTCATTCCCATCAGAATTGTTGGTCGCAAACTGACCGAATTGTTGTGTTGATCAGACGTTTAACGTTTAACCCCATTCCATTCTCTAGTCTATAATGCCTTTGTCGAATGGACACAACTATGTAAACATAATCCCGACAATAATTGTGTCAAATAGGTGCTACACTCACTCTTGGGGGTAAATGCGTTTTAATTCACTATTCAACTAAATAATAATTGCATTTAAACACCTGTACTCTGTGCTTGTTGAATTTTATAATAGATAAATCGATTTCGTGTTTATAATAATAATAGCACGACTATACTTAACAGTCGTTTTGACATTTATATAGGAAATGAAAAATGAAATTAGATTTAACGCCCTACTGTTCTGTATAGACTATAATGACGCCATAGTTTTCTTGAATGAGTGTCATACTACCCCGGTTATTTTGATACTAAAGCGCTTTTTTTTTCTATATTTATTCGAATTATATCGATCTGTGTTGCCATTTTTTAGCGTGTATCTCATGATTTAATTGATTTTTAGAGTTCCAATTTTCTATTTAAAAATCTAAAATAATTAGATTATCTTACTAAATGGGACTTGGAAGTGTTAAATTTATATAAATCTGATGGAAGTCATAGATGTACCGAACGGTATAAACAGCGTGCCGTTTACCTCCTTACATGCCGATTTGTTTCGTTATTATTAACATCTTCAAGGCGGTAATCGATGCGGTTGCTATTTTATTTTACTCATCTATAAACTTAGTGGCATAACGTCAGGGCTGAATTAACCATTCAGCAAAATAAGCACGTGCTTGGAGCACCAAGGGAAGGAAGCGGGCACCACATAAATTTCCATAGCCGAATTTCCAATTACGCCTCAGTGTTTAATGAAATAATTCGAGTTGGTCACACGACTCAGACCTCAATAGTGGTCCGGTTGAAATAAATTTGTGTTTATTTTTCTTTCTCAAGTATCACTTAAACCTCTCTATAAATGTGTGTAGGTAAAAAATTATGTAAATTAAGCATAACATGACTTTCTTAGGGACTCTAAAAGGCATCATCCGACCCTGCATAACACTATTAAATAACTGCTACATAATATATTTTAACCTTAGATGTTATGTGTTATAGAGTTCGTTGTAAACTACAATATTGCGCAAGTTAAATCTGTAATATAAATATCCGTCGAAAAATGGATCTTTTCCGTTCTTTATATACAAAAAATTGTTTGCTTAGTAAAAAAATACGGCCGCTATCTTTATTTACCGTGAACCTAATTGATGGACCTGTTTAAAATCCGACTGGTATTTAAATAATCAAGACCCCGGCTCGCTAGCCTGGAGGTCGGGTGTTTGATCCCTGTATTGGGCGAGAAAGTTCATCAGATTTTCCGGCGTGGTTTCTCCTTGTCAGTGATAAAATAAAACCAAGTACGAACAATCCAAACAATCAGACAAAATTCGAAGTCCTAAAAAAAACGTTATAGGCAAAATAGTGTAATATGGCAAAATAGTGTAATCAGCATATGGACTGTTCACCGTGTACAAAATACACGACAAACAGTGGTAACAGGTGTCCGGAAGAGTAAGCTTACCCTGCTGGCATGCCACACCCGCCATAGCTGCATCCAATCTATTAAGCGAAATATCGGTAAAATAGCGTGATTGGCCAATGAACTATCGGTATGTCAAATACACGTGATGAACAGTGTTAACAACGCAGTAGACCTATATTATCAGGGATACAGTATACCCGTCAATGAAATATGTCAAAAATAAAAGTCGAAAGAGACATGTCATATTTACCAATCAAATCAATATAACGGCCATAAAACTTTTTAAAGGTTTTAATAAGTTTAGTTCGTAAGTATCCCTGTAGTTGAAGCTTAGATGACAAATGCTTCGATCTACTTAAAAAATCAGAATAGAATAAACAAGCACTCGCATAACGAGTAGCTGAGACACAAACACTCCATAAGCTGGTGATATTGGAATATTACTACTAATAAATGGAAAGTTCACAATAGGAAAGTCAAAGTCATCACGTTTATCGTACAGTTTAACACTAAGTTTATGGCAATTGTCAAAATCGAGACACAGATCCATGTAGAAAGCGTAATTGTCACTATCAGTAGTGTTTTTAATTTCGAGCTCATCAGGATATATGAATTCTATATAATCACTGAATTTTGCATTATTCAGTGATGCAGGACCGAGGTTTCGTGTACAAATTGACATTGGCATGCACGTAAAAGATCCCTGATCGGTTGGAATTCGATATAAGAGTAGTCCGGGCAAAAGTTCCCCCAGAGCACACTGTATGGCGTATGCTCGTCTTCATCAGCCCTGTTTAGGAGCAGAACAGTAGTACGTTAAACCCCATTTCATTTCATTTCATGTCTAAAAGTAGCATCAGTAAAAGGCAAATATTCAGGTATATAATCTCATATAACTAATGTATACAGACTATATTATTATTTTATCTTAGATATATCAGTAAAATCAGGTGTAATTTAACTACTGATGTTTCTTCACGCCTAGAAAATTGTTATTTACTGCTTGGTGGTCTGCCACAGTGCTTAAAGTTGCAATTTCAAATCACAGTTGTTTTTTTAACATAAAGCCTTAAAATAGATGGTATCCATAAACAGTCCTGCCTTGTTAAAGAATAATCCTATTCAATTGTATTATGCTGTTAGTTCCTGTGTCATAGATTTTTTAGGGTGGGAAATTATGCCCATGGTCGTATAATAGTGAGTTTATAACTTATTGAGCAAAAGACATAGAAATAATAAATTATGTTTTGACCTTCTTAGAAAATATGAAATTCTCGCTTTAATATATAAACTATAGATTCAGTCGCTAGACTTATAACATGTATGGAAAACAGAACACATGTTTCCTATTTCAATAAAACTGCTGGTAGAATGTTATTTGTTTCATCTATTAGACATCCCAGGTAAGGTTCTGTGGCCGAGAAGATTAACGCTTGCACGTTAGATCATAACGTCTGTCATCGATTCCCCGCTTGTATGTGACAATGTGTAGGGTCGCGTGTCCAACCTCATGAAAATTCTCTAAGTTCTCCGGTTTCCTCCTACGCACTAGCAATTTGTGTCGAGTGGAAGTTACCACATCCCCTCTCTCTCTCTCTCTCTCTCTCTCTCTCTCTCCCTCGCTCTCTCCCGTTTACTAAAACTGCCACTAAACCTTTCAGTATACGACAACATGTATTTTAAAACCCAAGCACTAAACTATATGGTATAGCCATTTTCTGATATACACAATATCCAATACATAGCTGTTTTATACAGTCTAAAACAAGTTTATATTAGACAGACTATCAGTTAATATGGATTAAATTATGACTATACAGCATTGTGTGTTTATTATTCATTTTATGTTAAATACATATTAATGTATATATTCCGAATATTGTTAACATTTACGTTTGTGTAAAGCACACCAAATCGTAGACTGGTGGCCAGTCTTCTCCACACACCAAAAATTGGCCAGTCCTCTCCAAAATAAAAACCGAATTTTTTTTTTATACAAATGGAAGCGAAAGTGTTGGTTTACTAAAAAATTAATACTTTTATATAAATCGAAAAGTAAAATAAATAGAAGAGCCTGGGCCAGTCTAACCAAATCATTTTGGGAGAGAGAGAGAGGGGTGGAGTTTAACGTCCACATGGTGTAATTATATTTCAATAATTCGCGTAGGGGTCTTTAGCAGTGGGGAGTGGGACCGGAGGACCCGAATAAAACCCCCGAGGTTGGACAGGCGACCTTACTCCTTGTCACGTACAACCGCTGATTCGAAACCACGCCAGTGGACTCAATAGCAGGCTTTATGATACTGCACGGACGTGCTAACCATTCTAACCATGCGGCTATCCAACCAATACACACTAAATGAATATTAGGTAATATGACAAATATTAATCTCGTCAATAAATTTAGTAACGAATTTGTAATGCAACCCAAGCAGTCTGAAACAATTAAAATACATGTTGCCATATACATGTGTAGCTCTATATAAGAATAAGCTAGAATCTGTAACACCTTGACTTACCCTGCTTACTGTCCGAGAAAAATGATTCAAATACACAGTGCACCTCTTTATTAAATATTGTGTTTATGACCTAGGAATTATTGTGAAACATCTAATAAGCGCAATGCTAAATATAAAAGTGGTCGGAGCCGACAGAAAAGGGCCTTTAAAGATGGGTTCACAGCAAAGTATTTATCGGGGGGTTATTTCCAACAAAAGTATGGCAAATTTGGTATATATGGAAGGTATAGACACCCAATCTTACTAGCAAAATACTGGATTTCGCGAAAAACGCCCATGGGGCAAGCACTGGGCAATATTGTCAGGGAATCACTAACTGTCAACCCGACCGGTTTTGCTGGCTTATTGTCTGCTATATTAGGTCAGAGAGCAGTTGTTATTTCTTGCTCAAAAGCCTAGGCGGTTTGGGGAACATTGACGGTTGTCAACGTACAAATGACTCTGCAATTAAACGTTGGAAAAAGAAATTGACATGAATAATTAAGAATTTACCCAGGCTTCAATGAGTGTGGTAAATGTACAGTAAGTAAAGATAGATACATTCTGAAAAATGGCCCCTCCCACAATGAAGATAAGTTGGCAGACATTGCGCCTAACAACAGCTTACTTGTATCTATAGGTATTTACGGTTTTGAAAGGGAATTGAAGCAAAGTTTTGAGAGATTGGTTACTTTAAATATGTTTTTAGTCCAAATATATTATCAAATCACAAAGTGTGTACCCGGGAATGCATCTTTAACTTTAAAAGTAGTATATCATAATCTTCATTTCACGATTTGTTCTAACTTTTGAGTTAGCAGGTTATGTTTGAACGCCTCATACGGTCTGTCATCAGTGCCAGTTCCTTCTATAGGTGACACAATCACACGCATTCAACAATTTGGCAGTCACAGGAGTAATTCTGACAACCCACGTTGACCAGTGACTATATAAAACACTACAATAACATATCTAACCGATATCTAATATCAATAGGGGCCCCATGTCCTCTGATTAAACCTTTTACAAAAATGCATACAAGCGAACTTCAATTTTTAAAAATAATGTTATTTGATTGTAAACTCGCGTGTCGTGGGTTTTTTTTTTCTCAATTTAATGTCTGGCTATTCACAGATTTTAATGGCTTCTTTTGTGAAATATAAGAAGACTGTTGACCAAGTTAATGATAAGAAAACAGTCATCACAAATACAAAAATGTTTATATTGTAAAGCAAATAATCGCCACCACTCTTCCGCTTTCATTTGATAATAGATTGCCGTTCTGTCTCTATGTATTTTCAGATAGCTAATTGTTAACATCATTGAATGCATTGCAATTATAACGAGTGTAAACACTTTTCGTTCATAGAAATTTGGAGTACTTCATTAGAAAAAAAATATCACAATCACAAATGAATTATGGCTGATTTATTTATTCTAAAAAAACACCATGACAACAAAATGAATTGAATTTCGTCGCTTCAACATGAATTTAAAAAGTCGTTTGCCTAAAAGAAACATTTCTTAAACTTTAAAATCTGTTCCTTAAAGTACTAAATTTAATATATTTTTTTTTTTCTTTTTCATTTTTAAAGAGTCACAAATTAGTTCTTATTGAAACGTTTGAATCTCTTATGGTGAACACTTTTTGGGATATTATCCAATTTTGGATATCCACCTGTTTAAGGGGGGTTTGGATGGCCTAGTGGTCTACATGTGGAGTGCCGCGCTTCGGCCTCTAGCTGACCGGTTACCTCTGGCTTGCGGCTGTGGTTTCGAGCCCTAGTGTGATAGGGGCGCCTTCTGAACCTCGTGGGTTTCCTCTGGGCACTCCGGCATCCTCCCACTGCGAAATACCCCTACGCGCAAGCGAATTTTTGAAATAAAAATTGAAAACCATACGTTAGTCCCAAAATGACCTAGTTTGTGTCGAATGGACGTTAAACCCCATTTCTCTCTCTCTCTCTCTCCCAACCTGTTTACTCCAGAAGTTTTTTAAAATATCAATTTGTACATGTATGTTTCTAATTACTAGCATGTGTATTATTCTAGTTTTTACTTAAAAATAAATGCCCTCGCGACAGATGGAATTTAAAGAAGAGTTCGTGAAAATGCAGCAGCAAGGTCGAAATTATCCAGGCCCCGTGTTAACCGTACAAATAATTATTACCGGATGTTAGTTTCAAAATGATATAGGTAAAGTATCAATGGGAAATGAAATCCATTCCATCCCATTCACAAATTACAACACTCGAAGATAGTTCAATCAACCCACTTTCGTTATAAAAACATTTCTGTAAATCAATAAATTTCGCTGTTATTCCTATAATAATAAATCAAGATTACCTATAATATCATCAGCTGTGTGAAAAGAATTGAGAATTCTGCACTTCTGTGATTGATAATTCTTAACATGACAATTTATATTAATATCAATAGAACTGCACGACCACGCCTCCTTCAAGATGTGCTTCGATATTTGGCCATCATTATGCATGTTTACTTCTAAAAGTCAATAAACCGAAAAGAACCAATTAAAAAAAACTTGGCTTAGATAATAGTTTTCGGGCGTTTCATAGAGACGCATACATATATTATTAAAGGGGATTAGCTATTTGTAAGGAGTTAAAAATGCTGTATACGGAAGGTACTAGCGAATAAAGACATGATACTGATAAAATCTAACTTGATGATTAGTAATTCAACCGGTCTATTCACACCCAAAAATGTATAAAGAAAATAAATCCAAACGTCAAAAATTATGTTCCATAAATAAACACGTGGTACAAGTTTCAAGACCTTAAAGCTTAAACCCTATACGCTCCAATTCTTTTGTAATTTAAACATAGACAACAACAAGTTTTGTCGTGAGCCTTTAATTTTGACAGCTAATAATTGTATTTCTTTAAACATGCCGCAACAAATTAATGTTGACCATGATTTAAAAGTCCGACGACAAATACCTTGGTGCAGTGATTGGTTTCCAATGCACCCGTTTGATTTCAAACACATGGACAAGGTATCTTCACCCCTCTCCATTTTCACCCTTTTTGGTATGGCAATTCATGATCAATCTTTAAGGTCGAAGAAAATGGTCTCGATGTACATTTTGTCAGATTCTGATATTTAGGCGGGGGCAAAACACAGATAATAGGTTAATGTTTAAGTTTTCTGGGATTCATTTTCTAACATGATTTAGACACTCGCAAATATTTTACTATCTGGAAGGTAAACTGGGGCAAATTCTAAAAAAATCTGGGCAAGATGTAAATAGGGCTAGGCCACGAGATTGCGGGTTGAGACTGTAGCTACCTCTGGCCAAATCTGCAGTGAGCCTTAAATTTAATTTCATAACCCTAAAATGGCATTTGACACAATTATCTGGAGATGTTGGTACACGTCGTGGAGCGAATTGGTGAGAGAAATCCTAAAGTTTGAACCGGACAATTTAATGCAAATATGAAGTTAAATGCTTGATATCAGGGCACAACAAGTATCACCAACCAGTACCATTGGGCACTGGGACACAGTTTCATCAGTCTAAATAAAATCACAGAACAAGTATCATTAGCCAAGATAAGGTAAGTAACACTAACGTGTCACGGCATGTGTCATCAATAAGTATCATCAATCAAGGGGGGGGGGAGCAACCGAACAGGATAAGAAGCACCAATCAAAATTACGTAAACACTTTCAAATGCAACTTGGATTTAAACATATTTTTGACCCCCCCCCCCCCTGGACAAGTAAAATATAATGTAATGGATAATTAACACAACAGGTAGGACACTAGTAGTCCGAATAAGGCTATTTTTTTCTGGATCTGTCAATCCAGCAAGAGTGGCATTGTCCCTTTAAATGAAAGCAGAATAAATACATCTCAAAAGTATGATTAGTGTTTAAGAATAAAATCGTTGATTTGGGAATTAAAATGTGGATCAATTAGATTCGTGTCTGTTTGCAAGCGGAGCTAATTGTTTACAGATAGTGTAACTACTTTACGTCGATAGGTAGAAACCCGCGTAGTACGAGAATTATCATCTATTAGGAAATAACAACCCGATAAATTCTTTTCTTGGAACCCATCTTTAAGCAAAAGTACGGTAACGAAGTCGTAAAAGTCAAATTTGAGCACGCAATAAGACCATAGACTTACAGTATTGGTACTATTTTTTGAGTGCATACATAAGTGTATTTACGGCGGAGTTATATCTCATTGTAGAACATTGACATATCCAGTACAAATTAAACGAGAATGAATTTAATGCCCCCAAGATAGCCGTGGTCATTAAACCACTGTTGTCTTTTACGAACTTGATTTAAATTGTTTAATTCATTGGTATTGTGTTTGTTAACCTGGTCTTGATCACAAAGACGCACTATTGCAACGACGGGTTAGCATCATGCGTATTGGTGATTAAGCTCATGCTTTTTAGGCGGGGTACCAAAGACATCAGTACAGACGGGTTGTATAAACCATTTAAATTAACAGAACAGTAAACGCGCAAAATAACCGATACCCTGGCAATACCTTATACCGTGCATTCTCTACGTACCCTTAGCACTTCTAGTCTTTAAAGTTAATGGTCTCAAATAGGCCGCAACACATGTAACATAATGTATATAAATTGATCTGAATTCAACCGTTTCTGTTTTACTGTAATTCTCTAATCAGTTATGTTCGGTGAGTCCAAATGGCATGGCAGAATTTGGGGACTGGTTATGTCTACACCGATAGTATTATCCACTTGTTTAGCCTCGCCCACCGCTTCGCTTTATTTTAAATGGCGCGCCAACGAATTCTGGTACGTGATTCGTGTGCTAATTTAAAATTTCATTTTGTATTTAATATAAGATATCAGAAGACGATCTTTTCACGGTAAGATAACAACATCAATGTTGATTTAAAATGACCAATAAGTCATGTGTGCAATGTCGAAGACTGTGGGTGATACCGAGTTAGAGGCCTGCCTCCTGTATTGTTACGTTATTACGCATTAGTCCGATCGTACTTAAATGCTGTGTTCACACTAGTCTTTTAATGCGCATCGAATGCGCATTAAAGCCTTAAGTCGCTAAAACGCGTCACACTCAATGCGCATTAAACCAAAACTAAGCCGCTTTAGCGAAACCGCATTTCTAATGCGCATTGGCTGAAGCGATATAACTGACGCGCATTACAGCGTTGAGATCGAACAGCGCTTGCGCAGTGCAGTACTTCCGTTTTATCGCATGGGGAAAGCTGTTAATGCGCATTGAGTGTGACGTGTTTTAATGCGAATCGAAAGCGGTTTAATTTGTAGTGTGACGCCACCCGTGGTAACGAAAGCGCCTTCCGTAGGGCGTTTTACGGAAAGCGCTTTGAAAGCGCATTAGGTGTGAACATAGCAATAGCCTCCAAAATGATCCTACCATTGTGTTCGCCAGACTTAAGCAGCTTAATCCCAAAATTGCATTTGCAAATACATATACACACCAAATTTAATATACATGCACATTAATATATTTGATATCCAGCAGTCTTTTTGTTGGTCTAAAGGACTGTAATTGTACACAATTGGTGCTTTTAAAGTTTTTACTCAACTCGATAAGTAGTAAGTGAGCGAGTAACGTAGGTATTTGTTGACATACAACTCGGGTGATATTCTGTGTCATATAATGCACTTATTAATCGCCATCTTGGCGTTTTGCCGAGAAAGTCAATGGCATAATAAAAGGGAAAAAATTCAAAGTATATCAATAAAGTGGTAATATATATATATATATATATATATCTATTTAATATTTTATTCAATCTTACCACGGTGACTGGAGTTTTAAATTTTAAAAAACAAAATAATTAAATAACAAATTTTTGACAAGTTTAAAATGTTATTCATTAAAACATTGTCAATTTCAATTGTTATTAAAAGAACGGAGTGAAAAAAAAACAATAATTTAAATTTCGGAGTGATTTTAAAATGTCAAAGTTATCAAAGTATCAATTATGTGGTCGATGAGAGTATGTATTACGCATTATGTTTCCAGTAAAAAGACGGTATAAATTATGAATGAGGTCGTTATTATTATAAACGAAATATTTCGATGGGATCGAGGGAAAAATTCAGAAATTATCGGAACGTCCGAATTCCTTTTACTTTCATTGTGAATCTCTCAATTTGTGTATGTATTATTATGTTCCTATTATTATTTCCAATAATATCATGATTAACTTTTAATAATTTTTGTATAATATTATTATGTTCATAATTTAATTGCAATATATCCTCATTAACTTTTAATAATTTGTGTATTTATTACATGTATTACGCTCATATTGTTATTTCTAATATTATATCAACACTAACTTTGAATAATTTTTGTATATAGTATTGTGATCAAAAAAAAAAAATTATTATTTACAATATGTTTTACCAATAACTTTTAATAATTTGTATGTAAAATTATGATCATATTATTATTTAATTTACAATATTTTTTACTATTAGGCCTAACTTTTTGTCAAATGATGACATTTTCTGGTACGTGATAGACTTGTGGCATTATTGATTTTTTTTTAAATTGCGGGTGAATCCATTTTTATTTAAGAGCATATTTTTGAGATGTCCTTTTAAATATTGCACGTCATAATATGTACTTGCAGTAGCTGTAGCTTACCAACTGCTAAATTCAAGTTAGTTAATGTCAGTGACTCCACACAAGAAAGGTCAGTAAGAACCGTAAATATTAGAAAAGTAAAAATCCTATTATGCACATTTAGGCCAGTAGCTGACATCGAATATCGTGTCACCTTTGCTCCATCGAACAGAAATGTAACATTTCAGAGCAAGAATATGTAAGTTATGACATTTAAGTTTAACGAGTGTTTTTTTTCTAGTAGAATTATCGAGCTGTATTGATAAAACCCGTTTTCGAATGTCGCGCACTATATCTCCGCCCAATCAAACAAAAGGGGAGTTGTGCCTCGGTTATTTGTTGACAAAACCGGTCATGTGACGTGATTCGACCAATTATACGCTGTTTAATGTTAAAGATGGCGGACTTGTTGTCCGATGACTTCGAAGAAATAAGATTAAAGATTGTAAAGAACATAGGTTTCCACCCGCTGTGTTATCGGAAATTTACCGACAAAACAAGACTTCAACTAGTTCGAAAGAGAGTCGAGAAGAAATCTGTGAAACCACCCTGTAGTAGCTGCAATGAAGAGGAAAAACAGACAATATATCACCAATGTTCAAACGAGTGGTTCGTCATCAACATGTGCAAAGAAAGTTAGAAATGCCTTATCTAATAATCTAGTTCGGCAAAAAGGCAGTTTGTTCTACCAGAATTATAATTATGTATTGTTTGTAAGAAGAAAGATAAATATCTATCTGTTGCACATAAAAGAACGAAAGATAAATTAGTTCTGACTGAAACTAAAGATGCTGGTAAGTCTATCATAAATGTATGAATGATAGTTATATATAGGCCTTGGCTTCACTAAAAAAACATTTATTTTTTTAAATTTAAATTTGGAAGTCATGATTGGTGGCTTAGTGTGTGAAATGCTGGTTCACTAACCCGGGGTTGGGGATTCAATCTTGTTTGCTGAGAAACTAAAGATGCTGGTAAGTCTATCATAAATGTATGAATGATAGTTATATATAGGCCTTGGCTTCACTAAAAAAACATTTATTTTTTTAAATTTAAATTTGGAAGTCATGATTGGTGGCTTAGTGTGTGAAATGCTGGTTCACTAACCCGGGGTTGGGGATTCAATCTTGTTTGCTGAGAAAGTTCCAGGTGATTTATCAATTACATGTAATTTGCCGGCCTTGGTTGTGGACTTGTGGTGCAGGAAATACATGTTCATGCCGGGGCGTCAAAGAATAGGCAAGCTAGATGGGATAATAGCTGAGATCTTGTGTACCCGTTGTTTTGCACATAGAAAAACCCTTGACAAGTTGGAATTCAATTGCTGCTCAGACCAAATTTCCCCACATAGCACACTGTATAGTGTATTATTTCATCTACCCAAGGGCTAATCAGGGGGAGTGTCCAAACCCCACCCTGCTCAACTGCATAAAATAAAATGAATACCTAGCATCAATAAAATTAAATCACAATGTTATCCTACATCATTATAAAAATGATTTCTCTCTTTAAAACGCTCAATTTGTATGTATGCCTATGTAATTTAGAGACGACAATGCAGATTTCCATAAAAAGGAATCTGGCAGACTCCCTTCTGCAAAAAAAAACTGGAATCCGTCGCTGGCTAATTTATAAAAATTGTATCAATGAAAGTATTCTTTATCGATTTTTCAGGTCAGTTAGTAAAGCTGCACAAGTGAAAGGTGATGAGGATATTTCATTACACATTAGAGGAAAAGACTGTGTGGCTATAAAGAGGTCTGCTACCATGCATTATGTCACTGCTCAAATTGTCAGAACCTTTGGGAGAAGGACAATCCTAATGAAAACTGTGATTACAGTGATAGTGACGATGATATTGTGATATAAACATTTCACCCTTTTTCGATAATGGTTGTTATTTGTGCCTTATATTCGCATGTAGTTTATGTCTTAATTAGAGGAAAAGACTGTGTGGCTATAAAGAGGTCTGCTACCATGCATATTCTAGATTGTAATTAATTTGTGATTTATTTTGCTTATTAAATTCTACCTATTCTTATTATCTTTTTTTACAAATATAGATTTAATTGGTGTACATGTAATTAACATTCTACTCCGGAGACCTACATGTATGACTGTAAATCCCTTTCAAAAAAGCCAGAACACATTTAGACCCTTTAGACTCTCAAGGAGAAACAACTATGGAAAATCATAGATAATTTTCTTGCAATGTAGTCAACATAGGAGCCCCCCCCCCCATTTTGGGCACCAAATCCTGGGAAATTTTGGGCACACAATTGTACTTTGTAAAAGTTGTATAAAAAATATTGTGTTCTTGAATGTGTCAAATTTAAACTTTCGGGTAGATGGGTAAAGTGAAAAACAAATTTTATTTCATCTACAGCAAATCGCGTTTCCGAAAGTCAAATAATGCAAAATTTTCTGGGGGGGGGGGGGATACAATATCAGCCCCGCTTCTTCGCCTCTCAAAGAAAACCGGCGGCACTGTCTATAAACCGGTTTTGCTTCCCTAACTGTCATCGAGGCCCTAATGAAACACTAATTTTACTTTTCTTGTAATTGTATATCACGAATTTGTACTGAGTTGACTATGGATTAAATTATTTTGTCTGGAGCCACTGTACTTTGTGCGACATTTTTTAGGTATTGAATATTATTTGTGAATTGGATGGTTGGAATTTAGAGTGAGATTGTGGTTACAAAACCATTGGATACTTTTGGAGTTGCTTACACGGGCTAGAAAAGCCAAAAACGCATTTGCAGCCATTAAATTTTCTAAATTTTCTTTGGGTGGGGTGTGAGGCCCCCATACCGCGCGACTATTGATTGGTGGTTTGGAATTCGGGTCAGCCAGGTAGGCTATATTAGAATAAATTGAGGTTGCTGTATTCACTGACTGGAATAGAAGGAAAACGAGTTTGTGGCAGTTAAATTTTCTCCCAACTGTCCCCGATTTCCTGGATTGTTAACAATTGATTGGAATTCAAGTCAGCCACCTTAATTACGCTATATTAGACCACTTTGAAGTTGCTTTCGTCACCTGCTGAAATAGCAGGAAAACGTGTTTGGAGTCGTCAAATATTCCAAAATTGTCTTTGGCGGGAGGGGGGCATATAAGCTAAGCATCGCTTCTTCGTCTCTCGAGGAAAATCGACGCAGCTGCCTGTAAAACTGAAAAATGTTCGGGCATTTCGGGTTCTGCCCCCTAACTGTCATCGAACCCATACGCCATGATTTACAAATACATAAACAACTGTTTTTAGTTGTGTATATTATAAATTTTATTTATTTTTACAATTACAAGTAAATAAAATTTAGTTCTCTTTTATTGATGATTTAGAACTTAAGAACGTATTCATCTCAAAAGAGATATTGTAGAACCTGTCATGGGCCTTCAAATACATTTTTTTTTATATGGTAAAAACTGCTTTTTTTGGCACTAAACACCCCCCCCCCCCAGTCAAAAATTTCCCCCTATGCCTATGAAATTAGGTAAGGCTTCCAGCCCAGGCACCCCACCCCAATCACCGGAAGAAACAGTATCTAAATGTCTCATAGTCATTTGTACGTCCAATGCAACGATCTTGTAAAATTGGGTCAAATATATTTATCAAGCACACCAGCAGCACCCTTATTTTATGATTTAAACTATACTTCTTCGCATTAAAATGTAAGAATTACATTTGTGGCTATCTTAGTTCTTATTATACTCGGCAGACGGATAGAACTCGCGTTGTAGGGTTTTATTTATCTTAAAATGTTCCCACACAGTAAACGCCATGTCGTTACATCTGCACGCATTCGCTATAGTGTAAATAAAACCACGTGCTATTTTTGTTTACATACTAACGATTAGCTAATTAAGCACACGTGACCAATATCTATGTCCATATATGGTTAAAAGAGTAGCATTTCTCATCAAATCGTCCACCAATTTCTGATCGCTACATAAAAAATACTGCAGGGTTAGGGAGCTAGAACTGTTCGCATTTTTAATCGGAATATATATCTCTATTAGAAAAAGCAAAGATCTTTTACATTTCCTTACCCTGGAGCAAGATGTTTTTTCTGTTGATATTATTAGGTGTCGGCTACTGGCCTAATTCTGAAACCTTAATCGGGTTATTAAAGTATACTTTCTATAATGTTTATTATGTATAACAGTCTTATTAAAACACACATCCTATTTCGTTTCGTTTTTTATAGCTTAAAATTTAATTTTATATGTCTGTATGCACAGAAATCTGACCTTCTATACGTATATATATATATGCATACACCATGGTGTATAAGACAATATATATTATATATTCTGGTACGAGTACGACATTTTAAACTATTAAAAACGAAACGAAATAGGATCTGTGTTTTAATCAGATTGTATGTATGATGTAGAAATCAAATATAAATAAATTAAAATACAATGTCTTAAAAGTCCAATTTAATTACATGTATACATGTACATGTATAAATACAAAATGCTATTTAAAAACGCAAAGCTCAAATCCTAGTTATAGGTACTGGTCAGGGGCCGCGGAGCGAGCCTGATTTCGGGGGGGCTACTGACCATACCCCCCCCCCCCCCATAACCTTTTTTCGCTTTTTTGAGCTTTTGGCGACATTTTATTTTCACTATTAAAAATTATTGCCGGGGCTAAAGCCCCCCTAGCCCCCCCGGCTCCGCGGCCCCTGGGTACTGTGTTTTGTAGATAACGAAGCCACTGCTCATCGGGAGAGGTCAACACATATATATATATATATATATACATGGACATGGAATAAAGACTAATCAATATACATTCATATCCCAAAATCCATGTGCAGGCATCCACGTTTAGGGCAGAAGGCCATAATCAATAACTTTTCTAAATGTATTCCGTTATTTTAGAAATAGGCTAATCTCTGTTTAATCAGCCCCCAGCAATAGGAGGATTATTTTAAATATAGATAATATAGGAATACATGTTTATTTAGCTTATTAAACTAATTCAAAGTTTAATTTCAGATATTCAAAATTTACTTCCCGTATTCATAGAACATTCATATTACCTTGTATAGGAGACCAAGGCAGGTTATTAATTTAGGTTATGGGAATATTCAAATCTTAATACATTGAAATTGCTTGACTAACATAATTATGGTTTAATTGTATTTCAACAAACCCAAACCCGTAAGATATAATTTAATTTTAAGGTTTAAGTTAATAAGGACGTATTAAAAGGGCCTAATCGAAAAGTTATCTAGAAATGGGCTGTGACATTGTACGTTGATTACGCCTAATCGCTGTATGATTCGTTGTAATATCTAGTACTATTTAGTTATTGACTTAATAATTTTCAAATTATTTTCAAATATACTTACCATATAATTTGTATATCCATAGAACATTCATATCACATTGTTTAATATTTATGAACAATACGTATTATAGTTATAGTATTATCAGCGTAGTATTTAAACACCAGTTTGATACTTCATATTTATGGTGTAAATAATATGACAATGTCATATTATACATGTACCTACTGTATATAACTTTCTTTTCACACCTGGTCCCGGATAAATACACTATTATAAAACTACTGTTATTTTAACTGTTTTAACCTCCGTTGTGCCATTTTCAGACTAAATACGTTTAATCCAACTTCGAGGGGTTCCTTTAATTGTATTACATTATTACACACCTTTATAGCTAACAACGGAGATAACAAAGAACATACTTGATATAAAAGAAAGAAAGAAAAAATCAGAAAACGTTATAAGTGTCCTTCAATGTTAACAGCTCTCGATAATACATTAAAAGGGTCACTAAGTAAACAATTTTTAAAATCAGTCTTTAGTTTTAAACGCCGAATAAGAACTGACTTCACGAATTTCATTTGGTAATGTTTTCTATAATAGTGTCCCATAGCATATAGAATACAATACAAAATACTGTTAGTTGTCTTTAAATGTTTGACTGATTTGGTTCCACATTATATTATATATATCCGAACTTCTCGAATAACACAAACCCTCTCAATGTATATTTTAACGTGCCCTAGAGCACGCACGTGATTTGTTGAGCGAAAACCGTCCTCTTAGAAAAAAGCATCGTCAGGTATCACTGTACCAAATACATGTTTATTAGAAAATGTGATTTTGAGTTTTGATTCAATGGTTTGTCGCTGTAACAAATTATCTCTCCTAATGTCCCATAAAACGCGAGCTTGTCCTCCAGTCTGACATTTTCACTTTCTCTTTCACATTGCCGTCATCTGTTAAAATTCTATTTTTCATTTCGAATTATTCATGGTTCAACGGAATTTATTGTTCATAATTCATAATTTAGTCCAATGTATTTGTGTAGATTATCACCTTCATAGCTGGTCCGATAGCCGTGGCGATAGAGAGGCGGCTTCTCATCAATGCATCGAGGGTTCAATACCACCTCAGGGCAAGAACTTTATCGTTGTAAGTGAGAGGGATATTCGGTCTCCCGTCCGACCAGGCAGGTTTCCCCTGAGTTCTTCGGTTTCTTCCTGCAGTAATGATCGAAATCATTCGCACGATCTGTGCCAAGGGCCAAAATGAAAACAGGCCTCAGGCCTAATTTGCTTCCCTTGTAAAATGACGAGATTAGTGTTAGTATAACCTAATCTGTATTGCCCATATCACCCTAAACTGAATGAATATGACTTAATTGTTGAAAGTGCTTTCAGAAATGTTTCGTTTTTACAGTGTAATGTTGTATGATTTAAGTTTACAATATAAAGTGTAGTATTATATATATGACTAGGCGGGTAAATAGGTATGTAATAATACCTAGGATAGTATACAATTCTATAGGACATATTATACAGAGTAATGTGAGACATGGTGTGGATATTGAAAAGACCATTATCGTTGTTTTTAATCTTCCAAACTTAAAACGTCAAGCCTCTGAGCTTTGAGATCACAATAAATAAACAACTATTCATTACACAAGGACCTTTAATTGGGAGAGAGAGAGGGGGGGGGGCGAGAAAGAAAGAGAGAGAGCTCAAGGCTAGACAACTCATCATGACATACCTTATTTTTAATAGCGTAAGCTGATATTGGCCAATAAAAGACACAGAAAAGATCGTATCTGTCTATCAGTATCAGAATCAGCATCCGTTTACACACATTAATTAAATTTGGAAATTTAGTATGCTATTTATGCATCTTAGATATCATTCTTTATATTTATATAATAAAAAATCGAGTAACGGATTTTATCTTTGACCATGACTAAAAAAACATTTTCTAAATTTCCTCCCATCCGGACGTCTGAACGTTATTCCATTCCAGCAATGCTGCCCTAAGGCACATTTGTATAGGTGGCCTGAAAATACAGACATTTTGGGTTCACCAATAAAAGGGAGAAAGACATGATTGCCGGTCCGCAAATAATGTATAATGTCAAGTGAGATTGGTTGGGCGTCCACGACTTGATTAATGGGGCACCCAAAACAGCATGATTGGTGGGGGGTCTCATAGGCGCTCATAACACCGACATTGGTGGGCTGTCCATGACCAGATCATGGGCGCCGATAATATAATTGCCGAGTGAGATGGGTTAGGCGCCCACGAGTGAATTCAACTGAATTTGCATTCCTTCCTTCAATGTTTTTATGATATTCATATCAAAATATCATAGTACGCCAATATTGCAAAATAAGACCCAAAATTGAAAATTTCCGTCATATGTGTAGTTGTCAACTCTTTTTTCCCAAATTGTCGGGGTTTGGGAGACCCTGCATGACCCTTATCCGAAGGGTGCCGTTCGCCATGGACCGACAAGCGTAGGTACATCGGCCTCCCCAATTGTCCCATCGGGGCAACTATCCCCACCGAACATGTTTCGGCTAGCTACAGAACTAGACCCAAACAGTATCTGGTGTAGAATATAACTGATTTTGTTTATTTGTTTTTGCGTTGAATACCTACAAACCAGATGACAATATAAATCAATCAGGTATGGTCGAACACGTACCCATTCATCATTATTGTCCACTACATGTATATATATATTATACGCCATTCTTCCAACACTTGATATAGATAAACAAATATCCATGTAAAATTTGTACAAACAAGATCATAAATGTTTCCCTTTTATTATGATAATACTACACTGTCCCCAAAACACAGGTCAGATGCTTTGAGAATATACACTCAAAAATATACATGTATTTTTATTCAACAGGGTGGGTAATATATTATTGAATCGCAACATACATAAGCTCACTTCAATTCTATGTCGCTTTTTTGACCGTTTTTGGCAATTCGTGGTAATTTAATATAACATATTAGCTCTTCTACTGGACACGTCAACAGTGAAATATTATAATATTTCTAGATATACTGTAATTGTTTAAACCAAACGGGTCAAATATTATATATTTTAAAATAATCACATGAGCGCCTGACACTACAAATTGGTCATAATTTGATGATTACTCTTTATCCATGTCTTGGAATAGCGATCGTACCCTGAAACAATGGTTGATCAAAGATTAACAAGCCGTTGCTAAGCCTTTTTATACAATCAGGGACCCTAATCAAGGACGTGAGGGGCCGATATGCGCAGATAAAGCCAGATTTTTGGGATATGGTCATACATGTATTTTTAGTTTCAACTAAATCCGATAAATTTGTGACATCTAGAGGGCTCGCAAACGTGATATTACATAGCTTTACATTATTTGCGTACGGGAAGCGGCGATTTTGACGGGCAGTTTCGATTATTTAAATCGGATAAAAATTGTGATATCCAGAGGGCCCACAAGCTAAAAAAGGGTGATTTTTCTTGCACTCAAGGGCCATAATCCAGAAAATTAACGTCCGATACGCGAACATATCGAAAGGAACACATATATTTGGGATATAAACATATTATGATTTAAGTTTGATCAAATTCGGATAAACATTGTGACCTCTAGGGGGTTTACAACCTTGGCTTTACAAACTTTACACTATTTGCGTACGAGGAGCGGCCATTTCGCTGGGCAGTTTCTGTCCGATTTTCACGACATAAATGAAAACTGTTTATTTAGATCAAGTAAAATGTGATCTCTTGAAGGTTCACATGCTAATAACGTGAATATTGGTACAGTAAGGGGTCATAACAGGAAGTTTGGGTTATAAACATACACTTTAGGTTTCATCAAAATCGGATAAAAATTGTGAACCCCTGATCTTTCGTAAAACCAGGGGGAATAATTCACGAAGTGACAAAATGAAATAAATTGAAATAATAATAATAATACTGATATTTATATCGCGCAACTATTCAATCCACTAGGGAATGCACTAGGCGCTAGAAAGTGTTCTCTCTTTGGGATGTTAAGATGTTAATGATAGTGACTAAACAACCAAGTGTTCACTTTGGATTTAAAAACCGACACAGATTCACATTGTCGGATATTTTCTGGAAGTGTATTCCAAAGAATTGATGCGCTGTATCGAAAAGTTCTTGATCCAAAAGATTTCAAATTATAGGCAGGTACATCCAATAATAGTTTCCCTTCTGATCGTAATGATCGTTTAGGTTGATACAGCGATACTAGATTTTGAAGGTAACCTGGCGCGGATTTGTTTATTGATTGATAGGTTAACGATAAGATTTTAAAGTTGATCCTTTCTCGAACACGGAGCCAATGTAGTTTGTTCAGGACTGGACTGATGTGTGATCTTGATTTAGTTTTTGAGACAATGTAAGCAGCACGGTTTTGTAATCTTTGAAGTTTTGAAATCTGTTCGTTCGTGATACCAGTTAGTACCGAATTGCAATAGTCAATTCTGGACAGGACGAAGGATCGAGCTAAGGTTGCAGCAGCGTCTTCTGTTAATAGATGACGAATGGACCCTATCCTTCGGAGATGGAAATGACATATTTTACAGATGTTGTTCACATGGTTTTCAAAACTGAGACGAGAATCAACAAGAATTCCAAGATTCCTTACAGTTCTAGACATCGGAATTTCAGTGTTTCCAACGTTGATTGATTGAATGTCACATTTCTTAAGTCTGTTAGCAGGACCTACGAGAAGAAACTCAGTTTTTTCATCATTGAGTTTAAGCATATTGGATGACATCCATTTTTTGACATTATCGAGACACTCTTCCAGATTCTTGATGACGACATTTTGATCGATCGGAATGGCTTGAAGCTATCAAGGAGCTGAGAATCATCAGCATAAAAATAATGATACAGCAGATCATGATCGTGAATAAGTTTACCTAACGTCTTTGTATACATCGTGAAGATTATCGGGCCCAAAACGGATCCTTGTGGAACCCCACATAAGAGTTGTTGATGACTTGATGAGGAGTTGTTAACTTCAACATACTGAAATCGTCCAGTAAGATAGGGAGAAAACCATTTTAGAATGGATCCAGATAGTCCATAATCTGATGACAGTCGATTCAGCAGGTTGCCGTGATCAATAGTATCGAAAGCTGCTGATAAATCCAAAAGGACCAACAATCCTATCTTTCCTTCATCAACAGAGGATTTTATCGCACCGAGAACACATTATTATTATTATTATTATTATTATTATTATTATTACAAAACATTTGTTATAGCCCTTCTTTCACATACACGTGTTCAGAGGTGCTTTACAATGGTACAGATATAAATAATTACAATTTTAAACTCATAAGATTAACAATACAATACTAAGACAAAACAAGATATGTACATATAAAACGCTTGAAGAAATAAAAGGGTTTTTAGTTTTTTCTTAAAAGAATTAACATTAAAAGATCTTTGGCCAAAAGTTAACAGTTTTGAATATTTGGGCTTTAAAAGAAGATTATCATCTGAAGAGCGTAAACATCGCCCTGGTATATACATATTTAAAAGATCAGATAAATAAACAGGTGCTAATTTGTTCAAACATTTAAAAGTTAACAATACAATTTTAAAATCAATTCTATAAGAAATAGGTAACCAGTGTAAACATTTTTTAAATTGAGGTAATATGATCAAATTTTTTAATGCGTGTAATAAGGCGTGCAGCTGTATTTTGGACTCGTTGAAGTTTATCTAAAAGTTTGGCTGGAAGACCAGCTAACAATGAATTAAAATTGTCCAGTCTAGAAGTGATCAAAGCATTAACAAGTGGAGTCTAAGGAGATATATTTACGTATTCTACCAATATTTCTTATATTACAAAAACACAATTTACATATATAATTTACTTGAGCTTCCATACTCATATTCATATCAAATATTACACCAATAGTACGTGCAGATGACGAGGGATTAATTTCACTATTACCAATTAGGATGGGAGATTTGCAGCCAATTGTTGACAATTGTTTATTTGAGCCAATTAATAAATATTCAGTTTTATCGTCATTTAATTTTAGAAAGTTTTTTGACATCCACAATTTAATTTCAGATATACATTCTTCAATAACAACTTTTGAACTGAAATAAGAATCTGGATTTTTAGGTGAAAAAGAAATATATAATTGGGTGTCATCTGCGTATAGATGAAATTGTAAATCATATTTTCTAACTATATCCCCGAGTGGTGAGGTGTATAACGTAAATAAAATAGGACCAAGGACAGAACCCTGGGGAACGCCAGATTTTAAAACACAACGAGAAGAATATTTACTATTTAAAACAACACATAGCACAGCTGTTTCAGTGCTGTGCCCGGAGCGATAAGCAGACTGGAACTCCTCAAGGAGTTGAAATTTTTCTAAATGACTAAGAAGTTGCTGCTTAACAACCTTCTCCAGAACTTTGGACAAAAAGGTCAGATTTGATACTGGTCGATAATTTTTCAGTAATTGTGGATCAAGTGTCGACTTTTTTATAAGTGGTTTGACTACTGCAGTTTCAAACCATTCCGGTACTATTCCAGACTGCAAACTCGTGTTTATGATGTAAGTAATAATAATGGGCAAAATTACATCCAAAATTTTAATCAGGAAGTGTGTCGGTATGGCATCCAAAGAGCAAGATGTTGGTTTTGATTGGTAGATTATCTTCCTTATCTCATCAGATGAAACTAGATTAAAGGAATCAAATTGAAAAAAAATGAATTGGTGGAACTCCAGACCTATTGTCATCACACCCCTGTGTGTTAATGGGGCCAAGGCCGTGACGAATCTTATCGATTTTATCAATGAAATACGCATTGAAATTTTGAGCAACAATACTGTCATCTCCCTCTGGAAGGATGACACTCTTTTCTTTTCCTAGTAAATAGTTTAGCGTTGAGAACAATAATTTGGATTTCTTGAGCATGATGATATTTCCTTATTGAAATACTATGATTTGGCGTTTTTAACACATTTCACAAAACGTTTTCGACACTCTGTGTAAATTTGTTTGTGTACCACTAATTCTGATTTACGCCACTTCCTTTTCCTCTGCCCGACGTATTCGCTTAGCATCGTTAACAGAAGCATCATACCATGGTGTTTTCTTAAAATGGTTAATTGTTTTGGTTTGGATGGGTGCATGTTTGTCTAGAAGGTCAAGTAATGTTTTATCAAGTAAAGCTACCATGCAGTCAACATCATCAGAACTTTGTGTGAATAGAGAGCTGCTCAGAAGATCGATATTAAAGTCTTCAATGGATTTGAAGTTCCTATATTGTATTTTCCTGCTGTTACGTGAGGTGTTTGAGAAATTGACATTAAAGGATATAACAAAATGATCCGACATTAGCTTGTCAACGACATCAGCATTATGAACAAGGTCATGATTACGACAAGCAACCCAGTCCAAGGTGTGTCCTGATCGATGTGTCGGCGGTGTAATGGTCTGTACCAGGTCGTAAATATCCAATAGCTCACAGAGACGTTTTGTAAGTTTATTATTAGGAGAATCGAAATGTACGTTAAAATCTCCAGCAATTAGGATGTTATCATTGCAATCAAGATCTTCACAGAGATTATTGAAGTCATTTATGAAATCTTTAGCGGTAGACTTGTTTTTTCTTGAAGGGGGCGGTCTGTAGACACAGATAATCCTTAGGGTTTTTGATGCAGATGTTATGGTAAGTGATAAATGTTCGAAAGACGAGTACGTTATCGCTGTTTGCCCTACTCCGAACTGGGCCAAACCAGACGGGCATACGCGGCACTTGCCTATACCCTTGTATCGAATTCCAAACATGAAGGGATCTTTTACGCGCATGTCAATGTGTTCATAGGACCTCGGTTTTCCGTCCCATTGGACGACTGTCCTCGTCAGGTCCCCCGTTCTGCATTAATGACAAGGAACCACGCCGGAAAATGTGGCTGAACGGCTGAATTGTTTCGGCAAATGCAGAGATGGAAAGCCGGACCTCCAGGCTAGTGAGCTAGCGTCTTGCATACTTAGCCACCGTGACTTATGTACATGTATTATATTGCCAAGCTAACAAACTGTACATAACATGTTTTTAGAACTATATAGTTTTGCAGAGTTTTATTTGTTTAATAATACATTGACAAAGACTGTGGAATCGAACATTGAAGCCAGGCGGGGTCAGAGCAAGCGAGACCCAACACTAGACTACCGCTTAGGGTCACGTAAATGATCAGTCAAATAACCATCAATGTTCCCTAATCAACCTTATTTTAACAGTCAACATTATGCGTTCGTCACTTCCCGTTCTTCAAACTCATCTACCATAGCAATGATATCGGTGTTAAAATTATATTTGGAGCGTGAGTTAATTACTGACATCAATATTAACCTTTAAAGGACCGCCGATGTACATATCTAGATGTGTATTGTGGAAATTCACCATTAGTGTAAACATTTTGAAGGGGGGGTATATAATGGTAATTGTACAGAGACATCGGCATTTCCAGCTAATCTATATCAAATTCCACGGGCACTATATCAATCGTACATAGCTAAGAGTGGGACCTATATCAGGGCCCGATTCCTAGAAAATTCTTAAGCACGTTCTTGTGCTTAGATTTTAGTCGACTTTGCATTTAAGTAAACTTACCTAATTTTGTTTTCCAAGTAAGTTCTTAAGAACGGTCTTGTGCTTAGATTTTAAGTAGACTTCATTGTAAGCACAAGAACGTTATTTTGCGTTCCAAGAAAAAACTTAAGCACAACTTCGTCCTTAAACATAGCCAATCTAAGCAAAAGTCCCAAGCAAGGTATAGGGCTTGCTTACCATCCTTGAGTCTGTTTCTGCTTCAAAACGATGGCTGGCCGTAGAGTTATTCGACGGGATTTTCGACACCTTTTGATCCCAAAGAGACAATTACAAGACAGAGAAAATGCTTCTCCCAAAGAAATTAAGAATGCTACACATATAAAAAAATTCGCATCTAGGCCTATCTATAGGGCCTACCCTGAAACCAATTTATTTTTGGCCAATTAGTTAACAATAGGCTACAAACACACAGGCTACTTAGGCGCTCTAATTATTCAGATAGTTTGTATGTGTCTGCGTTTTTTTTTATCTTTTGGCACATTTTTTAATTATGTGTATAGGGGACATCTCAAATGCATCCAAATCAACCACAATGAAGCAGACGACATATTTATGACGTAATTCGCATACCAAAGTTGTTTTTACGGTGTTAACGAGCAACATAGTCTCAGTGTATGGTAAGAATTACCAGTCACAATGTGCTTAGACTTATACTTGACCTGTGCTTACGTAAGAATGGTCTTGAGAATTTTCTAGGGACGGTATTTTTATAAGATTCTTACGTAAGTAAAAGTGAAGCATGACTTTGTGCTTTCTTTAAGAATTTTCTAGGAATCGGGCCCAGATCTTACATTGCTAAGAGTAGGATATATATCTGTCTTACATTGCTAAGAGTAGGATATATATCTGTCTTACATTGCTAAGAGTGAGATCTACATGTTTATCTGTTTTACACTGCTTTGCTGGGATATATACCTGTCTTACGTTGCTTCGTGTGGGATCTATAGCTATCTTACATTGCGAAGAGTGGGATCTATATCTTTCTTACATTGCTAAGGGTGGGATCTATATCTTTCTTTTTTTTGGTAGGAACATTTGTAATATAATTATATATTTGACTACAAAAAGTTATGGCAGTGGCTATTTGCCACATGTGGTAAGCAAGAATATCAAAATAGCCTTTCGGCTATAGACCGCAATTAACAACCGATTTCAATAAAACTTACAGATTATAATGAGGGTATTAATATCTCAAATTAGCCAAAATTTCGGCCACTTCCGGTTAGCGGTTTCCGAGATATCAGGTTACCACACATTTCATGTGGCACGGCTACAGACCACAATTATCAACCGATTTCGATAAAACTTACAGATTATAATAACATTAATAATATCTCAAACTAGCCACAATTTTGGCCACTTCCGGTTAGCGGTTTTCGAAATCGGTTGATAATTGTGGTCTGTAGCCGTGCCACATGAAATGTGTGGTAACCTGATATCTCGGAAACCGCTAACCGGAAGTGGCCGAAATGTTGGCTAGTTTAAGATATTAATACTCTTATTATAATCTGTAAGTTTCATTGAAATCGGTTGATAATTGCGGTACAGAGACTGCCACATGTGGCAAATAGTCTCCGGATTGTCTTACCACATGTGGCAAATAGCCCCAGCCAAAAGTTAAAGAACATAAATTTGGAAACAAAATTTTTTATTGACAAATATTGAGAATGTTTGACAAAAAAGAGACAGGGTGGTGCCACATTGACAATTTATACATATTATAATGTATGTATATATAGCTTCACTTACATTGCATATAATTCTCTTTACATTAAAACAAAGTAGACAAAATAACACATGAAAAAAAAAACAATAGCACGGACAGTACAGTACTTACATAAGTGGGATTATTGAAGAAATTTAAAAAACAATCTTCTTTGGAATGTGATGAAACTTACTTATCACATGTGTACGTGTGGTATATTAGGTTTTTCATTTCAACATTCTGATAGCTATTCTAAACATTTGGCTAATCTCAGATTATCCATCTTTTCTGTTGTGGGTAATGATATGTTTTAGCATTATCCCCATTTCTTAACCAATTTGAAGTGATTTTTCATATAAAAACTATAAATTTATTCTGTTTTATTATTAAATTCTTTTGAGTGTAAATACATCATCAATCAATTCTCAAGCCTATCAATTTCACTGGCATATGACTGAATTACGTTTTTTTTATGCAATTTACCATTTTCTTATGGATTTTATGCAATTTAACATTGTCATATAGTTATTATTCAATTTAACATCCCATTATAGTTATTATTCAATTAACTTTTATGTTTAAATTATTATCCAGTCTGACACATTGTCTTATATTTATTATTCAATTTAACATGTAATTTCATTGTATTTCTACTTGTATTTTACACACACAACCATTATCCCAGACTCAATATAGACGCCCAGCCCATAAAACGATTAGGCTCACTTTCTGTCATATGATCATCATAGTATACCGCTATAAAAATTATGCACTAAGTTCACAAAAGTATAAAATAAAAATGATAACATCAAACAATTATAATAAAAACAAAACAAATGACCCATGTAAATAAAATATAACAATAAACTTTTGATGATGAATGACTCATAAAAATTCTTACTTTATCCTCAACTTTTAATATTTCTGTTACTTACTTGATAGACAGGTGTTTAATATAAGTAAATGAACTTGAATTTAATATATAATAGGCATGCACTACAATTGATTTTTTCTTTAGGCATTTAGGGTTTAGTATAGATATTCAGCAATATATTATTGCTTCATTTTAAAATTTTCTAAAATGTAAATCAAATTTAAGAAGAAAGAATCTTAACAAAAATCTTAAACAACATTTGAAAGGCACGTAGAACTTGCAGGAACATGATAGCGTATAAATTGTATATTCATCACAAAGCAACTATAAGCAAAATGTTTAGAAATATTACTTTTTCTTCTATATTAGATTCCACTGATAATTATTTAGTTATTGGAATTTTTAATTTAATATTTTGATGACAATTCAGAGATTTATTTTGATTTTTAAGAGATGTTATAAAATGCTAGAACACAATGGGAGATAATCCGAACCAGTTATGTGTCATTAAGAATGACATCCCTTGATAACTAATAATGCTTCATGAGATTTCATGAATAGTCTTGTCATTAGCCTACCATAATTTAAAAATTTAAATTTTTTGAATACATCTATGTTTTCAAACAAATGAGTAGCAGCATATTATTTTTTTTAAATTTTAAAATTACTTTTTTTGGAGGTGCTTTAAATGTATCTGCTCCTTGACATCTTTGAGTTTGATTATTATTGTTATTCCTCATTGGATATTAGATTAAGATTAAGGATTTACCGTGGAAGGTATGTCTTAGATTATGACCACTATTCCTTAAATACCACTAGATGTTTAAATTGGGATTATCATTCCTTAAATCACATTAAATATTGGATTATGTTGGTTATTTTTAAATCTCACAGGATATTTTGAATTATTTTAATTATTCCTAAAAAAAAAAATTCTCTGACACAAATGATGGTGGTGTATATGATATAATTAACAGACAGATACACAAACAAATATTTACAATAAAAATAACACACAGTGATCATATACATTGTATATATGTGGGGGGAAAGTTTGAAAAAAATATCACTGCATAAGGAAATAGTTATAATATATATTTCCCATTAATAAATACACAACATATAATTATAACAGCAACGTGTTATATTGTTTGAAAGCAAATTAATGTCTCTTATAGGCAGTTAGAAGCTGAATATAACATTTCTGATAAGATGAAAAATTTCTATTTTTATTTCACTCATTATTCTGTTATCCATAAGAATTGTTACAGTTTAATTGCTTATGATATTTTTTTAATACATACTCAAACATAGTGATTATTATTCCTGCAACAATAATTATGGTGGTGCAGTAATTATTATTCCTGCAACAATAATTATATGGTGCAGTAATTGATATGCCTGCAAAAATAATTATATGGTGTAGTAATTATTATTCCGGCAACAATAATTATGGCGGTGCAGTAATTATTATTCCTGCAACAATAATTATATGGTGTAGTAATTATTCCTGCAACAATACTACCAATAATTATCAGCACAGTAATTATTATTCCTGCAATAATAATACCAATAATTATCAATTTATTAATTCTTACTCACGCAAAAATTATACCAACAATTATCAGCCAATGTTTTGTAATGTATTATTTACCACTGCTTCATAAATATAACTATAGAGAAGTCTATAATAATATAACAAGTATAAATAAAACAATAATTAGTTATACATGTACAATGTTGCAATACTTTCATACAAATTAAGCCTGTGTTCACAATTGAATCCAAATTTGATTTCACTCTTCCCTCAAAGGTAGCTCCATGAATTTTGTTTCTCATACATTAAGACAATCTGAAGACAGTGAATTTTTTTCATAAATTACCAAACCACTGACTGAGAATTATTTAGTATCGATGATTTTCTGCTGAACAAATACCTCAGTCAATTGATAAATACTAGTAAATTACATGTCCTCTAAATCAGAATCCACAAGTCTATTCCAATCTAAAACACTTGACTAAGAAAATCTGCTGAACAAATAAATTAGTGCGCACTGGCCTTTTGATTCATGTGAACACAGCTTAAGCTTGGGTATGTTAAAGCTTTAATAATAATAATAATGTAATTACACCAAGATATGCCATTTACAAACAATATGGGGTATATAATGTGTTAAGTCATATCATATTGGTACATTTGATGTACTTTGTCATAAGATATTAGACATGCAAAGAAAAAAAACCACTTAAAATGTGTTTAAGATTTTTTAACATGAAAATTTCACATCAATACAGTAGTTATAGGCAAAGGTATATAAATTTTCTTTAATATTGAAGCTAGCCAATCACAATGCTTCTTACATGTACATTTTGCACAACTGTAAGCTTCCAATCCTCAGGGATTTTAGATCAACAAAATAAATGCATCTAAAATATCCTTAATAAAGCACCTACATAATCTACAGCTTCTCATCATACCTAGATATATTTTTCATTTAGATCTTAAAAGTTTTTATTTTAGAATAATAAAATTATGGCACAAATTACATTTTCTTCAAATGAAATGGAGTTTTTGAAGACCAACCAGTTATAATCCTTGTTGAAACCATTTTTAATTTGTCAGATAAATTTCACATCAAAAATTCAGAAATGCACACGCTTTTGGGAACATTTCATATCATTTTCTCTCGTACATTTTTTTTCCAAAACAACTGTTTCACACATTTAGCATGAAATCTTGACAATTTACTCCATTTCAAAACATATCGATATTAGTATCATTAAATGATTTTAAACATAAGTGTTATTACAATTAGTTCACAAATATAAGACTAGCTAAAAGACTAGAGTTCCATTTCAAAATTAATTCCCATTTTCATAAAACGCTTCGCTCATATGATTCAAATGCTATATTAACCTCAAAATTTTTTTTGGGCATTTACAAAAGTACCTATATCTACTAAAATCAACATAAACAAATAGAACTTTAATTTGTTCAAATATTTCAAAACAAGTTATTACCGTATTTTTATATCATCTAATACAACTTCAAATTTATTTTTATTGAAACAAATAGTTTCTAATCTTATTTAATTATCTTCTAATCGAATGTACGAAACCCCCCCAAAAAGTTTTACAAAAAAATCATTTTTCAATTTTCTACAAATACTATTCCATTACTCTGTAGTGTTCCCTTGAATTCACATTTCACATGGTGGTGTTTTCCGTCAATAATTGAAATCGTTGAATCAAATGGCGTCAACAAATAATCACCAAATACTCCGCCTGATACAACAGTTCTTGTCATGTGACTTGGTGTCATCATACTGTCACCACCTACTTTATGGGTTCCTATAAAAGTAAACAGATTTAAAATTTAAAAAAGATTTAATTATATACTGGAAATACAACAATATGTTTTATTATATACTTGAATATTATATATTATTATATACTGAAAAATTATATCATGGAATACAACAATAAACTATTATATACTGGAATATTATATATTGGAATACAACAATATATATTATTATATAATAAAATACGAATCTTTGTTTTATTATAATGCTGGAATACAACAAGATGTATTATGATATACTGTAATACAATTACTATTATTATATATTGAAATACAAATCGTTGTTTTTGTGCCTTATCACAAAATATAAAACATTTCTTGGTATGGATTTTCAGGTGAGAATAATAGAACATCATTTTTAACTGAAAATATAAATTTGATTCATACCTTTTATTTTTTCAACTTTTCCGTTGTTCAAACTAAGGATAATGATGTTCTCTGTATCGGCAGATGACATGACGAAATCGTAACCTTTTCTCTCAGATGACGGGAAGAATTCCACATCACTAATACTTGTACTAACAATTACTTCAAAACCCATTTCCAACATACCTGGAATTACCAATGTTAAATGTTGTAGACGTTTATAAAAGTCTACTTAAACATAATTATGTAAGAGCGAAACCTGCCAATTGCAGGTCTTTCTTTTGGGCCTGAAATGTTATATAAACTATTAATTAGACATTTATTAGCAAGAAAATACCTTAATCAACTTTCAATGCCAGCTTTATGTGTCAGATTTTCACTCGACTTTAATGCGATTTGCTGCTAAAGGCTCACTGATGACTTAATCCAAAAATGGATAATTTTCAGCATATTTCCATTACATTTATAACTTTTATAGTGAGAACTGCCAGTTCTATATCTAATCTCCATAAATCCCCTTTAACACAATACACTTTTGAAACATTGTTTATTTTTGTTAATGGTCAAAAGTGCAATTCTAGTGACAAAACTGTTGCCTGCAGATCAGAATGTCCACACTTTTTAGTGAAGTTTGCCATTTGTATTGAATTTCAATGACAAGAAATTAAACAGTAAAAAAGGAAGTTTGAAAATCATGCTATGTACTGTTAAAGTCATTACATTGAAACCAACATTACAGATCAACTTTCAGAACGGAATAGAACTTTGAAACAAATGCAATTAAATTTTGATTTCTTCTAGTGCATGCTACTTTATACACATCCCGTCTAAATAACTAGGCACACTTTCCTCATTTTGATTTTGGGACTAACATATAGGGGTTTTTAGCAGTGGGAGGAAACTGGAGGAGCCGGAGAAACCTACGAGGTTGGACAGGCCACCCTACTCCTTGCCACGTACAACAGGGGATTCGAAACCACGGCAGTTGACTCAAGGACAGGCTTAATGATACAGCGCGTGCACACTAACCATTCAACCACCTTACCCCAAATTTTGCAAGAGATGGATAGAGAATAAGATAAATACAGAGAATTTTGTGGACGGACGAATGGAAGGACAGAAGTGACAGCATGTCCACACGAAAATCTGGGTGCAGAAAAACGTTATGACATTATATTATTCTTTATTATTTTATATACTGCCTTCATTATCATGGTTGGTGCAAAAAAAAGGATGTTAAACGGGGTGGTATAGTTAAATTCAACGCAGAAAAGTAGAACTTTATCGTCTTTCTACTAGAAATTTTACCTTCAGGTGTTACATTTGAGACTGATATTTTGCCAGACAGGAAATCTACAGTGACAACATATCGCGAATCAGGGCTGACAACTGGGCGTCCAGGAACTGCCAGGTGTGACACAATAGCATCAGTGATGTAATCTACGACAATCTGCAACGTTTTACGAGTGGATGGTACAACACATTCTACTACAACATGACCACCTGAAAAATACAATATATAAATATATGTATCAAAATACAGAACTCTCTTTGCTAATTAAAATGGAGTAAAGTGGTGTTCACACAGCATATCATGACCTGAGTAAAGTGGTGGTGGGGGGGGGGGATATACAGATGAAGCAATTTTTTATTCAAATATGCTGTAGTTGTTAATGTGAGAGGAATAGGGTTTAACATCCACTCAACACAACTAGGTCATTTAGGGACTAACTTATGTTTTAATTTCATTTCAATAATTCACTTGCGCGTAGGGGTCTTTAGCAGTGGGAGAAAACCGGAGTGCCTGGAAGAAACCCATATACGCTCACACCAGGGCTCGAAACCACAGCCGCAAGCCAGAGGTGGCCAGCCAGCCAGAGGTGGCCAGCCAGCCAGCTAGAGGTCAAAGCGCGGCACTCTAGACCACTAGGCCATCCCAACCCCCTGTGTATAAAACAGTCTTGAAATTAACTTTAGTTTGATTTAATATTTAGTACATAACAAATTAGGCCTACCTCAAGATAAGCTATACTTACCAATAGGAACAAAGGCAACCGATTTTGGTATACAGTCAAAGTGTGAGAAATCAATGACTTTGACATATTTCATCTCTACAAGGTCAAGTTTAAATAAACCACGTTGTTGGGCATGTACGATATAACCAAAGTTAAAATGGTGGTTTAAATCATTCTGTGGTGGCATGAATATTTGTTCAACCTAAAAAAACGAAAAAAAAAAATTCAAACTTTATCTATTCACTTTATGAACTTTATATAACATAGGTTGCCAGGCATCAAAACATAGTTATTCTTTTGTAGGTAATATGAGCATTAACATGACATTGAAATCTATTTAATACAGATATGATGATAACTTTTGTTATTAAAGCGTTAACCCTTTAAACCCTGACTATACATGGGTTGTTGCACGTCCCGGGTATATGCGATAAAAAGTCAAGCTTCTAAGGGTTAACAAGGTTTTACCAAAACTGCAATAATAACAAAACATGCTATAAGATAATATGAGAATCTAGCATTAATTCTTCAATTTTAAATGGAATCCATAAACCAGTGTGGAGGAAAAAAAGAGCTACAAATGGTTGGTGGAACTCACCAGATCAAATCTGTTTCCTACAGGTTGAGTATGAACTGAATGGTGTTGTATTTCCTGACTGGCATCACGTATCACAACAATAGTTTTCATACTACCATCATCTCTACCATTCCAACATAATACCCATACTTGATCTAGATGGGGTATATAGTATAACCCGATTGGTTGACGATCAGTGTCAATCACCTAGAATAAATATTTAAAAAGAAAAATCAGAATTAGTTAGGAGTTATAAGTAATCGTCAAGATATGTCTACTTTTTTCCAGAGTACCTCATATCACTTCTCTCACCGTTTTTGAAGATCTTTTGACATTTGGAAATTAAAACAAGAGTTGAATGTAAAGCCACTGTCAAGACAAAATTTCCCTTATACAGTATAGTATGTCTTTATAGATTGTTGCAGAAAAGTCAAATTCCATTTCATTAATTTAAATAAGAATTTTAGTTGTACATTTGGTAGTAACTAATTAGATCGTTTTTAATGAAAATAATTATAAGAGAGAGAGAGAGAAACAAAACATACTAGACTATATGGATCTAAAACATGTGTTCCAGAGAAAACATGAGGGTGGACAGGTAACCCTACTTCGTGTCACGTACAAGCAGAGAATCAAATAAATGCCACTTGCTTCAGTGACAGTCCTTATGATCTAAATCACATGCATTAAATAATTTGGCCATCGTGACCCCCTTAAATAATCATAAGACCATCATTACCTGAATTGGGTTCCATTTTCGTGAAGTTTCTATGACAACAACACGATTTTGTGTTGGCTGACTGATGAACACAAACTTATTTTTAACATTGACAGACATTCCCCAATCACATTTACTGTTAGGACACAAGGTCAAGGGTGAGTCCAGGTTGTCAGGAATAAATTTAAAATTTCCAAATTTTCCTCGCACTTCTCTTCTCATCAGACAGGACTGTGGTTGA
The DNA here is from genome assembly GCA_917208275.1 of Patella pellucida. Taxonomy (NCBI): domain Eukaryota; kingdom Metazoa; phylum Mollusca; class Gastropoda; family Patellidae; genus Patella; species Patella pellucida. The sequence continues at coordinate 59,931,243 of OU795036.1, read as the reverse complement.
TAAGCTGTATATCCTCTTGAGTGGAACACCAAGAATGTTCCAAATGATTTCTGTGAGGATGTGTCTGAAATTAATAAATACTTCGATGTTTCAAAGTTGTGTGTGAAATAGCTTTATTTAACGTCCGCTTCCACCTTAGTGATATCGCAGACAATGTTTTAAGTCAAGATAATTTTCTTTATAAGTCCTGGCTTAAGTTCACAAAGCCTTCTCAGACTTTTAAAGAAGTTGTCTCCCTTTAAGTTTAACTAATAACATAATCCCAGCTATTGTTGAAAAACTTGAGAACTAGAAACATGTATATTATAACGTGACCTGTGCTGGCAAAATAAGTAACAATCAGGAAAATTTAAAAACTGAATTATTGTTATTTTCACATTCTTATTTTCGTCCAAAATCAATATTGTTTACTGGTTTTGCCTGTAGCCAATTATTAGGCCGATTTCATTCCGACTCATTTTGCCAGCACAGATAAGATATCATTAACCAACAAATAAACAAAATACAGTCTAATATTTGGAAAATGAAAGGAAATATTCTTATATGATAACTATCCACTATATTACTGGTATTGCACAGGCAGCAGACCTAGTTTAGGGATTGGGTGTGTTTTTGTTGTAAGAATTGATCAGCTGACATAGGTTAATCTAATCTACTTACGGATTTTAGAATGAGACATATCCTCAATAAATATAGAAGCTACATCTTCAGCCATACCAGCTTGGTTTTTAGCAACACATTTATAAGCTCCTGTATCTCTTTGGTAGTCTGCTTGATGAATTGTTAAAGTTTCATTATCATCTAAAACAAAATATTATCAATTGTTTAGTTTAATTAGTATTTATATATATATTAGGCCTGCTGTTAGAAGAAACTACAGAGGACACATCTCCCATCCAAAGGCAAAACCTAGTAACTCACTTTTTTCTTATTTTGAGAAAACAAAGGAAAACGTAATGAATGAACATTAAAACCCAGCTCATCCATTGATTTTACTATTGAGTTACTAGGTTTTGCTGTGGTATACTAGGAAAACGAAGGAAGTTGCTAGGTTGTGTCATGGGTGTAACTACTTACAAAATAAAAAGATTGAAATAACTAGTACAACAACAGGAAGCACATACCCTAGTAACTACAAATTTGGTCCTAACTCAATTTTGATTTTAAAAAAGTGAGTTACTAGGTATTGCCTTTTAACGGGAGACTTGGAGTGTTTGGTAAGTAAACTAACCACTAACAAAATGAAAAAAATATCACTTTTGAAAGTTGCAAAGGAATTAATTTATGCATCTGTTCAGCCATTATTGTTTACCTGATTGTATGAAATGATCTGGGTCATGAGGTAGAGGCATCTCATTGATATTCCAGGAAATAACAGGTCGTGGAATACCCTCGGCATGACATTTTACTGTAATATCGGACTTGGATTGACGCATCTGACTCATTGGTGAGACTTGAACAACAGGTGCCACTGTAAAAAAAGATCAAAATTTCATTAATCCGATTTAACAAAATAACATAGAAAAATTCCAAAACTAAATTTGAAACACCTTAAAAAGATTTCTAATCTATTTATTTAAGTCAACTCGGTGTTGGTGGTTTATTAATTCTTTGTCTTCTGTAGATTAAAGCAGGCTACAAAGCTGTAGTTTCGGACAGAGAGTGATACATCAGTTTTAACATCCATTCGACATAAACAAACTAGGTCATTTCTTATTTCAGGGCTAACACATGGTTCAATGTATATTCAATAATTGGCTTGCACGTACTGGTCTTTAGCAGTGGGAGAAAATCGGAGGACCCAAAGAAAACCCATGTGGTTCCACATGCGACCCTACTCCTTGTCACGTACAAGCAGGGAATCAAAACCAGACCAATGACAGGCTTTATGATACAGCCCGTGCATGCTAATCATTCAGCCTGTCATTGATACGCAACTGAAAATGTTTTTGATCAATATTTCTAATAAAGATTTATCTTTCCCAATATTTTAGTTTTTGAGCGGGATTACTATTGCTTACAATTACATTCCAAGAATTTAAAGGGAATAAACTTATTTCCTCAATTTAACATATCCTGGTAAATCAAATATTTAATCATCCTCGAATTAAACAAAACTTACTCTGTACTTTCAGAACATGAACCTGTTTAAAGTTGGTATTTTTACGATCAAAGCAGGAATAATTTCCAATATGGTGGACTCCAATTGTACTGAAGAATAGCGAACCATCATCAAATACCTGTTGAAATAAATAATACATCAAATTAACTAAAATACACAGTCCTATCATCAGCTATAAAGAGTAACCAACTAAATTAAAAGTCTGTATGCAGGTCTAGTATGTGGACTTAACCACTGAAATATGCCAAACAGTTAAGCATACTCTAACTCATGCACGACACCCTCTACCACTAAGGATTCCTCAGCAGGTTTTGTTAACATCACCATATCTTAGGTGTCATAGACGTGTGCACTTCATTCGTAGATATATACATAAAAGCAATTTCATCAGTCAATAACTATGGATTAATTTCAAACTGTTCATTTTTAAAGACCTTCACTTAGTATAACAGTCCCATGGGTCTCTTATAATCCATATTTGATAATGGGGTATACAATATGTTTGAATGCAGAATGGATGGATCATGAAATGTTGAATGTTTGATCGCCAAGATCAACAATGATAGTCTTCCTTTCACTGTGCGTCAAACCCACTGTGGGCTGTATATTTTTCATTTACTTTGATCTTGCATGGTACTGATACAAAATATTGTTCACCCTGATATGGTACTGATACCAAAATGAAATGGAGTTCTGCCCCTGGTTGCGCTAATGAAGATGAGCATATGTCATACAGTGGGCTATGATGGAAATTTTAGACATTACGGCCTTCTCTTATATTAAATGCCAAGGGATCCTTTACGTGCACGACAATGTGTACACAAGACCTTGGTTTTTCGTCGAACGACTGGACAACTATCCTTGTCAGACACTCTGTCCTGAACCACTGACAAGGGGGCTGCACCCTGGAAAATCTGTATGAACTTTCTCAGTCAATGCAGGGATTAAACACTGACCTTCAGGCTAGGGAGCCAGCGTCTTACCCACTTAGCCACTGTGACCCCCTGGTAATGATAGTCTAAGAGCAATTAATGTTTGAGTATTGTTCACCCTGTGTGGTACTAATACTCAAAGAGTTATAATAAATGTTTGAGTAAGATTCCCCCTGACAGGAAGCATTATCTTGATTACGGATTTATTCTTTTATTTCCTCTTGTGGAGTTAAATGTCTTCGTCTAGTCAGCTTTCATGAATATCTTATTTTATATATCTGATCTTTATTCAAATTATTTTAGTGATTCTGTTCTGCCAGTTAACAAGGAGATTTTTCTATTGAACTCTGTTGATTCACGGAGTCTTGTAATTAAAATGTCTGAGGAACAAATTAACCTGCCAGTCATTTGAAATCCAGAAAATTATGTTTTTTATTGATCATTAATAAAAAATTTGAAATATAGCCTTTGAAAGGCAAAGATTGGGTCTTGCCAATGCAGACAGAATAAAAAAAAATTTTTTTATTCTATAGGTTTTTAGTGCAATACTAAGGAGAGAGAAATTTTTCTCTTCTAATTATTTTCTATCTTCTCTTCTTCAAACGTCAATTCTCAAAGGACGTCTAACTGGCGCCAAAAAAATGTGACACAGAAACTTGGAAACCTGTTTGATGTGAACAACTGGATATTTCCCTGGCATTACCTATCGCAGATGAGAACCGATCTTGACCCATCCATGGCAGGAACAGGCCTGGGAATTCTCTAATTGGTTATTTTGCAGTCCAACAACTACAGGCACCTTAAACAATATGTCCGTGAGAGATTTGGCTATTTTTTTTTTAGGAAGGATCAAGTTTCACTTACTGCTAAACCTTGGTCTGTATTATCACCAATTTCTGACTCGTAGCGTTTCCACACGATATCCTCCGCGCCAGGGATTGCACACTTCAACTCTAGTCCATTTCCTGCTGTGGCTAGGGTTGGTATAATCTGTATATCAACTTTCTGTCCACTTTTCCCTGATTTATCTTCAATAAAATAATAAAACGTTTAAGTTATTAATAGACAAGTATTGGTTTGTGATAAATGTTCTTTTTTTTCATTTTTTAGACCATCTGGAACTTGAGTTCAATAGAGAGAGAAATAGGGTTTATCATCCCCTCAATACATACTAGGTCATTTCTGTTTAACATATGGTTTAATTTCATTTCAATAATTTGTTGGCAAGTAGTGGTCTTTAGCAGTGAGAGGAAACCGGAGGACCCACAAAAAACCCATGAAGTTGGACAGGCGACCCCACTCCTTGTCACATACAACCGGAGAATGGGTTAAAAAGTCTTTGTTACTGATTGAGACACATTGATATATATAACAAGGGCTGGGATTAGTGTGATTAATGACTGAGCTTATAGTCAGATATCTTCTGTGATACAACAACACCGGTCATGTTATCAGACACACGTGAAGTATATAAATAATACTGTTCAGTAACAAACAATAGGACAGTAACATGCAACTAGACAGAAGAATGTTCCATATGGTGAAAGCTACACAGATAAATACAGAACACACTAGACATATAAATTGTGTAGATTTAGTCAAATGAAGAACACAGTCATAAATCAAATGATTTTACATTAGTAAATTGATGGTATTGGTACATACTTGTAGACTAATATATGGTTCAGACGTCTAACATTAAGCTGGCGATTCTCAGACTATAGAAATCACCTACACTAGAAGTCTTAACAAGTTTAATAACTGTTATAAGGCACCTGTCACAGACACTGTCCAACACAAATTCAGACTTTGATGGACACTAATTCCTCTTGTGTCTGTCATTTTGTTAGTTAAATATTTAATACATGACACAATTATATGGAATACAAGTTACTTTCAGCGACATTTCGAAGAGGGTTCTCCCGTCTTTATCAAGCAAAGAATGACAACCATGGTACATTAAAGATATATATACACAATATGGAACAAAGACAAACATCTATATACAATCAGAGATAATCATTTGGAAACCATCAAAGGGGTGGGAAGCCATAAGGGTGGGTATAGTGAACGGTGTACATAGAAAACATAATTATAAAGACAGCTAATTGGGCGGTGACTATGCTAGAACAGAACAAACCCACTAAGAGACCATATAGAGAAACCATATGTGAAATAACATCCGATAAACCAGTAATAAATCAATGTCTATTTTTAGTATTTTTTTTATATTTTTAAAACATCACCAGGGGATCAGGGTGACTCAGCTGGTAAGATGCTGGGTCGCTAGCCTGGGGGTTCGGGGGGGTCTGGGGGGTCGGGTGATCGATGCCTGAATTGGCCGAAAAAGTTCATCCACATTTTCCGGAGTGGTTTCCCCTTGTCAGTGATGCAGGATGGAGGGCCTGACAAGGACAGCTCTCTAGTCGTGCGGATGAGAAGAAAGACCTTCTTCATTAGCCCAGTTTAGAAGCAGTAAAGTAGGTTGTTAAAGCCCATTTCATGTAAATTGTCGGAGAGCGAAATCTTTCAACCAGGTATTAATTGTCACTGACAGCCCAAAACTGAATCTCAAAATGGTGAATATATAAACTATGTTGTCTACTTACCAAAAGCCTTAAGGAATTCATTGACTGATATTTTATTATCATTAGGTTCAATATCATCATATAACAACATATCGGGTAAACTACAAAAGTTATCAAGTTGTCCAAAATCTTCTTTCTTCTCGATCTCATATAACTCGGATTTCTCCAAATAATAATCAATATCCCTGTCATAATAACTGAATATTAATGTAGCCAGATATTCACGATCTGAAATTAACACACACAAAAAAATAAATTCAATTTTCCAAATGTCAGTAAAACAATTTTTAGTAGCTACATGTATGTGATTTATCTTACACCAGTGGGAAGTGGTACACTAGTAAAGAAAAGCAGCATCAGAGTGGCATGGTTGATGTGCAGCCTACACTATCAGGCAAACGTAAACAATCCTGTGAGATACTGATTTGATTGCAGTGAAAAAATAAAGAAGATTGTCTTTTTTAAATAAAGGGCGTTGCAAAACCATAACAGACTAATATAAAACAGTTTCCAAAAGTACTATAACTTTAAATATTGCTTTTTAAATGCAATAAAACCCACAATATATCCCTATATTTATTATTTCTTGTAATTGTTTCCTGATTCAGGAAATAATCAAAATCGCATCTTTGAATGGGAATTTTTAACATTCTATATCAACAGCCAATGGGATAGTGAGAATGCTGATTCAGTTCTACACATTTCTATCCTATCTTAAGATTCCAATGGGACCAACTCTACACATTTCTATTCTGATTGAGATTTAAATCATGGTTACCTTTATACAATACAACAATGTAATGTTTAATTCTGATTGTTAATAAATATATTGTCTCACCTTTCTGCTTGCTGACTTCTGATTTACAATCTGGTTCAGCAAAACGAGCACAGTGATGAGTCAATAGCTTCTCCTTAAAGTCATTGTAGTTTTTCAGATTACATCCCTTGTCTGTACCATCAACAGAACCTTTGTCCTTGCCATTGACACCATTCTTCCAGGATTCCTTATCATCAGCAGAATTAACATGGTTCTTCTTGTAGGATCCAACAAAGATTTCTTTGGAATCAATGATTGCACCAGCTGGTAATTTGGGGTCAACTGGAGCATCAACTGATGAAGGTTTCTGGAATTTTGGTTTCATAGTAATGGCAGGTGTATCTATAAAACAAATGAATGATTTCAACAAATAGTAATTACTAGATTGATATTGATAATCTATTCAGTTTTAAAATTAGACCAGATTATATTCATTGTTATCAGTTGAAGTTTAATCCATCACATCAATTAGTGAAATTTTCAACATTTTTCACTCAAAATAGCTATTGGTCATTGGTAAATTATGAAAGAATATAGGTATTTAAAGTTTTCTATTTCTGTTGTGCGAATGCTGAGGTGATGAGGACTATTTTGTTCTACTAAAAATTCAACAGATGGTTAAATGAAAGCTAAGATTATCAACAATCCTAGATCAGGTGCTGCAGATTCAGCTTTTTACAGATCTTTATTTGAAATTTTTTCGAGACATTTCCATTATACCATATGGCCCCCTATTCACAAAGCATTCTCAGAGTTAAGTAAATAATTTACTTATCTTTAAATCTCTGTTTAACACATATATATTTGATTCAGAATCATCAAAAAATTGCACATTCAAACAACAAAAGCTTTATAAAGGGCTATATTTTAGTTCAAATATGGCAAAGAATTTTGAGCAAATTCTTAACTTAAGTCTGAGAATGTTTTGTGAGCATGATCTTTTACAGATCCGCGGGTCTTAAACAATTGTATATACTTTATTTACTTACCTTCATCTGATTTGAGACAGAGGTTACTTCTATCAACTTTAATGTGAATACGATGAATACAGGCTGTACGATGTAATTCACAATGACTAGGATACCAACTACCATCTGATCCACAGACTGGATGATTGTGTTTTAAACATCCATCATTAGGTAAACACATACAAACACCTTGATGACACATTCTACCCATTCTACAGTCCATATCATGCTTACAGAATGCTGAAATATAATTATATCCTGAATTATGTTACCGTTTACATATATTCACAAAGACACATAATAGTAATATAAAGATTGAAATGGGACATCATTGTAACCATGACTACTGGTTGGCATATAAAAAACCCAACGGCAAACAATAACCAATCAAGGTTTGGGTAAGTAAAGCATGATTGACCTGATCTTACCCATGGTCAATTAACGAGAGAGAAAAGCATATACCACGGGAGAATGTCATGATGTGTTGGATGTGACTTACAAAACTTCTACAAAGAGTATAGGTGGACAAAGATATTAGGTAAATAGCTCAATAAGATAGATTCAAAGTGGGTATCTGGCATTCAGGTAGGGGAAAGCATTTTAGAGGGATGAACAGGGATGAACAGAGATGGTCATGATGTTATGGATGAGACTTATGCAGAGACAGGTTATGGAAGATTAATCTGGAGGAATTCAGCTTTGAGATGTGGATAGAGATGGTATTTTTGAGATGGATGGGAAGGAAATCAACTTTGAGAGATGTACAAGGAGGGTAATTTTGAGATGGATACAGATGGTATAGCGGAGGTGTTTAGAATGTAAGCTGTATTTTGAGCCAAAGAACAATCCATTTGCTTATTACACTATTTTGCCTATATCTATACTATTTTTTAGAGTTTCAAATTTTGTCTAATGGTGTGGATTGTTCGTACTTGGTTATATTTTATAGAGAGACCAGGAAGATTGGAGAATTTATTACCACACAGTCCTATAAACAACAGACTGCTGTGTAATCAATATGAACTTGCATTATAATTGGAATGATATATTCCTTACTGACATTCAAAAACAGCCCTGATAAAAAATGTACATATGCCTTGTAGTCTTGAAACCATTACAGCAAGATATATTGTCTTGTTCCTGACATTATAGTTATATCAAAAAACTGATTTCAACACTTTCTAAATCCACAATCTCTTTTATTTTAATATATCTTACATCGACCATGTAAATGCTGAACTATAGATCATGGTAATATATAACCAATTAAATACATGATGTGGCAGGGACTCTTAAAAAAAACCTTTGGCGAAACAAATTATTTTGAAGAAAGTTGGTTAATTACAATATACGTACAAGAAAGAGTGAGAGAAAGAAATATGGCTTAATGTCAACTCAACACAAACTAGGTCATTTTGGGACTAACATATGGTTAAATTTTATTTCTAAATTTACCTGCGCATAGGGGTCTTTAGCAGTGGGGGGAAACCGTACCACCCGGTTGGGAAAACCATCGAGAATGTCCAGGCCACCCTACTCATGTACAACCAGGAAATTGAAACCACGACAGTTGACTCAATGACAGACCTTATGATACAACATGCGCTTGCTAACCATTCTGCTATCCAACCCCCTGCATAGAAGAAACTACAACCAGACTCAAGCAACTTACTTTTGGTCCATAATAATTAGTGTCAATAAGTAAAACAAATCTTACCTGCAGGTTTGGACTCAATGTAGGTTTTCACTTTCTTGTAATCTTTCTTGGTGGCGGGCTTCTTCCCAGCTGGAGTTACCATGGGTATTTTACCTTCTCCGTAACCAGGAGGAGGAGGATTTGGACTGGTCTTCAGGTCAGGTTTCGTATTCGTAAAATCCTTTAAATAGACTGGGTTTTCCAGATCCTTTTTAACAGATTTATGTTTAGTATGGTAGACTGGATAACCAGTGTATGAAATTTCCTTTGATTCTGTTTTTTTCTTCTCATCTTTGGTTTGATCTTTTTCTGGAACGATAGAGTCATAACTATTCAATCCTTGAAATTCTTTCACGTTTTTTGTTACTGGGTCATCCTCAACTATCTTTTTACTTTCAATTTCATTTTCGGTAACCTCCTCCTCCTTGTTCTCAAAGGCAATTGGCTGCTGGAATTCGGCATGCCAATCTTTTTCACTTTTTTCTTCTTTCTTTAAAAAAGATTTTTTATCATCATCTAAAAAGGATTCAACATCATCTTTTAAAGACAGAGATTTATCAAATGAAAAGTCTGAATCCTTTTTTGTACCATGTTTGCTGTTTTTGCTGTTATAAGCAGGCACGTTGTTGGTATGAGAGCTGTCAGTTGTTTCTTTCTCTTCAGGAAACCATTCGGTCCAATCTTTATCCCACCAGTGCTTGTGTTTCTGAAGCAAAGAAAAAAGATAAAGGATTTATTTAATGGTTCAGAATTATATTTTGTTGACAGCAGTTGATCATTATTTCATCCCACAACAGTTTTAAATCACTATCTTGCTGATCTGAAACATTAGCACTTTGGAAAGAGTCAATACGGTACTAACATATAATATGGTTCAATTTTATTTCAATGATTCACTAGTGCGTAGGGGTCTTTAGCAGTGGCAGGAAACCAGAGGTAAGGCAGGCAAACCTACTCCTTGTCAAAATCACACCACTTTACTCAATGACAGACTTTATGATCTAAGGAGCATGACCTGTTAAACCATTCAGTCACCCAACTCCCGGTTAAAGCTTTGATGATTTGGTGTAGAAAAGTTGTAAATGTAGTAAAACTCCTTTGTTTTACTAAAACTGCATCAATATTTTTGTAATATTCAAGACAGCCGACTAGTATTTCTTGATTTTAAAAATCGACAGTCGGTGATTAATCACCTGATTGGATTAATTAAACAAACAGTGGTAAACAATACAAAACTATTTAATGGCAGCAATAATACAGAGAGAAGCGGAAGAACACAAGATCACATGGTTAACTGACCACAGGGACTGGTAAGATAAATAACACAGGAGTTCGTACTTAACCTAGTGACTATGGTGGATCTTATGAATTCTCCTCTAAATCTAGGTGTCAAATATAAACAAGATTTGATACATCAATGATAAATGATCCAGACATGTACATGATGATAAAATCTCAAGTGCATTGCTATAACAGTGGGCAGTTAGTTAGTGGGTCGATAGCCTTAGGGGTTTCATTGAAATGAAGGTCAATATATAGAAATTTTTGGTTTGATTATACTACACTTCACTAAAACCCTGATATTTTGAATCATGGACCACTGATTAATATGCATTAGATTGAGACTCTTAATGTCTTGTACACTCCTCCCTTCATTCAGTGCCATGAAGTTCACCATATAGTGTGGTTGAAGTGTATTTCTATTGGTTTATTGATTGTATAAATATTTTCCAGGAATGAACAATAAATACTTTATTCGCTTTCAAACTGTTGATTGATTTATTGTAAAAATATTCTGTGTTTTTAGCTCAAATCATTCAGTCTGTGGTTTTCAAAAGACTAAAACACAAATCGGCCATCTTCAATTTTTGTTCAATAAACACTTCATTGGGGAAAGAATAATATTTTCTCAATACAGTTGGGAAAGCCAGAAGCCTTAATAGAAGAGCATGCTATATGTCTGTCTACTCAATAACCCCACCAGATCAATTATGATAACTTACAAAATTCTATAACCATAGATTTATGTTAAGTCGCCACAGTGGATCAATGAGTAAGGCACTAGGTTGCTAACCAGGATGTCTGGCATAGAAGGTTCCTATGAATTTTCCAGCATGGTTTCCAATTGTCAGTTGTGCAAAGACAGTGTTTAGTTGTTTCGATGGGATACATTGGTGTGCACGTAAAATAACCCTAGACAATTGGAATTTGAAATAAAAGTAGGCTGTAGCGCTGCTGTGCAGGCAAACCTATCCTCATAGCGCACAGCATGATGTATGCTTATAGCCAAGTCTATGCAATAAAGTAGTATGTTAAACCCCATTTCTGGTTTATGTTAAAAAGAAGAGGTATAGTTGTCTTTAAGACAATTGATTGCATTTCTGCATTACCTTTAGAATATTCTAATCGGGAAGCTGGTGGCCAAGAAAGTGACTCTGTGTTGAGGCCTCACAGTTTGATCATAAGTGAGGTTTTGGCCACAAGTCAGGTCCAGTTATTAATATTATGCCTAACAAAGTAAGGCATCATAACTGCCAAACAACATAAACACTGCACAGGTAATCCAAAAGATGCATGCACTTTAATTGGACTTGTACCCAAAATAAGTATTAATGCCTCTGTTTATATACATAGAGTATCTGAACAAGAAATGGGTACTAAAATCAGTATCAATGCCTTAATGGGTACTAAAATGAGCTTGCAGTGCCTGCTTGATTGTCTGTGGTACCCAAGGCAAAGAAACAAATATTGGCAAAGTGCCATTTATGTTGATTTTTTCACTGGTGCTTGAATTATATCAGTATTTATAATTGATGATTCTTGTTTTCAACAAAAACCTATCATTATATTTTACAATACATGTATGACTTTGAATATTTTGACATGACTTTATCTTTAAGAAAATCAATGTTGACAGATATAATTAGCATAATATTGATTGATTAAATGGAATTTCAATATTATGCTTTATTGATCAACAGACTTAACATATTATTTCAGTTTGATGTGTAAATAAATGAGATTATTAAATTATGTTTTATTTCTGGTAACAACTAATTGATCTTATCACAGAAACCATTAACACTTATTTAGAGGAGCATTTGGTTTGATATAACACATTTAAATACACCACAACTCCCCTTTTGGTGACATTTACCAGTTCTTTATTCTGACTGGGAATGAAACAAGCTGACACCCTTGATAAATTGATGTCTGGCAAATGAAAGCCCTCAGTAACAGAAAAATATTTAAAATGTTTCACATGGCCTTGCCATACTATGAGATTTCTCGACCCCCCCACCCTCCTTCATCGTATTACCTTACATGATTTCGATTCATGAAGGAGTAGCCAGTCTATGAAGGTGGGGACTACAGAGAGGGATCAAACTCCTTTGGGAAATCTCATCATTTTTATAAGTTTAAGCCTTATAATTAATATTCATGTTGGCGAAATGAAACTACATAATTTATGCCAACATTTTCACAATCGAAGTTGCTCTTTAGGCATTTATTATATATGTATATATATGTATATTATAAGCTTATGGGAATCATAATGACATTAATGTTGGAGGCCATGTTGACCGCCATCTAATAATCGTACCACCCTTTATTTAGCGAGGTCTCTGTGTATTAGTTGACGCACTCGAACCAGTATCTGTATATGTTGCAAATTGTGATCAGACACACTGATTAATATTGACAATATGTCACATGTCACACTCTGGTAGACATTCAAACATTGCCTTCCTCTCCTCCACATGCAAGATATACATTACATAATTAAATCCCTCCACGTGTCTATCAAACTCGTGACATGATGTATTACTACATTATTGACCTGATAACTTCACCACAATGTAAGGATATTAACTTCCAAGGCCCTGTGGCTAACACTAAATAGATTTAGTAGAAAGCCATTCATTCATGTTGTTCTATCATGGACCTTATAATAGTCCATGGTTCTATTTTCCACCACTTTTCCACATGAGAAAGTTTGGTTGGAGCAGAGAAGCCAGTAACTAGGAGGTGATTGACATTTAATATTATATTGAGAACAACATCAGCTTTAATATAACTTCATCATAGGCAGATTTACTAAAGGGCCACCAGGAAAAAGCTAATAAAAGAATATATGACAGAAATGCTGATTTTTATCCCTTCCAAATGTCTAGAAGCCAAGCCCTGTGACATACACCACTGAGAAAAGAAAATCATGTTAAAATTTCTTGGGGAATTTTCTCAACCAATATCGGGATAGAAACCAGTTAAAGGGGCATTAGGTAAGATTTAGATAAAGAGCTGGCCGTTCTCACTACAATATTTCCAAAATGATAATGCAAAATGAATACATGTACATACATGTGATTGGCCACAGGTAAAATGTCAGGAGATTTTTGTAAAAATGTCAGGAGATTAAGGTCAAAAGAGGGAGACTTTATCGCGCGTTAAAATTACCCACCCACCATGAATAAAAGACAAATTAATTTACATTGTTTATATATTTGTCATACTCATGTCTTTATATTTATATTCAAATATTATTTGTTACCCCTTTTAAAATTAACAGTAACGTCATACACTGGCTATTTAATTTTGTGTAATAATTTTTAAATATTTTGGAAGCAGATATCCTTTTTATTGGTTTGATATAATTTGCGTGTGTGTGTTCATTTTATCAATTTCATAAACGTAAATTTCCCGTGTTTTGACGTTACGCTGAAAATTTTTATTATTAATATTATTTTTTCATGCTTTGTAAGTTTGTTGGCATTTCGATATATCCGGCATTTTTTGTAAGTTGAACAATTCAATTCACGAAATCTTTTTTTGAGGCGATTTGTCAATATTGTACTCCCGACCGATCAAAAGTTCGTTTTATTGTCGTTTCGATGCTATAAAAATCAACAAAATCGGAGCATGGTAAGTGTGCCTGCCGAGCACTTGAAAATGGTATACAATGGATAATTTTCTAGAAAATTATTAACGTAGTTTGGGATGTGATCGTGATTACGGCATTTCAACACGATAAGTAAAAATAAAATTACAAGTTCCTCAGACCCATATTCGCGGTTAATTACGTCGAAATGTAGTTCCTTTAGGAACTGTCGGTAAGGATCTAAAATAGCCTTAGAACCGAGATGGAGAAAAGCCTTATTTTCATACAAGTTGATAATAAGGCCCGTGAGGAACTGTGTAGCGAGACATCGTTCGCTCAGAGACAGTTCCTAAAGGAACTAGTCGAAATGCAACTCAGTGTTCATTTATGAAGTAAGCATTATGTTACATGAATAAAGGACTTGCCTGGAAAGACATAATTCCATTATTTTTACGCCTGGGGACTCGAGAGCCCACGATATATTTACATCACGTGACTCATATTCGCGCGCTTTTGATGAGGGGAAGTTTCCTCCCAGCCCACGCATATCTGGACGCTTAACACCAAGTATTTTTCAACAATTAAAAATTGCGTTACTTGCACACGTGGTGCTATGTTCTGAATTAATAAATTCTCTTGTATTCATGCCCAATTTAAAGTATTTAATGTGCACACGAATGGAAATGAAATCGGAAAATAGGCTACTTTATCTTGTTATAATAAAATAGTATTGTTCCAAATTAAATACGAAAACATCGGAAATGTATCAGGTCACCCACGCTATACGCGACCTCTCATTCTTATAAATAATTCGAAATGAGCAATAAAAACTTAATTAAAATCAACTTATTGCTAAACTTTATTAATTTCGTATAAAAACAATAATTATCGTGTTATTTAAATGGTATTAGCCTATTCCAAATATGAAAACACGTGTTACTAATTATAGTCACAACTGCCGAACGGTTGTCGTAAAAAATTCTGTCTCGTTTGATTAGAATTTTGACTCCAAAAAAAATAAAATTACAAGAAATGAAAAATCGGGAGTATTTGTCTCCCGATCGGGAGCTCGGGAGATAAGGGGTAAAAGCGGGAGTCTCCCGCCAATTGCGGGAGTTATCACATGTATGCATGTATATTGAAAATTTCATTCAAATTACTTTATTTTGAGCAAAGTTATCAATAGCTGTATTTTTGACATGATATGTGCATCGATCTTAACGTGACCATACTAGTCATTTAATTTAAATCATTAAATGACCCAAGCTTTCGTATCTACTTTAAATTGGAGCCATCAAATGGCATCTAGAGTTGATTATGGACTTGACATGTTAATAAATGTCTAATAAATCATTTATAACACTTAAGATGTAATACAAGAAAGACCAGCAATAGGCAGATTTAGCTCTTACATAATGCCTGTTTAAGTGAGTGAGTGCCAAATTATATATACCGGTACTCTCATTTTTGGAATGTTTTTTTGAATTTGAGTTTGATTTACTATATATTAATGTCTAGTTTGACATATTTGTATTCAGACTGCTACCAATACAAACGGACATGTCCGGCAAATACATATGAAAGAGAATCGGTATACACTTTAAATTCATTTCCCCCAACTAATTATCTTTAATAAATCAATTGTATAAAAGTGAACTCAAGCTTCGGAAGTTTAAATTATCATTTATTCCAGTATCTCGTTTAATTTTAGTCTGGATTACATGTCTACATTTTGTAACAAGAAAACAGTTTAATTAAACCCTGTACAAATCCATGAATAATTACGTCTGGAGCGTAAAGATGTATAAAACACAATGTCTAAAATATCCAGTCAATGTGTTTATAACATCCATCTTGAAGTCTCCCCTACCGTTAACGACCACATTTTGATCTGACATAAGCTGGGTAATATTGAATGACACGAAGACTAATCGAAGATATGGATTTTTTTTGCGGGTCAAAATCGGTTGGAATTGTTCAGATCGCGTGTCTCTTCATACAAGGTATCAAATTGTTGCCAATTCACAGAATTTATCTGGAAAACTGTGGACATTAAATCAATAATGTTAACCCATCCACTTCCTTTCATTGGCATTTTTTTAAAAAAAAACCTTCATGCAAACTCTGAAGCATTATATATCAATGCAATTATCGGAAATGCATTAAAATTGATTATATATCACATTATTATACATAATCTGTCATTCACGTCATAAATACTTTCCTTTTATGTCAAGAGAGAGTGGGGGGGGGGAGGCTAATGTCCAACTGGCATCAATCAAATTATTTCAGAACTAACATGCATATAATATATCTATATTTCAGCCAAGGGAAACTAGATTACCTACTAGACCTATATCAACCTATTTCTTGTAATATACAAACCAAAGATCGAACCCATATTGACCTGCACAGAGAACAGATCTTAGGACGTCAAAGGCCTTTCATATATATAGGCTTTAATAATGCCTAGGATTGGAAATAATGACAAACCATACAGGGTTAAGATATCAGCCACAGATATTATACTGCACACAACAAGACCTGAAAAAAATTGATTTTAGTTGTATACATGACATTTTGTTACAAATATCAATAAAAACACTGAAAATGACAAATCTGTGCCAGATAAAATGGCATGCATCAGAGATATGGTGCCACACAGGAATTTGTTAGTGATATATACTGGTGGCTTATAGCCCATTGAGACGCTTAAGTTGAACTGGTTTAAAAACCCTGGGGATGGTTAAACCAGTTTAACTTAAATGTCTGAATGACCTGTCTTCTAGAAGGCTTTTTATTTTAAACTGGTTCATCTTAGCCATCTGAACGGGTTGGCTTTAACAGTGCCAATGTTATGGAAAGCGTACGAGAACCGATTCAAGCATATGAAGCTACCCATGCGTAGTTAACTTTGACCTCTGACCGAAGAGGTCAGAATAGTTAAACTGGTTTGGCTTATAGTGTGTCTTACAAACCCCGGCGATTATAAACTATGGACACAAACTCCTTCTAATACACAGGACACAGTTTCCTTTTTTATACAAATGACACCATTATCTTGTTTTATACACAGTACACTATTTTATGGAATACTATAATTACTGAGAGATGTTTCGATTAGGCTTTTAGTCATATTATTATTAAGGTAAGCTCAATTGAAACGTCATTCAGTAATCAATTAACAGTACATGTACCGGTAATTATTGTAATTGCATTCTGTTGAAATTATTTTCTGTGGATTTAGAAAACAATAACCAAATGCAATTGTAACAATTTCTCTAATACTTCTGCACCTTTTTTCTCCTGTATGTACCCTTTTTGTCCCCCGCCTTTCGAAGAAAGCAGGGGACTATTAAAATGGGTCCGTCCGTCCGTCCGTCCGTCCGTCTGTCCGTCTGTCTGTCTGTCTGTCTGTCCGTCTGTCTGTCTGTCACACTTTTTGGGACACAATAACTCTCTTTCTAATTGAGCTAGAATATTCAAACTTGATGTAGGTGTTTATTAGGTCATTACCTTGATTGAGTTCGAAGATGAGCATTTTCCGCTTAGGGTAAGCAGAGATAAGCAATTTGATTGGTTGATGCTTTGGGACACGATAACTTAAGTTGTAATTAAGTGAGGGTGATGAAACTTGGTATATAGTTTTATTTCATCAATACCTTGACTAAGTTCGATAATGAGCATTTTCTGCTCAGGGTAAGCAGAGTGATAAGCAATTTGATTGGCTGAGACTTTGAAACATAATAACTCTCCTTTTAATTGAGCTAGGATATTCAAACTTGGTGTAGGTGTTTATTAGGTCAATACCGTGATGAAATTCGAAGATGAGCATTTACCGCTTAGGGTAAGCAGAGATAAGCAATTTGATTGGTTGATGCTTTGGGACGCGATAACTTGAGTTGTAATTAAGTTAGAGCTATGAAACTTGGTATATAGTTTCATTTCATCAATACCTTCACTGAGTTCAATAATGCGCATTTTCTGCTCAGGGTAAGCAGAGCGATAAGGAGTTTGATTGGCCGAGACTTTGGAACATAATAACTCTCCTTCAAATTGAGCTAGGATATTCAAACTTGATGTAGGTGTTTATTAGGTCAATACCTTGACGGAGTTCGAAGATGGGCATTTTCTGCTTAGGGTAAGCAGAGATAAGCAATTTGATTGGTTGATGGTTTGGGACGCAATAACTTTAGTTGTAATTAAGTGATGAAACTTGGTATATAGTTTTATTTCATCGATACCTTGACTAAGTTCAATAATGAACATTTTCTGTTGAGGGTAAGCAGAGCGATAAGCAACTGATAGGTCTAGACTTTGAAACACAAAAATTCTCCTAATTAAGGTAGAATGTTCAAACTAGGTGTAGGCGTACATTAGGTGAATGCCTTGATGGAGTTCGATGATGAACAATGTCTGATTCTATCTGGTAGAGAGTGATGAAACTTAGTGTATAGTTTGATTGCTCAATACTTTTGAAAAATAAATGTGCGATTAATTAATATGTGTCATCTATTTATTTTGGGATTTCGGCGGGGGACATCAGCCTCACTGTTGGCTTGTTTATACCTATCATAAAACTACAGTTTGTACCTCCTCCAGATTATAACTTATCCACAAAATGTTGTTAGTTAAGGGCAATGCGTAGCCTACTCTAAAATGTGTGTCCTTTGGGATATTTTACACATGGAATAAGTATGCAAAGTCCTAATTATAAGATTAGCATTGAAACCACTCAACCCCCTTAACCGCATTAAAATGAAATTGGGGATGAAGCATCCTACTTTTCTCTACTAACTAGGCTAATGAAGCTTTAGGTGCAATACTTATATAAGTTAGCATCAATTGTATCATGTGAAAACAAGAAGTAGGCTATTCATCATAGATTTAAATATATGTGAATTATATTTATATTATCCCTATCAGTAGAATTATTCTTAACAACCAAAAAATCAGAACAAAACATAAAACATAATTCAATTCTTTGAACCCCGCTTCAGAATACATTGGCAATTAACGTCAAGATATTGTCCAATTATTGTCAGCACCATATTGTTCAATTATCAAATATATTTTTTTATTATTAATTTCCAACAATGTCTTTTATTAGTTTTTTACTCTTTTACTAACTAGTTAATTGTAATAACATATATTAACCTTTCATCGATTAATCAATTTTCTTTGTTTAAAGTAAAAGAAAATCTCTCTGTAATTACATTGGGTAAAGGGCGAAATCTGAAAGAGACAAAACCACACTTTACTCTCCAAGAATCGATAGTTTATGGTTTCTTTTGTTGAGAAAGCAAGAAAACATCAAAAGAAGCGAAAAATTGAAAAGATTCAGTGAAGTTGGAGAGATAGAAGTATAATCATTTTTTATATAATCTTATTATTTCTTTATGACATGTCTTAAAATTCAATTACAGTTTTACACACAAAGCTACAGATCGATACAGGAGACATGTGTAATTTATATAAAGATCACAGAGACCTTTACAGGTAACCTTTACAGATACAGATAATTAAATCTAATTTGAAACAAAGTACTATTAGGGTTTATCTTATTTGAAACTGTCAGATATTTCATCTTCAAACACTTTCAAACATGGGTCTATATACCTGTTAATCTTTCATGATAATCTGTTCTCTTGTCAGTTGTACAGGTTACGGGTCAGAGGGCCTAGCAAGGCAATAATGAAAATCCAAGGTCCCCTATATGTATATCATTGGCAGTGAATAAAAGATCCCCAGACAGTAGAAAATTGAAATAAGAGTAGGCTGTATAGTGGTGCTCTCCAGACAAAAATCTTCTAATGACTAATGCATGGTTCAATTTTATTTCAATAATTTGCTTGCACACAGGGGTCTTTAGCATTGGGAAGAAACCGGAGGACCCAGAGAAAACCCACGAAGTTGGACAGGCGATCCTACACCTTGCCACATACAACCGGGGATTCGAAACCATGCCAGTTGACTCAAAGACAGACATTATGATACAGCGCACGCACGCTAACCAGAAACAATAATCATTTACCTTCTAAATGCATGCCATCCAAGTCAAATCTTTAGCTATCAGAACTTCACAAATGCAATCCCAGGAGCTCCATTAGTAAATGTTGAGCAAAACAAAGGAACTTTTAAATCTCCAAAAACAAATAATAATTGTTATCAGGTGTTCTAGAAAGAGTAATCATTCCAGTAGGTTCAAAATTCTAATCGCAGGAGTACTATTAGTAAAACAAAATGACCCTAAACAAAAGAAGTGCTAGCAGATGTTCTAGAAATATATAGTAAGCATTCCCTAAATGGAGTAATGATTTGAATTTGGATTTCAGAAACAAAGACTTGATAGCCATGGGCATTTGGCATAATGTTTCCAAATCATCCCACATCAGATTAGCAAACCAAATACATTAGACTAATGGATAAATATCCTAACTAATACCCAAACCATGAATAGAATTATCGATAAATATTCACCAATGTTCAGTTTATTGATTATGGTAAATTTATACGGCCATCAGAAGTGACCATCTTTTATTTTATTGTTCCCTCTAATTTCTGTAAACAGATCATGTCGAATGAGAACTTTTCTGGCCTTAGAAACATTTCACATGAACTTGTAATCGGATAGGATAGGATAAATATTGGATTCTTTCAGTATTCATACAGATCGAGAATGAGTGTTCCCCATGCTATGGCTAAGCAAACACACACTGTCGTCCCGGAAACACATTAAATAATGAAATTAAACATCATGGCGGGCTTTGTGTATATAAACGTTTAATTATTGTCCACTAATGACAAGATGAACAAAAAAAAATAAACATAGTTATATGCCTAATGTTTCATAAATATTAAATACCTAAACTTTTGTGCTTTTATTTTTTTTTAATTCAACCACTCTTTTTTTTGAATTTATTGGTGATAGATAAAGGATTTATATTATTTTGACCAGCACCAATTATATTAGAATTGCCAAGGGGACCATTTACTTTCAATACATATATGTGTACCAGAACCTAAAAGCAAATTATATATGTGCCAGTGAAATGATTAATTTCTTTCCATGTTCTTTTCATTAATGAACAGGTATCCGAAAACAGTGTTGGCTGGCATTCCCTATTGAAATACAATCTATTAACCACTTTCAGATTAAACACCATGTTGAGTGGTAGTTAGTGCTATTTTAAGGCAAATCTCAAAGAGGAAATTATCACAATGAGACCCTTCAGTGGAGGTTTTAATAACAATGTAGAGGTCAACATATGGGTCAACGCATTGTTATCCCAAATTATATCACATTAGTGCCAGAAATCTTAGCACGTTTTTGGTCAGTATCGATGGTGAAGATGTTATTACGCAAATTAATAAGTCAAGTTTTGCGTAGGTTTAAAGTGGATTTTATTGATTATTTTGCGAGTAAATGAAGAAACATAATACAGCTCTTCTACAGACAGTTGATTAAACCCTAATATAGGTATTATAAAATATACATATCAACAACACCTTGGATCAGATATAAAATCCGTTAATTATCAAGCGAAAAATGTATTGTAATGTAAATGTAGATATGGATGTGGAGATTGGCTCCATGAATGTCTTAAAATATACCAACTCATTACCAAGACCTGTGGAGTAGAGGCTTGTACTGGGAAGTTACTGTACTCTACATCCCAGGAGTTGGTCTCTCTTAATGCCCCAATGGTATGTCAAAAATTACAATAATTCCGAAAAGTCGGTAAGATCACAGTAATGGTAATCAAAATGAAATTAAAAAATCATGCATGGATATACACCATCTTTATTGTCTGCAGAGATATTAATTTTATAAGCCTTTTTGTTGCCTAGAGCATTCCCTGGTGGATTGAAAAATTGCACTCACTATACAAGTATTGAAATATTTATAGTGTATCAGAAAGAAAAGAAAAGAAATTACTCCTTGTCAGCACAATCTTCTTCCTATTTTCAAACTATGGTCACATATTCAATGCTATACGAAGGCAAATCTGTCTACTCTTCGTTAATTCAAACTGTCAAGTAATCGTTCCATTGCAACGCGAACATGGACAGACCTCATTTTGTAATCACTATAGGCAACACTTTCTGATTTGGCCCAGCAGAAGCTATCCCTGAAACATGGAAACAGAGTTTTAAAACCTGTTGGGTTCTTCTCACCAAACATTCAGATTCAAACTCTTGAAATTCTAGTTTAAAGAGTATAGTACAGTGACTAAAAATTTCAACTATATGTACCATAGCTCTCTATTCCAATGTGCACTTTTGCACAGTTGGTTCTTGGGCAAAACCTGTTTGTCACAAAATTGGCAAAGTGGCCATATTTAAACGTGTGACAACTGTGTTATCCTCTCGTATATAAATACCCTCTTTCAGTCTAAAAATGGCCAAAGAATTATGTTGATGCAGCTTAAATATCGTATTTCATTATTATTAAAGTAAATGAGAAAATGGTCTACATATTATTGTTGGAGATGACCGTATAAATGTTTGAATTTATAAATTATGTTCTGTCTGAGTTTTGTCATAAAAAACACATCACTCATTTATAAGGACCATTACTACTATCAATATCGTGAATACTGGGATAGATGGACTGAGACAAATACAGTAAAACCTGTCTAGATAGATTCAACTGGAAACTTGATAGAACTAACAGCAATAAAACAATGGAACCCAATCATCTCCGAACTGTTAATTTCCTGGCTTGGATATCTTCAGGCTGTACTAATTTTATAGGCGGGATCTATAAGGGCTTATAATTAGTCTCTGTTGATCTATATATCTATAAATCAATTGGTATAAAATTAAGACTTAGTACCTTCAATCTAAAAGATAAACCAAACCTGTAAATACCAAATAAAAAGCTTTAAAAGTAGATTTTACCACGGGAACATGGGAAAATATTATCAGGAGTTAGAGAAGATAAACATACTCTGCCTAATGCATGACCTCCTACGTACCATAATAACATTTGTTAAATATGGACATTTTATACTTATTGACTGGGTGTAAATTACTGCAAAAATGAATTTGAAACTAATGATAAATTAAAACCACCTGTTGTTTTCTAGTCAATTCATCAATCCACCTAAATGTTATAATCTATCTATTAATATTAATATAATAATAAACAGTCAATATGTGTGACAAATGATTTATATTTTCAATTATTTAACATATTGCTGCAATAAATAGTTTCAAAACTATGGGTTTAATATATCTATTCAAATACATTCTCGCCTGATAAATTTCTTAATTTTAATAATAGCGGGACAGCAGATGTTTTCAATACATACATATTTTTCGTTGTTTCAATTTCATATCTTTTCCTGGTCTAGTCAACATATTGAGTCAATATAATATTGATGGAATTATTGAACGTGTATGGGCCCCTTATATACATACGTGTATATGTTCAACTTCTTGATTATCCAGTCTATCGGAAAAAAAAATCTCCATATAAATCATGACCATCGATTGGTCTAAAGAGTGGATTATAGGCCTGCCGTGTGAAGAAGTGTTTAAATGATAGTCTACATAACATTTGAAGAAAAAATAAGAGAGAGAGAGAAAAATTGGGTTTAACGTCCACTCGACACAACTAGGGGTCTTTAGCAGTAGAAGGAAACCGGAGGACCCAGAGAAAACCCATGAGGTTGGACAGGCTAACCCTACTCCTTGCAATGTACAACCGGGGAATCGAAACCACGCCAGTTGACTCAATGACAGCGCGCATGCTAACCATTCAGCCATTCAACCTCCCAGAAGTCAAAATAAAAATTTAGTTTTTACATAATTAATCTTTAAAATTTGTTTATTTCATGTACATGTACTAAGAAAGATTTAATTGATATTTACATCTGCATCTCATTAATTAATCAATACTGTACAGAAGACCAATATTATGTAGGAGAAAGGTCATATAGGCTATGCCTGTTCCTCAATGGAGTGCTAATTTGTTTTTACATATCTAAGCAATTGTCACAAACAACACAAATTCTATTAATTCTTGTTTCTTCAGGATAAAGATAGATTTAATGAGTATTTACACCTGTACCACGAGTTAATTGTACATTAATCACTTTGTAAACAACATGCTCAGGTGGTCATAACCCTCTCATGGGACCAACAAACTTCAAAAAGGAACTAAAAACTTATCTTTTTAACGAAGATTTTGCGATTCCCCAGTGTGATCTTTAAACTTTGATCAAATGTGACATTATTTAATTTTTCTTTTTTCCCAGTTATTATGAATATTGTAACAGCACATCTGAGCAGCCGATGTAGCTGAATGTTGATGCTCTATAAATATCCATTTTTAATATCATTTAAAGCATTCATATTTCATGTGGGCATGGTACTCAGTATGGTACGCTTATGTTTGACCCGTTTACACTACAAAAAGATAGTAAGCTGGCACTGCCAGGCAGGATACGCCCACATTTTCGAGAGATGGATAGAGGACAAGCAATACCGAAAGTGATTTTTCCTACAATCAAAGGTCATAATTCTTTAAGTTACGATATGATACGCGCTAATATCAAAAAGAATCAAGATCTTTAGGTTATAAACATGCATTTCAAGTTTCATTAAAATCGAATTACAATTGTGACCTCTACAGAGCCCACAACTTTAATATGCCAAATTTTTACACTGTTCGCGTTAAAAATCGCCTATGGTCCCTCTGGAGGTCACGATTAATATCCAATTTAAAAAAACCTTTGACTCTTATCACCATTACACCCTACGGTAGGTTGAGTTCGAATTTCTAGAATATCGACCATAATTGCCAGACAATTTTCCAAATCGGATAATAATTGTGACCTCCAAAGTGACCACAAGCTAAACAAAGGCGATTTTGCGTATAATCAGGGGCCATTATTCAGGAAGTCACGATCCGATACGCGCAAATATCGAAAGGAACCAAGATAATAATAATAATAATAATCACGTCATTTTACAAGGGTAGCAAATTAGGCCTGAGACCTTTTTCAAATTTGGCCCTTGGCACAGATCGTGCGAATGATTTCGATCATTACTGCAGGAAGAAACCGAAGAACTCGGGGGGAAACCTGCCTGATCTTTGGGTTATAACCATGCATTTCAAGTTTCATCAAAATCGAATTAAAATTGTGACCTCTACAGGGTCCACAACCTTGATATACCATTTTTTAACAGTATTCGCGTACAAACAACGACCATTTTGTATGGCAATTTTGGTCTGATTTTCCCAAAATTCGAACTCAACCTATCTTAGGGTGTAACGGTGATATAATCGAACGTTTTTTCAAATCAGAAAATAATTGTCACCTCCAAGAACCACAAGCTAAACAAAGGCGATTTTGCGTATAATCAGGGGCCATAATTTAGGAAGTCAAGATCCGATATGCGCAAATATTGAAAGGAACCAAGATCTTTGGGTTATAACCATGCATTTCAAGTTTCATCAAAATCGAATTAAAATTGTGACCTCTTCAGGGTCCACAACCTTGATATACCATTTTTTAACAGTATTCGCGTACAAACAACGGCCATTTTGTATGGCAATTTTGGTCTGATTTTCCCAAAATTCGAACTCAACCTATCTTAGGGTGTAACGGTGATATAATCGAACGTTTTTTCAAATCAGAAAATAATTGTCACCTCCAAGAACCACAAGCTAAACAAAGGCGATTTTGCGTATAATCAGGGGCCATAATTTAGGAAGTTAAGATCCGATATGCGCAAATAATGAAAGGAACCAAGATCTTTGGGTTATAACCATGCATTTCAAGTTTCATCAAAATCGAATTAAAATTGTGACCTCTTCAGGGTCCACAACCTTGATATACCATTTTTTAACAGTATTCGCGTACAAACGACGGCCATTACCCGAAAGTCGAACTCCACCTTCCTTAGGGTGTAAAGGTGATATAATCGAACGGTTTTTCAAATCGGAAATTAATTGCCACCTCCAGAGGGACCACAAGCTAAAATAGGTGATTTTTCGGACAATCAGGGGCCATAATTCACGAAATTATGTTCTGATAGGCGCAAATATCGAAAGGAACCAAGATCTTTGGGTTATAAACATGCACGTCAAGTTTCATCAAAATCGGCTCAAAATTGTGACCTCTAAAGGGTCCACAAGCTAAAAACATCATTTTTCATACAATCAGGGGCCATAATCCATGAAGTTTCGATCCGATACATGCCAATATCGAAAGCAGCCGAGATCTTTTGGTGATAAAGCTATATTTTTTTTAAGTTTCGTCAAAATCGGACAAGAATTGTGACCTGTAGAGGGTCCACAAACAATTGTGGACGGACGTCCAGACGGACATCCGGACGGACAGGGGCGACGACATAATACGTCCACATGAAAATGTGGGCGTATTAAAATTAAGCCGTGCCAGGTAACGTTCCTGTTACGCTTAAAATTTGTATTTGGATTAACTCTCTAGTACTTAGGCCAGTCCAAACCATCCTTTCTACAGCTAGTAAATGGTCCCCATAATATGGAAAGATATTAAATATCTAGAACACAGCAGTTTCAGACTGTTTTGATCTGTTCATGGATGTACTGATATTAAAACATCACTTTTCTCTCATTTTCTGTAAAGATGCATTATTAAGAACTTAAGCTTCTCAACTTTACTGTTGATCACAAAATGATCTAAATCTGAACACCTTCTCTGTCTGTAAGCATTTTATAAAATGTTTGATACAGACTTACATCGAATTCCAAAAACAAATCAACATATCAAATTAAATTAAATGAACACTTTCGTGTGTTACCTAACCCTTCCTGAGCTAACCACTTCTTTCCATAGAGGGCTATGCAACTATTGAGTAAAATTCAAGCTTTAGACCCTGTTGTGAAAAACCATGCGAACCTTGAATATTAATGTGACCACAACTGTAAAATTGCAGATGTTTATCCATTATACATGTATATCACTTATGATTTTTGCAAATTTTTAGTTTAGATTTCATGGTTACCATGGTTACCAATGGGTTTCAAAATGGCTGCCATTTTATTGTCATAAATGAAATATTGGATATATTCATGCCATTAAAATTTTCAAGATGTGCAGGAATAAAGCTATATTGAATTTTAGCATGATATATATGTCTTTTGTAAGAATAGTATAGGTTTTTGGAGGAAAGTCACTAAATTGTGATAATGATGTATTTTTTCTAAAAATAATAACACGAAAACGAGCAGTATTGACATTTTTGCGGTAGATATCACAAATATAAAAATCATCAAAGACGAGTTTTTAATAACATTAAAATAAACATAAAATAAATATTTCGAAAAAATAACAATAATATATACCAAAATATTCACATTAAGATTGCCATGGTAACCAATTTGACCAAATCATATACGTCTACATGGCAGTGATCCACGTGTTGTTGTGAGTGCGTGCGCAACTGTATAAAAGCAGACGAAAAATTTTCGCCGGTCTTCCTTTTTTGTATCTTTATTTTGTGACAAACATCCGAATTTCCATCAAAAGAACAGCCCCCAATTATAGTATAATCACTATACATGTATACCCGAATCCAAAATAGACGTGACGTCATCGGTATCGGAATTCACGGCTAAATTCAGCCGAAGTCTTTCTGTTGTGAAGGACGCCATTCCTCGGCTATTCTGACTATTGATGGTTGTTCCGTCAATAGAGGAAACCCCCTCGTAATAAAAACTCGCGTTATACACCATCTAAGATTAAAACCATGCTTTTACAGGGGAGTAAACCAGGTTAAATAAACTTCCCGACTATAGTCGGGTCCCGCTCTGACAGACTACAAAATTATCCCGACTATTCTCGGGATTAGCTCAGGAAGGGCTAAATTAACATGGGTCCAGCTATTACAAATGCCATAACCATCAATGAAAATATTTCAGCAAGGACAGTAACTAATTACTTTTCTTATACATTTAGCTACCTTTAAATCCAACCATGCCGACATAACTTTTATGTTGATTTACAGTCTTTCGATAAGTGTGAATTAATTTCCAGAAAAAAATATTTGTTTTATAAATGACCTGAGTTAGGGGAATAACAAGTGCAAAGAATTAATTTTACTCAATTACTGTTCGAAATACTGGAAATCCTCATTTCACCAGGGAAAATCATTCGCAATCATGATCCAGCAGACAAGAAAATAATTTGTATTCCTGAAACCAGGTTTGTATCCGCTATTTACTTTAATACAAAATAATTTATATTTAATTGGATGAATAATGGCAACAAAAAAAAAAGTATTCCCATGGAAACTGACAAAAGCAATAAAAAAATCATTCCTTGCGAATATACTGTCTAGGAAATCAAAAATATCTCCTGAGAGTAGGAGGGATTTATATCCACTCAAGACAAGCTAGGTCATTTTGGGACAAATTTATGAATAGATCATAGAAATAGAAAATCCAAAAGGCTACCCAAGTGACCTTTCTCTTTGTCAAATATATATATATATGGACACAACTCTCAACTTTGCATAGGTGACACTGTATTCATTAGACCAGTTGACCACCGAGCTGAGCTGTCTTGGAGGGAAAGACCGATATTTAAGTTTGTGTCTCAGTAATTAACAAAATCTAGTCAGCAGAAAAGTGGACAGACCTTACAAACTAACGAAAGAGTTTCAACAACATGGAGTTAACTGATAATTCAAATTAAAATACTCCCAAGAAACAGAGATTTGCTGGAAAAAAATGGAATTATAATGTAGGTTGTGTCGTATAGGAAATATATATATTAAAGGAATTTCATTTCTGAATGTATGTATTCAATAAAAAATCCCATTTTTTTTTAAATGCTTCCAATGTTCCCTTTAAAATAAAACACCCATTTTCATTATTTTCTATAAACAATACATCAGGCAATAAAACTTCCCCACAGAAACACATCATAAATTTTCATCAAACAAATACAAGTATCTAGAAAAATAAGATTGGATGGTATAAATATTTAATAACAATTCTTTCAAACAAGTTCTGTTACATTTCACACATATTGATTTATCCTAAACTTTTTTTTTCTTTCAATATAGGTTGTCAGGCAACAATACATATATCCACCAGTAGCTATAATATATGTCTTTCGATGTTATCAACACATCAAAAGATTAAATCAGGATTAAAGCCTCCATTCAAGGGGCTAACAAGTTTATGTAAGAAAGGGATATAACTCTGAAAGTTCTTATCGAAAATCATATAAATTAAAGTGCACATAAGATCATAATTTTCTATTACATATTATAATAAACAATGATTACTAAATCCATATTACGGAAAGTTCAAATCAATCTGATTAAAATTAACTGAGCTATTTACGTTTTAGTATGGGACAGCCAAAAACGGTTTTCAAATTTTCATGAACGACCTTAATCCGGTTGATTGGCTGATGACGTCACAGGCACTACACATACTATACACATTATCTATCCAATATATCACTGCCTGTATAATATATCACTGTATCAACATACCAACAGTTAACAAGTGTGTATTGTCGGTAATCATTAGCTCGTAATTATGTAAGCTACACATCACTATATAATTCAAAGCATTTTCAAACGCAGACCTTTCTCGTCTTGAATTGTAATAGATTTTATTTGTTACTATAATATTTCCGAGTGTATTTCACGATGCCGAATTATCGTTGTATTATTGAGAGTTGTGGAAATTCCAGCAGAGAAAAGGGGAATAATGTACCGACGTTTCATAAATTTCCCAAAGACGAAATATTACGGAAAGAGTGGATTGCGTTTGTCAACAATTTAATTACGGATTGGCGGATGCGGGTCGTTTTATCCCACGACTGGTTCACCCCGGGCTGTTTCATCCCACACCTGATTTGCTATCGGGCTGTTTCATCCCACTTGTTATTATAGAAGCAGTTAATTAACCGAGTTGTACTTATTGTCGAATAAACTTCATTGTTTATTATGAAATAAACACACCATTAATTGTTATGGAGTAGTAAAAAAAACATGACGCGAGAGTTGATATCTGTCGTTTGGGTCTCGGATATACGAAGTTTGGGACTCTGGTATACGACGTTTGGGAAATATATATATATTCAAAACACGAAAGAAAAAATCAAGAACCATGTGTTTAGTAAAAGGCTCAACCAAACGATAAAACATTAGTTGCACTTACGGTTCTTTGATAATCATCGTTTCTCATGAAATTATATAATATTTATTTAAAACGAATAATATGCTGATGACCTACACAAAAACAAAATAAATATTTACACGACATGCAATCTTTTTTTTTTACAAGCCCCTACAAATTGTTAATAATCAGTGAGCTACACCTTGACGACATGCTTGTCGTAGATGCTAATACCAATCGATAAATTGGTGCGAACAAGCCACTGGTAAGTGGAAGGTCAATCAAGTTCGTTAACTATTTGATAAAAGAAAAACAACAAAGTATTACTAAATATGCACAAATTTTCAACAATACATTTTGGCAAGTTTTATACTCGCAGATAAAACAAAACAAAGGAGAACTAGCAGTGTTAATCGCGGTCTCAACAACCGCCAATCACCTAATTAAATAAATGCGAATTAAATTCCCAATTGAAATAATAAACGATAACCTGCCTTTTTTTAAATCTGGTGTTGATTATCGAACCCATTCTGCTCAGCGAGTTAAGATTATTGACGACAATTGATTGGTGAATCTGATTGTTAAAGCGCTTAAAAACATTGAATTAATTTAGAATTGCAAAATGCAAAACGTAATTTATTATTCGTTACATATAAAAAAAATCGTTAGTCATTTATTATTATTCGTGCACATTTTCTGATATGGTCTGGTTATTTGAGCCTAAAAATAGAACACATCCCAATTGGTGCATGCACGCTTCCCTTTGATGACAGTTATATCATGGCATCTCATGGGTCGTATACGATTATTTCACCGTGCAAGGTGCAAATGCATGCTTTCTGATATGGTCGGATTATTTGAACCTAAAAATAGAACACAGCAAGTCTTCTTTGAGGTGTTGTATCATGGACATACACGATTATATCACGAGGTAATTTTGTTATTGAAACCCAAACTGAACGAAAACGGCTCTCGATTATAACGGATGTAAATTTTGTGGAATGCTGAAGCAATTTTAGTTTAAATATCCTTTGTGTGTAAATTACTACTATAGGGCAGGCTGTGTACATGTAATATCAATTCTTTTATTTATAAAAGCTGTAAATAGATAATTTAATGAAATCAATTTATTTACAGCTAAAAAGATAATTTAATGAAATCAATTTATTTATAAAAGCTGTAAATAGATAATTTAATGAAATCAATGAATCTAGTCTCGCAACAATCGGATGGTTTTCATTATTAGATCCGGTATCATCTACATCGCCATCCTCTATGGAGCCACAGTCAGATAGATACGGCTCAAACATAATATATGGCGCTATAGTTATCATTTCTCGCGACGTATCTGTATCCGATACATTGCCAGAGCTAAAAGAACTACTGCTATAGGATAACTCTAAATATTCTGCTTCCATTCTCTCGGTGTATGATAGAATGACCAATAACACGTGTTAATGATTTATTTATATGATTACTACTTAAAACCATTTCGTTTCTTAAATGCCGACAATTAATTATTTCAATTGGCTTCATAGATGTCCGTAGCGCCGGCTACACCAATTCTACACCAATCGTGTTTCAATCAGAATTGTTAGTTTACGGTCGGCTTATTCTGATTAAAAAGACAATGCTACAGCAATCGGCTTTATAAAACAAATTCTAAATTAAAAAAACAGATTATTCCGTAGTCAGTTGTTTTATTTAATTAGGGGATTAAGGAACCAGTCAGGCGTTAATGAATACACACGCCGGCTGTATATAGGTAATTAAGGAATAAACATTCCGAATATGCATTTGTACACTGTGACGTCACTAGGGACCGAGGGGATTAAGAGTGTTTTCGATAATTGGCCAAGTCGTTTTTACGGGAGGTCTATATTTGCGACTTTGAGTGAAGATAGCTGATTTATTTTTAATCAGATTGATGTTAACTTTCCGTAATGTGCATATAATAAACACTGTCCATCACTACGCCGAGTTTCAGTTTGTCGTCTTATGAGCACTTTAAGCATACTCTTCACGGTCCATGCCATCCATTAAAAACTATTTGAATATTAGCAGAACCTGATTAAGAGTCTGCATGCCGCTATAAGCTACTGCAGGTACTGTACATGTGAGGCCCCCAGAAAGTCAGTTATGTCTAAGAGACCCCTGCGGCTGCAGTTCTTAAAATCTCTGCTTTAGTAGAATATTAGTATAGAATGCCGCTATAAGCTACTGCAGGTACTGTACATGTGAGGCCCCCAGAAAGTCAGTTATGTCTAAGAGACCCCTGCGGCTGCAGTTCTTAAAATCTCTGCTTTAGTAGAATATTAGTCTGGTATTTGCCAGTTTCTTAAAAGCCTCATGAGCATCCGGTAATTAATCACATGAGGAGACCAGTAAATCAGATTGTTAGACTTACATGTATTTAATTCACGGTAGCCAACTATTGAGTATTTCTGTAAAACCCCCATAAAAGTTTGCTACACAATAAAACTGATATTTAATTGAATCTTTCAGTTTGACTCGATTGTCTCTGTGACATTTATCTCTATTTTATAATCCTCCTGTGTGCAGTTATATAGTGGAATATAGTAGAACAAGGTCACTGCGGGTCAATACCATTGTTATAACTCTCAAAAGCTATAGGAGACCACCATGATCTATCAAGTGAGAGAATAAATAATAGATTAAACCCAGTCCTTTACAGGAAAACTTACTTTTTGTCTTTCAGCAATTTAACTGACTAGAAATCAATAGAGGGCGGAACTTACACTGACGGAAATAGACAAGCTTAAATCTTAAGGATTTGTCTGTTCTTTTCTTAAGCAGGTGATCGTCGTTGGAAACTCGTCAATTCCATTCAGTACCAGTATTAACAAAGCTATAATGAATTAATAATTCTGAAATATTCGGTCTTTCCTGCATATGATATAAACAAGCCAGAATACAAACGAGCCAGTGCCACCAAAAGATGTTGGTCAAAATCTTTTGTTGTGCCTCCTTTTATTCCAATTTACAAGCCTGAAAATCATCTTCTGTTGATATTTTGGTTAGGGTTTTCTTTATTTACGTTCTAAAATATTTAATTTGAATATGTCTTAACATGGAATAATCAACACAAAAATAGATATTGTCAAAAAATTGCGCAAATGATGACTGGTGGCCAGGCTTTAACTCTTTGAACCCTGACTTTACATGGGGTGTTGCAGGCCCCTCCCTGGAATTACAGGATGTCATACTAAATATGAAGTCGACGTTATTGGAGTTTGACCAGCCCCTAAGCCGCAAAACTGACATTTCGGATATATGTGATACAACTTCAAGCCGGTTTTGCAGCATTTCGTGTTCTAAGGGTTAATAACCATAGGCCTACATCAAGCAGATTTTCAATGTACCTCCCGGTAGTTCCAATATATTTATTTTTAAAAAAATCTGAAGCATTTATTAATTCAACCACAAGAGATTTAATGTTTTTTTCCCTGTATGATAAAAAAAAGATTGATATTGTTTAGGGAGACAATAACCAATATTTCATCCTATAATGTAAAAAGAAGTGTAAATTACATCAGACAGTTTAATATAAACCATACCATGGGGTTTCTATGTTTGAAGTACTACACAGCCGATAGATAAATTAATATAAAGCTTGTGATATGACAGATTTACAAAAAACCTGATCTGAGGAAAATCAATACATGAAAGAAAAAGATGATTATACTCCGAAATTATTTGATAAAAGATGAATTAATTAATCTATGTCTTTTATCTTTAATTTCATACAATAAATCTGTTTGTTATCTTGTAGTTTCATTATGAAATAAATCCCCATTAAATAACGTATTTCGGCGATAGCACATCCCCCCACCCCAACACACCACTAGACCTTAAAAAGTTTAATGGAAAATAACTATTAATGTGCATCCTTAATGCATTATTTGGACACAAATTTTAGTAATTTTCATGGTTATATTTAATGTGTGGTTAGTTAAATAAGATCTCCTCTCCCTTACAAAAACCTCAATGTATCTTGGAAATGTCTTCATTCTGACAATTAATAACTCATATGTTTATAACTGGAGTTTAACTGTAGATTTAATCCAAACAAATAAATTTGTTCATTCTAATTATATATAGCCTTAATAAACTCTTGATTGAATGGGACAATCCCTGAACGTTCAGGGTGAGTGTAATGAGACCGACGTTTAGAGCTGAACTAGGCCCTGTCTCATTAGCCAAGGTGTTCTACTGGCATGATGATGTTGCAGGACAGAGTCTGGCAGGGCAAGGTATCTATTCGATTGGAACAAAAAAAACCCTAATATCTCATACACACAATGACAGTGGGAATTCAAAGACTTTGCAGAAACGCTGCTCGCTGCTATCCAGGCAAGTTTTACCTCTCAGCACAAAGCATAAAACTTTATTTCAATTTATTTCATTTCCTATATGCAGAATAAATAATTTTTCAAACAAAACTCAGGCCATACTCATATATGCAGACATGCTTCCATAGCATAAACCTCCATGATAAAATACATATAATACACTAGATCCAAAAGCTGTATAACATAACGCCTTATTCATTATGCAAACATGTACTATGTCTGATGGATGTCTGGTTGAAACATACTACATCATGAATAATTTATAAAATACAAGTTGTGTCATTAACAACATGGCCGTTATTCCGCTTGCTTGCAGACACCTGTTGTGTTTGTAATATAAATAGAGACAATAGATTGATATTATAAAGTTGATGGAATATTCAGCCATGATGGGATGAGAGATGAATATTGATTGACTATTATGACCGGATCTATTCTCTCCGCTGGCTAGATAGTCAGACGATATTAATCATTACTAATCAACTGTCTTATACATAGTCAGTAATTGAATAGAATCGTGTCTCACAATCGTGTCTCACAGGATTTTACATAGGCCATAGGACTACTGTTCCCTCTTAGCTGTATGTGCACCCAAATTTAATTATCCCCCATCCCCACTGACCCACCATAAATGCAGTAGTTTATTGAAAAAGCAATTCTAAGTTTACTCTGTAAATCCCTTTTTCAAACACCATATTTTATTTGTACACTTGTACATCTGGCCCAGGCAGTGCCAATATGATCT
Organism: Patella pellucida; assembly: GCA_917208275.1. Classification (NCBI taxonomy): domain Eukaryota; kingdom Metazoa; phylum Mollusca; class Gastropoda; family Patellidae; genus Patella; species Patella pellucida. The sequence continues at coordinate 59,895,988 of OU795036.1, read as the reverse complement.
TAAAATGATTCAAATTTTACATTTGTACAAACAACTTGCACATGCATAGTTTTGAGAGAGGAATAAAATTTGCACAGCATAAGATTTTTTCGTACACTTACTACTAAATATTAGAGGGAACATGGGTGAGGTTAATATTTCACGAGCAGTGGCACTTTCATCAAACTTTTCTAATCATTATCTCATTATATAATTGTCAACAGTATGATACAAATATTTCTAAGAATCAATTTGTTTAATATGGTTGCGTTAGTGCAGACATGGTTATAGATTCTATAGACAGTCTAATTTAGATTTTTCATTTCTTCTTTATAAATTGGTTTGCCTAACTAAAGCTACAAAAGCCAGATTGTTTACATTTATCTTAATTAAAAGATAAAAAAAATATATAATAAAGACTTTTTTATATGATTAAGCAGAAACGATAATTAAGAAAAGTTTGCGTGATGGAGAAGAATCATTATTACATTTTTAACATGATGGTGGGAAATCAATAGAAACTTACCTAAGTTGAAGAGAGAGAGAGAGAGAGAAATGAGGTTTAACGTCCACGTGACATAAACTAGGGCATATCGAAACTAATGCATGGTTCAATTTTGTTTCAATAATTCGCTTGCACATAATGGTCTTTAGCAGTGGAAGGAAACCGAAGAAAACCCACAAGGTTGGACAGGCGACCCTACTCCTTTCACGTACAACCGAGGACTCAAAACCACGCCAGTTGTCTCAATGACAGGCTTTACGACACAGCAAGCACGTGCTAACCATTCAGCCATCCAACCCCCCACCTCAGTTGGACTGGATTGATTGTATATTGTTTTGACTACATGATCATGACATGTAATACATTTTAGTACTCTTGATTGTGTTTATGTTTAACCTTTTTGCTGGTATATATATATTGGGACATTAAATGCCATTCCATTTAGAAGCTCTCCATTCAGATATGATGTTGACCTTATGATATTCCCAATCACTAACCCTGTAGGAATTACAATATATTGGCTAGACGAGGGGTCACACCAGGTCAACATGAATAAGATCTCCTTAACCATGTTTTATAATTCTACATGTAGATTGTGCCACAGAGATTGACATCAGTGAATCTAGTTTCAAATGATCGCTTCTGACAAAAGATAAATTCTGTACTTTTTTTAATAAAAGGGTTGTTTTTTTGGTGTGTTTTTAAATAAATGAAATATCAGGTTTAAAGTCAAATCAACACAATGTTTTGGTCATTTTGAGATCAAGAAATTCTGATCAATCTGAGTTACACCATGTGCGCGCTATTTGATTTCTTGCTTGTATGTAACAAGGAGTAGGGTTGCCTATCCGATCTCACGGGTTGTATCTTTGTCCTCCCATTTTTCTCCCACTACTACAGACCCCTATGAGTAGGCTAATGATTGAAATAAAATTGAACCATGCGTCAGTCTTGAAATGACGTTAAAATGGACGTTAAACCCCATTTCTCTCTCACTCTATTTATTTCATTGGTAAAAAAAACTAAAGGTCCAAATAATAGTCCAACTGGTACATGTATTTGGTTATCTACAGATAGATAAGTTAATATATATAATCTAATTTCTTCAAATCCTAAATAATGTCTGACATGAGGCTTAGATTCCTCTTCATATACACAGTATTTCGATTTGTTTCTCGTGTTCCACTCCAATTTTGTTTATACAGACGACAGTCAATCACATTTATCTGAATTTCATCCATTATCAATGAGCAGACGCGGTATGAACAAAATTAATTTGACGTCTCTTTCAAGTTGCGGAAACAAATACGACATATAAAAAGCCTTTAGGATGGTCGGAGTTAGAATTTATGACGACATACAATGAAATATTTACAGGTCACCCGTTCATTAGTTGAAATATCTGATTATATGTTTAAAGAAGAGTAGAAAGGCGGGATAAACAAATAAATGCCTGATAGAATTTTTCTATTAATTCTTCGACGAAAGAATGTTCTTGAGATACATTCATTTGCCAGGGTGAGAAATAGGGTTTACTACCATTCAACATATAAAGTCATTTTGAGAATAATATTGTTAAAATTTGTATTCCATTATTTTAGTACAAAGAACTCTTTATAGCAATGGGAGGATACTGAGTAGAATCTACAAGCTTAAACCTGTGAGCACACACTCCTCAAGGCATACATGGGTAATCAATGATACTCATACTCATACCTTACCACTGAGCTAATCAATAGAATAATCTCACCATTGGAATTCTTTAACTCTTCCCCCCCACCTCCTCCAAACTTTATTTTACCTCCATGTTTTCTATGAAATCGTCACATGACCGCCATCTTGTATAAATAATATACAATCAGTTAGTATTTGCACCAATATTTGAAGGGGTTCACGGTGGCTGAGTGGATAAGGCACAGGTTCCCTAGCCTGGAGGTCGGGTGTTCGATCCTTGCATTGGCCGAGAAAGTTCATCTCGATTTTCCGGCATGATTTCCCCTTGTCGGTGATGCAGACGAAGGGCCTGACAAGGACAGCTGCCTAGTCATTCTGATAGGACAAAAAACTGAGGTCCTGTGTACACATTGGAGTGCACGTAAAAGATTCCTTGCCAGTTGGAATTCGATATTAGAGAAGGTCGTAGCGCTGCTGCCCAGGCAAAATTTCCCTCATAGCACATGTGACACTGTATGGCATATGCCTGTCTTCCATTAGCCCCAGTTAGGTGCATAATAGTAGGATGCTAACCCCAATTCGTTCATTCCAATATTTGAAACTATAGTATATCATCAGTAAAGGACCACATGTGCATCACATCTGAGAAAAGTAAGTATTGTTGCCCAATCACTTAATAGCACTATATGTTAAGGGTGACTTCAAGGTTCTTCTCCAAGATATATTTTCTTCCTCTCCCCCCCCCCCCTCGACCACCTTGAGAGTAACTCTTGAATGATAAATTTAAATGGCTGAATAACATGAGATATAAAAAATGTGTTTCTACATTTGTATATCAATTTCACTACACCATTCTATATCTGAAATAATTTATTGAGAATTCAGTCAATAATTACTGTGTGTCATGTACAATAACTCTAGGGAACCATAAGATATGTTAATGGCTGAAGAACATGCAATAAAAACTGTGTAAAATATACAAATGACTTTTTCAACCAGAACTAACTAATTTATCAATTTTATTCGCCAACAGAATACAGAATGATTTTTACAGTAACTGTTTTCCCTGTTCATGAGTGCCTAGATTGGTTCCTTCCATCTGTTGTCAAGAGGAATATGTTTTCAGAATCACCTTTGGCACATCCATTAATGGTTTCTATTCTATGCCTGTCATGGCAGCATTGATTCCTGGCAGTTGGTCACTGTCATCAGTTCTCTTAAATTTATCAAATATTTTGATTGAAATGGAAAAAGATTTTGACAAACAAAAACAAATTTAATGATCATAGAAAATATTACAAATCTGAACGATTCTTGTTGTTATACATTTTTTGATCATATGATAATATGTTATTGTTGTAAGAACCTTATCAAAATCTCAGAGAAACATAAATCATATATGATATTCTAATCTAAGCAAAAACGTTTAACCAATAATGTTAATCTCTTGGGGTTAAAGATTGTTTTAGCAACAGGAGGCTTTTCTCTGACAAGAGGAAATTAAACCCAGTAAATAATAAATTGGAAAAATACAGAAAGGAGTTATAAATAACTTGCATGGTATATACATATCTTTTATTTTACAGGCTCCTGTATTTAACAAAATCAAATAAGTAGATGGTGTTTACATTTGAGTAAATATAATACCTCTGTCATTTTCAGACAAACATCAATATTTATAATTTTACATGTCCAATGCTGCCGAGAAGAATTTTGTCACTACATTATTGAATTCAATCTGTTAAAGAGTTCCTTTACGTGCATTCCAGTACACAGGTGGACCACAGTTTCCTGTCCCATCTAAATGGCATGGCACATGTTCTTTGTCATCAATCAAGCAAGGTATTTGCCACACATTAATTATACTTAATTGAAAATGACTAAAATGGATATACTGATCCAGTACTGAATTTCAATTGGGTGCTTATCATTGTTTACAAAATAAAACATTGTCAGTTTAATGGAGCTAGATTAATTGGTATTACTAATGGAATCAAGTTTATTTATAAAAAAGAGAATACAATATTAAGAACCACCTGATATCTTGACATTTTACACTCTTTTTATAAATAAACACTTTATTTGATTATAGGCGTTAAATAACACACTTCACATTCTTATTTCAATAAATGTCTTTCAGGTGAAATTAAAAGAAGGAAATGTGACTTTTTATTTGATTAGGTCTATAAATGTATAATACCCTCTTATTTCAGTCACAAGAAGGAAATGTGACTGTCAGTTCATTTACACATTTAAAGATACATTATCACATTCAATAAGAGAAATAAATGTACCGGCAATAACTTCAACCCAGATGTCATTGTTTTAACTATGTGAGCTGTGTTTATCTCGTAAACTATCTGTATTTCATTGACATATTCACGGGGCTTTGCATACATTCCACTTCAGCCTCGATGTATCTGCATAGTCAAATCTCAATCAGCAAGTCAAAAATGATTGTTTTCCCCAATAAGTCAAGTTACTAAAGTTCTACTGCCACCTTAATGTACCTTTATGACCATGCAAGTAAAGTATATTCAACCTTGTAATACTCAGTGGTGAGCAGAGCTGGTTCAACATAATGATATGTACATATTTTTGTTTAAAGAAGCACACTTATGAGGAGTCGAGCATGTGCATTGTTTTGCCTAATATGATACCCAGTTTTCTTGTAGTCAAGCAGGTGCATATTTCTATAAGAGGGTCAAGCATGTGCTTTCTTAGAGCCATAGGCATTGTTTATTTATTTTTATTTTAAACAAGTGCACACAGGTCTATCATTTAGTTGTTTTTTTAAAAACATGCCCACTTTCCAAGGTATCAATCATGTAAAATGTGTTTTTTGAAACAATGTCCACTTTCTGAGGAGACAGGCATGTGTATGAATGTTTGATTATTTTAAAAAAGTATCCATTTTCCACAGCTCCTCTTATCTTTTCTTAAGTGGACTGAGATCCTAGTCATGTCCACTTTAACCATCCTACAGTAAATATAATCAGTTACTATTACTAGATGTATGACTAATACCTGATAATACTCTACATTATACTCAATAGGTCCTCATGTACACATTAACATGACACACACACAGTGGTTATAATACACCTGATCACAGCCATTCATCTTTTCCTATCAATAATATAATATTTGCATAAATAGATGTGTACTTTTTCAGAAGGGGATGTTTTGATGTTTATAAGCAAGAACCCCTTTTGACCCACATGTGTCTACAGTCTAACCTGTTAAAGGGACAATACCACTCTTGCTGGCGTGGCAGGTTCAGAAAAAAAATTAGCCTTATTCTAACTTCTAGATGTTGTGTAAATTATCCATTACATCCTATTTTACTTGTCCAGAGGATTCTAAAATATGTTTAAATCCAAGTTACATTTGAAAGTGTTTATGTAAAGCTTTTCAAACCATGCTGTTTAATTTTTCCAATTTTTTTAAATTCCTTGTGTTAAGATGAAATTTTTATCATCAATTAATTGGAATATTGTAAATAGTACAATTTGTTGACCAGAATGAAGATTGGGACATATTATTCAGTTACAACAAGAGTGGTATTGGGGCTTTAAACAGGGCTTCTTAAAGACCCAATACCACTCTTCTTGTAATTGAATAATATGTCACAATCATTATTCTGGTCAATAAATTGTACTATTTTACAATATTCCAATTAATTGATAATAAAAATTTCATCTTAACACACCAAATTTTAAAAAATTGGAAAAATTTAACTACATGGTTTGAAAAGCTTTACGTAAACCTTTTCCAAAATAACTTAGATTTAAAAATATTTTCGAACCCTCTGAACAAGTAAAATAGGATGTAATGGATAATTTACACAATAGGTCGGCCACTTAAACATATTTTTTCTGGACCTGTCAAGCCAGCCAGAGTATTATTGTCCCTTTAATGTCAGATTCGATCAATACATCCCCCCCCCCCCCCCCCCGCCCGGCCTCCTTCCACCTCTGCCCACAGAATTTCATAGATATATCATTTGTCTATGGTATTAATTTAGGTAGCCTACCTTTTAAAACCTGACAACTTTTGATAATGTCCCCAGTCAGTTACAATTAACAAGTAGTCTTGTGAGTCAAGAAGTCACAGATTATTAAATTTACATGTACATGTCCATGTCAGTGTCTATTAACATGTTCAGAGCTGATGTTTCCGTGTTATTGGTTCTTGGAAGTCATCATATATTTAAATTTAGCCTTGAGTGAGATTCATCATTGCTACTAGAAGTAGTATGACTAATACATGTACTGATATTCAAGCATTGACAATTTGCAACTAGATGAAAATATCAACATGAGACACAGAGAGAGAAAGCGAGGAGGAAATGGGGTTTAACATCCACTTGACACAAACTAGGTCAATAATTTGCTTGCGTGTAGGGGTCTTTAGCAGTGGGAGGACCCGGAGAAACCCACAATGTTCGACAGGCCAGTTGATACAGCACACACGTGCTAACCATTCGCAAAACCAACCCACCCACCCCGGATGACAGAATAAAGGTCCCTTAAATTTTTTAAGACATGTATTTTCGCAGTAGCTTTTGGGATTGTTTCCCTTTCTGATCAGTGGTGTAAAGTCATGTTTCAAAGTGATGATACAGGATAGGCCAACAAAGAGAGAAATGAAGTTTAATGTCCACTCTACACAAACTAGGTCATTTGGGCACTAACTATTGGTTATTTCAATAATTTGCTTGTACGTAGGGGTCTTTAGCAGTTGGAGGAAAACAGAGAAAGCAGAGAAAACCCAAAAGGTAAAACAGGAGAATCGAAACCACACCAGTTGACTCAATGACAGATTTTATGATAGGCCTACAGCGTGCACATGCTAACCACTTGGCCATCCAACTGCACTAGGCCATCAAAACCTTAATGGAGTATTGTTTGGAACATGACATGGTCCAACCAATCATTACAAATGGTAAAATGTGTAAATGTATGACTAATACTATAGGATAAAGAATCTGATTGAAGAAGCAATCAAATGTCTCTGATCACATTGATGATGTATAAAAAGCCTTTTATCACATGCACTATTACTTCTATGTATGACTAACTGCAATGACTCAGCACAAATGATGAATAATGGCTGCTAGGAAATGGTGATGGAATGCATGTCATGTCAGCACTAAATGTCAGCAAAATTGACCAGATTATTCAGAGGCATTAAGACCGATAAAAGTACAAAACAGAAGGATTATAGAGTAGCTTAATGAATTAAGTAGACATTATTCATAGACATTCTTTAAACATATCAATAGGCACTGAATTATATCGTACAAGTGGATTTCTTATATAATTTCTTGAATGTTCTTAGATGAATAAATTAAAAGAGAGAGGACTTGTTGGTTGTTAATATTATTATAAACTTTGATAAACAATAATCAACATACAGTGTAGCATACAATTACTATAAATATATCTTAGTTCAGGATCTTATTGAAACTGGAAAACAATGATAAATGATTTCCACTGCTAAAGAATTATCAACAAGTCAGTTAGTTGAAATTTGTTCCATATATATAGAAGTCGACTTGAATTAGCCTATGAGCACTATTTCCTTGGTAAGTCAGTTATTGCTCATGTTTAGTAAAGCATCCTCCAGGCCCCGAGTTCACAAAACATTCTCAGACTTAAGTTAAGAATTTACTCAAATTTGTTCACCTTCTTTTAACTAAAATAGAGCCCTTTATAAAACTTTTGTTGTTTTAATGTACCAAATACATCAATACGAAACTATGTGCAAAGTTTTGTGTGTCTGCATCAAAGGTAATTCTCATAAACAGTGATTGAAAGTTGAGCAAATTCTCAACTTAAGTCTGAGAATGCTTTGTGAACTTGGGGCCTGTTTTTTATTGGAGATGTGCCATCTTATCTTTCAGGGCCTTGCCTATATGTAAGAGAGAGAGAGAGAGAGAGAGATGGGGTTTAATGTCCTACTGACACAAACTAGGTCATTTCGAGTCTAACATGGTTTAGTTTTTATTTCAATAATTCGTTGCGTGTGGGGGTCTTTAGCAGTGGGAGGAAACTAGAGGCCCCGGAGGAAACCCACCTCTTCGAATAATTGACTCAATAACAGGCTTTATGATACAGCGCTCATGTGCTAACAATACGGCCATCCACCCCCAACCCCTACACGTAAGTCATTCTTATATTAATTATTGCAATTAATGAATGGTGATAATTTTCCACTGTTGAAGCATTATTTTTCTTTCATCATTCAGAAATACATGTATAGAAACTGTCTGTGAACACTATCTTTGTATTAAGGTCTCCCGTAAAGAAACTGAAAGCTTAAACTGCATCAAATGTCTAGATCCTAGGTGTGAGGCCTGGGGTATTTTTGAGGGTGACAGTAATTACATTTCGTACATTAGGATATATTGTGCACCGATTCCCTCTGATTACATACATCATCTACTATAAAAAAATAACAGTATAAAATGGATTTCTGGATTGTCATAAGATGTTTTCTTTCATATATATTATTTGATATTATAAGACTGCCATAAATACATGTGATATCATATCATCACAATTCACAACCTCTAACCACTAATCAGAACAATTAACATGTTGATGATCATCAACTCCTATTCACAGTCCAAACATAAATCATTGGTGAGTTTCTGTCTTTATTCAGGACTTCAGGCAATCATTATTTATATCACTGTAAATATCTCCAGCTGAGAAGTTAAATGTCATAGTTCATATGTCTGATCAAAGTTCCTACTACTGTAATAAGAATAACATTTTACAATATTTACTGTTAATTACATAGAAATATTCATGTAAATATAGCATTATCAATGTTTAATGTATTTGCTTTGTTTTTTCCCCTGAAAATGGACGAAGTAATATATTGTTATTATTGAGTCACAATGAACCATTTTCTGGGGTTAATAGCAATTTTCATGTAAATATAGCAAAATCGATATTTAATTAGGTTTTATCTATGAATTACATAGTGAAAATAAAGCATTTAAAGCCATTAAAAGTCAAAAGTCATTGTTCAATGACTTCATTCGGTTAGAAAATTAGTTTTATTTAGCCCACCTGAATTGCTATAGAAGAAATTTTTATTTATGACAATTACGATTTGTAGGTAGGCTACTGTTTCTTTCTAAACGTACTGTGCCATAAATGACAGCGTTCTGTGCCATAAATGACATTGTGCTGTGCCATAAATGACATAGCACAGATATATTTAAAAAAAAAAAAATGGTTCATTAGCAAATAAATATAAGTCTTATTTATTGATCACACGATAAAATTTACATCTATGTGCTATCTATTGGATCTTTCTTTTTTAAACCCATTTTGAAATATGTGATTATATATTTATTCCGTAAAAGAATAAGTGGAATATTGCTCGAAATTCATTGAAATATAAAATAAACCTTATTTTTCCTACTGCTGTGAAAGATTGTAGACGGAATGCATGCCGAAGTATTAAATTCTTTTAACATTAGGTAAGAATTTGGTAAAATATAAGGTTTACATACTTTTATAAAATTGTAAAGGGCTGTTCAAAACTTTGCTGTTAATGAATGTTGAAGAAATATTGGATTTTAACCAAAAAATCAATTAGAAGTGACCATTTTGTACTTAAATTTTTCTATTTGCCCACAAATTTGTATCTTAGAGTGACATTTTATTCAGTTTGATTTTATTTAATTGAGAATGACAATAAAATGTTTTTTTATGTTGACAGCATAATACAATCTCTGACTGCTCTTAATATGCTATTTTTGACATAAATTTTTCTGTTTGCCCACAAATTTGTATCTTACAATGACATTTTATTCAGTTTGATTTTATTTGATATAGAATGGCAATGAAATGGGATTTATGTTGACAGCGTAATAGATCTCTGCTCTTAGCTCAATAATTTCTCCATTTTAATTTAATATAAACCACAGATACATGAACAATGCAAGTACATGACTACAATTACCCACAACTACTGTCATTATTTCTACTTCCTGTTTCCCAGGGGGTCATATAATTCTATAGAATCATGTCTCATTATATGGTCACTTAAATCTCTTCCTTTGATGCGATATAATTTAGTTACTGAGTAAGATCTTAATTCCCTTTAGGATCAGATTTTATTCGTCTCAGCCTTAGATTACAGAACTCGAAATTAAGATGAAATTGGGTCAACAAATGTCCTACTTTTCTGCACTAACAGAGTGGAAAACGTCATGATAAAAATAATAATGTACATTTATAATTTCGCTCACTCCATCCATATTGCATGCTCTAAAGCACATGGAAGATATTAGTCCTGGTAATTGTAACAAACAAATGAATTTGTGTTATTGGTGAAATTTTGCTGGGACTAATCTTAGTCAAATTCCAACTGTCAAGGTTTTTTTTTTACACTAGTTCTTGGTTTTTCGTCCGACTACATGTATGTGCACCAATGGGTTACCTTGGAACCTTCTTAGAAAACACTGGGATTGATTCAGTGCCCTACTCACTGAGACAAATGAAGAAAACCTGCAGATGTGACATAAAAAATTCAAGGTAACAGGAGGTAGCCTCCAGTTACCAATTTCCCCAAATTGGGACCCGCTCACCAACTTAAAACTTATCCAGGCAATATGGTAGCAGAGCTGGCAGGTGTGGCTATTTTCAATATAATCAATTACTATTTGTAAAGTGAAGAATATTTGACCTTAAATATGAATGAACACCTAATTAATTAATTATTTAATTATAAAGTTATTCAGATCCTGCTATGTATTCATGTAACATCGCGCCTCTTAAATTGGGTCCCATATGTTTTACAACTGTTTTGTCTTCAATGTTACTAATTAAACCAGACCAACTTTGCACAGAGGTTGGCTGGCCGCCGAATGATCAAACATGTTTGATGTTGATCAACAGTCCTGTTGTCCATGTCTGTCAGGTACTCCCAATTTAGCAACCCCTAATTGCTAATGATTTACTGAAATAAAATTACATCTGATGTTAGGCCCAAACCCCACATCTCTCTTTCCTTCAATTGTTACACTAAGGATGGCTTGTATTAATTCACAATATGATTATCTGAAGAAATGAAAGTTGAACAGGGTTAATTATTGTTTTTACTACTTTTGTTACGAGTGACAACCTCAGATAATTATAAACATTAGTTAAAGAGTTTAACAAAGAGTTGGCTATTTTTGTTATAATAGCTTGAAAAAAGATAACGTAATATGAATAATTTGAAAATTTCATTCAAATTACTCTATTGTGAGCAAAGATATTAGCCTTTGAAGGTTTGACAAAACGTGTGCGATAATTGCAACAACCTAAGCTAAGTCTCGCTCCTCTATTTTTAAATTAATCAAGAATGGCTGAACCTGTTCTTATCTGTTTAAAATTGGATAAATTTGATGCCATCTCGAGAGATGACTATGGTCTGGATCAGTTAATTAATGTTTAATTAATAAGTCAGATAACTTTTCAGGCCTAAAGAAAGACCTATAATAGCCAGATTTAGCTCTTGCATAATGTATGTTTAAAAAGGTTTACAATTCTGAGTGTTATCAATCGGATACAGAGATCCTACTTTGTTTTGTTGTCTTTCATATAGATCTGTATTTCAATCAGATGAGGTTAACATGAAACAAGAGAAATCCAGGTTTAATTAGTTGCTTCACTGAATTAGCTTTAAAGGGTCAATCCCGATAATGTTTTTGATAATTAAACTCTTTAATTTTGTGTTAAAATCCATTAAGATCCCCTACCATAGGGCCGAGCAACTAACTCAATAAATGTGATACGTTTTCAAACAACTTAAACCCACAGTCTTCATCTTGAAATGGACTCTGGTGTCCCAAACTGTATTATGCGGTGATTTGATTAAACCAGAGTTTTAGTATTTTTAAAATAATGTGTTGGTGAAATTTACCTTTTGTTATCAAGTACAGCACATGGACTATTTACCGAGTATACCTCTAAAGGAACGGGAATCAAATATCACACAAAGAAAGAATTGACCTGAAATCTTAAAAGGGTTACGTGTCTGGATAAGCTGTTTTAACGCTCACCTCCAAATGACTCTATATACACCAGTCTTCTATATTTTAGCATTTAAATTTCATACGTATTCGGACTTTTATTTTTGTGCTCTGTTTTAATTAGTAGCAGGTGTCATGCACATAGCAGGGTATTCTTACTCTTTTAGAACATTTGATACCACTTCTCACACACCCTAAATATAGGTTCAAACCAGTTGGCTATAATATGTGATAGGGTATGCAGACTCTTTGCAGAACATCTAATACAACCTGCGCTTTATATCAATTTGAGTAAATATTGTGTTACCTTAATGACTTCCCGTTTAAAAGCCCTGTGTATGACACTATGGCTAAAATATGTTAATATTTATCATAAAAAGTCTAAACAAAAAATATGTCTGCCATTTTGAAAATATTCAGGATACATTCCGAACAAAGTTGATAATATTGGCAAAGTATTTAAATAACTGTAACTAAAGAAACAAGATCTCCTGGGGATGAAAGTAATTTAATAAAAATAACGCCTTTATTCCAAACAACAGCAACAATATTGACATATATGGCATGGTGACCCTCACACATCAAATCAAACCATGCAGCCATATTGCTGTACAAAAGGAACTCTCTAGAGAAAGAGGTAACAATCATATAACCCACATCTTCACTTAACCTTCGATCATGTCGTATTTCATCCCATCACAAGACTCCATGGAGATTACAGATATTGTTATTTTGCTGAATATCGATACATTCCGACAGTTGAAACCAGTAACGTAGAACAGCAGCTATAAGCCTAACGTTCATTTTATAGATTACAACTATACTGCAGAAAATGGATTGGCTACTTTTTGTTTCTCATTCACTAAACTAATTTTAACAGAGGAATAATATCAAAACGGTTGCAATAATATTTCACGACTCCGCAAAATTTTCAATTAATATGACAGTGTGGCGGAACATTGACAACTTATTTTTAATGCGATATTTACAACTGTGGATTGACAAGTATTTTTTTTTTAATGTGATACTAGTGTGATATAAACACAGAAAGAAATGGAGATAAACACCTCGTTAACACAAAACTTTTCCCAATTTGAGATGAATAGATGTTTACTTTTTTATGGTCGTGTTGAAAATGTTATTGAAGAGAATCTGTCATGGGTTATTTTTACTAGCATGTCAATTCATCAAGGGATAGAAGGCAAAAACTTATTTCTCTAATTTGCAAGCAAATTCAATATGTCATAGGGTATTTTTACTAGCATGCGAATTCAACAAGGGATAATAGGCAAAATCTTTTTTTTCGAATTTCAAATCTTTTCTGATGTTCTGAAAATATGTAGCCATATAAATGAATAATTCTATTCAAAGGTTATAAATAATCATTTATACAAATGATTTACACTCTAGTCTCAATCTAATTTAATTTATGAAAGTTGGATCTCCAAAAATATGATGAATTGAACATTTGTCTGAATTTCTCAACAAATAATGATGAAACTGAAAGAAATCTTTGTGAACATATTGTGATGACATGAACAACCTTATTATGGTGTTGAGAGAGAGGGAGAAATGGGGTTTAACCTCCACTCGACACAAACTAGTTCAATTTGGGACTAACATGTGGTTTAATTTTATTTCAATATTTCGCTTGCGCATAGGGGTCTTTAGCTTTGGGAGGAAACTGGAGAAAACCCACGAGGTTGAACAGGAGATCTTACTCTTTGTCGCGTACAACCGGGGATTCGAAACCAGGCCAGTTGACTCAATAACAGGCTTTATGATACATGTACAGCGCGCACATGTCAACCATTCAGACATCCCCCCCCCCCCTATTATGGGGTTGATATTTAACTCTGTTTTTCTTTGTTAAATTTTAAATAATCATCAATTTGAATACCTTTTGGCAGGGAAAAAATTGATATTTTCCAAAAAATGCATACGAGGGTCTGAAGTAGAAGAAAAACGACACACATTTGACAATTTTTGCCTCCCTCTATGTAACAATTCTCTAAATTAATGTTCAATATTTCCAAGATTTAACATTAACTGTCATTATGTGACATGATTTTAATGAAAGTAATTTGGTTAAAATACTGATACTGATTCCAAATTATCTATTTAGAGATTCTGAAATACACTGTAAGGGTCTACACAATATATACTTGTACTCTTCTTTGAGTGGCATGATCATTTGCTTGAAAACTTTTAGAGAACCCTCAACAAAACGTTGCTTAAATTAAAACAGTAATTGTGTTTCATATTAAGCAGGCCTGTCGGAAGCGGGCGGGTACGGGGGGCTGCAGTCCCCCCCAAATAATCTGCTCGTATATATCCCGTTTATTGGGCAGGCTACGTTTGCTCGCAGCCCCCCCCCTAATATCAATATCGTTCTAACAGGCCTGTTATGGTTTTGTGTTCCTATACATGTACTAATGTAGGCTAGTTTACCAATGATAATAAGAAATTGTGTTCCTTTAACTCTACTCTAGACAAGGGTCGGAATTGAATTTAGCCTGATTTATAGACTTCAATAAAACATTTTATATTGATACTAGATTATCCAGACTGTTGATCAATACAAGAAAGTCTGATAAAATTAATCACATCTTTTGTTCAAGACTACCCTTGATGTAAATTTAATTATTTTCAACGTGTGAACGACACGATTCTATTTCCTGTTTCCATTATATAACTCTTTTACTAAAATCAATAACAACCTTATAGCAATTTTTTTTACGAGCCAGTTGTTGAGAGTCGAGACCTATAAATGGACATCAAAACCAGGCAAGGTTTTATCGCACTCCATGTTATCTGTCTGCTTGGAAATAATCCAACGATTCCCTGCTAAACATCAGTAGATGGGTAATCCTTAAGAGGTTCTGAGAATTATCCCAGCATGGAATTGGTCTGCACTTGAAAGTAATTCTTTTACCTTCAGATTCAGACAGAGAAAATAAATTTTTTTGAAGGAGAAGCAATGCTTGAACATAATATTACAACAACAGTCAAAACTATTGTACATGTACAGTACTGGACAAATTTATAATTGTGATGAAAATGGATTCTTTAAGAATGAACTGTTGATCAAATGATGACATTTGAACATATTCGCGTGAAATTTTGCACACATGCCCATGGTCTCACTTTTTGCAATGAATGTACGATCGACGTCGCTCATGACGTAATAACGTCATAGCGACTGATGACGTCATTATCGAGCTTAATGATGTTTTTTTCTTCAGTTTTTGAATATGTGCATTATATAATTATTATAAGGTAGAAATACCAAGTAACGCTTGGGTGGTAGTTGACTCTGATGATATGATCTATCTCTTATATTTGGTATGTCCTCCTTTGGCTTTTATCAAGGCATCAACACATCGTGGCATTCCCTGAATTAGACCCTTGCACTGTCTTTTGATGTTTTCGGAATGGAACCTGACCATGATTAGGCAGGCTATCAAGTCCACTTTATTAGTTATGGGGGCATCATGTATTTCGCCCTTCAGTGTGTCCCAAAACATTTCGATTTGGGGACATCTCAAGTGAATTGCCGGCCAATCAAGAACCATGATCTTTATTTTCTGGAATCAGACTTTAGAGCGTTTGATGACATCACGCACGTTCAATGTCTTCATCGTCATTCGATTGTCTCATGGTCATGTCAAATACCACCCAAGTGTTACTTGGTATTTCTATCTTATAATATTTCTATAAAGGCCATGTTCAAAAACTGCAAGAAAACATCATTGTGGTTGTTAATGACGTCATCATCCGGGATCTATCTCTTATATTTGGTATGTCCTCCTTTGGCTTTTATCAAGGCATCAACACATCGTGGCATTCCCTGAATTAGACCCTTGCACTGTCTTTTGATGTTTTCGGAATGGAACCTGACCATGATTAGGCAGGCTATCAAGTCCACTTTATTAGTTATGGGGGCATCATGTATTTCGCCCTTCAGTGTGTCCCAAAACATTTCGATTTGGGGACATCTCAAGTGAATTGCCGGCCAATCAAGAACCATGATCTTTATTTTCTGGAATCAGACTTTAGAGCGTTTGATGACATCACGCACGTTCAATGTCTTCATCGTCATTCGATTGTCTCATGGTCATGTCAAATACCACCCAAGTGTTACTTGGTATTTCTATCTTATAATATTTCTATAAAGGCCATGTTCAAAAACTGCAAGAAAACATCATTGTGGTCGTTAATGACGTCATCATCCGGGATGACGTTATTACGCCATGAGCGACGTCGATCGTACATTCACTGCAAAGTGTGAGACCATGTTGGCATGTGTGCAAAATTTCATGCGAATTTGTTCAAAAGTCATCATTTGATCAACAGTTCATTCTAAAAGATTTGATTTTCTCCGCAATTATGTTGCTATTAATTTGTCCAGTACTGTATACTATTGGTAGCATTCTCTAAAAGCACACTGCTTGAGTACAACTGTCTTTACTAGTCTGAATAGCGAAGAAAAATAGAATGTTGAAATTTATTTCATTTCTCTGAACCCTGATCTTATTATTGGCTCAGTGGATAAGGCGTTGGTTGGCCGAGAAAGCTCATCTCAGTTTTCCGCCGTGATTTCCCCATATCAGTGATGCAGAAGGAGGGACTGACAAGGTCAGCTGCCAAGTCGTTCGGATGGTACGAAAAACCAAGGTCCTGTGTACACATTTGAGTGCATGTAAAAAATCCCTTGGCAGTTGGAATTCGATATAAGAGTAGGCCATAGGGCCGCTGCCCAGGCAAAACTTCCCTCATAGCACACTGTATGGCATATGCCCATCTTCCATTAGCCCAGACTAGGTGCATAATAGTAGGACGTTAAACCCCATTTCATTCATTCATTCATTATTATTCCCCTGCAACCTATGCCTATATATATAGTGTTTAAACTTTTTCCCTTGGTTAGATTCGGATGATTTAACACAATTTTTCGATTTTAATCTGCATAGCATATGTTACAATTAATACCATCTTATTGTAAATTGGTGTTTGTCTTTTGTTTTGAAATTCATCATCATGAGACTATACATGTATTCCATTGACGCCACTAGACTATACTTATCTCCAGTACGCCAATCAAATGTCAAGAAAACTTGCAGTTAGATTCTGGAATCGATATGTTAATTCATCCATACGAAAGTGGTTGTCTAATCTCAAAATAGTTTTAATGTCAATGAAGGCAAATGAAATGAACAGCGCAATTTAAACAGAAAATAATAAATCATTTGAGGTGTTGAAATTAAAAAAAGAAGCATTCAAAGTTTAGCAGATTGACAAACAAGAGAATAGCCACATTCTTGATATATCAATACCAAATATCCATATTGGTGCCTACATTTCGTTATGTAATACTAGGTCTACATTGCAGTACCTATTAAATTCACTAACATTCATTTAAAGTCTCTGGTTTTCATTGGAGGGATTGCTAATTCCCTGAAAACTACAATATTGTCCAAGTTAAACCTCTAAAAGGATTATCATTCTCAAAATGGTACTGTTTAATTATGTAATTTACAAATTAAAGGTATCAATCATAAACTGTAAATTCGTCAACATTCAGCATCCACCTCATGCGATGCACAAGCAAATTATTGAAATAAAAATTAAACCATATGTTAATCCCGAAATGACCTAGTTTGTGTCGAGTGGAAGTTAAACCCCATTTCTCTCTCTATATATATATGAACTATAAGTTGTAATGAATGTCTTGCAGTAGGCAGGATACACTTATTCCTATTGGAACACAACATACCACTTTTATAAACTGATAACTTTGGTATTAGAATATACTTTTTTGATAATTAGGATTTAGGTCAGTTTATATTACCTTATATCTTTGGATTAGGTATTGATTATATTACCATGGTTACCGTGATAAACACACAGGCATCTTATTTATTATTGATATAAATAATTGTATCATCATCATCAATTACCATTGAGACTGACAGATTGTTACTGAACCTGGCACTTGATTTAACATATAGCATAGCTCTGATTACCGGTACTTACTTACTTACAATACATCCATGTATGTTTACTTATTTGAAACAAAATACAGAGGGTTTAACATCCACTCGATACAAATTTGGTAATTTCAGGACTAATATATGGTTCAATTTGATTTCAATAATTTGATTGCGCGTAACAATGGGAGGAAACCAGAGGACACAGATAAAATCCACAAGGTTGGACAGGCAACCTTACTGCCTGGCTGTCACATACAAAAGGGGAATCGAAACATACTCAATGACAGACCTTTTGATGCAGCATTCACAAACTAAGCATTTGGCCATCCAACTCCCCTTTTTGATATAATATATAACTAGCGTCAGTGATGTCAGTGCTTTTCAGGCTATAAAATACCCTAAGACACCCTGCTGTCCTCGGTTTCAATAATCATAAGGCTTTTTTCCTAACCATTCTCAGTTACATATTGTGACCTGCAACAACTGGTTTAGCCATGTATAGAGCCTCAATTTGTTCATCTTATAGAAGTTATTTTATTTGCAGTACAGTCGTCCTACATTCACCAAAGAATTTCTCAAAGGATAGGGTTTGGGTCGCAAAATTTGTATTTCCCACATAAAGATGTGATTAAACAAAATGAAATGGGTTTTTGCATAAGCCAATGTTTAATCCCCTAATAACACACAGAATCTGAATAACACTTTTAATCTTGAAGATAAGTAACATAATATAGTCAGTTTTTGATTTCGGTCTAGTAATGTAACATATACCCTTAATTAATGGTGAAAGAATGACTTAAAGGACTGGTGTGCTAACAATCATTCTTATCTACAAAGAAATATAATGAAATGGAGTTAAGTGTCCTACTCTTCTACATGTACACCTAACCTGGGCTAATGGAAGATGGGTATACGCCATACAGTGTGCTATGAGGGAAATTTTGCCCAGACAGCAGCGCTACGGCCTACTCTAATATCAAATTCCAACTGCCAATGGATCTTTTACATGCATGCCGAACGACTAGACAGCTGTCCTTGTCAGGCTCTTCATTCTGCATCACTGACAAGGGGGAACCACGCGGGAAAATCTAGATGAACACCCGACCTCCAGGCTAGCGATCTAGCATCTTACACACTTAGTCATAGAATTTTCAGGTATTAATGTGTTGCTTTCGATTTTTCTAGAGGCAGATTTCAAAATCCATGATGTGTTCTTGTTGCAGTAACAATCATTGATTGCATGCTACTAGATTAAAACATGCAATATTGATTATAACACACAATGATTTGTATAATAATCAGAGGTAAAATACAAGTACATGTAGATATCAACCAGATTTATTGATTATAGAAACCTGAACAGGTGAATCAGTCTACCTATATATATATACTACACCATATATATTGGTTTCTCGCATGATATTTCAATATGATGCGTCACCATACCATTTTAGATTACATCCTGACATAAAAGTGAGCCAAGTATGTATATATTATCATATGTAAATTGTACTGAGTAATAACATAAAATGGACAATGGCGCTAGAAGTACTATATGTTTCTTGGTACAGGATAAGTTTTTTGACAACAGATATATACAATTTGCATATAGATAGTAGATGTATATTAAATAAAAAATTTGTAGACAGATACCCAACATATTATGTATAAATAGTAGATGAATATTATATACACAATTTGTGTAGACAGTAGATGTATATATCCAATATTATGACTAGATATAGTAGATATACAATACTCTTACAGATGTAGATGTATATATACCCCATATTCACATTTACCTATTTATATAGTACATGTAGACGTACATATTATGTACATATTATTTAAACAGCTATATTGTAATAGAAAGACATAGATGATATATTTCTTTATAAAAGATGTGCTGGTAATATACTGTTGACTGGAGTTAAACAAAGACACCAGCCTGGTACAAATACCACAATTTATATAAACTGACACCGGTTTTTTTTATGAATAAACACATCTGTTGAATTGTAATATCTTATCTGATATCCCTATACTTTATCCCCAAAATAAACGCAAAATATTCAATATCATTTAAGAGATATCATCTAGTATTAACATATAGGCCTTATACGAAACATTTATTGCAAGTATTGAATATACATGCAAGCAGGGCTTCTTTTTAAAAATTTCATCACAAATGAAACTTTGAAAAATAAATTCATGTTTTATGCTTTTTATTCATGGTAGGGTATTGTGAATTCACATATGTCTTTACCACTTTGTCAGCATGATGAACACAATGTAAGTTTAATTATGTATCAATAAGAAAATAATACTTGCAACCTATACAAAATAAATGAAAAGAAATACGGTTGAATGTTCAACTTATTTTGGCACCAAACGGGGGCTAATGAAAACAAGCATACAACATGGAGTGTGCTATGAGGGAAATTTTGTAGAGAAAGTGGAATTTCCACCTACTCTTCTTCAGTCCTTTTATGTGATAAATGCCAGTGATTATAAGGTTGGACCTTCTTTCTTCACAGAAAATGAATGACTAGGAAATCTAATGCTAGGATCCCACTATCACAATTCCTGCTGCGATTGAAGTCGTGGTTGTAATTGTGGAGTATAATCATGATGATCCTATCAGGTCTTATCAAATATTAGTGGTCAGTTTGTAGCAATCGTGTTAATTACATCAAAACGTATCCGAACATTTCTGCACAATCCTATCGTAATGCATCACGCTATAGTGGGAACCTTGCATAAGGAACTTTCATCTTTGTTATTGAACCTGGGACCCCGTTGTATACTGATAAGCCAAAATAATTGGCATCAAAATATAAAAATATTCAATAATTGTCATCAAAAATCCAAGACTTTTGGTTGAATATTGTAACAATGAATATTTTTTGTAACCACAGAAAATATACAACTGTTAACCACTACCATGGCAAAATGTTCTGGCAGTATTTTGGCTTAATAACAGTTGTTTTAGTTCAAATGACTTTCACTGAGGTAATGTTGAATATGATAAGTATATAGTAAATTATGAGATAAATGTACACATGTCAACATAGCTAATAAACAATCAAACAATGTTTACATGGTGATCTTTTGACACAGGTATTTACAGTTAAATTCTACACGATCTTTACCTAGTCACTTAATAGTTTATCGTATGTAGGGGGTCACATTTATACATTCCATGTTCAACAGAATAAACTAAGCACACATGTACAGGTATTCAAATTAATACATTAGGTGTATATATACATGTAAATGTTGGGTATTCAAATGAACATAATTATATTGGATATTTAGTAACGTGAACACATTATAGCATTAGGTATTCAAATGAACAGAGAAGCATTGGGTATTCAAATAAACACATTAATAGTAGATATTGAAAGGAACATATTACCGGTAATATTATTTTTAATCACAGATGTACTCATGTTAATGACATTATTATAACACTTTTAACAAGAACACCACTTTACATGGGCCAAGTTATGCAGGTTGGGCGATGACGTCATGATCGTGCTGTGACATCGTCAACCGCAATAATACAATTTTTGCGGAAAATTTGAAACTAGCTGTCTGCTGTAAGAGACAGTTTACGGCAAAATGTAGGACATTTTTCAAAGATGGCAACATAATGGAAGTTATCTACTCGCACATACATGTACAAACAAAAGCTTGAAATGTGCCTTTAAAGCAATTATTGTGCGGCTCTTGCAGTTTATTTCTAATCGAGCTAAGATTTAATTTCGGTCTTCGGCTAACTTGGATCTTTGCGTAACTCGGATAGGTCAGTCCACTTAGACTTATGCGAAGTTTGCTGTAGATTTATGTACAATATATATTTGTAGAACTGTTTGTTTATGTCCCTTGAGTTCAAATTTGGTTAAGATAAAATGATTCCAATAATGTAATGTACTTCACAGTAATAAACAGTATTATACATGTATTCATTATTATTATTAATGATTTGGTGTCTCTCCTCTTTTATGTGTATTACCGGTATATAGAAATATTCAAATAACATATACATGTATAATCCCTATTTCATACCTAATATAATATATACCCACTGTTATAGTCGACCAGACTAGTCTCAGCTTTCTTACATTAGGTAGAAATACAAATTCTTAATAATATATAAATAGACTGAATGTAATGTAACCAGGAAAGAATTTATAAAAAATGAAAAAGGGTTTAATGTCATATTTTCTGCACTGACTGGGCTAATGAAGACGGGTAAAATTCATTTATAAATAACTATAAATAAAATTTATGTGCAAGGGTCGGAAAATAGAATGATAGTGTGTGCAAAAATTGCATGTGAGGTTTTGCAATTCCACCATTGTACATTATTTTAATGTTATTCTTAAAATTGAACAGAATAAAAAAACAGCATTTTTTCGGTCAAATGTGGTTTATCATTTACTTTACCATGATAAAGATTTCGTATTTGCCATGTATGTAATATAATTTTTATGTTAAGGGTCCCCCAAACTTGGAGCCTCAAACCCAAACATGGAGCCTCAAACCCTAAACCCAATAATGACTAAATCCATCCCTGTACATTATGTAATACAATGTAATTTTTGCTGCTATTAAAAAGGCAGTTTGTGTAATAACAAATAATATCACTTATACTCCCCAATACAAAGTGTCATTACCGAGCATGATATTATTACTAGTAAAGCATTTTGTGTATTATTTGCAATGCAACAAAGATAAAATGGCTAACCGCAAGATAACCATAATACAGTGGATAAGTCGCCTACCTGTTCTTTGTGTTGAGATGGTTTCGCTTCTGTAGCAGACGACACTGCGATTACAGCCAGGACAAAACCCCACAAAAACATTTCCCCTCTCATCTTTCACAATTTATCTACCCATATATTCCAAAATACTACAATAAAAACATAGAACTATGAAAGACCTAGCCCGATTCTCAATCCTCGATCCTTTTATGGCAGTAATACTCTGGTTGTCATGTAAACGCACGCTCACATCACGCTGTCAGCTTCCAAACGACAGAAGCAGTTATAAAGAGTCGAGACAGAGCGTGCTTTATCATTCCATTAATTGAAAGGAAATATGAATGTACATTCAAAACGTATGTTTTGATTATTCGTCACGGTTATGTAATAATAACATTTTTTAAATAAATCTATGTAATTGATTTTTTTTATAATCGACAATGGCGACTTACCTTTTAAGGCTGAATTAGGATCGACCTATCTCCATAGTCCAACTACTGCCAATAGATGGCGTTCTGTTCAGTCATTATAAATGATAATAATAATAATAACGGATGTGTGTTCAATAAAGCGAGGGATGTTAATAGAACTATTGCTAATGATCAGACACTGGGCTTATTAATTCAATTTCTGGTGGACATTTGCAACAATAGAAATACCGTGACCTTGTAATTTGAGTAGAATTCAACTAATATACCTATTAATAATTAATGGACTCGTCCAAATAGTGGCTCGATATTTTACCATGAATTATTCAATATACCATGCTCTTAATATTAACCAGTTAATCGGATATTGCGCCATTATTCATTGTTATATTACCCCCGTATAACCGATACATGTGTAAACAACAAAGATAGTTGATGACCTACTTGCATTTTACCGCCAAACATCCCCGATGAGTAATCGCAAGGGTACACAATGGCGCGCTAATTTGTATTCATGGGCACGAAAAAACTTCTCCTTTTTTTCTAATTCAGAAAGTTTTGATTTCAGCTGTTATGTAAAGTTCAAAATGTTTATCGTGGATGTGTTTATTCAAATAATAACATAACATATTTTTTTAAAGTAAAATATTTAAACATATCTGTTACAAATGAACTACCGTATTTCCTCGAATACAACCCCGGCCTCGATTACAACCCGGGCCTCGAATAGAACCCGGGGGTAAGAGGGTGTTGAGATAAATACAACCCGGGTCTCGAATAGAACCCGGGTCTCTAATATAACCCGGGTCTAACGTAAAAACTGAATACTCCCTGTGGCTGTCTGCTTGTTTTACTTGTCCAAAATGTCAATCCTATAGAAGATTTTGAAGCATTAATTCGGGTCTGAATAAATACAGCCCGGCCTCGATTATAACCCGGGCCTCGAATAGAACCCGGGGGTCGGGGGGTGCTGAACGAAATAGAACCCCGGGGTTGTATTCGAGGAAATACGGTATATGCGGGTAGACAGGATCTAACCACACAGGCCAAAATGAAGTATAAACAAAGAAATATAATTATTTTCTTTTAGTAGATAAAACTGTTGGAAGCAATTATAACAAAAATAAATTAATACAAAATGTAATATTGACGTTTAATTAAGGACCAACAAAACTGTTTGGAGCCATAATATATATATTATATATATATATATATATCCCGTCTTCAATTAGCCCAGGTTAGGTACAGAAGCGTAGGACGTTAAACCCCATTTCATTCATTCATTAATATATACATATATAAAAAATAACACAAAAAGTAATATTGACGTTTTATTAAGGACCAACATAATTTCATAATTATTAATTTATTCATTCGGGGGTGGGGGCTGCAAGGGGTAGATCGAGCTTCTATTAATGGCGTCTTAGTGAGAGGTCACACTGACATACCACATTGCGATTTTGAAAACATTTTGCTGTTAAAAACATTTAATCACTCTATTTTCAAGACAAGCAATTTAACCATTTTGGGTCAATTTTATGAGAAAATTGTACAGTGACTTCGGCGCCCTTCTGAAAAAAAAGCCACCATGACTAATTATATTTTGCACCTTACAAATTTAAAAGCTTCGTAAGAAAATAAATGTATATCGCTCTATAGTCTATATTTATAGTTTGACGATATAGACGCCCCTGCTGAAAATTGAAGTCTGCTAAAAAAAAAAAATATATATATCAACAGCCATAACACCACTGCAAGTCTGGTGGGTGACGAAGGATTTTGCAAGTGCAGCGGCGTCTCCGATTAAAAACCATTTAACAGTCAATGTGTATTTTTACGTGTACTCCAATGTGTTCCCCGTTGGGTCACAGTTGTTCGACTAGGCAAAACCTTACATTTCAGCCTCGAAATTTATCTCAACCCACGCAGTTTATCATTTTGGAATACAATGCATGCAGTGGAGTGGGGTTTAAGGTTGAGTAAACACGTTGCTTTTGAAACCGAAGGTTTTATTTCTACGGTTATTGTAAAGCGAAAAGGAGAAGTTTGCGTAGTTCCGATAACTGCCACTATAAGATCTACATCGACAAACATTAATTCTCTCCACCGACTCTAGACAATCTTGCTCTACTCCATTAATTGGATTTTGTTTATTTTGATATTAAATAAAATTAATTAGATAAGACAATTAATTAGATACCTTCGACATACTTTATATACTAGAACCCGTTTCAGGTCTTTCTTTAGGCCTGAAAAACTATCAATCAGATATTAACTTAATCATCCAGAGCACAATCACCTCTCCATGTAAACGCTAGCCTGTGATATTTACTGGATTAGAATCCGCTTTGCTGCTCAACATGCATTCATGATTTAATCATGAACATGAAATGGACAATCGAGACTATGTTTTTATCACTAAATTCTCGGTTCAGGGTGGATCAATTTGACTGAAATTTTCAGCAAATGCCGTTTACATTATCTAGTTTTTGACTATTTAGTGAAAACAACTGCCAACTCTTTATCTAAACTTCCATATATGTAAGACGTTGGCTGAGTTGGCTCGCTAACCTAGAGGTCGGATGTTAGTGGTCCAGGTCAGGGGGCCCGGCAGGGGACAGCGTATAGTCCTTCGGATTGGACCAGACAAGCGAAGCTCCTGTGTACACATCGGCATGCACGTAAAATATCCCCTGGCAGCTGGAATTCATTATAAGAGTATGCCGTAGTGTCGCTGTTCGGTCATAGCACGACTTGTGACGCATGTTCGTCTTCATTCGCCCAGTCTGAGCAGAACAGTAGGACGTTAAACCCCATTTCATTTCATTTTCTCTGTGTGCAGCATGTTTTAATTATACATATGGATCGTTAAATTCAATGTCGGAACCTTAGTCAACATAAACAAACAGAACGTGTTAGTTAATTAAGTCATACAGTAAGAGTACTCATATACTTACTAAGGAATAGATAAAACAAAACATTTATGGTAAAAATAAAACAAAACGTTTTTGAAAATACAAATACGTTTTCTATTTTTCATATAATCTGACACAAATACAATATCCATACAGACGTAACTCGACCTTCAAAGAGGCATAGTATCTTCTAGGCGTCCACCGTCTGGCGACATGGTGCCTGGTTTCAATTTCAGTCATTCGGTACTAGACTCGAGTGATTAATTAGTTTGTCCCGACCGCTTGGACTAGAACTAGTTATTGTTCCTCCCGATTTTAAAATGAAAATACTGACTTTATTTATAGCATTTCTCCCTTTTCAACATTTCCCGTCTTTTGCATGTCATTTTTGAAGACTTTTTGGAATAATATATAATTGAAGAGTAGTGTTTGGACTCACGCACGTCTCCTGTCGTGGCTTGAGGAATAGTTTTGATTTTGAGGCAGAAGTATAATAATAATAATAATAATAATATCTTTATTTCAAAAGGGTGAACAATCTAGGTCCGATATGTATGGACCTTTCTGACACGTTGTGCCCTTTATAACAAAAACAATAAAATGGGAAATCGTGCACATTTTTTTAATGACGTCCGAGTCTATAGATTGCCTTGACGATTTGTAGGACAGATCGAGATGATAAAAATCCTTCAATAGTCTTCAGGTGTTCGGCTCGTTGTGGTTATAGAATGTACAACGAAATTGTATAGGCCAAGAAACAGCACGGATTTAACAGTGCAATGGGAAGCGGATTACTAGTCTGCGTCCATTTCAGCTGAGAGTAATTACTTCCCTTTATTTCGGTTCCCGAATGCACACAGCTCGTCTACCCTCTTTCTACCTTTTGCCCTCAGTTATATTGCAAATTTTGTTTGGGTGAATATGTATGATTTTAAGGCGGAAGGATCAGGAAGTATACGAGTTAAGGATATCATGTGCGAAAATAACGTCACAATCTATGTACATTACGTATTCCTTTGACCAGGGGAAGAACAATCGAGGTGGTCTACCGACTTTAAAATATTTTATATAGATGATTGTGACATGCTGGAGGTTTTAAGTGGTTAAACAGATTACATCACTAGAATTACTGATCCATTAATGACATTGTGTTGTATAGATAATTATGGTCAAATACATTTCGTACAAACCTAATGTTAAAGGCGGCTCGAAGCTAACATTATGTGGTCTTTTGCTAAACATAAAATAGAGTTGCCTCCCTTCCATTGCGTTGTCATTATTGGCATCTTTTCAATATTTCATCACTTGTCAGCAATATCACTAACGTGAAAAATACGTTAAATGTCATCGAGAAGAAAAAATATTCCATCCAAGCTGGAAATGTTAATAATTGGAGTAGAAGTAGGAATATTCAAAGATGAAACCAAACTCAGAACTACTTTCAGTTACACTTAGTAATTATTGAACAGTAACACACTAACACATATTTATGGAATAAAAACTACTTGTTTATCTCGCATAAAAATACGATTCCGTGAAATATATGAGTTTCTCTTGTACTGGATGCCGATACATTATTATTATTTATATTATTATTATACATACATTTCTATAACGTATACTTCCACAAAAGTGTACAGAAGCGCTTTACACTATGATACACACCCTCCTGTAAAACTCCGGGACTAGGTATTGGATCAGTTAAGTGTAGAAATTACTCGGTGGGTCAGCAATGATGAGCGAGAACCGTGCTCTGAGAAATAAAAAGTTTCAATTTGGGCAAAAAGCGCCAGGTATCACTGTTGAAAAGAAAATATAATTCATGCCGTATTATACTTACATTGCGTCAGTTGCGTCAGTCATGGGTATGAACTAATATATAGGTATGAACCATGAGCCCCTGTACAGTCTAGTTTGTCATAAAGTTTCTGGGTTTTGGCAGTGACCTCGCCGAGTTTCCGCAGATACACCAAATTGACGCTAAAATTGTCTGATATTTTTTCGGGGGTCATTTTTGGGGGGTTTGTGGCTATATTTCTATATAAACATACTGGTAACGGGTATCAGTGGATATAATCCTACAAGAGACATTAGCACTTCAAAGAAAGAAAATTATCGAAATGAAATGAAATTTAACCTCCTACGGTTTTGCTTCGAACTAGGCTAATGAAAACGGACATACGCCATAGAGTACAGTGTGTTATGCGGGAAATTGTGTCCGGACAGCGGCACTACAACCTACTCTTGTATCGAATTCCAACGGACAAGTAATCTTTACGTCCATCCGGACGACTAGGCAGCAGCCCTTGTCAGGCCCCTCGTCCTGTATAACTCACAAAGGTTGACCACGCTGGAAAATCTGGATGAATTGTCTCGGCCAATGCAGGGATTAAACACCCGACCTCCAAGCTAGAGAGCCAGCATCTTATCCACTTAGCCATCGTAACAGCAAAAAAATGATCGAGCCTGTTTTAAATTTGCGTGACGTTTGTTGATATAATAGTTAGTGCAGGGGGACTGCGCCACATATGATTTACAAAAAGGACAAATACAACGACAAGACATCATACTCCGAAACAGCAAACAAAACAAACAAAAAAACACAGTTCAAAAATGAGTGAATGGATCCGGGGGCTAGCCGTAAGCGTCCACTGCGCTGTACAGTCCCGGGTCTGAAGCAACACAGACTTCACTCAAAATTGAACATATTTACTCGTACAAGAAAACGCACAAACAACCCAACACAGAGAAGCAAAGAAAATGTAGACCGCCTCGGGAGGCAGTCGTCTGCTAACTGAATGGTGTGACGTAAATACGTCAATAGAATTTCTTAACAAAAAGGGCTATAATCAAGATTTAATAATGATAAAAGCTATAAGTTTAAACAACCAATCAGAATTTTAAAGTTGTATAATTGCACAAAACATAATACTAAATACCCCATACAAGCAATGCAAAACAGGAATGTAGAAGAAAGCATACAATGTAAGTGTATTTATGAAGTCATAAGATAATAACAATAAGGGCGATAATCCAAACATGGTTACGTAACTATACAAATTAAACTAAATTAAATTGGATAATTATCCAATATGTACTCGGTTATATACTTATAAGAAATGTTAAACTTGGTATATTGATGAAACGGAAGTTTCGAAATTTCTTTAAATATGCGTAACTGTGTACCTCCTTTGGCAGTGCATTTCAAAAACAGGGATTTTATTCGGGAAAGAAACAGTTCTTTATTGTTACATACGGTCAAAAATCGTAATGCCTGTGAATAGAAAACATTATATAGTTGTGTATCTGGTATGTTACTATAAATTGACGGATATTTTACTACTTCAAAACCGAATTTGTCCGTTTTGTCGAAAATACCAACATTAAATCTATTGTTAATGATATTGATGTCCAGGTCAAGAACAGATGCAATTTGGGTGCCGGAATTTTCTTTATTTAATATTAGTTCAGGGGGATATATTTCACTTTTATATTTATTGAAATTTCCATTATCATTGATGGGTGTTATGTCATCAATGTAACGGAAGGTGTAGGATACACTCTCCACAGAAATCTCAATGGGGGCAGTCATTTTCAATTCGGAACCTTTCAAATAGTTTGAA
This sequence comes from Patella pellucida, assembly GCA_917208275.1. Classification (NCBI taxonomy): domain Eukaryota; kingdom Metazoa; phylum Mollusca; class Gastropoda; family Patellidae; genus Patella; species Patella pellucida. The sequence continues at coordinate 59,866,060 of OU795036.1, read as the reverse complement.
TATGGCAGAAATGGTCATACAGCCAAGATTAGATGGGTAGAATCTGTCGAGGTTTGCCGAATGTGTAGATAAGTTCGGAAATCGTGACGTATTCTATCAACGTCCAGGGTCCTGTTTCACGAAATTTTAACTAAGATAAAATCCGATTTTAGTAATTCGATGTGATAGTATTAGATTGATTTTAGCGCTTAGCCAATCAGATTTAAGTATGTACTAAAATTTGGATTGTATCTTAAGTTAAAATTTCGTGAAACAGGCCCCAGATGTTGTAAAACCTGCAGTCGTTGCTTCAGGAACATGGTGTTTATCCTGCATAATTACAAATAACCAACTTCAAGGAATATGTTTCACAGTACTTTATTTTTTAAATTGAAATTGTGAATAAACTATTAATACGATAAAAGCTAGCCAATGACATTGGCAGCTGGAAAATTAAACACCGAATATGAATCGGAAATAAAATTTATATAAAGTAAGTCCAGGGTGGATGCACCACATATAATTACACAAAACAAATCTCAGGTGTTTCCATGTCACCTACAATATGCAATGAATTACCACTGCGATAGACAGTTAACCCGGGCACTACATTGTGGATGTTAACGAGCTAACATCCATAATTAATAACAATAACAATTATAAAATATATTGAATGGAAATAACAAAAATAAAAAATGACAGGTTTTCGATAGAAAATTAAAAAATTACCGGAAATAACAATTCTAAAATAGAAGTAAAAAAATAATAAATGCGTTCTGTGCAGAACTTTAAAACAAAATAAAATACAACTTCTTTCCTTAAAAAAAATCATGGAAAGCGTTACTGAAAAATATGTAACTATTGTGACAAGGTGAAATTCGCCATAAAATCGACGAGTTCCTCCTCTAACTGATATGTTTTGCGTATAACCTACTAGATCGTCTTCCTACTCATGATGCTATGTTTTGCGAATTCGATACTAGACAAAGTTCCTTATGATGCTATGTTTTGCGAATTACCTAATAGACAAAGTTCCTCATGTTGCTATAGTTATGCGAATGACCTATAATACTACACAAATTTCCTCACGCTGCTTTTGCGAATAACATACTGATACAAGATAGAGTTTTACCTCATGCTGTTATGAATAACCTACGATACAATTAGTGTAGCATTAAATAGAGAATCTCCTACGAGTCTTTTTTGATATCAAAATATATCAATACAAGTCGATAAAGAAAAAGAAACGAGGTTTTGATAAATAAATAAATGAATAATAATTCTTTGCTATAGATTTCACTTTTTCTGTCTAGTCGTACGGATGGGACTTACACCCGAGGTACCGTGTATACATTGGCATGCATGTAAAATAACCCTTGCAATCAGTTGGAATTCAATTGCTGTCCGAGTATAATTTCCTTCATAGCGCACGGTGTATGCCCTTATTAGCCCGACTGATGCAGAACAGAAGGACGTTAAATACTATTGCATTCATTGTGTTGTTGACAGTGCCTATAGTTCCAGTTACTCGTACTCGTGTAGTTGTCAAAATCCCGAAAGATGTCACAAATCCACGGACATGTTTTAAAAAGGCGAGTATCAAAGAAAGCCCCAAAATCAGTTTTTGTTTCTTATCTTCAGTTCATGCCAATCCAACCTGGATAAAAGAAATCCGAATAATCAAAACTAAACTGTTTCCGTAATGGCGAACCTTAAGGCGCTGGATGTTTATAATACAGAGTTGCCCCCTCCCCCCACATCTAGTATATCCCCACGGTGGACATCAATACCTATAAACGTAATCGTAGGCGTGTTTGTCGTCGTCGTCGATTTTGCTGTGTAATTCCAGGCCACATCAGTAAAAAACTGATTACAGAACAAATGACAACGTGAATGGCATTTTGAATTGGTAACTAAGTTATGTGGTTAGACCATAATATGTGTAAATCTCTTTTTAAAATGACACAAAGCTGTGACGAAGTCTAATGTTCACAGTCTGTTACGTCGATGATACGTCGATGTTCGTGTAAACGAGATTATTACACGCCCCCCCCCCCCCCCCCCAAAAAAAACCCCTGGTCTGAAACGATTTTTTATTTCAGGGGAAGAAACTCGTCTTAAACCGATTCTCTAATATAGGATGCAGACCACCATTAAATTTCACCATCTCGGTACCCACACATGTGTGAAATAGCTTTATTTAATGCCCGCTTCCACCGAGGTGATATCGCAGACAAGGTGCCCACAAATTGTAGTTTGTATATTTATAACAATTCTCTCTGTGTCGCTTTTCTCCCCTTTAGCATGCCTATTTTTGTTGATTTTTAGGTCTTGTATGGACGAATTAATATTTTCTGCCATGTTTTGGTAAATATTCATGATTTTAAGGCGGAAGGATAGCGGAGTTATCAGGTTAACTACGGTGATATGTACGACAACAAGTTAATTGTTTTTAGTATGCTTCTTCAAGTTTGTGTATCTCAAAATTTTGGTGGTCAAGTTTTCGTGCAAAGACATGGTCATTTGTTCCTCTGTCTGTAGTGAAAACCATTCAGCTCAACGGAAATTTTGGGGAAAAGTAGGAGATGGGCAAAGAGGCCAGAATGAACACTGAAGTCAATGGGAAAATTAATGGTGATCTTCTCCATTAGTAGATAATGGTTTAGGCTAGCAATTGTTTGCCAACTAGCTTCAACGTTAACTCAAAGATTCCTTTGGTTCCTTTCTTTATCTTTATAGGCACACAGGAGTTCGCACTTGGCACACACCACACCCACAATAACTTTGTATGGGTTGTCGGGGGTCAAAATACCACTTCGGACGCAATGATTGTTCTTCCAAAGAAACTTTATACCCCAATCCATCCGCTATAATATCACCGATATTTCCAAAAAACTGCTATGAAATTGCAAATGGAGTCTACGGTGGCGTTTTTAAAAAGTCCACGTGTTGGATAAAATATATAAGCCACCTCTAACAGTTACATTGTTAACAAAGCGATTTGTTTGTAACTAAGGAAGGTCGCTCAAACCCGGAAGATGCTGAGGAGATACTTTTTGTCTTTGAGGCAGGATATTCTTAATAGTTATGAAACAGCTGATACTGCATGATTGGGATCTAATCAATGTTGTGGCATAGCATCATATACCTCCTTGAGTGATGTATGTACCCACGAGTAATATAATGATGTAAGTTGTTATATAAGACGAGTTAACGGGGATGGGGACAGGGATTGTTTGGGGGGTTTTTTTGGGGGGGGGGGTGTTACCAGGTTCCTAGCATGGGAAGGGTAGTAGGAGAAAGTCCATATTATTGGGATGGGAGGCGTCTGGCGTGCGATGGTGTTTCGTGGTTGTTAAAATGCCATATATTAGCCTAATCGTTAATATTTAATATAAAGTACACGATATGAACAAGTATTTCTTATTCGGTAGACGCATGCGTTGTACTATACACCTTATCATTCGATTGTCGCTTTTTTGGGGATTCAATTCTTGAACGTTCAATCGAGATTCATGGGATACACATACTTATCTACCGAGCGGAATCTCTCACCCGCTAACCAATGCCGTATTCCCGCACCCGGATTTAGCACACATATTCCTGGACATTAAAAACCTACATATAATTATCACGAAAATAAATGTTACCTTTATATTAGAAAATAACATTTTAAGACATATTAAGGAAAAGTATGTATTACCCCCCCCCCCCCCCCCGCAAACAAAAAAAATTAAAAAAATATACTATTACCGTAAACATACTAAAATATCGCACACGAGCACACATAAAAGGGGTACGTCCACGCAACATCAAAACGTACCGAAACCAGATTTGGTGGCAAAATGTTTTGTATTACAAGAGATGAATAAATTACTAGAATACATGTTAGGGTAGGCTCACTGCGCACGCAATAACTTCTAAACTAGCTTTGGTGGCAAGGGTAGTGGTGCAAATCTTTTAGAAGTGTTCTATGTTGGCTATTCGAGATATATCACTGTAAACATACTAACAATATGGGGGAATCGGATTAGGGTAGGTTCACCACCCATTCAATAACTGGTAATAAACTAGCTTTGGTGGCTCCAATATCTTTATTTCACCAACTCGGTTATAGTATTTTTTTCACCCCTTGATTCCGTGAAACAATAAAACTTTTGACACCAAAGCTGGTCGGCGTCATTTTGATGCAGCTTGGGCGTACCCCTTGTTTATTGAACCCTCCAACGCTGCCTCGAATCCAGGTGCTAGGAACTTTGTTGCAGGGCCGTATCTAGCAGGGGTTCAGGGGGCATATTGCACCCCCAGGAAAATAAGGGGCTCCGAGAAATGGCGTCCAGGAAACAAAATTGTCAACCTATCATTGATAAAATAATACACGTGATAATGAAAACACACAGTGATGCCCTTAAGGCACTAAAACATCGCTCGGTTTTAAGGACGCCCACGCGGTCGCCAATGGGTACCTGATCCAAACACTCTGATATTACTATGTGATGGGTATGGGGCGTCACCACGGGCGCAGGGGTACAAGAAGCAACTGTCCTCCTAAAAAATCTGCCGCCCCTCAAAGAAAGTCGACCATATAAATACAAAATCGACTCTTAGATATCACCAGAGTTGCCAGAAAAGCTTGTTTTCAGCAGCTTTATTTTTCAAGGGCGGACTCCAGACGTAGGTGCCACCCCAATGACCCATAAGCTAAATGCCCGTCCTATATCACTGTCCAATCCACGTGACCTTATTGGAGTTTCGGACTACATGTAGTTATAATTATAAGGACAAGAGGTTTCTTATTTTGGTGTGTTAAACATCAAAATCAGAAATATCGCCACCGTAACTGACACACGACACGGGCTCACTTGATAACGAGTCTCATTGCGACTCTGAGTGCGTGGAAAACTCGTTTTTACCGCAGTATAATTTTCAAAGTTTTGGGGGAAGTGTCTGTCAGTCCCCACACCCACCGCCCAATAACTTGGGCATTATTTTGGCATCCTAACCACTCTGCTACCCCCCCCCCCCCCACTCTTTGCAAAATATCCTACATACGCCCCTGGTTTGGTACTAAAAGGACCCTTTTCCCACATAACCAAAGCGGAATTTGTAGCAACTCAAAAGGGCAGGCAAAATGGATCCGAAAAGACGGGTTCGTTTATTCCGGCTGGGTATGCCCTGTAACATGAATTCCGAGAAACCATGATTGCAGAAATTCCAAAATTGCCGCAAAAACGAAATCCAAACTGGCGCAATAAAATGGCATTTTACCCATATCCATGATACGACTTGTAGCATGCTATTTACGTGGTCGTCGATGACGCTGTATTCTATTTTTCTTTCAAATATCAATTTGGAGTATCCATGACGACAATTTATATGTCTTATGTAAGAGTTTTGAGGTTGCTGAGTTCAGTTTCTACCCAAACACATAGCCAAGATGGTGTAAAGTTAAAACGACTATACAAAAACGTTTTCAGGGTTACAGAATTCAATATGAAATTGATTATAGACAATATAAATTACAGTCAGTTCTTTCGCGTCGGGGAGGAGAGAACTACACCGGACCCCCCTAGATTGGGGCCCCTCGCGAGGCTAGGTCCAGGATCCTGTCGGCCTCCAGTCCCTCCTTGGTATCATTTTCACCGATAGTAAACACAGGTTCATATCTGTCTGTTATTCATTTCAGAAGTTCGCACAATTGCCACGGTAACACTGTTTACGCTAGCAATGGACATTATAATTTATACAATGGACCGATCTTTTCTCCGTGAGGGGTACGACAAGGTTCTCGCCAGCCAGACTGTACAATTTTTTGTTAAGTTGTGTAGAAAGATAAACTTCTGACACGTGTTACAAATATCCGTATTGCACGGTAGACTTTAACTTTTAATATAAACAATTGGTATATTATTTTACTGGTATACAAAATGTTTCCGTTTTATTCAATAAACAATTAATTGCTCATGTGCGTGAGGGGTGATATGGTGTTAAACGTGTTATAAATTAACAATTGATATGTGAGTCTAGCATTTTATAGCTACAAGAAAATTTACGTCTAATCGAAAATTCTAACAAACAATTAATTTTTAGGTTAAAGGGAGAGCAGAAGGCTCGCATTATTTATATCGCAATAAGTAGTGACCAAAATAATTATATATACGCTCCCATAGATAATTAAATATGCTTTTGGGTCAAGATTAGTTTTCCAAATGAGGGAGACGTCGTCCAAATATCTTTTATTTTTCTCTTCGATGTAATTTCTAATACGATATTTTTTTTCACTTACTGTACATAATTTTTCTTCTAAAAATCCCATAACGAGGTTGCTAAAGTCAACTGAACACACTGAGCCCACACCAAAGCCTTTAATTTGTAAAAAATTACGTTTCCCAAATTCGAAAGTATTATTACTGAGAATAATATCGATAGCTTTTAAATAAACGTTTTTGAAAAACAGAGGTCCATATACTCCATAGAATAGATCTGTGACTTTAATGACGGCCATATAAAAAATAAGTATACATGTACTGTATTGTTGTAATGTGGTTCTACTTCAATTCAAATCTGTCAAACACACAGAGACTAAATAAACCTTTTAAAGTTGTATATGTGGACGTATATTGTCGTTGCCCATGTCCGCCCCTCCGTCCATAAATGGAAGTATATGTTTATCTCTCGAAAATCTCTTTCCCTTTCCATATTGACACAACTTCATGGATTATGGCCTCTGATTTACGACAAATCACATTTTTACTTTGCTGTGGACAATCAGGGTTCGGTTTCGGAAGGGAGCCTATGAAACAGCCATCACCCCGACGGATGGCGGCAGGCCCGCAACTTATCCAAACCCGACACGGGGAGGTAGTGACGAACATTAACTTGACGGAAATAAGCGCAATTAAAATGACTGTGTGAGGAGCAATTTGAGGGAAAGTCAGGTGCAAGCAGCCTATATTCGAGCTCCAATGGCCTATATCGGAGTTGTCGGGGTTAAAACGAGAAACAGAGATAAAGGGTTGTTCCTCCCCAGGGCGTATGCTACGCTTATTACATTAATCGTAGGTTAAGCATGCCAATTTTCATCTTATTAGTAATTGACTATTATTTCTGCTTTTCAGGGCTGCTGTTATTGAAATCCAATGCACTTAATAGTTCAAATGCTGCCTTTCTGAATCACTATAGCATCCAGTGCAAATGCTACTCACTAATTCAATTTAAATAGTCGATCGCCATTGGTCTTCGAAGAAATTATCAGTGTGCAGAAATTCGGCCGTGTATCTTTTATATCACTCGAAAATTCAGTCAGTTATAAAGAGGGACAATCCGTGTTTTCCGTTGGCGTTCGTCACTTCCGATACATGGCACCCGTATTACTCATCTATCGTAGCAATGATTTCTGTGTTCAAATTATATTTGAAATGTGTTTAACCAAGATGGGCAGACTTATACGAGTATTTCTTTTTTGTTCTGTCTTCCAGCCAAATGCAACTAATAAAAAATGACTACCTCATTAATTTATTTATTAATTTACAATAATTGGTACAAATATAAGAAGATAAGATTATAAAATTCAAACATTATAAAACGATATACTAGAGCATTTAGACGCCCAATGATTTGTATCGACGGACACTACAATTGGTCAAGGTAGCACGAAGGCGTATTTTAACGATATTGCATAAAGATAATCTGTTCGGGATAGCCAAAACCCGCAAAGTATGACATTGATCTCAAAGGAAAATTATTTGTATTATTTTTATCTAGATAGTTTCCTTCGATTTAACGGCTGTTGAGAAACTGTCATCTCTATGTCTTCTGTTTGGATTTTCCTCAACTTCACATCTCAAATCAGCCAAATAAACCGTTGAACCATTAACAATACCGTACAATGAGATCGGATACATATCTTTCAAAACAAAATCATTGAAGATAAGTTTTTGGTAAGCAGGGGGAATACTCTCGTGGTCTTGGATCAAATCTTTTATGTCGGAAACCATTGTTCCCCTTGAAAGCCCTTGTAGCATAAACGTTTTCCCTGTCATAGTTTCAATAGAAATATCCAACAGAATTACTACTGGTAATGCACCACCAAGCTTTCTCCGCTCACAACTTAATTGTGAGTACTGGTAGTGCTGTTGAACAGTGGAATCGGGATCTAGTCGTCTGCCAGCGTATTGTAACTCAATTTTCAACAGGGGAGGAAGTTCGTGTTTCAAACAGATTTGTTCTTCAAGTTCTTTAATTTTGTCAGACGATTTTACATCATCAAGGAGAATGGTTGAACCATCAAACATCTTTATTGAAATATGCATTCTGAAAAAAACAAAAATAATCATGTTTAAAGCATATGTTGTCCTCATCTGGTTTTTAGCGATCGGTTGCGGAAATAGTAGACACGAAACTACCCTTTCATGCAAAACCAAACACTGGAATAAGTTAGAACAAAACTGACAGCGTCCATTTAAATGACAATACATGTATGACATATAAAATGTAATATAAAGTGACAGCCAAATAAAATATAGAGTTATAAACAAATGAAATGACAAATAAAAAGGAGCATGTAAATATATCACAGACTATTAGCTAATTATAAGCTCTTTTTAAAAGATGGGTCTTAAAGATACATTCTCGGGTACAAACTTTGTGATTTAACGATATATTTGGACTAACAAATATTTAAAGTAACAAATCTATCAAAAATTTGCTCCAATTCCTTTTTAAAACTCTGTTTTCGCCGGGGATACCTATAGCTGTAAGTAAGCTGATGTTAAACGCAATGTCTGTTGTTAACTTCATTGTGGGAGGGTCCATATTTCAAAATTTATCTATCATTACTTACTTTACATTTGCCATATTATTGAGGCCTAAATAAATTCTTAATTATTTCTGTCAACTTCTTTTTACACCTTTTAATTGCAGAGTATTTTGTACCCCGAAAACCCGCAATGTTCCCAAAACCGCCTAACCATTTGAGCAAGAAATAACATCTGCCCCTGACCTAAGCTAGCAGACAATAAGACAGCAAATCCTGCCGGGTTGTCAGTAAGTGATTCCCTGACAATATTGCCCAGTCCTTGCCCCATGGGCGATTTTCGAGTAATCTAGTATTTTTCTAGTAAGATTTGGTGTCTATACTTTTTATAAATTTGCCATACTTTTATTGTTCCCTAACGAATCTTGATACATGTACTAATTTTAGTTTCATCTATACAAACGTTTGATTTTTTCTACCATGTAGTTGAATTTTTCCGATTTTTCAAATTCGGTGTGTTAAGATGAAATTTGTATCATCAATTAATTGGAATATTGTACAATTTGTTGACCAAAACAATGATTGGGACATATTATTCTGTTACAACAAGAGGGTTATTGGGCCTGTAATTACAATTCCACATATTTTGTTAAGAACCATAGTGATTCCAAAAATAAATTCACCGCCATCAAGATATTTCAGATGTTGGATTTTTTAATTGATAATTTTGTTGAATTTGGAGGGGAAATTTATCAGCAAGTGATAGGTATCCCCATGGGTACCACCAACTGTGCACCTCTGCTTGTTGATTTGTTTCTCTATTCCTACGAAGCCGATTACATACAGGCACTCGTAAAATAAAATAAACGAGTAGTTAGTCATTTTAATTTCACTTATCGATATATCGATGATGTTCTATCACTGAATAATCCAAAATTTAGTGATTACATAGAATTTATATATCCTAATGAGCTAGAAATTAAAAAAAAAAAACACTACTGTGACAGTGACAATTACACTTCCCAGGCCCGGATCCAGGATTTTTTCGAGGGGGGGGGGCATACATTGTAACAAATGGTAATCATTAGAGTGCCGGATACATTAGTGGTTTGGTGTTATTCCCAGGGCCTTGACGCATTGCCTGGGCATAGACAATGCGAAAATCATGTTTACATCATCAATTAAAAAGCAGATACACCAGTCTCGTTGGGGCTGAGGGGGGGGGGGCACGGCCGCCCTGCCCCCCCCCCCCCCCCCTGGATCCGCGCCTGCTTTCTCTTTGGATCTGCGTCTCGATTTTGACCATTGCCATAAACTAAGTGTTAAATTGTACGATAAACGTGACTTCTTAGACTTTCCGATTGTTAACTTTCCATTTTTTAGTAGTAACAGTCCAAAATCACCAGCTTATGGAGTGTTTGTGTTTCAGCTGATTCGTTACGCGAGAGCTTATTCATTTTATTCTGATTTTTTATGGAGATCAGGGCATTTGTCGTCCAAGCTTCAACTACAGGGATACTTGGAAGCTAAATTTATTAAAAACCTTGCTTAGTGCATATAACATGTCTCTCTCGACTATTATTCTAGACATTATTTAATTGATGCGTATACTTTCTCCCTGGTGATATATGTCCACTACATCGTTAACACAATTCACTACGTGCATTTTGCATACCGATAGTTCATTGGCCAATCACGCTATCTTACCGAGATTTAGCCTAATAGTTTGGATGCAGCTATGGCGGTTGTGGCGCGCCAGGCAGGGTAAGCTTACTCATCTGGACACCTGTTACCACTGTTTGTCGTGTATTTTGTACACGGTAAACAGTTCATTTGTTGATTACATTTTTTTACCTGATTACACTATTTTGCCAATACCGTTTGTTTTTGGAACACAACCGGTGTAGGCTGTCATTGATAGTCCATTGGCCAATCACGCTATTTTACAGAGGTTTCGTCTAATAGTTAGGATGCAGCTATGGCGGATATGGCGCGCCAGGCATGGCAAGCTTACTTTCCCAGACACCTGTTACCACCAATTGTCGTGTATTTTGTACACAGTGAACAGTCAATATGCTGATTACACTATTTTGCCAGATTACACTAAACCGTTTTTTAGGACTTCGAATTTTGTCTAATGGTTTGGATTGTTCGTACTTGATTTTATTTTATTTGTATCAAATCTATCATATATTTACACATTAATTGAAAAAGTGGTTTCTCAGTGAGAGTGATAAAACAATGGAGTTTAACGTCCATTCGACACAAACTAGGTCATTTCTTGACAAACACATGGTTCAATTTCATTTCAATAATTCGCTTGCAAGTGTCTTTAGCAGTGGGGGAAACCGAAGGACCCAGCGTAACCCAGGAAAATGATAACATTGAAATATTTAGTTATATGCCCATACCGAGCACGTGTTTCACTCAAGTCATGGTCATCCGGCGAATTTGGTAGTGAGGGCCAGCTTGATTCGCAGTTAATGAAGGGTCACACTGATCCGAAGTAAATATTCGCTAGGCCGCTACAGTCACTGATAAGGAGAGAGAGAGAGAGAGAGAGAGAGGGGGGGAGAGGGAATTAACTTCCACTCGACATAAACTAGGTCATTTCGGCACTAACATATTAATATGGTTTAATTTTATTTCAATAATTCGCTTGTGTGTAAGGGTCTTTAGCAGAGGGGGGAAACGGGAGGACCCGGAGAAAACCCACGAGGTTGGACAGGCGACCCTACTCCTTGTCACATACAACTGGGGATTTGAAACCACGCCACCCAACCCCCCTCATTGATATTACTTAAAGAGCGAAAAAATTATTTTTTTTCCTCCGACAAATTAAATTCCAAAACATTTAATAATGCATTAGAAACTTAATAAAGACTTTTGAAGTATTTGTAGGTAAAAATTAGTTCATATTTGGGAGTGTAAATGGTTATTAAAATGTGAAAAGGCACCATGCGGCCCGAACCAGTAAACAATGCACGCTCCATTGATTCAATGATTGATGCCGCGTGATGTGACGTACAGTCATCTTTTTAAGAGATATTAGAAGACTTTCGCAATCCTCTGTGAAATCTTAGTAAACTTGATATAGTAAGGGCTGACTTGATCTAGTGACCGCTATAACATTGATAAATAAAGTCGATAACCCCACATCACGACAACTCGACATTTTTACTCGACAATACGACATTTTTACGCGACATTATGACATTCTTAATGTCGTGGTTTCGGGTGAAAATGTCGTAGTGTCGGTGTTGAAATGTCGTGATGTTGAGTTGTAATGTGTTATGAAGGGCTACACCAGGACGTGATACCAATCAGCCACCACACTGGTGTGATTGTTGAGGAATATACATAACCCTAATGTCACTCATTCACATTTTGTCAGAAATATTTAGTAGTGCTAATACCATTGGGGCAATAATGGTCCTTACCACCAGCTTATAGTGCTTATTAAGTAAGAATTGTACATTAATGATGCATTATGCAAAAGCTAACTCTCTCTATTGCATGTCCTTTTTGGGCTTCAATATATAATGGATTAGAACACACTCGTTATTTAATAATGTAATGGATAAGTTTGACTTCCTTTGTTATCGATGCAAAGTACTTGTACTTGAATATCCAGACTATATTGTAAAAAACCTAAAAAAAATAATCATAACTTCGCTCAGAATAAATCAATTTGATTGAAATTTCAATCTCTTTTGATTATCTGACTTGGAACTATTATAGTCATAAAGAACGGCTCTTTAACTAACTCTTACATTGTGCATCTTTAACAGCAGTATGGAAGTGGATTGATGTCTCGAATTTCGGCATTGGATTATAAAGGGATATTATGATATCACTTCATTTAAGCGGATGTTAAATATTATAGCTATTTCACACATACACACATATAGCATTACAAGGGAAATTGGTGTGGAATCCTATTGCAGCCATGATATATTCTTGGCTAAGAAATTAACTCAAGGTAAGGAACAGGGTCTAGAGTTTTTGATGATACGAAATACCGAGGTCCCATGTAAACGTGCAGCTAATGGAACCCTTGTGAGTTGCGAGATTTGAAATAAGACTAGGCCGTAATGCCACAGTGTTGGCAAAATATCCTCCATAGCACATTGCATAGCGTATGCCAATTTTTATTGGTGCAGAAAAGTAGCTTGGTTTATACATAATATATTGCCGTAGTTTAAAAAACCTTCATCTCTCCCCAAAACGTTTTTTTGTCTATTACAGCTATAGTGTCTAATAAAAAACCCAGAACATATTGTCACCAGGAACAACCAAATAACGAAATTTGATTCTAATGGATGTGATTTGATTTGGAATATTAGTAGATTATTGTGGTTTTAGGCAATCTGATTAAAACACAGATCCAATTTCGTTTCGTTTTTTATAGTTCAAAATTTCGTTTTACTTTTTACTACACTCTAGGATCTGGGAGGATTGTTATTTAAGTCGCGTTCAGCTTGAAATGAGGGGTCAGCCAATCAAATTGTCTGTCGAATCGGGAGTTTGAACTCTCTTGCACGGAACTGTGGGTAGACATGAACTCCGACAGAAATCAAAACAAAGCAAAAGTATAGCCACTTGCAACAACGATTCTGATTGGTTAATCGAATGACTGACCTTATAGGGTCAAATGTCGTTTGCTACGCCATAGAACGTGACCTCCCACTGTTAGTTGTTAGATCTACATGAGCGAGGGCATCGAAAGTATAAAAAAACGAAACGAAATATAGATCTGTATTTTAATTAGATTGGGTTTTAGGTAGATTTGTTTGCGTTTGTGTGAATTGTACTGTTGATGATATGTGTAGTCAGTGACATGGTGGGAGCGAATTGAACGTCCGAGCCGAGAAAGGGGAAGTGTCGAAGAAAAAGTGAAAATCCAGTAGAAATAAAATTAAATTGAATTTAGCGTGGCCGCGATAGGCTTCCATAAAGTGTCCCAGTTTATCGAGGTCGCGCGTAAAAATTTTTTATCGGGTTTGAAAATGAGCGAATAGAAACAGTCTAATAACCGTGTTAAAACATATGTTAGTCTAAACAAGACAAGTCACAAACGTATTTTGTTTTGTTGAACGAAATTTGGCTATTATACTTTGCAGTATTGTATAGTATTTAATAAAGTATCTAAAGGATATTCATTTACCTGCCTGGCCTATTCACCTCCTGGTTTCTAAGAATAAAATATGGTTTTCTTAGAAAATAGAGCGCTGTGCAATGGCGCATAATTGTGTGTCTAAATATAGCGAGCTCGTCTGTGGGTGTGTCTTTGTATATGTTTTGTCACGGAAAACGACATTGTGAAATGAAATAGAATTTAACGTCTTATATTTCTGCACCAACTTGGATGATGGAGGAGGACATACCCCACACGGTGTGCTGTGTATCAAATTTGTTTGGACAGTAGCGCTACGGCCAACTGTTACATCGAATTATTTCAAAGTGTACATGTACTTTTACGTGAACGCCAACGTGTAAACGAGACCTCGGTCCGAACAATAAAAAAATGTTTTTGTGTATTAAAGATTTAACGTCCAATACATTATGATATTATAGACATGTTGATTAAGTTAAATTATTTACACTTTATGGATTGAAAGTTGGTGAAAGATACAACTGGGATGTCCGTTTGTCTAGAGTCTCCATAAAATTGGTTAACACACAAAATAATAAGTCCGTGTATATTAGGGAAAATAATCTGCTTTTCACTTTAAAGGGACAATAACACTCTTGCTGGCTTAACAGGTCCAGAAATTTTTTAAAGCCTTATTCTAACTACAAGATGTTTAAGTGTCCTACCTGTTGTGTAAATTATCCATTACAACCTATCTTACTTGTGCAGAGGGTTCGAAAATATGTTTAAATCCAAGTTGCATTTGAAAGTGCTTACGTTAGGCTTTTCAAACCATGTTGCGGCATGTAGTTGAATTTTTCCAATTTTTAAAATTAGGTGTGTTAGGATGAAATTTGTATCATTTTTTAATTGAAATATTGTAAAATAGTACAAATTGTTGATCAGAATAAAGATTGGAACATATTATTCAGTTACAACAAGAGTGGTATTGAGGCTTTAAATAAGGCAAAGAAACATATATTCCCCAACTGTCAAAGTGCAATGAATGAGTAAAGACATTGTTGCTCTTAATCAAAATTTGTTGGGTTATTGATTGGTAATTAGTGTTATCTAATCTAATCAGTGATTGGTTTGTATACGCGTAGAACATAATTTAATTTAATAAACCATTGTTAATTGGTGGATTGGTACAACTTATATATGTCATTGAGATGTAAGTTATTGGTGACAAATGGTAACGGTATATATACCTCCATAGATGAACACTGATCATCAATCATCTGATTACAGTGAACTATTCTCATCAATTACTTGATACGACAATTGCACAAGGTAGGTAACTGTGTATGCCATTCGATTCAATATGGAGGCAGACCACCATTAAATTTCAACATAATAATAATAATCACGTCATTTTACAAGGGTAGCAAATTAGGCCTGAGGCCTTTTTCAAATTTGGCCCTTGGCACAGATCGTGCGAATGATTTCGATCATTACTGCAGGAAGAAACCGAAGAACTCGGGGGAAACCTGCCTGATCGGACGGGAGACCGAATATCCCTCTCACTTACAACGATAAAGTTCATGCCCTGAGCTGGGATTGAACCCTCGTTGCATTGGTGAGAAGCCGCCTCTCTAACGCCACGGCTATCCGACCAGCATAGTTCGTCTATGTATAGCAATTCTCCCTCTATCCATTTTCTGCCAGGTTTTGGTAAATATTCATGATTATGCGGCAGGCGGATAACGGAGTTATCAGATTGGCTACGGTGATATGTACGGCAACTAGTTACATGTTTTTAATATGGTTCTTCAAGTTTGTGTATCTCAAAATTTTGGTGGTCAACCTCATACAAATTTTAGTGCAAAGACATGGCCATTTTTCGCCTGTCTGTAGTGAAAAGCCTTCAGCTCAAGTTGCAGGTAGGCAAAGAGGCCAGAATTAACATTGACGTCAATTGATGGTGGTCTGCCTCCATATACTTTTGTCAGGTCAATAACATTACTGTCGTCTATTCTTTATTCCATATCTAATATCTCCCATTATGTCCCCTAGTGTACAATATCAATTTCTAAGTTCTTAACCATGAAATATTTATTCGCCGTGTGTTTGAACTATAGCCTTAATTAACCTCAAGTATTGCCACGTAAAGTGTACGGGACAGGACATGCGTACTCCTTCGAGATTACAGTTCACCTGAGGTCACGTGGCTAGTTTTTGTAATACATTTATGTATTGGTACGTACAGTGCGGCATATAATATGGTCCAAAAACATCGACGATTTGACATTATCAGTTGACGAATAGTCTTAAAGTGGATATTTTGAAAGTAATATATTGTATGGTTTCTTTATTATTTTTTCAGATGTATAAATGGTTGAAAAAACGATTTTCGCGTAAAACAACACCCCTAAATGGTACATCAAGTGCGAAAGGAGATAATCATAGTATAGAAGAATCGAGTTCGTATGTTTCACTGGAAGATTGCGACTATCACATATATACTGAAATATCTGATGTCTCCGTAGAATGTTTATCGTTAGATTCCGGAATTAACCCACTTTATGAAGAGTTCAGCGAAGTTGACTCCCTTTGTCACGATTGTCCTCTTTGTCGAGATTCTCGACACAGTTCGTGTGATTGTGTGGCGTCGGACCTATTATCCGAGATGAGCAGCATGTGGGATATATATAGTAACTCGATCTTAAGATCCACACCAAGCTCTTCGACAGGAAATATCACGGAGTCACAAAATACAGCAAAACACCATGATGAAATAGCAAACCAGAAAAACTATATTTTGAGAACTGTATCATACATAAAACGGCGTCCATTACCACCACTACCTGTTGTAATTACGGTGCGAGGCGATTCCCATAATGACACTAGCGGGTTCTTTGAATATTAACATTAAGAAATAGACGTTAATGTGTTAACATATTATTTTCATTTCATTTGTTAATCTATAAGATATTTACAAATACCATACCGATACGTAATCGAATCCTTAAGTATATATTATATGGTATGCTGTACTTGTATTGATATTTATGTTATTTATTCTATGTCAAATGGTGCTGAAAGCAATATAAAATATTGTTTATTTCTGTTAATAAAATTATTACTATAAAATAACAAATATTCGTTTTTGTAATAATACAATTCGCGAAGTGTTGTTCATTTTAATATTAGATTTAGTAGGCATATCATATCAGTTGGGGTGGTAAATGGACCGAGGTTTATCAATTTATAAATTACGTGTAAGCCTAATAAATATCCATTACCGATATAAATTCGGAAAATTGATTCCGTAAAAACCTCCCCATAATCCCAAAACATTCAAGGAATTTGTGATAGTTTTTCCCGAAATTCCTTTTTATGTCCACTTTTGCCCCAGTACATATAGAAAAATTGACTCCGCCTTTTCACGTAAATCAATTCAAACCTTCTCGACAATCATGCCCCAATCGTCATTAAAACCATCCGTTAAATTTCTTGCACCGACCTATCCAGGTTTGATAAGAACCTACAGGAGACAGCGCGTAGATGACTGGAATCATTGACCGTATTACAGAAATATAAGTTCTTTAGAATGTTTTATGGTGAATTCTATCGACATCCGATATATACATGTCATTGTATTTTACATTTGGTGTAAAACTATAATGACGGTCAAGATATTAGATGAATGTTATACATTAATCAGTATAATGAATGAATGAATGAAATGGGGTTTAACGTCCTACGCTTAAGCACCTAACCTGGGCCAATTGAAGACGGGCATACGCCAACAGTGTGCTATGAGGGAAATTTTGCCCGGGCAGCGGCACTACGGCCTACTCTTATATCGAATTCCAACTGCCAAGGGATCTTTTACGTGCACTCGAAATTGTACACGGGACCTCGGTTTTTCGTCCCATCCGAACGACTAGGCAGCTGTCCTTGTCAGGCCCTCCATCTGCATCACTGACAAGTTGAAATCACGCCGGAAAATCGAGATGAACTTTCTCGGCCAATGCAGGGATCGAACACTCGACCTCCAGGCTAGCGAACCAGCGCCTTATCCACTTAGCCACCGTGATCCCCATTAATCAGTATAACTTTAAACTAGAAATTAGATTATATTTCACATTCATCAATGGAAATAATGTATTATATATTTCTTAAACATCTGGTGTTAAACTACATGTATACTGGCGATAAAACAACTGCCTGCATATTATATTAATCTGATGAAAAACTGTTATGACGGCCAAGATGTTAGATGTATAATAGACACTAATCATTAGAACGTTTGATGCTAAACTATAATGGCAGCCAATATATTAGATAGTATATTAGACGTTAATCGTTAGAACGTTTGATGCTAAACTATAATGACAGCTAATTGTATTACATGTATATTAGACATTAATCATTAGAACATTTGGTGTTTAACAGTAATGGCGGCCAAGATATCAGATGTATTATATTAATTATTAGAACGTCTGGTGTTGAAGTTATGGTAAGTGCTGTGTGTTGATATCATACACCTATCACTGGAATAGTCGTATTTGGTAACTTTGGTTTTGTAGAACGTCTACATTGGAACGGGAACATTGTCTGCTGTTAATCAAATCGTTAATGTCTGTTAACATGATAGTGAAATGTGTTCACTAAACTTGATCACCCCAGTATTGATTTTAAAACGACGGGATTAGGGCGTTGTGGAGATAATTGAGTCCGCTTACCGTTAAATAGACCAAAAGCAGGTTAAGGTATATGCATGCCGTGATTATCGGTATAAGGTATGCTGTCATTAATTGATATATTCATATACCCTGTCTGCGATACCAATGATTGAGGCAAGCGGATGTAAAAGGATCTGTCGACGATGGGAACAAATTATTAGCGCTTGTAAGCAATCTGTTTCAAGGTATATATACATGGAGTTCACCCGTTTGTTGCATCATTCGTTTGTTGAATTTGGAAACGACAGAGAGATAGAGAAACAACATATTTTAGAAATTATAAAATTATAAAATATTTCAATATTTATGGTAAGTGATGTATTTACTACATGCATGAATAGGAATCTGTAAAACAAATTCAACGATAAGTAATCGTACATTGTTATGCCATGCCTATTCAATATTAAACTTCTGAACTTCCATTACCACCTTTTTGTTTTTTTAAATCGGGAGCCATGGTCGCTCAGTGAGTAAGTTGTTGATTCTCTAACGTGGAAGTCCCGTGATCGATCCCGGAAATGACCCAGAGGCCGTACGAGTAGGCCGTAGCGGCGCTTTCTGGGTAGAATTTCACACATATAGCACAATTTACGGCTTATGCCCGTTTCCATTAGACCAGTCGGGGCAGAACAATAGAATGTTAAACCCCATTTCGTTTTTTAAATCAAAGTTATACTTGCATCTCATTCTTTTAATGTCATAAAACTGTTATAATGTGTGTTTTATATATAGCATCGTATTTTTAGATGAATTCCAAGATGTTCAGTTGGATTAAGAAACGGTGCAGACGAAGCTCGGGAACCTCTGATGTCGGACGGAGCTCAATTGGTACAATTATATATGACGAGGAGATATCAGAAGTCAAACCTACACTATCCGATTGTCCAGTTTATTTTTCAATAGAAGACGTCGAGTGTCTAGATAATATTGATAGCCCCAACTTTGATGAGCACGTATATGAAGAGATTGATGATGTCAATAGAAATTGTGCGTCACATGACATAATGGCCGAGATATCTAGCCTATCTAGAAGAATTGAAGATGAATTTTCTTGTAAAGAAGACGTTTGTCCTCTCTGCAGACGTAAAACTGAAAAAAATAATTTTTGCTCTTGTATTGATTTAGCATCGCGTGACATGTGTACATCACATAACCTGCAAGCAAATGTTTACGGATTCCCGGCAATTTCATACGGCCAAAAACAGCGTAGATCATCTTATAATTCCTACAGAGCCAACCGACCACTACCAGAGCCTCCGGGTCATTCAACCATGAAACTGGATGCGACGAGCGGAGATGATAGCAGTGGGTTCTATGAAAGTCTTAGTTCCGACTCCGATAGTAGTAGTGAAAATAAAGACTACAGTTATCACGATGACGTCCTGAATGTTCATGACATTGGCTTCCTATCTACTGATGATGGCGATGAAAATGTTTATGAGGAAATTAACATTAAACCTAAAACATTACAAAAACGTGGATATAGTTTGAGTTCACTTCAACTATTCCAGTCACCACATAGATGGTTTAAACCTGCGGATAAAGGGAGACAGTCCTGTTTGTCAAGAAAAGTGGTTCGAGGAGGACCTTTGTTTAAACCCCAGAGAAATAAAATGCGACTGTCAGCAAGGACTTTAAAAAGGTTTTCATCGAAATTAGATCTTTAAAAGAATTATACTATAGGATTATTTAAATATTGGAGTATCGAATGACTGTTATATCTATTAAATGCCTTTTTTCTTATATTATTTCAATTAGTGCTAAATTCCGAAAATACTAAAGTGTGTGTACTGTTTATATATGTATCTAAGTTATATAACGAAAGTCATTAAAGTTTCACTAGGATTATTTAAATATTGGAGTATCGAATGCCTGTTATTATTGTATTATTTCAATTAGTGCTAAATTCCAAAAATTCTAAAGTGTGTATATATGTATCTAAATTATGTAACGAAAGTCATTAAAATGTAGCGATTATATATACTGAATTAAAGTGTGTTGTTGTTTTTCTATCTCACCGAGCTAGCATTTATTGGGGGTTCAATTTTGCTCAAAGAAGTTTACCGGAGCCATCGTAAAGGTTCAAACTTAGACTAAATGCACATTTTCGATACCCTCTCCTCTTCTGATTAATTCATAAGATTGAATTTAACAATTGATTTGGCTCGGGTGGTGCTTGCGTATTTAGATTTATTTAAATGCTTTATATTGGGTAATAGGTGTGTGGTGCACCAAAGGGGGAAATCTAAGTTGGTGTCTGCAATCAAAGGCTATTACTGCATAAGCAAAATTAGAGATTGCGCTAAATTCAATCCCAACCCACATCTACTCCTAAGAATCATTATCTAGGGAGCTGGAAAGCATCGTTGACCTATATCAACGGACAGGGCAACTGCATTATACGCCCATACTATATGTGTTGGCATTTAAAAAGGGATTGCGGCAAACTCAAAATCAGTAGAAGGCTTGATCTCGCCAGCCATCTAATCCGGGCCTTCATGTAATACCCTGGATATATAGGCACTAAAATCTCGCGCTTTCCAACTAAAATGTCTACCCGTGATAATCGAGTTGCAAAGTTCAAGGGTCGTTAAATGTCAATTTTTCCGTGGCGGTTGCTGTATTTAATTTGAGCGTGTTTGTGTCACCACGCTACTGTCCACGCATGTACAGTAAATGGAGATAACGTAGCTATACATTCGGGGATTATAATACAACGTCTAGAAATGGTAAAACCTACAGTCGTTTTAGGAATAACCACTTAAGTGGATACCTTACGGCGCAATTGTTATACAGGGTCCGTAAGAACAGTAGGACGTTAAACCCAACCTCATTCCATTTCTATGGGGGGAATTCCGCTTGGGACAGATGCGCTACGTTCTACTCTGATATCGAATTCCAACTGTCAATTATTCCTTTATGTTCCTGCGAATGTATATACGGGGAACTGTTCACGGAACTTTAAACCAATTCCATTATGTCCAATTCCTTTGCTTTTCCTTTGTATGGCTTAGTCGTAGCAGAACAGCGGGCCGCTAAAATTCACTTCATCTCATTTGCTTTTTAACTCGGGGTTTTGCAGGTTATAGAGGACAGGAAACAGGACTGGGTTTATCAGTTTATTTAACACAAAACAAAAAACACTGAAAATATAATTACAAAGAGATTACAAACATGCCATACAAAACATAATCAAAATAGAAATAGATATACAAAAAAACCCATACGTGATTGTTAATAATAATCTTTAAGTGGCATGATTGTAGCCGAGGGTTAGGGTAAGATCTTGGGTTAGGATTGGCGCTATCCCTGTTTACATCTTCTGATCTTTGCGAAATATGTAACTGGCCTTGATATTTAGATCTAACCTGGGTATTACACGAGTTAAGGGGGCAGACCATTTTGTCGGGCAACTCCTTCCGATTCAACATCGAAATAAGGGATTTAAAAAAGAAATAAAATTCACTTCATTGCTGAGTAGTTTTATTAGCCAGAAATCGTCCAAAAAGCACCTCCGGCCATCTAGACTCACAAGAGCTTCCGGGGCCTAGGCTAACCCTAGACCCCTTGTATAAGGACCTAGGAGGTAGCCCCCCCCATCAAAAATTGCTTCCGCCGGCCCTAATTTATCAAATCGAAATGCCCACGAACGAGGGCTTAACAAATGAAATACGTACATGGAATAAAGTGCAAACCAGAAAGCCATATATACATTGAAATATGCTTATAATTTAATAAAATTAAAAAATACTTAAAAGAATAAATGAATGAAATGATTTAACGTCCTACGCTTCTGCACCTAACCTGGGCTAATTGAAGACGGGTAAATACTGAAAAGAAACATGTCTAATCAATATGAAATCATTTTAAAATGGATACAGCAAAAAGAAAAGTACACGTGATTTATACATAAAGTGGCTCAGGGGGATGAATCTACATAGAAAGCGATTGTTTAAACATCACATATTATGCACAACATCAAAGATTGCTTTGCCCGGTTGGTTTACACTATACCTGTAGGTGTAATGAAAGACAACTGTATATATATATTTATTATTTACTAATTGGGATGCTCGATGTTGGCCGAGAACGTATCTTGGGAGTTTCCAGCATGGTTTAGTGATGACGAACGAAGAAAAAAACAACATCTGATCGTTGCGAACCCATAAAAGTTGGAATTCGAAATAAGAAAACAAGCGGTTGCCATGCAAGATACGCCTACGTAGTGCAGGAGATGGACAGAGAACACGCTAAAAATAGAAGCAATTGATCGCACAATCAGGGGCCATACGTTTCATTAAAATCGGATCAAAATTGTGACTTCTAGAGGGTTTAAATTCCACAAACTTGTATTACATATTTTTTACACTATTTGCGTACAAGAAGCGGCCATTTTTCTGACAGTGTCGATCCGAATTTTACAAAATTCTACCTTAACCAACATTTAAGGTGTATCAGTGATATATTTTAACAGTTTTTACACATTGGATAAAAATTAGACCTCTGGATGCCCCACGAGCTCAAAATGCAATTTTTCGTACTATTAGGGGCAACAATCCAGGAAATTGCGGTCGGATATGCACAATTATTTAAAGGAAGCCAGATCTTTGGGACATAAACACAAGTCTTAAGTTACATAAAAATTCGGATAACAATTGTCACTTCTTGGGATTACATACATTCATCAAAATCGGATCGAACACAAACTTGATATACAATATATTTACACTATTTGCGTACGGGGAGCGGTCGTTTTGTCCGGCAGTTTGGATCCGATTTTCACAAAATTCAAACTAAAAGGAGCCCAATCGCTAAAATTTGGGACCTAGAAATTGACAAAAGTTGGTCGCAACATCATAATACTGTACTATGAATGTATATAAACTGATTTACATTCAATGGTTTCCGTTTTTACTCTTTTTTCAAATTAGTAATGTTCGGCGAAATAATACAGCAGTCTCAATCGAATGCAAAATTCTAGCGTCTGGTTATTTCCGTCTACATACGCCGTTTGATTAGGTGCAATGTGTATAGCCTCGTCCCTCGAGCCTCTTGTCAAAACTGGGACTGAAGCCCATTATGGTACACGATTCGTGTACCAATGGTAAAATGTTGTTTTTTTTGTCCTAAAAAATGGATATTAGAAGCCCATCTTTTTCCGATAAGATCACAACATCAATTTTGATTTAATTTGACAAATAAATCGTGTTTTCAATGTTAAAGATTTTAGATGATATTGAGTAAGAGACTTAGCTCCATTAACTGTCTTTAGTGTGTAACGGTGATATATTCGAGCATGTTGTTTTAAAATCGGATAAGAATTGTTACCTCTAGATGGACTACAAGCTAAAAACGCGATTTTTTGGTACAACCAAGAGGCACACAGTCAGATATGCGCGAGTATCGAAAGGAACAACGATCTTTAAGTTATAAACATGCATTTTATGTTTCATCTAAATCAGATGAAAATTGTGACCTTTAGAGTGACCAGAAGATAACCACGTGATCTTCGTACACTCAGGGCCATAAAAAATGAAGTTACGATCCGATACAATCATGCCAATATCGAAAGGAACTGAGATCTTCTGGGGTATAAACCTATATTTCACGTTTCGTAAAAAATCAGATAACAAAATTATTGTGACCTGTAGAGTGTCCACAAATCGTAAACGGACGGACAGGGGCAACAACAATATAACTCCGCATGAAAATGTGGGCGTATAAATACAATTCCGTAAATTCCCAATTGCAAGGCAAATTATTCTGGGTGTTGCATTAAAAAAAGACGTTGAAGGTTAATTGTATGATCTGAAATAAAACTATAACCGAATAATTCAGACATGTTATGTTATTGATTGTAATTTTTCCATATTATGGCTACGTTATCTGCAGATAGGTGAACATTAACGTCCAATCAGAGGTTGTGTAATAGCGACCTCCACGACAACCTTGACATTCATAATACAGGTAGTGATTTATGTGCATGGACTGTTGGCCTTTTAATTAACCAGATTCAGGTTGTATAGACTATATTCGTAAATATAATAAAACTAGTGATTCAAATAAATCTTAACTGAACCGCAATTTTTGTAATTTTATTGGCGCCAAACCAGAAGTTGTCTTTCCCTGAACCATCCATGGTCCCAGTCAGGAAACCATTTGTGCAATCCACATTGTCCTTAAACCACCACCCCCCTCCATATTTTATGGCACACTCATAGTCTCCTGTGGTGTCATTATCAGTGGTTGAAAATGACTGGTTCAATAGACTAATACCGGATAAAAGAGCATCACCACAAGATGTAAACGAAGTTACATCAACAGCCTTGGTTGAAGAGAAGGCATACCCCGACATCTCATTATTAATAGTTACATTCCGATATTCGATTTTACATTCCAAGCTATCGACTTGAAGATAAATTTCCATAACAGCCTCACGTTTACCAGAATGTGCAGCTTGTACGCGTACGATGTTCTCAAGGCCGACCCAACTGTTGAATACTACCTCGCCAAAACCGGTCTTGTAGTCGGACATAGTTCTGTTGAAGTTTTCGGTGTCGCATTCAACCTGTCTATTAAGAATAAAGGTTGAGCCACCATTATCGAACACACAGAGCACATGTACTGGTTCACTGGTCCCATTTGGCTGGATAGATGCTACAACTTTATTGGTGTCCCTTATACCAATGTCATACCCGTCAGTGCAATCTGAAACAATTAAGAGACAATTGTGCAAGGTAAGTGCAGGCATCAAAATCATTAATTTCTCCCTTCCTTTAACTTGAAAATTGTATAAGCATTTTTTTGTGTGCTTAATTTTAGTAGCCTGTGGTGTCCTCTTTCAGGATCTTCCAGGTTAACATCCGCAACCCTTGAGCGTTTTAAGAAATCCACTGCAGGGATACACTAAAATCATTCATTACGTTGTCCGGTGATAAGATGAGAGTAAAATCCAAATTGCCAGACAATATGGCCCCTAATTCGTAAGCGGTCGTTGAGGGTCATTATTTATTTCACAACTACCATCATGATTTTCTACTAATAATAATTGTGATACCTGCTTTTGGAAAATTCAATATCTTATGAACATCTTGTCAGATGCGTCACTAGGACCCAATTAGATCCGGGGCACAGGCCCAACTGCCGTGGGTATTCTTTTGATGTTTCAAACCGCGGATTATTTTTGTCGATATAATAATATAGTTATTAAAACGAATACTGGAAAATATGTACGAGTTCTTGTGAAGTTGTGAGCTAAATTATCACGAACTAAAATTTAATGTGATATTGTTCTCCCGCTAAACATACACGGCGGGTAAACTAGGTCATGCACGATCGTTTCTACACTATTTTCAGTCAAATATTTATTTAGCTATATAATACTGTATTAAACTGTGCACGTGCAGGCAATTGAGGAAATCTACGGTGGGCCAGAAAGGACAATCCAGAAAAGCTTCGCACTGGGAAGCTTCTCTTTCGTACTCGGGACATTCGAAATAATGATAGGGAAAAGTAGTGAAATTATTGCAAATTATCGATTTTGTCTGCTCAAAATAGATCCGGGCACACATGAAAAGATCCGGGGAACGTGCCCCCTGTGCCACCCCCTAGCGACGCCACTGCATCTTTTGGTAAAGCAGCACGGAATAAAATCTTATAGTAGGTCCTTTCCTTACATCATAGTTAATGTTCCAGGAAGATAACTCATATAAATTGTTTCATAAATTTGTCAAGGCACATAACGCCCCAAACCTTGCCAAGTCTATAATAATAGCAATGTACATTGCACCCCATTCGTCTTCTGTATACAATATTGAAACTGCATGACTAATACATCTAATATTAAACACGAAGACTTGAAGTAGTATGCAAATTAAAATGTAAAAGTGAACTTAAATTTATGTTGAAATAAGGGCCTTTCAAAAGCGTGTATCCTGCTGGTTTTTGTGGGGGAAATTTACCTTTAATGATATTTTGACATCGCTCACCATAGTATCCATATGGACAGGTACAGCCAGTCTGATTACAGCCGAAATCCTGAAATATTAATAAACCAGCGGCTGCCAGGCAAGATACGCCAACATACAAGAGTTGGATAGAGAATAAGCTAAAAAGAATGTGATTTTCCTACACCCAAGGGCCATAATTCATTTACTAATCGATATGCGCAAATATCGAATGGAACCAAGATCTTTGCCTTTGGGTTATAAACATTCATTTCAAGTTACATAAAAATCGGATTAAAATTGTGACCTCTACAGTGTTAACAGTGGTTTTTCGTACAGTCAGGGGCCATAATCCATGAAGTTGCCGTCCGATATATACCAATTTCGAAAGAAAGAGAGATCTTATGGTGATGAACCTATATTTCAAGTTGCATTGAAATTGGATAAAAATTGTGACCTGTAGTTTGTTGAATGAACGGACTGACAGGGGCGACGACAATATACTTTCACATAAAAATGTGGGCGTATAAAAATATTCCCCCTTCTGTTTTCAATTCCCTTTCAGGTTTATAAAAAGTAACCATCTATTCGGCGATCCACTCCCTCCCCCCTGCATTTCAGGTATCGGCATATTTAAGCTATACTATAGTTGAAGATTATTGCACATTTCAGACTTAAAGTAGCTAAATCTCTAACTCAATATCATCCAAAATCTCCAACAACTAAAACACGAATTATTTGTTATTTTAAGTCAGTATTGATGCTGTGATCTTACCAGGAAAAGGTGGGCTTCTGATATCCAATATTTAAGACAACATTTTAAAAAATACCATTGGTACACGAATCGCTTACCATATAATGCGTTTCAGACCTATTTTTAACACGAGACTTGAAGAACGGGGCTAGATGATGACGCATATTCTTATCTGTAGAGCATACACAATAAATACTATGTAGACTGGAATAACCAGACGCTAGATATTGATATTCGATTGAGACTTCAGACGTATTTTGCCGAAAAAAATGATTAGCATAAATATAGCTGTTACTTGACAATTATCATAGTTTTCATCTGGCTCTAAATCGAATTAGTGCAGACTATTGCTTCGATAAGTTTGTTTATTTGAAAGGACCATGTAGCGGAATTGTGTTTTCTAGAAATTTTTGCTGCAGACCCTTAATAGTTATTTAAATCTGAGAACTTTTTTTATGATGATGTATCGTTATAATTGTGAAATTAATTTACCTGGTGTAAACTTACTGTTTTATACAAGTCGAAATCATTTGAGTCGTTTGAATAATAAAATTAATCTACAGAAATAATTTACAAGATTTGCCTTGGGGCTTTGCGTTTCCCTCCTCACAGTGTCATACAGCGGACAATTTTACAAGAAAAAACTAACCTTTTTATAACAGGAACAATCAATGGAGTCGCTGGCCATAATACAATCAGTGCCATCTAGATATAAGTTGCAGGATGACGTGGACGAACAATACAAATATCTTCGACATTCAACATCAGATGAGCATAAAATAGCGCAGGCAACATCATTTTTAACTTCATTAAATATCCCAAGATTTGTTGTTTGGTCACATTTGTTTATAGTAATCTTAGTTTTTGTAAAGAGTGCAGATTTATCATTTCCAGACACATAAGTTAACAATAGAAGAAACGCGAAATAAGACATTTCACTAGTAGATTAATTTATGGCTTCGCTCGAGAACGACTGTTTGTTTGTTTCCGTTTAATCCGGTGGAAGCAGCTTCTTATACCAACCTCGGATCGTTTTAAGACGTGCCTAATTGCTTCGAGATTATTTACTTAAGAATTGTTCTTCAAAAGATGTTCTTTTTTCGACTACCTGAATAAACAGATGTTTTGTTTGTACCCGGGGTTATTGCACCATACATATATATATATATATATAATCAATTACCATCAAATGTAAATATATTTGATAATTGCTGATCGAAAGCTCTATATAATAATATACATTGTTATTGCAAACATTGTCTTATAAAATCTTCCATCAAGATAAATCGATTCAAAACTATTTTTTAATGCAAAATGATTAATTAAAGATCGCAAAAAGATGTGTTTGAAATGGTGTTTTCTGGTTTTCTTCACATGTTAGTCATTCTGTACTAAAAAGTTAACTAGTTCATTGCAGAACTGGTAGATCATTTTTTCAATAATTCGCTTCACACAGGGATAATTGCAAATGGGAAAACATTGGAGACCCTCACCTTGTCACACAAGCGTGGATTGCGGGATTGATACCCTGATACTTGAGTTGATGGTAACCATCAACTTCTTCAACGCAGACATTTGACAACTTATGCACCCATTTAAAAGCATCAGCTTCATATAATGTAATTTAAAACTACCCCCTGTTAGTGAACTGGCCCTATGGAGAAAATTTCGATATTTTTCTGCAATTTGAGTAATCCAAAACACCTCTGCTATCAGGAGAAACTGAACACTTGGCACCCCATGATGAGAAAAAACAATTTTTTTTTTAAAAAAAAATAATAATCCAATTCAAGAGTTGCAGTGCGTTCCGGTAGGTATCAGCAAAACAATCGGGTGCTGTGGATATAGACAACCGAGCCTCCAAGAGAGTGACTTTACAACCCTATACCAGATCAATTCAGAGATTCAGATAGGTTTGTTCCTCGGTAATGTCCGCTTACTTTTAACTATTTACAAGGAGGGTCTCCATTTCCATAAAGATTAGGCGCAGAACAGTAGGATGTTAAACCCTATTTCATTTCATTTCAGCATATAGACCTCAATTCCTGGTTGTTCTCATCACCGTTGTTTTATTGCATTGGTAACCAAATCAATAGCTTCGGCCCTCAAAAAAGACACTACCATATTGAGTGTCGATGAATTCTGGTTGGTAAGGTTTTCCTGTATCAGGCAAAAAGATTTTATCATATTAATCTAAATGGATTACCAATACCCGTAAATGTTGTTTAAGCACAGTTGTTTTGAAGCTATGTAATTTGCAATACATGTATCTATATTTAGCGTTCCCTTTATATTACATGTGCAATTTTCCTCAAGTATCGACATTTACTCCCAGGCGATTAAGGGAGATAACCGTTACAGTATGTTATCACCAATAACGCCCAGTAAATACCACTTAATTGCAACTATTGTGTAAATGTGACGTTGAAATAGTGGGCATTCTACGATATAACTAACGTATAACATAGCACACTGATCCCGCAGTGAATATTCGCTTGGCCGCCAGTATCACTGATAAAGACGACATCTATGCTTCTTAATTCTGCCAAATATTAACTTCTTTCCCCTGACAAATTAAATTCTAAAACATTTTTTTGAAGTATAAGAAAAATAAATCAAGGTGTTTGAAGTATATCTGGATAATAAATATTCCATACTTAGCTTAAATAGATACAGAAGTAATCTTTTTTGACGTTATAAACGCCATCTTAATTTGTTGGTAAACATTAGAATGTGACGTCACCCATTGAACTATAGCGGTCTGACCTTTCAACTGTCAGTCATCTTGGACAAAGATAAAAGTCGGCTGTCTTTAACTTTGTAAAACAAATTGATAACGTAGCTTGGGGGTTATTTATTTCTATGTTAACATGGTAGACTAGTCGTTGCTTTGGCGGGTGAAATTAAAACTTCAAAGAAACGATTTTTTGCTGCCTCTTTAACATTCAAATAAAGATATGAATAAATTTAAACAAATACGTATATAATTATAAATGCTTTGGGTTTGATATATTGGTTATCCCCCTTAACATGGAAACGGCAATACGGGTCTTTATTTCCAGTGCCACATTTAGTTGATTTAGTTGGTAGCAACCAAACGATTACCGCCTAACAAATCCAAATGCGATAAATCGTGGTTAAATATATTATATTAAATTCGTATGGTATTACATAAGCTGATATCTTGGTTACCCTTAACATGAAAATGTCAATACCCGCCTTTATTTTCAGTGCAATATTTTTAGTTGGTAGCAACAAAACGATTACCGCATAACAAACCCAAACACAATCAACCGTGGTTAAATGTCAGGGAACCAACACGTGGTATAGCCTTAAGAACAGATACATATATCGACATAAGAAATATATTTGTTTGATAAAGTCGTCTTTAATATAGACACAACCGGATCAATTACTTATCTATATTGTCCAAACATTGGAGTGTATGTAGGTATTGTTAAATATAAACATGGTCTATGTTATATGTATAAGAAAACAAGTGCGCAATTAATTTGGTATGTTTGAAACACAGACTTTCCTTTTGAAATCTATGAACGTGACAGCATAGACGAACGACCATACTAATCAGTTTTTAAAATTTCATTTCCTCGTAACAGCTATACTTAAAAAAGAGCATACCAACATCAATACAACCGTTTTATCGATAACGAAATGAGCAATTGCATGCTGTTGCAGAGCTGTTTTGGTATGTTTTTGATTTAATAATGGCTGCCCAATGATTTATAATAAGTCTCTTATTCAGATTCATAAACAAAGATAATACGTGTATGTATTTTTGTCCCCCTGCAATATTCGACGACAGCACAGGACTATTAAAATGGGTCCTTCCGACACACTTTTTTTGGTAACAACTCTGCTTCTATAAATTGAGCTAGAATGTTCAAACTTTGTGCAGGTGTGTATTAGGTACATTTCTGTGACTGCTACGGACTACTCTTATTTCGAATCCCGTACATGTTCCTGAAACAGCGACAGGGTTTACAACCTTGATATGGTATTCGGAAAAAAGCCCGTGGATACATAACTTTTCAACCAGCGGCTGCCAGGCAGGATACGCCCACATTTTCGAGAGATGGACAGAGAACAAGCAAAACCGAAAGTGATTTTTCCTACAATCAAAGGCCATAATTCATTAAGTTACAATTTGATATGCGCAAATATCGAAAAGTATCAAGATATTTAGGTTATAAACACGCAATTTAAGTTTCATCAAAATCGAAATTAAAATTGTGACCTCTACAGAGTCCACAACCTTGAAATGCCATTTTTTAACAGTATTCGCGTACAAACAGCAGCCATTTTGTATTGTAATTTTGGTCCTATTTTCCCAAAATTTGAACTCAACCTTCCTTAGCTTGTAACGGTGATATAATCAAACGGTTTTTTAAATCGGATAATAATTGTGACCTCCAGAGAGACCACAAGCTAAACAAAGGCGATTTCGCGTATAATCAGGGGCATTAATTCAGGAAGTTACTATCCGATATGCGCAAATATCAAATGGACCCAAGATCTTTGGGTAATATCCATGCATTTCAAGTTTCGTCAAAATCGAATTAAAATTGGGACCTCTACAGGGTCGACGACCTTGATATACCATTTTTCAACAGTATTCGCATACGAACGGCGGCCATTTTGTATGGTAATTTTGGTCCAATTTTACCGACATTCAAACTCACCCTTCCTTAGGGTGTAACGGTGATATAATTAAACGATTTTTTAAATCGGATAATAATTGTGGCCGTTACGATCCGATATGCGCAAATATCTAAAGGAACCAAGATCTTTGGGTTATATCCATGCATTTCAAGTTTCATCAAAATCAAATTAAAATTGTGACCTCTACAGGGTCCACAACGTTGATATACCATTTTAAACAGTATTCGCGTACGATCGGCGGCCATTTTGTATGGCAATTTTGGTCCGATTTTTCCGAAATTCAAAATCAACCTTCTTTAGAGTGTAACGGTGATATAATCAAACGATTTTTTAAATCAAATAATAATTGTGACCTCCAGAGGGACCACAAACTAAACAAAGGCGATTTTGCGTATAATCAGGGGCCATAATTCAGGAAGTTACGACCCGATATGCGCAAATATCGAAAGGAGCCAAGATCTATGGGTTATAAACATGAATGTAAAGTTTCATCAAAATCGGTTCAAAATTGTGACCTCTATAGGGTCCACAAGCTAAAAACATGATTTTTCGTACAATCAGGGGCCATTATCCATGAAGTTTTGATCCGATACATGCCAATATCGAAAGCAGCCGAGATCTGTGGAGGATAAACCTATATTTCAAGTTTCGTCAAAATCGAGTAAGAATTGTGACCTGTAGAGGGTCCACAAACAATTGTGGACGGACGGACGGACTGATGGACGGACAGGGGCGACGACATAATACGTCCACATGAAAATATGGGCGTATAAAAAGGGGGAGGGCAAACGATAGTCAAGTCGAGCATATCGAGGACAACATTATATAGTGACACCTTCAAGCGATAATGTAGAAAAAAAACAAACTAGAAATGACATTCGTTAAACGAGTTTGTTTCATTCTTTGCTGCAGTTTCATATGGGCACACAGTATCTCCAACAAAGAGATGTAAGATGTGACAAACAGCCATGTTCAAAGCGGATCGAACTCAATAATTGTATTTTAGGTCTTTGAAGCTTTAAAATTACAAATATAATATTCATGTTTTTATATAATAATTAAATGCTATGTAATGTAATTTGCACCCAGTTGTATGTATAAAAATTGCAATAGAAATATTTAAACGGCCAATTAAATTCAATCGAAACATTGAATAGACACAAATTATATTTATATAATGACATGCCAAGCGGGTCGCTGCGAACTACCTTACATTGTCATCTTCAGGTGACCGACCTACGCCTAGAGGTTTTTTTAAAGAGTCCATCTCACCTAAAAAGTTCGCCCACATGTGTCCTATGACGTCTTATTATATCTTCTCCCTATCTTTATAAAATTGACGGTGGGCGTATTTGTGTTGCCAGGTTACGCCATATGTATAGTTTCAATATTTGATTTATATTCGTTAACATACTATAAGACAAAGGAAAAGTTCCTGCTATTCCTCGCCTGGGTATTAAATCGTATTCTTGGGCAACATAATGTTTACGAGGTGGCGTCAGAGCGGGTAATCCGGTACCAATCGGCCTTTGGAGCCATGTTAATGTTGTATCTTAAAATCTAAATTATCGATTATAGCGACCTAATGTATACTAAAAATAAGTACATTCCATAAACACAGACGTTAGGTAACATGCATAAAGTCCCATGTTCAAACCAAATAACAATCGTGTCTCAAACATTTGACTGATTTGCCGAATATCTAAAATGTTCAAAAAAGGGCAAAGATTCGGATAACAACTTCAACCAAGGGGAGCGACAAGTCGACCCTCCTCTATGCCAGGAGTATTAAACACAACTCAGCAACAATAAAGATTTTCATTTAAAACAAGCGGTTGCCATGCAAGATTCACCAACATTTTGAAAGAAATGAAGAGAGAACAAGCTAACAAAAGAAGCGATTTGTCGTACAAATATCTAGATATCTTCTAACCAATGCTGGCTGTAAACATTTTGATGCATATGGTGGACAAATAACTATTCCTGTATAACAATTCAGCTTTAACTATTAATTGATCCAAGGCGACTTTTGTCGACAACTATAACGTTACCGTTTAGTACCCAAGGCGACTTTTGTCGACAAAACATGTTAGCCGAATGCAACGTTCCTAGCTTAATGAGAGTTATTTCCCTTATTAACAGACGTCTTTATCTCATTTGTTTACTTCCTGTTTGACATTTTGACAATTTAAAATCTTACTGCTGCTCCTTGAAAATTATAATAAAACGGTGATATGTCTAGACCTCTATGGCAACGTTCTCCTGAATGAATGAATGAATGAAATGGGGTTTAACGTCCTACTGTTATGCACTTGACCTGAGCTAATTGAAGACGGGCATACGCCCGGGCAGCGGCGCTACGGCCTACTCTTATAATATCGAATTCCAACTGCCAAGGGATCTTTTACGTGCACTCCAATGTGTACACGGGACCTCGGTTTTTCGTCCCATCCGAACGACTAGGCAGCTGTCCTTGTCAGGCCCTCCTTCTGCATCACTGACAAGGGGAAATCACGTCGGAAAATCGAGATGAACTTTCTCGGCCAATGCAGGGATCGAACACCCGACCTCCAAGCTAGCGAACCAGCGCCTTGTCGCAACGTTCTCCTAATGACGGATTACTATCCTTATTGAATGACAGTGATTCAGATTTTATCTGTGGTATAGATTTTTATCGTTTTGCGTTAGGCCTAGAGTTAATCAACAAATTTCAATTACTACGGCGTCTACGGTAATTAAATAAGCTTAAATTAAAAGAGATTTGATGATGAATGATTTTTAGTTCACAACAGCCGAACAGAAAAATAGAAATAACATGAAGTTTGCATGAAATATCTAAATAATTTTATTGTATAAAATTTATATTTATGAAAATGGCATTAAATTTAGATTATTTTATTCATTTACATGAAGGGTCTTTTTTCAGTTGTTTTTTAATAATATGACTTTAAAATGTTTATATATATTTTAATACTATTGGCCATTATGACGTGGGTTTTTATGACGCTATGACGTCAAACCTCTGGGTCGTTTAAGACGAGTTAATGCGCAGGTGTGTGTTTTCTTTACTGTTTGACCATAATTTCGTTTGATGATTTAATACCGATTTCTCAACTTCATAAAAAAAATTTAAAAAAATGAAATCAACCACTTAGTTTGAGAAATGCATCTTTTTGCCAGGGGCAATTGACATTAACTTATACTTCCATTCACCCCTCGGAGTTTTAAACGGCATGTGTCGCATAGCTATATTCATCTTCTGTAACCAAAATATTTTGACTGGATATTTAGTCCCGCCCCTGTATTGGTCATGTTACTGTTAATTAAATACCCCTCCTTTTATAATCCATTAATATGTTGTTTAGGATATAATTGTTAAAAGTGAGTATGAGAGATTTGAGAACAACGTTTCTTTCAGCTTTTAGATCGTGTATTACAAAAGGTACTATAGCCTTATGTGTGTAGTTATAAGTTATCCTATTACTTCGTGTCGCATAAGAGATAGAAATGGCTTCCGCCCGTCCTGGTGTTTTTTAAAAGCGAATATCTCAGGCACTTTCAAAAACAGCTTTTGAGAATATCAAACATTAGGGTGCATCTATAGATAACCCCTCGATTTTTGAAAATTTTCAATTCCCCCTGCTCCTTTTAAATCTGCTCTAATTCCCGAAAAAAAAACACCGGAGCCTGCAAAAATCGGACAGTAACTCCTGGGCAGTTAATGCATTTTTTGAGAAATGCAGTTTTATTAATGCAATTTTGTTTTCATTCTACAATTTAATGGCCAACGTAGAATATGATACAAGGGAAAAAACTCTTACAAAATTATCCCTATCCTTCACACACAGACCACCATTTGTTTCTCCATTGACTTGACTGTTAATTCTGGTATATTTGTCAGGTTCTGAAAACATGCAATTATCTGCATATCACCGTATCCAGCCACTTAGTTATATTGTCATTCCGCCTCTAACCCATGAATTATGACCGAAACGAGGCATAAATGTCAATTCAACAAACCCATTTATAGTCAAAATAAATGGCCATGCAAACGGTCCAGGCAATCAATGGAAGACACAACACTACAATGTTGGAATTTAATGGTGGTCTTCCTCTACATAGTTTTACTAAGGTACACTTAATTGTCTATTCGAGTTGATAACACAATTTCATAAAAAAAAACGACTTGCCGTTACTTATTGCCACACATGACTTAAACAAAAAAAACACAGAGTATGCCAAAAATCCCCATTGAAATTCCCCATTGAATTGTATAATATTATGTTAGTTGAATTTGTGATGATTGACCCCAAAGGTGTGTGTATAAAATGTGTGTTGATCATCATAATTAGCGGTACAATGGTGGACAACATAATATAATCTTGTAACCTAGTTTCTTCATGTCAGTAAATGTGTATCTCTATCCGTTTTTCTGTTTCCAGTCAATGCTATAAAGGAGGGAAAGTAACTGAAGATCGAGTTCGGGAGAGGATGAAACCAATGTGGCTAACCCGTATGCGACTTAGAAAGTTCGACCCACGACAGTTAAACCCATATAAAACGTTTAACAATGTCTGTGATTCAGAGTGATGAAGATAGACAGTTGAGTTTGGAACTAGTTTTGAAGTATTTTGTTTTGTTGAAGAATTTGAACGGTGCTCTACCTCTACCCAATAATGGTAACGTCATTATCACCTTCAAATCTGTATGTTGCGGTAAATATCACCCTTGAATATGTTAAGAGTATGGTCTTTACAAAATATCAAACTTTCGAGAGAGAGAGAAAGAGAGAGAGGCGGACTAACATGATATGCAACGCCGGATTAACCACGGTGGGGGCCCTGATCACCGACCGCGATCGCCGAAGGCACGAAGCCCGACAAGGGGGGGGGGTCTGGGGCAGAGCCGTATGTAGGATTGTTAAAGTGGGGGGTGCAGCAGAGTGTTGGTTACTGAGTGCGGGACGGTGCGTGTGTGTACCTGGGGATGGGGATCTGGAAGCCCCTCCCCGCGAAAATTTTGAAAATTAGACTGTCACAAACGCATTTTCCATCATCTTGTGGCTGCAATCAACATCGCTTCTGTGTGCCAATTTCGGCAGCGCTATTTCTCATTTTCATGTTAAGCACACCAAAGTGAGAAACTCCTTATCCTCTAAGCTAGAACTAGTCCGAAACACCATATGGCGACGTGCACAGGACAACCAAAACGATAATCTCTAACACGAACCTGTCAGGTGAATAAGGACGATCAAAACGAACCCTTTAATGTCATGTGATGGGTCAGACGCCGACCCAGAAAGAGGTGATAGGCGAGGTCCTTCGCCTATGGGGCGGGACCCTTGTCTGGGGTCCCATTTTGAAAAATAGTGATGCAGGAAACACGTTTTTCTGCCATTGGGGTGACATCTGAGTGGCACTTTTGTATTTTTTATGGCGGCAGATTTTTTTTGAGAGGCGTTTGCTTCTGGTGTCCGCACCTTGGATCCGCGCGTTTGGTGGCGCCCGATAGCCCCCACATAAGAGATATAAGAAAGTTTGGATCACATGTAGGCGCCATTAAAACCAACCGACTCATCAGTGCCTAAGGGGCATCACTATGTGATCAAAATCAAGTGTATTATTTTACAATTGAAAGGTTGTCAATTTTTTTGGAGGGAGCGCCTTAGTTTTCTGTAAATTTTCAGAAATTGGAGGCCGGAAACATGATTTCCTGGCATTTCAGGCACTGTGGAGCCATTTATAGAAGTACCTCCCCTAGGCAGAAGAAAATTCTGCCGTTATTTCAGTGGACCAATCCATGCGAGTGCTATGAAATGATGGCATTTTTTAAAGGCCCCTAATGTGGGGGGCCCTGGGGCCTGTGCCCTATGGTTAATCCGGCCCTGGTGATAAATGCAGGTGCTATGAAATGATGGCATTTCTAGAGGAGTTGGCTGGACGCAACAGAGATTTTTTGTGGGGGGGGGGGGCTAATGTGGGGGCTCTGGGGCTTGTGCCCCATGGTTATTCCGGCTCTGATGATATGGTTCAATTATATTTCAATATTTGCTTGCGCCTAAGTGGGAGATCAGATTTGTCATCAATTTCAAAAATTTCAGGAAAATTGTATCATGATCAGGCGAGGAAACCTATTTCTTTTCGATAAAATCGGATTAATGTTTTAGAGTGATTCCCAAAATTTGATGTGAAGCCTTTGGGTCTTGAGAGAACCATAACTAATGATATTCAGTGTTCCGTCCCTTTTATCGTAAAATTTTAATTTGTGGTGAACGTGATAGAGACTACAATATTTGTTTAGATACAAAGCGGCTGTTTGGGCGTATTCTCCGCTTTCCGCGGATTGATGTGCATTACACCGGCAATACTATATACTGAAAATACCAGAAAACACCATTTTATATTGAATACCGGAAACACTTAATACCGAAAAACACACTAAATACCGAAAACATCCTAAAAAGGTAACCCGGGGGTTTAGGGTAAAGTTTAGGTTTTCCGGGTTTTTAGAGGACCAGCGATAGATTGGGGCTAGGGTTTCCAGTGTTTTCTAGATGACCAGAGTGTTTTCCGGTATTCAGTATAAAATGGTGCTTTCCAGTTGTTTTCCGGTATATAGTATTGCCCCATTACACCCCCACACCCCTGAAGTTCATTACCATCGCTAAGAGTACCAATTATGCCCCGAAATGTATCGGTGAAAATCTTCGTCTCTCGTATGATCAGTCAGAAATTGATAATGCCGTGACAAATTGTGTTTGTCTGTGTAGGATTATTTGAGAAAATTTATAAAAAAAAAAACAATTTTAAGGGGAGACCAACGATTTTCAACAAGGTTTCCATAAATCTTAAATATATATTTATAAAAAAAATCCCCTCTGTAACACACAGCAAAAATGTTTTTGTAAGTGAGAAATTAATTTGTATTCAAACCGGAAGTGACATAGTTGGTTCAACACGCTCACGGGACTCTATAGTACTCATACAGATTTGGCATAAGTTTACTGCTGTATTGTGTTCACATGTTGTCCTTTGGCCGAAAATCTGATCAAATGACCATGTTTATTAGGATATTTTAAACAAGAATTTATGTTTTTTTAACGTTTAGTACACAAAGCCGTCGCGTAAATTCACTCACACTGAGCAGCACGCCGTGTCTCAATTCAAACCACATGGCTTATTAGTATGCATCACGTGGTT
Organism: Patella pellucida; assembly: GCA_917208275.1. Classification (NCBI taxonomy): domain Eukaryota; kingdom Metazoa; phylum Mollusca; class Gastropoda; family Patellidae; genus Patella; species Patella pellucida. The sequence continues at coordinate 59,826,922 of OU795036.1, read as the reverse complement.
TGGTTAAAACCCGGCAAGTGACAGATTTTTCGTCTGCTTGAATGTTTGTGAACGTGCTGAGTCTGCTGACAGTGTTTTATTTATTGCAACGGACTCGTGTCACATATATATTCAAATAAATATATAAATTCCAAAGTTTGTCAACGTCAGACACCAACGTATGAAATATAAAATATCTCGTCTATGGGTAATGCCGTATTAACATTCGAGCACAGCAATCCTCAAGAGGAAATGGAAAAACCGTTCACGTCGACATTATGTGCCAAAATGCATTATATTACATGTCTCAAATGCCCATAATTTTGGTCTGTTTCTGGTAAAAAAACGCCATCAGCAAGCACAAAAACTTCTAAGCAGACGAAATACATGTCACTTGCAAGCTGTCAATCAAACCACGTGATGCATACTAATTAGTCATGTAGCGTGAATTGAGACTGATCAGCGTGCTGCTCAGTGTGAGTGAATTTACGCGACGGCTTTGTGTACTAAACGTTAAAAAAAACATAAATTCGTATTTAAATATCCTTATAAACATGGGCATTTGATCAGATTTTCGGACAAAGGACGACGCGTGAACACAATACAGCAGTAAACTTATGCCAAATTTGTATGATTACTATAGAGCCCAGTGAGCGTGTTGAACCAACTATGTCACTTCCGGTTTAAATAAAAATTAATTTCTCACCTATACATTTTTTTTTGCTGTGTGTTACAGAGGGGATTATTTATAAATATATATTTAAGATTTATGGAAACCTTGTTGAAAATCGTTGGGCTTCCCCTTTAAGGACAATACATTTAGATACTTTCATTGTGAAGTGACAAGGCTTGATGTTTTAAATGTTACACCCTGCTCAACCAAATCTGTTGCTGGTGTAATTTAAAGCAATTATACTCACACGCTGTACTTGTAAGGGGATAACGCAATGCAGATAACCCCTTTCCATTATAGTACACTGATACCCATGTCGTAATAACTTGTCCTCACCAACTTCCAATGTTCTCGGCCCTGTAAAGTATGTTAATAGTTCACATGTACATAATATTTCATGGATGTCTTTGCGACCTTGCTGAAACAAATCGTTTTCTGCTGTCAACGTGCATCCTGAAAGGGATAAATCTGATCTAACTAGAGAACAATTCAATTTTGAACATTATTTCTGATGTTTAACATAGCTATTTGTTTCCCTGTTCTCAGATAACGAGGTGGAAGACGATGGTAATGATAGAGAAAATATCAGTTTACCAGGATATCAGTTTCAATTACATCATGAAGCTGTCTTTCATAGTGAATTCGTTTCAACAAACAATGCCAATTTCAGATTTAATGAAAAATGTGACACAAGACAAATTATTGTATAACTCAAATAGCACCGTGTCCACTGTAATAACTTCAGGACTGTGCAGATAGTTTTATATATTGGTCGTGTGTGTGGCAGGATATGCTTACTCGTCCGGGAACAACTGATTTGGTATTATTAGAAAAAATCCCTTTATCAGACGTATGAGTACTATTATAACGACTTGGACTTTCGTTGCATGGAATTTGTGTATTTGTATGAAATGGGGTTTAACGTCCTACGCCTCTGCACCTAACCTGAGCTAATTGACCACCGATTAGAACAGTATTAGACCAAATGTTTCACCTGTTTAAATTGTTCATTTACGATATGTATCTACAGGGGTAGGGAGTTTAATAAAGGCTATGCCTGCTTCCCAATAAAATATTGTTTTAAAGAGAGAAGTAATACTTACATGGCCCAACTGACGCTTGTGCTCGGGATATTGTGGTAGTGCACGATATACAGTTCATTGGGCTTCCCATTATATGGCACTGTTTCTACAGCAATAACAAGATGCGTAACAATCTATCTGGCGTGTGGCATACATAGCCCACTTCAGTTTAGGAGGATCGTATGGTGGCATTTTATTTTGAAGCATATTCTTATATCATTAATTGTATCAGTCAGCCCACAATTTCATGAGAACATATCGCAGGTCAGGGTTAATACCGTATTTATTTTTTTTCAAATATTCAGCATTTAATCATTTTGTATATCAACTTCAAAATTGACTGATAGCATACTTTGGAGAAGTTATTTCCAAACTAACGATATAAGGATTCTGCCTTTCGAATTATATATCGATCTTGCCCCTTTAAAACATACCAAAGTCATTCTAATAGTATTTAATGCTGGTCCGCTTGATATTAGATGGGCTGCCAGTGAGGATGAAATTGTTGGTATATTAGAAGCCTTCTATCCAGCGCAAGTCACAGGAGAACCCCCGAAAGTAGCTCTAGTGGAAAATGATGAGAATATTTCACCTTTTGGAAGACTTCCATTAACGTGGCCTATGAGTAGGCCTACTGATCAGGTTTGTTTGTATGTAGCTCTCCTCATTTGAAATAATTAGCAACCTTTGCAGCGCCATAATTACAACTTATTGCAAACATCGGAATATGGATTGGTTCAATTTTTTTTCAATAAATCTCTTGCGCGTAGGGGTGCTTAGCAGTGGGAGATCATGGATAAACCCCACGAGGCTGCACAGGCGATCCTATATATTCTGTGTCGCGTACTACAAGGTGGGATTCGAGACCTAGCCACTCAATGACATACTTTAAAATATAAAGCGAAACGTGTTAGACCATTCGGCTACACCCCCCCCCCCCATCGGTGTCACCCTCGGAATGATTGTATATCTATGATTACAGATTGTACAAGTTTATATCAGTTGGAATAATGCGACAGTCGTGACAACTATACGTCAGTTGGTAAACTGTGCCAGAGTGCACGTTCCTGCAAAATCCAAAGTTCGCGTGGACTCTACAATAAAAGATGAACAAATGGCTGTATGGAGGGAAGACGACATGGGGTGGCAAATAGAATCAGGTAAATATTTCGAGGATAGATTGCTTCATATGCAGTAATATCACACAGGTTTGTAAATGTGCAAAGGATCAGGGGTGGGGGTATTTGATTTGGATATGGTAACTGTAGCAATTTTATGTAGCTAACAACTTAGGGTTTGTTTTAATGTTTGATTGTGATTAGGAGGTTACTTCGCATAGTTCTTTGAACATTATCTAACGTTATGTGCCCGATTCCCATTTGCCTGGTGTTGGTCAACCACCATGACTCGGATAAAGCGTTCAACCCAATTATATTTAATATTGCTGTCTACTGTGTACTAACATTTAATATGATCTGTTTTACTGGTATTATATATTTAGGTACTTACAATATGTCTGCTGGGGGTCAACAACCAAGTCAGAACAGATCACTGACTTCACTTAAATGAACTAAATATTTAGCAGACTTGAGTTAAGGGCCTAAAGAATGCCACAGGACCTGGCACGCATAAATATGTATGTGGCGACTTCAATGTTAATATGACGGGCTCTTTTCATCAGTTGGTATGTCCGTCCGTCCGTTCGTCCGTCCGTCCGGACTCTCTACAGGTCACAATTCTTGTCCGATTTTGACGAAACTTGAAATATAGGTTTATCCCCAAAAGATCTCGGCTGCTTTTGATATTGGCATGTATCGGATCAAAACTTCATGGATTTTAGCTTGTGGACCCTGTAGAGGTCACAATTTTGAACTAATTTCGATGAAACTTGACACACATGTTTATAACCCAAAGATCTTGGTTCATTTCGATATTTGCGCCTATCAGAACGTAATTTCCTGAATTATGGCCCCTGATTGTCCGAAAAGTCACCTATTTTAGCTTGTTGTCCCTCTGGAGGTCACAATTATTATCCGATTTGAAAAACCTTTCGATTATATCACCGTTACACCCTAAGGAAGGTTGAGTTCGAATTTCGGAAAAATCAGACCAAAATTACCATACAAAATGGCCGCCGTTTGTACGCGAATACTGTTAAAAAATGATATACAGTGTACTCTGCAACTTCCAGCTTTTGATCAATCCGCCACTCGCCTAGATCCGCCCAAAACCTCTGGTCCCGATTTATTTCCTTCTTGATTGCTTTTAAAATGTTTTGTTCTAACCGCCATTTTGTCACTTCCGCCTTTCGCCATCGACTCGAGGTCCGATGAGTGATTATTCATTGTTATTTAATCCTATAATCCGCCACTGTTAACTCCCCAATCACAAAAACACCACAGTTTATCAGACACTAATAATTAAAGTATAAATAAACAGTACTCGACAAATCTTTTAAGAGTTCATTGATTGTCAACCATTTTCAATAACTAACGTTAACACTATAGCACCTATGTCGAGCAATATTTCGCGCTAAAAATAGACCATGAGTGTCGTACAATAACAATACATTCAGTGAACTCTATTGAGCATTGATAATCGCCGATAGCCTGATGTCCGAGAAAAGATTATACATCTGTGTATTTTGATGGCACATTGTCGGATTTATTATCATATTTTGAATGGGATTTATGTTTTTAAATAAGTAAATGAACACGCTAAGAAATGTTGACGTATATTTCGATTGGAATGACGTAAATTAATTGTTTTAGATGATAGCACGTGCTCTAGTCGAGTGCAATTATTAAGCAGTTGGTGTCACTCGTTCGTTGTATTAGAGCGACGTTAACTAGTAAACTACGGCTTACATGTCATTTTTTTTACTTTCTGTATATAAATCGAAACGCAGTATCAGACGAATGTCGGACATTGCTGAAAAAATGTACCGACGTAGGATACAAAAAATACGGTCGTTTTTGGGGAGTTTGATGTCATGTAATTTTGTACATGTACTGTAGGAATATTATTGACATAAATTTGAATACCGAACGCGTTTCAAACATGAAATATATAACGAGGTGCGATCCGACAAATATTCCATTCACATTCACTTCCTGTTATTGGATAAACCGCCACTCGCCGACATCCGTCATTTCTATTTGGTCCTGCTTGATGCTGGAAGTTACAGAGTACACTGTATCAAGGTTGTGGACCCTGCAAAATCACCTATTTTATCTTGTGGTCCCTCTGGAGGTCACAATATTATCCGATTTGAAAAACCGTTTGAATATATCACCGTTACACCCTAAGGAAGGTTAAGTTCGAATTTCTAAAAAATCGAACAAAAATTACCATACAAAATGGCTGTCGTTTGTACGCGAATACTGTTGAAAAATGGTATATCAAGGTTGTGGACCCTGTAGAGGTCACAATTTTTATTCTATTTTATGGTAATAACCCAAAGATCTTGGTTCCTTTCGATATTTACGCATATCCGATTATAACTTTCGGAATTATGGCCCCTGATTATACGCAAAATCTCCTATTTTAGCTTGTGGTCCCTCTGGAGGGCACAATTATTATCCGATTTGAAAAACCATTTGATTATATCACCGTTACACCCTAAGGAAGGTTGAGTTTGAATCTCGAAAAAATCGGACTAAAATTACCATACAAAATGGCCGCCGTTCGTACGCGAATACTGTTAAAAAATGGTATATCAAGGTTGTGGACCCTGTAGAGGTCACAATTTAAATTCGATTTTGATGAAACTTGAAATGCATCGTTATAACCCAAAGATCTTGGTTCCTTTCGATATTTGCGCATATCGGATCGTAACTTCCTGAATTAAGGCCCCTGATTATACACAAAATCGCCTTTGCTTAGCTGCCGTTTATACATGAATACTGTTAAAAAATGGTATATCACGGTTGTGGACCATGTAGAGGTTACAATTTTAATTTGATTTTGACGAAACTTGAAATGCATGGTTATAACCCAAAGATCTTGGTTCCTCTTGTTATTTGCACATATCGGATCATAACTTACTGAATTATGACCTCTGATTGTCCAAAAAAATCCCCTATGGTCCCTCTGGAGGTCCCTATTATTATCCGGTTTAAAAAAAAAACGTTTGACTCTATCACGGATACACCCGACGGAAGATTGGGTTCGAATTTCTAGAAAATCGGACCATAATTGCCAGACAAAATGGCCACCGTTTGTACGGGAATAGTGTAAAAATATGGTATATCAAAGTTGTGGACCCTGTAGAGGTCACAATTTTAATTTCGATTTAGATGAAACTTGAACTGCATGTTTATAACCTAAACATCTTGATTCTTTTCGATATTTGCGCATATCAAATTGTAACTTAATTAATTATGGCCTTTGCTTGTAGGAAAATCACTTTCAGTTTTGCTTGTTCTCGTTCCATCTCTCGAAAATGTGGGCGTATCCTGCCTGGCAGTGCCAGCTTACTATCTTTAAACTCTTTAATTTATTTTTATTTTTTATAAATAAGGGCGCCAAACAAGGCCCAATTTAACCAGAGCGGGGACCCTAGCGCGCGAAATGATTATTTCTTATCTTTTTGAATAGCACGCATGCGTAACACGTAATCAAACGGTCTGTAATACAAGAATCATTACATTGAAGCTGATCACATACGAAGTATATTCAGTCCCGAATGGCATGTAAGTCTAGAAGCCTAGACCGATCACCGAGTGACACTTCACTGAGAAGGATGAGGCATAGCTTAGTCTCCACCTTCGCGCCGCTAGATCGATTATCGTGAAACTTTCATCTGGAATTTAAAATTTTGTTCTCCTTTTGCCATTAACCGTGGGGCCCGACCATGGCCCATGCCTAAGATGGGCTTTGCCGCCAAATAAGGATATTGGAAATATTTAGGACATGGACTGGGTATTGCTTCGATTTCATATCCCGTTAAACAGAGTGTATACCGAACATCAATGGCCAATTTAAATCAAAAATAAAGACTTTTGGGAAGAGGAATTGTTCCTATCGGTATCATCACGTGACACGTCGCGTCAATGTAGTTATGGCAGATTTTCGCCGCCTACGTATGGGTACCTGAGCTGGGCTAAGTTCTTTTACAACATGATGGCAGTTATCTACCAAGATCCACATCAGTACAGTCGCTGAGCTATTATTAAACAGCAATTTGGGGTTTCACTTATGTATCACATCTCTGAATTCAGAAATGGTCGTCACAAATAATTCTTAAATTTCAGTCTTAAGCATGGTTAAAATCACATCAAATATACACCTTCGTGTTCTAGGATACAGATAGTTTCATAAAAAACGGTAAAAAGACAAAGATGTCATACCGACCTTTCGATATGAAAGTTGTTCGATACATGCTGCCATCCGTATGCCGCATCACGTATGAGAAATACACACACAATGCACCCGGCAAACCTCTGCAGATTGCAGTACCCTACATATAGCCTCGGATGTATGACGAAGTCAGCCAAGTTCCGGGATTCCCAACGGCGTTGGTTATGACGTCGCCTTTAAACAATGTTTAATCATACAAATATTTCAAAGTCTGGAGCTGTTTTTCTTTCAAGTCTATCCGATTTTCTTTAGACAAGGACAAATTTGCACTGAAAATTCTACACACTCTTTGGACGACGCAATTGTGACCACTTCTTTCTAAAAGTGGTAAGTTTTCCTAATAAGTAAACCGGTGCGCATCGCAATTGTATTGGAGTAAGTACTAATCACTTACCGTCGTACAACCGAGGCTAGATGTAGGGTACTTGTATCTGCAGAGGTTTGCCGTGTGACACACAATGATTGCATCGATACGGATACGCGATACAGACCAGGAATTTACGCTTGCCATCAAAAGTCGGGCTTCTGATATCCAATATTTGAAACAAAACAAAATAATGCTTTCAAAAGTCAGTTGTATGAAGCGACTCAATGAACGAGGCTTAACATAGCCCATGTAGGGGAATACTACTGCTGTAGACTGGCATAACCAGTTTATATTCATTCATATTACATGTACATGATTATTAGTAGGGGAGCTAGCTGACCGTTGTTTCTAAACTCGCGGACAAAAAATGCACTACGCCTAACGGAGGCACCATCATGGCGGACAAAGTTAATCTTTGCTACATATCTTCATGTTGCTAAAGGCAAACTTGAAAATTTTCCTTCAGAACAAAAAATCACCTGGCTTCTGGCTTCAGTACGCCTAGTGACCCGAGTACGTAGGTTTGTTTCAAAATATGACGGAAAACTTTGATTCCCTTTTCAACTGAAAGGGTATTGTCCCAAAGTAAATAAAATAAAACTTCAGAACAAATAATCCCCTGGGTTCCTACTCCAGAACGGGTTCCAAGCTGAACACATCACAAAATCCCGGTAGAACTAGTAGAAGACTGATTTGTTTCAAGTATAGCTGAAAATATTCTTCTTTTGTAAGAACCGTATCACACATTGACCTATAAATATAAAGTGTCCTCCAGAAGATAATATCATCTGGTTTCTGTACTTCAGAACGCCCCCTGGTGACCCCAATATACATGTTTATTTTAAATGTCACAGACTACTTTGATTCCTGTTTCAGCTGATCGGGTATTGCCCCAAAGTAATTAAAACACCACTTAAGAACAAAAAATCCCCTTGGTTCCTACTTCTGAACCGGTTCCAACCTGAACTGATGTGTTTCAAGTATGGCGGACAAAATTCTGCGTTCGTGAGCATGGTGCCATATTTTACCTATATAAAAGGTAACTCTAAGATAAGAATATCACCTTGTTTCGTACTTGGGTAACTTTGGGGCGGTACGAAGCCAGAAGCCATGTGATGTTTTTTTTGTTCTGAAGCGCACTTTTAACTTTGTCCACCAAAATTTGAATTAAATCGACCTTTCTCCCGATTTCCTCCCCTTCTGGTCATCGGCCATGATGGTGCCTCCGTTAGACATAGTACTAATTTCTTCCGCGAGTTTAGAAACAACGGTCAGCTATATAGCTCCCCTAAGACATATTTCTAGGTGCAAAAGAATAGTGATTTTTAAGGAACGCTGACGTGCGATATTACATGAAATAAAGAACTTTACAAATAATGGGAGACAAATGGATAGATGGATATTTTAATATTCACACGGACAGCAACCTCTTTGAAGACACAGATATTCATTATAAATTATATTCCGACTTCTCGTATTTATCTTGTGCTATTAATTCCCATATTCCGTCAAGTGTTGTATGATTTGTTGGTCAAGGTTAAGGATATTACTACAGCGTAGTTTGACCGGCAACTCAAAGATATCTTCTAATCGAGTACGAGCCTATTGTGGTGTATTCAGCTAATGACAGCCTAGTGTAATAAATTAGACTTAGATTTGACTAATAACAGGCGATGATATTGAAAATCTTAATGAATAACTGTCAATTCAGAAGGATATTGGTAAAATATTGGGTTATAACGAATCGTTGACACTGACCGTTCACTTCAGTACCGGCGTCACTTATTCCAAGTCATCTTTGGAAAAAGGAGCTCCAGAAAATGAACATAAATCTCTGACTTTGATATTGCTATGAAGTAAAAACAGTACAATATTATATGCAATAATAGTATATATTAGACCTAATGTACTTGTGATCGCCAATATTTGAGAAGCTCATGCTAATACGAAATGAAGATGGACTGAAAATAGAGGTATATATATTTTTTAATTTGTATTTAATTACTGAACTATCCATTTACTATACTCCAAATAAATTACTGTATAAACGTTAATTAGTCTATAAAATTATGGTTTGTATGGTATATCCATGTAAATATAACAACCCATGCTAATTTGAATTAGATGACAAAGAGGGAGACACGACCTATAAACATCTAGTATTTTTCACCAATATCTTATACGCAAATGATACCCTACTATCTCGATTATCCCTCGGAGATATCGCGGACTTTGCACTATTCGGAAGTCTTTTAACATCATTGGGTCAATCACATTAACTTACTTCCAGCAATTCGCAAGTCCGAATTTAATTCGCCACGATAATGGTAGCGCCCGGGAATACATAGATAATTTGATATATTACTCTAGGTCAATCACCACAATCACATGATGTCTCAAAACAGCTAAGTCCATCTGGGGACCAGAGTATGCGTACGTAACTAACGCACGAAAATAAAATGGTAGCTAGCTTTTTCACTTCTCAGCAGGTAGGGCGGGTTTGTCGTTGCACATAATGCTGATAGCGCTGAAGAAAGAAAATGGTGACCATCTAGCGATTCTCAGAACTCATTTTACTATAGGTGTTGCTTGTTATTCAAAGTATTTTTTTTTACATTTGTTTATGTCATAATAATTAATATAATTATTTAAAGAATATTGGTACGGCCATGTTCGTCATTTCTTACGGCCGTGTTGGTATTTTTTCATATAATTTGTTTGTGTGTGATATATGACGACCATCAACGATACTAGGGACACAGTGGTTAGTATGTTAAATAGGTATTCAAAGGCTATCTGTTAGATAAAATTAACATTAGTAACAAAGATCTTTCAGCTGGTAAATGTCTGTTTGAAATGAAACATCAATATGAATGCCAATTTCTTTGTGACGGACATGTTTAATGTTATTCTCAGTTGGAATGCTTAAAAAATTTTTATCCCCTGACATCTTCAATGAAATAGCTATGGCTTATTATGTACACACTTATTGCGGAATGATTTCCAAAACACCTATTGAAATGTCATATTGATTTAGGAAGTCCATAATGCTAACATATTGTCCATCTATGGCAAGGTTTGGGGCTATTTGTGTGGAACTTTTCACCACAACAGTTCCACGAGATATTGGTTTTCTAAAAATGAATACATTCCTGAAAATTTTCGACTTAGAATGATATTCTTATCGTATTGTCATGTCTACAATTGCCGGATATTTTTTCTACTTATAATTTGGAAATGCCATGTGGTTTCGACGGACTGCCGTTAACTTGTTTACCCCCCCCCCCCCCTCCACGCTCTTCGGAAACAGTACATACATGACATTACTTGTATATGAATAATATATACTTATTAATTTATGATTGGGTATCGGAATTAAAATAAAATTGTGGGTTTTAATGTCCTACTTTATTTGTTCTAACACACATCCGCGTGTTAAAGCCCCAATACCACTCTTGTTGTAACTGAATAATATGTCCCAATCTTTATTCTGGTCAACAATTTGTACTATTCTACATATTTCAATTAGTAAATAATACAAATTTCATCTTACCATACCTAATTTTAAAATTAGAAAAATTCAACTACATGCCGTCACATGGTTTGAAAAGCCTTACGTAAGCACTTTCAAATGCAACTTGGATTTAAACATATTTTCGAACCCGCTGGACAAGTAAGATAGGTTGTAATGGATAATTTACACAACAGGTAGGACACTTAATCATCTTATAGTTGGAATAAGGCTAAAACAAATTCTGGACCTGTCAAGCCAGCAAGAGTGTTATTGTACCCTTATTGGTCCAGAAAGGGGCTTACAAGGATAGTATCTAGTTGTTGGGATTGGGCAAACAATTAGTCTCTTTTGCACATCACCGTGCACGTAAATGAACCCCTGACAGTTGGAATGGGAGTAGGCCGTTGTACCGATGTTCTGGCAAATTCTCCCTATAATGCACCGTATTATTACGTAAGCTCGTCTTCATTAACTCAGTCGGTGCAGAAAAGACATACACGGGAAAAACCCAAGAAAGTTTCTTAGCCAACACCAGGATCGAATCATGGACATCCTGGTTTAACATTAATGAAGTTTGTTTGGTGCATTCATTTAGCATAACATTCTGATCCGTTCCGGTGTCTTTTAAGAACAGAGAGTAAACCCTTGACATTCTGTAATCATGTTTTTGTGTAGATAGAATTCAAGTTATCAATATATTATACCGCGCTATGGTCTGTCTGTAAGGTTACTGTACGATCTGGCACACGGTGTGGCTGATAAGGTAAACCTACAGGGATCATGGAGGATAATTGTATTAATCAACTATATAGAATAAATATACAGTAAGACGTATTTTATTAATTCGCCACCCAGACAAAGACCATTTGTTAATATTTGGTTTGGTGATTTTAGATATGCACTAACAGTTATCTAGTTCTGTTGCCTAGACAATCCCAGTATATATTACCAACGGCAGTAAGTGTGGGTAAAGAATAGTTCTAATTAAGACATATAGAAGGTTTGCTGAACATCAGGGTTTTTTTTAGAATGGATAATGTGTACTTTTATTAATAACCGAATTTCCAATGTGTAAACTGTTTGTATTTTAAAACCGATGACTTGTGACGCTACACGTGGAAATTACATAATTCGTCTTTAGGAAGATCCGGAATAACATTATATTTGAGATAAAAAAGGCAATAAGTATTGTTTGGCAATTTCGGTAATCAAATTATACGTATTTAATTTGTTGGACGGATTTGGATAAGAAACCTAAAATTATTTACACGGATTGACAATATGCTATTTCAAATACCATTAACTTCTAGTGTGAAGAATATTTTTGGATTGATATAGGGAACGAACAACCATTATTTGATATTTCAACAACTGATTCGGTCGTATCTTTGATGATAAAGTTCTGGTCAAGATATATTTGAGCATAGTGTAAATAGGTAATTAATGTATTCGGTACAGCTACAATGAGGGCCGAAGCCACACTGAGGGACGAACTAGGGTTAAGTTCTTGTAACAGTTATTGCAGATATCAGGGAACATTATTATAATTTCAAATGAGATCTTGCCATGTTAGACTAAAGGTAAGTCGATGTTCGATTTTATTTTGTTAGTGTTCTTTTTAAAATCAGAATAACAAATCTTTATGTAATATAATTCCCCTTAAATTAGGTATAAGTTTCAATCTTTTTTTTATAGTGAATTATATTTTTCTATCTAAAATACTGGAATGTTGGCTTTGTCATTGTCTTGATTCTCGGGCGTCCAAAACCTCAAATTATGAAAGGTTGTTTTACGTAACAAAATGAGGTGTAACAGAAAACAAACAACTATCTGGATTTTATATCTGGACATTACTATAAGGATATTAACGATAAATTGGTTGGAAAATCGCGATCCGCATCAATCTTGTTATTAAATGAACAATGCTGCTCGTTAAATTCTTTGATATGGTTTAGACTAAATACACGAAAGGCGAAAAACAGAATCCCGCGTGCCTTTCACCGTCGAAAATTAAAGTAATGGGGCCATTTTCAGCTAAGCATTTCCACGAGTGAAAAAAAACATTGATAAATACTATTCTAGTTCCGGTGTTTTATATTTATCCATAAAGACGTGATTAATATTTCAATTAGTAATGCATGTATAAATCATTTCAAAATTAACACGCCCAATTAGTAAATAATAGTTCAAATCATATGCTTTATACATAATTCTAGCGCTGGGGATTAATTGAATGTGGGATTTGATTAATATTTTCCATGCGCTTCTGTCTCTGGGGTATGATTAGCATTCACAGTAGTTTAAAGATAGTTTATATACATATTTTTCATAGAAGCTTCCCCTTTTCAGTGTTGTAGGACGAGGAGTGGGTGAGGGCTTGATAAAAATAGCGTCTATTCGTTTGAATTGAATGGAAAACCGAGGCTCTATGTACAATTGCTGTTGGAATTCGATATAAAAGTAGGCACTAGCGATGCTGTCCGGGTAAAATTTCCCTCATAGTATACTGTTTGACGTATGCCCGTCTTCATTACCCCAGGTGGTACAAAACATATGGATAAAAAACAAATACAAACTAAAGATATAGGTAAATACTTTGCTGTAAAATATGCCCCGAAAAAAGGCAACACATATAAATTACAATTTGCCCCATTAAAGATAGGTAAGCGAACATTTGATGTATTATTTAAATACGTTATTATCATAATCATTTTTTTCGTTGTAAAATGTCCGGTAGTTTAATCTTTTAGACCGTAATACAAAATAAGCGTGAAATCAAAAATCTCGAACATCAAGTCCAGTTTTTCCTATTTTTCAACATTTGTACATTTTGACGGACCAAAGACATCAAGATAAGCAATTACTCAATATGCCAAAATACAAAAGTAAACTATTTAAATGCCCATTGTTCTCTCAACATCAGGATTAAAAGTTTTAGTTTAAAATGTACCTTGTGTTAATATGAATGAATATTATTGCAAATCACTCTTTCGGGGGAATTCAAAAAATCGATATTTTTATTCAATTATTAATATGAACACTTATACAATAAAGAATTTAAAATGTAGTTACATGTTCAGTTAACTAAAGCCTGGTGGCTAAAAGCTAGTTATAAAATATGTTAAAAACAATGTACTGTTTCAGAATTCTTGAACTTTGCTGATACTTGGTTCCACTAAAGATGAGACTGATGTTATAAAGATATGCAGTTTCATAATTCTTAATATTTGCTGAACGTTGGTACCATAACACTATAATTCACATGAAATTTATGTGCAAAATACAACCCCACCCGCACTCCTAAATGCCCGTACCGGTCGAGTTTTACAAAAACTTAATAAATAATTTTACTATTTCAAACCGATGCACAAGCTAAACATTGGCTATATATGATTCACATCTAATTGAAGCGACATTATAAAAGTTTATAAGTTCCCAATTCAATGTCTTTATCATCTTTCGTTGAGAAAATCGGATTAAGTTCAATGAAATGAGGTGATTACCTTTATAGATAGTGGTTACAAAGAAATAATTTCCGTTTTGTTTTATTTGCCGTTGTATAATTGATTCCCCTATGTCTCATTTTCCTCCACCCACGTGCTTAAAGATTCCATCTAAGATTCACCCTATCCAATTAATGTTCCGGAATTATATATATAGTCGTCTTAAAGACGAGACTGCTACAACACATGTTTCTGTTCTTGTCAGTTGTACACATGTGTGTACATATCCAGATAACTCATTAGATGATACATGAATGTAGTTTCCCTTTCGTAATTAATATGGACAAAACATTGATAGATTGTTAATCCGTGTATTATGTTGTAGTCGAAACGCTCTTTGTACACAGAAAACGCAAACATCATTTAGTTGTCACAGAAAACAAAACTTACTAGCACTATTGAATTTAAATAATGTGATATAGTTTCAAGTACATTCATTGTGGAATTTTCTATTGCCGAGTTGCAGTATCAAATTGAAAGCTAAAAGTAAGTACGCAGTTTTTAATTTGGTGACACAAAACAATCAATACCGTCCCAGTTGTCTCGCTATTTTCCTTCAAAAACTTTATATATGTTGTGCCAAACAAATATAATTTAAAAAAGTCAGTATTTATTGCAATAAAATAGTATTAAAATTGTCTCCAATTTTTTTTATCTTAAGCCCCGTTTACATGACCAAATATTACACATATGTGCATATTTGCATATATGTATTAATTACTCACGTATGCAAAATTATATTTGCTAAGCGTTCACATGTTATATAAGCATTCACAGTAAATAGGTAATAAAGTGTTTAGATGCCATTTCCAGTATATTTGCATATATGCAAAAGTATGTAGGGTTAGTATTTGTGCAGATTGTGTCATATAAACGCTCAGCAATATTTGCATATACACACAATCTGCACATATACTTACCCTAAATACTTTTGCATACATAAAAATATACTTTTGCATACATAAAAATATACTTTTGCATACATAAAAATATACTTTTGCATGTGGTCAGGACCAGGTGCAAATTTGCACCTGCAGTATTTTTACACATGTATGGAAATGCGTTTACATGACGAAATCTGCATACATGAGTAAATTTGCATATATGCAAAAAATTTCGTCATGTAAACGGGGCTTAAGTTCATATCTTAGTTCAACTTCGTGGACACCAATCGTATTATTATGTTTTTATTGGGTTTTTTTTGACTAGAGGTTAACTGTTAACCACAGCAGCGAAAATGTGTTTTACCATCTCATCAGGTAGTTGCGACAGGTGGTAGAATGAAAGAGCGCTTTAACGTAATATATAAGTTGATTTAAAAATTAACAAAATCCAGCTTATATTAAGCCATTTAATCCTAATTAATTTGTCATTTCTAGAGTTGATCAAATTTGTACATTTATGTCTCCTTGTTAGAATGGCTTGTCTTCGATTTTATACGTGTTGAAAATAAGTACCTTTATGATAACCTGTAACTTTCAAATTGTAGAAAGTCGCATTACCTCCCTTAGATCATGTTTGACGCTCAAGCCAGTCTTGAGAATCGTATAACTCATAATATCATGGCCACGAGAAACACATTCTAGTATCTGATCCAGTTACTTGTCTTCTAGTTAGACCATAGTAGATCTGACCACTCTGCGGTAGCAAAGACTTTATAAGACGTTTTCTTATCTTCTAGCTATATCCAGGGAGTTAGCTTTCGTTTCTGAACACTAACAATAGAAAGTATGTATATCCTCATACTGGTAGCATTGCGGCTTTCTTGTAAATCATTTTGTTTTTAAATTTTCAGTAAAGCATGTGTTATCACTGGTAGGGGACTGTGCACGCTTACGACTGGCCCCCGAATCCATGCTCTTGAATTCATGTTTTGTGTTAACTTATTGGAATATCTGTGTAGTTTATCCATGGTTTATCTTATCCCCGGGTTTATTGTTGCCGGTTGTGTTTTCTGGTAGTGTGGTTGAACTTTCCTTGCTATATCGAGAATGAAACCATTCCCACATGAAGTTCTAGTTGATTGAAGCAAAAAATAAAATCCCTATTGTCCTTACAAGGCTAGTAAACTTTAAATGTCTGAGTAGTGATTTAAAAAAAACCCTGAAGCAGTGTAAAGGTTAAACTGTATGTAAGAAGTACTCATTTTAATTATTACAGCGGAACATGTGATGAACTCCACGTTACGACATATTCTACGTTTGAGATATCTGTGAGATATCACATTTTCGAACTCGCAATCATTATATAGTGGAAGGGGATCACGGTGGCTAAGTGGATAAGGCGCTGGTTCGCTAGCCTGGAGGTTGAGTGTTCGATCCCTGCATTGGCCGAGAAAGTTCATCTCGATTTTCCGGCGTGATATCCCCTTGTCAGTGATGCAGAAGGAGTGCCTGACAAGGACAGATGCCTAGTCATCCGGATGGGATGAAAAACCGAGGTCCCGTGTACAAATTGGAGTGCACGTAAAAGATCCCTTGGCAGTTGGAATTCGATATAAGAGTAGGCCGTATGGCGTATGCCCGTCTTCAATTGGCCCAGGTTAGGTGCTTAAGCGTAGGACGTTAAACCACATTTCATTCATTATATAGTGTAAGGATGGATACAATGGTGTATGGTGTCTGTGTAATGTATAATCATAATCTTGGTTTTGAAAAAACATTGATGAACATCCATTAAATTATAAACCAGCGGCTGCCAGGCAGGAGACGCCCACATTTTCGAGAGTTGGATAGAGAACACGCTAAAAGAAAGTTTCATCAACATCAGACTAAAATTGTGACCTCTACAAGGTCCACGTTTTTGATATACCATATTTTTACACTATTCGCGTACAAGTTGCTACCATTTCGTCCGGCAGTTTTGATCTGATTTTACGGAAATTCGAACTCAAATACCATTACGGTGTAACAGTGATGTTTGATATAATCAAACGTTTTTTTTAAAAAATCGGATAATAATTCTGAATACCAGAGGGACCACCAGTTAAACCTGGCGATTTTTCGTATAATCAGGGGCCATAATTACGATCCAATATGCGCAAATATCGAAAGGAACCAAGATCGTGGGAGTATAAACATGCTTTTCAGGTTTCATCAAAATCGGTGACCTCTACAGTGTGCACAAGCTAAAAACGTGATTTTTCGTGCCATCAGGGGCCATAATCCATAAAGTTACAGTCCGATACATGCCAATATCGAAATTATGTTATGGTGATAAACCTATATTTCAAGTGTCACTGAAATCGGATAAAAACTGAGACCTGTAGAGTGTCCATTAACAATTGTGGGCGGACGGACAATATATTGTCTATTGTTCATATTCATCACTTCCCGAACTTGCAATCATTCTTTATTTGAAGGAAAATGGTAAATGTTGTCTGCCAGTTGCCTATTCATAATCTTATTATGATATAAAATGTAGTGTAACTGCATTTATAGATCGCCCGTAACCAAATACCAACAAGCTGCTCAGTTCTTATAATTTAATTATAAGCCAAACTATATCCTCATAAAAAGATATAAACGTTGAAGGCAAATATTAGGTTCTACATATTAAAGCAAGGGTCAAATGGTATGAAAAAAAACCCAATAGGGGCCATACAATATGACCGATTGCATACAGACGCCACTGAGTGCATCTTGTGATACTGTGTGGAAATATTTCTCCCTACTAAATACAATGCCGTCTAAAGTTCTCCTTTTCTGCACCAACCGCGCTGGGGTTTTTACGCCAATTGTCTATCGAGTCGTAACAGTAAATAATATTTCACCTGCACGCCAATGACTAAACTCAATTACCTTAATTTTTGGACTAGACGTATTTTTCTGACCATGCCTTTCTTTCTGCGACACTGAAAATGAGAATCCATGTGCTACATGTGCTATAGGGGAAATACCGCCCGGACATGGCATTTCCGACGGCATTTAATCGAATTCCAAGTACAGTGGACGCTGTACGTCAAAGAAAGAGTACATGGCTGGACGGGGGGGGGGGGAGTCTCCGGTGTTTCTTGTAAACCCCCTTCATAATCCTCTGATAGAGAGATAGCAAAAATTAAAATCCCCATGCATTTTCTCGTACCAGACTAGGATACCTAATCGCAGATCTGGTTATTAAACAAGCGCTTTACCGTCTGAGCCAACACTATAATCAACTATCATTACTCTATGCCAAAACAAGCTCCAACAAAGTCACAAGAACATAATTTATAATCTTGAAAAATGGTTTTATCCATCTGTATCCGAGGCGAAGTAATTCTGATCTGCTATTATTTCCTCCACATATTGGCATAACAGGCTCACAGCGATGTTTTAGGAACTGATTGATACTGGTTCGACTATTACAAGTAATAAATTAGATTTAAGATGATTATTGGAGTAAATTACAGATAGTTCTCCTCTGTTATGCATCAAATCTCCCCATTATTACCACGGCTGCTGCGGCCATCATATTTCATATTGGATCCGTTTTCCTTTCCAATTCTTCATTTAACGATTACCGACATGTACGTTACTAGGCAACATAACGCCATGTTAGATATTTCCAGAGGAATTGGCGGTAATGCCTTATTTTGAACAAAAGAATTTCATAAATGGTTGTAGTATTTTGAAATAATAAGCGGCAATAATAACCGTTCTAATCACGGTAATCAACTGTGACTTTCTCATAAAGAGTTATACAAGCGACAGGTTGAATTGATTTCAATTGCTGTATCATAGTGTCTAGGAAGTGATCGAATCCATCTTCTCTGACAGCACAACATAGAATAACGCCAAAAACCTACCATAAATTATGAACAAAAAATTATCAAACGATTTTCTAGCAAAAATCTAAAATCGCAAATTTAAATACAGTGATAGTATTTGAATATCCGGGTTGCGTTGAATTGAAAAGCGGAGGCGTGGCATAAGTATCAATGTGGATGCATAAAAATGAATGTTGGTTGGAAGAACGCGAGGAATCCTTCTGAGGTCAGGAAATATGAACCCGTGTTGGTCGTAATATTGTTCAGTTATATCCCCAGCTATCAGTAGAAGTATCATTGAAACGTATTACTTTCTTCAGCAGCCCGGCAACTGCAGGTGATGTTCAGGTGGGATGAAATTATGACAATACAGCGGCGAAATCTAACTGTCATTATTCTTTTTTTGGCGTGTGCCCCAACGTGGATACGGGATCTTAGGTTTTCGTTCCATTCGAATGACTAGACACTGTTTCTTGTTCTGTCCACCGTCATGCACCACTGACAAGGAGAAACCAGATTGTAAAATCCCTAAGAAGGCCTACACCGAGATAGAATCCCGGACATCCTGGTTAGTGACTGAGCTTCCGCTGATTGTATCAGCCATTGGTATTTGATGAGTATTTCATATAAGAACACGGGTTCTAAAGATCAATAACGACATTTTGAAATAGGTATTGGGTAAAGTTAAGTTGGGTAATGGAACGTGGATATTATTCAGAATTCAAGTATAAACATGCGTGTACAAATTAATGGTATGAACATTATGGGTGTCCAGGGCATGGATGAGATACTTTGATCTGCTCCCCCCCCCCTCCCGACCTTACATTCATAGAAGGTATACAGTCAGTGATAATGTGTGAGAACATTGGTCGAAGATGAAATCGTATGGTAGTAGCCCTTATCATTGTGTAATTAACTGGTTTAATGGTTGGAATATAATACGCAGATCTGTTCCGTGTATATCTATATATAACACGATCGTTTTCTTACCTGAGTAGGGGGGCGGGTCACGTTGCTACGTGGGTGAGCCGCTGACTCGATAGCCTGGAGGTTGGGTGTTCGACCGGATTTTCCGGCGTGGTTTCCCCTTGTCAGTGATGCAGGATGAAAGGCCTGACAAGAACAGCTGTCTAGTCGTTCGATTGGGACGGAAAAACAAAGCCCCGTGTACACATTGGCGTGCACGTTAAATATCTCTTAGCAGTTGGAATTCGAGATAAGAGTAGGCCATAGCGCCGCTGCCCGGGCAAAATTTCCCTCATAGCACACTGTATGGCGCAGTAGGACGTTCAACTCCTTTTCATTTCATTTAATTTTCTTACCCGAGTAGGATACTCACATAACGACCTTCTTGTGCTGAATGCTTTTTGATATCCAATATTGTTTTAAAGTATAGGTTATTTCTGTCTTTATACGGATATTTAAGTTAACCACATTTATCGATTTCTGTCAATAATGTTTGCAATTAAGATAAATTGTGCGCATTAAACAGGCACCTGTCGCTTTTCTGTCTAAAATCGCATTTCTTACCTTTGTGTTATTATAGCTGTATCTTGTTGCTTTTTAACCCATTAAGAAAACGAGGGATACCGATTGATCTGTCATTAAACTGGAGTCTATTTTATAGTTTAACCCTTCGATTGTTTCATGACATAAAGCTTACAGATCAAACAATCCATCTTATAAAGACTTTTTACTGTTTTATTTTGTCATTTTGTAGAAGTATTTTATTCTGGACGGACACATTGATTCATTGTTGTAGCTTTTACGGCCTATTCTTGGTTCCAGTAAATACTGATATTAACTTAGAATTTATGTAACATTATTCCTGGGTTGGTACTCTTTAATAGTAGAGTCGTAGAAAGAGATTGTCGTTCTGGCTAGATTTACGATCTATTTTCGAGTCAGAATGAGCAGATTGCGTGACTGCTCGTATGTCTGCCTGTACAAATGTTGTGGCTACCCAACGAGGCTTTCACTTAACTCATCATTACCGCCAATCAGTGGAACTGCTATGATGTTCCTAAACTCCCGCTGAGCCGCTTAAGGCAATAAAACTGGGTAATAGTCTAACGTTAACCGCATTGATTTAATGACGGACTGCATGAGTGGTAGTGTGCGGTTTGCCATAGTATTCAGGAGTATGACATGACACACAAAGTACAAAACGTGGCCTTGTTTTTTTTTTACTTAATGGCAGGTAGTAGTACAACATACGGTTTCTGGTTACCAAGAATGTCGCGTATGGTCTTGCTGTGAAGGTCACAAGACAGCAACATGCCGACACTGTGGACTTGAATCAATGTCCATGTGAGATGTCTATAGAAGATATGACCCTAGTCGAAACTAAACCACCGCTTGTCCTTGCTATTGCAACATTTTAATTGCCCCCTTTGCTGAGATTGTATAAAACAACTGCTGGCATAATTCATCTACCTATTGGAATTCTTGAAATACAATTGCAAAGAGTTGGTGCCATTTCTTCCGAAACCTTACAATCAGTGTACAGGCTGTACAGATTTAGGTGGATACAAACACAAATATATATGGAGGGGGGATTTCCACCCCAAGATCTTCTTTACATGAGATAAACAAAAATTTATCTTAATAAATCAACCATTAATATAAGTCCAGGGCTTAAATCAATTTTAACTTTTTTCAAAAATTATCCATAAGCAAGTAACGATTCTCCACTATTTTAGTTCTAATAGTCTTATTGATGGACCAAAAAAACCCAACAATTTCAGACGGGTTCATATTAATATTTAAAATTCCTCTAAGAACAATAAACAGTTAAATTATTTAGTTATTATGGATTATATTTTCTAAGAGCATGATGCTCCAGAAATCAAACGACAAACACTATTAATGCTAGACCAATAAGAACGATTAATTTCTTATATTGAAAATAATTTCATGCCCCTGTATTTATGTGGTTTTGTCAAGTTTCGATGATGTTTAGACAAATAATCAGTAGTGGTTACTGCCGATAATGTAACATTTCCAATCTAAAAATCAAGCTAGTTTTGGCAGTGTATTAGCTTGGGTGTATTTCATTTCTAACTAGACAAATCTCCACATCAGGAATATTATAACCTCATCACATACCAAGTATCTGCTGTGTAAAATCATGTAAACTTAGAACTACATGTATTCAGTTTCCGTCGGGATATCAGACAGTTAGTTGTGACATTAATTGATGTATCTATTTGTCCCACTTACATGTAATTTTAATTATGCTCTGATAGCGAGCATTGTACCTTTTGAGATCGAATCTCTCGTTGAAACTTTCGATTGTATAAATAATTGTCAATCAATTCTATTTACATCTTGTCGCATCGGAATTGTTTCTGAATAGAAGCCAGCCTGAAAGAAAAATAATTGATTAGTAAAAATGCATAGGATTAAACACACAAGACTATAAATTTTACTTTTTTATACGTCCACAATACAGTGTGGGCGTATAAAGTCGTGTTTGACGACTTTTTGGTTTGAAGCATGGTGGTGGGGGGCAACCATATTCAGCGGTCCAAGATTTCCCCTTATTAAATTTTGGTGTGAAGCACGGCCTTCAGTCCCGGATTTACCACCTCGCTAGTCACACCATTTGCCGAAATAACCGTGTAGCTGTTTTTAAAGGGCGTATGACTCTATTTTTTTAACTTCGAAATAGACATAATTAATGGGTCTTAAAGCACATATTAATGGTATATTATAAAAAGTGATTAATATTCAATTTTTGAAAAAAAATATTGTAATTTCTAATCAATTATCTTTGATGATGTACGTGTATATTTTAAATTCAGCTGCAGTCCTTTACGTCTAGGCTGCCAGAATTAGGCCTGCATCTCACGTTTGTGGCAGAAATGGGCAAACTAAGCGTATTCGGTTTTAAATGATAGATTACATCCAGTAGTGTTACAGAAAAAGTCACATCAATTGTCAAAGGGAAGTTCTTGACGGATTTTTTGGGTGTGACGCATTCGAGCCCACGTGAGACTAAAATCTATCAATATTCCGTTGACGAGTTCGCTCTTCTTTCTCGAAAACCTTGTAAATGTCATAGAAGCAAAAGTTTTTATCAGAGTTGTATTCAAATTGGTTGTGAAGTGTTAGGGATCATGAATAAATAATAGTACGAGTAGGCAGTGGGGATGGATACTGATTGGAACAGCTATACCGAAAAGACTAGGTAGAAAGTATAGTTTGAAGTGTCTTGAAAACTGACGTTCAGAAGAAAAAAAGGGTTTGAACTGTATTTTTGAAAATTAATTTAGGAACTGGCTTCATTTCGCAGATTTACAAGATTAAGTTTACATAAGATATACTTTGATATGTTTAATTGTTCTTTATAATATTATTAAGACTAGTTTCGAACCATTTAGACTTATAACACCATTAAAGGGGGGGGGCTGAATGGTTAGCGTGTGCGCGCTGTATCGTAAAGCCTGTCATTGAGTCAACTGGCGTGGTTTCGAATCCCCGGTTGTACGTGGGGTCGCCTGTCCAGCCTCGTGGGTTTTCTCGAGGTCCTCCAGTTTCCTCCCACTGCCAAAGACCCCTACGCGCAAGGGAAATATCGAAGTAAATTAACCATAATATGTTAGTCCTGAAATGACCTAGTTTGTGTCGAGTGGACGTTAAACCCCATTTCTCTCTCTCTCTCTCCCTCTATCTCATTGAGTCAACTGGCGTGGTTTCGAATTTCCGGTTGTACGTGGCAAAGGGTAGGGTCGCCTGTCAAACCTCGTGGGTTTTCCCCGGGTCCTCCGACTGCTAAAGGCCCCTACGCGCAAACCTTATTTCTCTCATTCTCACTAACACCATTAAGACAATTGTGTCATAGTCCGTACAGGGTTTATACATTCACTTGAAAGCATTAATTGATTATGAAGGACGTCTCAACTATACTTATTAATAATTTAAGCAATGTAAACAGGCCATGAATAGAAGAGAAAGTAAATTTCATTTTTGTCGATTAATTAGTATTTATACTGATGCTAAATATAATATAATGTGACGTCACAGTTCTTATCCTAATCGATCGGCTAATTAAACTAATTGGATATTTTATTATCAATTAAGCCAACAAGCATAACGGTTTTAATTTTATTAAAATCATTACATCTCTGACAATTAGTTCCTCGTCAATAAACATGTGGGCGACAATATGGTTAAGTGTAAGAAATGTTAAGTGTTGCGCAACATGTCCATAGCTTTGTTCAGCAAGTATTTGTGCCCGCTTTGAATCATAAAAGATTGGTAACGTAAAACATGTGCGATATCACCCTAGGTGAAAGTGGGCGTTAAAGCCCTGCAAGAAGAACATGCGCAGATTTTCCGCCGTGGTCCCACTTGTCAATAAAGTATAATCAAGTGCGGACAACCCAAACCATTAGACACAATTCGAAGGCCTTAACAACGGCAAAATAGTGTAAACAGCAAATGGACTGGTCACCGTGTACAAAATACACGACACACAGTGGTAAACGGTGCTTAGAAGAATAGGCTTACCCTGCCTGGCGGATGGCGGGTGGATAGTGTCTGCAGGGGACAAAAAAAACGTGCACATGTTGACGTGCACGTAAAATAACCTTTAAGATTGTGAAATACATTGCTGTTCCCGCAACATTTCCCCCTTAGCACACCATATTCCATTAATTTATTCATTCGACATCGAGTAGAAGTTTTAGAAATGCGTGATGCATTGCCCAGAAGTAGTCATAACTAAACGATTCGAAGAGAATGCTGCAGCGAGGGTTTTATGTTTTTTTTTAAACTTGGAGAGCTGTAGGCCTACCTACTGAACAATGTCATAGTTATGGAGGTGGATTGGGTGTTCCACATACATTTATATGTGTTCACTCAACAAAATTTAATAAAACTATATATTATTATCTAAGTCAGTTATAAGGAAATTGTGTAAATATTTAAGTATACAGCATGCTGAATTTCTCATAATGGTGTTTTTACTATAAATTTGCATTGAATGAAATGGAATTCACGTCCTACTTTTCTGCACCAAGCGTGGTAATGAAGACGGTCTAGCTTTAGTACACTCGGTGACCTAATCTATCATGTCAGACAAATATAAAAAAGGCTTTATCCTTCTTGTCTATCCAGTACCCAAATATATGTCTACATCAATCTAGTGACGTATCCAGGTTTTATTCCTTGATAAAATAACACAAGATCAAGACGCGTGTCAGTAAACTAACCACTCCATTCATTACACCAAATAAAGTAGTCCCCTAGGTAGCGCGCGTTTCTATCTTTAGGGTCGCCGTTGCAGTCTATCTAATTAAGCCCGGCCTTGCTCTTTGATACGAAGTTTTCCGGAAGGGCACGTTGTAATTTACGGAACGACCAATCAATAAAGACAATACATAAGACAGCTGAGGGAATATCAATTCATCTTACGTTTCATTGTTTCAAAGGCTAGAGAGTAGAGATTGAATAGATGACACTTTATCCAGTAAATGAAAGAAAATCAAATGAAACCAGTGGATACTACTATCCTATTCTTAACGGTATGTTTATAGGAAATTAAAGGAATAAAAAATTATGTAACAATCAAATACAATTTCGATAAATATTTCGTTTGGTTGTAGCTGAATTTCTTACATTATTTTGTGACCTGATAGTTTCAAATTAATGACGTGGGGAAGAAAACCAATCCTTGCAGCCATGTGAAAATAAAACAATCTTTGCAATTGATGAAAAGTTGTACTGACATGTTTCACATATAATTCTAATAATAATACTTTAAAGATACGTTCCCGTGTACAAGCTGAGTGATTTGATGTTGTATTTGGACTAAAATGTATTCAAACTAATTAATCTATCAAAATTCTGCTTCAAATCCTTCTCAAAACACTGTTTACGAGAATGAATGTCCCTGCTATAAAAAAATCTCTTAACAGAGGACGCGCAAACGAATTATTGAAATAAAATTAAACAAAATGTTAGTCCCAACAAAATGACCTAGATTGTGTCAATGGTAGTTAGCCCCCATTTCTCTCTTTCTCTCGCTCGCTCTCTTGACAAGGTCATGTTTTTGTCACGTGACTTAGCTGACGAACTACCTAGCAACGGGTGCGGATAATTCATTACAGACACAGAACGATTTTGTCTTTAATCTCTATCTATTTATCATAAATATCGAAGCCTAATTAAATTCCAGGGATAACCACTGACCGCGTCTTGCGATTTTTATCTCAGAAAGTGTTGTACGTCTAAATCTTCATAAAGTTTATCAACATGTACATCAAGCGCTAAATCTCCGCTTCGACGTCACACGTGCAGACATTCACAATCGTCGGACTGTCGATTAAGGAAATCCTTACACGTTTGGCCTTAATGCGCCCCATGAGTGTTTTTTTTCAAGGAATCCAGTACTTTTCTAGTGAGATTAGATATTTCTATATTTTTATTGGAAATGACCACCCGATAAATACATTTCTTGGAACGTACCTTTAATAAATTTCACAAATGAATAAA
Source organism: Patella pellucida (assembly GCA_917208275.1). Classification (NCBI taxonomy): domain Eukaryota; kingdom Metazoa; phylum Mollusca; class Gastropoda; family Patellidae; genus Patella; species Patella pellucida. The sequence goes on along the minus strand of OU795036.1, from coordinate 59,800,196 downwards.
TATGACTTTTATACATGTATATGTGGAAATTTGGGGAAACTGTTTTATGCATGGGGCCTGAATACCACTCTTGTTGTAACTGAATAATATGTCCCTATCTTTATTCTGGTCAACAAATTGTACTATTTTACAATATTCCAATTATAAATGATACAAATTTCATCTTAACACACCTAATTTTAAAAATTGGAAAAATTCAACTATATGCCGTAACATGGTTTGAAAAGCTTTACGTAAACACTTTCAAATACAACTTGGATTTAAACATATTTTCGAACTCATTAGACATGAAGCTAGGTTGTCATGGATAATTTACACAACAGGTAAGACACTTAAACATCTAGTAGTTAAAATAAGGCTAAAAAAAAAATTTCTGGACCTGTCAACCCAGCAAAAGTGTTATTGTCCCTTTCATGACTGAATTTCTTAAGAATTCTCTTGAATCCAAACGAATGTTTACAGATGTCTTACTACTGCTTGTGCACGCTTTATGAATGAAACGAATTACATGAATTACAGTGGCGAATTGCATATAAATATACTTATGCTACTGTCACTGAGTGTGGCGAGTGGGCTTATAAACGGAATTCGCAACAATTTGTGAAGATCACAAGGTTGTCGCCGACCTTCATACGTGTTCGTAAGCATTCGTGGTCGTTCACGGGGTGTTGCGAATATATGAACATTCTCCAAGTGGCCATAGAAGCATTCGTATTGAAGGGCTAATCCCGATATTTGTTTTGCGAATAAAACTGCTTAATTTTGTTTTAAAATCCCTAAAAATATTCGAGTAAAGGGCCGAGCAACTACTTCAGTATTTATGATACGTTTTCAAACGACTTAAATCCGCCAGTCTTTATCTGGAATTTGAGACCAGTGCCCCAAGGTGTATTTTGTAGTATCTGGATTTGCAATGATGGGTAAGACATTCGCAAACATTCATAAACATTTGTAAGTTCTCATAGCTTCTTTAAGTCTCCATGCCAAACGTATAAGCATATTCGCCACTGTGTTCGCCAGCCGCCGCGAAGTCAGGACAAAAATGATAGTAAAAACTTGCAAATGTCTTACGATAATTACAAATGCCTCTACTCCAGAAAAAGAATAACATGGGATTGCTTATGAGAGTGCTGCAAAAACAATGCGAACATTTATTATTTGTGGATTTCGGGAGAATTTTCTAAATATTCACAACACCTCATGAGAATATTTACAGCATTGGAAATAATCTTACCAGCACTGTAAGTTTTATTTGCTCTTTTATTTATTTGTGTTATTCTTGAAGGTAGTTTTCCTATATAACACCCATATAACGTCCATGCTGCCTCCACACCAAGAGTTACAACTCACAAGTTTACCTGTGTTCTAAACGGCATATCAAACGATCTTTATTTATAAACAATATTTATCGTATTTATATTCGCTTCTGATGCAACACAAGTAAAGTTCTGAGGAATTGTATATTCTGAAATAATGTTGTTTTGGCTATTTTTTTCTGGGAGGGTTTAATATGGAAAATAAATACACTTGTTGGTTAACTCAGATCCCCTGGTGGAGTTTTCGCGTACGCGATGAGATGTGTAAGCCTTTGTACTTAGACAGTGGCGTGTTATTGGAACTGTGTCATATAAAGAAAACATCCCATTACCACACAACTGCAGTTTCAGATTTCAGACCTTACTGTGCAAGAAACTTGATGACACCAAACCATGGGCTATATTTAAAATAGAAACGATAAGAGTTTGACAACTTATTGATTACATAGTATATCATTTATATGATAATAATGATACGGGCTAACCAGTATTGTCATTATGAATCTATGTCTATAAATAAAATAAAACCAAGTACGAATAATCCAAACCATTAGACAAAGTCCTAAATAAAGGGTAAATCTTAAATCGTGTAATCAGGCAAAATAGTGTAACCAGCACATGGACTGTTCATCGTGTAAAAAATACACGACAAACAGTGGTAACAGGTGTCCGGAAGAGTAAGCTTACCCTGCCTGGCGCGCCACACCCGCCATAGCTGCATCCGAACTATTAGGCCATAGCGAATTATCAATTTGTTTTTTTTTATATATATCTTTGTGTCGTTATGCCGCTTAAGCCTTTTCCCGATAATATCAGTAGTTGATTGGCTCCTAGACTGAACTTCGTTGGAACAGAGTAATTTGAATGAAATATTATAGCAAGAATGACTAGTTCTTTATCTAAATCTTACATAATATATCTTTAACTAAATATGATTAGTTAAAGCTGTTTTACAAAACTCTCTTTAATGTCCAAATAAATTTATTAATCCGGACAAATACCAGCATTTAACATGGTGGAGAGCCTATTAAGTAGGGGTATTACCAGGTTCTTTAGACAGCGACAATAGACTCCTCGTGTAAATAACATCATGTCACCACGACAAGAGGATAATAGGAACATATTCCAGGCTTTCATTTAATTTCCCACCGATCTAACTGGATAAAGACGAATTTCATCCTATTGCGGTTCTTTTAGTGACAGAGATAGTTGAAAAGACAAACTGATATCCTTCAATGAATTGAAACTCAATTTCACGCCGTACAGAACGTGACGTTACGAAGCTATTGTGCACGTTCTTCATTTTCAGTGTCTGTTCGTGTAGCCATTACAGCTCACAGCGCGCGCTTCAATTGATTTCCGGTGTTTGAATTTGTCGACGGTATCAATGTTAAGGCGTAAAGATGTTTGTATGAATTTTTATGTTACTTAATCCGTCTATGTGTCAACATACTTGAATTTTTATCAATCATGTGATGTTATTGGTGTCAACGTGGCATTATTGAGATGATGAAGGGTGCAATAAACCATTATCTAAATAATACTAATACATACACGGTTCTACAGATGGACACACGATAGAACTTTGGCATTTGTCAATACTATTTTATTTTCGCTCTGACCAGGGCTATATTATATTCCGAATTTCAACAAGTATTTATTGTGATAAAAAAGGCAGATCGATCCCATTAAATTTGGTTTAAACAATATTTTATTTCCTAATAAGTCACAGATATATTTACATGCTATAATTGGATACAACAATTAGGGGGGTGGGGGGCAAATGTTTAACATGTGTGCGCTTTATCATGAAATCTGCCATTTGGCCAATTCGGGCCTTGTATTGATTCCCCGGTTGTACGTGATAAGAAGTAGGGTCCCCTGTCCAGCCTCGTGGGGTTTTCTCCGGTTTCCTCCAACTGCTAAAGACCTCTACGCGCGAGCGAATTAATGAAATAAAATTAAACTTTGTTAGTCCCGAAATGACCTAGTTTGTGTCGAGTGGACTTTAACCCCCATGTCTCGCTCTCTCTCGATACAATAACAAGCATTGCTGCTTATGTAAAATCGCTTTCATAAACAATATTCATTGTAAAGTTAGACGACTGGATATGTTCAATTTACTTGGAAAGACCGCAAAAAACACATACAATACTATAGCTTATAACGTTAACATTTTGTGCAGTATGCATTGCGTGGGTGAATCAAACCAGTATCCGTACATGTTAGGAGTGTGTAGGGAAATGGGGGTGGTAACCGTTTGCCCAATGAGGAGTAACATAACCCTATTTATGTCTTTACTGGAATCCTGAAGTACCAAACCTCTCTCATCTTTTCAGTTTTGTTAACATTCTTTAACCGAAGAAGTCGGATCTTAATTAGTGAAGCATCGACGTTTCCCGATTCCAAAATAGACGATTGCATCTCTCTGGGGGCTGAACACCGGTTTTAGTATGGATAAGAAGTCTCAATTAATCAGTCTCCTATTAAAGTGGACTACAATCAATTGTTTCATATTCAGGCGGTCCAATACATGTCGGGAAATCGCCCTTGGTATATCAGTATAGTCATGGTGAAATGCAATATGTAGGTCCAATGCTATTGCATATTTATCAACATACAATCTGGGCTTTCTTTATTAACTGACAATGTAGACCATTTTATTATCTGCAATGAACCAGCACCTATATGTCTTTTAGAGTTATCATTCTGTATACCTACAAGATGTACACGTTCTCTGAACTGGCCCGAGGTTATCGGTTAAAATCGTTGGTTTTAAAGTTCATACTGTTGCTCAAATTATAGGTAGTGAAGGTGTCGTGTATGGGCAGAGTAACCTATTTAGATGCATAAGTAACCAGATGCATTTTGTCGTGTACTACACATGGTATGTCCACTCTTTCTATAACACCTGATGTCATGTTATTTGAGATGTTCCCATAGTTAATTCTGTCTATTGTACTTTAATATTCTTTTATTGTGACATGCAGAAACACGGTAGTCGCGTACCGAAAGGAATTTTGAGATTTATCAAGATTGGTCCCTACTTGTAAGGGCTATCACCTGTGGAGGTGACCAGTTACCGAGTTCCCATCTCTATCACCACAGAAAATAAAATCATAAGTCTCAAAATGACCGTTTTATGAGTTGACGAGACGTTAAACTCATTCCTTTTCCTCCGTGAAATGAACAGTGGATTGGAAGATATAAATTTAGGAAATTCTGAATATTTTCCAGAGAACAATATTACGTGTTAAAAGTCATGTTGATAAAAATTTATAACTCAAATTAGCCCGAGTTATTGTGACGTACATAGTAACGATTTATCCCTGGTTTAACAAGAAATGAACATTTAGATAACTGGATGCTTGTCAATATTAAGTGATTTGTCACCATAATCTAGAGAAGTGGCTCCAGGCTACTAGAATGGTGTCAATACGTTTGGAAGCGCTGAATCTGTGATGTTTCGTGATTAAATTTGTTTGAAATAAATCTAAATCAGGAATCTCTCTATATAAGGAAACTATTTCTTACATTAGTTTAAGCCACAAATTATTTATTTGCGTGTACAACGTTGTGAGAATTTTGCTACAGCTGCGACTTTTTGTTCAATCTTTTATATCTGGAATGTTCTGTGTTCGCAGTTTAGTGACGTTTTCCTGAAACACGCATTTTCATCTTTACCAGAGCCCCGGTCCAACGGCAAAACCTAGTAACTCAGTTTAGGAAAACGCAATGAATGAATATTAAACCCCGGCTCATCCACATATTTCACTGTTAAGCCACTAGGTTTTACTGTGGTATTCTAGGCAAATGAAGGAAGTTGCTAGGTTGTGTTATGGGTGTAACTGCTTACAAAATCAACAGATTGGAATAACTAGTACAACATCATGAAGCACATACCTAGTAATTACAAATTTGGTCCTAACTCAATTTTGATAAAAATGTGAGTTACTTGGTTTTGCCTTTTGATGGGAGAGAGTGAATCTACAATTGTCCAGGTGATCATAACCACTGCTTCCATTGCACATGGTACATACACATGTAAGAACGATGTGCAACCAGAGTCCGGAAAGAGTCTATTATGCCACTGCTACCCTGACATACGTCTTCAGTATACCACCACGATGATACCCCTATTTATAATAAGAGTCGTGATGACACTATTATGCGGCATTTGCATTTTCGCTAAATATATCAAATTTTTCACGACTAATTACGCGCTAAATATGTGCTCAGACTGATTATTTATATTTAATAAAGAAATAAAAAACCCAAAGCTAGCTATTCTCCTCCTGACTTGGATGTAATAGGATTTAAAATAGGTCCAAAAAGTTTATCCGTTACCAAGAAAAGATTGCGGCGCGCTGCTGTGCTCGAGCAACATATTTCGATTTGTTTCAAGTTATCGTTACTTTGTAAATACTTAACGGAATTTAACCATTAATTTTTTGGATTGATATTCCTATTACAAATTAAACTTTCCAAAATTGTATATTATTTAAGGGACCCCTGCAGTACTAAATGACGCATTGCAACTTAAATGGCACAACTTTCTTCTGATCTCCCTTACCGGGGCCATTTAAATTGAAAATAAGTAAATTCAATCTTTGTATCTACCGCACACTTATATAAAAAAAAAACCAGTATAGTCAGCAGGATAAGACTGGTAATAATTAACCTCTCGTGACAGGATGCCACAAACTTGTTACATTCACATCCCACAGAAAACGTGGTATTTGTATAATTTGAATTGTTGTGTTTTAAGACAGATCAAGCCGTGATATTATGAATATTTTATGGTTCAATCAAGATATGTGGAAACTATCGCGTTTAGACATTGATTCGTGTTTGTAAGAACAGATACCATAGCATATATATGCGTAGTGTAAAGATTTCCAATGACGTCCATGGTTTGGTGCTGACCCGTACAAGCGTACCAATGTGATGTAGAGCTTCGGGCCGTACTACGCCGTAGTGATAATGATACACGGTGTACCCAAAGTAAAAAAACATACTCACAAAAAGGGAGACAACCCACTAAAAGGGTATATTTTCGAAACTTCTAATGTCAGGCATAATCAGTTGTGTGTTTACATCAGGCCCGTAGCCAGGAAGTTGTTTTTGGGGGGCAAAGATGTTTTCGGGGGGGGGGGGCAACTAGCATGGGCATCTGCATGAATTTTGCGGTAAAGGCCAATTTTCTTGTGATATTGTGGGGGGGGGGCAAGACTCAGTATTGGGAGGGCAGCCCCCCCCCCCCCGTGCTACCCCTGGCCACGGGCCTGGTTTACATGATAACTGAAGATAACCGTTTATAGAAATTAAGCAAAAACGTAAGTCCCAAAACAAGTAACATAGATTGATATTATTATACAGGTTAAAAACATTATAAACGTTTGCAAGACTGAAGTGTATACAAAGTTCCTTTTAAAAAAAAGCACATAAAATGAATTATGATTTGGCATTTTGTTTTCTTGTTGCTGAGAAAGGAAAATGTTAGTATCAAAGGTATCATAGGTGATTTTTAGTGGAAAGTATTTTAATTTTGAAACGATAAACCTTAATGAATCTGTATAAAAGGTAATGGTTAAGGCATGATCAGAGCTGCATTCTTCCTGCAGCGTGAAAGTTACATGGTGAAATACGTTCATGAACACAGTTATTAATTTACAGACATACCGCGAAAACATCTCATTTATACAAAGCTTAAAATATACACAGAGCTACACAATTACTTAGACACGAACACGATGTTTGAAGAAACAAATAAAATGATTTCTTTTATATCAATTATAAAAGTTCATATCCGATTTTTGTAACAATTTCAAGATATAAATGTACGGAATATTGTTTATAATACATGACAAACACAAACGGTCACAATTATGATTATCAATCAGGTATCCATATTAATAACAACGCAAAAAGTTCCAGAGTACCATGATTAACACCAAAGAGTTCGTTTTAGCTTTAGTTGTGTGCAAATTGCAATGCTATTAATATCGATGGCTTTGGACGTACCCAAATTTTTTATGCAGAACTAAATAGTATTTCACAGTATTTCTTCCCCAATAATTCTATCGAATGTAAGAATTTTGAAGGGAGCAAATTGTTTTATCAAGTTACATAGACCCATTACACATTCCAAATAATCACCTACATTATAGTTTTTACTCTCTGACATGTCAAATATTACACTTGAGTTATATTGCCAAAATAAAACCGAAAAATAGTAGAACGTGAATCAAATATAATATTTAACAAAAACACAACTACAAGTAAATCCGTAAAATGTAAAATAAAGTCCTCGACAAATCCAGTATTGTATATGGCAATGGACGCCGGTGTCCTGATAACAAAGACCTTGCGCACCCGATTTCACAAATGGTGATATCGTCGTTAACTAATCTCACCATGAATCCGTTTCCTTGATTTCACATTCCTCTTTTACGTTTTATTTGTTTTCCCCCAAGATAGCTTTTCTAAGTGCGGTTTTGTTACACTTACTGTTGGGACACGTTCCTGTACATTTATTATAGTGCAACATGTATGTATATTTGTTGTTTCATCATGAAGTAACTGTTCTTTTAATCTTAAACGCTTGGTTCATGGCAGTTAAACTGTCTTTACTATGTATGGTATGTCTAAAACATAATAATATAAACTGAAACAAATGTGTTGGGAACGCAATGGATGTATTAAGTCTGAAGCGGGGGGTATTATTTGGCTCTACAATCTGGCTGCCGATTTGAAAAGTAAATTTTGACTTAACGAATTTGAAGGAATATAAATAGACTTACTTTTCGTCAGGTAATATCAAGTTTATTATATATACATGTCGTAATCCGTTCAGAAATAGTATTAGATATATTTTCAATTGTCAATGATAATTGTATTTTTAGGCAAAAAAAAAAGAAAGTTAAATGCCACCGGGGCATTTTATGTAATTTATTTATGACAACTATGCTTGTTAATGAGCATGAAACCTGTGGGTTAGGGCATAATCTCACCTTTAGGACTTATTAATAGCTTCATTACCGTCTCGAATCTAACTTTCCAATTACTATAGAGCAACGATTTGGGGCAGATATTGAATCGAGTATTGTGTATGTATACGACGATTAGCTTCGTTTCTGCGAGTGATGCCATTAATCAAGTAAAACCCCAATAATGTAGTTATAGTAACGATTCAGATCAATGTTCGATTCATGCTTGCTTCAATTCGCTTCACCAAATCTTTCTTACACGATGTTTTATACTAACTACATAGCTAGAAGGTCCGAATCTTGATAACATAATGGGCGTGGTTTAATATGTTAATTAAATTCTTCTACCCCCACTATTCCATATACGGAAACGAGACATCGATTCTTGGTCGTATTATCATCATGGAATCAATCACGTGACTTCATTATATTTAAAACATTTGCTACTTGTTATACGACTGCCATTTGGGAAATTTTAACCACCAAAAGACGCGGGTTCTGCTTCTTAAAGGGTTATCTTGATCTAATCGCCTGCCAGGAACAATTATCCCATTCTACTAAAAGGCTATACAAAACACAAATCGCCTCGGTGTTATAGAAAACTATTCAATTCTAGAAAATTGCACTGAATTCTAAGGTAAGAAAACTTCTTAATTTGTATGTGTAGCCACTTGTTTCAATATTATATACATATATAAGCATTTGCAAATGCATAAACGTTTATAATTCTGCTCATAAAATATTAAACACATGACGTTTTTGAGATATTATGTAGGTACTGGAATAAAACTAATAACGTTCTAATTAATGATGTGACTGCTTGTTTAAACTTGCATGAGTGATAACCTCAACCCCGTCAAAGCTTTAAAATGACAAACTTTTATCTGACAAGTTTCGTAAAAGACGTTTATGAATAATGACCCTGCTCTTCTTGATAATCATTAAATGAGAATTAAAAGAAACTTAAAAACTTTGAGGGAATTAGTAATACGAGGATACATGCAAATTCCTATATTGATATATATGTGCGACGATCTTATAAATTAGATGATACCTGCGATATGCAACGGGAAGTACGTAATATGTAATGGAAATAGTAACATAGTTGATCAGTTTCATTCCGATTTGAGTTACTTCATTTGTAGAGATTAATAATGATTAATTTCAAAATCGTATAATATCAACTGTATTCAATTCCTTTAGACTTCATAACGAAAAATAATGTAATATATCCGCAGGTCGCTGTATAGATAAATGTACTTACCTCGCATACATTTAAAACAACATAATATAGTAGATTTCGTTTATGAAATATAATAAAAATAAATGCAGCTTAAATGTTTAATTTATCTTTCCTCGTAGATTAAATTTATATACTTACAGTAAACAAAACATCCGACGCGCAATGTTTTATATACGGAGAATAATCTGATTAAAAGAAACTAAAAAATGTATTTTTTGTTTTTTCAAAGAAATTTATTTTAACTTTACAACATAGATGCATATTTTCTTTATTTGATTTATGTTGTACTTATGCAACTTGATCTTCTTGTGCACTGCACAAACTATTACTTATATTGACAATTTTAATACGCATTAATTAAAATCTGGGGATTTTAAATCATCTAAGGTACTTTCAAGTTGAAGATGATTTTATAATATATATATATAACACATATGTTGTCATGTTAATTTAATATGTATAATATCAAACCATTTTTCTCACATGCAAAGTGAGTCTGTAATGGTCTAGAGTGTTGCGCATCAAGCTGTAGCTGATCGGTCATATCTTGTTTGTGATCGTGGTTTCGATCCCTGGTGTAAGCGTTGTTGGCATGAAGATAAGATGCCTTCTCAACCTCGTGGGTTTACGCCGGGTGCTGAGCATTGAAAAATAAGACAAATAGTCTGCGATATTACCCCCCGTGGATGCGGACGTTAAACATTAATAGAAGAATTCACATGCAATTATTGTGTGCTAGAATTTGATCTCAAACTTCAGATAATAGTAAATAACTATATTTCTAAAAAGTATCTGTAGTTTCCAAGTTTATCCGTAAACTTGTAAATACCATAATTATTTTAAATAATGTCGGTTGGTCCGATTACTTTAAATCCGTCGGAAAATTTTACCTGTTGACATGGAAAGTATTCTCTAGTAGTCGTTCACCGATGCACGCATACAAGAACCCTCGGCAGGTCCAGGGTTCACCCGTATGAATATTTGCGTGTGCGTAGAGGGATCCTTGATATCTGGAATTTTTTTATGAATAGTAGGCGGAACGCGGCAGGCCGGGCAATATTCTCCAACGGAATATTGTCCACGTGACCATAGACGAATTTAATCGTGTGTCCAACTAAAAGGGACCGAATCATCGTTTCCTTTTCATTCCACTGTTCTGGTGGTCAGTTATAATATGCCACATGAAAAGGCGGAAATACCACGATCCGGAGGGAAAAAATCCGAAGAGTTGTACGTGTGACCATGTACACAAATGTAACGGTATTTCATCTCAAAATAGCCGAAGCATTGGGTTTTCTCTACATAAGATTCAGCGGTTGATTTAGCTATTTTGTGCTAATAGTGGTTGCCATATGGATTACGTTTATCATTGCAATACATCATCTGAAGAAGATTGTACTTAGATAAAACCCAATTTATTCCGCGTTTTAATATAAAATACATGCAGAATATTTATTTGAATTTTAAGTTTTAACAAATGTTATCTAAGAGCCACGAGTTTGTTTATTCTGGTTTTTAAAAGATTTCTCAGATGTCAGTCATTTTAAATATGTATCAGATTGAAAGCCCGGGGATAAATTATTATTTTTATTTTTTTTTCAATTCTTGATCCGTGACTCTAGCAACGTGTTTGTTTATTTTTCTATTCATATGACAAATGTTAAAACAAGACCAGGATTTGTTGGCACGTGCAGAATATAAATATAAGAACACGCCTATATCAGATATTATTCTTTATTTTCTACTTTAGGCATATGCCAAAACTTTTACCAGATGAAATAACCAAGATAAAATGTTCCAAACAGAAATAAAACATTTGCGCGGCATTCTTAAATAGTGGTTTTCGCGACACCCTTTACCATTATAGCTAAATGGGTTGAACGCCAGAGTTATGAAACGCAATGTGTATCATGATTGAGGCAGGCTGTGCTTATTCTTTTCGAGACACATGATACTACTTTGCCATAAGAATGTATAAATATTCTTTGTTTGTCGGGTATTTCATTTGCGTGCGTCCAATCGAATATAATTCAGAAGTAACACAAATACTCTTTTAAAGGAAATAATATCTCCCAAAATACGAAAACAAACAATTAAAGTAGTGTATAAGTATATCGACCGTTTCCTTTGATCTGATAGAGATTATTCCTTCTGTAAAGGTATGTGGGTTATTTATTCTAAATAACAACCAGGTATGAGGTTACCGTTGTATATAGCAATCCGATATCGGATTAGTATTGTTTGATAGTGGGTTATTATTGTATATAATAACCGGTATCGGGTTATTATTGTAAATACGGTATCGGGTTATTATTGTTATTACCGGTATCGGGTTAGTATTGTAAATACGGTATCGGGTTATTATTGTTATTACCGGTATCGGGTTAGTATTGTATATGATAAACAGATAAACCGGTTATTCTTTACTTTCAAGCAAGTATCAGACCTTAAATTTGTCCAACATGACGTGTTTATTTGTAAGGGTTGATAAGTGATCAAACATTCCTCTTTAATTTGTAATTTTTTCAGATTAGCATCGAGGACGTACATTATCATTTACTATATTCTTATAAATATTGTCAGTGGTACCGGGGATAAAATAACAACGTGTAGTCGTTCGGATAGGACGGAAATACGAGATTTTCCGCAGATGTTGGCGTGCACGCACAATAACCCACGAGAAGGCGCAAACAGACTTTGCTATAGCACACTGAATGGCTCTTGCATGTCCCCATAAAACGGTTGGTATATAAAAGAAGGACATTTAAACCAAATTTCATTTACATAAATTACATTATAAACGTCTTTTATTCTTTGCAAAAAGTGAAGTTCACGAAACAAAAGACTTGGCATTTTCTTATGACTGATTATATGAGTAATCTTGATTACATGTACTTTAATCCTTATCATGTGAACAGTGCTTTATTTTTTAACTCGTTCCTTGATCCTTATCATCACTGTGTGTGAACAAGGTTTTTATTTTTAACTTGCGTGTTACTAATTTTACACGGTAAGATTACAATCATTTAGTAAAAACATGGTTTCTTTATCTTGATTGCTGATGCCGTGTCCAAGTACAATCCAAGTTATTTCCTGTTTCAACTTTTGTTAGCCTACACTGCGGGAAGATGTAGCTACTCCTTCTTGAATTGTCTGTTCCTTTCAATAAAATAAAACCAAGTACGAACAATCCAAACCATTAGACAAAATTCGAAGTCCTAAAAACGGTATAGGCAAAAATGTGTAAAAACGCAAAATAGTGTAATCAGAATCAACTATTGCGATTGGCTACAACCAGTTTTATCCGTGCTAAGGCATCTCCGCACCGGCTAGATCAGGGGTCAGGTTAGGTCCGAGGAACACAAACTCCTTACATTAGATCTTGGTGTGTTATGCCTGTAAAACAAACTAAAATAGTTGAAAAGAAGCGAGGCTATCGGATAATATTTATTAGACTATAATTTGGCAGATTCTTTTTTGTAGAAGAGCGCCAAATTAGCCATATGCACCGGATTTTAGTGAATATTCAGAGAATATAATGCGTCTAAAAGTAAAGCGTTACACTTCATTCTATTATCTCAGTTCTACATTTAATTGTGTTTTGTGGTTATTCAAAGCCTTAAACATATACATGTATAGAAGCATAATTTCGTAAACTGAGACCACTGCATCAGGTAACCTGAATTCGTCTGCCGTAATTTACTTAAGTAATCTCATTGTTATACATTATACATATCAAATTTTACTACAAAAATAGCATTCTCGTGATGATTTTTTATTCTTCTTGCTTAATACACAAATGCAAGTCCATCATCCATGTCACAATGTCATTATACATATCAAATTTTACTATAAAAATAACATTTTTAAAAAAATATATTTGAATCGTTGTCCTTTATTCATTTTCCGAACAATAAAAATATATTAAAGAAATCCTCGATCTTTGTTTGTCTTCGCCAAGAGGTAAAACATAAATTACGATTTTGCCAGCTTTATGTAAATACTATATTTATATGATATAACGTGAAATAGTTACTATTAACCTATCCATTGTCAAGATACAGGCGTTTTAAGGTATTGCACTGGTATGTGTAGCATACTCTGCTTAAAGTAAATAATTTTAGGATTGTTTTCTTATATTTCATTTCTTGATGAAAGTGGTGAACAAAAATGGTTTAAAAAGTCGCAGATTGAGTGGGTGGATATTTGTTCTTTATTACAGAAACGTGCTAAATATCTATACAATTACTTAAATTCTCCCTTTTTTAACTTGAGGATTATCCACATTTACAAGCCATAAATACTAGAATTTATCCATATTATCCCTTAATAAACATTTCTATACTGGTGGGTGCTTTTGTATATTAGCTGATGGACTGGTTATAATGTCTATAGCTATTAGCATGTATTTAGAAGTTTGTATCATAAATTGTGTATAATGCCACCATTCGTCACACGATATTACTACAGACTTAAGGTCTTTATAGCATCATTCAATAAATCATGCTCCGTTCTATTCAGACTTCATATCTTCGTCTAGAACATTCTTACCAGTTGCTACATCGCTGTCTGATGAATAAATACAACAACAGGAGGGTTATATACAATAGAAACTTGTAGATTAGCTCAATTATCCCCATTTTTTGATGGTTCAATGAACAGTATTCCTTTCACTCTACACCCACGCAGAATCTACGAAATAGCCTTCTTCGATCTAACCTTTCCGCATCCCGGCGCACACTCGTGTACCCTACCCCGTGCACGACACGCTTTCACTATTTAGAGCTAAATAAGTAGATAGTATAAGAATTCTGTGAAGCCAATGCTATTTGGTATAATATAACCCCAGGGCCATAGGTTACCGATTAAGTCATAGGTCCCCTTCTGAATGTTGTGCTGCAGTCAATTTACCGTTACCGTTTACAATTGGAGAATGGGACATTTTGTTCATATACATACCACTTTAAGCACTATGTCATTTTGTACCCTGACCGTTTGTGATATTTCTAGAACCGTAGCCTACAATGTACATGGTTTTATACAATTGAAGAGTCCAAGGGGAGAACGATCTAAGTCACCTTTTCAACGAACCCCAGTTAATGGTGCAATCTGGTAACACATTTTATAAGCTTTCTGTGGTACAATAAATTTCAAAGTCACATCGAACCAAGGCCCTTCTGAAATGGCCTCTCTGGCAAATACAAGTCCATAACCTTAATTTGTACTGGCAATTATGTTTTGTGTTCAACAACATTTTAAAGTTGTAATTTAACCCACTCATTGTTCTGTTCGCGTCAATCATTCTTGTTCAAAAAGTCTGTTTTACTTTTTATGGGAAAATGCAAAATTGTGACTTAGATTGTTCTTCCCCTGGGCTCTTCAATAGGAAACCGTTAAAGATGCTGATCTGCATTTAGAACTTTTCACGTGTAATGTCTAATTTTTTGACAGCTTAAACTCATTTCAATTATTAAAGATCATAGATTGTTGAACGTAAATACATTGTAATGTATTTCATGGTCTTTATGACTTTGTACAGGATTTAATTTGTGTGGGGGAGGGGGGGATTTGACTTACTTGGAAGCCTGAACATTCTCTCGGTATTATTTTTATTCAAAAACCCGAATTTAAAATCAGCGGTTTTACTACTGCAATCAATAATATGCGCAATCATGAGTAGGACGTAGAACTTTGTTTGTCTTTGGTCTATATTGCGAATTTAGAGGAATAGAAAGGCTTTAACCTGCAACTCCAATATTTATATTGTGAACGTTACAACTACCGATGCATGTAATACACATTTATTTCTGTTGAGGGGAAGAAGATTGCAACAGATATAATTCAGTGGGAAATTACATTAGAGTTAATGACCTTGTCTTATCAATTCCGTGTGTCCCATGGTAGTACTCCCATCTTAGTTGGAAATCTGAAAACTAACAATAGAAATACAATCGGTACACACACCTATCTGGGTTTCTCTGTGTCCTTAAAGTTTAATAAAAACTTGAAATTGAATATGCCTTCGTGATTTCATTAAGTACATTCAGTATTTCATTTGCAAAAAGAGCATCATTTGTGTGAACATCAAGGTTTTTTTTAATTTAGAGTAGGCATAGTCTTCCTTACTATACTTGCACAAATGTTACAACATGTATCTATGTTTTTCGAAATTCGAGCAAAATGACGTCATGTATTCTATATATTTGAAAGAATATGCCCACAGAGATAAACCACCTGTTACTACTACTAACATTGAAAGTTTCAGAATAAATTTGGTTGTTAATTCCATGGATGTATGAATATATCTTACACTAAATCTGACAGCTAGCTACATCATCATCCCAAGAGACTCTAAATTCAGAGCTGCTGTCCCTGAAAACAATAACAGGAAAATGTATTGGCGCAACGCATGAAACATAAAAATATAGCAGTGGTGTGGATTCACGTCCACATAGAGACTAAAAAATACTACGTGTACCATGCGTGATGCACGCAGGGTATGTAATAATTAAAACTTAAAATATCTGAATGCAATTAAAAGGGAAATGTCGTAAGAAAAAACGGCAGCTCCTTTGGACCACCCCACACGCCAAAGGCCTCCTTTTGATCTACGACGAATATTCGTTGCAGCCGAACAAATACATGTGATGGGGACTTAGTAGCCCGAAGTTAATTGGTTTTCCCAAGTGGTTCTGTCGATATTGTCCATTATATTAGTATTGTAAAGATGGGTGATAATTCCCTTTATTAGTCTTAATTAACAATTAAATTGATTTTAATAAATTTCATGAGTGTCCCCGATGAAAACTAATTCAGTGTTGGTCATTTTGAAAAGAGCATAAATTCAAACTGTTTGAAGATAGCAATACTTCGTCAAATCAATGGTTGAAGTATTTCTTCCACGGAATAATTTCAGAATGTTGAGCAGCGTTGGTGATGGATTTCCTATACTCGTGTTGGCACCAGACGACGGCAATTCCGTCTCAATCGAAACGCAGCGTCCCATACAAGTTGTAAGATCGTTCATTAAAACGCGAAGATCAATATTTGGTGTTTTTATGGGGCCAATTACAAGGCAACAAGTGTAGAAGTTCTGATTCACCAAACCGATATCATAGAAACCCGAACTAATGAACTGACCTGACTCTTACCCTTAATAGTTTCTGTCTTCTCAATCCCTCTTATTGGATAATATAGTTTGTTGAGCAATTCATAGTTGACTTTAGTACTAATATTTTCCGTCTTTTATGTAGATATTCGGTATTGACTTCTGTGTGCCTTATAAAAAAAAAGCTTTTTCTTCGTAATTCATACCAGTCAATACTGGTTAATTAAGATTTCATTTTGAGTCAGAGTAGGTCATTGAATTAGTAATATATCGTGTTTTTTAGTTGCTCATTTTAGATCAACATTTGGGATGCGAGGAACATCCTGCATTCAATACCACAGGTTGAAAGCATCGTCGTCGCTTGTCAGTAGTGGAAATGGCAAAGATGACAAGCCGAATTTGCATATATTCGTTTGGACTGTACGAAAAACGAGACCCACCTTTCTGAACCTTGCCTATCCGTAACATAATTTTAACTATTAACAGTAATACCACGAAGAAGACTGGTCTAAAAGGGGCCGGTATAGTACGCGCTAACTTCCACTTATTACAATTTGAGACGATATGCTATCAACAACAATTATTTTGCTTTAAATAATTATATAAATCGCTCAATTCTAAAAAGAATTATGGTCATTCCAAGTTTGCAATCATTTATATTGATTTCACAGCGCAATATCCACATTTCTCAGACAAACACGGTTATTATTATAATTGTACCCTCTTTATACTACATGGAAGTCTTTTTTACAATTTCAGAATAACAGTATATGTCCATAGTACATGTTTTGCTTTTGAAATGTGAATGATCTTACTTGTAAGCTCATTCCATTCTAGTTTTTTTGGAATTTAACCAGTAGCGTTTACCCCCAAATCAATATCAACAGTCAGAAAGTTAGTTTTATCAAGTAACATTACCGGCTTGTCTTGATGGATGAAATGCCCAAGGCCGGGCAGGCTTAGGTTTAATGACAGATCAAATTATCTACATTGCCGAGTTCACTACCAATATTGTGCACCACACTGAGACCGTAAAATTCATCGAATAATATAAGATTGGCATAATCTATTAAACTGACAAGAAATATATTTCAATTCTACACTATATTTATTAATTTTTAGCGTTTTTGAAATTATATCCTGCTCATCGCATCATCCTTGTTGATTGTTTGACATCAACTTGCGGACAAGAAACGCATTTCAGAAGACAATCACTGCTTCCTTGTAAATCATTTTTTGTATATAATTCTTTACATTTTGAGTGAAGCATGTATCTCCATGTGCTTGATCTGATATCTAATGAGTATTGCTTGCGTATAGTTTGTATTTTGTCCAAAGGTTTGTCATTTTGAATTTGTGTTTGTTTGTGGCGAGGTTCTCCTGCATTTACTATTTGATGATTCCTCCGCTGACTGCAGTTAATATACAGTATTACATGCGGTTACAAGTTCAAATCTGTTTGTATCATAATAGATCAATTGGCTTCATTTTAAGACATTATACTACGTTAGTATTCTATATTTGTTGATATCCTCTATTAACCCCACCATGACAGACAGAACTACGATTACCGACAAACCCATATTGACTTCCAATGACAATTCTTGTACTACAGCACAATACTAACAATACCAAGACGATTTCATCAATACCCATTCAATTCATTTCTTTGTTTATTCCTTGGCAATTGTTGTATTTTACGATAACGTACAGGGGTGGTTTGTTAATTACTTTTCCCAATTGTTGTATAGTTTAAAGTTATATTCAAATACAAACAATGTTGTACGGAAAGTGGGAGCGGGTATCCTCCCCTATCTGGTTTTGTCGTTTTGAATGAGATTCCTTTGGGTTGTATTCATGATTTAGGTTACCGAATATAGATTTATAAAAAGTAATGATTTTCAGAATGTATTATAAAACATGTTGGTTTGGATTTGTATAAACAGGAAGTTTAAATTCGATGTCAGACCCCATACAACTATATGTACTTCAAGATGTATGTACACACATTTGGTTTAGAATCTAAAAATATATAAACCTGACTACGAATATGTAGAATCTAAATGTCGCAATAAAAGTACATAAATAAATAAATAAATACATAAATATAAATTAAAACATAAATAAATTGAAAAATAATAAATAACAAATGATGCAATGAATGCCCAATGTTGAACCACCCAGAATTAATGAGTGGGTTTTATTTTTCAAGAAATGGTGTAAAAACTTGTATGATGTGTAATATATGATAGGAAGGTTATCTTAATATGTAATCTTATATATTTCACACTAACCTTTCTCTACTGGAAGATAAAGTCGTACAGCTCGCTACAAATATTTTATCGTAATATGAATACTGAAAGTAAAATGCATTTTTATTTTAGGCTGTGGGGATCCCTTTAATCTGAAGTGCAAGACGATTGTGCAATCTCGTGCATTACGTTAAATATGGGCAGACAACCGCGAGTAATACCCCTTTTCTACCATTAATGAGTGAATGGGAGCAAAAAATGACACGTCAGCTCCAAAACGGTGATCGCGACGAGACATCAATCAAGTTATCATCCTCGATCGCTACATTGGTATCACATGCTGTGGGCTCTGGTCTTTCATGAAGCTACTTTCAATTTGGATGAGGTTCGACAACAATCGGATGTACTAGTTCACACAATTTGGTGCTAGTGTATTTTACTATATTCAGCATGTAAATATTTATGTTTAATACGCATTGCCATTACAGTACCACCCACATGTTCATTTTAATATGTTTGCAAATTTTGCGATCTATAAGTCGAAATATAAACTTTTTACTTTTATCAGCGATGCCCCTTTAAATGATGTAAGGTCAACTCGACCAGATCATTAAATTTATCTCTAAAGACCATATAATGGTTAAAATCATTAGTTTAAAATATATTATAATGTTTGTAAACGATATTATGGAAGTCGAGATAGATCTATAATGTAAAGAAAATGATCCTCAATTAGTGTTAATATCAAAGTAGTTATACTCCGGTTTTAATCTGGTGATGTGAGCTGCTATCAAATGTGTATTGGACTCTTCGATATTTATGGCCTCATCGGGCCCGTAGCCAGCTTTTAAAATTTGTGGGCTACGGCATTTTTTGGAGTGCTGAGGATGTGGCCAGCTAAGAACACTCCTAAGGAATGTTAATTGTAGGTAGGCCGGTTGGGGAGGTTCGGGTGTTTTCGGAGTCCAAAATTGACGCTTTATAGAAATGAGAATTTTGCCGAATACTAACCCGAACCCTTACCCTTACCTTTTTAGAAGACTGAACCTGAGTCTAATTTACTTGTTATCCCTCTTAAAAGGGTTGGAGTTGGGGTTAGGGTTCAGGTTATATTAGTATTCCCCAAAATACTCATTTGTATACAGCGGCCATTTTGGACTCCGGAAACACCCGAACCTCCCCAGTCGGCCTAAAATTAGCATCTCCGATCTTCTATTTGAAAAACTTAAGTTTGTAAACAATTGTTGTTCTACTTATAATTTACAAACCGAACTGTACAACTTTATCTTCGAACTTCCCGACAGACCACACATAACATACCATTATGTATTTCTTTTAAATTTAAACAGCTGAAATTCACTAAATTGAATAACCCTCTTACTATCTCTATTTCGATCAATTCTAAAGAAAACAGGTTTATTATTTTGAAAAACACCACAAGACGTCACTGTCTCTTATATTACCGGATGATTTTTTTCCACGTAATGAATAACGCCCTTTGTAGAAACAACAAATTACTATCCAGAACTTGTTGAAGGACCACAATGGAATCTTTTTAGAAAACTTCCACCAAAAAAAAAATGTAGTCACCATCGAGATAATTTTACAATAGTCTTATCTTTCGCTACCAGATGAGGCGAATTTCTAGAGCGAAAATTATCTTGATGAAAAGCAACAAGCAGTAATCTCAAGATTTGGGTGTGAACATGTGGATAAGAAAATAACAAGACGACAGAAAAGTAGTTAAATTGAACTGGCACTGACTGGATAAAATATATACTCTCAACAACCAAAACATAAATCATGTTTAGGAACTTAATTATTAAACAAATTAATTCAAAAAGCATCTTTGTTCCTTTACTGGAGGTTGGGTAGTCGAGTGGTCTTATTAACTTGTGCGCTTTAGATCATAAGGTATGCCATTGATTCTGTTGGTCTTGTATCGAACCAAAGATAAAACGTGACAAGGAATAGCTTAGCCTTCGAAAGAACGATAAAGGCAAATAATTGAAATAAAATTGTACCATACGGTAGTTTCGAAATAACCTAGTTTGTGTCGATTGGACGTTAACCCCATTTCCCTTTCTCTCCGTTTAGGACTGTTGTGTCGTAGGGTACTAGAAGACTTCATCCGTCTATGTTATGGAAGAACAGATGTATCACAGCTCAGAGGGTGTTGTGTATTCTCTACCATCGGAAGCACAAAATGACACAATGGAAATGAATTTGTTGTAATTGGGATGTTTTCTTTCCAATAGAATTCACGGCTGTCAGTCGGACTATGTTTTTTGATGACGTATGTACCGAATGTGCTTCAGTTATAATTTGTTTAGGTGGCTTTGATATAATTTCAAAGCCAATTAGCTTTGTTTACTTTGGTTACGTAATGACAAATCACATGTAGAGGGAAGATAAATCAACTAACATTGACAGTAGAAATGCTACTTTAGCAGAGAGTGGGTGTGGCCCATATTGACTGAGACATTACAGTTGGTGTTTGTGTAATGTGTATATGTAAATAGATATATAATCTGGTAAACAGACATGATATATCATAGATAATGAGTTTACATATATATCATACTGTTGTCTCGTGACCACGCGATATGTGATATATGTTCTTTTTTTAGTAACATCTTAATACATGTAATAAAATGGGGCCCGACTTTCTTGCACCCACTACTGCCACTAGGCATATGTCATGCAGATAAATCTTCAACGTGTACGCCCATATGTTCACGGGGCCTCGTTTTCTGTTCCATCCGAACGACTAGATACTGTTTTTGTTTTAACCAGGTCCTCCGTAGTGAACCAATGATAAGGACAAGGGGCCACGCTGGAAAAGTCCCACAGGAAGCGATCCTGGGACCTCTTGGCTAACGAACCTGCAGTAGTAGAGTAGCTCAACGATTTAAATGAAGGGGGGGGGGGTACGAAGTAAGATGACGAGGTTACGAAGTAAGATGACGAGGTTACGAAGTGCACTTATACCATCTATTTATACACAGAAAACATCCAGACAAGTATAATAAATTATATGAATACTTTTTCATGGTTAAGAGTTTCGTCAATTTTTCTAAAAGATAAATATTAACTGTTTAATTAAAATTCATCCTTTGTGTATCTTTATTTGCTTGACTGCGTTTATATAACCACTCTTACTTACAAAAGAAAAATTAGAAATAATATAATGTCTTTAATGAAACAAAAGTTTAATTTGGATTCGTTTATCTTTCGTACTAACGAGCAAAACCATTCCTGATTAGTTCATCAAATATTGATACTAGTCAACCTAATATAAAGACGTGGCGCATGTTTTCAATTAATTACCCACTAATTAATAACATTTTATTTCCGACTTTTGCTGATATTCTGATTGGATTTTTGCCTGTTTAATGACATAACGGTAATAAAAACAGTACACTGTTGTCAATATATTCCATATAATGAGCGGTTTAACTTCGTTTGTACTAAAAAGGGTTAGCACGAATGGTTAGCACGCGTGTGTTGTATCAAAAAGTCTGTCATTGAGTCAACTGGCGTGGTTTCGAATCTCCGGTTGTACGTGACAAGGAGTAGGATCGCCTGTCCAACCACGTGGGTTTTCTCTGGGTCCTCCGGTTTGCTCCCACTGCTAAATACCCAAGGCGCAAGCGAATTTTTGAGAAAAAAAACATATGTTAGTCCCGAAATGACCAGTTTAACCCAATTTCTTTCTCACTACAGTCATTAAAACTTACCACTAATACTGTCATTACTACTACTACTACTACCTCCAGTGCTACTATTATTACAAGTACTACTACTACTACTACTGCTACTACTGCAACTAATACTACTGCTACTCGTACTACTACTATTGCTATTACTGCTACCATTCCACTACTACTACCACTAGTAATAAACACCACCACCATTACTACTAATATTACTACGACCACCACCAGTACTACTACCAATCACACTACCACGACTACTGCATCCTGTGCATGTCGAGTCTTTCTCAATGCAGTAGGCATAAATAAGTGTAATTAAACGGATTTAATTAACCAAAACCTTAATTTGGGGTTTTACGTGGACAGTACGTGACAAAGTACAATGCGTGTTCTGTTATAATCAATGGTTCGATTCCGTCTTCATTACCACTACAACAAAATACTTGTTAATACTTTATGAAGCTAAACAGCGATACAGCACGATATCATTTAGAATAACACACACGCCTTTAATTATACCAAGGTTTCGGAAATTTGAAACTTTGATGCTATAGATTAAACAATTAATAAATTAATAGCTTTGATATAAATAGAGAAAGCGGTCTTTCAGATGTAAAAAGGTGGTATAGTACTGAAATCGTAATTCAGTGGGTTCTAAAAGGGCAACGTGCTAATCATCGCACAGTACACGAGAATCAACATATAATGACATGATTGTTTAAACCTATGCATGTACTGATGTAATTAACGGCCTTCATTAGTAGCTATAAATGCAACCCTGTAAACAATCTTAAATTCATGAGAGCTTTTGAAATTGATTTAGTGGAATCGTTGGCCGAACAATTTATGTGCATATATAGTTCATTACTGTGGAGTAATATCAGATTACTGAGTTCCATACAGGCGGCCCGGACCCCCCTATCAGCCAGGCTGCCCCCCCCCTCCGCCAGCAAGCTGGCCACGGGCCTGGTTCCAAAAAATCATAAGATGCCAGGGGGGGGGGGGTCACGTAACACAATTTTATTTTCTTTCAGCCATTCATTTATATATTATTTACATTATCCGAGAACCGTCTGGGCATATCTGTGGAGCCGAAAACCTCGGTCATGCATCGATTTATTTATTTCCCTTTAAGTAATGTTGAGTATTTTAGACAGGAATAATTGTTATTTATAATATAAATGAATTAGAAGAGACGAGAATAAATGGTTATTTACCATCATTATCTGGTATTATTTATTCAGTAGTCAAATCAGATCCAACAACTTAATATCACATAGTCATAATTGATAATAGTTGATTAATCTTTACGTTGATTCATTATGACAGTTCATTCTTCCTAACTTTGGCTTATTCCAGTCAATCAGATTATGCTCTAATGATGACTGTCGCCAGCCACTAAATGATGGAGTCGCTTTTACGAATTATATTATACTATTATAGTTGTCGAATTAAACCAAAGCTGAACAAAGGCAATTCATTGTAAAATAAAAAATGCAAGGAACGCATTCTCTGTTTGGCCTCCGCTGACTCCTGTCACTCAGTTCCTACGATCGCTTCTTCCGGTCCCCTAAATAAGTCCATGAAGTGACTTAGTTTTCTTTTTAGTGAACGTCTCCGTCCCACCTGTCTCACTCTAGCTCTCCCTCTCTCAGATGGTTTGAGTGCGTTATCATAGAAAAGACGTGCATTCATTGGAACAAAGCTTTGTTAGTGTGCATAATAATCTACCGCTTATTAATTTATTGATACCGACATCAAAAATGTACTTTATACAATATTAACTACCGTAGCTGAATATTCTCTACTTCAAGTTTTCACTCATATATATCATAATACATACAGTTTATAAATGGAATTTGTTCTATGTAATGCTCCTGTTATATTTCACATACTTTTAAGCACGCGTTTACTCTTTATAATGTCCTCTGAGACAACCTCATTATTATGTAAAAAGTCAGTTAAACACGTAATCACAAGTTTACAGCACGTAATAATACGACTAATTAATCTGTCTACAATAGATAGGTGTTGACAACCAGTCTCTTGACGCTAGTATTATTGCATTACTGAAATGACACCCCTGGGTATTTATTGAGTATTATATAGTTATGTCCAATGGCTTATATCGAGTGTTTTACGACCGTTAACGACTTTCAACACGATGTAATTCGTCTAAAAAGGTGTTACATGACACAAACAACCGGAAATAAAATTTTATAAAAGAGATCATTTTATACGCTAAATAGCTTTATAAGTACACTGTGCAATTTAAATTACAACGCAGGATTGTCTCGATTGAATGAACGCGTATAATGCCGCAAATGCTTCAAGAAAATGAATTCGGTCATCATTTTAATTGTAACGAAGCAATCTATGTTTTTGCGTCCATTTTCAATTTGAAAAATATTGATATCAGTCGTTTCCTCCACTATGCATAGAGTATAAATTCTACGAATTTTCATTAAATGTTTTCCTTCGGTATCTTCACAAAGTGTGTAAAAGATTTCGTCATTGTTACTACCATTTTGAAGTAGAATAGATAAACTAAGTACCAACAATCCAAACCATTAGACAAAATTCGAAGTCCTCAAAAACGGTTTAGGCAAAATAGTGTAATCAAACCGATGAAAAATTGTTAATTTGTACCATTGTTAATTGATTTTAACAATGTAAATGAACAACAAAATTTGTTAACTCCTCAAAAATGTTAACTACATGTAGGGCCTAGTTTGTACCCCCCCCCTCTCTCAAATATCGCCAGAATATTTCGAATTTATTTTTAACCTTTACCTAATTGTGCTGGCCGTTTTGAAATCTTGGATAATAGCCCGACTGTTTGTGTGAATTTTCATTAAATTGTTTCCGTCTCTCAAAATCTGTTTGCGCATTTTTGTTCAAACGCAAGGGCGAGTGCACGAACGGACGGACATGGTTAAAAACTATAGCCTCTTTTGTTAAAATCATTTCGGATATACATACACAACATACCACATGTTATTTATAGTTTGATGTTATTTCATCTAGCTATATGTATTTAGATGAATTACAAACAAAAATAAACTAGTGCACAAAGCAATATTTTAAATTACATTATTTTGATGATTGACCAAAAAAATAAACCATATCACTGGGTCACTGACAAAATGGCGCTCAACATTTCGATTTATTCATTTCTCTTAATTTCTAGTATTTGTTTGGTACAATGACCGCAGGGTTTTAAATTCTTCTGATAAACAATTTGCGATCATTAATTTGCCGTAAATGTCGGAAAGCGTGGATGAAAATTGAATGTGGCCAGATAAAGTGAATTGGTTAATCACGGGAAAGGATAGACGAGGAATAAACCAACGCGTCATGACATATTTGTGTTCGCTTGATTCGTATTTAGGATTGGGAAATGAAGTCGCGTGTAATTTGTCGAATTTCGGCTGTCGTAAAACAGATCACAATTACGACAACGTCAAAATCGTTAAATCACATTATTTCACAGTAGGGCAAGTTAGCGACATTTCTTGAGAATTTATTTGTGTATCTTCAATTCTGTTTTCAAGATTGCAGTGATTTTTTTTTATAGTTTCATTTAATCATTGCTGTCAGGATTTTACGTTCAAAATGAGTGCTGCTTCAAAATTAGTTTGGGAATTTGGCAAGCACTTATCACTTATTAAGGAGATACCAAATACTTGCAGTCAAACAATCTTTAAATGAGAAAGTAGATCATGATTTTGGAGTTACAAAAACACCTTTTTTTATATACTTTGTTAAAAAGTACCTAATCATTCAATTCGGTCGATAGATCAATTTCTGAAACACTTGCGTTTCCGTTCGAAAGTTTTATAGATTTATCATGCGACCACCAAATTCTCATTCTTATAATATGACCAATCACATATATTCTATCATTTCCAGCATATTCACAAAGCTTTATAGCTAAAACGAGTTTCTGTATAGGTGTCAATCTTATGATTCTCTACACATTCAAAACAAAATAAAACAATGGGCAATATGTGATGGCAATATCGGTCTGCATTAAAAAGACTGGAACTTTTGTGATAATGTTGAATCAATACTTTGTATCTGTCAATTCTACATTTAAACGGTCTAAATACAATATAAAATATACATTAAAAAAATAATTCTCGATTTTATCTGTTACACCGTTTACGCCGTTTCCCAATCAAGATATGTTTTGTCTTCTTAGCTATCGGTCACAACTGAATACAACATTCTTTTTTATAACAAAAACTTCCGACATCAATACTATGATACATGAAGAATTTGTCTGAAGAAAAGTTATAAAAAGAATACGTTTGAGAAAAGGACTAATAAAATGAAATTAGCAATGGAACCGAAGTGGCACTAGTTATTAATATCTACACGTTTCGGGCGCCAATCCCTCGAGTTGTCTTGTTAGCCAAAACCTGATTTCAGCAACTTGGCAGAAAAGATGAAACATTATAACCAGTTCTTGATTTATAGCTTTTTATATGGACAATGTTTTTGGCTTGTTGGATGCGTGAAATTATCCACCAGCCCTTCGGGAAATCAAGCTGTGAATCTTAACGTCTTTTTCCGTCGAATCGAACGAATCTTGTTAATGACGTAAACTTGTTACAGCGCCACTCAATAATTTTCAATCTTTATTTTTCAGCTCGGAAACACGCCTGAAGGATCAAACACGCGCCTCGTTTATTTTGCCAACATCCCCCAACATGATTTTGGCGAATTTTACCAATTATCCAGTGACTTTTATGTACACTTTCCATTTCTTTTATTGGATATTTTTCCGTGGAACTATTTCAAATGGCTGTAGACTTGATTACTATAGTCTTTGCAAGTCAGTTTTTGCGCTAATTAGACCATAGAAACAGAAATTCCAGCGTTAAATTACTCCAACCCCATACCTAATTTTCTGCTTTTGCTAATCAATAGTCGCGATCATGTAGGTGTGTATTATTTGCATGACTAATGATTGATGTTCAAGATAGACGAGATTAACAAGCAAGGTTTTTATTGATTTTTGGGAAGTAATTTTTGGCAGCGATTCAATCAAGAGAATAAATAGGCAGCATTCGTTCCTTCGGGCGGCCATATTTGTCATTGCTCTTATCAATGTATGTTTCATCCTGTCAGAAGGAAAGCAAACAATAGCAATTCAATATTGCGTTGCTCTTTTAGAAGTTTTTATGTAAGTTGAGGGTCATCAGAACACGACGCATAGAAATTAATCATTACAACTTCACTAATTGATCTCTGCCAACAATTATTATTGATATTATCCGCTATTCAATTATTATCATTTTTTATCTCTAGTCAATATTTCCGAGTGATGCCTGAAGAGAACCAATATTTATTAAAGTGCCTTGTATAACAGCGTGTATCGGCCATTAATTGGTGTTGGTTTTCAATATTATCCTTGAAGTTTCGTCAATTAACAAAACTTGAGACGACAAAGGGGGATCTTTGTTTGTACAACCGCTAAGCTCGTGTTCATATTAAATATATATACTGCCTATTGTTTTATAGGATATTATCCATGATTATGTGAATTATATCTATATGTGGCATAGAGTTCTTTAATTTTGTTTTTGAAAATAGTTGACTTTCTAACTTCGTCTGATAATATCCTTGATTTATATTTGGCATGACCAACATGTATATAATATTTTATCTTAACATCCAACGAAATGGTCGTATATAAAAGGCTCGACTAGGTCGTACATGTAAATTATATGTTCGATGAGGTCATAAATTCGTTAGATCGTATATTAAAAGTTCGACAAGGATTTACTGTAAAAGAACGACTTTCGAGGGGGGGGGGTATCAAAGGAAAAAGTCGTATCTTAAATCGAATCGGAGTCGGAGCATAACAGTACGACATTAAAACCCCATGTCATTTCATTTGAGGTTTTTGGCATTACATACTATTTTTTAAAAAAGCGGACGAGGATGGAGAGGTGGGTGGGTGGCTGGGTAGGGGTGGTTCTGGAATTCTTTTCTCTTAATTTGAATATCAAACGAACTGGCCGTATACTAGATTCTATATTAAATGTTCGACGAGGTCGTATATTAAAGGGTGATGGTGATACTTTCTCAGAAGAATGTTTTAAAACGTTTCTGGTTGTACAAATTATGTAAACTTTGAAAAAAAAAAAATCTTGTGATTGATATAATATACCATTAATTGCTCTGTCCAAGAACCCGGAATGACTCTTCGAACTTTGGTTCATTAACTGGGGAAGATAATTACCAAGGGTTTCAGTCAAGATTTAATTATTGTTTGTAAGTATACGAATATACACTGACTCAAGGTTAATTCGTCGGGGTGTATCGGTGGCCAAATGGGTTAACGCGTGAGCTTTTTATCACAAGGTATGTCAATGAGTAAAGTGACATGGTTTTGATTCCAGGCTGGTACCTGGAAAGGCGTAGGGTTGCTTCTCCAGTCCGTGGGTTTTCTCCGGGTCCACTGGGTTCCTCTCCGTGCTACATACCCTTATGTTAGTCTCGAAATGACCTAGCTTGTGTCGAGTGGACGTTGCCCCCACCTCCATCTGCAATATCCTGTAAATATAATTAGGTGATCGGATGTTTTGAAATTAAGATCATTTTATTCCGTTAAATGTTCAAATATTGGCGTTACAAGCATATTACATATTGTTCAAAGCGACATCAAATTTGCAAATGTGTTAAACAGGTGTTCAAAGGCTATGGGATTTTTTTCAATGTATTATGTACACTAGGGGGGCCAAGTAAAATGATTACTGGTTATTTGTCATGCTTCTTTTTACAATCGGGATTTGATTTTCTTTGTACCCCTTTAATGTCTAGTTTACATTGTTCAAAAAGATACCCGTTGGCTTAATAGAGTGTCCATGTGTTTTCTTGGGTGCGTTATACACATGGTCAAAGTCTGTTCATACGGCAGATATGCCCATATGTTAATAAATCAGCTTTATTAAAATAAATTATTGTTATTGTACAAAAACACACACCAATAATTTTTTCAAAGAATTATTTCTTAGCTGTGTTCAACAAATGTACACAATCTATTTATGCCCTTTGTTTGTTTATAACGCATAAAGACAATACATCAAACGATGCTAATTAACTTTTGTGGGGTCAGAGTTCATTAATGATACTAATAGATCAAATTATAACTTCACTGACGTATATACGGGGGTCGTTATTGCTGATATCGGCCCACTGGAAACCTGTATTTTTCAGACTCAACCCATATATAGACCAAAAAACTCGCATAACATGACGCATAATCATTTCTAAATCTACGTTAAATTACATGTTACCATGGAAACGTTATGTCAATTATCTTTGATTGCATGCCTCGTTTTTATTGAATTTCTGCTCATCCCTCATCTTGGTGTTTGTGTATATTCATCAATATAAAATTATAGCCCTGTTGAAATGTAATAATTCATAATTCGATTTTTTGGGTCTCAGAATTGATCTCTTATCTCTGAAATAGTTAGTATCCTTTTATTACTCGTGATGATTAATGATTAACAGCTCATATAATCATAGATTACACACTTGTGGGATTTTCTTCATCTGCGCAACTATCAAAACACTCTAAAAATGCCCATTTCAACTAAATTTGTTTATGAATTAGTGGCTTTTTGCGATTTTGAAATTGTGATGGTAATTTTCCATTAGTAATTATGTTATAAATAAATAAACTGGAATAGAAGATGGATTGGAATGTTTGCTTTTAGACCATATAATTTTCAAATTATATAATTATATCACGTTTCAGACATTATTTAATTAGGCACAATTTTCTAAAACAAAGAAAATATATATGTTCTATAAATTGTGTATGTTTCTGTTCTATAAATATATACCCTTTGCAATGCCAATACTCTTATGTAAAATCCATTATCTTTATAATGTAAGAATTTTTGTTATCAATAACGATGGATTTCATCTTTTGATTAAATATATGCGTTGTGTGGTGCATTTCCCTGTTTTGGGATGCAATATGGATATTATTTGAAACTTTGTTTTTCAAATAAATATTAGAGTTTTTGCACACTCGTCTTTTTTTTTTGAAAAGCACACTCTTCGATGGAAACAAAAATCAATTTAAAACATTAAAAATTGAAATGAAACAATAAAAAATCTGTTAATAAATAATGAATTAACGTTGTTTACAATCAGAGAATATACATGTATATAATTATCTTTTATATGTGTAACTATGTTTTATAAGGAGTCGGTATATGGGGAAAGTCTTCATAGACCAAAATCACTCTGCTATACAGAATGCATTGGTATGATATAAATTTTATCCAATGCATTCTTCTCTTTTAACTTTATGACATTTTATTTTTTGAGCAAACGACCCCTATCCCCACCTCACGCCGACAATTTTATAGACTCAACGCTGCTCTTGTAATCCGAACAGGGACGGCAGTGTCACGAGTTTCTATAACGAACGAACATAATCTTAAAACCAGTTCCCACTTCTCAGAGGCGTAATGCATAGTCGTTCAGATGTGAACAAAAACCAAGGTCCACGTGTGTTTTCCTCGGCGTACAGGTGAAAATAAATAATGACTCGTTAGAATCGGTTTAAAATACACATTTGTCCGAGCAAATTAACTCCACTCCACACCCCGGCATTGCACAAGAAACCATCGATAAAGTTAACTAATGTTAGTCACAAAATGGCCGTATTAAAACATTGAACCCCATTCCTTTTCTTTCTTTGATGACTGATGAGTAAATTCTCAATCCAATTTACCCGCTTATTCACCTACTATATATGTTAGTTTAATTATAATTATTCTATAATTTAACATGCATCCAAGAATTTAATTTCATTTATAGAATGAACGTGTTTTCATCATACGCACGTATGTATGAACACACTTCAGAAATTCAAGTTTCACTGCATTTTTTCTATCTATAGCTATATATCACTATAGCAAAAACTATATTCAATATTAAAACCTATCTTATATCCATAGGCAATATCTATAATTTTTCAGAATGTGTTTTTATTTTTAAAAAAAAGGAGAAATGTATAGTATTTCGTTTCCGTCTATGGAGACTTGTTAATTATGTGGAAATTTATTTAATATTTTATTATTTTATTCTTGGATGTGTGTTTTGAGTGGAGTTTATGTTTGTTGTCATGCGCAAGTGAAGTGTATCACACGTGATATTAAAAATAACTGTGGTTTCCTCTACTTCAGACTTTTGGTACACTGATGCGCATGTCCTTGGTGAATGGAGGCTCTACAAGACAGCTACAAAAGTTAGGATTTACCAGTAAATAACGAAGACTTACCGAACAACGAATGAAGCGAACCTTACAGATTGTTAGAGAGGATTGGAGAGCGGATTTTAATCATCGGTCAACATAAAGAGGTAGTGTAATATTGGTGGATGATTTCTAGTGTCAGCTTATTTTTGGGAAGTGAAAATTCGAATTTTTCAAAATAGGGGAAACGGTGGAATTAAAACCTCTCAAAATGGGATTCGTGCCTCAACGAGTTTCAGAAAAGACGTCCCTTTATTTTCAAAAATTTCATCAGCGTGTGAACGATCCGACACATCAAAGACGATTGGTGCTTGTGACAGTGTGTATAGCTCTATTATTGGATAATATGTTATATATGGTGATAGTTCCTATTATTCCAAATTATTTAAGAGATTTAAATGGAGTCACCTACGGTAATTGGTCAAATTTAACACAATATTATGCCCAGTTTACTACCCCTCGTCCACCTAACGGAACTAATGGATCGGACCACAGCTTTTTTGATCTTAGTGAATGGAAGAAAAAATTGCCGCCCCCGCCCATAACATACGGCAACGAAGGTGGTGCTATCGGGATTTTATTTGCGTCAAAGGCTATCATGCAATTAATGGTTAATCCATTCACTGGTGCGTTAATCGACAGGATTGGATATGACTACCCCATGATGATCGGATTGATTATTATGTTCTTCTCCACATCTGTGTTCGCGTTTGGTGAAAGTTATTTGGTATTATTCTTTGCTCGCAGTTTACAAGGCGTTGGATCTGCGTTTGCGGATACATCTGGCTTGGCTATGATAGCTGATCGATACACCGAGGAAACCGAACGTTCAAAAGCGCTGGGTATTGCTTTAGCTTTCATTTCGTTTGGTTGCCTTTTCGCACCACCATTTGGAGGGATATTGTACCAATTCGCTGGAAAAGTGGTTCCGTTCTTAGTACTAGCCTGTTTATGTCTGGTTGATGGTATTCTGTTGTTAATGGTGATGAAACCAGTAAGAACCGAAAGGGCAGCTATTCCTAACGAAGAGAGACCTAAAGGTACCCCAATCCACCGGCTGTTACTTGATCCATTTATCGCTATTGTAGCAGGTGCTCTGGCAATGTCTAATGTTGCTCTGGCTTTCCTCGAACCAACTATATCTCTATGGATGAAGGATACTATGGGAGCTGATGATTGGGCTATCGGATTTGTATGGCTGCCTGCGTTCATTCCTCATGTCCTCGGGGTCTACTTGACGGTGAAATTAGCTCGGATGTACCCAACCAGAACGTGGATGATGGCTGCAATAGGTTTAGCAATGGAGGGATGTTTCGTTTTAATCATTCCTTTCAGCCGCTCATACGGAGTCGTTATTGTTCCTATCATGGGAATATGTTTTGGAATAGCTCTTGTGGATACCGCCCTGCTTCCAACACTTGGTTACTTGGTAGATGTACGTTACGTATCAGTCTATGGAAGCGTTTACGCTATCGCTGATATTGCTTACTCTGTAGCGTACGCTTTTGGACCAATTGTTGCTGGATCGGTTGTGCATGCTATTGGTTTCCTCTGGTTGAATATACTTATATTTATAACTAATGTCGGATATGCACCGTTGCTGTTTTTCTTAAGGCGAATCTATGAGTACAAACCATTTGAGAATGAATATGACGTCATGGTCGACGACCCGCCATCTAAGCATTATATGACGTACGTCCAGAATGGCAGTGTAGATGGCAAACCATCCCCTCTAGAACCTGGACATATAAATCATTTAAAAATAGGAAAACAGAAATCCTACGATAGTGAAGAATTAGACTGTTATCCACCCAATGATTCTGGTTTTATATTTGATAAAGATACATCCGGTTTTTATCAACGCTAGTCTACAAACGATCTCATTAGAATATCCAATATAATTATATCTACAGTATTTACCTTAAACTCAAAGGGACCTATTGCTTACTTTTCAGATTCGACTTTGATGTTTTTTGAAGTGTATTGTCTTTTTCTTACAAATGAATTTCCGTTTTATTTAGGAACCGTGTTTTGATTTTATTGCTATCAATATTTAGAAGGGATTAAAACAGAAATGGAACAAGTTTCAGTGACATTATTTCAAATTTCGAATTACCCCCTCCAAAAAAGGGATGTGTTACCTTAAATTTAATTAATATGTCATCTTGGATATATCTTGTGACCTTAAATTTAATTAATATGCCATCTTGGATATATCTAGTGAATGTGAACTGTGGTTGTAGAAACTGAAATATTTAGACGAAGAACTTACAGCATAGTTCAATTTATATAGTGTTTATCTACATAGCGAGTGGTGTGTGATTAATTTGCTGAAAATTAATAAGTTATGCTTTGATGTATTTATGTATTTTATGACTATGTATATTTATTCTTCGTGTAAAATTATTTAAGTTTGTGGGATGGCAATAATTAAATATGTCTATATTTAGAGCTGTAATATTTATTTCAATTTGCTTGTACTAATCATTATTGTCATTATTGTTATTATTATTAAAACAAATGTTGGAAATGAAATAAATTGTAAATATGTTATAGATGATTTAGAATGGAATGCGAAAGTAGACTATAAGTTATAATTGTTAAAATTATTAATGTCCTAATCTGCGGTATTTCTTACCATTGCGTGTGATATGCATGTTATGTATCATAGAATGTTAGGTTCCAGGGCTCAAGACTATAAATGAGCCGCGAAATACATTTAAAGCATTGGTTAGCTCTCTCTTTTAGGGTATTATGAAATATTGAAATGTTATATAAACGGCACAAAATTGCAAATCTCTAGCTGGAGTTTTAATGTAAACTACCAAAATACATCTTCAAAGGCATACTGTGCGTAAAGGGTTAAGGGGGGGGGGGTATTCCCTAGAAAAACGACCCACAGGAAATAACATGCCATGTGATACTAATATCTAATGGACCTAATAGAAGAGGAGTATACCCTCTTTGTGTGTTATGTTTAAAATAATTAAATCGTTGTTGTTGTTAAAGTATAAGTTAAAAGTGTTATAGTTATCCGTTATAGATTTTAAATATACGATTTTGACGCGGGCTGTTGTGATTTCAATAATTCCGACAGGATTCGATTTAAAATAGCTGATTTACCTAGATAAAGTTTGCTTTTTAGATGGCTTGATCAGCATCAGGGTAGAAAACAATTATCCCTGTTAGTAAGTAAAGTGATAGTTTCAAATTTATAAAAGAATGTATCCAGCATACACTTTGTACATATGTAGGGTGTTAGGTAATTACATTTACTATAGAATTGTTGTTTTTTTCTTATATTATTAGCGCGCCATTATTTTGTCAGAATTAATGGTGATCATACTTAGGCCTAACCAATTTAATTTTTAGTTCTTCGGGGCCCTGTTCAATAAATAATAACATACCCGATTCGAGCATGCGCCCTGTTGTTAAAATTCTAAAACTTCAAGCCCCAATACCACTCTTGTTGTAAATGAATAATATGCCCCAATCATTTTTCTAGTCAACAAATTGTACTATTTAATATATTCCAATTAATTGATGATACAAATGTCATCTTAACACACCGAATTTAAAAATTTAGAAAAAATCAACTACATGGTTTGAAAAGATTTACGTAAACACTTTCAAATGCAACTTGGATTTAAACATATTTTCGAACCCTCTAGACGAGTAAAATAGGATGTAATGGCTAATTTACACAACAGGTAGGACACTTTAACATTTAGTAGTTAGAATAAGGCTATTTTGTTTTCTGGACCTGTCAAGCTAGCAAGAGTGGTATTGTCCCTTTAAATAATTGGAACTAAAGGCTTTTGAGAAGAGCAAATTTCGTTTTTAAAGTATTTCTTGATTCCTGAAAACATTGGATCTCGATTTTTGATAGACGTTTCGAGGAGAGAGAAATGGGGTTTAACGTCCTCTCGACACAGACTAAGTCATTCGGGGACTAACATTATAATTTAACTTTATTTTAATAATTCGCTTGCGCGTATGGGGGCTTTCGCAGTGGGAGAAGACCGGAGGACCCGGAGAAGTTTCGGAAGAACATAAATGCAAATTGGCGTGGCCTTAGTATTATTTTTTGTGTCAGTTTGCAATTATTAGAAGGCTGGAAAACATTATTTACTATGAATACATGACGTTATGTTTGTGGATAAATGGCGAAGTGAATGTTTGAATGTCAAAGTGTGTCAGAGGATGAATGAATTAGTGAAACAAAAAAATAAGGTGATGCTTACACCAAACTTGTAAATAAATACGGCTCGATATAACATGTCACCGGAAGTTCATCTTTCTTTAGTAATGAATCATAAGTTGAATTATGGATCTAACGATGACTGTTAACAGTTCAGACCTATAAACATAATGAACAGTATTATTTTTAAAACATTGTGCACGATTTAAATGTTCGCGGATCACATGGACATTGTTTTCGGTTATCGTCATGGAGATATCTATTCCATCCTGTTTCTTAATGAAAAATTTCAAATGTACAGTATACATTCGACAAACCCCGACAGATTCTACGCATCATATCCTTGAAAGGTTCCGAATGATAAATGGTTGTCCCATGGAGATTTCTGTGGAGAGAGTATTATACCAATAAACGTAACGTTTGACATTGGGTTTGGGGAATTACCAGGGAATTTTATCAAACCAGCAGCCTTGAGACAATATATCTGCTCATTTAGGTATTTACACTCTACACAAGACGCAATTTGGGACTTTTTTTGTAAAAGCGACACGTTTTCCTGTTTAAAGTAAATCGGTAGCCGCATCGCAAATGTATGGTCGTAGGAACATATCACTTTCTATCATACAACCGAGATTTGATGTAGTGTACCGGAATCTGTCGAGATTTGCCGAGTGTTACACTATACTGTAAACACGCGAAATTGAAAGATGTATTTCCGGTTGAACACGTTATAAGGCCGCCATCGGAATATATCCTTCATCATATCGATATAAATATATAATATATATATACTAGATTTCTTCTTAATGATTATTAATTTTATTGTTAAATATGACTTGTAGAAATTGAAGAATAATAAAATGAAGTTACGATTTCAAAACGTTTTGAGATATTATTATTTTTATTTACAAGATGTAAGCGAAATGAAATGAAATGAAAGAAAGAACTGGGGTTTAACGTCCCACTACTATGCACCTTACCTGGGCTAATGAAATTAGGTTTAAAGTCTTAATTTGCTGCACCAGTTTAATGATGTGGACGGATGTACGTCATACAGTGTGTTATCGGGTGGGGATGTTAAATGGGCTGTGGTGATATAGGTTACATTTCTTATGATGAATTGCAGTTGTCAATGGCATCTTATGTGCCCCTTTTAGTCGTTTTCCCATACCAACGACTCGACATTATCCTTGTCTGACCCTTAATGAATCTTTCCAAAAACCAGGATCGAACCGCGGACCTCCTTGTAGTAAGCCATAGCCTCTTCCACTGACCACTGCGGCGACCAAGATGTAAGCGTATAGAGAAAAGTATAATACAGAATCATTTCGGTAGGCCAACGGTCATAATCAGTAGTCTGCTATGAGGGAATTTTTGCTCGTAAGCCAACACCAGTATCGAACCCAACCCGGGACCTCCTGAGCCCTGAACCACCCCGGCTCCCCACATTGAAATCACGCCAGTAGACTCATGACAGGCTCTATCATACCTCGCGCACGTGCTTACCATTCAGCCATCCAACCTCCTTTTATTATGAAAGGAATCAGAGATATTGCTGCACTTACTAGTAGTTTAGTCACACCATCTGGATATCTGGCCACCGGTGGTGTTATGGTGAGAACGCTAAGGTCAACCGTGTAAATCTGTGTTGAACCTGGGTCAATTGTAGTGTTCTGTAGCTAGACCGCATTAATACCGGGGCAAACCAAGTTGAACCGTAGACCACTGCGGTGCTTTTAAAATGTTTAAAACCGTGACAAACCATGGCAAATGAGCAATCTGTAAAAACGGTAACGCTACCGTGGTCAATCGGCATAAACCGAGACATACAGTACAAAACATTGACAGGCCTTGGTTATACCGTATTGGTACTGAGATGTATTGTGGCTTACTTAGGTAAGCCGTGATAAAAAAAAAAACCGTTGTAGTACTGGCTTCAACAAAATTGCCCGTTTCGATCCAAACTGTGAACTAGAGCAGATCGAGGGGGTCCTGGGTAAACCGTGACCAATGCCGGGATTGTGTGACATACGTTTAAAGGAGATTGTTTCCCCTACTGAATTTCTGTACAACGCACTACATGGAAACCGACACTGGTCGAAATTTAACCTTGGCAGTACACTACAGCCTGTGGCCTCGGTCAGTGAATACCAAAAAAAAGCAAGTGCTCTTTTCTAACTGAAACGTGGGTAAGAACAATACACATTTGACTACAAAAATAAATCCATGCGTCACGTCTTAAAATGGACTATGTTTGAACAGGTGATTCAAGAGATGGATTCCAATGGTCACTGCAAAAACATGGAAATCGTTGTATAATATTTATGTAAATTATAAAACTGTATTCGATTAAATACAGAATATTACATCATACAGTTACAATACAGAATATTACATCATACAGTTACAATATAGAATATTACATCATACAGTTACAATACAGAGTATTACATCATACAATTACAATACGGAATATTACATCACAGATTATTACATCATAAAGTGACAATAATATAGTTATAATCTTTGAGTGGCAATTAACGATTTAGCATAAATTATTAAAAAACACAACACAATTTGTATGGAAAACAATCAGTGGCATATACACTTAAAGCTCGCCGCTTCTACAAGTATTCTTTTTTCGTTTTCATTTGTGCTTGAAAACGATCAGAGAATACTTGTCGAAACGTCGTGTAATATGTGTTTAATCCGGAAATCCATATAATTGTGTTGTGTTTCTAATGATATATTCAGAAACGTTCCATGTTAGTGTGTTGTTGTGGTTGCCCACATATTGCTTTCTGAAATCTAAATTAAAGTCCACCGTCGCGTTATGTAGTAGTGGGTGTCGATATGAATATTGTTTCCAGAACACCTGATACCCCTTTTCGTTGATCTTTCCACATGTGTTGTTCTTTTGAAAATGAACTTTAGATGGATTCAATATACATCTAAATATATCAGTGGAAACTTGCGCCACTCTCGACGTTATTAGGAAAGATGGATGTGTTTACTGTCTCAAGAAGCAGGTGTGGTTGACTTCATCTAACGGAACTGTCCGGAAACTGTTCATCTTGTTGACCATCAGATATCATTACCGGTCGCTTGCAACTTCGATCAAAGAGCACCTGTAATCATGTCACGTGACCTGCCAATTAACGTTAAGATAGTGTTATTACGGTATGTAATTACTAGACGAGGCCATATTGATTCCCTTCGCCAGCAATTTTCTCATTAATTTTGAAAAGAAAATGCTTGATGAATGAATGAGGTGAGAATGGCGACAATCGATCATGGGTCTTATGTTTAGAAATGATAAACTTTCTATTATGAATAAAACGTCAGTGTGGAGTGTAAACACAACGAATGAAAGTCTTAATGGCGACCAAATTCAATTTAATCACCGCGGAACAGACAGCAGCATTTTATTTCTAATATTTTTTTTCAACCATTCTTATGAATACCGTTCGTAGGTTTTGATTGTCGTAAATTACATGACGTCACATCTGTCACTTTGATTGTGTTTCTATGTCGTTATATCCCTTAGCGTGTTTTTTAATATCAGACGATTATCTTAATTACTTGATTAACTTAATTTAAACTATATAACACTTAAATGAAGAAATATTACCTTGCGTACTTATTGACATCAATGTGTTACCGTCACAAGACGATATTAAGACTATATGACAACCGGTATCAATAGTTTGGAGGAACTGATTAATTGAGCGAGCTGACGTAGCCTTTATTAAGTTCAAATAAGAATAGGTTTTTAAAGTGGGTTTGGTTTATATGAACTTGTATATTAACCGATTTGGTTTATATTCCTAGTGAAAAAGTAAGGCTACATGAACATTTCGTGGAATAATACGGACGTTTTATGGCTGTATTTTGGCTAGATATATACAGACATGTACGTAAACCAAGATGGGTTCAGTTTAAAATGCAATCACATCTTTTACCACACATGCATTAACATATTGATGACATTCTTCACACAGATAACTATACGTTACTTTGAGAATAGATTCTATCCTGAATTTCTGCCATTTTGAAAGATTGGTCTACTCTTTTCCTAAGCGATTTTAACCAGGTTCATGCACACGGAAACTAAATAAATATGTTCAATAAATACTTCTTCAAATTCTCAAAGTATATTCAGCTTTTTGGGCTAAGAACGCCAGAATGCTATAAGGGAGTTCATATTTATGGACATTTAATTATTAGTCCCGCCCCATCGAAATGCCTACAAAAAAATATTCCACTTCAATGTATAATAATGCTTAGCTGATTGTAAATTGATGTATTCCCATTCCTCGATCATGCAAAGGCATATCTTTCTATCCCCGAGCAAAGTGTTATGACAAACTTTGTTTCAAACAGGAAAGCGATTTTGAGGGTAAGAAAATGTCAACAAGTGTATCTAATAAAACACAAAAAACCTGAATTAGTTCTGGCAATTGGTAGAATCTATTAAAGACAAAATTAAATCGTATAGAAACTATACATATCAATAATTTGCACCGCGAATTCAACACTTGCATTCGTAAATCTAATGTCTGTAAATTTATAACCGTGATACTTTAATTTAAAACATAAAAAACAGATTGCTTGATGTGAATTTGTTATATTGTTCACTTTCAGTCGTGGCTGTTTGATAAAATTGGCGCGTTGTGTTACAAGTCACTCGTTTAACGGGCAATTTTGTCCAATCAGTGAACGTAATTGCTTTTACCCCGCAACACGGATGGTGTTTAAGGTTATTTTAAAGCATGGCTGCTCCTTCATTGCGTTATGGGTTTCAATGAATTCTACTCACGATATGGCAGCCAGTGGAAAATATTCCTTCCTTCTGGTAGATTTACCAATTTCTTTTCATCTAGACTAACAAATTCTTGCAGACATTTTGAACAAAACAAATGTTATGAAACTAAAACCGACAGAGTAGTTTTGAAATATTGCGAGCAAAATGACTAATTCTAAGATATGTGGTTGCAGACGTGATTTAGGACCACAGATCAAACCATCACGATCGTTTATTATGTAAAAAGACGTTCAGACATTCTATCCATTCTAAAAAGGAATACGTTGTGAATAATCCATGCGAGTGTTTACATATAAGGAGCAACGGTGGCTCAGTTAGTAGGGCATTCACTCAGTAATCAGGAGGTTCGGGGTTTGATCCCGGAGTTTGCCAAAAACATTCCCCGGGATTATCCAACGCCAGTTTTCCATTTCAGTTGTGCAGGTTGGAACGGCAACACTATATACCACCGGAAACCAACCGGAAAACACAATTTTATACTAAATACCGGAAAACACTAAATCTTGGAAAACACACTAAATAGGTAACCACCAATGCTAAGGTCACGGGATAAAGTTCACATACGTTATATACGCGCTGATGATAACGGGGGCTATTAGACCAGTCACCCTGTGCGCGAGGATGTCCATCGATTGGGGACAAAACAAGAGCCAATTTGTTCCCATTAAAATTCACCAATATGGAATTTATATTCCTTGATACAAATTATAAAGTGTATAATACACCTGTCGTTTTCTCCGGTACCATGTTCTCGTAAAATTCATGTTTTGTCTATACGCCTAAGACCGGTGCACAATTTGATCACGTTGCCAGATTCGCTTTCCCGATCACAGAATAATAACATTATTGAATAGTTTTGGTCATTATGAATATAAATATCATCGTGCAAGCTAAATCCGGGATATTTTTGTAAATGTTTTTTAAAAAAGGTTTATGTTATGCAAGATTCTTTGTGAGTCAAAAGTAACCATCTAACGGTCAATTCTGTTCAACAGCTAAGACGCCAGGCTATGATAAGGGTTTAAAACCTCAGTGGTCGAAACGACGTATGAAATGTATTTGCCAGGCTTTAATTAAACTATATATACTATACTGCTACATGTATGTATAATGATGAATTACATATAGAAGAAAGTGTATTCTATTTGTAAAAATATTTATATACAAGGATTGAAAAGTAATAAAGTTGAACTAATAAAACCAAGATCCACAGCTCCTAGCAATAGAAATCCTAATAAATTTACATTTATAGGTTTGAACTCGATAAACAGTTGCCCACAAACTGAATTTTATTATGTAAAGAGATGTGTAAACAGTCGCCTTTATTTACATTCTAATTAAAAGCTATTATAAACAGATTAGAATTTTGGATAAAACATCTTTTCTTGTGGAACAGGAAAAAAAAAGTTTTGGAACATTTTAAATGCACACTTTATATCTATGTGTCACAGTACCAGTATTGTAAAATAAGCTGAATATGTTAAATAATCTTCTATTCTAGAATTACTAATTAAGATCCTACTTTTTCTTTTTCGTTGATGGTTGTTAACAACACCAGAAAGATGAAAGAGGCTTGTAGGGGCGTGTCGAGGAACAGGAATTTGAGCCGTGTGTGTGTGTGTGTGGGGGGGGGGGTGTAATCTATAAATTAATGTCCGAAGTTCTCAGACAATTCGAATTTTCCACTAGGTAGTCGGGTGAGGCCGAAAGGGTAGTAATGTTTCGCAAGTTTGTTAGGTTCAAGTTATTTTCTCTGCGTTAGTAGGGATCGTGCGGACCATTAGTTAGATCCCCTCTCTTGCCAATACCCGGAAAAAAGCAACGAAGTTGGATAGGCAACCCTGTACACTTTGTCAGGCAAAAGCCTGCATTCGAAACCACGCATGTTGACTTAATAACATACCTTATGATCTAAAGCGCATGCATTAGGCGATACAAGTTGCGTACAGTATATATGGTTAACCATGTCGTATAAAGAGTCTTCAATAACTTTAGGTTGTTTCCATGCCTTAATTTGATCTTGTTGCCAATTATGGTATCTGATTTGTTGCTATTGCTGGTCTATATAATTTGCCCTACACATTTGTTACTGTACTTCCTTGAAAACTTTGAGAAAACACTCTTCGAAACGTCGTCTAAATAAATCAGTAATTGTTCTTCCATAAGTATGTGTTATAGTTTATAACTTTAGGTCTAACTGACTAGTCAAAAAATAACACAGTAAGTACAATACACCAGTTTGGGCACATGAACCCTCCAGGAAACCCCACGAGAATGTCAGTTATATGTGGTATTAGCGGAACCCAATTCGTATCACAAGCATCACCATATGTAATACAAGAGGAAGATATTGCCCTTTTTTAAAAAAAAAATAATGACATTAGTCAAATCCTCAGCGTCTGCTATAAAGAAGAGATACATTTAAGATTCACGCCTTCACGCTCCCCGGTTTTTTTTTTTATCTGAATAATATATGAGATCTTTTTTAATTTTGACGTAGAAATTTGTTTTGCCTGCGTAGATTTGGGGGCTCCCTGATGTGTAGTTCTACAAGAAAACTGTCTTCTTTCTCTGAAGAATTGACCCGTAAATTAAGCAAATGACACCGGACACACCAAGAAGCAGGAATTATAATCATAGACAGAAATGATAAACTGAGAATCGATAGAATTCAATTTGTTTCTGCTGGTCTTTTATGGTCCAGAATTCAGGTTGTATCAATAGTTAAAGTGATATATGTCTACTCCATATAAAGACAGGGGACGCTACTAGCTGTCTATTTGATCTATAGAGAGAGGGCGCTACGAACTATTCTCTCTTCCGTTAAG
The DNA here is from genome assembly GCA_917208275.1 of Patella pellucida. Lineage (NCBI taxonomy): Eukaryota > Metazoa > Mollusca > Gastropoda > Patellidae > Patella > Patella pellucida. The sequence goes on along the minus strand of OU795036.1, from coordinate 59,756,429 downwards.
TGGTACAGCGCTCAACTCGAGAACTTTCATATATCACTATAGACATTTCCTTTCATACCGAATATCGATCAATATTTTGAGCTTCAAGATGTTTAAATTTTCGGCGACTAGTTGCTAGAAACTTTCCCGATCGAGGAATGTGTGAAACTCTATACAATGTTTGTGATGTTCTCCAGCATTTAGATTTAATAATATCCATAATATACATTTATCAGCTATATAGATCAATCAGTATCTCTGTATTAATACGGTTGCTTTGCCATTTAAATTTTATTTATACGCTTCTGAAAATGGTTTTAACTATAATTTGAAAAAAAAACGAGATATTTAGGGGCAATTTTAGATTGATCAATTTTATAATTAATTTATTAAAACTAATTTAAAGGTTACTGTTTGTTTTGATTTTTAAAATTTTGAATGTAAAACGGAACAAAAACGAGGCGCAAATTATATGTAAACGTATGGCGCTTTACCTCTTCGCGCACGAATGGCACTTTCCTTTTTTAAAATTGATTTCACAATATCTATTTATGTAATTAGGGTCCTTATAAAAAAAAGATTTTAATTGATGTCACTATACTGTTTCGTTTATTTTAAACTTATGTTAACTTGTAAAATTTAAGATGACTTTAACCAGGTGAACTTTCGCGGCCAGTGCAGGTATGAAACAGGCGACCTCATTGTTAGCGAGCCAGTGTCTTACCCAGTTAGCCACAGTCTTCAGTGGCTCTCATGTCGTTTCGTAAAGACACATGTTGGACATTTTGTGACAAGTATAGAACAGGTTTTACTTTTATGATTATCTGGGCTACTTGTGACAAATCAACAGTCCCATTCACTTCAATCTATGTGAACAAATCCTTCTAAAATATCAAATACAAATAATCCGCACTCTTTCTCAAGGACGTGGATTTCACATAACATTTTTTTTTCGGGGGGGGGGGGGCTAACCCTGGAACCTCAAACATTTCATTACCAAACCAAAATAATAATTACGAATAGTTACGGTCAATTAAGGAGGAAGATATGGTGCAGATCAGTAACTGTGGCGAGACCCAAAGCAGTGGGTACATAGCCTTCAGAACGGGACGTTCATGTGATATAAAGCTGAAAATCTGGCCAGGCGAACAAAATCATGGGGGGGGGGGCAGAGACCTATTCGTCCTCCTTTCCAATTCTAACTGGGGGACGCGTCCACCCCCACCCCTAAAAAATCTACGCCCATGCTTTTTCTGAAAGGCAATATTTTATTTGTGACTTTTTTGTGAAGTTCAGATAATACTTTTGTTAGTATTTTGCAAAATATAAATTTTTGTTGTGATATAAATTTTTGTTGTGATACCGATTTCATATTGTTAATTTATGCATTTAAGCAGTTCGTTTAGTACATATTCATAAATGGCCCCAAGAACATGTACATATACGGTTAACATGTTAGATCATGATCAGATTACCGCCATTTTCATTCACAAGATGTCTTCCATTCAAATATTTATCAATCAAAAGTTCTGATTTTCCTGTGATTTACATGTAGGAGGCATGGATGGTTGATTTTATAGATTATTACACTTAGAACCAATTATGCGTAAAATAATAAACAGCTTAGCTATAGAAAACTAACAGGATTTCTTTCTAAGGCCAGATAATTGTTAACACTTCATTATAGACAACAGCTATTGTTGTACTGAAGAACATCGATAAGTACGTCCAAAATGCTTATAAAGTTACAGAGAAGCTCGGATCAATCAGATTAAAATATTTGATCCTATCTATTTGATTGTTGAAATAGAAATCAGCATCTGAAATAATTTTTTTTTCAGAATATTGTGGAACTTCGCTAAATCTATGGTGGCTGAAAGCGGCCACGTAGATCGTCGTGTTTCTATTTACAACGTGAGAGTCGTATATTTCGTCGTGCTGGCTTAACGGCGACTTTAAACACAACGGGCTAAATGGACAAGCCACGACAATCTAAAAGGACAACCAATCTACTTGAGACTTGTTGCATGGTGACTTACACGCCACATTTGTTAGATGTATCGGTTATTCTAGCAAAAGTAATCACACCCTACCTCGTGCATTTTACCGGTCATGACTTACAGCTAACTAGAGCAATGGTTTAGACCTGGATTTCAGTCTAGGTAGGTTCAATCCTAGGATCACAATGCCACTGACATTCTAGGGCGTTAATACAAAAGTACAACGGAACCGAGTTAGTTATGTGAAGTGCTATCATTTACGGTTGAACCTGATAATGGTTGCGTCTGGCTTGATACCTGTTGCTGTCGTTACACCATGGTAATCCAAGATGTGGTTCATAGTTAACATATTGGATATCAATAAAGACTAGTTTAAAGACGGGAGATAAACAATACACGTTGATTGTTGACGATGTCACTCCACTAATCAATACAACAATCAATCAACCATAGATCAATATTCACTTATTGTCTATTAAAATCAGTAGCTAACAGGTGCGTACAGGTGCGTACATTAGAAAATAAATATATGATTATTTACAGTTTTGGGTACAGTACCAATTGTTTTTAAGGATAACTTTGCAATTTACATTTATGGCATAGTTATCCACTGATAATCTGAATGCATTTACAATGTATACTTATTCTCAAATTACCCTACATATTCTAAAAACGCGAGTTGATGGGTGTTGTGCACGATACACGTAAACATTCTTTTTCCGGAAGATATGATACCACTTGCCAGTGAGCTTATCTATGGGAAATGTTATATGACATGTTCATATAGCTGGCGGTTCATCTGGCTACAGATCACCAATTATTCCCCATTGACTTTAATGTTATGGTAACCTCTCGCTGAAAAGCAGGTATGGGGTTCCCCGTGGAAAACTTGCGATACACAAACTGGAAGAAGCACACAAGAAAAAGGATACAACTGCACGCCCTACCTTTCAACACAGATAATCATTCAAAGGGTTAAAAGAGAAAGGGATATACATAATATAAATAACTTGGACCCTTACTTCGTGGGTGACGACACCGGCGAGCTGTGTCCATCTTTATACTCAGTTTATTATTATGCTTTGTGACTAATAAAGACAGACTTACGCCATACAGTGTGCTATGACCGTTCAGCAGCACTACGGTCTACCCTCATTTCGAATTCCAATTGTCAAGGGTTTTTTAAAGTTCTCTAATATACTTTTCTGTTATTCCGTTAAGCTAGAGTTTTTTTTAAAGATACATTATGTGATATTAAAAAAAGCTTGCAGTTATCTCTATAATAATTAAAAAGTCGGTACGATAAAAACTAGTCTCGATTATCCATTTCATGATTAAATCCATGAAGGAAAGTAGAGCATCAAATTAGATCCTAATCCAGTAAATATCGCAGGCTAGCGACGGCATCGAGAGTTGATTATGGTCTGGATACGTTAATTAATGTAAAATTAATAATTTAGATAACCATTAATAGGCAGATTTAGCTATTGAATAATGTATGTTTGTATCGCGATCTCTGATTGGATATTGTTATGCGGTAACGGGAGATACTGTTGTAGCGCACCTAACAGTTTAGAAGTTTCAGACTAATCTAGCAACGGCTAGATGTTGTAAATCTCGCAGTCGTTGCCCCATGGGTCAATAAATAGGGGGATCCAGGTACAATCATGTTGTTGGTCGAGGTCCCGTTGTCTGGATCGATTACAGTATGACACTATTTTATTATTATTCGTGATCTTAGAACGATATTGTCATATTAATAATTGTTCTTATTGTGTGTAACCTTGACAATATACCACATGCAACTTAAACATTCGTCAAATGACTTATCACTTACCATTAATATAATGAAATGTTTCATCTTAAAGCCCCAATACCACTCTTGTGGTAACTGAATAATATGTTCCAATCTTTATTCTGGTCAACAATTTGTACTATTTAACAATATTTCAATTGAAAAATGATACGAATTTCATCTTAACACACCTAATTTTAAAAATTGGAAAAATTCAACTACATGCCGTAACATGGTTTGAAAAGCCTTACGTAAGCACTTTCAAATGCAACTTGGATTTAAACATATTTTCGAACCCTCTGGACAAGTAAGATAGGTTGTAATGGATAATTTACACAACAGGTAGGACACTTAAACATCTTGCAGTTAGAATAAGGCTAATTTTTTTTTCTGGACCTGTCAAGCCAGCGACAGTGTTATTGTCCTTTTAAAGTAAAGGCAAAGTTTATGCAGGCAGACAGATAGGGGAAATATGAATATTCTGCAAAAGGTCATCAAATATAATGATTAAATTCTAGTATTTATCAAAGTTAATGTCACATAAAATATACACCTATGTGTTCTATAATACACATAGATTCATAAAAACGCTACCGTACAACATTTCGGCGTCTAAAAGAAGCAAAGAAGTAACAACAAAGATGTAATATGGACCCTTTCCCTATGAAAGCTGTTCGATACGTGCTGCCGCATCCGTGTGCTGTATCACGTATGAGAAATATACACGCATTGATGACATCACACTCAAAATTGATACGGCTACCAGGATTACGCTTGCCAAAATTCGCTATTGAATCTTGCCTTATACCTATCAGAAAATCGTAATTCAAAACCTTTGTTACAATGTTACAAATGTACGACAAAAAGACCGATGACAGTAAGTAAAAGTAGAATTATTTAAATATATAATCATGGTAAATTCATTTTACATGCATTCACCTAACGAATTGACACTTTCATGAGCGTTGATACAAACCATGACCGAATTCCATGACCTTCCGAGGACATCCGATATTGATCATATCCATAAATAAATATGGCATTTTATTAATTATATTTATATTGTGGGGGTGACTTTTCTTATCTTGTCCTTAACAATGCATTCAGGTTGCGAATATTGTCAGGCGATGAACTCTTCAGTCATAAATGTATTGTTATCGCCTTACATTGTACAATTAACGCAGCATAACTCATATTGCTACAATCAATCGTACCCGTATGTTATTCAGTAAAGATAGGGTAGTGTAAGATAACCTTAATGTAGCACTCGGATTTTGTGACAAATGCGATATTCGCCAATATTATCTTCTCACCCAGCGCGATAAAAAGATACTGTCTCCAAAAACCCTGAAGGAAAGCATTGTCGGCATAACCGACGTCCAGATTTCGTATTTTAAAGTTTTCATAATTAACCCAAACTTCAGTTTCCTATATAGATACTAAATAAACTTTCAAAAGAATTCCCATTACTTCTGACCAGCTGAATCCAGTTTCTTCTTTATATTGAATAGAGTTGGCTTTTAGTTTTGGTCTGACAATTTCCACAATCATAGAAACTGAAAATAACAAACTTGGTAGTCTTTTGATTTCTTGACTGTGAGTTGATTTCACGCCGTGACTGATCATGTTTTTTAAATGACTTTGGGCTAATCAAATTTACACAATCTTGTTACTGCTGATCAAGAATCAAGGGTTTTTTGTATACTTCTCCATTAAATTCGAAAACTGTCCTAAAAGTGAGATTGCTTTCGCGGAAAAGTATGAGAAATAAACGTAAATTAGATAGAACAATTGAATCGTTCATTGTAAGTGGACTATTACACAAAACAATCAATTTATTCTATTCCATGCGATGACCTAGCCCAAATCAAAAACAACAAAAAAAATGCATCTATAAGGTTATTATTTTCTCTTTCATTTCTACAGTAATGTTTTTAAATTGTCATTCAATAGAAAAAATGGCCACAATACAGAAATAATAATTTGATAATAAGTTTGTGAGGAAAGTGTAGTGTAACTTTCCGGTTTTGCCGCAAGATATGCTTTTTTATTTATGGTGGGGGGGGGGGGGGGGGCGGGGTGGCAGGATACGTAAGGCGCAAGATGAATTCTGGATTCAATAATGGTGTAGTCCAGCTCAGTGCCCTCTTGTCAGTGGTACAGGACAGGGAGACTGATACGGACGGACGAGCAGTCGTTTGTGACCCCATGTACACGTCGTCACTTGGTGATGGTTTTGTCATTATTCTGTAATCTTGAAACTAACACCATACCCCCCCCCCCACGAGGGTATGTGTCATGTAAAGACATTCATTGAAGGGCTATGTCAAATTTATTTTGCTGCCCCCCGCCTATCGAAGTTTTGGGATTGTGGCGGGGACACCAGTCTCACTGTTGGCTTGTATTAGTCTATTACCATATCAAAGATTTTAATGCTGAACAGAGATGCCACACCCTATTTAATGATCCAACCTGAAAACTAAGTCTTTAATGATTTGGGTATATTACTTCATTTCTTTAAACAACCATAAAATTTACAATTCTTCTTGATAGTTTTAAAAATGTATTTGTGTGTTGCTTTTGTGTCGGCGCGTATGGTCGTTGATATCAGGCTATACCCACATACTTTAGATTAAGGTATATTTAAAAAAAAAGAGGTCACAATGTGTATTTATAACCCAAAGATCTCGTTTCTTTGTGATATTGGCGCATATGGGACCGTAAATCCCTGGATTACGGCCCCTGATTGAACAAAAAGAAAACGTGTTTTGAGCCCGTGGAACCTATACAGGTCACAATTTTTATACGAATTTAAAATCAGTTCAAAAAGTCAAGTTGCACCATAATGACAGTTGAGTTCGAATTTCGTGAATTGGTTTGTGCTCTGATCCTGTGTCCTGTCACTTATATCATCGCGTATATGTTAAATTTCAAATCGAAATTTGGACGGTTAGTGCCCTCCATATTAATCACAGTACTACGAATATTATCAATATCTAAATCATTTTCGTGAGCGGCTTTTCCATCATAACGTTGACGACTATTATCCACCATATCAAGAACATCACAATTTTTTACGGCTATTATCTTCCATATTACCAAATGTGATCAGTATATTCAAATCATATATTTTCTCATTATTAATAATTGTTTTCGACTGTGTTATCACCATGCCTCTATGTCGAATATTTTGGAATGTCTATGTATGCTGGCATTGTATGACTGGAGTGTTTTGTCACATGTATTGATGAGCATGTGCATGTTGTTTTAAAAATGTATCCATTATTTTAAGGAGGGAGAGAGAGAGAGAGAGAAATGGGGTTTAACCTTCACTCAAGACAACTAGGTCATTTCGGGACTAACATGGTTTAATTTTATTTCAATAATTCGCTTGCGCGTAGGGGTCTTTAGCAGTGGGAGGAAACCAGGGTTCTCGGAGGAAACCTACACGGTTGAGAAGGCGCCCCTATCTGCATGCAACATATGCTCACACCAGGGCTCGAAACCACAGCCGCAATCGAGAGGTGACCGGCCAGCTAGAGAACGAAGCGCGGCACTTTAGACCACTAGGCCATCCCAACCCCCCATTATTTTAAGGCTTGTTCTGCTAGAAAACTACCCATTAACTGTATCTCTAAGGTGCTATGCATTAAATTTGATAATATCCCCAGACAGTCCATTATGTAAATACAAAGAAAAATTTCGGGGCTACACCCTCCCCCCTCAGTATTTTCTATTTACATAATGGACAGTCTTCGGTCATTATCCCTCACGTAATGGACAGTTCTACGAGGTTAAACTGGCGGCATTGTTTCCAATGCACGCCATATTGCCTATTTCGTTAATTAAAACCATTATAATTCTAATAATTAAACAATACTATCAATTATTTGATAAATGAAGAAAGACGGCATTAATCAACTATTGTTACCATTGAAGGGTTATTTGTAGCAACCTAATGAGTCTCGATAGAGATAAGGAGTTTAAGTACCTAAAGGCATCTGGCAAATGTTGCCGTAACTTGAATCATCCATAAAGCAAGATGTCATCGGAGCATTGCGTTTTCCTGATCTGATCCAAAACGATCCCTTTGTTTTTGCTATCCTCAAAATACGACGAAAGTTCGATTATACATATTATGCAAAAGTAAATTGGAATCATAAAGATATTAGGTATGTCCTATTTGGTGCAAGGTGCAATATAAAGCCAGTCTTTCCATTTGATAATTGTCTGTGATATCACACATTTGATAATTGATACAGATCTACATAAAGGAAGTATAATAATATTCAGTTGCGTTGTACAACTTGAATCATCCTAAATTCTTCAGTTTGGTGTTTAACGTGTGTTTCCACTAAAGTGATATCACAGACAAGACATAGGAGAGCCGAAGCTGCTTCCTGTTTTTTAGAATATGATTTTGCAAGTTTTCCATTTTGGCCTTAGGCCATGGATTAGGTTTAGTGTGAAGTTCTTCCCTTTATTTAGTAAAAAACATATCGTTTGGTAGATGAACCCTTCCGCTTTTGGATTGGTAGATGTCATCTTTGTGGGATTTGTGTTTAGCTGGTTCGGCTTCCTTCGCGAGGACGCTTTTTGCTTAGCCATCCTACGTTGTATGAAAAATTTGAATCATCCTAACAAAATATATTCCTTGAAATAGAAGTGGCGTGACACATAAATAATAATAATAATGTACATTTGTAATTGCGCTAACTCCATCCATATAGCATGCTCAAAGCGTGAAGGTAATAGCTAATCCGTATAATATGTCACAAACAAATGAGTTTTGAGTTTGGATTTGAACAGAGGCGGTGTAGCTTAATGTGCATTACTCCAACAAAAAATATTAATTAAAACTGAAGCGGTGTAACACATGAACCACTCAAATGATTTATGCACAGATGCGTAGTAACACATGAACCAATCAAGCCTATTTTAACTTATACCCCAAACATCTTCCTCTACAAAGTATCGTTATTAGAGTATTATCTTTTGTCTATATAATTATATATCATAGTAAAACACCTAAAACAAGCGCTCGGCATATGCACCATATTCGAGACATACGCGGTAAAAATTGATGAATGTTTCATAATTGTCAAATTGATCACGTGGACATTTGTTAAACGCGGCGGGGAATTTGTCGGTTTAATATTATATTCTTTTATCGAGCATATGAATATTATATTTAAGTAGAGCAATTGTTCTACGGAAATAAAACTACAGTACTTACACACGATCGATATGACATTAGTATTAAGTCTTGGGAGGTTTGTAAAATACAGTCCAGATTTCAAATTTGTTACTCTCCGAAGCAATATTGTTGTGGTAAGTGAAACTATTACTTTGCATATAAGGATTACTCTGTGCGCTTAAGTTGTTCTAAAAATTGTTTTAACACTGATAAGGTTCTCGTGGATTGCGCTTGTTTAATCAAATTATCCATATGTTTATTGAATTTTATTTCCAATTTACAGAGACTTCAACCCTTTCTGGGCACTTCTAAGGTGCCATTTTTTCAACCCTATAGGAAATATAAAAAAACAATTTTACTAAGGGTTGAGATTAATTTGTCCTTCATGTAAATGCGGTTATTTAAAAACAGAACATCCGAAATATTTTATCAACCCAATGTATAGTGACATACATTATGATATTGGACAGGATTGCGTTTTGTTTTCGCGTGTAAGAACAGTGGGGTTTTCTTGCCTGGAAAAGGTGTATCTTGCTATTCCAAAATGATGTATTCTCATTATCAATCACTAAACAGTGTTCCTTTTAATCTAACAGTGTTCCTTTAAATCGGATTCACATTCCTTCAATAACAAGAGCGTACAGGTATTTTGTATAGGAGGAAACAAGAGTACCAGAACAATTTCACGAATTAAGGGCAGGTACACAGAGGCTCTTTAACGAATTTAAGCCTGTAACCCTTCCCCTTCCACAGATAGGTGTGACATGAAACCCAACAACAGATAACAGGCGCTTATTGTCTGGCTAAGTTTCTCTTTAACCACTACATAATACGATTATTGATTTTGAAGAAAACAATTGAATGTTTATTGTTGATAATTTACGTCACCTTAGACACAAAGTAGGCCATTTTGTTAGGACTAAACTGTGCTAGGAATTGATTTCTAGAACAATATGTAACAACGTGTAGCGAGAATAGCAAACACAGGGGCTTTACGGCACAATAGAGACTTTTGGCAAGCGGATTTTTACCATCCGTATCACGTATCCTTATCGTATACGTGATACGTTGCGTCAATGTAGTTTTAGGGTTTTGGCAGATTTTTGCGTCGCGTACGTATGCGCCGATGAGCTGAGCTTACTTCTATTAAACTAATGGCAGATATTACCAAGATCACCATCAGTACTAGTCAAGTGCCTATTATAGTCTACCACTTCCCAGGGAGTGTGGGGGGGGGGGGGGATGAAGTCGCTCGACAGTCGCTTAGCTATTAAAAAAAAAAAATTATCGAATCAAATTAAAAAATCTCCGACTTCGACTCAACAGTAATTTTACCACAAAATAATATCCTTGTCAGATTTGCATGGTACTGCTCCCCTAAATTTAGAATGTAGATCAACCATCACGGTTAAAATGACATCAAAAATATACCTTTGTGTTCTAGAGTAAACACAGATTCATAAAAACGACAAGATACAACATTTCACCATCTAAAAGTAGCAAAAAGACGGTAAAAAGACACGACATTGTTATACGGACCTTTTCCGTATAAAAGCTGTGCGGTACGTGCTGCCGTATCCTTGTGTCGTATCACGTATGATAAATACCCACACATTGGTGACGTCAAACGCAAAATCCATACGGATACGCGATACGGAGCAGACATATACGCTTGCCAAAAGTCTCCAATGGCCATTAAGGATGTCCGTATTACATTTTGGTTTTAGTTTCTTGAAGACGTCACGGTCGTGATCACCACTTGAGGTTGCCTTTGGACTAAAATGTACAGTACCTTGTAGAATTGGGTTGATCTACTGTGTTATTTAATAATGGTTAAATTTTCTTTTCGAAACAAGCAGTTGATTGCATTTCAGAATTGGCTTTATATATTGAACGGTGCATTTAACTAAGACAGATTGTCATCCTACAAAACAAATCAACCCATAAAACAAATGAAATAGAAATTTTATCAGTAAACCTGGTTGAAAAATTGTCTTTATTGTGGGAAAGCCGGATATTCTAGCTGTTTTAGAGGTCTCGATATTTTTTAAGTAGAACACTTTTTAACTTGCCCGGTTGGATACATTTGCAATTTGTCTCTTTAAAATAATTCCATAGCATCATTATAATTATTACTTAATGAACGTTTGTTCACTCACTATTATAATGTGTTAAACAACTGAGATTAAAGGACTAATATGACACAACTTTAAAACAAATTATGTGAACTATAAGATTTTGGTGTTCTCGAAAGTCAAAAGGGTAAGCATCCGATGATATCACAAACTAAAGCTTTGGGTAGAGAACCGAACATTGTCGATCCTATCCAATAGTAAGATATATGTTGTAAAAAAAAACTGAAATGCAAAATGGTAATCATAATATGTATGTTGATAATAATTATTCCATATAGCTAGTTATCTTATTGGAAGTTAATATATTATTCGATATTAGTCTATATATTTAACGAAAAGGGCAAACCCTGCTCGAAATGTCGTTGATCCGAAATTTAATTTATCAAACGGGATTATATTTTAATCATTTGAAATGCTTAAACCACCATCATCATCATCATCGTCACCATCGTCATCATATCCACGACATATATTATAGCTAATATAATATCTAACGTTTGAATTATTACAGGTGAAGGTTTTTAAGAGCATATTGAGGGGAAGGGGGATCCAGTTACAACAAGAAATAAGAAGATATTCAAGGTTAAAATTCAAAATGGCAGACAATTCCGGTCAAATAAATGGATCACCTGACATATTACAAAAGGTATGGAGCACATTTAAACTACGGTAGAATTATGGCACATTTACAGTAATCACGAGTTCCCAACTTGAAATGTTGTTGAGGTGACGTTCTTAGTCATAATTCTTTCTTATTGAAACAGGAACCGCATCTAATCCTACTCGTTGCCGTATATTTAAATGAAGCCTCGACAGTTGGAATTTGGAACCCGGAACATTACAGCCGTTAGTCTAGTGCCCAGGCCGCTCGACTATCGCGCACCCTACTCGCTCCTACGTAAAATAGAACATAATTTATCACAACGTTAGTTATAGAGTGTAATGCACCAGATTCTTGTCTTGTGTCTGGGTTTGTTATTGATTTTAATGATTTAACTTATCTACTGTGTAGGTATTTCACGAGACATTTAAATGCAAGATCAACCAGTCCCATAATCCTTCACGGAATACTCACAAACAATATAATATTGATAAATACAGGTTGCTGTTTAATAATAAAGACAATAAATCCATCAAAATTACGAAAAACGTTATTGTTCTTAACCTATTCAAATCTTGCGCAAAAAAGTAAAACAAAGGTGTGTTTGCTAGGATGCGTATGCACAGCATCCCTCTTAAACGACACCTGTCTATCGCTTTAGAAAGGTCTACATTGATTTATATGTTAAAATATGACCTCTCCAACACATGAGTATTAGGTTGCATGCTCACTAACCAGGAAATCCAAGGTTCGATCCCGCTGTTGGGCCACAACATTCCTAGAGATTTTCAGCTGTTGCACTTTAGGATATCATGTGTAGATATTTATATATATATAATACACCTGACCTTGTCCGTCACTTTTATCAATGCGCATTGCGCAACTGACAAAAAATGCAGGTGTAGGCGATTAGTAATAGCATTTAAATTTTGAATAGACGTAGAATATGTATATCTATAAGATATCTTTCCTTGTCGATCACGTTTTGCAATACTTTGGGTGAAAATATCAAAGTCAACTTGCAAAATGATCACAGGAACGCATATTGACCTATATTCAACGGGTGATCACGTGGCTCAGTGGGGAAGGTGCTGACTCGTTAGCCTGGATCGGGTGTTCGATCCCTGCATTAGCCGAGAAAGTTCATCTCGATTTTCTGGCGTGGTTTCCCCTTTTTATTGATGCAGACGGAGGGCCTGACAAGGACAGCTGCCCAGTCGTTTGGATGATACAAAAAACGAGGTCCCTTGTACACATTGGTGTGCACGTAAAATATACCTTTCCAATTGGAATTCAGTTCCTGCCCGGGCACAATTTTCCTCATAGCACACTGTACGGCGTATGCCCGTTTTCAATTAGCCCAGGTTAGGTGAAGAAGCGTAGTACGTTAAACCCCAGTTCATTCATTCCTATATTCAACGCTAAGAAAATCTCTTAATATTTGATGTTTGATGGGTGTGTTGAAATTATCCGTATTGCACACGAGGACATAAATATGTTTTGAAGGTTATCTTTTAATAAAATCAGCGCACCTTCTATTGGCTGTTTCCAGGTGATTAAATCCAACTCTATCAATCACTTTGTTTTCTTCAGTTTCAACAAATCAATCTACTTTTATTTTCGCATCTCCAATTTCTAACAACTAATGAAAAAATAAATCACAAATCATGTGACCTGTAGTAACCCGCGAAGCATGTCACTAATATTCCCGCCAAATATCTCAACGTCTGTCATTAATATCAGCGGACGAGAGTGTGGAATCTCAGCTCGTTTCCCACCAAGATTCGCTGGTTTGTGAAAAACAAATTAAGTAATTTAAACTGACTGTTGGAACTGTGTCTGGCTTTGTCTTTAAATATTGATTCATGTTCTTCGTTCTCGCCTTTGTTCATTCTAAGAAGACGTTCATTTCCTCCAATTTCTGGTGCTAATTTAAATAGCGAGGCGGGCAAAATTTAGTTTACTGTTGTTTTTATCCGATTGTTGCAATTGTTATCAATGTGGAATTGAATTTAAGCTTGTTTTACGTCAACTGTGAATTAGTTTATAAACTCTTTTCAAATAGAATTGACTGCAGATAAAATCCTGCCTTGAAGTGCTATATTTGAAATGTAAAATTAAAATGCAATTAAAGATTTTTTAGTGAATAAATATTCGAAAATATCTTTGCCAACTTCATGATCAAAAAAACAAATCAAATAATATGATTTTGGTTATGAATAATGTAAATGAGTACGTTATTTAAATGTATTAAATTTACAGTCCAAAGTAAAGGTGGTGATTCAGAGTCAATATTAAAGTTTTCGAATTTTTGCTAGTAAATGTTTGTTTTAAATCGTATAAAGACAGTCAGTTAGATTCCATTTTGTATTAAAATATGTAAATGCGAAGATTTGTTTAATAGTGATAAAATATTTATGAACCTATCAAGTTTTCCAGTGCAATATTGTTTTACGACCATTAGGCATTATCTGGACAATTAAACCGATATGATGTCTGTTTACATACTTAAAACAGGCTGACAATTTTTTTAACTAGTTTATTATAATATCATATCTGCAAATGTTTGGAGGAAGGTATGATTTATCGTGAACCAAAACTGAAAACAAATTTTTAAAAAGTGTTTCATAATTTGAATATTTCGTTAGACACTATATTATTGGTAATGCACGTCGCCTGTAAGTTAATTGTGTGGCGTTCATATTAGTATCGGGGTGTTCAAACGATTTGACCGAAATCAGAGCAATGTCAATTGTGTCCTAATGGTCCACCCTTAATAATGTTAGCTGCATAGGTCTGCGATCAATAACAAGCGTAATCTTTAGGAAATTGCCTTTAGGTACCGATGAAAATAATTTCGGTTAAAATCAAATATCAAATTTTGAAATAAAAACATAAATTTTCACGCTATCCGTCATCCGACCAATATATCAGTAAGTTTAATACAATATCCTGTTCAAATCCATATTCAGCAAGTTGTGTCGGTTAGTTGTAAGTAAGTAGTGATGAAGTTACAAAACCCTATAATCCCGTCTTGTTTGATGCGTTCACATCGCTTACATGTACAAACGTTGTAGTATTGTTGTATTTCTCTATATAGTTTCAAGCGCCACTCCGAAAGCTACTTTAATCTCCCACACGCCACCTTCCAAGCAATGTTTGGTGTACATGTACCCCCGTCCAAATGGACTATCACAATATACGAATTGGCTCAATATTTGATTGATATCGCGTGTGTCGTCTTAGATCTTAGAACAAAGCGGGAACTTGTTCAAACAACATTGATTACTAATAAAGATAGAATAACATTAGATATTAACAGATTTTACCAGTATCAGGTTTGGGAAATATAAAATATTATTTTCGAGTGAGGATTCCTCAATCCAGATCATGTATATTGGTTATTGAATAATATCCCCCTCTATGAAGTAGACATCAGCCCAGTTCATAGCTTTCAGTAAGTTGTGACGAAAGCAATATATATAGACATAACTTTTTCTAATGACTGACTTACTTTTTCTATATACTGACTTACATTTTATATAGACTGACTTGCTCTACAGACTGACACATCTTTTCTATAAACCGACTTTTTCTACAGATTACCTTACCCTTTCTCTATAGACTCTTTTTCTCTATAGACGGACTTGCTTTTTGTATCAACTTAATTCTCTCGAACAAATGAAACCACAACTCATATGTTTGGAAGTTAAGTTAACTACTGCCCGGAGTATTATTGAATGAACATTAGTATTTGGGCTTGATGGATCAAAAACTATTGATTTACAATAAAGATGTAGCCAAGTCAGATAACGACAGATATTATCTTTTGTAACGAATGTATAACTACCTTATTTTGATGTTACGATCTGCGGTGGGTGTTTAGGCGCTTCAGTGGCTGTTTACTTCATTCTGCGAGTGGGTGTTCCCAGACTTACATAACAATTTGTACGATGATCACAAAATAAGGTCGCTGGTCCTACCGTACGAGATTTATAGGTTCTCTGCTCTTTTCGTTCTGCTAGATTCATTAAGCATGTGTTACCTTTCTAAATTGCCAAATGATATACCCGATGCAATGTGATATGTATATAGTCAACATGGACGCTGCACAGGTCGTGTGATTGGCTTATAATTCCTTGTAATAAACAAAATTCTCGTTAAAATGGTTTTGCGAATCTATTAACTGGCGATAAACTATACACAGCTACTTATTTAGTTGGGCGACGTTTCGAAGAGTATTCTCTTAACGTTATCTAGCTACTACAATTAAATAAGTAACCTTTTTTTCTACAAGTTTGTGTTATAGATAATTTCTTTATTCAGTTACTAAATGCCTCTCAAAGATTACTATTACTGGTGGTAGAATGATATCCCCCAAAACGATGTCCTGCAAATCTCATAAATATGAACGCGCTTTTATAGTCTTGGTTTTTCCTGTTACCATCTAAGAAATTTGTTCTACATGACCCATGATAAGCCCCACAGCACTATCCCTAGTATTGTCAGTTTTCATCTATCAAACAACAGTATTCGGGATACAAATTGGGATATTCAAATTGAATATCACATGTTTGCTGGTACTTTCGTTACCCATTCAGTCGACGGTGTTTCTCATTCACTGGCCACTGTTCCGAAGAATCATGTGAAGGTTTAATCATTGGATAACTCTTCCATTATGTAGTGGACCAGACAATGATTTAAATGATGATAAGGCTATAATTATGGTGTACATCATTCTGAGCAGCAAAAATTTTTTTGAATCTGCTTAAGGATGCTGACCAGTTCCCGACAGGGTAATTTAACATGTACCACGGTTGTTTCCTAAGTGTCGGATGTAATAAGATGGTGGATGTTATATGTTATTGAAAATATCATAATTATGTTGTCCGCGTCGACAAGGATAAGGACATTGTCACCGTTGGTTGTTTATTGCTAGATATGAGACAGAGCTAACCCTAAAACCTTCTTTGGTACAGCTGGTAAATTCTTGGCTCTATCTCGGTAGATGCTCCTATCCTGCACCGCATAGCGTCAGATGTCGGAAACAATTTTGGAAATAATGTTAAATAATTATTAATCACACGTCACTGTTTCAACCTTGGTTATAATCCAGTTATTTCAATCGGTTACACATTTAATATTACTGTTATACTTGATGGGTAATGATTCAGGATCAGCAAGACCTCAATGTTAACAATGAATGCAACAATCGTTATCTTGGGCTCATTAGATTGAAGGCAAATAAAAACTTCCATTGCGTTACATTCCGTCTTCGCACTTTTACCTTTTAAACAGTGTTGATCATGTTTTGTTATGATAATTAACTATGTTTTATTATTCAACATTTTGATAGACATATTCAGGCGGGAGATCACTGCACTAAGTAAAAAAATACTATAAACCTCAGTTACCCACATGGGTACAGCTCACCTTGCTGTACTGGGAAAATTAACACGTATATTGATGCGAATTTAAGATCGTAGACTTAATTCCTCGAGCTTGTTGGCAAAATTTTATGATTCTATTTAAAAGGTTTAAATTCTAAGGGGTATTAGTTCATCACAGTAAGTTTTATTCAAATTCCCGTATGTTTTTATTCTTGGAAAGTAAAACCTAAAAAAAATAATGTTTTCGTATTACCAATTTCACAATATCTACAAGATTTGTGGATGAGCGAGCAGGCAGTAATCAATTATTCAAGTAAAATCTAATTTCGTTTCTTCTTTATAAAAACATATTCCTATGTGAGATTTTCAACATACCAATTCCATGTTGCAAGCGAGGTCATGTGATTGATTTATGGAATCTGTCATTAGGATGACCAAATATGGCACATAATTGATGCTCATTAAGGGAGCAATCAGTGAATCGGATGATATCGGTATTATTACCGCTCTTTGATTAGATTCGTTAAATATTCGTTAAAGTTTCTGTATTGGCGAGTTGAAGCCCAGGGGAATATCTTATTATGTAGTTTGTCTCTATTGAACGTTTATCGGTTTATTTGACCTAAAGAGTTAGACGGCAGATTTGTATAGGATTCATGTCGAATAGTATTTAAATATTCCAAAGATTTGGTTTCTAGCATAAGCCCACGAAATTTAGAAATTAATAATAATCATATGTATGTATGTATAAAAATATTTCGAACACCGCAACAGTGCTGGATGCCCAGCTAATATTCCAGATTATAAGAAAAGTATAGTGCGTCACACATATAGAATAGAGCGAGAAACAAATTATAACATTTTATCAGATACGGAAATGGTCATAATAGAAGCAAGACAAACGATTGATAGTACATTAAGTATTTGTATACACACTTGAATACGATAGTACTTTTATCGTTTCCGTTAACGATACAACAATAACAGGCAACACATCTAAACACTAAGCAGTTTGAATTCAAACAAAATCAGTAAAGATACAAGAATTTGGCGATGCTGTATTGAGTTCAAAATGGCTATATTATGTCTTGTGAAGTCTTAAATTTTATTTAGTCTAATTTGGTTAATTATTGGTCTAGTAAGGGTCTAGTAGACGTTTTTTTTTATAGCAGGTCTAGTAGACATTGTCCAAGGAATACCTAGTTATTCATAGCAGAAATAGTAGCAGAATAGTATCTAGTTATTTAGAGCTGGTGTCGTAGACATCTTTAGAATGGGATACCTATAGTTATTTTTATAGCTGGTCTAGTAGACATCTTTAGAATGGGACACCTATAGTTATTAATAGCTGGTCAAGTAGACATCTTTAGAATGAAAAAACTAGTTGTTTATAGCTGGTCTAGTAGACACTTTTTATACATGGATACCTAGTTATTTCTAGCTGGTCTAGTTGACATTTAAAGAAGGGCATAGTTGGACTAGCAGGTAAATGGGTTCCTAGTAGTTTGTAGTTGGCCCAGTAGATAATATTTTTTAAGAATGGAATACATAGTTATTTATAATTATTCATGTTGAATCGCGTTTATTTACTTTACCGACAAAGGGTTATTGTATATGCCGATAACTTAACACATGACATGGATAAACCCAGTTTGTGGTTGTTGCTCTTTAATACCCACGATCTAATATGCAGTTGGAAAACATATTTTATTTAATAGTAAGCTGCAAAACTGGCTGAAATCCCTAGTGATTGATGAAGATCATATTCCTAATGGGGCATCCAGGTTTGGAAGGTTTTGGAAACATTGAAGAACACGGGAGATACTTGTTGAAACGTCGTGCTTGTGTATAATAAACCAGTGATTGGTGTCCCATATAATGGTGTTAGTTTTGCAATAATTACATTTACAAACCGCTGTGTTTAATTATTAGGAATACACCATGATCAACGAAGTACTTTTTTTCAAGAACGGATAGTTGTATTATGAAACAAGAGTTAGTTACTATTGGTGCTTTAATTATTAAAAACATTGAAAAAACTAATATCAATTAAAGCTGAGTTTGCTGTTTCGAATACAGCTTGACACAAAGATGGTAGCCAATTAAACGTTTACAGCCATTTCGTTTGTGGTGTCTCATCGTAAACTGATATTAACATATAGATCTAAAAGTGACGATGTATACCATCAAGACGGCTGTAGATGCCGTCTTTTCACGGAACTTGTTTTTGTTTTTAGATTAACATTTTAAATTATAAAAAAAGTTTCTTTAATCGAATTGTGTTGGATTTTTTTTTTTATCAAACTATATATTTGGATATATAATAATATATCGTCTAATATAATTTTAAAAGGAATTTATCAGTCTGGGTAAACAGTGAGAGAAATTATCTGAAATCGTTGCATAGGGCCATACAGTTGAATTCAACTCAGCTGTGTTTGGTTCCAAGAAAAACATTTCATGTCTGTAAAAGCTGCTCGGGGCAACGTGTTTGCAGCCATTATATGCCGTTCATCTGGTTGTGGAGACAGTAATGGATTTTCATGCCTCAGTCCATTCTTTCCTTTAAATGACCAACTATTAGTTCGGTAATCAATGGCCTGTCTCCATCCTCCGGGCGTTCTTTCCTTAAGTGCAACTCAAGAACTTTATAATTCATACGCCCCACACGCTACTCTCATCCATTTATGCATCTAATTAGTAATGATTTCAAACTGTATTTCTAAATGAAATAAAATAGAAACCAACATGTTTTAATAACTACAAAAATCATTTGAATTTCAAAAATATAGCAACGTTGCAGCAGAAGATATCTGTAAAATATATATTTGGGTATCGGAAAACATTCAAATTTAAATACAAATTATTTGGATATTTTTTTTAGCGAAATTTCATTTTTTTTGTGACGAAATATTGCGGATACGTTTTTTTCACAGATTATTGGCTTCGGAATTGTGAAACAGTCCATTTTCACCACTGTCCTCTATTTTGACACATTGTCCCACTCTCATCCCACGTTATCGAGACCCGTATTGTGCTTATCGGGCATAATAAGGTTAAAGATCATAGCTATATACATTCATAAATAATTGATGGTATGCTCTGATTACTTAGATAATGATTTAAATAAAAAAAAAGTTATACCAACATAATATAAAATAAAATATGTTTCATTATACTGATTATATTCGTAATGATACGTGTCATGAGGGCGAAGTGTCATATTTATTTTCAACAAGGAGCTTAAGTGTCACATTGTGCTATGCTTAATTTGATAATGATTTCAATGATTATAAAATTGCAATATTAGTTTGAAAGGATTATAATCTCACGTTTTTTGGTTATAATTATGGTGTATAAATTGTATAAATCCCCCATCCCCCAACCCTAACGCTATAGCAACATTTTAGAATTTTCCGAAACGTGAAAATGGAGAGGAGGGCTTACAAATAAGTTTCACATTCGTAAGTGGAAGTTGAAGATGCATTTAATCGACCAAGGACATGTTAAGTCTTGAATTGGGTTAAAAGTCATTTTTTGTTCATTTTGTCATTATTTTCAATGTCGTAGATTAAAATACATCCTTTATAATATTTTTGTAGATCAATTTTACATAGGATGGTGACAACTGGCATTCGTGTAAAAACGGGTATTAGTAATTAAACTAGATTAATGGAATTATAACAATACATCGCGATAAAATGGGTAAACATATACATACATTTTTAATAGTATGTAGGCGTTAGAAAGAAACTTGTGACACAAAATATAAATAAAATTGATAAAATGTAATATTTAACATTTTCTACAAATCCGATGAACATATATACAGACGCATGCAACATATATTATCTTACATAGCTTAAACACATATAGTTGTACAGTTGAGCGGTTATACCGAATTCCTTAAGCAGATTTTGTATTTTTGACTAATAGTTAAGATCGATTGTATTTGACCTTTTATTATCTTGTGATATATGG
This sequence comes from Patella pellucida, assembly GCA_917208275.1. Taxonomy (NCBI): domain Eukaryota; kingdom Metazoa; phylum Mollusca; class Gastropoda; family Patellidae; genus Patella; species Patella pellucida. The sequence goes on along the minus strand of OU795036.1, from coordinate 59,735,351 downwards.
TTGTCAATCGTAATGATTATATTATATTGATTTAGTATAGATATAGAATTAACGACCGGGCTATAATAATATGTTATAATCAGATTAACGACGGTGACTTCTAGTAAGTAAACAATCATTAAAATAGTACATGTTGTATTAAAGCGCATCAACTGTTATTATTAGGGCATCATTTTGAGTCTCAAATGAACTGTTAACATCTATTATAAACTGGTCTAATTAAAACAAGACTGTTCTTTTATTTCGGAAATGGGATTTATATGGCTTTTTAAAATAGCTTAAAACATACACAAACAGTATTTAAACTGTCTATCAATGTCAGCAAAATATGTAAATTGTAAACATTATAAACACTAATCAATCTAAAGCGGAAATTAATTGAATATCTGACGTTGTTCTTCTGAATAATAATTGGCCTTATATGCTATAATTTGCGAGTAGATTTCGATTCCTTAAATCAGATTAATTATCTCTTTACATGTTGTTGACAGGTTGCTCTTATTCTTTCCTGTATTTTTCTTCTGTGGAGATTGGATCGTTGCAGGTCTTGGGTTAAAGGGCTAATCCCGATATTTGTTTTGGGAATACAACTGCTTAATTTTGAGTTAAAATTCCTTAAAATATTCGGTGAAGGGCCGAGCAACTACTTCAGTATTTATGATACGTTTTCAAACGACTTAAATCCGTTAGTCATCATCTGGAATTTGAGACCGGTGCCCCAAGCTGTATTTTGTGGTATCTGGATTAAACCAAACATTTTTTTATAAAAATAATGTGTAGTTGAAATTTGCCTTTCTCTATCCAGTACGGCACATGGTTTATTCACTGCATTACCCTCTCAAGTAACCGTAATCGGTTATAAGGTCACCCAACAAATCAATTGATCCGAAATCTTAAAATGGTTACGTGTTTTGGCGTTCACGTCCAATCGAGTTAATATTTTGAGTTGAAATTTTGACACAAGGTAAATGCACTATTCCCCTATATTTTGGCGTTTTATTTTCAATACATTCTCAGACTTTTATTTTTGAGCCCCTGATTAATTCGGGATTGTCCCTTTAAGCATATGTTGATTTTACTTGGCGTTGATTTGGTGTTGCGGTATTGAATCTGACTTTAAATTTACACGCGGATCCTTTTACACTTCTTTCAAATTAAAATATTAGCAGTTCGCTTTAGCTAGGCATTAACTCAACTCACACGTCATGTGTCTTTAGTGAGGCACACATGCTGAATTACAGTTTTGAACATCTAAGTAGCCAAGACACCCGTTTACTTATGTTCTTTAAAACTAGTTTAAAGTCTTGATGCGCCATTTTAAGCGAAATGAATCACTACGAATTTGAATATACATGATTCAATTCAGTTGAGTATTTAGAAAGATAATATCATGTATTGAACACGTCGGGCGTAACAAGGCGCCGCCATCTTTAATCGATAGCGGAGAGACTCAGAAACCCGATGGGCCTAGTTTAACCCCGATTGAATCAAAGATTGGAGATAATCTAACGTTATTATTTTGATTTTATCTTCTTAATTAAATGTTTAACTGTCAATCTGAGTACATATTTAACATGTATTAAGTCCTGAGGAATTTGATATTTTAGCGAAAACTCAAATGGCGCACGGGAACTTTAATTCAAACAATTTGAAATCGAGATAATTCAACACTCTAGTAGTTAGTGCCGTGCTGCTGTTTAACTAAAAAAAAGGGTTAAAAAAGCCCAACTAGACTCGAGTTAATCAAGTGTGGTCAAGTTGGTACATTATTAACACTGAATCTTCAATACCTACTGTAATCAATTGTCCATATTATGCAGCTTTTTTTTAATTTTGCAAATTCCACAACCATATTTTAAATATACAAGTAATACTGCACGAATTCACCAGTCATATAATATTTATTAATTTATTTCTAGGACCTCCTTCCCAAACTACCGGTTCCTAATCTTCATTCCACTCTAGAGAAATACCTATCCTTAATGAAGACAGTTTTGACGTCGCAGCAATACTCTCGAACAAAATATTTGGTAGATGAATTCGGTAAATCAGGCGGCGTGGGTGAAAAAGCACAAGAATATGTGATAAAACAGTTTGACCTTAAAGATAATTGGGTAAGTTTCTGAGCACAGATGATTAATACGCACCATATATGTATGCACTCGACTATTGGCTGGTTTTGATAACCGGTATGACCGTGTGCATGTGGTGGAATGAGTTATTGTTTTGTTTTTGTTGTTTTTTGTGCTTTGTTTTCTATTCGTTTTCTATGTTATTGTTTGACGAAACTAGAAATGAATTCTTAATATAAAGGTTAAACATTGCACAGTTAAGCTTTATATGTTTTTTTGTTGTTTCCGCGAAAGTTTGTGCTTTATCTGATATAAGGTACACCTATTGTGTTATAAGCAACTGACATTTTTGAAATGTACTTTTTTAGAGACACCTCAATCAAATTGTACATTTTTAGAAAAACCCTCAATCATTTTGTACATTTTTAGAGACAACTTAATCAATGCTTATAAATTTCCTTTTAAGTGAATTGTCAGGATCTTAAGAGTTTGATTTCTTGATTTCATTTTATTAAAATAGTTACTATTCCCTAATTTTGTCTTAAAATATGGTTGGGCTGCAAATTCCGTGCCTGTAAATATTTAGCAGGCGATGGAATATCTTCTCATTACTGTTACAGGGGAATCATTAAAGTTTTTCAGATGAGCATGAACGACCGGGAAATATTTACTTTGGTGTAATTTACTGGTGTATATTTACTCAGAGTGTTTCTTTAGTAAATAAACTTTCTTCAAAATCAATTCTTCTGGTTTTCATTGAATCCTCATTCGATATTCTCGATTTTCGATGTCAGTTTAGTCGAGCTGCAAACTTAAAGAGCTGTTGGAGTGTAACTATTATGAAATATATAAACACCCGATTATAAACTATAACACATATCATTAATGATAGTATAATATAACATATAGCATAATAAATAAAATTTCGAATCATGAAATATAAAACATGATTAATAAATACAATTTCTAATAATACAATTTAACATCATTGTATAACATCATTATTCAGTTATCAAATTTTCCGATTAAATTAATGATGATGAAATATAAAATATGATTATTGAATAAAATTCGTGGTTTCTTACAACATCGCGATGATATTTTGCTAGATGACGCAAATTATCTGCAATACCTAAGACCGCAATCCCAACATGCAAAGGGGTAACATAAATAAAGAATGATTGTCTCCCTTATTGGACAGTACGTTTAATATATTATCACGACCTGCATACTGACGTTGTCATTTTTAGTAGTTAAAAAGTAGCCAATTGTAACAAAAACAACGTTTAAAATACAACATCCGCTACCACATTCGCCTTGTTTCAGACTGAACGATTAGAAATAAAGTGTGTGTGGGGGGGGGGGGGTAATTTATATTTTATAAATAGTACGTTTATGAGAACCGCACTAACCGACAGTACCAACATGTGGATAAGTAAAACTACACATGTATTGCCAATAAGTCGACCAGAAGACAGAATATGCCTACGTAATGTTTTTTTATATTCTCATTTTGTTTTATTTCAGAGTTATGATTGGTGGTTAGAAGATATGTACATGAAGATCAGATTAGGATTACCGATTAATTCTAATCCAGGTGGTTTATTCCCCACACAAACTTTTAAAAACCAGACACAACATTTACAGTAAGAATAATTTAGTTATTACTTACAATTTGGCTGAAAGAGATTTGATCGGAGTGAAATTGATCAATATAATGATATTCTTGTATATCCATGCATTTCTTGTATTTAAAACGGTCATAATAATAATACTTGTCTACGTGGTCTACACAGACAATGTGTTTGTTACTCGTGAATATCGGTTCTAAATCAGAAAGATTTACATAAAAAATATAAAATTGGCGGTTCTGTTTCAGGTATGCTGCCAAATTACTATGTGGAATTTTAGATTTCAAAGCGAAAGTAGATAAGTAAGTATTACAATGTATTCATACTCGAGCGTACAAAATCCCCATCAAATCAAATAACGAGATGAAATGAAATGAAATAGAGTTTAACATCGTCCTACAATTCTGCTCTAACCCAGCTGATGATTACGAGCCTACCAAATATAGTTAAACTAGTAGTGAGTCTTAAGGTGATGATAAAGACAATCATGATTGATTATATGTAATACATATATCCGAATTGAGAACGGCCAGTGTATGTTGGAAATTATAATGACCGGTGGTAGCGGGTTCCGGGCATTTTTATATTAAAGATTTATTACCCAATTCCGTCCCGCCAGTGACCTCGAAAGAAAGATCGAAGCTGTTAAGTAAACATGAAATCATTAGTTTGTAGAATTAGTCATAATGTCTTTGATTCCCCCAACTGGCTTCCTGTCAATACAACCGTGGTTCAATGAAGCGTCCTAAATAAAAAGACGGTTTCACTGTAGTGTTATCCCTAATTTCTCTTCTTGGCCCGTTCATTGGATTGGACATTCTGACTAACGAATCTGACCATTCTAGAACGGGAACTAGAACTGGGTTATTAAGTGTTCTACGAATATAAGTTGACATATTCAAAGCTTCCTTTATAAGAGAGAGAGAGAGGAGGGAGGGAATGAGAGGGAGAGAGAGAAAGATAATGAGAGAGAGAGGGAGAGAGAGAAAGAGAGATAACGAGAATCGTAGTGTTTACTAATGATATACTATTATAAATTTTATTTCAGCGGGTTATTAATACCAGAACGTGCTAGTCACAGTAATAAGGGTCAGTTATTATGTATGGATCAGTGGTATAGGTTTTTATCATCATTCCGTGAACCAGGAGTAGGCCAAGATATCCAGAGACAAGATGTCTGTCCACGTCGGGCCGATGGCAATACTGTAATAGTTGCTTGTAGAAATAGGGTAATATACTTTAATCCCCCCTCCCCCTCCCCTCCCCCTCCCCCTTCCCCCTCACTTTATTTTCTTTGTAACATGCGTACATTTGATATGTCCGTGTTGTTATTCCTCTTCATTTTACCCCATGTGGTCAGAGGTTTTTTTAAGGCGAGACGGATCACAGTTTGATTGCGCCATTGTAGAGAAGATCTATTATAAGACCGTAAAATTAATGGCGAATAGTTGTATCGGGATACTTTGATTAAAGGGACATCAAAACAAAAAAACAAACAATTTCCAGGTTGAAATTCTAAATCAAAACTGTGTCCAAAACTCAGCAACAGATTGAACTGGTTTGACATCCTGAATCCTCAAGACCTCTAATCACGCATTAGTGTAAATTAATGTATCCCAAGTCTTTATACTAACGAGGGTGGATTTTAAATGTTATATGCTTATATCCGCTTACATGGACGTCAAGAGGTCAACTCCGATCAACCAACCTACATTTTGATGTTATAATCTGCTTAGTTACGTTGTAAATGATATTTTATTTTATGTAATAATCATTTTAATTGGACTATAAATAATACTTTATAGATTGTAATTGTCTACACTATATATAATGAGCACATTGAACTTTCGATATGTGCCCGGTTTAATCGAATTTAGTAAAATATCATATTTGATTTTGATTTCCGAAAAAATGTCTCATTAATTTTTTTTTCTCCCCAGTATTTTAAGGTAAATTGTGGTCCCAAAGGAACAGTTCCCTCCATTAAACAAATTTTTGAATGTTTAAATGAAATAGTTGATACAGTATTAGATGAACCCTGTAAAGCACCACCTATCGGTATATTGTCATCCACAGATAGAGATCAGTGGGCTAAAGCCAGATTAAGACTTTTAAAAGGTGAATATAAGAGGAGTTCGGTACAATAACTAGATTAAGAGTATCAAAAATACTAAGTTTTGTATTGCTTGTGCTTACTTACGTTGTTTTACAATTTGTAGTAATACAGAAATATAGCTATTTTAAATTAATTTGGCGAATCCCTCCAAACTACACTATTGTTAATGTTGAATCTCTATAAGGCATATCAAGGGTCGGATAGCTGAATGGTTAGCGTGCACGCGCTGTATCATAAAGTCAACTGGCGTGGTTCGAATCCCCAGTTGTACGTGACAAGGAGAAGGGTCGCCTGTCCAACCTCGTGGGTTTTCCCCGGTCATCCGGTTTCCTCCCACTGCTAAAGACCCCTACGCGGCAAAGAGTAGGATCGCCTGTCCAGCCTCGTGGGTTTTCTCCGGGTCCTCCAGTTGGTTTCCTCCCACTGCTAAAGACCCCTACGCGCAAGCGAATTACTAAAATAAAATTAAACCATATGTTAGTCCCGAATGTGACCTAGTTTGTGCCGAGTGCACGTTAAACCCCATTTCTCTCTCTCTCTTTTATTTTTTTCTCTCTCTCTCTCTCTCTCTCTCTCTCTCTCTCTGTAAGGCTTATCAGCACCAACATGGTTCAATTCCATACACTATTTACAAAGATTTGATGGATTGAATATTTGCCAATATTCGGCACCCGCTACAGACAATATAATCGGGATATGGTAACATAAATACCTCCACCCATAATCTTCGTTATATTTTAAGAGGTCTGGGCCTCCTTTTAATCTAAACGAATCCCAGTGGTGACATTATCTACCGTTTATCATTAGATTACACCTTTTTAGTGTTAAATAATCATATTAATCAATATGATTACATGTTAGCATGGATTAAATCTGATACTTTCGGACAAATACAAATACTTATCATATATTTTATGGGGTTTAGTAAACACCTATAGGCGGGTGTATATAACAATTCAACTAGAACAAATTTCAACATAATTCATTTCTTTAGAAACTGTTTAGTGTTTAGGTGTGGTCTTTAGTACTTCCATAACAAAAGCGGCCATTATCGGTCTCCGGAAAATTTGCATAATTAACATAAATCCAAAATGGCCGCCAGTGGACCAGAAAATCGCTGAAATCTCCGAATCGGTTGACTTTAGTGTAAATAAATGTATTAACAACCTTATGAAATCCAACATTTTTAACCTACGACCTTATTATGATGTAACGTCATTTTGTTAGAATTACGTCGTTCACCTTGTCACGTCATTACCAAATTGTATTGTAACTGCGCTCGGAAAACTGTTAGAAATCATGAACCACTGTACAATTTCTTTAAAATAACACATTCTCACCCAAACTACAACTGTACATCATCGTTCATCTGTAGCTGGGAGACACGGTGGGTCAGTGAATAAGACGTTGGCTTGCTTAACTGGGGGTTCGGTGTTTGATCGCTAGGTTGGCCGAGAACATTCGTCGGGATTTTACGGCGCAGGATAGAAGAATTGGCAAGGCACAACGTACAGTCGTTGGGATGGGACGAAACGCCGAAATCCAGTGTACACTAAGATATCACTAGATATTTTAATTACAATTCTCAATTGGGAATGGTTATAATTTATTGCGTCTGTAACATTATGATTATAATCAAAACAATAAACCCCGTCCTATACCACAAACAAGCCATAGAAAGAAATCCCTCCTCAGTCCTATGATGTTGCCAATATAATATTTCAATGTACCTGGAATTTTCTACACCAATTCTATTGCATCCAACCACTGATTAGGGGGGGGGGGGCTGAATGGTTAGCACTAAAGCTAGCCGTTTCGCAGATTTCGTCGATTTTCTGGTCCACTGGCGGCTGTCATAGAACTATGTTAATTATGCAAATTTTCCCAAGACCGAAAATGGCCGCTTCTGTTATGGAAGTACTAGACAACATACCTAAACAGTTCACAAACAAATGAGTTATGTTGCAGTTTGTTCTAGTTCCCCCCTACGGAAATAGGGTAAACTTGGCTGAATCTGTCATGATGGGGTGGGCATCGGAAACACTAAGTCATACGTAAGATCTAGTTATATCTGTACTGGTATTCGAATGTATTAATCATCGGCTTCTGAAATATAAATAACTATAATTACTAGTGTATATCTTTCACGAGACAGAGTATGCTTGCCTAACTTTTATTGGAAACTTCATGTAACCAATCATTCAGTATGTGCTTTTGCATTTATTATAGACCCGGTAAACCAAGCCAGTATTAAAGACATTGAAACAAGCTGTATGTTATTGTGCCTGGATAAACAAACAATACCTTCTGATAATTCGTTTGATGACAATGTTGGTGACGTAGCATGCCTAGAACACGTGTTACATGGACAGGGATCAAACCGGAACAGTGGAAACAGATGGTACGATGTCACATTTCAGGTGAACCAAATCTTGCTCACTTTCTAAAAACCGATATTAGTGCACTCAACCAACTGCTTTTCAGGTTTTAGATACATTGATTTGTGATGTATATGTTTCATAGAGTTGAACCTTGTTTGCATTTAAATTCATGAAAACATGTCTTCCCAAGTTTAAGAATCAATTTTATATCAGTATTAGTCTGATCATTGTAGTAAAATGCAGATTTTAAAGATATTTCTTTGACTATTGTTTATAACAATTTGTAGTTAATCGTAGCAGAAAATGGAACCAATGGCTTCAATTATCAGCATTCTATCTGTGAAGGCATGGCGGTCGTTGATTTCTGTGAACATGCTCTAGTGTATGAGTAAGTATAAAGATATATGGGTAGCTTTGCATATAAAGTGTAATCTTAAATAATACAATATTGTTTAAAATGTCGTTTATATGAAATGTGGCAATGCATGTTCCATATGGGACGTTTTATCTGTAATAATTCTCACTAGCTAAGAAATGCGGGTGCATACTCAGGTTACAAGTAGTCACCCTTGCCGCCATCGTGTCATTGTGTCTTTTGGTGTATATTTTCGACCTGATTTATTTATAGAATATAAGTACATGTACTTTTTGCTTGGATTGCGCTCTTCCTTGTAATTGACCATGGTAACGATGTCTCGGAAACCAGAGATGTCATCACACTGTTCTGCTTAGGATCATAGGAGTTGTTAATACCTTATGCCTTCGCCATCACGAAACCCACTTACTATATTTGGTAAAAGGAATTATTCATAACAATTTCATTTACACTTTACTAATAGAACAGATACGGATTGGTAAGTTTCTTTATTGTTCAAACTGATGGTGAGCCAATGTATTATAGCCCAACAGGTTATCCAATATCCATGCGCCCAAATTAGATAGTTATTACTCTAATAAGTATTGGAGCTCACTTGATCTCTAGGGTAGTTATAGATGAAATATTATTTTACGCTATCTCCATCTTTCCTAAGATATAAACCAAACCACTGTGCGTTTGTTTCTTCGTCTACTCCAAGAAAACTGACGCCATTTTTATTTACAGAGAACGGGCAGACAACATGACGTCATTGAATAAGCAGCAATTGGCCAAACCTAAACAGTTAGCGTGGAATGTGTCGACGGTAACCCTTGACGATATTCAAGCAGCTACGCAACAAATGGATGGGTAAATATTGATTGGTCAAATATGCCATATATCATGTTTAATTCCGTAGAATTTAAAACTGGCACACATCATTGGATAATAAATAGTGGGCACATGTTTCATTCTCACGGTTAATACTTGTGTGTGTATTTGTCGATGTAATAAAGATTATTTTATTGAATAACGAAACATCTGAGCAGATCTCACCATCTTTAATTGGATTCCATGTGTCACGAGGGGAAAGTACCTCATTAAAGAAAAACAGATCATTTTTCATACAAATCAAAGAAGGGTTTCGATTTTTAGCATTCATTGCTCCTTAGCGACTGCTCTGTGGATCGTTCTGTGTTGTCACAGCCTATTTCTCAGCAAGAAAGATCTTTTCAATTTTAGTTTGAATCATAAACTTCAATATATTTGTATTAACAAAAAACATCGGTCACAAAAACTGGCAAATGAAATGGACAGCGTCCTGCTGGAATACATTATAATGAAACCCAAAGAAGTTATTTTTAAAGGGACATTCCCAGACATTACAAACAATGGCTGACGTTTGTTGCCTTTCAATGTGCAAATAGTATCATAAGCCTTTCTTATAAGCAAGTGTGGTATACCGGAATGGCATAGAGGCCAGTCAGTATTAAATGTCTAGTTTACACTAATCAATAATTCTGATCTTAACTTTGAAAGAGGTAATTTTTTGCTAAAAGAGGTAATATTTTGCCGAAAGAGGTAATATTTTGCCGAAAGAGGTAATATTTTGCCGAATGGGGTGATACTTTAGCGACAGAAGTAATATTTTGCTGATAGATGAATTGTTTTGCTAGACGAGGTAATATTGTTGTCTGACGAGGTCATATTGTTGCTGAAAGCGGTAAATGGGCCCTTGTTCTGAATAAGATAATATTTTTGCTGAAAGAAATGATATTATGTTGAGGTAATGTTTTGCTGAAAGAGATAATATTTTGTGTTGTAATTTGTGTTGTTATTTTCGTGGTAATATAATAGCTATAAATCAATTGTAAAATGTCAACATGTTCGATAATGTCCCTTTTTACTGCTCTATTCGCAAGATTTAACTTATTCAGTATTTATTGCCAGATTATAAATCGCTTGCACACTAATATAAATATCCACTGTCTGGAACAATTCAGATAAATCTATTTGAAGGTCTACCCCGGTAGTTGTGGTACTTGTTTTATTATGTAGTTCTAAGCTCAATTCATATCTACCGACATAAAATTGTTTTCATCACTTTACTATAGGCCTAATGAGCTGTATCTTTGACTGTGAAGTAACATAATAATATATTATCACTTGGCTAAATTATGTATAGCACCAGAAGATAAATAAAAAAAAAACAAGTACGAACAATCCAAACCATTAGACAAAATTCGAAGTCCTAAAAACGGTATAGGTAAAAATGTGTAATATCGCAAAATAGTGTAATCAGCATAAGATATGAAAAATACGCCACTGCAGGTTACATCTTTAATATCCCCCCCCCCACACACACACACACACACACTAAAAATGACACAAAGTTTCTTATTTTCGAATTCAATCATAACAAAATGAGATTGAAGTTGTGCTGCGTGTGTATCTGAGTATATATCAGTTACAATAAGCCTTCATCCGAAAGAATATGATTTTCATAACTTCATCCGTGCCACATATGAATGCGACCTCAAAAATAAAACTTGCATTTTACGATCAGTCTAAATTTACCTTTCGTCAAAAGATTTAAGCAGATATAGATCGGCGCAACAACTTTGGCGCACATATCGAAATGTTAACTTAAAGGACTAATCCCGATATTTTTTTTTAATAAACTGCTTAATTTTGTGTTAAAATCCCTTAAAATATTCGAATCAAGGGCCGAGCAACTTCTTCAGTATTTATGATACGTTTTCAAACGACTTTAATCCGTCAGTCTTCATCTGGAATTTGAGACCGGTGCCCCAAGGTGTATTTTGCGGTATCTGGATTAAATCAAACATTGTTTTTAAATAAAAATAATGTGTAGTTGAAATTTGCCTTTCTCTATCAAGTACAGCACATGGGTTATTCACTGCATAACCCTCTCAAGTAACCGTAATCGGTTATAAGGTCACGCAACGAAACAATTGACCCGAAATCTTAAAAAGGTTACGTGTCCGGATAAGCAGCTTTGGCGTTCACGTCCAAACGACTCAATATTTTGAGTTGAAATTTTGCGACAAGGTAAGTTCACCATTCCCCTATATTTTGGCGTTTTATTTTCATACATTCTCAGACTCATACATTCTCTTTTTTTGAGCCTCTGTTTAATTCGGGATTGTCCCTTTAAACATGCATTATTCAAGAGCTAAATCTGCCTAGTGCAGGTCTTTATTTGGGCATGAAATGTTTTCTAAAGTATTAATTAGACATTAATTAACTGATCCAGGCCTTAATCAACTTTTGATGATATCAAATTGCTCCGATATTAAACAGATTAAAACGTTTCAGTAATAAATCAAATATGGCGCGCCCAGACGCTTCGAGTCTTAGCTTTGATCAACCAGGACCGTACACCATTCCCCTATATTTTGGTGTTTTATTTTCATACATTCTCAGACTTTTTTTTTGAGCCTCTGTTTAATTCGAGATTGTCCCTTTAAACATGCATTATTCAAGAGCTAAATCTGCCTAGTGCAGGTCTTTATTTGGGCATGAAATGTTTTCTAAAGTATTAATTAGACATTAATTAACTGATCCAGGCCTTAATCAACTTTGGATGGCATCAGATTGCTCCGATATTAAACAGATTAAAACGTTTCAGTGATAAATCAAATATGGCGCGCCCAGACGCTTCGAGTCATAGCTTTGATCAACCAGGACCGTGGTTGAAATTATTGCACAGGTCGGCCAAATCTTCAAATGCCAATATCTTCGCTTGCAATAGAATAATTTGAATGAAATTTTCAAATTATTCATTTTACATCATCTACTTTCGAACTAGTATAGCAAGAATGGCTAGTTCTTATCTATATCTTGTATAATGTAACTTTAAGTTAAATTAAACTATTTCCTGAAATTGTGTTGATTTCAATGTTTAGAGTTACATAAAGTCAATGATTTGATCTGGAAATCATGCAACATATTTCTTTCGTATATTATTTAAAGCCCAATGATAGATATTGTTAGATATTATTATAAATAGAATATGTCTAAAACTCTCTGAAGGGCTATATTTACAAATAAATCAGCAAAAGGTATGTAGCCAAATATGTATTACTGTCGTCTGGTTTTCGAAAAATTCACAAAACTGGTATTTTTGTAATGAGCGTATTCTGTGCAATTATTTATAAGGAATATTCTACTTGGCCAGCACGCAAACCCACAACATAAAACTACTTGTTCGTTTGAATTAGACTCATTTTGTAATAAATTGGCAACGACTCGTGGATTCAAAGGGATATCTGATTTTTGTGGTCAAATAATGCACCCATAAAATGGTTTATACATGTAAAATCCGGCAATATATCGATTGATATCGACTGTATCTGGCCAACAGCCAAACGAATTGACCTCAAGTCAAGAATCTTATTTAAGAGCTTAACTGGTGTTGTTATTTAATATTGAGTCTAGGGGAAAATGGCGACGAAGGAAATTAGGTGTTGAGACTGAATTTGGTTGCTTCAAGTAAATGATATTAACATCTTAAAGCGGCATGCTCTGAGATAACTAGGAGGACTAGTACTTGTCCTGCCAATACCGCGTTTACTCCTTGTATGGAAGCCAATGGGCACCGCGCCTTGAAATGAATCTATGAGAGATAGTGTGTGAGAGAGAGAGGGGGAGAGAGAGAGAAGGGGAGTGAGAGAGAGCGAGAGGGTGTGGGGAGAGAGGGGGGGTCAACTCATACCAACACTAATAAGGTCGTGTCCAGGCTAACCTATGGTTTATTTTATGCCAATAGAGATTAGACAGTTGTTTTCATAAACGTTATCAGTGACTAGCATCCAATTTTGGTTTCGAAAATAAATTTGATAATATCATATTACATCACAAATGTGGTAGATTAATAGTCCGTATTTATATCTTATATTTAATGCTGAACTGTCGATATATACTGTAAAATCACTCTTATTGACATAATTAACCGGAAATATGAAAATGAAAGGGTAGCTTATATTTTTATGACGTGTCTTTATTATATGGGGGTGGGGGCAAATCTAAATACCGATATTTCACTAGCTGCTCGGTAACTTAAATCTTCGCAAGTAAACTTGAAATCATGAATGCTTGATGGATAGTTTTACAAAACTACTAAAACTAAACGCCTTTTTTTTTATAAATGTCACCAAATTCGAACAAAAGCCTGTATATTATAACAGATGAACTCTTGACATCACCCGAGTTGGACGCGGGCGTTAAACTATGTTTACGGTCCTCGTCCAATAGGGAAGTTATAAACCAAGAGCGTGCTCTCCATTAAATGTATAAAATAGAAAGAAGAATGGCGTTATTGAAGAGAAGAACAGCTCGAGGTGTAAAATGTTCTCATTGTAGCACCATACTTTCTATCGATGGTCAAAAATCAATAAGCAGAGTTAAAAAGTCAACTGACAAACACCAAACATCGTTCATTCATGTCCAAATTTCATGGGCTAATATTTGCAAACCAAATAGTTCCACTCAATCCAGCAAGTTGATTTAATTAGGCTAACATTTTAACAGTCTTGGAGAATTGTTGATCTTAGACTTTACGCCTGTAGTCATCATGGTTCCAAGCCTTTAACCATGCCAGTAATTTTAATCGAACCTTTGGAAGGTTCATGGGCTTATATAAGGGAATTGGCTAATATTTTGTGATGGAATTTGAATTTTCCCAGTGCTGGTACGTCTTTACTATCACCAAAATGCGAAGATGTATGTGTAGCATATTGATAGGGCCATGCTATTTAAGTGTGTACCTAGTAGGGAATTTATCTTCTTGGTTTTTATAAAGATCTACGTACAGCTGTATTGGTATTTAGATCGTAATCAACTATTATTATGAAAATTACATTACCTTAACACAACACTAATTGCATTTTGTTATTATGTATTTACACGCCCACAACAAATTAATATAAAATAAAATTAAACCAAGTACGAACAATCCATAAACAAACAAACAATCAGATACAAACAAATAAAACTAATAATACAATAATTAGTTAATTTGTATTTTCTTTTTGATTCCTTGCATATTGCCAAACAATGAGGACAGGATAAAGATGAAAGAATATACTATCAAATACAGTATCCCTCTACATCTTGATTATTTTTGGTGCTTGGTATTACATAAAAATAATTGCAAAAATTTAAAAAATTCAGATGGTAGATCGATGAAACAGTTAACAAATAAGCGTAGGTTGTTAAAAAATAATTACACTCGAGAGGAAAATATATTTTATATGTTATATTTTGCGGACGCTTACCGTATAATAATTATACATTTTTACGCAACGTTATCCTTTAAATGATCACCATGGAAACACGTGCTTGACTGTCAAAAACCATATTGATTGGCTAATTTCAAAAAATATCCTTCAAGTGGAAAGAAAATTTGTTTTTATGGTTGGATAAGTTTCATCTTGAATCAAAAACACTTCAGATTCTGTAAAATGGCTGTTTTTCTTGGAAGTTTATCTGGTAGAGAAAATTCACCGGTTAAGCGTTTAATAAAATTGGTCATTTGTCAAATAAATGAGCAGATTGCACTATCACGTTATATCCATTTCATTTGAAAAAATAAAATTGGAAAGATAAAAACAACGGAAAGAGAAAGAAAATATCTTCACCATGAAATGGAAAAATCTTTTAGAATTCATAATAAAAAGATATCTGTTTAAAATTGTTCAAGCATATATTTTAATATAACGATAAGTGCACCATGATCGCAACACATACGCATCCAATAAATGCGTGTATATAAGATCAGTACAACATCAACGAGTAAAGCGTTTTGATTAAGGTCAAAATAAAGTGCGTTTGTATCGTAATACTATTTTTTTATGTGCCAATTTACACTAAATATGAAATACTTTTTATCCAGATGAACTTCAAACACCTTTGTTCTATTTCATAATAATTTAAACAAATCGTTTTAGAATTTAATTTGAACAAGAAAAACGGAGCTAATAAATTCTCGCCGATGTCGTCCTTATCAGTGATGTTGGCGGCCAAGCGAATATTTACTGCTGATTAGTTGGATCCAGCAGTCGATACGGTATGTTAAAAAAAATCACTTAAATCTAATGAACGAAACGAAAGCAAACAACATGGAAATTTAAACAGATAGCACTATTCTCACCAATAATCCCCGTCTTCAATTGGCCCAGGTTAGGTGCTTAAGCGTAGGACGTTAAACCCCATTTCATTCATTCATTCATTCACCAATAATCGAAATGACACATCAGATAAACTCGGCATACTCGTCGGGGTATCACATTTTGATGTTCTTATGATCAGAAACTAATCTAACATTTGTTTAAATATCAGTTATATCACCCGGTGAGCAAATTTGTAGACATCAGTAGACGCTAACGAAGTTTTGATACAGTTGTTTGATGTGATATTTCATCAAGTGCTTACCCGTTTTGTTAAATGTTTTGTTTGTTGTTTGTCCAGTGTTTGGTTGATTGCTAACTTTCATACGCTTAGTAATCTACCGGAAATTTGGCATCATCGACGTTTTTACCAGTGTTCGCAAAGTTATTTCCACTTTAAATATTTATCGGATTGTCTGCTCAGTATTAATGTGTTATTTGTTTTCTGTGAGTTATTAGGCTATATTGCCTTTTTCACTAAATGTTCGTGCTAATTAAACATACATGTAAGAGCTAAATCTTCCTATTGCAGGTCTTTCTAATTAGACTAACTGATCCAGGCCATAACCACCTCTTGGTGTCATCGCTAACCTGCGATAATCCTAGATTAGGATCCGATTCCTCTGCTCAACTTTCATTAATGATTTATCGTACCGACTTTAGTAATGATGATCGAGGCTACGCAAAAATTTCAACCGCTAATTTCTCGGTTCAGATTGAATCAATTTGACTGAAATTTTTGCAAATTGCATTTACATCATCTATAGGTTTTAACTATTTTAGTGAGAACTGCTAGCTCTTTATCTATGACGTATCGTGTTCGTGTTCGTATTGGCCTGGAGGTCAGGTGTTCAATCCCTGCATTGGCCGAGAAAGTTCATCCAGATTTTCCGGCCTGATTTCTCCTTGTCAGTGATGCAGGACGGATGGCCTGACAGGAACAGCTGTCTAGTCGTTCGGATGGGACGAAAAACAGAGGTCCCGTGTACACATTTGTTGGCGTTCACGTAAAAGATTCTTTGGCAGTTGGAAATCGATATAAGAGTAGACCGTAGCGCCGCTGCCCGGTCAAAATTCCCCTCATAGCACACTGTATTGGCCCAGGTTAGGAGTAGAACAGATAGATGTTAAACCCCATTTCATTTCATTTTCGTGTTCGTATTGTCCCTTAATTGGAAGTGGACAATAAATGCCCCCACCACGTTATTTGAACTAAATTAAAGCAAAACGCAAATTGTGACCCAAAGCAAACAGTAAGCAATATTTAAACTCAAATAGATAATATTTCTGGAAGTATTTTAGTCTAAAACCAAAACCAAAACCTATGCGTGAAATATAAAAAGATTCATAAAAACAATAAAACTTGGTGATTTATATTAAACGTTTTCTACTCCTGTCATTAAGCCAGCTAGACACATAACAAAGTTTTAGAACGTGTGACATTGCAACCCCAGTCCGTCAAATTGTGCAGTTACGATGGTTTTTTATGAGCAAGGATATTAAGATTGGTTGGAAGTTAATCTAGCGAGCTAGAAGAATTAATGAGGAGGGAAATGGGCCTAATCTTATCGCGGGTCCCGAGAGGATTAACTCTCCAAGCCAAGTAATTGTCCTGCTAGTTTCAATGGGGGAAGAATTTGCTGCCTGATAAACAGGTTTATTGACAAGTAATTGCGACTGGAAGCAGGTTAGAGACTTGGGTAATAGGATAAAGACTGTCATCCCCTTTGTTTTTCTTTCATGCTACCGTTTCACCTGCATTCATCATATTCCTGTCGCATATCTTAAAATTATTGACAAAGATTGTGTAAGGAATTATTACTATTTGGGAAAGGAATCTTCTGAGGCCCAGGTGACGGGATTTTAATTTAGCTGTACTTAAGAACAATATAACATATAACACAACTTAGCTATAAATAAAACATTTGAGAAATCTTGGTGAAA
The DNA here is from genome assembly GCA_917208275.1 of Patella pellucida. Classification (NCBI taxonomy): domain Eukaryota; kingdom Metazoa; phylum Mollusca; class Gastropoda; family Patellidae; genus Patella; species Patella pellucida. The sequence goes on along the minus strand of OU795036.1, from coordinate 59,717,662 downwards.
ACGCTAATGGTAGTCTTCAACAAAATGAACTGTAACATACAAGGTAAATAAATATACAGGAATATGATTTATTTGATGATGCTATATGATATTCTGAGGAGGATGTTTTATGGAAACAAACTCGAAACTTCGAGAGCAACGTCCTATTTTGGGACAAGCTATATGATATTCTGAGGACGCTGTGGTATGGAATCAAACTCGCCACTTCGCGAACAACGTCCTTTATTTTGGAACATGCTATATTAATAGCTCATTTATATATTAACAATATGGTAAGAATGAATCGTATAAGACATATTGGTCTTTCCAAGAGAACACAACTTTAAGAATTATTTTCTCTTTCAACATTTTTAATCAACTGTGGGTCTAAGAGAAGGATTGGAAATATCAAATACCGTGATTTAAACAAAAATGATGGTTTTAAATAATAGTGGGATATTTTTTTTATTTCGTAATGCATGATTGGTTTGTTTCTTTAAATGTGTTCGCCCTGTGCGTGCTCTAAAGAAAACAATTTACAGTTAACCAAATTAGTTTGCATTAATGCTGTTTTAATTCTGTAGGTGTGGGGGAGGGTCTATTTAGGAATTTAGATTTTCATACATATTTTCCTGTTTGTTGCATTTTAGTTTAAGATAGTTCAGATTCACTACTACAAAGTTAAACCACATAATTTATCTCTCACAAAATATAATTTCATGTTCAGATTGATTCTTCTGGGGATTCGTTTTATGCCCCTTTCTACCCTGTGAGAAATCTGTATTTATTAATTGAAACTTTGGATGTAATCGAAAGATTTATCTTATGAAAATCAATAGATTCCAATAAAACGGACAAAAATATTTAAAATCAAGTGTTGACAAGTGTCATCTGATATTGCTGCTTGAACTATCGTGCGATATTTATACAATTTTACCGACTGTAATAAAAAGATAATGAAAGAAACATGGGTTAGTGTGGTATCGATTGGGTTTAAAGCTGAGAGAAGGGTTTATAATTTCAAGTCTTATTCGATTACTTCCAAGTTACACTTGTAATAAAGTAACATCAGACCCATATCAACCCCACAACTCTAATCTTTAACCTTAGTTAGAAATGTGTATTAGGAAAATACCATCTCGGGTCCGTTATTGGAATCCGTCACACGCTATTCATCAGCCGAGTGTTTTCTCTGTAATCACCAGCCTTCAAACTCCATCACTTTATGTTTCCTATAATTATTGAATCTTTTCATTGCGCCCTCTGACGTCAACATCATATTTCATGTGGTGTATGAGTAGATCTCGTGCCACGTGCTGGATGCTAGAACGTTATTTCGTGTAACCGTAATGAAATCAGCCAACCTAGACCATTAATGTGCGATTTCTGACACGATATGAAAAAAATAGATTGGTAAAACCAAAATGCAGCAAATACGCTTTCTTTTTTTCCTTTTTGAACTGAAGATTTATTTCAATGCCGTGCCTATATTACTGAGAAGTTTCTGAGGTTTAGTTTTTTAACAATCATGTGTTAGTTGCGTGAAAAGACTAAATAAGATATGTAAACCAATTAATTTAAAGTTGAACATGACACCTAGTAGAATTTAAAACTACAACAGGCTATAAAAGTTCCTTAATTCCCACCCAGCCTTTAATCTTCTATTTTGGCTTCTAGGCTTAATGTTTTGTTTTTTTCTTATACCTTATATAAATCTCGAAAATACGCAAATGGCATCATTTAATATGCATGTCATCACGGGCTAATTTTACAGAGAGTTTAGCAGAGGTTGTTTTGTTTTGAGGTGTCTATCAAAGGATATATACCACATCAACCATCGGCGAGCTTCTGATTTGTGTGGAAACAGATTCAACAAGTCAGTTACCATACAATAAGTATATCTCTATAGTGATCGCCATCTTGTCTAGGTTTATACTACATATACAACAGTGTATTCTATAAACAGAATAGTTGATCAAAGTAGCGGAAATTGTTGAACTATATTTGTCCTTGATAGACTTTGTCTAAAACATTTGCAACATAGAGATATTGGATTTCTTGATGTTGATGGGTGGGGGCAAAAGTGACTATACTTTCCAGACATATTTGTTCATTCCTTATCTTCATTCCTTTGAGATATTGAATGTGGGGTGGGGGCGTACATGAGGCAGTGTATACTTACTCTTCCCAGCCTGCCGCATACTATTTATCATATTTAAGTGTTCATATAGCTCAGAAATTGTCGTATTGCTGGTAATTAAACCACTGAACTATTGTCACTCAGTATGACTTTAGTCCGCCACTTTATAATATGTTGGGATACTAAGATTGCAGTCTAAACTATTATTCTAATTTGCTTTTTAAATTCACATCCAAAATGTTACCCATAACTAATGAAATGATCCGTGTTTGTGGTTGGTGGGTGGGTCGGGGAGTTGATTACACTTTCTAGAAGTCCATGACCTAATGCACGTTAGTTAATGTCACCTCTGTATCATATTCAGTCGTCATCCGAGCCTGTTCCTGAATCGTACTATCTTTGCATGCATACAATAATCTATATTGGATGATAATTCACATGTATCGTATTTCGGATTCGTTCTATGTGAATCACTAGTCTTGTCATTTGCATTTTTCACTAAATTATCAAATTTATCACGCTTTAATCCACGCTAATATTGATTATTTACATTTAATTAAGAAAATGCAAGTTAAACCCCCACTACCCGGTTTGGATTCAATTGGGATTGAAATAGGCCTATCAACTGTGTTGGCCCTTAACAAAATGGCGACGGCCGTATCACATAGTGAGCAGTATAGATCGACGAAATTACAGTTTTGTAAACACTGATCGGAATTGAACCGTTTTTGAGAGAGAGAGAGAGAGAGAGAGAGGTGTGGTTTAACGTCCACTCAACACAACTAGGTCATTTCGGGACTAGAACCGTTTTTGAACTGATACTCTTATGATAAGGTATTTCCCTTAACAATATTACAAGAGATTCATACGGTGATTAATTAACGAAATGAGACTTTAATTTGTTGGGTCTTTTTAGAATAGTTGGTATATTAGATTTTTTGTATGCATTTATGGAAGTTAATTTGTTTAGTCGATATTTTTCGGTTTGATATTTCAGGATAATGTGTCTTGGTAATTTGTGTATTTAATTTGTTTATTTAATGTATCTTCTTTTGGTATTTCAGGTTAATTGCTGATGTACAACTATCAGTTTTAAATGTTGATACTTTTGGACGCGAATTCCCTAAAAAACACAAAATGAGTCCCGATTCTTTCATTCAACTGGCTCTACAATTAACACATTACAAGTAAGTGTGCTTATATTGTGGTTTGGTGTTGTACGTCATCACGGACGATTTCTTATCACTGACATGGTTTTCGTATTATGGGTGTGGCCCGAAAGGAATCTCGGGGTTTTTTCACGATCGGTTCCCACTCGCTAGACAAATAAAGAGTTGTCAGGTCGTCCACCAATGTACTATTTAGTTTGATTTCATTTAGATGTTGACAAAAATTCACGCTTATTAGTCTCAAAATTTCACTCTCATCGTACCATAAATACCCAAATCTGCAATATTTTAGAGATGTACAATAAAAGATAAATAGTTGATCAAATCCAATAATTGATACAAATAAGAAATTAAATGGAACCCATAAACACACTTGACAGTAATTTTTATATCATTGATTATAAAACTGTTTATCAGATTTCATAAATATCTTTATTTATGATCTAGACGTTACATTATATAACTTAATTAAAATAATTGAAACAATTATCTGAACTTCCGATCTACTGATTGATCGGTATAGGATTAAACAACACAATTTTCAGACTACTTGGTGCCGAGGAACTTCCGGTTATATCGATCACGTGATAATTATATCGGAAGTAACAAGAGATTAGAAGTAATTTGTGACGCGTTTATCAAAACACGTGTTTCTTTTATAATAAGCGATTTTACCTTCGATTAATGAGTCATCAATACATTATCTAGTAGATTGTTAAGTCTTGATTAAAATGGCAACAGACAGAACAAGCATTCATTAAGTAAAATAAGTAGACATAATCAAAATCAATATGAACTCAGTTACAGATGTAAAATGACATAGATTTATATTGTGGGTGTTTAGTCTTTAACGAACTGACCATATTTTGGAAACGACTTGTTAATTATACGAAATGATAAGCTGCTACCGGATAAATCCTATATTTGTATGAAATGAAATAACATTAGAAATGAAATACCCTTTCTGCTTCCACGCATCACTATCCTAATTTGATTAATGCATTTATGGATAACTCTGGAAAAACAGGTGAACAAGTTAACAAATGGAAACTTTTTATTTCAGGATCCATGGTACTCTAGTATCAACTTATGAAAGTGCATCTGTTAGACGTTTTCGGTATGGACGTGTAGACGTGATAAGGGGAAATTCCCCTGCAGCTTTAGAGTTTGTCAGAGCTATGGTGGGCGAATGGCAAACAACTGTAAGTCGTTTAACTGAAAAGTAAAATACCCAACTTTTTTTCATATGTTAATTCCATCAATTGAATTGGAAATTCTTTAATACACTTACAACAATGAAACGGGTATTAACCAAATGTCCCCCGATTACAGTACTACTACATGATCGTGACCAAATATGGTTTCTGGCTAACTGTCTACACGACAACTCCTTAGTATCTTATCAAACGATAATATATAAATAACCAACCACCGTTTGTTTTCTACTGCCTTAGATGCTTGTTGAGGTTTAATCAGTGATGAACTCCCCCATGGTCTCCATCATCCCCCAAAAAACGTAGGGCACGTAGGCCCTACTTTTGAATTTAACTTAAATTGTTGTGTAGGTTAACCCATATTATGTTGAATTCCTAGAAATCATTCTAATCCATTCAATATATAAGCCACTCGATGGCCCAGAGCGTTGTTTAAGGACTTGTCACGTGAAGCTAGAACAAGACCCACAATAGGCATATTTGGCTCTTGCATATTGCGTGATCATCCCATATCAAACTTGTACTATTATTCACTGATGATCTGATTTGGATGTAAATTACCATGTATGTTAAATTTAATTTTGACTTTGATGTACTTGTAGGATGAAGATAAATATGCTTTAATGAAGGACGCTATCTTGTGGCAGAGTAATTATATGAAGGAATGTATCCAGGGTTACGGTATAGATCTACATATATTAGGTTTACGCGAGGCATGTAATGGGTTGAATATGCCATTACCAGGTTTATTTACTGATGATAGTTACAGATTGTTTAATAACTTTGCTCTTTCTACCAGTCAGGTAATAAACAATGTACAATATTCCTAACATAATTCTTCACTACCAATTCCTAGCTGTAGTCAGCAATATATATGCTTTAGTTTGAATATTATGATCCAGAATTAGACGTTTACTTTGGCTATAAATCCACACTTCAATCACCTTATAACGCCAGATCCCCACAATGCAGGATTTGGGCGATATTTTACAACTTGGTGATATTGCATGACTGAAGGAATGGCCACGGATCTAACGTAAAATATAGTACATTTTACGAGTCTAACACTGCAATGCCTCTGGAATCGGTTATCCAGAGTAGGGAACGTTTACTGACTGTACGTCATTATTGGTAGCTACGTCGATCTTAGTTTCCACCATCTTACCGATACAAAGATAATAAATCTAAACATTTATCGCCGATAACTTGTTCCACACCACATCTTTAAATAGCAGTTTGAACGAATCCTTAGAAATATTTCCTGCATTTATACCTGCCTACCATAGACTTTCTTTATTTTAATTGCATACCTTATTTCTTTTCATAGGTTGGTACCAAGAATATGACGGCTGTCTGTTATGGCGCTGTTGTACCGGAAGGTTATGGCGTATGTTACAACCCTCGTCCATCTTCTTTCTATGCAGTAGTGACGTCCTTCCGGCGATGCCTAGATACAGATTCCGCCATGTTTGCAAACAGCTTAGAAGCGAGTTTATTACAGATGCAGGGTTTGTGTGAACGATGTGATATTCCTGAAACGCCCAACCACCACTTATAGTAACTTCTTTTTAAATTAGTTTCATAGATAATGACTATTGAATTATAATGTAGGCATGCCTCCAACGTAAATAGAGTTTATTAATGATTTTATAGGAATAGAAGCAGGTCTTTTCAAAGTCTTTGGCCTACAAGAATACAGATTTGGTTCAGTGGCAGACTGGCACTGTGGAACGTAAATAGATTAGTGTATAGGCAGTATTAGGTCACCCGTAGCGCAATATATATTACGCCTAACTAAAATCTCCAAAATCTTTAATATGTTAGATTTAAGTTATTCTATTGTTATACCACATAGTGTACATATGTAGATGAAGGTTATAAATGTTAATGTTAACGTGTATAATATGTATTTTTTATATAGGTAGTGTTAAAGTAGTAGGAGGTAGATCTTTATAGAATACCGTATTAATTAAATATTGCTGTGTAAATATGGAATATCTGATTTATTCAATAGCAATAGTCTTTCCGCTTGTCAGCAAATTATTATATAGAACGCGTGATTAGAATTGAAACTTAATTCTTATACCAAAACACTGAATAAATTTGGGGGTTGGGATGGCCTAGTGGTCTAGAGTGCCGCGCTTCGACCTCTAGCTGGCCGGCCACCTCTGGCTTGTGGCTGTGGTTTCGAGCCCTGGTGTGAGCGTATGTGGCATGGAGATAGGGGCGCCTTCTAAACCTCGTGGGTTTCCTCAGGGCACTCCGGTTTCCTCCCACTGCTAAAGACCCCTACGCGCAAGCAAATTATTGAAATGAAATTAAACTATATGTTAGTCCCGAAATGACCTAGTTGTGTTGAGTGGACGTTAAGCCCAATTTCTCTCTCTCTCTCTCTCTCTCTTCTCTCTCTCTCTCTCTCTCTGAATAACTTTTATTGTTATTTTGATGAAATGTTTTAAATATGCGCCTAGTTTTTCTCCTCCAGAAATAAGTCTGATATTCCATTATTAATAGTAATATAGTGAGTATATTGTCCAACACCATCCAAAGAATGATGTTTTATAATATCAATATTATAAAACATTAAACCATATATCCGAAACATATCACGTAGCCAAACCTAGTTATATGTAGTAGCAGACGATAGAGTGGTGCATAGTTTTGATAGTATTTTTAAATGGACAATACGTCATATTATCTGTTAATATTCAACTTTATTGTGATCTGTTAATCTGTTAATATTCAACTTTATGTAATTGATGAGAATTATCTGTTAATTAATATAAAATTATGTCCATATACTATTTAGCCTTTGAAATGCCCAAACGCATCATGAAAAAGTTATCACTAGACTGGTAGCGGATGACGCAATTTAAAAAATACTGATACATTTCTGTAGCTTAAAACGTTGATAACGTTGAGAGAATACTCTTCGAAACGTCGTTTAAATAAATAAGTAGCTGTTTTTCCATAAGTATGTGTTAGTTTTCATACTGATAATGTTGCATTGTTGATTTCTGGTTTTACAATTGTTTAAATAATGTTCCAACTTCTTTGATTGGTATTTAGTAATACAATTTTATGGATACACAATTACTGAGTTTGATACTATGCGACGTTTCGACGAGGATACTTTCGTCTTTATGGAATGCAATCAAATCGACATAGCAGTTTATATATACATATATATAGAACATGCCCTTTAAGAGAAAAGGTGTTGAAATAAAACAGAAGCAGGTCTGTGGAATTATACTAATATTTGTTTTGTGTATGTTATTTTTGTTGTTTTCTTGTTATGAATATATGGACTATTATTAATTTATGTTATTTTGTATCCATGCGTGTCAAATACACTTACTGGTAAAATGTTGGTTTCAATACAGGGTTATTGTATTGTTATTCCGTTATTGTGATAATATTGTGATAAACACCATGTAAGGGTCGGAATTAAGTGCAATACGATGAATTGGTTATAATTATGGAAACCTTACACTTATTATATAGTTAACTTATATGATATGTGTATATCCAATATTATTTGTTATATTTATATTATTATATATGTTTATGTCCCATAATTATAGATAGCTCTGTTGATCAAAGCTTGATACCCTGACTTGCGGAATACTTATATTACGCTGATATAAGTTCAATACTTTAAACAGTTGAGAACAGTTTATGTGGGCAGTTATCTTTAATACGTTTTCATTTTTTGAAAACAAAAGTGCAATACGTGTCCGTAATATGTTACGAATACGTGTAAGAAGTTCTATTTATTTTATTCTTTTTTTTTTTAAAAAAAAGAAAAAAAGGGTACAGCACCTGCATGTGTTAGGTATAATAACCGGATAAATACATTTATATAATGTATGTACATGTATCTATTATTATTATTTGTTATATAATTATTGGTAATAATGTATGTACATGTATCTATTATCATTATTTGTTATATAATTAATTATTGGTAATATATTATAGTTTACTTACATAATGTATGTACATGTATCTATTATTATTTGTTATATAGTACATATCATAGTTTACTTACATAATGTATGCACACGTATCTATTATTATTATTTGTTATATAATTATTTGTAATATATTATAGTTTACTTATAGACAGTTTGTTATATATTATATATCGTGATAATTTACCTCTATGACATATACATGTATATCATTGTTAATATTTTAGAGGACTATAACAAGCAATACAACAAACATGTTCATTTCTTTTAAATTACCAAATCAATTCATGGATATTATGTCAAATTGGCAAATTTTGAAAGTTAGTTTAAAGGAGCTCCATCGCTAACATTTGGGACCTAGAAATTCACAAAAGTGGGTCGCAACGCATATAATACTGTAATATGAATGCATATGAACTGAATTAAATTCAATGGTTTCCGTTTTTACTCCAATTTCAAATCAGTTATGTTCGGCGACATAAGCCAGCAATTTCAATCAAGTGCACATTTCTAGTGTCTAGTTATTCCAGTCTACATTACTCCATTTGGTTTAATGCAGTATGTATAGCTTCGTCTCTCTAGTCTCTCAACACAACTTGGGCTGAAGCGCATTATGGTACACGATTCGTGTACCAATGTTAAAAAAATTTATTTTATCTTAAATCTCGGATATCAGAAGCTCATCTTTTCCCGGTAAGTTAACATCCTCAATGTTGATTTAATTTGACCAATACTTCGTGATTTAGATGTCGAAGATTTTGGAGGATTTTGAGTTGCGGATATAGGTCCTTTAATATGGCAAAGATATCATGGCGATGATGCTTTAAAGTAGACGATATATGCACAAATAACGGCATCAGCTCATGGAATCAGTTCTTGGAAATTTTTCAACATCCCTGGAACCAAAATTTGCAGTTGTTAACTGGAAAATGTTAAGGCAGAAAACTATTGGCATTTTAAACTTGTAGACGCCATATCGACACATTCCATGGTATTTTTGACGTCATTAATACATGTACATTCTTGAAGTATTAAAACAACTGAAATGTTCATCCGAGAAACTGTCACGATGATATATTGTGTTAGAATTATAATGGACATGTCAAGGCTTAAACGAAAATGTTTTATCCGTTGCGAATGCCATTTAATTTTATTTTCTGTGCATAACTTCAATTTACCACAAGTATCGTTCTAACAGTAAGTGCAGGGGGACTGTCAGTCTGTGAATATGACGTGGTTGCAGTAGAACAAAACATTTTCGGCCCTGTCCGCCCAGACGTCCGTTCGTCCACAATGTGTTTGAGTCTACAGGTCACAATTTTTACCTGATTTTGGTAAAACGTTAAACATAGGGCTATTTTCCAAATATCTCGGATCCTTTCGATATTGGTATGTATCGGACAGTTACCTCGTGGATTATGGTCCCTGGTGAACACATCACGTTTTTAGCTTGTGGAAACTCTCGAGGTCACAATTTGTATCAGATTTTGATGAAACTTAAAATGCATGTTTATAACCTTAATATCCCAGTTTCTGACTATAGTCGTACATATCGGACAGCAACGTCCTGGATTATGGCCCCGGATTGTAGGAAAAATCGTGTTTTAGCTGGTGGTCTCTCTAGAGGTAAAAACATTTAATCAATTTGAAAAACCCTTTGTCTATATCAACGTTACAACATACTGGCGGCTGAGTTCGAATTTCGTGAAAATCAGAAGGAAACTGTCGGACAAAATGACCGCTCCATGTAAGCAAACAATATTAAAGTGTGTAATATCAAGATTTGGGTCCCAATTTGTATCCAATTTTGATATAAAAAAGATTAGCATATAGGTTTATATCACATATTCGGGCATGTTGCCCCTGATTGTACGAAATAATCGGGATGTTACCTTGTAGATCCCCTAGAGGTCACAAGTTTTATCCAATTTTCCCTCGAAGTTTGTCCGAATTTTGTCCGATTTTGATGAAACTTTGAATATTATGTTTCACACCATTACTTACTGATATGATTATGGAAAATCACATTTTTATTTAGCGGACCCTCGAGAGGTATCATTTCTTATCCGATTTTAAAATCGTTTAATATATCACCGTCGCACCGTAATGCAGGTTCATTTCAAATTTTGAGGAAACCAAAATGAAATTGTCCAAAACTATGACCGCTTATTGTACGCAAATAATGTATGTAATCACAGTTTTTGTCTGTTTAAATTTAAAATATATGTTTATATCGCCAAGATCTCAGTTCATTTCGATATTCGCTCAGTTTAGATTATGGCCATTGATTGTAAGAAAAATCACGTTTTTCTAGGCTTGTCCTCTGCCCATCTCCAAATGGCAGGCGTATCTTGCATGGCAATCGCTTGTTTATTTTAAAGTCATTTGAAACTGATTAGAAAATACGACGACCAGGGTATTTGTTTGTTAGTCAGATTGTGATCGTTATTTTTAAGAGTATTGTTTTGAATTATGGACCACTTATATATTAAATGAAGTAAATAAACCCAAACCTGTTGATATAATTAAATGAGTTACGATTTTTTTTATTATATTATCAATGACCACTGCATACAATTTTATTAAAAAATCTTCAATCAGTTATTGTGCAAACCAAAGACATCCGCCACTTGGTGTACAAGATGTGAATCTGTATGAGGACTTAAATTTTATATGTCAAAAAGGTCATAACTACAGATTATAGAAAATGTAAGCTTTAATGATATATGAGATAAAAAATAACCTAAGTATTATATCCCGTTTCTAACATTGATTTTTCTTTCTATGATACCAAAAGTGACTGCAACTAGCTATGTGGCTCAATTATAACAAATCATACGTCTGAGGAATTTATCTTTCAGATAACGAATACCAAAAAAATCGGCAATTTAAGGGTTTTATGCCTTAGTTTAAGTTCAGTCTGTCAGGTCATATTATTCTATAAAAGCATTCTTAACACAAATTATTATAGAAATGTCATATCCTAATACACGGTATCGACATTAAATCCAGGACAGAAAACCATTTCTGATCACCGAAGTATTTGATTTGTAAATACTACATGTCAGATAAAATTATCTAATAAAACATTTTACTAACATAAATTTCATACAACTGATGTATATCTAGATTCTATAGATTTAATGAAGGGGTAATGTCATACTATTCTGCGCCAACTGGGATAATGGAGACGGTATACGTCTAGCAGTGTGCGTTTGCTCTTCCTGGAATTCCGTATGTCAATGACTCTTTAACATGTACGCCAAAGTGTACACGGGACCTCGGTTCTTGTCTCATCTGAACCACTAGACCCTTTTCCTGGCCCCACCCGTCGTTCTGTAGTACTGACCATAGGGAAACCATGCTGAAAAGTCCCGAAGAATTTCTTCGGGCTACAACGGTTTCGAACCCGGTACTTTCTGGTTAACGATTCAGTGTCTTCCTCACCAGGCTAAGTGCTAACGAAGCTGTAATCTGTTATCATTTTGTTTAACTGTTTGTGAACTGTCTGAAACCTAACACTTTGATCGATGACTAAAGCGGTTGTACAGACAAAGTGGATTATCGTCGGTCTGAGTAATATTAAAGGGCTCAGCCATCTAGAGTGATAACTGTTTTATTAACATGCAACGTTTCGACGAAGGAGACACTCTCGTCTTTACCATCTGCTTGATAAAGACGAGAGTATCATGTTGATAAACCAGTTGTTATTCCATAAATACGTGTTAGTGTGTTACTGCTCAATTACTAACTGCCACTCAAAGAAGTTAATCATTCTTGACTTTGAATTTCATAGAGACGTGCAAAGGGGTTGGGTAACATATCACAGGCGGTTAGAATTCGAATACCAGACGGTTAGAATTCGAATACCAGACGGTTATAATTCAAATACTAGACGGTTAGAATTCGAATACAAAGCGGTTAGATCGACATCCCACCTCCCTAGCCCATACACAGAGTAAATGGGTTCAATTATGTAATACGTGTATATCTCACTTTTCGGTGATCCTATAAATATTGGAGATCGAGGTTGCCAAATGAAGACAAGGATGGCATGGTATATTAAGTAAGCAGTATAATTTGTGACAAATAAAAGACCTAAAATGATTCTCATCTCCTGGGCCAGAGTTTTGTAATCCAGCACAAATTCGTCCTAATCCAGTAATTGGCGTCTTTGGATGTGAATCTACAGTATGTGTGTGCTCTAGTGGCTGATCGGTGTTTCGAGATATCCCTTTAACAACCACTAAGTGGTGTGGGATTTATCGTCGATTAAGTTCGACACTTCGATAATATGTTGGGATTGATGCAATTAACGAAATAAATACAATTATTGAGTGATACGAGAGTGCTCTTAAAGCTGTTAACATACTAGAAATGTTAGAAGAACACGTTATCTTTATTTTCCAGGTTTACAACTTTGAAAGTCACGTAGCCCCAAAAAAATTGAAATTGAAAAAAGTATTATCAAAAACATTCTTAAGAGTGAGTGGGGAATATCCTGAACGGGTGCTATAACCTAACCTACTGGTACTGTTTTAATATATTATGGGAAATACACATTTAATTGGTTATTCTTAGGGTTAAAAATGAAAAAGATAAGCATCCATTCGTCGTTCGTTTCAAGTAAAATACACTATATGCCATGTACCAGTCTGTATTAGCCCAGTCGGTGCAGCAATTTAGGACATTAAACCCTATTTCACCTTATTCCGATTATATTTAACATCTCAGATTTATTACCGATTGAAATCAGCCAAAAACAAAATGAGAAATACTTAGAACCATTTAAATCAAGATCTAAACAATGGTAACAGAATGCATTTTTTCTCCTGGAACTGTCGATAAAACAGTGTTAACATATTCTATAATAATGATCATCTGGTTTTCATCCACTTTCAACAGATTACAATAATTCCCAAATACATCATAAATATTCTGTCGACAAATGAAGAAAAAAATCACCATAAGTTTTCCAAGGGAAAAAACAAGTTGATCATATGTTTAAATTACTGAATATTAGCAATTATGCAGTCCTAGATGTTTTCTAATTCAATTTATATCTGGGAGTATTAATAAAACAAGGAGATGCTCTATGACCCCTTTGTTTGTCTCTGGATAGCTGATCTGCTTGCCAGTTCTGGACATATTGTACAAGAATATTAGATATTGTTATAGTAGTTGAACATGGAACAACAATCCGCTCTACACCTATAGTCCCTGTTCACATGAAAGGATTAGGGTTGGCATTTACTGTTGACAATTGTTAAACCTCGCGTCTTACGAAAAGAAACGGGGTTTAAGGCCCTACTGTTCTGAAGACGGGGATGCGTCATACAGTGTGATATGATATGGGGGCATTTTTCCCGGCTATCAGGGGATCTTGTGTGTGTACACCAATGTGTACACGGGGCCTCGGTTTTAAGTCTCATCTGAACGACTAGACAGCCCTCCGTCCTGCATCACTGACGAGGGGAAATCACGCCGGAAAACTGAACGAACTTTCTTGGTCAATGCAGGCTAGCGAGCCAGCGTCACTTCCCACTGAGCCAGCGTCCCCCCCTCGCGTCTTATAACCATGTACAAGGCTTATTGTAGTTTGTCAGTGATTCAAACATTCCTTTTTTTCTAATTTACCCCCCAAACAATGGGCCAGAAAATATTCTACAATTATTTTAATTGTTCTAACAAACTCCCTCTCTAACTATGTACTATAGGTGTATTTCCTATTTATATAAACTTAATCTAATCATTAAATTATGATACAAACTAACCATGCATGTATAATCAAATTTTAAATAATATCACTAGACGATTGGGTCAGCATACGGGAAACAAACTCAATTTGATATTTTCAATGATAAGATATCTAACAATATAGAGTTTGTTAACTGTACAAATTTGGCTTTATTATTCCGGTGTCCTTAAAGCGCAGAAAGATTTAAATTGGTGCAGTCGTTTTATAATGTGGATCGTGCCTGATGTGGGCAGGGCACATAAACCGATTCTTGCTGCAGCACTCTGCTAATTCATAGTGGGTTGAATAATATGATCCAATTCATACGTTTGTTGGATTTCAATATCCTAAATCGGACTCGTGTAAAAGAGGTGAATTAAGATAGTAATGGGATAATAATTACTGCCACGTAGTTTCATTTGAAACGAGTCCATACGTAGGACGTTAAACCACCATTTCATCTCTTTCTCGTTTTCCTTCATTGCTAGTAGAGTTGCTGCAATCAATTACTGCGCCATCCAGCCTGTGGATTCACTGCAATAAAATGCACGTTTGGAAGAAAAGTTTTATCATAAAATTAGTGAAAACATAGCTATTGTTTTTAGATTTATAATTTGTCATTCTAACTAGACTTACAAATGACATTTACAAGTAAATCCGGGCGATTTCATAATTTATTCGTCAGATTTAACTATAACCCTTGCCTGTGTCACGTGTGTTAGTGGTGGGGACAGATTCGGTATTAAACCACAATAACTGCTAGAGAACCCGAGCTTTGAGTTATTAACTTGGTGTGAAAACTGGACAGAATGGCTTTAAGTAATCGTTTTATTAAATCAGCGACATGTCGTGACTATCGCTTTTAGGTACAACTATACTACTTAAAATGACCGCGACTGGTCAATTTATTCCATATCGCGTTAATAATAGGTCTGACTTCATTAGCGGGTGGCACTGGGGTGTAATTTTCATGTCTGTGTCCGCTCAATTGATAAAACTGGTATTTATAGATTGCTCTTATATATTCAGAAGGAGTTGGTCATTAGTTCTCCTCGTTTATAGTCATCAATCAAAGACTGTAGACGACATTAAGATTACTGCGCCATCTAGCGAGGTCAAGGGGCACACTAAATAGAGGCATCGAAATAGAAACATTCTAGAGAAGCAATTGGAATATCCACGAACACAAGAGCAAAAGTTCAGCCCACTTTATCAATAAGATTGATTAAAGAATATTAATTACTTAGGCTCTCTGTAAGTTTAGAATTTAAAAATCAGTTGCAGGAAATAGACTATAGATGTTAGTGCGGACGTCAGAGAGGGTGTATGAATGTGATATTTTGCCGATGATTAAATCATTAACCAAGGCGATGACGAATAGTTTGATGGCGAAGAAAAAGAAATCAATTCGCCCACACGATATTTTATTTCTTTTTGATACTTTGAATAAATGGCTTCGTCAATAAATATCAATAGAAATTGCTCCACGTGAAATAAAAATTGCCTTCAATATTTTAAAGAAACCATTTTCTGCAGACATGATAATCTGATTTTTTTTATAATAAAAAATGGCAGACCCATTCTGGACAGACATCTTTAAACAGGGGAAAAAAAATGTGGGTAGTTGAAGCTCTTTTATTGGATTTAAGACACAAATCAGATGAAATGGTATTTAGTTCTACGCCCTACTTTTCTGCATCCACTGAGCTAATGAAGACGGGCATACGTTATGTAAAGCGTTGTTAGTGAAATTTTTCCCGGTCAGCGGAGCTACAACCAACACCTATTTCGAATGCCAGCTGTCAAGGGTTCTTTACGTGCACGCCAGTATGTACACGTGACCTCATGTTTTCGTACCACCCCAATGGCTAGAAAGTGTTCCTCAATATACGTTGATTTTGTGTAGACAAGTATACTATTTACCTACTATGACGGTTTTTATATATGCTTTCCGCTGAGAAGTTACATATAGTTGTCATATCAGCTTGTAATGCAACTACTAGTAATATAACAGTTGGCCGCTAGAATATATTGCTTTTACTGTTGACCTGATTTACAGTATAATGTCTGGTGCTGTAAAGCTCGCGCTTTTAGGTACGGTACTAAGGGGGATACCGTGGTCCTCCCCAGTGGCAAATAATAATAATCGCGTCATTTTACAAGGGTAGCAAATTACGAGGTTACCCTGGCGGACGGGGGTCCGGGGGGTCTGTGAAGTATATCCCGGGCGGTAAAACATATACATGTACACAGTTCTAAGCAGACAAACTAGTGCGGAGGGGGGGGGGACTGCCAGTCTGGGTACGATGATATCGTTTCGCGATTGTTGTCAAGCGGGCTTGTCATGAAATATTGGACCATAAATAAGACCGTTGGCGTTACCATTAAACAAGAAATAATATTTTGGGTTTCGGCTTATAGGACACAGCTCAGCAAATATTTCTACGTCGTCAGTCACGAATATAGGACGAAAGTTATTGTGCATCTCAAGTTTTTCATGGTGAACCTCATACATGCTTTTGGTCAAGAGTTTGCCACATGTTGCACTATCTGTTGCAAAAGGTGTTTTACCCAATCTAAGAGACGAGAATTAACATTAAAGTCAATGGGGATATCATTTCTTCTGACCGATGCCCCTTTAAGCCCAACTGCCTAATAATTTCAAAACTCATCGAAGAAAGGACACTATGTTTCTACGATTTATGAGAAATTCGTCTTCATTTTTTACATATTTTTTTGTCACCAAAAAGCTGGGCCACTTTGGTGCCCTAGCCACGATTCGTCACTGATCCTTCCCCGTAAAATTGGACGACCGTAAACGCGTTTTGTAGCCCTTAAAACCGTTCTCTAGCAAACGACGAACATAGTGACAAAAAAGGGATCCCACGACAGTTGGTCATTGGGCAAAACAGTACAAAACATGGCAGATAGATGTCATAACATAGCCAATAATATGTTACTGTGTGGAAGGTGCCACGTCCCCAAATCAGTACCCCGCGTTGTGATCCCCGACTGATGTCTATCACAAACAGACAGCTGGCTACGGGGCTGATGTTGTAATTAACGGTCGAAGTGAATAGCATGAACAATCGTAAACCATTCTAGGGGGTGTAACTCGACATTTCCAGCTGGAGGCAGACCACAACATTTCTCATCTTGGTGTTAATTCTTATCCATTTTCCCGACCACAATGTTTTCCCAAATTGCCACAGGACTATAAGCTCTCTATATCTGACGGAAAAAAATGCAGACAGAGGCATGACCAAACAGAGGTAAAACGCGAAGCAAAATTGTTAATCGTGTCGTGTCCGTCAAGAACGTCCCATACATACCTTTTATCTGTCCGTAATGAATACATACAATGCGTTAACTTTTATTTTCATACATTCTCAGACTTTCATTTTCGAGTCCCTGTTTAATTCGGGATTGTCCCTTTAACACACAGTAACGAATTTACCATTTGAGTGAAATTGTCAAACATTCTAAGTGTACCACGCGTGAAAGGTGAATGATATAGGCACAGTACTTTTTAAATAATTCCACTTTAAATATGGACACGGTTTTTACTTTTTACCTCTAGGTATCTATCAATATGGTCAATATGGTATATTTATGACATGTCGTCGTATAAGTTGAATTTCTTTTTACAATATTACATTAATTAATCTTTAAATCTGACCAGATGTTGACATCTTCCATTTTGATAATTAAATGTCAACTATTTGTACTTAAAACGCTTTGGCTGACCACTTACATCCCTCGGTAACGTTAAAATGGTTTAATAATTTATAGAACTCTCACCTGCCTGAACTTGTGAATAATGTATTAATTAGATTACGGTGATAAACATTCCTTTAATCAATATGTCATTATACACTTGATTGCATGTAACGGGATTATCAGACAATTGAACATTGTGACTATGTGGTTAATCTGATCAAATTTCTACCGTTATAATTGAAGGGACATTCCAGAGATACGGTATAATATACGAATAAAGATTTTAAGATCAATTTTTAATATATCTATATGGTGTGAAAACGGTTATTTATTTTTTTTAAAAATGGTATTTCCTCACAAAACGGTAATTCAAATGTATAATGCAATGTTTTGGTAAATCAAAGGGGGTTTGACGTCCTTATGTTCTTCACCAATCGGGCCAATGAAGACGGTTAATGTCGTGATATCAAGAATTTATTTTTTGAGGCCCCGTCTTTCCCTGGCTCGCATATAAATAGTAAATATCGAGTATAATCAGGTGTTTCCGGAGATTCCAAAGAGAGTGTATCGTAAATAATGTCTTAAAAACTACAAGCATGGTGTGCAATGATTGACAATTGTATCTTGGTGACATAGCTCTTTAAGCGGAGTTGCGACTACCCAAGCCAATCAAAACGATTAAAGTATAGCCTGCATGCGTTTTTACCAGCAATCGACCATGTCCAAGGTATTAGCACACCTTAGTTTAATCTGCCGTGGTATGTGGTAGGGGTCACCATAGTAATATTTGTTGTTATTTAGTTATTTATACCAATGGTGGAGAATATAGTAAATAATTAATAAAACGAGATCTATACATGTTCAGAGCAGATTGTTTATTTCCGTGGTGTATTAATTATATAGTGGATAGTATCGTCTAGTATGGAGGCGGATGTTTAAAAACGTTATCTCTAACGTCTAGCATCCGGACATCTCAACGACTTAGCCAACATTAATCCTCTACGGAAACTCTTAGCAAGCAAACGAAGACCGTTTGAATATCTCTTCATAGTATAGGATAAATTTAATAATATCAGTGACATTAATACTTAATAATGAGGATTATGTGGTCGAAAGGTGAGTAGATTATATTTATATTTGTAGTGCAGCGCACAATAAACGCTACTTGAATTCAGCCAACGAGAAAGGGAGAGAGAGAGAGAGAGAAATGGGGTTTAACGTCCACTCAACACAACTAGGTCATTTCGGGACTAACATATGGTTTAATTTTATTTCAATAATTCGCTTGCGCGTACGGGTCTTTAGCAGTGGGAGGAAACCGGAGTGCTCGGAGGAAACCCACGAGGTTGAGAAGGCGCCCCTATCTGAAATGCCACATACGCTCACACCAGGGCTCGAAACCACAGCCACAAGCCAGAGGTGGCCGGCCAACTAGAGTTCGAAGCGCAGCACTCTAGACCACTAGGCCATCCCAAACCCCCTTCAGCCAACGACAAGAAAAATACAATAAATTTTAATATTTTCTTAAAGAATTACTCATACAACTGAAAACATTATGATACTTTTAGATTAGGTAAATGATTACCCAAGTAAGAGAATACCCAACGTAAAACATAAAATGATTATATAAAATAATTAGAACACCCTGCTTCTTACACGACACGAATCGCTTCAGTGTCTTCTGGTTTTCGGTTAATTTCGTCAGTTGTAAATAAATAATAGGAATACCCTGTCTCTTACACAGCGAGTATATAATCAGTTTCTCCTGCATTTGGATGACTTTCGATAGTTGCAAACACATCTCTACGTCATTAAAGTAACCGCCTAAAGGTGACCTGTACATGAATGATTGAATGAAATGGGGTTTAACGTCTTACTATCTTGCACCTAACCTGTGCTAATGAAAGACAGGCATAAGCCATACAGTGTGCTATGAGGGAAATTTCACCCGGACAGCGGCGCTACATCGACTTCCAACTGACAAAGGATCTTTTACGTGCACTCCAATGTGTACACGGGACCTCGGTTTTCCGTCCCATCCGAACGAAAAGGCATGTGTCCGTGTCAGGCCCTCCTTCTGCACCACTATTTCCAACATGAATCAACAAATAATAAGAATAATCTATATTTTGCACAGCAAATGCATAATCAGTATCTTCTTACCAGGTGTCTTGGGTTCACTCCCGGTGTTGGTCGAGAAATTTCAGCAGAATATCCCAGCATGAGTTGCCCTTGTCAGTGGGGTAATATAAGCGCATACGAGGAGGCATCGGTATGCATGTAAAGAAGCCCTGGCTGTTGGAATTCAAAATCAGACAAAATAGTACGACGTTAGACCCATTTCCTATCCGAAAATTGAATTACCCTCTTCTAATTTAACTCGTCGTTTATACATACCATCAGGGGCGCCGAAACGACGCGAGGGCCAGGGTACCAAAACATAGGGAATCCCCCCCACCCCGGCCTCTAGAAAATTTAGAAATTTGTCAATTCCGAAAACGCTGTTTAGAGCCCCTCTAGCATTCCAAATTCCAACCTAAAACCCTTTAAAATACATGATAATGAAAGAGACAAATACCTGATTATTCACAATTTTCATATCATAAGAGCAATTACATATCTATCATTTAAAAATGGATAGACTAGTATACCCTGGTACCCGGGTTCCGGCGCCCCTGCATACCCTAATCCGTATCTTCTGATCTTCTGCATAATTATGATTTTCGTTAGTTGCAAACAAATCTCTATGTCCATAAAGTAGAGATGGCTTATACATAAACAAACACACATGGTCCAACCACATAACACTGTTTCCAATCACAAAATGGTATAGCTTGAAGTCAAATTATACTCCAGTCACATTGTCTTTCTTTTTTCTATTATAGGTTGGATATCAAGAAATATATTATTGGCGTTGGCAGTGATAGTAACGATTTCATTCATTACTCTACCGAATTATTCTGAAGAAATAAGATCGACACCGATACAAACCAGTGATGGAGAAAAGTTTTATATATGTCCGATACTGACGGGTGGAATTGGGAATCAAATGTTTCTTTATGCATCATCTTACGGTATCGCCAGATCCACAAACAGAATAATGTTAGTGGAAAGCAATTCCTTGAATAAAGTTTTTCATCTCGATGATATACAATCAAATCGAACTCTCTGCCAGTGTGTACCTAAAAAGGTTTCTATATATGACTGTGCTTATGATGAAGATATGTTAAATATACCCGCCAATATAAACTATCAAATAGGCGCTTACTTACAATCATACAAATATTTCTATAAGTATGAGCGAGACATTAAACGTATGTTCAGATTTCGACAATCTTTAATAGACTCCGCTAATCAGTTTTTAGCGGAAGTGGCTTGGAATTACACAGCCCAATCGACGACGACAAACATTTCGGCGATTACCTTTATAGGTGTTCATGTCCGCCGGGGGGATATGTTAGATGAACATTATAAAAAGTACGGGTATGAGTTACCGGGACCAGACTATGTACATAAAGCAATGGATTTTATGCGACGAAAGTTCCAGCAAGCCGTTTTTATTTTAGCCTCAAACGACTTGCCGTGGGCACAATCACACTTCTACGGAAACAACATATTTTACAGTTCAAATAAGGATCCTAATTTAGACTTGGTTTTACTAGCCTCGTGTAATCACAGTATCACAACTGTCGGGACATATGGCTGGTGGTCGGCATTTTTAGCAGGGGGAACAACTCTATATTATAAATATCCAGCGCGGGAAGGTTCGCCTTTACGGAAACAGTTTAGTTCTGATTATTCTGATTTCTTTTATCCAGGTTGGATTGGCCTCAAGTGACAACACGAAACGAAAACTAATTGAAGGTGGCGCAGGCCTTCCTTATACTCGCCTTTTTAAAACCTGACGAAAAATTGAGACTTTAGACATCGTTACAACACGTTCAGTATTATAGACATACTATTATAAAGCAACCTAGCATTAATGAAATTTGATCGTAGGTTTTACGGAGAGTATACTAATGTGTGTCGTCATTTGATTACTAATATCAACCGAAGATATGAATCCTGCTCGGATTCATTCGAAGGTCGGACTTCTTTCCATATAAAAATAAAATGTGTGCAGAAATGCCTAATATATCAAACTACAGAAGGGCGGTGGGTGGGTGGCTGAATAGTTAGCACGGCGCACTCTATCATAAAGCCTGTCATTGAGTCAACTGACGTGGTTTCGAATCCTCGGTTGTATGTGACAAGGGGAAGGATCGCCTGTCTAACCCCGTGGGTTTTCTCCGGGTCCCCCGGTTTCCTCCCACTGCTAAAGACCCTACACACAAGAGAATTATAGAAATAAAGTTAAGCCATTCGTTACTCCCGAAATAACCTACAGAATGGTAATGAACCAGTTTGGGACTGGTATTCCGTTTAGAAATGCAACTTTAACAGTATTGAAGCTTTAAAGGTTGCCACTGATCGAGGTATTTATTTATAATATCAATGTTATATTTCATTTATTGAAGCACATAATATTACATGTCTAACGTCCATGTCCTGTATCACACTAAATCCTGATTCATTTTAGCGCAATAGAAATAACATGCAAACTACAATATTGCGAATCTCTAATAGGAATCGATAAAATTAGCTAAATTGCGTTCAGCATTACAAAGGGCGGGCTATGTTAAATTAACATGTCATCGATCAATGCTGCTCGTTATGTAATAATCCGCCATATTGTTGTGGACGAACATAAATGATGGGTCTAGTTTATATTCCGATTGAATCCAAAGTGGGTATTATGAATTAAAATTAAATTTCAAATTTTCAATCGTGGTGCTATTAATGTTGATTAAGCCATGGGAAATAAGAAATTTTAAGGAAATATACAAATGACGCATCATTACTTTAATAATACAATAATTAAATCAGGTTATTCCCATGAGGAGGAATTATATCTAGTTACGAATCGAGTTTATTCTGAGTTATTTCCCCTGCTTCTATATTTACATGTATTTAAATATTTTGTTACACTTGTTGTTTATTTATGGTTTTGTAAGTATTGGAATTGGATTTTATTTTGATATGAAAGTTCTGACGCGCAAGATTGACACAGAACCTTTTTTTCATGTTTTTGGGTGCTTTGATTCAAATAGGTTATTAGATTTGTTATTTATTGATGTTTTTTATAGTACGTATGTAATAACATTTTTTATCGAAATTCTTTGATTTAGATTATTACAATCCCACTTCTATGTGCTTGCATATGCATATGACCATAGCACACCCCCACCCCCCCCCCTCTCCCGGCTTTTTTAGAAAAGCTTTGACAATAATAATATACCAATTACAAGGGGAAGGAACCTGAAACGTATGCATTTTTTAGATGCGTAAGACAATGAAAGTTATCGAATATCGAATTTCAATCATTTTCGATAAATACTCCTATCATGGGTTCAGTTGCGTGAAACAAAGTAGATTAACGAATTTCAATTATCGTCTTATAATACCCCTAGAGTTATTGTCATTGATCAGTGATCACTGTATATACAAGTTCTTGTTCAGATGAGGGATACAAAGGAGCTGATCGAATTTCAATAGTTTTCAGTAAAATACTTTATAGTTATTGCCTTAGCTCACTTTGTACACATCTTATAAACAAAGCTATGATTCGATCAGCATCTATTTAGATCAATGACACATATTGTCATAAACTTCCAACGGGATCGTTTATTGTTTATTGATTGAAGTATCCATGTTATCCCGGTCTGTCGAGTTTACAACCTCCGGCCTTTAAGGCCTACGGGACACAACAAGCATGTTAAAACATCTGCATTCGAAGATAATAAATAAATACATGTAAGTCACAAAGATAAAATAAATATTTGAACTTACTAACAATAACATTTAACTATTACATGTTCTTTAGTATGTGAGCAATCACGATATACATCGTTTAGACTAAGAAGACATTAAGTAACTAAAAACAAATAGGCATATAAAATAATAGTAATCAAATTGTCATCCTATGTTAAAATATTTTCTATGATAAAACGTTTTTAACAGTGCCTATCCATCATCAGATCTATGGTTTCTGTTTTGGATTTAGCGACGAACTCTGAAGCATAATGCGCGTGGTTTTATTTATAATCTTGCCCATGTTTAGTGATCCCGTTCAAACCGTTCGATTTACTTAAATACTCACATTATCTGTTTACATGTGGTATGAACAGGCGACTTTGCTGCTGTGGGCATACGTTCTCACAGCTTTCCAGGTCAGATCGCAGAATCCTTGCGTTTGTTTTGAACATGTTCAGAACAAACGACTTGCCTCTGCGTCCACGGCACAATATCTGGTTTATGACGACCTCGACGCGGTCTGAGGCCATTTTTCGACGCCGTGGCAGCGCAGTAAGGACACCTCGTCGATCTGGCGGGGAAATTGGTCAACTTTAAATCAGCTCGAACAGAATATTAAATGGTGAAAAGAGAAAAAGAAATCGAGAAACTTAAAACAAAAAATACATTTTAAGATAAAAGCAGATACAATCACAATATGATTAAAACACAAATCCTATTTCTTCCGTTTTTATAGTTCAAAATTTCGTTTTACTTCGTCTGTCGAATCGAGTGCTTTGCCTTTTTGGCGCGGAACTGTGGGTAGACATTAGCAGCGATAGAAATCAAATCAAAGCAAAGCATAAACACTTGCAACATCGATTCTGATTGGTTAATCGAAAGATTAACGTTATAGGGTCATTATGTCGCTTACTTGAGACCTGAGGGGAACTCTTACTAAAACTTGTTAGATCTAAATGTAGTGTGGGCAATCGAAAGTATAAAAACCGAAACGAAATATAGATCTGTATTTTAATCAGATTGATACAGTCATTATACATGAAAAAAAAATATGTACAAACAAAAGCGAGTAATATCTAATCTGTTCCTTAAAGAACGCAAATTTTACTAAATTTTTAATTATACTAGTTTTTAAGATCATCTAGCCAAAAGATATCCGTACCAGATCCATCTGTGCTTTTCACCAGAAAACTTCTGGTGCAATATTCAAAATTCCCGAAACACCAACCACCACCATACCGACTGGTACAATTGTGACTATTAATGTAGTCTTGATCATAGGTAGAAAACTTCGCATTATTTAAACTGAAATCTGGTCCGGTCATCGAATCAGTCGAGTTGGTAATTCCAGTAACCGTTAAGGGATAACCGTTTTGTTTACTACCGATACTGAAGCTTCCATACCTTGCGGAACAATTGGGTTTTGAAAATGTAACAACGCGTATATCCAGGTTTAACTTAGCATCTGGAGTCGCAAGAAGTGAAAGCAAATTATCGAAACCTACCAACACGTTGGCAGCAACGTTCCCAAATCCTTCTTCGTACTCGGACAACTATCGGTAGAATGTTATCTGATTAAAGCTCCTAGATCTGCCAAGTATCGTTGCCTTACCAACTGAACAAGTAATCTTAGAGAAGCTTTTAGAAAATAGTGGTTAATTTGTAACCAGTGTCGTTTGGGTAATTCCATGATAACTGTCATAAAGACATTCCGAAACAAGTTTTTAAACACAAACTGCTTGAAAACAATGTGAATTTCTTAAAATAAGAACCAATGAACTGAACGTAATTAAGTGTGGTTGTCTTAGTGGTTGTCTTTAATGTATGTGCCAATAATTACAGGGTATGTGATCACCCAGTCAAGTGTCGTAGCTACATCCCGTTCTTGTACACATGGCTAGCCTTGCCCTGCAATTGTTTTTCATGCTCATCCCACAGTTAAATACCCTATAACTAAGCGACTTATTGTCATAAATAAATACATTGGGTGCCGGAGTCGCGGTGGCTCAGTGATTAAGACGTTGGTTCCCTTAACTGGTGGTCGCGCAGAGGCGGACCCAGGAAATCCAGTTAGGTAGGGGGGAGGGCGTGGTGAAAGTGTATCTGTACATTATGACGTTTCGCTAAATTCACAGTTACATTTACACTACATGTATAAGTAGATGGGAACACAAACTTGGTCCTCGAACTTGAAAGGCCTTTATCACGAATAGGTTGCGAAATATGATTAGTAAAGCACGCACATGTTTTGTCTTGGTATCTTCTTATTTTGTCTACATGAAGGAGAATGTCTTATCTGTGTATGTATTTTGTGAAAACCACAATTCAGAGAAAAATTATGGTTGGATCATATACATTAAACAAGGTTTAGCTAAGTGTTGTAAATGTACAGTTATGGAGGCTGATATATATCCGTCAGTTACACTTTTATGACGTGCGCTTCGCGTCATACGTCACATAAAAAATGATGACGTTTAACCGTCTTAATGTAAGTGTAAATTTTAATGTAAAGTTGCAAAACATCTCTATTATCCCAGGTGTGTGTTTTAATCAGTATGGGACAAATAAATTAAGGGAGTGTTTGTTGCCCAAACATTAATAATCGAATTTGCTAGATCAACTGAATAATTTATAAAAATTGTTTTTTTTAAAACAAGAACAAACAAACAAAAATACATACTGTATATATTGCAAATCACAATTCATGAATATTAATAATAAAATGGCTAACAAAGTTATGCGTAATTCTGTACCTCAATTACTAGAGGTTTTACTAGTGGACTTCAATATGTTGTGTACGAGACACGTACAGGGGCATAGATCACTGCAGGTGTGCTTTTGTCGTATATATTACATAATTGATCTATTGACATCTAATTAATTAATCTCTTCACTTCTGTATGGTTCTATTGTCTAATTACGCCTGGAAGAATATGTAAATTATCTAATTATTCTTATATTGACTATACCAGGTAGACTATGTAGATTAATATCACGTTATGCACTATATACTTTTAAACCTTTGTTGTATGTTACTTAATATTATTTATAATCCATTGTCATGGAAATCTATTGTTCTAAAAATGTATATATATATGTATCGTATTTGAATATTTTATATGCATTATTAATATCTGAAGACGCCTATAGAGGGCAGATAGCTAGCTTATATGACTTAATGTATGTCGGAATGAAGTAAAGTGGAGAATTTTTTACCTGGACGTATTTTTTTATCTTTATATATATAGATACACATTTTTTGTATATTAAACCAAATAAAACAACCACTAAGTAGTTCAAAGATAATATATCTCCTAAACCAGTAGTAATCGTTCAGAACGTATAATAGTGAGTACAGAAGGGGGGACTGCAACAGTTACCAAGAAGATGAGAGTAATCCTGTGTAAATCATAACCCTGTCTCCGTGTTTCGTAAAATTCTAAGCTGAGCTCTGTAAAATTTTACGTTTCCAAAATCATCCAACCAAAAGTTATCCGTTCCAGATCCGTCCATGGTTCCAGTCAAGAAACTTCTGGAACAGTTTTCATTATCAGCAAACCACCACCCACCGCCATACTGACTGGCACAATGGTTATTAGTAGTGTAATCTTGACCATATGTTGAAAAGGGAAAGTACTCCAGATTGAGATCAACTCCGGTCATCGAATTACCGCAATAGATTAGTATCGGGGCTGTAATATCCACCAACACTAAAGAAATACCCCTCTTCTTTACTGGCAATGGTAAAATAACTATAGTAGTCCTGGCAAAACGAATGGTCGCCCTTTATTATAAATATATTGAGTGTGAACCGACTCCACGGAATAGCAAACATTGATAACAAATGATGAAAACCAATTCACGGGGACCTTTCCGAACCCATCTTCATACTCGATCGAGGTTCGGTTAAAATTTTCCGGTTGACAGTGTTTAGTCCTGTGAAGAACTGTTGCCCATTCGACTGAACAGAGAATTTCAAATGGTTCTGTAGCACTTGGTGGCTGAATGCTAACCAACGCTTCCTGTTGAACTCCGTGTTCTGCCGCGTCGACACAATCTGAAAATATGATAATCCATTCGGGTTTCCTTAAACTTACAGTTGGATTTTCTACCCTGTATAGATTCCTTTGACCAGAAATGTACTTTAAACCATAAATAGCTGACGTGCACATTTTTAGTTTTGTAAAAGAAAATTCTTCCTGGAATATAATTCAAATGATACAGTCTCCCTTCGGCATTTTTGTATGAGTTGGGAATGGGATATAAACGGAACGGGTGGCACAGGCGAATGGTTAAACAATTGCCGTTAAGTGGGACAGTTTCGGTTTCCCGCTGGCATGTGAAGAGAAGCGGGATCGCCTGTCCTACCTCGTGAGTTTTCTCTGGGTCCTGTGGTTTCCTCCAACAACCGAAGACCCCTGCCGGAAAGCGATTTATGGAATGTTTGTCCCGAAATGGCCTTGTTAAATCCCATCTCCCCATCGCTGCTAGAGTTGCAGTTAATAATATGGTCAACTAGATGTCCAAGCGACAAGCACGATCATTTCATAACGTAAGCAACAATATACAGGTTACAATTCTATGGAATACAATTACTGCTTATAACTGAGTGACGTTTCGTCTAGGCTTCTCTAGTCATTATCAGAGAAACCTAGTCGAATCGTCCCTCGGTTTCTGTATTCCATAGAATTGTGTCCCGTATACTCCAGTCCAATTACTAAGTGCCATTGAAACAATTAATCAACAATACCTGTAAAGATTTATTCACATTTGTTACCATATTAACCCCATGAACAGTCGCATCTTGTCTCGTTACAATCCATATCCTGGAAATCAAAATAGAATATGAATAGATGTTTTTAAATTTACATATATAAAAATAATGAATCAAATAGGGTTTAACTTCCTACCTTACTGCATCAACAAAACTGACATAACAATAGATATACTATGGTCACCAAATTGTAAATCTCATTTTAAAGTCTGACAAACTTTTTTATAACACGTACAATTGCCTGTTCCTTTGTCGGTAATGCAGTCATTACCATCGATATACTTAGTGCACGAAAGCTCGGGCGAACAGTGCATCAGTCGTCTACAATCTAGGTCATCTGAACAATCTATCATACAATCTGTCTCGTCCCGAGTAGATCCCACCTCCATACGCCATACCAACAGTTGGAAATTGGGAAATATTGGAAGCTTCTGACAAACTTCTAAGGACAAACAATAAAACATGCAACGGAGCCATGACTTCCCACTTCGGGTGTTTATCGAAAATTACAATTCTGTAACCGTTTACACCATCAGTCAATCTGCCTCACTGTGTATTTTTATCTGCTTTTTAAGTGCACATCAATCATATCACCAATGAAGAGATCTTAAAGTTCTATTTTATTGACACATAGCTATATTTTAGTTAGCCAATTAAAATAAGAATTCAACAACATATATAATTGATTAATAGTTTAGTAATACCCTCGAGTGGTTATGTTCTAAAGAGGAGGTTTTTTGCTTCTTTGGGGTGTGTTTTTAATTTTTACGATGTGTAGATTTTAAAAAATCAATGTAGTAAAAATTAAAAATTAATAAAAAATACCCGTACTAATTACAAAAAAAATAATATTCAAATCAATGTAAATGTTTTCACAAAGGTTTCACAAAGGTTTCATAAAGGCTTTAGAAGTTTTAAATTCCTGTCCATACGAGTCAGTTTATGTCATCGATACAGTTTACTGTAGGTAGTCATCGGTGACGTGACTACAAAGAGGGCCATTGTGTCATTTCTAGAACGTTAAATTATAAAAGTGGTAACTATGATATATATTAAGGATCACGTGATATTTACCATATTAATTTAAAATTAGGGCTTCGAAATAGTTTTAGAAAAAACGACCATAAATATTTTGGTGTAAACTATGGTTATAGCCTTCCATATATCATGAAAGACTTCTAACGAACATATCTTTAAAGTTCTCTTACCTACACCAGACTTTAATTTTTAAAAATGAATCTTCAACATATATTTACATTTGTTGTGGATTGATCGTTTAATGCTATAATA
The DNA here is from genome assembly GCA_917208275.1 of Patella pellucida. Classification (NCBI taxonomy): domain Eukaryota; kingdom Metazoa; phylum Mollusca; class Gastropoda; family Patellidae; genus Patella; species Patella pellucida. The sequence goes on along the minus strand of OU795036.1, from coordinate 59,687,812 downwards.
ACCATGGGTATAGACAACCTAATCACGTGTTTTATGAGTGTTTGGGGGTCTAACACTATTTACTAAATAAGTATTTACATAATATACAACATATATTTATACTGTAACAATCTCGGGTATATACAAACTAATCACGTGTTTTGGTGGTCGGGGAATGGGGGGGGGGGGGTAACACTATTTATTCACTAACTATTTACATAATATAAAGATACATAATAATTGTACTTTAATACTTTAATAATCTCAGGTATAAACAAACTAATCACGTGTTTTGGTGGTGGGGAATGGGGGGGGGGGTAACACTACTTATTCATTAACTTTTTACGTAATATGAAGATACATAATACTTGTACTTCAATAATCTCAGGTATAAACAAACTAATCACGTGTTTTGGTGGTGGGGAATGGGGGGGGGGTTACACTATTTATTCACTAACTATTTACATAATATAAAGATAAATCATATAATTATACTGCAATAACCTCGGGTATAAACAATTCAATCACGTATTTAGGGGGTTTGGGAGTTCATTGTGTAACATTATTTATTCGATAACTAATTACATAACACTCGTTTATTAAATATATGCTTACATGCAACACTTGGCGATGGGATAAAAAGAAAATGACTAGGGTGTATACGAATTCACCTGCCGAAAGAAATAATATTAATGCATTGCTTAAAATTATAAAAATTACTAAGAAAATATGCTGGGGGTTTATGTCAATCCATCTACCGTGGGAACTTTTTTCACCCTAACATATATAACCAATAAATTAAGGGTCATCTTATATATTACAAATTGTTTATGTATGTACTAATGTACCTTTCATTCTACGGGATAATTCTAGATTCTTCATATTATTAATACGTAGCATTCCTCAAAATTGCTTATTATATAAGTTGTTCGGCTAATCAAATTCTTGCGGAGACATATAGCCCTTGTCATCGAAACGTTATAAACTCTCTAATGCCAAATAAAGTGTTCTGATATTAAAACGTCTGATTTTCGTAAATGCAATTATTCTTCGAGAACTACTAGTTTCAAACTATACATCCATAATTATAAAGTCTGGTGCTAAACGATAATAGCTGTAAGGATAATTAGAACGTCTTGTATTAAAATGGCGGTGCCAAATAAGTAGGAAGTTAAACCCCATTTCATTTATAATGGCGGTTAAGATATAAGATTATCTTATTCAATAATCATTAGAAAGTCTGGTGTTAAACTATAATGGCGGTCGCGATATTAGATGTATATTATGAACCGATCATAGGAGCGCCTGATTAGGTAACTTCAGTTCAGTCAATCATTACAATGTCTGGTATTGTTAAACTGTCCAGTGTTTAAATTATTGAATTAATCCGGGTTAATAACATAGGGGTGAAATATGTTCACCAATCTTTAATCAGTCTAATACTGGCTTTAAAGACTTGTAGGCGATAGATTATGGCGGTGTGCGGATAGTCCTAATTGCGGGAATTGATTGTTCTATAATGTGAGGTTTTATAAAATAACTTACTCTTATATACGATAATCAGACTTGTAGACGGTGTGATTGTAAGTGTGAAATATATTTAGGTATTATTATTTACATATACCGGTATATTTGTCTGCGATATTCTTGATTAATGAAAGTCGACGATTGCACGGTTTGACTAATTCAGCGCGTGTTAACAATCAAGTACAACAGATATAAAAAAAGAGTCGCGTGTCGATTTGTGTAATATCTTTCTCGACATGCTTCTGAATTTAACAAATTAGCAACATACCACAGAAATTAATTGAAACAGAAAATTTTAAAAATATCAGAGGAAAAGGTACTTAAAATATACTGATTCAATTACATGGTGCGTAATGACATACTTCTGTAAAATATATTTATTTTAAAGAACTTTAGAGAGGCATATAAAAGGATACATCATAATTGTTTTAGTGCATTCAAACATTTTGAAATATCTAAGAAAATGCAAAATTTGGAACTAGGCAATTTAACATGGTAAGCAGTGCTTATTATTGCATAGACCCTGTGAAAATAAACTCACCGAAAATAAATACTTTAATTGAACATGTACTTTCTGCTAGACTTTTGAGGGAGCTATAACACTTTCGTTTTTTCGGCTTTTTATTGAGTTCTCCATGAAATTCTAAATAAATTACATTATGTAGCAAAGATATAGCTTCTTCACCTCAGAGTCTAATCATACAAAATTAAGTTGGTACACATGTAATTAACCTTAAATTACAAGCATTAATTGGATGTTTTCCTTGTGAAATGTTAGATGATAATCTACTTAAGGGTGCAATTTTTATGCTTATTATAATCTCTAGCATCTTACTTAAAGGAATATCCTTGTGTACATTGTAAACTAAGTCATCAACCTTAGTCTATACACATCATAATTATTATACAATTTCTATTTATTTTAATTAAAATTATACTAATTAAACCTTTATTAATCTTAATATGGCAATCTGGATTCTCTTTTCCCAATATGTTAGTAGTCTTAACAATTAGGTCAGGGTAAAAAGAAAAAGAATGTGACTTTAAGTTAATAAAACAGTACTACTGTGTGTACGTCCTTTTCTCGGTTTAAGTTACAGTGTTTATTATTACATCGACTGCGTGAAATTGGTGAGCTTTTTTAACTCACCGTCTAAACATCGACTGAACATCATATGTATAATCCCTAAATAACGATGACTTCCCTGTGAATGTTTAGGTGAAACTCATTCAAGCGTGTAATTCTTACGTTAATATTTCCGACGTCTTACTTAATTGAATGTCTCTGTATATATTTGGTAAACAAATTCAAATTGTTGTGATGCGATAATCACACTTTATATGACCTGTCGATCCCGAGTGAGTTTTCGTTAATCAACCGCAAGAATACCAGTCTACGCTGGTAGGAAGTTAGCGCTCAGCTAATTAGTCTTAAGAAGCAGATCTTCTTCTCCCTGTTGTGTTGTTTTACCAATAATTAAAGTTTAACCATATTGAACTTAATCTTGATATATTTATAAACCTTACCCCATATATAGAACTTCCATATACTTATGAGATGCCAGACTAAGTTATATCTCTTACTTTAGTTTTTAAATTGCAATTTGTTGTGATTAGTTACGACTTGACTCTTTGACTCTCTCTCTCTTTCTCTCTCTCTCTCTCTATCTATCTCTCTCTCTCTCTATGTTCTCTGGCTTGTACCTGAGAATCGAAATATATTCCCCCCTTTAACAGTAATATATATTATTGTTTTTGTTGTTTTTTCTCTAATATACATCAATGATACTTAACATGTCACTTGCATGATGATATCACTTACGAGGAACGTACTTAACGTTCAATACCAAATCTAACTGTATATATTTTGTAGATATGTTAGGTTTGTTAGTTCTATGTGTATACTTTGTAAATATGTTAGGTTTTTCTGCTCTTTGTTTAATTTGTATCCTTCTTATCACAGTAATTCCCCCTTTCCCATATATGACCTTCACGCGACGCCATGCCAAGAAAAACACGCACCAATCTCTGTCTTTTAATTTAATACCTTCCCTTTGCTTCCCAACAGCTATTATCAAATTTCCGTAAACCTAAAATTATGATTACTTTGTACAGGTACTGTTGTTCGCATAGGGTTGGTAGATGTATTACTACACCAATTATACATATCTCTTTCAAATCAAAAAGTTATGTACTAAGTCTAATTTTAATAACTTTACTTTTATTGATATGTGGTGATATTAATCCAAACCCCGGACCCCAAAACCTACCTGTCTTGCATCTAAATACGAGAAGCATACGAAATAAAATCGACCAAATTACTGTAGAACTTAACAAGTATGACGTATTAACGTTTTCTGAAACCTGGCTTGACGATTCCATTTCTCTATCTGATTTATACATTAATAGTTATCATCCTCCCATTTTATTAAATCGTTTAGATGGTAGGTGTGGTGGGGTTGCTATATACGTTAAAAATAACCTTTACTTTAAACCACGCCCTGATTTAATTATAAGAAACTTAGAAGCTGTATGGGTAGAAGTCAAGTTTAATTCTAAAAATATTCTGATAGGATCCTTTTACAGACCGCCTTCAAGTAAAATTGATTATTGGAAGTTAATTGAAGATAGTTTTGCAACTGTTTGTAATCTTAGTAATTCCCACGTTGTTATTTTAGGTGATTTTAATGTCGATTAATTAACCTCTTTTAATAGTAAAATCCATGATATAATTGGCTTATTTGATTTTCATCAACTGATAAATGAACCGACCCGCATTACTCCATCTTCTCGATCTCTCTTAGACTTGGCCATAACTAGTTGCCCCGACTCCGTAAAAAATGTAAGCGTTTCTGATTCGGGCATCAGTGATCATAGCCATATCGCTTTATTTCTAAACTTCACTAATCAAAAAACTCACTGCTTTCAAAGAACTGTTTGGTCTTATTCGAAACTAAATGCGTCTGATCTTACAAATCATTTTTCTAATTATAATTGGGACGACCCTTTTCAGCTATACCAAGATCCTCATACACTTGCAGATAATATATCCAAAGCAATTTTTTCAGAACTTCGGCATTTCATACCAAATAAAACCGTTACAATCAGGAAAAATGACCCTAAATGGATGAATGGAAAAATCAGACTTCTTATTCGTAAACGAAATAGACTCCATAAAAAAGCTAAAAAGACTAATCTACAGATAGACTGGCAGAATTTCAGAAAATCTCGCAACCTTGTTATTTCCGAAATAAGAAAATCTAAATCCTTACACTATTCAAAGATAGACTCTAAAATTAACAATAACGACTTCAGTGAATCTCGATGGTGGTCTTTGGTTAAACAAATCTCTTTAAAGAAAGGCTGTTCAGGCCAGGAAGTTCCACCTCTTAAATATAATGATAAGATATACTTTGAAAACATTGACAAAGCTAACGTCCTAAACGATTTTTTTGTCTCACAGGAAACTCTAGATGCAGGCGAAGACGATCTGCCCGACTTACCCTTCTCTAATATAGAAATCTCTTCCCTGAAAATAACCCCCCAATTAGTACAAGATATCCTTTCTTCTTTAACTCCTAAAAAATCATGTGGACATGACAATGTAAACAACTTTGCTTTAAAATTACTCCATAAACCCCTAGCAACTCCACTCAGCCGCCTTTTTACCATACTAGTTGATAGTTGTATTTTTCCAAATTGCTGGAAATCTGCGAATGTTGTTCCCATCTTTAAGAAAGGATGTGCCCACAACTGCACAAACTACAGACCCATTTCTCTCCTCAGTTCTCTAGGTAAAGTGTTTGAAAGGATCATCTATAATCATATTTATAATTTCATCATTCGTCATAAAATCATTACTCCCCATCAATCAGGGTTTCTGTCAAACAATTCAGCTACCTATCAACTTCTAGAAATGTACAATTATATTTGTAAGGCTCTCGATAATGGACATGAAGTGAAATCTGTCTTTTTCGATATTAGTAAAGCTTTTGATAGAGTTTGGCACCGCGGCTTACTACATAAACTATCCAACTATGGTATCCGCCATGGCACTCTCAAATTAATTACCAATTATTTACAAGATCGTGAACAACGTGTTGTCCTAAATGGTCAACAATCTCTTTCAAGAAATGTTTCTGCCGGCGTTCCGCAAGGCTCGATAATTGGCCCACTTTTATTTCTCCTTTTTATTAATGACTTAACAAATAATATTTCATCTAATATACGCCTGTTTGCTGACGATACCTCTATATTTTTAATAATAGATCACCAATGCTCTGCTCAAAATAAATTAAATGCGGACCTCGAAAAGATTTACAAATGGTCATTAAAATGGAAAGTAACTTTCAATCCTTCCAAAACTACTAGCCTTGCCTTCTCTAGAAAACTCTCCCCCACTTCCCTTAAACTGAATTTCAACAATGTCCAACTTACTGATAGTAACACCCATAAACACCTTGGCGTCTATTTCAATAACTCCTGTACTTGGGATACCCACATTAACCACATGATAACTAAAATTAGTAAAACCATAAACTGCTTTCGTTCATTAAAATATCGACTAAAACGTAAAACTCTTGAAATTATTTACAAATCTTTTATCTTACCGCTTTTCGACTACGCTGATTGTGTCTGGAATAACTGTACTAAAGAAAAAAGTGACCATTTAGAACTACTACAATTAGACGCAATTCGAACCATTACAGGCCTTCCTCGCGGCACTTCGCACAATCTACTGTATACCGAATCTGGATTTTCCAGCCTTTTAAAAAGACGTTACGAACATAAAATGGTTTTATTTTTCAAAATTATCAACATACAAACACCGTCTTTCCTATTGGATTTAATCCCACTATCTATAGCGTCCAGTCAACCATATCAACTCAGAAACTCCAATAATCTAATGAGTATTAGCTGTAAATCTAACCTTTATAAAAATTCGTTTTTTCCATCGTCAGTACTGGAATGGAATCGTCTCGACGAAAGCATCAAAAACTCTGACTCGATCTCTTCATTCAAATTTCAAATTAGACAAGCATACGGTAAACCTAAATACAACGATCTCTTTAATTTCGGTGACAGGACTTTTCAGATTATTCACTCCAAATTACGCAATTCGAAATCTGACTTAAATTATCATAAATACCTCATGCATATATCTGATGACCCATCATGTCTGTGTGGATACAAATGTGAATCTAGTGAACACTTATTCTTACCCAGAATCCACATGTGACGTCATCACATCAGGCTCCGGTGGATGGAAACAAATGCTTACCATTTAACATCTGCTTTTATTGGGAATATGTTTTTATATTGTTAATTTAACTAGAAAGGCCTGCATTTGACATCATTTATTTTATCTTTTATTTTTAGATGAATTCGAAGATGTTGGGTTGGATCAAAAAACAATGTCGAAGACGATCAGATCCCTCTGGTGGCAGGGATAAATATTATGAGGAGTTAACTCAAGTGAAATCTATAGTCTCCGATTGTCCAGTTTATTTTACAATAGATGTTACCTGTCCTAGTAGTAACAACAATGACAGGAATATTGATGATCACGTCTACGAAGAAATTGACGTCACTGAAACTTGCACATCATATGATATGATTAAAGAAATAACGAATCTGACAAAAAAAATGGAAGACGAATTCGGTTGCAAAGAAAATGTTTGTCCTCTTTGTAGGAGTAAAATTGAACAGTTGTGTGCTTGTGTTGACTTTGAGTCTTATGACAAAGCTACTGCAATACACGAACCGCGAATTTACGAACTCGCACAAAATACCTTCTCTCAAAAAGAACGAATAGTGGGGCGGATATGTAACATGTTTTGGTCGAGTTGTGCGTTTCCGGAAAGAAGCATGAAAATTTGGCCTAGGGGGGTTTTGGGTATACTGATTTCAAAAATCGCGGGAACCACGACGTCACTTCAGCCGTTCCCGCCCAAAATGGAGAAATTCAAAATGGCATCCATTAAACACGTTCTTGTCTATAAAATGTCTGTAAGTGCCCCGATTTCGATGATCTTGATGTCTATACCTATGTTCTGGAGGTCCAGGAAACTATTAAGATACATATCAAGACTCATAACGTACACCTTAATCTTAAAAATGGTAAAAAAGCCCCAAAAATGTTATTACCTCAGAATGTCTAATTGTTGCATAGGGGCAGACTGATTACCATCTTAGTATCATTATTGTTGAGGAACAACTATCAAAACTAGAAAGGGCTTCAATTACAATAATAATAATAATAATAATAATAATAATAATAACAATAACATTATTTAATGAGGCAACTTATTTAGTTTGCAAACAAACTAATATTCCATAAGTCCCTCCTACGCTACAAAGACATATATAAATGCACATGTAACATCACTCGAAAAGCAATATAATAGCATTTAAAAGTGAGAACTTTTGGGAGTCACTCCTAAACTACAAAACATAAACGTTGTACAAATAGAATATAGGAAGAACACTATAATTACACACAAAATAAGATAGAAAAATGATAAGTATGTCATCAGTTGCATATCAGTATTATTGGTTCTTCATATCTCCTTCTGATAATTTGGCAAGCACCTTTGTGTCTTTGAGTTCTGTAGCGATTTTTCTGACACGGGCATTAAAGGACATCGTTTCTGCTTTGTGAAAATCTCCTGTGGGTCCATCACAGAAAAGACAAGCTGGCTGATTTAGCTCGTCTGTATCCATGGGACATCCTGAAGTGGTTGAACTACGAAGGTATTTTTTTATGTGGTGATTTGGTCGCGTTCATACAATTTTTTTCTTGCAACTTCCTGGCTCTCTCCAATTTTGCTGCATTAAACAGGACGTAACAACTTTTATGCCATCTACTTTTATGCCGTAACATTGTTTTTTTCTATGGAATCACCATCATCTAATCGGGAAATGTTGATATGTAAGGGCACTTTGTTCATTTCGCGAAAGGCAGGTAAATTAGTGGCAAGAGACGAGAAACCTGTTGCTGGTGGGTTTATGAGTGTTCCACCATGTTCTTGACACAGTAACAGAACACAAATGTCCCAGTTGGTCGACTGAACATATGTAATTGTAGCACATGTCCTAGGAGCGAGTTTAAGTCTGTTGGACATGGTAGGTGAACGATACTTATACCTTGTTAAATGTATTTGCTGATTACTCTATTTTGCCAGATTACACTATTTTGCCTGTACCGTTTTCTTAGCTCTTCGAACTTTGTTTAATGGTTTGGATTGTTCGTACTTGGTTTTATTTTATTTCACTGAATATATCGACGAAGAAAGCTCAGACGTTTCATTCATATTTTTACAACACTATCGTGATCATATATTATAACATGGTGATTGACATGAGATGTGGACTGTTTTTTTTATCGATGAGTAATAGCTAGTTTACACTGAAATGGAACATGGTGAATTCTTGATATCCGTTTAGCGAAGGAGAAGGTGATAATTTATAGAAACGCTATGAGTCTTCAGGTGTGTTTACTGCATTACTAAGATGGTAATCAGTCTGCCCCTATGCAACAATTTGACATTTTGGGTAATGACATTTTTGGCCCATTTTACCATTTTTAACATTAAGGTGTACGTTATGAGTCTTGATATGTATCCTAATTGGTTCCCGGACCTACATAACATAGGTATAGACATCAAGATCATTGAAATCGGGGCACTTACAGACATTTTATGAACGAGAACGTGTTTTATGGATGCCATTTTGAATTTCCCCATTTTTGGCGGGAACGGCTGGAGTGACGTCGTGGTTCCCGTGATTTTTGAAATCAGCATACCCTAAAAACCCCTATGGCCCAATTTTCATGTTTCTTTCCGGAAGTGCACGCCCATTTCACATATCCGCCCCACTAGAAGAAGTTCACGTGGTTATCCAGGTGCAAATCGACCACTGCCAAATCTCCCTTGTGAATCGCTGATAAAACCCGAGACAATGTCCGGAGATGATAGTAGTGGGTTCTATGAAAGTATTGGTTCGGAATCTGATGGTAGCAGTGATAATCAAGACTACTGTTATAACGATAACAGTCTTAATGTTCATGAAAAGTGTTTCCTTGCTGTAAATGATGATGCGAATGATTACGAGGAAATTGACATTAAACATACAATAACACAGCGTAGACACAGTTTGAATTCATATCCTGTGTTCAAATCACCAGGAACATTATTGCAAAATACAGTTAAAGGGAAAGAACCCTGTTTGTCAACTATAAACCGAAGGGGATCTTCTATTAAACAACAGAAAAAGAAGAGTCGGTTATCACTACTAACATTAAGAAAATTAATAGTTTAGAAAGGTTTCTTTTAAAATTAATATAAAAATGACCGATGAGTGCTTAATTGTGTTATTCAATGAGAATAGTTTAATTATTTTTTTTATCTATTACAATCGAATAAAGTAACATAAAACCTTAATATAGTTGCTGGATAATGATATCGATCGAAACGTTTCACCAATGGCAACAATGCTTCTCATACCAACCATCCAAACATAACTTATTTACGGCAGTGGCTTAGCATGTCTAGAAAATTATAACCAAACAAATAGATGGAAATTCCTATTCATATGAAGTTTACATTGGTAATTTATCTTAAAATATGCTATATTCAGTATCGTGTGCCTATTACTGGTCACAAAATTAAGCACTTGGTGAATCTTGAACCGATTGTTCATGTATCGAATGTTTTAACTCCCATTTTGAAACCTTGCGAACCATCAGTTTACGTAGCAAAACATTTCGGAGGATCGCGTGACTAGTACTACGTTCAATCCCTGCATTAGCCGAGAAGGTTCATCCAGATTTTCCGGCGTGGATTTCCCTTGTGAGTGATACAGGACGGAGGGTCTGATAAGAACAACTAACTGTCTAGTCGTTCGGATGGGACGAAAAACCGAGGTCCCATGTACACATTGGCGTGCACGTAAAAACTCCCTCGGCAGTTGGAATTCGATACACAGCCCGGGAAATTTCCCTCATAGCAAACTGTATGGCGTATGCCCGTCTTCATTAGCCCAATTTAGGAGCAAACAATTTCGAAATGAACACTCGAAAAGAGGACAGCAATACCCCATATAAAATATTCCTTCGAATATTATCAGAAACTTATATTTTTGTTTGGGTCTGGGGTGCGGCGTAGATGTAATTTTCTATATTCGCTTTATAGCCAAGTTGGTTTTGGTTCCAGTTGAAATATAAATTGAGCACAAAACTGACCTTTGCAACCGACCGAGCAGGTACTAAATGTACAGCTAATATACATGATTGGAATAAAGGATATAAGCAGCGCAAGTTTAAAAACATAAAACCTTTAGACATTTTACATAATTTATTTTCAAAACAGTATTGCATTCGTCATGCAAATATAAGGATTTGTCTTTACAAAATACATGATAATTAAATAAATAAATTCTTTTCATAAATTGTTGAATCATATTATACATATTATGACAATATTGCAAAAAATGTATCCTGAACCATAATGAAGTATTTGGTTCATAATCGAAAAAATCCATTTTAAATTTATGGCGGTTCACGCAGTAGGTTACATTATATGCATCTTTGTCAAACTTCATTTTACCAAATACTCCAAAACTCATAATATTATGCTAGTTAACTTAAAGTCTTTAGTCGTGTTGTGAGGGTTTCTAATCCCTCTTTAACTACACGATTGTAAAAAGTTTATGTCTTAAAGTAATGTCAGTCCAAATATGGTCCAATACCATTCAGTATGTACATATAATATATTATGATGAAGTGAAAATTTGCCAACATTCGATATTCAATGCAGTCGATTTATAGCGGTAGTGTCAACACTAGCCAGCGCCTCAAATGATTTTCGCTGCATCCAAGCCGGGATTGTCTGTCTTTGATATTTCGATTTATTGACTAAATATTAAATAAATAATTTAAACGTGCATGGATAAGTTGTGAAAAAATAAATATGTATCTCGTTTGTTTTTTTTACGTTTTTACCAATTTTTATTAATCCTTCATGTGCAAATAATCTTAATCAAATCAACCTGTCCATAATATCATGCATAATGTGTTGGTCGTTAAAATTGTAATAAACAACAATACAACAACGATATTGGACGTTAGAATTGTAATAAACAACAACGCATCAACGATACTGGACGGTAAAATTGTAATAAATAACATTAACAACACAACAACAATATTGGATGTTATAAAATTGTAATAAACAACATCGAAACAACGATTTTGCCCTAAAACTGCAAATGATTATGGACGATTTAAACAAATTCACTATACATTAAAATGAAAGCTGCTGAGATAAACAAAATATAGATTTAAAAAAAAGATTATTCGTCATACGAATATAGTCGGATGCAAAAAATTATGTTGATATGTTATGTATTATTCGTTATAATAAGGATGGTTATAAAACATAAAGCTAGAACAAAGAGTGGTGTATTATAGAGGAGAAGGCGGGCGTGTCATACCTAGAGACTCCAACTGAAAGGAAGTATGTACTTCTAACAATATTTTTTCAATCAATATTTACATAATCTACATTTTTAATTATGGGATTCGAAAACAAGTCGGAGCTAACACAAATTCATTTCTCGTAAGAATTTATGTACAGAAATATTGATAGATTTTTTTATAAATGATCACGAATTACATACGGTTACACATTACAAAAGCTAAACTATTTACTCTGAATTAATAGGACGTTATCTGGATATAGTACAAAAAATAATGTACAATATATAGGTTAATATACAAAAGGTAGTGTACAGAAATTAATATACAATATATAGGTTAATATACAGAAGGTAGTGTACAGAAATTAATATACAATAATGTAGTGTACAGAGGTTGACCACACGATTATACTATGTGACCTTTTGAAGAATATGATATGCATCTGAATTCATAAATCTAATTCCTCAGCTGTAATTTTGGAAGTAAGAAAGCCACCGGATTCTGAAATGATAACAATTTTCCAGATGTATAACGCTGAAAAGGCATTATAATACATATCAATATATGTGAAGGAATGGCGTTTGAAACACACACGACTCGGCAGAATTATGTGTACATGTACCAGTCATTATTTGGATAATGTAACATTAATATATAATAAGACAGATTAATCCGATTCCGCTTTTGTTAAACTATCATAATTCTTGAAAACAAAGTACACTACATAAGTAATATGGGGTAGAAATGTACATCAAAGTACAAACGTTATAATTTTACAGACGCACAAAATGACGCGTGTCCCCTAACTCGGGGCATTATACATTCATATTCCAAAGTTCTCCTATAATTACTACGACCTAGTGGAAAAATATATTGAATTGCAATCTCTAATTTATAAACTCTATCACGGAGTTAGATTATCATGGACCTTATGTATTACAAGGGTCGTGTTGGTGTGTTGTTGTTACTATTCGTAATACCGCTCGAAATTAGAAACACGAATTAGAACTCGGTATTTGTGAATATATTGGATTCTAATTTCCAATATTTACAATACCATGACCAAGTTTACTCCATGGTTTCAGGCGCCATTTGTAATGAACAAAGAAAAACATATTATACAAGACAATAAGGAATAATTGCTGATTCCCAAACGAAAAAATAATAAAAGTACGCGTAGAATGTACAAAGCAGACGCAAAAGACTGTTTAATTTAGACTGGTCACGTATTTCACCGAAAATAATTGATTATAAATAACAATGATTATATTTTTTAGAAAAAAATACATATATAAATCACTTGATATCTGTAAGGATCCAAATAATAGAGGCATACGTCCTTTAAAATCCATGTTGTTACTTAATAGCAACGACAATTTTACACCTGGAAATGTTGCTGAATTTTCTAGACCTATGTCTTTATTTTATAGCATTAGATATAGAATATTATTATAGTCATAATTAAGCCGGTAATAAGAAGTAATGATGTATTTATAAAACGTCTAAAATCCGATATTGGTGTGCTGCATGGAAAACATACAACCACATAGCCCGTAAACATATACAAATGCATTTAGAAAACCAAAAACATACGAATATAATGTTAAAGATTCTTCATTTTACGTACCTGTAACAATTAAAGGAGTGGTAAAAACATGTAAATCAGACATTGCTATTTCATCAGTAGTCATATTTGTTGTCTTATCAGTTAAATTAAAACTTTCAGATTCTGCAGCAGGATTTGCACAATCGTGTAATTCCCCAACTTCATCGATCGTGATTCTGGGGTTTGGACCTACGTGCCTATCCCTGCATCCACTGATTTTTTTTCTGTGGTAAAGCATCAGTGTCAGAATCAAAGATAGTACAAGTATAAGACTTAAGGCAATTATGGGCATCACAATGGTTTGAGATTCTGAAAAAATAAATCAATTTACATATATAAAGGAATAATATGCTGTTAAAAAATTTATTCTCGTTTTTCGACATTCGGAATATAAGTAAAAATAGAATAGTGTGGCATTGCTCTTTGTGAATGCTCAACCTCGTGGGTTTTCTCTGTGTCCACAGCTGCCCCAAACAGATAAAGGACCCCGTGTATAGAGGGACAAATTGGGTTTAACGTCCACTCGACACAATTTAGGTCATTTCTGGACGAACATATTGTTCAATTTCATTTCATTAATTCCCTTGCGTGCAGGGGTCTTCAATTAGCAATGCGGGGAAACCGGAGGACCCGGAGAAAACCAATTTGAGTGAATAACATACCTTATGATGCAACGCCCCCGTGTTAATCACTCGGCCACCCAACCCCCACCCTGAGTACAATCCAATCATTGAAAAATGTACCCTATATTAGTCACGAAATGACAAAGTTTGTGATGAGTGGAGATAAAATACTACATGGCGAAAAAGTAATGTTACCAATCTCGTTTAAGTATCGTGTACATGAAATAGTATATATAAAATGTCAGTAACCTCCATTTGAATTGCTCGTCTTTAGATGTTCTGCTATACTCAGTTGTAGGCTTTCCAGATAATCTGAAATACAATTTACACTGAAATACTTTCAATAAAATGTATTGTAGTGATTTAATTTAAACAAATGGATTTGCATGTGATTTTTTTTTCATTTCATATTTAAAGTTGGTTGTGTTTGAATGAGTAAAACGATACGAACACGTGACTACATTTAACTCTTCTTATTGGTTAAAAATATTCATTCATAAAAGCCATGTAACCCTGACCTAGAACCGAATTCAGGAAATTGTTGAACCAACACGCATGGTGCGGGCGCCGACAATAATTGCGTCTACGCCTGACGCACCAATTAAATTTTTCGATGGAGGGTCGGTCGGCCGTACGTTACCCTGATTGTCACTGAAGGTAGCTTTGAATCATATCGCTATAAATAGAAAGGGTATTTCCGACGATAACAAACGAACCCAAGTGTGACATATTTCATAAAACAAAGAGAACTTTACCTGGACAACGAGACATGCAGTCTACCAGATTTCCACGTTTTTCAGCATCATCGCATATAGTAGCACAGTGTGAACATTCATTCATATATTTATCATAGTAAGTATATGCCTCACTACACGCCATGTTGAATGGAATGTTGAATTGCGTCGTATATAAATATATATTTTAGTAAAGCCCTCTTCGATCTGATACTTATATTCAAACTGTTAATAATCCGGTAACACGTTCCTGGGTTTGTTTTTAGATGTCCTTTCACAGATTCAACTATTTTAGATCCTATCGTTACATATAGCTCGGAGGAAATGCACTCCCGGCATTTTAGCATGTAGGTATACTAACCAAGCTGTGATACCCGATTTTGTTCTTGAACACCAAGTCTCTCGTTGTATATATTTTTGTAATGTGCAGGTAGACACTACCTTTACTCCAAAGTATTAAACATCTGGTTGGTTTAAAGGGATTGAGCATCGGTTGATAAATGGCTATTGTAGCATCTTGATTTAAGGATATATTGAGCATCGGTTGGTTCACAGGAATTTGACCTTCTATCCGTATATATAAGCATACACCATGTCATACATGTCATACAGTATAAAAAAAGAACAGGAATGCAATGCCTTTTCAAGACTCGACTTTACCTGCTCTCGCTTCAACTCGTTTTTCCCTCACAATTCGTAATGTCAGGCCATCAAACCTCTGCCGATCCACTCAGATATGTTTTTTCTTCAATCCAGTTGCTTTGATTTTCATAAATACTCCCACAAAACGATATCATAGCCAATTGTTTCCAATATTTACATTACATTCGCTCATAACTACTTCCGTCCGAGAATCCATGTCTTGATTTGAGTGACGTCACACATTTCGAACGATACGCGGTGAATTTTAAAAATCAAAAAATAAAATTAGTCACAAATAAAATCCAAAATAGATTAAAGTGTGTGTTTTGCATTTTTTAATGCATAATACAAAACTACTCACAGTCGTAAAATATCAATTTATAAAAAACAAAAATTGTGAACAAGCACTATCAGGGGCGGATAACTCGCTGTCATCGCCTGTCTTCGCTTCAGGTTATTTATAGAATACATAATTTGTCCGTCAACCACCAATTAAATTATAGAAAAGATATTTGATACCGTTGTTTGGTAAATACCTTAAAATTAATATTTCTGGAATTCATAACTGCTCTTCGGAATTTTGACGAGCCCAAACCGGCTATTAAATTTTTTATATTTTCTAAAACATTGTGTGGAAAATCAGATGATTTTTTTTGTAAATTTTAATTTATGAAGCGTCAATACTCGAATATGTGAAGGATTTTTTTTTAAAATAGGGCCCAAGTTGATATAGGCCTATATATAAAAAAATTTCCTTTTTTAAAAATGCTGTTTTAAATCCAACAAACTCCATTGTTTTTTTTTAAAAAAATTTTAATTTTAATTAATGAAGCGTCAATACTCGAATATGTGAAGGATTTTTTTTTAAATAGTTAATATAGGCCTATATATAAAATTTTTTTTCTTTTTTAAAAATGCTGTTAAATCCAACAAACTCCTTTTTTTTTAGGGGAAGGGGGATTTTTTTAAAATTTTAATTTACGAAGGCTCAATACTCGAATATGTGCATTGTTTTTTTGTATTTTGGCCTATATGATTTATAAAGTTTTTTCTTTTCTAAAAATGCTGTTGGTTAATCAAACAAACCACAAATCGTTTTGTTGAAGCCCTTAAAGATTGAATGGACGATTTATTTATTATAACTGTTTATTGTTTTTATTAGTTTTAATTTTTTCTAAAATACAAAATGTTAAATCAGATAAACTAAAACCGAGGTACGCCGAATGCGTCTATTCATCGCGTATCGTTCGAAATGTGTGACGTCACTCAAATCAAGACATGGATTCTCGGACGGAAGTAGTTATGAGCGAATGTAATGTAAATATTGGAAACAATTGGCTATGATATCGTTTTGTGGGAGTATTTATGAAAATCAAAGGAACTGGATTGAAGAAAAAACATATCTGAGTGGATCGGCAGAGGTTTGATGGCCTGACATTACGAATTGTGGGGGAAAAACGAGTTGAAGCGAGAGCAGGTAAAGTCGAGTCTTGAAAAGGCATTGCATTCCTGTTCTTTTTTTATACTGTATGACATGTATGACATGGTGTATGCTTATATATACGGATAGAAGGTCAAATTCCTGTGGTTGGTTTAAAGATATCGGTTGGTTTAAAGGGATTAAATTGATGTCTTCCATTGATGGTGAGCATTTTCGGACAATATCTAAATGTCCAAGAAGAAAATGTCCAGATCGATTATCTAATTAAGAAAAGAAAAATTTCAATGTAAGGCATATGCCATACTCCTCGCAGCGTTTCGTTTGATTAGAGATAATCCAACTACACACTGCTATTTTGAGTGGATATTGTTGTTTTAAATTTTGATCGGTCAGTAGTCCGTCTACTGGCCAATCACTAGCTGCCCTACAAAAGCTTTACATTTAAAACGAGTGCCAGTATTGGATCAAATATGTTTACATAACGTTACGTCATGGCTGACGATTTTATTATGACTAATTAACCAGTGCATAGAAGAATACTGCAGGAAAACTAATTGCGTGACAAACGAGGCTATCAAGACGAATAAAATGTAAACAATACTGTTTGGAAACGAACATACTTTCACGGTTTTTAATACCTTAAATCATTGTCCAAAGTTTTAGGAAAGACCCGGAATAAACGAAGGGCTGTCATGTTGCTGTTCTTAAGTGATAGCTTTCATTGAATGGAAAGAATAGACACATCCCCTCGTAAGTTCAAGAAACAGACGCCATTCCAGCAATGGCCAGAAAGGGATTTCTCGGGCCATTGCTTCAGGATTATGGGCATATGCTGGCTTACAGGATTCAATCGGGTTAAAACTATTTTAGCGAGAATTTCAGTTGAAACTGGTCTGTTTTGGTCATATCTCGTTTATATCGTCTGCAGATGATGCCAAATATTGACAAGTTTCCAATTCTTATACATGTGTAAAAATTGATCGGAATTGAGACTTTTATGAAATGAAATCACTTTTAAATTTTAATTTCCAATGCATGTGAAGACATTAATTTCGGGCCCATTTGTCATGTAATTTCCCTCGATTTGCTAAACTATTTATTGAACTGCTTCCGGTAGTAGGGGCCATGATAGCTCAGTGAGTAAGACCCCTGCTCGATTGTCTGGAGATCGGTGTTGGAAGAGAAATTTCATTGGGATTTTTCTGAGTGGTTTCCCTTGTCAGTGGTGCAATATCTAATCTAATCGTTCAAATGGAAAGAAAAAACAATATCCCGTGTACACATTGGCGTGCACGAAAGAGACAGTCCTTGGTAGTTGGAATTCGATATGAGTAGGCCAAGCGCCACTGTCCGGGCAAAACTTCCCTCATAGCACACTGCATGGCGTATGCCCGTCTTCATTACCCATGTCGGAGCAGAATAACAGGACGTTAACCCCATTTCATTTCATGCTTCCAGTAGTCAGATATCAACCAAATACCCATTAAACTCTTTAGTCGATCTGATTATCATATAATGAACAGGATTCCATTCCGATGGCATGTTTATGGTCGAAATAAAATAATATATATTTAAATGGTTTTCATACCGATAGTATACTCACCCTTCAGCATATTTCAAAATAAATACATTTCAAAATAATACATATTTTATTCTCAGAATAGTATTACCGTTTATTCATCATAAAACGCCATTCGTTCATTACCATATTATATATTCTCAGAATACTATAATATGTAATGTATTCTCATCACGCGCAGATGCAATTTGTTCTCGGAATATTATTACAGTATTTTCGTCATAGAACGTCATTACAATATTATGGTATTTATTTTCAGATTATAGTAAGATACAATTTATCCTCAGACTATTATTACATTATATTCGCCATAGAACGTTAATCTTTCATTACAATTTACAGCAGTTATTTTCAGATCACGGACAGATATAATTTATCCTCAGAATATTATTACACTATATTCGTCATAGAACGTCGTTCTTCCATTGCAATATTATAGTATTATTTTCAGATTATAGAAAGATATAATTTATTCTCAGAATATTATTACATTATAGTCGTCATAAAACGTCATTCTTTCATTACGATATTATAGTAGTTATTTTCACATAATGGAAAGATATAATTTATTCTCGGAATATTATAAGATTCTTTATGGAACATTATTCTTTCATACTTTAATATGGAATTTGTCGTCAGAATATTATAATATTCGTCATGCAAGGCAACAATGGATTCTTCCATTTGTCAATAAAACATATAAATATATAAATTGTCACTAATATAAATATAAAAATTGTCACTAATATAAATATAAAAATTGCCACTAATATAATTATACTAGATTTTATAATTATTGATATGTCATTGTTGTGATCAGAATTTGAAGACATTTACCTTAAATTAATACAAAAACAAAACAATCCTCACAGAAATGTACATATTCTAAGAATGAAATTAATATTGAAAATCCTGCCTGTCACTAAAAATGTTCAGATTGAGCCGTTTGAAAAACTGAATTTAACATTGGAAGGAAACCCAATGAACAATTGCACATTTAACCACATCTCTAAACAAATGAAAATGCTTACATTGATCTATTTTGACTTAAAGATACCTTATGCAATAGCTAAATCTGCCTAATGCAGGTCTTTCGTTTGGCCTCAAATGCAGGAACCGTACATGATAAAAAATAATATATTTTCATAAAATGGACAACTATCATAACAAATATGAAATTAGACTATTTCTCATAAAATTATCATAAAATGAGTCGATAATTTTTCAAAATATAAAATTTACCAGAAATCGTTACTCCCAATAATCAATTTCTATACACTGACTGAACACTACTTCATGAACAGGGAATACGTTATTTACTGTCACCGCAGTTATATATGTACGAAGAAAACATCATAATTCGTTATAATAACACAAAGCATCATGAAATGTGATATTATAACAATATCATAGAATTTGATAAAAAAAACATCATAAATAGTCATAAAATTTATTGAAACATATCATAAAAATCATAAAATTCCACTAGAAGCTTCCATAAAAAACATTTTTGACAACAATTTGTATATGGTCCCTTCTTCCGGACACCGGTTACCACTGTTTGTCGTGTATTTTGTACACGATGAACAGTCCATATGCTGATTACACTATTTTGCCATATTACACTATTTTGCCTATACCATTTTTTAGGACTTCGAATTTTGTCTGATGGTTTGGATTGTTCGTACTTGGTATTAACATGTCCAGCAAATAATCAAGTCTCTAGAACGCCAAATGGTTTTGATTTTCAACGGATTTAAACACGATTGCCAGTTCATAATTTAATTAAATTGAATAATCGAGACTTTGTTTATTACCGTAACAACGGGGGCAATGACACTTAAAGCTACACTATTCTTCAAGCGGGCATAACTGTAAAATTGACATAAATTTGGAACATAATATTCACTTTCCATCATCCATTTGTTTAACTATTATACCTCAAGCTCTGTATTCAAATCTTACATATTGTATCTTTAAGCATTAGGTTAGATAGTAAGATTAATAAACAAGATATAATATATGATTTTAATAATGACATGGTCGGGCGTCCAAAAATTGTTCATCTAGTGTTGATCAGATTGGTGTATTTTAAACATTGGTAATGGAAATCCCGGCTATAAACTCTGAAACAAACAAAAGACTGCTAGTGCTATACTTTAAGAAACTCCATTTTCCGTCTCATCAGCGATCGGTTTCAACACAGGTGATATCGCCCAGTTCGTAGGTTTCCATTTACACGAATTTCAAAAATTATAATTATTGTTGGAGTTTGGTTATTATGGATTAGATATGCCAAACAAAAGTAACATGTCGCAGGACTTTATTTAAGCCACAATGCAAAGAGAGATAGTGTTTTAGACATTCCATTAGTAAGTGCAGGAGGACCGCACTACACGCAAAACAAAAATATACAAGATAAACCTGCGGACAAGACAGAAAATAGACATTGCAAAAAATAAACAATTATCAAATCAAGTGAATGGATCCGGGGGCCAGCCGTAAGCATCCACTGTGCTGTACAGTCCTGGGCCTGTTGTGGTACAGGCTTCACTAGATGTAAAATGATTCCAAAAAAAAGACGTAACAAAAATAATGTGACAGTGGTCGTAGTTAACAAATTAATTGGAGTTGTTTCCCTTTTGAACCAAATGCGCTTTGTGCAATTGCGATTGGCAATAAGCTACTGTTCATATTCAATCGAATGGTATACCGGAATAATTTAGTTCTATTATGTCGAGATTATTGTTTGGTTGTTATTGAAAAATCGTCATTCATACATTGACATTTAATACGTGCATTTAACGATCAAATTGAGAGTCATGAATTCACGCATTCATTTATTAACGTACCTGTATTAGATGGATGAAGTATAAAGGGGGGTAAGTCGGACAATCCAATGGGTATGCTCTTTGGAGGTCCATGGGACATTTTAGGGTTAATATTTACGCTTCCAGAAACACTGGCTGTTTCTTTGCCAAGGCCTCTGACAGGTGATTTGCCAATGCCTCTGACAGAAGATTCGCCAGTGTCTCTGACAGAAGATTCGCCAGTGCTTTTAACAAATGATTCATCAGTTTCTTCAATCGTTGGTCGTATGAAAGTGTCATCACAAGTTTCATCTTCCATCCGGGTTCTATGTGTAAGAAAGTTAACACCCTCACCCACTCTTCTATTTACACCACGTCGTCGTCTGTGTGTATTTTTGTATATTAAGAGGCTTATTGACGTCCCCAGTAAAGCGACGAGAATCAATGCTGCTATTACTGGCATAATTAATTGATGGTGATATTCTGTCAAAATAAAAGAACATTTTCAATTTAAGAAAGAGCATCCATCTGATCAAACTACAGGCATAAGTTTCGTTTCGTTTCGTTGCGTTATCATTAATTATCGATGTTCCCCAATTTATATAAATCTGACATGCCTGTTTTGTGTTCTTCTACGCTGTTTACGTAACAAAAAAAAACTCGTCCAGATGAAACGAAACGAACATTGAACCATAAAAAAGGAAACGAAATATGATCTATGTTTTAATCAGATTGGATACGAGTGCATTGAACTGTTTAGTAAGAATCGTGTATTTAGAAGGCCCTAGTTTATTTTGATTCAAGTCTGGCTATTCTTATCGCATGTACTAATATGAATTTACATAACTTGTGGGTGGAGATTAAACGTCAACTCCATACACTAATACATAGCAAGTATGCAAGAGTCTGTAATACAGAGAAAACCAATGTGATTAGATAGGGGATCCTACTCCGTTGCAAAAGATAACACTTGGCTGAATGAAGTCTCGCGTGTGCTGACGTGTTATTAAAATATGTCCATATTCTCTTCCTATACTCCCGTCATTACCCTTTGGGCCCCATGACATCTGTTGACAAAACGTGGCATTACCGAAAAACGCAATAAACCCACCTCCACTTTCCTTGTTGCCGGTTAGTTGTTCTTGAATCTGTTGAATGCTCTGTAGATAATCTGAAATGATTTATTTTTCATTTTAAAGTTAAATCGACAAAACATCATTTAACACGGATAATGATAAACTGGTAGGAAGAAAGTGACAAAGTTTTACGCTAAATCAAAGTTATTATAATTAAAAACTAAAAGCGAACAACAAGTTCCATTCGGAACTCTGAAAGCGGCCCCTGCATAACATGGTTTTTTTTTAAATTTCATTGTGTACAGAATGGTCTTGGACTGTGTTTTTATGAGACCATTTAGATATAATTGGAGGAAAATATTTATTTTTATAAACTGTTTTTATTTGATTTAACGAAAATGTTATTCGGACGTTCCCCGCGTGTTTTAGTCACTTGGAACAATTCGGGTCTGCACCTTCAAAGTCAAATTTAATATATCTAGCAACCAGGTGTTCTACTTCTCTGCATCTGCTGGGTCCAATGCAGACTCTTCAACGAATTCCAAATGGCATTGAATCTTTTACGTGCACACCAACAAGCACAGATATGGCCTACGGTTATTTTTCCTAGCCGTACGGCTGGACGCTTTCTCCTTGCCAGGCCATTCGACTTGCAGCACCATTGTCAAGGTGAAATCGGGATGGAAAATATCGTTGTAGTTTCTCGGCTAACATCAGGATCGAGTGAGCTAGCGTCATACCCACCAACGCATCGTGGTTTCGTGAATAACATCTAATGTCTTACAGTGTCTATGCCGTTAACACACTGTTAACGATTACGGAATATCACATGAAGTTCCCAGGGGCGGAGTTTTAAGTTATTGGCTAAAAGCACCCATTCATAAACCCTGAGTAGTACTGTGAGAACATATTAGAACAGCCAATGGCTGAACTGAAGTGGGAGTAACCTATAAAACTACTTACTAGAACGTTCGGTAGCCGGTAGCCTATATATACCACCGGGGCCTAGTGATAGTCATTTTATGGTTAAGTACGGCCGAGACATTACGGTGCAAAAATTAACCTTGATTCCGGCACAAAAATCACATTTAGCTTTATTTGACATGCACGCCCACTTTCTGCAGTATGAACGACAGTGTTGAGATACGTAAATTACATTTCCCAGAGTGACCTTCGCCTTCAACAATATTTTGATTTCTCTTTCGAATATGATAGAAAAATTGCTGCAAAATGGTCCTTGATTTACTGAGAATTCATAACGCGGTTCTATACATAATAACCGGTGGCCTTGACGCTATTTTACAGTGAACTATTAATAAAAGTACTCAAATGTTCAAATGTAAGCGGATTTAATCATAAACAGTTTATCCTTCCGATAGATATCGCCAGGCATACAGACTTTAAAAATGCACCGCGAACACTAAGATAGGCTATTAATAGTATAAATGGGATTTCGTCCATAGTAGGTCTGTAACGAAACGGCTAATTGCATACATGTACCTGAAAAAAGAAAAAGCTTACTTGGGCAATTAGACAGACAATGAGCCATGTTTCCGCGTTTCTTGGCATCATCACAGCTTGTGGAACAAGGTGAACATTCCTTCAAATATTTATCATAATAAAAGTACTTTTCAATGCATACATTCCACATGATGACAAATCCTCGTCTGCGCTGGAGAATAACTGGTGGTTATCACACTGTGTTTGTATTCGTCAATAACGGCTTGCGTCTGTGGATGCTATGGTACAACTCCTCCCGTTGTGAACACTTTGTGTAGCGTAAAATTCACGATCAAATCTTACTGTACTGCTCGAGTCACAGTGTTACTATAATAAGCGCATAATATGATGTAATGGTTTATTTTAGATCTTAAAGGTCTCAAGCGGAAATATATAATGTCCATTTTAAAAATAACTTAGCTGTATATATATATACGTTAAGTATGGAAGCCTATTATGGCCATTTCAGAATCTCGACTTCTCGCCGCGAATGTGCGTATTTGATAGATTATAGTTAAGATATGTGGAAAACCACTTTAATATAAATGTGCGTATTTGATAGATTATAGTTAAGATAACTTTATTTAGTTAAACTAACCGGTTTTATATTTTGGCACAACGCCAGGGTCAATGACAATGTGTTTTGTCATAAATATTGAAAACGAGCTATGTAATGCAACCATTTATACAATGGGAGGGGGGGGTGTCACGTGTGTATTTGTATCAAACACCCAGATTATATAATCCCTGCTCGAAATTATGTCATTTTAAATTTAAAAATTGTTCGAGATATTCAGCCACGTGGAAAAATACTTGATAATGAAATATTTCAGACTTAAAGGTGCATTACCGAATTTGGTGACCTTAAATTAGATGCAGTAATATTTTTTTGTCTATACGGTACAAAGCCACGTGGAAAAATACTTGATAATGAAATATACAGACTTAAAGGTGCATTACCGAATTTGGTGACCTTAAATTAGATGCAGTAATATATTGTTTAGTCTATACGGTACAATAATACTAATAATATTATGCATATTTCTTTGCCATGTCAATTTAATATCACCCCTATCACATGTTTTAGACAAACGAATCAATTGATATCGAAGTTGACACAAATTACGACACATTAATACGAATAGCGACAAAATCCCATGGAAATAAATATTGACTGGGCTTTATTTATGTACGTGACGCAGACCAACCTCAATGATTTAAGATTACTAATATAATATCATTTATTCTGATGGTACTGTGACCGTGTAATGCATAGATAAATCAATCGACCAATCAGACTCGGGATCGGAATCGCGATTCAAAATATATAACTACCATGTTTCGACGTGTATACGTCAATCCAGTCTAGACCACCAGTTTAAGTCACATCAGTAATATCTATCAAAATACCTTTAAACCTGCATTATATATGCTACATTAAGATAAAGATATTATCGTAACAACGGTACACCGAGACTAGCCCCGATTCGCCCTTGTTAAATTAAACCATTAAATGCACCCGATGCAACTGAGGTATACCCTATTCAATAAGCCTCTATGATTCAGCTCCATCCGGTTGAGCAGGGGAACTATTATAATATAATAATATATATGATTGAGGTGGGTCTATTGAGTAGGGTAAAATAATAATTATCATAGCATTATGTACATACGCATTAGCCAATCAGATTTATCCATTTTTATGCCGACATTATTGTGACGACAGGCCTGGCTTGGTGTATTATGTCGTGGTCGGAGGAGGGGTCGGGGGTGGGGGCGGAGGTGCATGCCCTCTTCCTTTTATTTTACTCACGTTAATTTTCTAAATAACCGTTTCATTTCAAAAAAGATGGCATTGTTTGCAATGGGGAACTAAAACCAATTAAAATGGGCTAAAACAAATTTGTCACAAGTCTGCATGGTTTATTACGGTTGTTGGTTGTTTTTTTTCTTTCGCCTCATTTTATCCTAATAATTTGATGAGACGCACAGGAGCTTAAAAAATGTTTCTGTATTCTATATCATCGTATGTCAGTAGGGTGAGCTATAGGCGAGGGTAAGATACGAATATCACAGCACCTAGGCGTAAGGGGGGTCGAGGTGGGGCGGGGGGTCATTCTCCACGCAAGTCGCTCTATCCAGCATTCGTGGACTGCAAGGGAAGACAACTCTGTTTGGGAGATTGGGTGGGGGGTGCAAAAGAGCATGATCGAATATTGGTAATCAAGTACATCCTAGTCTCGGTTGTCAAGCTATACATCTGTGCCTTTTCAAGCTCGATTGGTGACCTTATTCGGCCCTGTTATGAAAAATACCCCTCCGTTATAGAAGAAAATTCCGTATAAAATAAATCAAACCCAATCGGTCCTAATCTGAAGTAGAAAATATTTGCGGCATGGGCCTGACGTTAATAGCGTTGAAAGTTACAGAAAAGATGACTTGTTGTCCTGGACTATGAGTTTTTATTTTATTTGAGATAATTCACCCGTTCAAATATTATTACCGCATTGAAGTGGCTAATAAAAACAAAATAAATCGGCCTTCAAGGCGGACCCGGTAAATTTATGACCGCCTTCATGTGGACATAAAGGCCACCGCGGGACAAGTATGTTTAAGGCTCGGTTATCCATGGCGTTATCTCGACTCTCCCTGGGTTTAAAGCTTCCGTGTGCGCGGATGACCTGTTTTACGCTAAATAGGGCCTATATATTTTTACGTGGCTACCTCACTATCAGCGATGTCATTAGGGTTAGGGTTATCGATTGAGGACCTATTATATAGGTCAAAGGCCCTTGTTCCCGGGCAACGCTAAAATCAAGCTCTGTGGGGTGTGGAAATGTGTCAGGGACGGCCCCGGGAGGGGGTGGGGGCAATATTTTTTTTCGCAATTTGACATTTTTGCCTCCGGGGGGTGTCCGGCCCGAAAAAATTAAAGGGGCATGCACCCCCCTGAAAAAAATATTCCGACGTCAGAACTTTCCTTTTGTTATGGCCCTGCCGCCCCGAAAAAATCTAAGGTTTACTTCCCATAGGGGCGGAGCTGTGGACGATTCGAGAAGCCATGTTTGCGACACTGCCACGTGCTCGATATTAAAACCATAGAGGCCGAGATATAGGGTCGCAAACATGACCCATAGTTCCGTTCAGAGTCCAAATATTTTTACCCGAAAACACCAATTTTCACCTGTAAACACCCTGATGCACCCCGGGGGGGGGGGGGGGGCGAAGTTAGGTAGTCATAAAGTATATCACCCCAGGGGACTCGTTTTTTACCCTCAGACCCCCCCCCCTGGGACCGGAAGTGGGTGAAATCGCGGCTTTTTAACTAAAAGGCCTCAAAGGCCCACTTTGCCTGATTTCCTTATTCACAATGTCCTATTCTAGGGTGAAGGGCCCTTTTCCATGGGCCTTGTCCCTTCGCGGAGATTTAACCCAGAAAAAGCAGTTGCCGAGGTGTAGAATTTTTTCGGAATTCCACACCGGAAGTGGTAGAGGTCTGAAAATTGGTGTGGTGACCCAGACCGATGTCCCGACCCAGGATCCGGTGTAAAAATCTGGAATTTTCGGTCGCTTCGGGTTCGGGTGGGGGCACATGTGCATTTTTCAGCTATAATTTTTTTTTAAAATGTCAGCTCTTTTGCGGAACTATTTCTCGTGGCTATACCCTAAATCGACACCTGGGAGTCGCGTGGTATCCTTGAAAATTCTCTGCGACCACCGGAAGTGGGTCAGATGGCATCACGATGTTGATTTGACCTTGACCTTGACCTCTGAGGGTCAAACCAAGGTCACCACGCGACTTACAGGGGTCGAATTAGTTTATAAGGCCGCGATCTCAAGGTCGCCAGAATCCACTAGGGACGAAAGAGTTATCTCCCCTTTGCCCACAGGCATTTTTCACGATCGATTTGACTTTCTGAGTGATTTTTTCTTCCAAATGGTCTTCCGATCGGCCCAAAAGTGCGTGGCCGGGTAGAACACCCCCCAATTTGTTCTTCATTTTTTAAAACCGCCAGTCAAAATTCGTGACCTTGACCCGCTAGGGGCGCTGGAAGTTGTGCGATTTTTGCCCCCTGGAGGCCAAACTAATTTAGATAGAACCCTCGGGTCTTGACCTGTCGAGCTTCCGTCGTGACCCACATGACCCCAAAAGGTCAAGGTCATCTGAAAGGGTCAAGGTCATCCAAATAACTACATAAACGCGTGTTTAGGGGCCTATGTTTCGATCCCAGGGCCATGTGGCATGTCGAAGGTCATGACCTTGGATGAACACATCAATGACCTTTCATTTGAGACCTTGACCTTTGATCTGACGTTTGACCTTCGGGTACAAAATATCTCAAAACTTTAGGTACCGTCCAGAAATTCTGATGATAGGTCAAGGTCAAGGTCACGACCCACAAGGACTATGACCGAGTCGTCCCGTTGGGTCAAGGTCATGACCCAGGCTGACTTAGCGTGCTGTCCCTGGGGGACATAGAAAAAAAATCACCTTAAATCTCACCGGACTTGGAGCAATTTCACCGAGGTTTCGAGGCTTGGTATTCGATAGGTATATCTACCCCGACAAGTCGCTGGATCACTTCAAAATAGCGTCCGGCGACCGGAAGTAGGCGAGACGGCCGGATGAAGTAACGTTTGACCTTAACCTTGACCTTTACGAGCCAAGGAAAGGGTCATGACCTTGGATGAACACATCAATGACCTTTCATGTCAGACCTTGACCTTTGATCTGAAATTTAACCTTGAGGTCGAATAGGCAAATTTGCGCGAGTGTGTTTTAGCAGGGGTAAGGGTTGTTAGAATTTCTTCAAATTTTCAGAGATTGTACCTTGGGATGTTAGCTAACACATATAAGAAATTCTTAGCTTTTTTGGCTATCCCCAACCCCCATTTTCGACCATTGCGAATCTGGTCTCAAAATTAAAATCGAACACCTAGTTCCACCTCTATTTGGAAATTGAAAGTTGACTTCCTATATACCCCCCGGGAAAATGGCCCCCATTCGGCCCATATGGGTCATGGCCCAAACATTTTTAGGGACATTGTGACTGAGACCATAGTGGAGGTACCCAAGTAAGTTTCGAGTGTGTGCGCATGAATCGAAGGGTGTGAGATGCATCCGCGCGCTAGTATTTTCATTTTTTTGGCGATTTTTGACCAATTTTCCTCCGGAAAAGGGCCCGTATTAACCCCCTATGGTCCCGATCGGTCCCAAATTTGGCCCTAACCCTTGGCTACCTGCCCAAAATGAAATACATTTGAACTTGATCGTGATTCCGAGAGGGTCAGGGCGATCGTTATTCCAGGGGGACCGTAACGATATTTCCAAAGTCGCGTTTTCACCCAAAAATTCTATAACTTTTTTTTAAAAACGCTCGAATCGCTTCGAATTTTTTTCTAATTATAATAATAAAAAAAGTATTTATTTTTATATAGCGCATTACACATAGTTTCAATGCGCTGTACAAGGCATTACATATAAAATAGGTACATTTGAAAAGAACAAAAATATATAAGAGCAATTAATACAATCAATACAAACAGGAGTATAATACACACATATTCACATACAGACATATTTACATATTCATATACATGCACATACATACAAACATGTTCACGAGTAGCATTGTTTGAACAAATGTGTTTTTAAACAGCGTTTAAATGAAGCAATTTCTGCGATTTCACGGAGGTGTATTGGGACAGAGTTCCAGAGTTTAGGAGCAGAGTGTTTAAAGTTAATAGAATGATTTTGAATATTGATCTTTGGGCTACTGGAAGCCAGTGGAGTTCATGTAGTATAGGGACTGATGGAGCAAACTTGCCTTGTCTTGTAACTAATCGGGGAGCAGAGTTTTGTAAGGTTTGGAGTTTTTTGTATTTGGGTGAAGCGTAGGTTGTGATATAGACTGTTGCAATATTTTCTGTTTTCATCTAACAGTGCGACTTTTTCAGTCCAAACCCATCCTTTTCCTCTAGATATGTAATGTGCGCATCTAATAGAGCGACATTTACAGCATAAACCCATGATTTCGTCCAGATGTTTAATGTGTTCATCTAACAGTGCGACTTTTACAGTCCAACCCCGTCTTTCCCCCTAGATATTTAACGTGCGCATCTAACAGAGCGATATTTAGAGCCAAAACCTACCCCCCCCCCCGACCAGACATTTACCGTATTAGTTAAACAGAGCTACCCTTTCTCAGATATTCAATGTGTGATTGTAACAGGGCAACTTTTACAGCGACTTGTTTAATGTGCTCATCTAAACAGAGCGACTTTTATAGTCCAAACTAATCCTTTCCTCTAGATATTTATTATGTCCATCTAACAGAGTGACTTTTACAGCCCAAACCCATTCCTTTCCTCTAGATGTTATTGTGTACATCTAACAGAGCGACTTTTACAGCCCAAAACCACCCGTCCTTCTAGATATATTTAATGTGTGCATCTAACAGAGCGATATTTAGAGTCAAAACCCACCCCTCCGACAAGACATTTACTATAACAGTTATATATCGCGACTTTTTCTCAGATAGTCAATGTGTGAATGTAAAAGAACGACTTTTACAGCTAAAACCCATCCTTTTTTCGAGATATTTAATGTGCGCATCTAAAGAGCGACTTTTACAGCACAAACCCATGATTTTGTCTAGATACTTTATGTGTTTATCTAACAGAGCGACTTTTACAGCACAAATCCATGATTTCGTCTAGATGTTTAATGTGCACATCTAAAGAGCGATTTTTACAGTACAAACCCATGATTTCGTTTAGATGTTTAATGTGTTCACCTAACAGACCGACCTTTACAGGCCAAACCCTCCCTTTCCTATAGATGTTTAATGTGTTCATCTAACAGAACGACTTGTACAGCCCAAACCCATCCTTTCCTCTAGACATTTACTGTATCAGTTGAACAAAGCCACGTTTACACATCCTAACTTCTAGATATTTAGTGTGTGTACCTAACAGAGCGAAATTAGCGGCCCAAACCTATATTATATACACACCGTCGACCAGACATTAACTATATCCAGATGAACAGAGCGACTTTTACCCAGATATTGAATCTATGCGTCCAAGAGAGCAACTTTTACAGCCGAAACACATCCTTTCATCCAGATATTTAATCTATGTATAATGTGAAGACCAGGATTAATCTATTGTTCAAAATTCAATGCCTTATAAAACTATATAAACTTGGACAGGTGACTATGATATCGGATAAGTATCCTAAGGTTAAGGTACGTCCGAAATAATCTCAATAATCTGTAAAAATTATCTGAATCTACAAATCCGTTTAATTTTCTGTATATCTAAAAGTTTAGCGAGTCTATGCTCATACTAGTGTTTGTATTTTGTCATATGCATATATTCTATCATCAATAATTTACTTATGGAAGAATGATTGAATGCAATATTAGGGACATTTGATGACGTCGCAATAGCATCAGCGTTAAATTATAAAGTGACATAACGCCAGTTAATGCTAATGAGATGCGATCTAAACGTCCATATTACTTGTTAAGTTATTTCAACTGGACCCCATCTCTTCCATACAGTTCTTGTTGGTAAATGCCCCGGTGAAAAAATTATTGTGGACTTGATATATGACCAATGCATCGATGTCCGATGATCAACGAAGAAATTTTGCTCGTGCGCAACATTTCATATTTTCCTTGAATGCCGAAACCCCTCAGCATCCCCCAGTTCGCTGCCTTCTTATTTGTAGGTGCCCGGGCAAAAGTTTTCTTGACCATGGTTTTAAGTCATCATTGGATGCCAAGGGATGACTGGAAAACGAATTTCACTCCTGCTTGAAATTTTTTACAGTTGCCCCCCCCCCCCTGAGGGGTTTTGGAACCCCCTTCTTGTTTGAGAATGCCTGGGAATTTTTTTTCTTGACCACTTTTTTCGTACTCTATATACCTCATAGAACACACCATGTGAAAATGAATCTCGTTCTAGAAGTTTTAATTCAAAGCACAATTTGCAACCCCTTTCGGGGGCCTACCCCCCTTATGCCCCGCCCCAACCGTGAAACTCATGAATTGACTTTTTCTCATTCTTATCGATATGCAGTCACATTCCGATGGTCAAACCTTTCGTGCTCAACTTTTTACAGTTCGGTCATCGAGCTCTCAGTTTATTTATAGGGTCTTAAACCAACAGTTTAGGGTTTTCTTGGATTTTACCACTTTTCGGTGCACAAAATTTGGTATACTTTTGGGATTTTATAAAGTACACCTAAATAAACGCAAAAATGAATAAAAACGTTTTCTTGCAATTTGTTGGGGGTAAAATCTTAAATTGATTGGACTACTATCCAGACATTTGACAGCGAAAGTCTTTAAGGATAATTCCTCTAGGTTTTTTAAGTCATACAGTAAGTAAAATCCTATGGGTTTTTGTCATGCGACAACAGTTAGCAGAAATGTAAATAAGCCCTTTCTTGTGTCAATGGTAATTTGAAGATTGAATTCATCACAGTATGCTTTGGCGGTTGAAATAAAAAATAAAATTTTGTAATGGCCCAGTGTTTGAGTTAACGTCATACATACAGGGAGCGCTTGCCTTTGATTGGTCAATTCATAGAACAAATCCTACGTCAATAGGGCTTGTTCTAAACCTAAGGATTTATCCGTAGGCCAGAAAATCTATAACCTATAGGACAAATTTTTCCGTACGCATGAAAGGATTTATGGATATAAAACCTCAGGATATGAAGGCTTAAGGTAGCCCAAAATACAACATGTGCACATGATACAAATAGTTAATATTCAGATAAATGTACAAAATACAAACACTTTATTTTTTGTAATAATTTTTAATAATTAGTCATGTTTAAAAGGTAAGGATTTAAATTATCCTCTGTTTCACAGGAATTGGAGGAGGAAGGGAAACCTTTCCACCTTAACAGAAATTCATATTTCCCTCTCCTTCTTCTCTTTATAACCTTCTCTACTTCATATTCTGAAAAACATAATTTAAATATTCTGTATATTTCAATAAAAATAACCCTGAAAAACAGGTTGTGACATAGGTGTAATGGTATAACCACAAAAAACAAGTGGGTAAGACGCTGACTGGATAGCCTGGAGGTCGGGTGTTCAATCGCTGCATTGGTCCAGAAAGTTCATCCAGATTTTCCGGGGTGGTTTCCCCTTGTCAGTGATGCAGGACGGAGGGTCTGACAAGGACAGCTGTCTAGTCGTTAGGATGGGACTAAAAACCGAGGTTCCGTGCAAACATTGGCGTGCAACCGATCGGGTTGCAAAGGGTGGGAAACTTTCTTGAAATTTTGGAATAAAATTATAATTATTTACTGGAACTTCCTTTTTCTTTGTTACTTTTATCTATATAAACTATTAAAACTATTTTAACTGTTAGTTGTGTTCCAAATAAAAAAACTAAAGAGATAAGTTTATGTAAAGGGACTGTGTGCATCAGAAGCTGTTTTGAGTGTAGCTTCAATATTTCTTGCAATACCACCTTCATCATTAACAAATGAACATGTTGAAAAGTTGGTCTGTATAAGATCATTAAGTTCTAATTTGAAATTCTTCGAAGTGTGCTATGAGGGAAATTTTTGCCTGGACAGGGGTGCTACGGCCTTCTCTCATATCGAAATTCCAACTGCCAAGGGATCTTTTACGTGCACTCCAATGTGTACACAGGACCTTGGTTTTCCGTCCCATCTGAAGGACTAGACAGCTGTCCTTGTCAGGCCCTCCTTCTGCATCACTGACAGAGAAAATCAGGCGGGAAAATCGAGATGAACTTTCTCGGCCAATGCAGGGATCGAAAACCCGACCTCCAGACTAGCAAACCAGTGCCTTATCCACTTAGCCACCGTAATACCCCATTAAATATAAAAAAACAACTTTAAAAAACTGTACTGTAACCTCTAGGTTTGAATTTGGCCCCCTAACCCTTTTGTAGAGTTGTAAAATATGTACGTAGGTTATGTACAAATTTAAGTGTCAATGTACATAAATTTCACGAAAAAGGCTAACATGCAAGATATGACTACATTTTACAAGAAAACAGAGCAACAGAGGTCATTTATTTTGTTGGGCAGTTTCGGTACAATTTATACGAAATTCGAACCCAATTATCATTATGGTTTAACAGTGATACATGATGATATATAGTGACCGTTTTTTTAAATTGGATAAAATTTGTGACCTGTTCAGGGGACCAAAAGCTAAAAATGTGTCTTTTCATACAATTAGAGGCCATAAAGTTAAATAATTACGATCTGATACATGCGAATATCGAAAGGAACCAATATCTTTTGGGGAAAGCATATATTTCAAGTTTCGTAAATATCGGATAAGAATTGTGACCTGTAGGGTGGCCACAATAAATTGTGGGGGTACTGACGGACAGGGCGAGGACACTAACGTCCACGTGAAAATGAGGGCGCATAAAAACTAGTATCCTAGTGTGATTTTGGTCCCCTAACATTTACTTGTAATTGTAAATTATGTACGAATGTTGTAGACCCTTCCAAGGCCAGATGTAATTATTAAATTAATTAATAATGAATATATTGAAAATTTCAGTCAAATTACTTTATTGATATTCTGTGCGAAGTTATTTCCGTTAGTGACATCACACATGGCGGGGAAATATAAGCGTTTATCGCACACATGGTTGGAATTATTTAATCCATTCAATATCTAAGCTATCTGGTCGGCTAAAGAATAAATTTTGTGCTTGCCACGTGAATAAAAGGTATAAATAATAATTTATATAACTTCTGAAGCCATAATGAAATCCCCAAATAGACAAACTGTAATTTGAATCAATAATAGACCACATTTACCGGACAATTTTGAGCTTCTTGGTACCATACTGGGAGGGTCGCTGTAACACCCCTTATTCGCATAATCTGGTTACCCACCATGTTCTTGTCTACACAAACCAGATCGACACCTACATCGGATAAGTCGGTAATCTGAAAATAAAAAGAGTTTATTTTATCATCAATTATCCACACGTGTAGTATGCCGGTGCAATAAGATATTCTTTTAATATATCAATAGAATTATCATACTGAAGCGTGGCGCATTGACATTTTGCACGTTCTAAGCCTTGTTATAGACGAGAGACACATACATTAAGAGCCATCAATACCTACCGCAATTTCACATAGTCGTATGAAGGCAAATGAGTATATAACACTGTAGCTATCTTTCAACAACAAGGGCTTGCCATGCACTCAACCCCCACATTTCAAAAGTTAAAATTATTAAGTGTACATTGGGTCCCTACACTTCACGTGAAATCTGATCGAAAATGGTTCACATCTAGAATCTAGCCTCGTTCAATTATATATTTACAAGAAAATTACTGCCCTACGAACGAGAGGCAATCGACAATGATCAAATGAAATGGCCCATTTATGCTTCACACTTGGTAATTTTCGTACAACCAGGGACAATAGTAGAGTCCTCCATAAAAATGAGAGCGGACGTCCTCACAGGGGCGACACCATAAAAATGTGGGCGATTAAAACAAATTTACCAAGGAAAATTCTTCTTTAGGGTTTACTTTGTGCCAACAACAGTGGGGAGCTTTTGGGCTATATCTCTGTAGTCATCATCCACCAACAGCCTCAACTGCGCTGTGCAGTCTTCAATGTTTGGCAAGTTATCTGCAAAACAAACATTAAAATAAAACAATCTAAATGTACAAATTCCAATGATTTATTCATGGGCGAAGAGGTCGATATATTCCGTAACCTGGCATAAATAGGCCTATTCCTGTTTTATTGCGTTTTAATATTAGAAAGGCCTGCAGAAACAAAAAAATATGTATACTCCTGCCTATAGGCCTAACCCCAACCTTCAATCTCGCCAACAATAACAATTGTGTGCCTCCTAGTTCTAGGCTAGGGGGGTCTGATGGCAAGTGCGCGCTGTATTAAGCCTAAGACCTGTCATCATTGAGTCAAATGGCATGGTTTCGAATCCTCGGTTGTACGTGGCAAGGACTTGAAGGAGTTGGGTCGCCTGTCCCACCTCGTGGGTTTTCTCTTGGTTCCTCCCAATGCTAAAGACCCCTACGCGCAAGCGAATTGTTGAAATAAAATTAAAGCCATGCATGTTTATAATTATAATGTTAGTGCCGAAATGACCTTGGCCTACTCTAGGCTAGTATTGAGACTTGAGTAGTAACTTAAACCCCATATTTCTCTCTCTCCCCCTCTAGGCCTAACCTTGTAAACATCACAGCGACCTTGACGAAAACTGAGCTGGCCTTTCTTTAACAAATATATTACATAGGCTAACCATAGCGGAATGGGTTTTATATAATGTTTATAAATATAAGCTGGAGCCTAACCTTTTTTCTAGAACAAGATCAGTTTTAAATTCAAAAAGAAGTACAAGGGCGCACTCGATACCATCCTTAGATCGATTATCGGCACAGCAGACTCAGACAAGAGTTGTCGATTTGATAAAAAGAAAAAGCAAACTCGGGACAATATTTTAAAAATGTAATACTAAAAAAAAGCTAGACCTCACCAGCTAAAAACCCGTTTGGGGTCAAAGAAGGCATAGGACTAGACTCAAATAAATCTAGAAATAAAAATATTAAGAAATAGGCTAGTCCGGAGGCCTACCTTGGTCAAGTCTATTTTTAGAATCTTGATCCGTGAAAAGTATTTAGAATCTTACCTCTGATTGTGGCAGTATATAGGTGTAGGAGTAGCAGAAACTTGTTTCGTTGGCGACATCGTAACGGTAAATTCATAGGCCCGAGTCACAGAGTAAAAATAACTAATTCTTGTTCAAGATGTCGAATCGCGCCTAAAACTACCAACCTTCTTCTTTAGACTTTGATGACGTAGACATGAAATCTGATTGGCTAATGCGTATGTGCATGATGCTATGGTATTATTATTTTACCCTACTGAATAGACCAACCTCAATCATATATATTATTATATTATAATAGTTCCGCTGCTCAACCGGATGGGGCTGAATCATAGAGGCTTATTGAATAGGGTATACCTCAGTTGCATCGGGTATTAATGATGGTCGTATTTGAAACTGTTTAAATATCCGCCATTCTTTAATTTAGAAAGTTGATAATAGCCCCTTTCATCGTGTACCTTTAAGGGATACATATCCCGTATCTTTTTCCTTCCAAGATTAACACATAGCTTATAATAAAAAAATAACAATATAATTGATTGTATAGAGGTCAATGGTCAGTAAGTGGGGTGTAAATTTCGACTGGAATTTTATAATGATGAAAAATGAAATGCTCAATCATATTGTAGTATCGACCGGACGCCAAGGTAGATTCAATGCATTGCACGGAAGTATCTGACAATATTCCTTTAAATGAGGTTAACGCCAACATTTTATTCAATATTCAAATAGGATAATCATAGTTATATAATTGTGTTGGGACAAATAATAACCTTCTCAAGACAGGATGTGAAAACAAGACCATATCTAGGTCAGATGACACACTGAAATCCACAAATTGCAATTAGTTCATAAAAAGTTTAAGCGCCGTCTAATTACAGTCAAACGTCCAGTACCAGATATATTCCGTACTTAAATTACTTTCGGTTTACGAACCGCTAAATTAATCTCACTAAAATCGTGACTCAAACGTCTTTAACAATGCTAATAATATAATTTTCTGTTAAGAATGAAGTCATACTCCACTGATATCTTCTTCTGTTATCCCGCGCCAAAAACCGTTCAAGATATCTTTATTAAATTGTGTATTCACAACAACCTTGTTGTGCACTAAAATTCCCCATAGTAAATTAAAAGTTCGGTTAAAAGACATTATTCACAGTGTCTTTTCCTCTAAATCTGGACGTCATGTTAGATATCAATATTTAGTCATTAATTACAATTCCACATATTTTGGTAAGAACCACAGTGACTCTAAAAAAAATTCACCGCCATCAAGACCATTCAGATGTTGGATTTTCTAATTGATAATATCTTTGTTGAATTTGGAGGGGAAGTTTATCAGCAAGTGGTAGGTATACCCATGGGTACCAACTGTGCATCTTTGCTTGCTGATTTGTTTCTCTATTCCTACGAAGCCGATTACATACAGGCACTCGTAAAATCAAATAAACGATTAGTTAGACATTTTAATTTCACTCAAAGGCATGTGTCATCGAGTCTTAAAGGGCTAATCCCGATATTTATTTTGGGAATAAAACTGCTTAATTTTGTGTTAAAATCCCTTAAAATATCCGAGTCAAGGGCCGAGCAACTACTTCAGTATTTATGATACGTTTTCAAACGACTTAAATCCATCAGTCTTCATCTGGAATTTTAGACTGGTGCCTCAAGGTGTATTTTGTGGTATCTGGATAAAACCAAACATTTTTTTATAAAAATAATGTGTAGTTGAAATTTGCCTTTTTTTTATCAAGTACGGCACATGGGTTATTCACTGCATAACCCTCTCCTCAGGTAACCGTAATCGGTAATAATGTCACGCAACGAAACAACTGACCCGAAATCTTAAAAGGGCTACGTGACCGGATAAGCAGTTTTGGCGTTCACATCCAAACGACTCAATATTTTTAGTTGAAATTTTGAGACAAGGTAAATACACCATTACCCTATATTTTCGCGTTTTATTTTCATACATTCTCAGACTTTTATTCTTGAGCCTCTGTTTAATTCGTGATTTTCCCTTTAAGTCACAGAATAATGAACGATCCGATACAGGACGGCGCTCTAAAACGCCCTGTACTCAATTCGCCCTCACAAATTTATCTTCAATAAAATATATATATTTCCTTTATTTGCTGATCAAGCTGGTGCGTTTGCTTGTGTATATGTGTGATGGCTGGAGAGGGTGCGCGTTGTCCACTGTTGACACAGTAAGCCATAAATCAAACTAAAATTTAAGCAAACCGATTTCCGTTTATAGATCTTCTATAGAACTGGATTCATCAGTAATCCATGAAGTAGATACGATGAATCAACTTCCAAATCTTGATGTTAGTTCCTATAACTATGCTGGGATTTATTAACTTAGAAAAGTCGAAACTATTGAAATAATATTACATTATCGTCGACAAATATGAACATTCTGTCTTGCTGTGCATTTAATTATTTGGAAATCGTGTGTAACTTGTGTGTATTTGTTAACTATTGTTGTTGGTGTGAATTATGAATTAGCCGATGATTTCTAGCCACATTATTGTTCAAAACTTAATTTATAGTTTATAACAATGATCCTGGTTTTATCGTAAATATGCAATATGACCTTGATGCAGAAGGAGGGCCTGACAAGGAAAGCTGCCTAGTCGTTCGGATGGGACGAAAAACCGAGGTCCCGTGTACACATTAGAGTGCACGTAAAAGATCCCTTGGCAGTTGGAATTCGATATAAGAGTAGGCCGTAGCGCCGCTGCCCGGTCAAAATTTCCCGCATAGCAAACTGTATGGCGTATGTCCGTCTTCCATTAGCCCAGGTTAGGTGCATAATAGTAGGACGTTAAATCCTATTTCATTCATTCATTCAACCCGTTGATGAAAGGGGGTGCAGTGGTGAACAAATTGCGATTGGCCGATTCCATATCAAGGAAAATTGTATGGTGTACTTTTCTAAAACACGTCTGGATGTTACTTGAGTGAGAAAAAAACAGGTTTTCGAGCGATGAATACGTATCTAGGTAATATTATAGTCCACTTTAAGTGACGCAATATCCCACCAACGCGTTGACCTATTTCTATACATAAGGCAAACCAAACCAGAAAATTCTGTTGCATTTGGTAATTAAACTGGAATACGCAGATCACAATTCTATATAATACAATTACTGTCTATTACTGAGCAATGATAATGAATAGGGAGGCCTAGTCTAAACGTCTCCCAACACAGAGAGAGAGAAAGAGAGAGAGGGAGAGAGCGAGAGAGCGAGGGAGGGAGATAGAAAATTGGGGTTTAACGTCCACTCGACACAAACTAAGTCTACGTATGGTTTTCAAATTTTATTTCAATAATTCGCTAGCGCGTAGGGGTCTTTAGCAGTGGGAGGAAACCGGAGTGCTCACACTAGGGCTAGAAACCACAGCCGCAAGCCAGAGGTGACTGGTCAGCTATTGGTCGAAGCGCGGCACTCTAGCTAGACTACTAGGCCATCCCAACCCCCGTCTCCCAACAACAAGCAACAATTGTATTCTATAGAATTGTGACCAGTAGGCCTATATACCGTATGTGATATTAGGTACTGTAGTTGGTTTTCATTTCCTTGGGGGCTAGCATATAGTGTCATCTTATCACGCTAATATTAATGACAATATATTTAATAAATGACCGTTTTCTTCACCTTTCAACGACAATAAAATTAGATAAAAAGAAGAGGCACCTTAGATGCAATGTTGATATGGTTGATCTTCTCTCATAATTTCTGACTGATGGTTGATAGTAGTACCGGGTGGACCGGTGTTCGGCAAAGTTTATTCTACTGATTGTGGGCTAGGTGTTTTGGATCCTATAAAAGGCTGCTCGGTCTCCTCTATAGGTTTGGTTAATGACATCTCTTCAGTTCTTTTCTTCCTCCAACGGCAAATATATACTATCAAACCAGCAATTAAACAAACTATTGCTAGTAAACTAATAACTATAGGTAACCAAATCTTCAAACTATTTCTACCACTGTTCGAGCTCTCTAAAAATAATCAAACACATCTCCATGCAAATGCTTATATCAAAAATATGGTGTGATTGCCCATGCTTGGCTAATGATTGTGAGTGATGGTTACACGACTCTAAATATCGGTTTTTGTTATATGTACTCAAATTTAATTTCATATAATTATATACAAACCCTGCGGAGCTAATGTATTGGCGTGTATCCGTTCGTAATAATCTGTAATAAAAAAATGTAAACTGAGAGGGGCCGTAATCTGATGTAGGCCTAAAATCAAATGAAATAAAATGGAGTTTAACGTCCTACTGTTCTGCTCCTAAACTGGTTTAATGGCGACGTGGTAATCTGATGCAAAATAACTCCCATTTATATGACTAATTAGAAAACCTCTCGTAATAAAGATATGAATAAATTGTATAAATATGAATATCGTTAGGTCGGGTTACAAATCATGTTACCGGTATAGAATTGGAAAACCTTTAGTTATAAAGATTGAAAAAAAAGTGTACAAGTTAGGTCAGGCTATACAAATCATGTTACCGAATTGGTAAAACACAAATGTTATTAGGTACAAATACATGTAGATCTATATTTGAGGACCAACTATCGAAAAGGTCATAATTGGTATTTCCAATTAGATCAGCGTCCGTTTGCTCAATGATTCACGCATGTCGTTAAGAAATGCTTAATAACTTTTCTCGCCAGCTTCGCAACAACATTCTTGTTGCATACCACCCGATTCAACTGATGTTAGCCCCTTCAAGAGGACTTGGGTTAGTGGTGTTAGCCGCTTCAAGAGGACCTATATTATTAATTTATCATATATATTATTAATTTGGCTTATTGAAGCGGCTAACATTAACACATGGTATTCTCTATGGAGAAACATTGACCAATCAAATTTAATTGAAGGACAACTCTGAGAAATGATTTTTCTGTGGTCACCAAGACCTTCAGATTTAACGAGAAATCGTTTTTCAATTTATGTTCACATTTACGGCAAAAATTTGCCTCATCGGCTTCAC
Source organism: Patella pellucida (assembly GCA_917208275.1). Taxonomy (NCBI): domain Eukaryota; kingdom Metazoa; phylum Mollusca; class Gastropoda; family Patellidae; genus Patella; species Patella pellucida. The sequence goes on along the minus strand of OU795036.1, from coordinate 59,646,130 downwards.
GTAATTGTCGCATGCCCCTAGCATGCCCCTATTAAATTATTGATGTTAAAATTGTCCACGTTAATAATTCATAACTTAAATAATAATTTATTACTCTTTAAAAGGGTTTTTTTTAAATTTCATTTGAGTTTAAGGCTTCCGTGTGCGCGGATGACCTATGTTTTACGCCAAATATATATTTTTCCGTGGCTACCTCACTATGCCCCTAATTAGGGTTAGGGTTAGATCGAGTTTTTTTTATCAACGATAACCGGATTTCCTCTCGATCACTGTGGTCGAAAGCATAGTCTCTCGACTTCGAAAACCCTAAGAGGTCCAAAACGGTGTCCTGGTCGAGGACGGCCACGGGAGGGGGGTGGGGGGAGGCAATATTTTTGGCGCATGCGCACTAAAAATAATTCTTTCGCAATTTGACATATTGGCCTCCGGGGGATGTCCGGCCCAAAAATAATTAAAGGGGCCCCCCCGGAATTTTTTTTTTTTTTTTTTTTTTTTTAAAATCGAACGTCAAAACTTTCCTTTCGTTATGGCCCTGCCGCCCCGAAAATATCTAAGGTTCACTTCCCATAGGGGGCGAAGCTGTGGACTCGAAAGAATTCCGAGGATTGGAGAAGCCATGTTTGCGACACTGCCACGGTCCGATATTGAAGGGTTAGGTCTCATCTTTAATATGAACGTCAAAACTTCCCTTTCGTTATGGCCCTGCCGCCCCCAAAAATCTAAGGTTCACTTCCCATAGGGGCGGAGCTGTGGGTCTAAAAGAATTTCCGACGATTCGAGAATCCATGTTTGTGACACTGCCACGTGTCCGATTTTGAAGGGTTAGGTCTCATCGTTTTATACAATGGTCCTTATGGCCAACGCCATCGATCCCGACCTAAACCTCTCAGATCCGACCCATAGGGGCCGAGATATAGGGTAGCAAACATGGCTCCTCGTTTCGTTCAGTCAAAATATGTTTACCCCAAAACACACATTTTCACCTGTAAACACACAGAAGCACCCACGGGAGGGTTCCGAGTATATCACCCCCGGATAAACGTTGTTTAACCTCGGATTTCACCCCCAGGGACCGAAAGTGGGTGAAATCGCGCTTTTTTCACTAAAAGGCCTCGAAGGCCCACTTTGCCTGACAGGAAATGAATTCTGATGCCATTTCCTGATTCGCAGTGTAGGTGTAGGTCCCTTTTCCGGAGATTTAACCCAGAAAAAGCAGTTGCAGGGGTGTAGCATTTTTTTGGAAATCCACACCGGAAGTGGTAGAGGACTCGGTGTAAACATCCGGAATTTCCGGTCGCTTGAGGTTCGGTTGGGGGGAAATGTGAATTTTTAAGCTATCGTTTTAAAAAAATTATCAGCTCTTTTGCGGAACTTTTCCTCGCGGCTACCCCCCCCCCCCTAAATCATCCCCTGGGAGTCGCGTAGTACCCTTGATAATTCTCTGCGACCACCAGAAGTGGGTCAGATGGCATCACGAAAAGGATTTGACCTTGACCTTGACCTCTGAGGGTCAAACAAAGGTCACCACGCGACTCCCAGGGGTCGATTTAGTTTATAAGACCGCGACCTCAAGGTCGTCAGAATCCACTAGGGACGAAAGAGTTACCTCCCCTTTGCCCACAGTCATTTCTCACGATCAAATTGACTTTCTGAGTGACTTTTTCTCCCTAAAGGTCTTCCGATCGGCCCAAAAGTGCGTAGCCAGGTAGAACGTACCACCATTTGTTCTTCATTTTTTAAAATCGCCAGTCAAAAGTCGCGACCTTGACCTGCTAGGGGCGCCGGAAGTTATGCGGTTTTTGCCCCCTGGAGGTCAAACTAATTAAGATAGAACCCTCGGGTCTTGACCTGTCGACTTATCGTTGTGATCCGCATGACACCAAAAGGTCAAGGTCATATGAAAGGGTCAAGGTCATCCAAAGAACTACATACACGCGTGTTCTGAGGCCTATGTTTCGATCCTAGGGCCACGTGGCATGTCAAAGGTCATAACCTTGGATGGACACATCAATGACCTTTCATATAAGACCTTGACCTTTGATCTGACATTTGACCTTGAGGTTGACAAATTCCCAAAACTTAAGGTACCGTCCGGAAATTCTGCAGAGAGGTCAAGGTCGAGGTCATGGTCACGACCCACAAGGACTTTGACCGGGCAGTCCCCTGGGAGTTGCGTGGTACCCTTGATACTTCTCTGCGACCACCGGAAGTGGGTCAGATGGCATCATGAAGTGAATTTTACCTTGACCTTGACCTCTGAGGGTCAAACCAAGGTCACCACCCGACTCCCAGGGGTCAAATTAGTTTATAAGGCCTCGACCTCAAGGTCGTCAGAATCCACTAGGGACGAAAGAGTTACCTCCCCTTTGCCCACAGTCATTTTTCACCATCAAATTGACTTTCTGCGTGACTTTTTCTTCCTAAAGGTCTTCCGATCGGCCCAAAAGTGCGTGGCCAGGTAGAACGTTCCTCCATTTGTTCTTCATTTTTTAAAATCGCCAGTCAAAAGTCGCGACCTTGACCCGTTAGGGGCGCTAGGAGTTTTTGCGTTTTTTTCCCCTGGAGGCCAAACTAATTAAGATAGAACCCTCGGGTCTTGACCTGTCGACTTACCGTCCTGGCCCGCATGACATCAAAAGGCCAAGTTCATATGAAAGGGTCAAGGTCATCCAAAAAACTACATACACGCGTGTTCCGGGGCCTATGTTTCGATCCCAGGGCCACGTGGCATGTCAAAGGTCATGAACTTGGATGGACACATCAATGACCTTTCATATAAGACCTTGACCTTTGATCTGACATTTGACCTTGAGGTCGAAAAATCCCCCAAACTTTAGGTACCGTCTGGAAATTCTGCAGAGAGGTCGAGGTCATGGTCACGACCCACAAGGACTTTGACCGGGCAGTCCCGGTTGGTCAAGGTCATGACCCTGGCTGAAAAAGTAAACAAATCACCTTTAATCTCACCGAACTTTCACCGAGGTACGCGCATCCCCGTTTGAAACGCCTCGAAGGGTGCCCGGGCGGGTTTCAAGGCTTGGTATTGGATAGGTATATCCACCCCGACAAGTCACTGTGTCATTTCAAAATGGACGCCCGGCGACCGGAAGTAGGCGAAACGGCCCCATGGATTGACGTTTGACCTTGACCTTCAAGGGCCACGTGGCAAAGCTTTAGGGACCGTCCAGAAATCCGCAGAGAGGTCAAGGTCACGACCCATAAGGCATTTGACCGGGTCGTCCATGTGGATCAAGGCCTAAGTTTGCATACAAAAATCGGATTTTGTCTCAGCGGCTCAATTTTTTTACGATCCGTCTGGAAATTTAATACAACCTGCGCATCACCCCCACACAGGCTGTATTAATAAGACAAATCTAAAAAAAATTGAGCCCCTGAACACAAAATCGGGTCTCAGCGGCTGAATTATTATTTCATTCGTCTGAAAAATTAATACAACCTGCGCATCACCCACGCGCAGGTTGTATTACATTTTCACCCACGCGCAGGTTGTAAAAAAGACATATTCCGATTTTTTTACACATCCTCGGGCCGCCAAATCTCGGATCCGGCTTAATTTTCGTACAATTGGTCTGAAACTTTAATACAACCTTCGCGTGGGTGGTCCGAAGATTGTATTAAACTTTCAGAAAAATCGTCACCCCTTCCTCGTGACGGGGGTTTGGATCAGGAGCATTTGACCTTAGCCTTGACCTTTAATGGCCACGTGGCATGGAAAGGGTCATGACCTTGGATGAACATATCAATGACCTTTCATGTTAGCATCTGACATTTGATCTTGAGGTCGACAATTCCCAAAACTTTAGGTACCTTTCAGAGATTCGGCAGAGAGGTCAAGGTCAAGGTCAAGGTCACGAGCCACAAGCCCGTAGTCCGCGACGTCCTGGTGGGTCATGGTCATGACCTAGTCTGACCTCCCCGATATAGTTAAAAGGTCAACTTCAAACTCCCGAACTTTGGGAATTTGACCAAACCGGAAGTTGATGTCCTTGCGGTTACCCCCCCCCCCCAAATCGACCCTTGCACGTCACGTCAGGATTTCGGATTTTTTCTGCGGTCACCGGAAGTGGGTTAAAATTCGAAACAATATTCCATTTTTTGGAAATTTTTCTGAAAATTTGATACAACCAGCGCGTGGGTAATGCACAGTTCGTATTAAATTTTGAGAAAAATCGTCCAAAAATTGAGCCGCTGAGAGAAAATTTGAGTTTTGGGTGCATAAATTCGAGAAGCCATGATTGTCACTCTGCCACGTGCCCGATTTGGGAGAGAGGGGTTCCAACTTTTAATACGACGGAGGGAGTTGTCTGCGCTATCGATTCCGCCCATAAAATCTGGATTCGAACTCATAGGGGCCGAGATATATGGCCGCAAACATGGCCCCTCGTTTTGGGAAACCATGTTTGCCACCCTGCCACGTGCCCGATTTAAGAGAATGGGGGCCCGAGTTTTAATACGACAGAGTGCGTTGTCCGGACTTTTCCGCCCAAAACATCTAGATTCGTGCCATTAGGGGTCGAGATATAGGGCCGCAAACGTAGCTCAGGCTTAACCTAAAAAAAAGTGACTTTTGGTGCAGAGGTTCGGGAAGCAATGTTTGGTCCCCCACCACATCGCTAAAAAAAAGGGCTATTGACTTTCTCAGGGAATATTGCCCAAAACATGTCTTCCGATCGATCCGGAATTCGGTGACCCGATAGATCGACCCCACATTTGTTCTTCATTTTTTTAAAATCGCCCACCAAAAGTCGTGACCTTGACCTGGTAGGGCCCCCGAAAGTAATTCGGTTTTTGCCACCTAAGGGCCATATTCCTGAAGCAACGGCCCGAGAATTAGCTCTAATCAAACGGAACACTGCGAGGAGGATGCCTAAGGGCTAATCTAATAAAGTCGTGAGTACAGATCCGGGCTGTTCGTGTGGGTCCCTCTGGACCCAGATTGGGGGGGGGGGGTCGTCAAGGTCGTCAGATCGGATCAGAACTCGGTGACCTGATAGACCGACACAATATTTGTTCTTCATTTTTAAAAATCGTCAATCAAAAGTCTTCATCTTGATCCGCTGTGGGCCCCGGAATTAATTTTGATTTTTGCCGCTAGCGAGCCCCGGATGAGGTCACGCCCACTAAACTTTGACCTATGGACATGACCTCTTCTCCTGCATGACCTCAGTAGGTCATCTTGAAGGTTAATGGTCATCGATTCATGGGCCGAATTTCTCTCTGAAACAGGGTCTGTACATTTTGCTGGGCGAGGGAGAGAATGGTTGAAGTATCTGCTCTAATAATTGTGTCAATCATTCCTCTGGAATGGGTCGGGCGGGGTCATCTTGAAGGTTCATGGTCATCGATTCATAGGCCGAATTTCGCTCTGAAACAGGGTCTGTACATTTTGCTGGATCGGGCGTATCGATAATCCAACTTAAAACCGGGTCCGTAGCCACGGGGGGGGGGGGTCTAAGCCGCCCCAAAAATCAAATTAGCCCCCCCCCCCCCCCCAAAAAAATATTTTGCTAACAATAATTATTTCTTAGGTGTGTTCTTAGCTCAGCCCCTCCAAAAAATTCTGTGGCCCCCCAAAATTTTAAAAGCTGGCTACGGGCTCGCTTAAAACAGGGCGAAAAGGGGAAAAGTCGATTTTTTAGTTCCCCCTGGAAAAAAACATTTAACTCAGTCCCTTTAGGTAGTAGGTGGATAAAATTTTGAGGGTTCCCGGTAGGGATCCGTGGGGAGGTGTCCATCGAAAATGGGAGCGATCGACCTAGGGTTCTAATTTCAGTAAAAGTATCCGGCAAAACTGGAATTTAGGATAAGTGAGTACCGGATCTACAGACGTTTTCACTTGAATATCCTTCATAACTTTTTCCATTTTGTTACCCTCTGGAAAAGCCCATAACCCAGCCCATAAGGGCGGTGAGCTGACGGTCGGGTGCGTGAACATCCCTTACTCCAGATATTGAATGCTTCTGCTGACAGTAGCGACTTTCCCCCTATAAATACATCCCTATCCCGGATATTCAATGCTTCTGTTGAAAAGAGCGAATTCCCCCTATAAATCCCATCTCTTACTCCAGATATTTAATGCTTCTGCTGAAAACAGCGACTTTCTCCTATACAACGCATCCCTTACTCCAGATATTGAATGCTTCTGCTGACAGTAGCGACTTTCCCCCTATAAAATCCATCCCTTGGTCTGGATATGCAATGCTTCTGTTGAAAAGAGCGACTTTTCCCTATAAAATCCATCCCTTACTCTGGATATGCAATGCTTCTGTTGAAAAGAGCGACCTTTTCCTATAAAACACATCCCTTACTCTGGATATGCAATGCTTCTGTTGAATAGAGCGACTAATTCCCCTGTAAATCCCATTTCTTGCTGACAAGAGGTACCTTCCCCTATAAAACTGTAGCGACTTTCCCCCTATAAAATCCATCCCTTACTCTGGATATTCAATGCCTCTGTTGAAAAGAGCGACTTTCCCCCATAAAACACATCCCTCACTCCGGATATGCAATGCTTCTGTTGAATAGAGCGACTAACTACCTTGTAAAACCCATCCCTTGCTGACAAGAGGTACCTTCCCCTAAAAAAAACCACGCCTGCTTCCCGATTTGATGCTCCTATTGAAGAGACCGACTTTCCCAATGAAACACATACTTTACTCCAGCTTTTAAAACATCCATCCATAAGAAACCCATCCATATCCCTTACTCCATATATTTAATGCTTCTGTTGAATAGAGCCACTTACTGTAGTTTTTAATGCTTTTGCTGAAAAGTGCGACTTTCCCATATAAAATCCATCTCTTACTCCAGATATTTAATGTTTCTGCTGAAAAGAGCGACTTTCTCCTATACAACCCATCCCTTGCTCTAGATATGGAATGCTTATGCTGACAGTAGCGACTTTCCCCCTATAAAATCCATCCCTTATCCAATGCTTCTTTTGAAAAGAGAGACCTTCCCCTGTAACAACCCATCCCTTACTCCGTATATCCAATGCTTCTATTGAAAAGAGCGACTTTCCCCAGTAAAACCTATTCTGTGCTGACAAGGGGTATCGTCCCCTATAAAACTAACTGCTGCTTCCCGATATTTGATGCTCCTATTTAAAAGAGTGACATTCCCCATGAAATGCATACCTTACTCCAGATATTTAAAACATCCATCTTATGAAACCCATCCATATCCCTTACTTCAGATATTTAATGCTTCTGTTCAAAAGAGCAACCTACTGTAGACAGTTAATGCTCCTGCTGAGAGCGACTTTTACCTATACCATCCCTTACGGCATTTGAATGCTTCTACTGACTACTTTCTCCTATAAAAACCACCCCTTACTCCGGGTATTGAATGCTTTTACTGACAAGAGCGACCTTTCCCAATAAAACTCATGCCTTATTTCAGATATTTAATACTTCTGAGCCACTTTCCCCCCTATGCAACCCATCCCTTACTCGGGATGTTTAGTGCTTCTGCTGACAAGAGCGACTTCCCCCTATAAAACCCCATCCCTTACTCCCGATATTGAATGATTCTGTTGAAAAGGGCGAATTTCCCCGATATAACCCATTCCTTGCTCCAGATATTGAATGCTTCTGTTAAAAAGAGCAACTTTCTCCCATGAAAGCATCCCTTACTCAGGATATTTATTGCTTCTGTTGAAAAGAGTGACTTTTCTCTACAAAATCATCCCTTACTCCCGATATTTATTGCTTCTGCTAGCAAGACCGACCTTCCCCTGTGAAACCCATCCCTTGCTCCAGATATTTAATACACCGGTTGAAAAGAGCTATTTGCCACAATAAATCTAACAGAGCGAAAAAAGGAGCAGAATTTTGAGTCGTTGTTCCTCCTCTTCAGTGGTGCAGGACATAAGGCATACTAAGGGACAACATATAATCGTTAGAATGGGACAAAAACGAGGTTCTGTGTACATATTAATGTGCACGTTAAAGAACCCTTGACAGTTGGCATACGAAATAAGAGTAAACCGTAGTGTTGCTGTTAAGGCAAAATTTAAGCTCTAACAGAGCCACTCTTACAGACAAAATCAATCCTTTCTTTAGATATTTAATGTGTGATCTAAGAGAGCGGTATGTTTTGCTGCTAAAACCCATCTCTTCATTCACATATTTAATGTGTACATCTAACAGGTTTCTTATCCAATTTGATCTGATTTTTTGAAAATAAAATGCTGTGTTCACACTGACTTATACTGCTGTGTTCATGCTGACTTATTTTTGCCTACTTACCCCTCATAGAGGTTTTACCCAGGACATTTGATTTATTTTACTCGAACCACTTGGATAGGTTACCTTTACAATTGCTCTGATTTCACCCCCTCCACTTATAATGGAAAATGTTCAACATTCACACATTTTGCTATTTTGAGCTTCAATGATACAAAATACTAACACTTCATTTCCTTTAATAATTTATTTTTAATGTCTAGAGATGTGATTGAGATGTTCTTCCTTTTTAAAGAGTCTGCAGATGGAGGAAAACCCTTCCCCCTCAGTTAGATAGAACTCATATTTTCCTCCTCCTCCTTTTCAGTATTTTCTCTACTTCATATTCTGCAAAATATAATTTTAAGATTTGATATATTTCAATCATTTTGTTTTGTACAGACCACTTTAATAACTTGACATAGTTTGTGAGGTAGGTCTTATAAGCATGAGGTAAACACTATAACCGCAAAAAAACATTAACATGCCTCAATGTCTTTTCCCCCTCCCCCCAAACCACCTTAAAACATTGTCTTCAACAACTATCAATATTTGGTATACATATATAAGATATACAGAGAACAGGGAAATTCAATAGGGATAACCCTGTCATTATCCAAATGAATGTCATCGATTATGAACAAAATAATTTGCTTCTATTAAATTCAAAAAGTATTCGGAAATTTATTTTTAATGTCTAGACTCTAAGACATATTTAAAAGATAGTAAGCTGGCACTGCCAGGCAGGATACGCCCACATTTTCGAGACATGGATAGAGAACAAGCAAAACCAAAAGTGATATTTCCCTCAACCAAAGGCTATAATTCATTAAATTACAATTTAATATGCGCAAATATCGAAAAGAATCAAGATCTTTAGGTTATAAACATGCATTTCAATTTTCAACAAAATCGAATTAAAATTGTGACCTATACTGGGTCCACAACCTTGATATAGCATATTTTAACACTATGAGCGTACAAATGGCGGCCATTTTGTCTGGCAATTATGGTCCGATTTCCTTGAAATTCAAACACAACCTTCCGTATGGTGTAACGGTGATAGAGTCAAGCGTTTTTTTTAAATCGGATAATAATCATGACCTCCAGAGGGACCATAGGCGATTTTTTGGACAATCAGCGGCTATAATTCAGGAAGTTATGATCTGATATGTGCAAATAACGAAAGGAACCAAGATCTTTGGGTTATAACCATGCATTTCAAGTTTCATCAAAATTGAATCAAAATTGTGACCTATACTGGGTCCACAACCTTGATACCATTTTATAACAGTATTCGCATACAAACGGCGGCCATTTTGTATGGCAATTTTGTTCCGAATTTTACCGAAATTCGAACTCAACCTTCCTTAGGGTGTAACGGTGATATAATCAAACGATTTTTTAAATCGGATAATAATTGTGACCTCCAGAGGGACCACAAGCTAAACAAAGAAGATTTTGCGTATAATCAGGGGCCATAATTCAGGAAGTTACAATCCGATATGCGCAAATATCGAAAGGAACCAAGATCTTTGGGTTATAACCATGCATTTCAAGTTTTATCAAAATCGAAAATTAAAATTGTGACCTCTACTGGGTCCACAACCTTGATATACCATTTTTTAAACAGTATTCGCGTACGAATGGCGGCCATTTTGTATGTCAATTTTGGTCCAATTTTTCCGAAATTCGAACTCAACCTTCCTTAGGGCGTAACGGTGATATAATCAAACGATTTTTTTAATCAGATAATAATTGCGACCTCCAGAGGGACCACAAGCTAAACAAAGGCGATTTTGCGTATAATCAGGGGCCATAATTCAGAAAGTTACGATCCGATATGCGCAAATATCGAAAGGAACCAAGATCTTTGGGTTATAACCATGCATTTCAAGTTTCATCTTAAATCGAATTAAAATTGTGATCTCTACAGGGTCCACAGCCTCGATATACCATTTTTTAACAGTATTCGCGTACGAACGGCGGCCATTTTGTATGGTAATTTTGGTCCGATTTTTCCGAAATTTTAACTCAACCTTCCTTAGGGTGTAACGGTGATATAATCGAACGGTTTTTCAAATCGGATAATAATTGTGACCTCCAGAGGTACCACGAGCTAAAATAGGTGATTTTTCGGACAATCAGGGGCCATAATTCAGGAAATTACGTTCAGATAGGCGCAAATATCGAAAGCAACCAAGATCTTTGGGTTATAAACATGCATGTCAAGTTTCATCAAAATCGGTTCAAAATTGTGACCTCTATAGGGTCCACAAGCTAAAAACGTGATTTTTCGTACAATCAGGGGCCATAATCCATGAAGTTTTTATCCGATACATGCCAATATCGAAAGCAGCCGAGATCTTTTGGGGATAAACCTATATTTCAAGTTTTGTCAAAATCCGACAAGAATTGTGACCTGTAGAGAGTCCACAAACAATTGTGGACGGACGTCCGGACGGACGGACGGACGTCCAGACGGACGGACGGACAGACGGACAGGGGCGACGACATAATACGTCCACATGAAAATGTGGGCGTATAAAAATTGTGATTGAGATGTTCTTCCTTTTTAAAGAGTCTGTAGATGGAGGAAAACCCTTCCCCCTCAGTTAGATAGAACTCATAGGAAATGAAGGGCTATATGTACACTACTGACCAATACATATTGGCCATATGAACAGCCCCCACCCCCATATGAATTCCATTCCGATAGCAGCCTCAGTTAACACAAGTAAGGAAGGGACAGTATAAGAATATTTTACCTTTGTTTTTAACTGTGCTGTTTATATCTAAAGTTTCGTCTACAAGGATGCTTTCTACACCTAAAATCATAAAGCCAATCATTAATATTTACAACAAGCGGTTGCCATGCAAGATACGCCCACATTTTGCAAGAGGTGGACAGAGAACAAGCTCAAAAAAAAAGAAGTGATTTTTTTACAATCAGGGGCCATTATCCAGGAATTTACGGTCTGATATGTGTGAATATCTACACAAACCAAGATCTTTGAGATATAAACATATTTTAAGTTTCCTCAAAATCAGATAAGGACAATTTTTGTTCATATCTTTACGGAATTTGAACTTAACCTTTATTAATGTGAAAAGGTGTTATATTAAAACATTTTTTAAAATGGGATACAAATTGTGACTTCTACCGGGTCCACAATCTATTGGAATGATTCTGTAAATTTGGGCATCCAGCCACAGATTGTATGCTATATGTACACTACTGACCAATAAATATTGTCCATATGAACAGCCCCCACACTCATATGAATTAACATTTCGACAGCACCCCTGGTTAACAAAAGTAAGGAAGGGACAGTATAATGTTTTACCTTTGTTTGTAACTGTGCTGTTTCTAAGGTTTCATCTACAAGGATGCTTTCTACACCTAAAATCATAAAGCCAATTATCATTGTAACATGCTTACGGGTAAATCTTGCATTTTGATTGGTCAATTAGACAAGCTAAAAAAAAAAGAAGTGATTTTTCTTACAAAAAGGCCCATAATCCAGGAATTTACGGTCCAATATGCATGAATATCTACACAAACCATGATCTTTGAGATATAAATATATTTTACGTTTCCTCAAAATCAGATAAGGATTTCGTCGGACAGTTTCATTCATATTTTTACGAAATTTGAACTGTTTATGATATATAAATAAATGTAAAGTTTCATCAAAATCGGCCTGCATCGTGTCCCATTTTCATAAAATTCGAACTCAACCATCAATAAAGTGTAACGGTGATATAGTCAAACAGTTTTTTAAATCCGATAAAAATTGTGACCGAGATCTGTGGGTTATTAACATTCATTATAAGTTTAAAGAAAATTGGATAAATATTGGATAAATAGTGTTCACAATCTAATTTAAAAACATGATTTTTCGTACAATATGGGGCCATAATCAATGAAGTTACAGTCCGATATACACCAATATCTAAAGGAACTGAGATCTAGGGTGATCAACATATATTTCAAATTTAGTTGAAATCGGATGAAAATTGTGAGCTGCAGAGTCTTCACACAAACAGTTCTGAATGTGGACTACAAAAAGCATCCAAAACAGTGGCAGGAAGCTTGACCCCACTTTTTGTCGTCCTCAAGGCCGGAATCGAAATTAACAACGCATGATTCGGTGACGGACCTTATGATCTAAAGCGTAGGTTTTAACATGAAAACACAGTCTAGTGAATAGACTCTGGCACTCTAATATGTGCTACTGAACAATAAATAGTTCTTTTTATATCAATATCAAGATCATGTCTTCCATTACAGTCCTCGATACAGTTTACATATATAATTTTATAAACATTTGTAGATTATTGCAGTGTCTGCTGTGCATGTCATGTTATCAAGAAAATATATTTCTCTTGTAGCTGATGGAAGTGTATAACAATACTGTACCTGTGACGGTAGCGATTTGTGAGCCATCATTTGTAATTCTACAAAATAAAACAGACAATGTATATTTCCTTAGTTCAGGATATATTTTCAAACCACTCCATATGTTCAACTTACAAAATATAAAAGTGTAAACAATGGATCTTAAATATGCAAATGGCAACTTTCAAGTTTTGTGTGTGAGAGAGAGAGAGATATGTAACATCCACCCGACACACGCTAGGTGATATCGGGACTAGTATGTGCTTTAATTTTATTTCAATAATTTGCTTGCGCAGGGGTCTTAGATACTACATGTAGATACTGCATGTAGATACTACAAGTAGTTACTACAAGTAGTTACTACAAGTTGCACCGTGAGAACGAGCCTTAAGAGTGTCCACAAGCTAAAACCATGATTTTTCCGACAACAAGGGGCTATAATCCATTAAGTTACGGTCTGATACAAGCCAATATCTAAAGCAGCCAAGGTTTGAGGGATACAACCCAAAATTCAAGTGTTGTCAAAATCGGATGAAAATGGTGACTTGTTGAGTGTCCACAATCAAAATGTGAAAAGATGTACAAACAGGCATGGGAGACAACAATATACGTCCACATGGATATTGTGGGCATAAATAATAAAACCATTTTTACACATAGACTGATAACCACGATAAAATGGGTCTAGGAATAGGAAAAAATACGTGCTAGATTCGATTGGCTAGTTATACATATAAAACTTATGTGTTGATGTTTATATAAATTTACGGAAAGAAACACTGCAAAGATAGTGGGTAAAACAAAATTTACTTACTAAACACAATAATATATGTTCTTGTGCACTTTGTCGATGTATACTCAGGGATTTATTTGTCACTTTGAATCCATCTACTAAACACGAAAAACCAATACCTCTTATTAATAAAAATATATTTACATACCCAAAACCACCAAAACACGAAAATGAAATAAAAGTGTGTTTGCCATCCTACTTTCCTGCTTTATCCAGGTGTATTAAGAGCACTGTATGAAGATTTTACTCTGACTATGGTGCTACTGCCTACTCTTATTTTGAATTCTAACTGTCAAGGGTTCTTTAAAGTTTAACGTGCCGTTCCTTGCCAGCGAACCTCCAAGTAAGTGATTCATCGCTCACTGAACTACCACAGCTATCCACCCAGAAACTTTGACACTATTAACTTAAAAAGACAGTGTGTGTAACAAGTTTATGGTTATAAAAATAAAATATATACACCTCCAGCGCAGCAGTCAGTAGGTTTGAAAGATATGCTTTGGAATTCCTTTGGGTTACTTTCTCCAAATAGATATGGCATTTGACTGATGGGGTCATGGCCCACACAGAACCAAATTTACTCCATATTTATTTGATACAGGTAATTCTGTTATCTAAAATGAATTATTATGAAAAAATAAAATACTTTATGAAAAAACGTTTTTCAAAACACAATAGAATATCTAATCTAGGTGCCATTCAGACCATCATTATTGTTTCATATACAAAAAGACAACAACTTATAAGAGAAGCAATTTGTCAGATCAAATCTTCTTTGCTGTTGACAGGGCAAACTGATTTGGCTTTTTTTGATAGCTACTTTTTTCTTCTCCATTCAATTGATTACAGGCTGGGCCCCACGAAGGCATAGCCTGTAGTGTTTCTGTTAAAATATGAAATATCATAGAATAGAAAGTAATTGATTGAAATTCAGGCAATCTTTCTGTCGCTCAAAAATATTATACCATGTAGGCCTACATATAAATAAATAAAAAAAATATATATATGAGTTTTGTTCGTTAGCACAAAAAGGAGTATGATACCTATCAGTTTGCCTTTGACCGCTTGAGACTCCGACGACTAAATATTTGTCACGAGCGCTACTCCAATGACCCTCCCCCCATCCCGGGGCCACACTTATTATAATACAAACCTTTTCTGCGCCGCATAACTAATTACCTGTAATAACAATTTTTAGAAGATTAATATTTGGAAATTTCTAGTGGCTCACTCTGTCGAGTGGTTCAGATGGGACAAAAAACCAAGGTCCCATGTACACATTTGTGACATTGGCATTTGACGTGTGCCGTGCACGTAAAAGATCCCTCAATCAAGTGGCAGTTTCAATTTGATATAAAGACTAGTACTAGGCTATAGTTTTTAATAAGAGTAGGCCGTAGCTCCGCATCCCGGGCAAATTTTCCCTCATATATAGGCCTATTATGTCATAGCACACTTTATAAGGAGCAGAACAGTAGCACTGACATTAAACCACATTTCATTTCATTTAGGCCAGGCCTACCTCTTCAGTGGGGTGGGGGCCTAGTGGTCTAGACAGTGCCATGCTTCGATCACTAGCTGGCCAGCCACCTCGTGCCATGCTTCGACCACTAGCTGGCCAGCCACCTCTTGCTTGTGGCTGTGGTTTCGAGCCTTGGGTGTGAGTGTATATGTCGTGTGGCATGGAGAGAGGGGCGCCTTCTCAACCTTGTGGGTTTCCTCCGGGCACTCCAGTTTCCTCCCGAAATGACCTTGTTGTGTTGAGTGGACGTTAAACCCCATTTCTCTCTCTCTTACCTCTTCAGTGCAAAAAAGGCACACACAGCAGACCATTCATCCATGACCATTCATTGACAATTGACTTTTCAAAAGTCTAACGACTAACGACAACGTGGCCGGTAATAGCACATTTTATAATTTTGTTCTCTGCAAACCCCTTAATTACATGGAATAAGATGATTATCAATATCAATTAAAAGATGTCGTCAGGTCCTACCTACGTTCCTTAGGCATTCCCCCAAGCGCCATTTTTGCCATTCGGAACCATTCGGCGTACTATTACTCTGTGATTAAAAGGTCGCAATATCTGAAGACAAGCACGAGCGTACAACATGAACTAGGAACTGGCCAAGACGTCATTTCAAAAATTGAACTCGTCTGTCGGTGCGCATTTGTTCAAAGAAAAGCCATGCCAAATTTCAGATTAATCGTACCGGTACTTAAAATGGCGGATCCTTAGCCGGTGCTTGTGTTTGAGAGCATGACTGGGGAACAAGCGAGGGGGAATGGCCATTCCATTAAACTATAATGCCTAGGTATATATGTGCATACCGTCAGGTCCACTGCAATGTAAATTGCAATACAAATAAATATTCGTCATACGTTGAAATGGTTAAATTAACCCTATATAGGCCTATTGGCAACACCCACACACGTCGCACCCTAACTACGAGAACGTAGCTAAAAACATTGAGATATGGGCCTATTGAAACACGGAGGTAGAGAGATGAGGTTTGTTATCTTATCGCATGCACCCACCCACCCCTATCAGGCCTCAACGGCAGTACGGAACAGTAGGCTGGCTACCTGACCGACACTACCAAAACCGGACCGCCTGGACGTGCGTGAAAAAGACCACATAATGATTTTGATTGGTCAAAGTTTCTCCATAGAAAATACACGGTGTTAATGTTAGCCGCTTCAATAAGCCAAATTAATAATATATATGATAAATTAATAATATAGGTCCTCTTGAAGCGGCTAACACCACTAACCCAAGTCCTCTTGAAGCGGCTAACATCAGTTGAATCGGGTGTGCATACATATGAAGTGCATTCACTAGAGCACAAACAAAGTCTTTAACTTCGTACATGACATTGATTTATATAAGCCAATCCCATTTGCGGTGAAATATTGTTGTTGGCGACTTCTCAAACACGTGTTACCATGCTGCCATAAGCAGAACGCTCAATATTGTGTATGCACACCCGATGCAACTGAGGTATACCCTATTCAATAAGCCTCTATGATTCAGCTCCATCCGGTTGAGCAGGGGAACTATTATAAAATAATAATAATTATGATTGAGGTTGGTCTATTCAGTAGGATAAAATAATAATACCATAGCATCATGTACATACGCATTAGCCAATCAGGTTTCATGTCTACGTCATCAAAGTCTAAAGAAGAAGGTTGGTAGTTTTAGGCGCGATTCGACATCTTGGACAAGAATTAGTTATTTTTACTCTGTGACTCGGGCCTATGAATTTACCGTTACGATGTCGCCAACGAAACAAGTTTCTGCTACTCCTACACCTATACTGCCACAATCAGAGGTAAGATTCTAAATACTTTTCACGGATCAAGATTCTAAAAATAGACTTGAACAAGGTAGGCCTCCGGACTAGCCTATTTCTTAATATTTTTATTTCTAGATTTATTTGAGTCTAGTCCTATGCCTTCTTTGACCCCAAACGGGTTTTTAGCTGGTGAGGTCTAGCTTTTTTTTAGTATTACATTTTTAAAATATTGTCCCGAGTTTGCTTTTTCTTTTTATCAAATCGACAACTCTTGTCCGCTGTGCCGATAATCGATCTAAGGATGGTATCGAGTGCGCCCTTGTACTTCTTTTTGAATTTAAAACTGACCTTGTTCTAGAAATAAGGTTATGCTCCAGCTTATAAACATTATATAAAACCCATTCCGCTATGGTTAACCTATGCAATATATTTGTTAAAGAAAGGCCAGCTGAGTTTTCGTCAAGGTCGCTGAGATGTTAACAAGGTTAGGCCTAGAGGGGGAGAGAGAGAAATATGGGGTTTAAGTTACTACTCAAGTCTCAATACTAGCCTAGAGTAGGCCAAGGTCATTTCGGCACTAACATTATAATTATAAACATGCATGACTTTAATTTTATTTCAACAATTCGCTTGCGCGTAGGGGTCTTTAGCATTGGGAGGAACCAAGAGAAAACCCACGAGGTGGGACAGGCGACCCAACTCCTTCAAGTCCTTGCCACGTACAACCGAGGATTCGAAACCATGCCATTTGACTCAATGATGACAGGTCTTAGGCTTAATACAGCGCGCACTTGCCATTGTTGGCGAGATTGAAGGTTGGGGTTAGGCCTAAGGCAGGAGTAGGCCTATACATATTTTTTGTTTCTGCAGGCCTTTCTAATATTAAAACGCAATAAAACAGGAATAGGCCTATTTATGCCAGGGGACGGAATATATCGACCTCTTCGCCCATGAATAAATCATTGGAATTTGTACATCTGGGGGATGCTGAGGGGTTTCGGCATTCAAGGAAAATATGAAATGTTGCGCACGAGCAAAATTTCTTCGTTGATCATCGGACATCGATGCATTGGTCATATATCAAGTCCACAATAATTTTTTCACGGGGGCATTTACCAACAAGAACTGTATGGAAGAGATGGGGTCCAGTTGAAATAACTTAACAAGTAATATGGACATTAAGATCGCATCTCATTAGCATTAACTGGCGTTATGTCACTTTATAATTTAACGCTGATGCTATTGCGACGTCATCAAATGTTCGGATGGGACGAAAAACCGAGGTCCCGTGTAGACATTGGAGTGCACGTAAAAGATCCCTTGGCAGTTGGAATTCGATATAAGAGTAGGCCGTAGCGCCGCTGCCCGGGCAAAAACCCCCTCCTAGCACACTGTATGGCGTATGCCCGTCTTCCATTAGCCCAGGTTAGGTGCATAAAAGTAGGACGTTAAAAGCTATTTTATTCATTCATTCAACCCGTTGATGAAAGGGGGTGCAGTGGTGAACAGATTGTGATTGGCCGATTCCATATCAAGGAAAATTGTATGGTGTACTTTTCTAAAACACGTCTGGATGTTACTTGAGTGAGAAAAAAACAGGTTTTCGAGCGATGAATACGTATCTAGGTAATATTATAGTCCACTTTAGGTGACGCAATATCCCACCAACGCGTTGACCTATTTCTATACATTTTGTGCTGACAGTGTGTGTAGTAAATCAATGCACGAGTAGTGTTAAATGACAGTATTTAACTGTCTTGGGCTATCATAATCACATAAAGTTTAAAACAATCATTCCCCTTGTTAGTGATGCGGAAGGAGGGCCCGACAAGGACAGCTGCCTAGTCGTTCGGATGGGACGAAAAACCGAGGTCCCGTGTAGACATTGGAGTGCACGTAAAAGATCCCTTGGCAGTTGGAATTCGATATAAGAGTAGGCCGTAGCGCCGCTGCCCGGGCAAAAAACCCCTCCTAGCGCACTGTATGGCGTATGCCCGTCTTCCATTAGCCCAGGTTAGGTGCATAATAGTAGGACGTTAAACCCCATCTCATTCATTCATAAAACAATCAACAGCTATAGCATATGCCTGTGGTAAACACGATTAAATTAAACATGCATTCAAAACATACCAAGTGGTGATGGGGGTTTAATCTATTTTAATATTAATAAGTGTGAATTTCAGTATCAAAGAAAACACGTATCAATAAAATAGATAACTATATATATAATTTAAATTCATTACACAATAACTAAGAAGGGACTATTCCCTTTTAACTAATATCTAGGCTAATAATATAATATATGTAATACGTGTATTTTTACTGTCTGGTTTTTAAATGGTATATTGAACTCTTTTTAACCAGACGTCTGCTTCTCGCCTCTATATATAGAATTGAATGTCTCGCCATCATCGCCTTATTTGGAGCGTCTAAGGTCTAGGAATGTCATAGTACCCTTTGAACAACTAGTGTAATATGACTAGTAATGTCCTGGACTGGAATATATGCTACGTGTCTACACGTCTTTTTTTTGTGTGTGTCTATTTTTTAATTTAATCTGTAATTCATCCTATAATTGACAAACTAGTGCGTTACATTGTAGTTATTTTAGTTTATTTCGGATGTAAATGTGTACATTCATGTATGTCTAATTTAATTGTAATAAATAAAAGTGATTTTAATTTTGCACGTTACACTTATATTACTTCACAAGTTTGT
This sequence comes from Patella pellucida, assembly GCA_917208275.1. Lineage (NCBI taxonomy): Eukaryota > Metazoa > Mollusca > Gastropoda > Patellidae > Patella > Patella pellucida. Next base: position 59,626,672 of record OU795036.1, on the reverse strand, counting down.
TATAGTTAATACGACATCGTTCATAGATTGATTATTATTGATCATAGATACAGTTTGTCTACGATATCACCCCAGGTGGAAGTGGACGTTAAACCCCAGAAACGAACGAACGATATAAACTTGAGTTAATCTAGCCTAGTTGAGGGCGTAGAATATTTTGGGCGTGTCTGTCTAAATTGTCTCAGATGCACTGAAATTAATCCTAATTTTAAAAAAAAATCCTTGAGGAAAACACTCCAGGCACTCAAGTGCGCGGAGTACATACTACTATACGATCCGCGGTAAGTACGAACAATTTTAACAAACAACAATGGGACCCCCTCACAGTTGGTATTTCCCGGACCCTCACAAGGTTGGGGGGGATGTTTGGTGGCGTGTCTGTTAGGAGTATTCCACCGCAGTGGTTATTCATGAACACCGTGTTGTTACTTAACAACTTCCAAGCAGTTTAGGGTGTAATGTAGCCTATTTGGTGGCATTGTCGTGGTGCGGTGCAATTTACTAGCAAATTGATATGGCCCAATACACCAGTACTGGGGCTAGAACCGAAGTTTTCATCACATAAGAGGGCATTGTTGGAAATCAAGAATGTCCTTGCTTGCCTAGCAACTCTTGGTGATATGTTTCATTCTGTGGATACATTCAACCATAACATATATTGTTTTATGTATTTCATGAATTTGGTTCCTTTATTTCTGGGGGTTGGGATGGCCTAGTGGTCTAGAGTGCCGCGCTTCGACCTCTAGCTGGTCGGCCACCTCTTGCTTGCGTCTGTGGCTTCGAGCCCTGGTGTGAGCGTATGCTGCATGGAGATAGAGGCGCCTTCTCAACCTCGTGGGTTTCCTCCGGGCACTCCGATTTCATCCCACTGCTAAAGACCCCTACGCGCAAGCGAATTATTGAAATAAAATTAAACCATATGTTAGTCCCGAAATGACCTAGTTGTGTTAAGTGGACGTTAAACCCCATTTCTCTCTCTCTCTCTCTCTCCTTTATTTTTGTTGTGCTAGTTATGCAGCAGACACTTGCTGATTCTATAAGAACAACACCTGTGCCCATGCCCAACTTCCATAACAAAACAATGGTATGTTGTACATGTACCTATTGCGATTGTGGGTGACGAAGGGCAGAAATGTTTTATTTTGATAAATAGGCTTAAGAATTATAGCCACTTATAATATCGGGTTTACCCAAGTTTGTTCACGCTAATCATTTAGATTTATCTGAATAGTTATCATAGTTACCTTCGTCAAAGACATAAACAAAGTATCATTATAGACTATTCAATTTAATAATATGTGTGGAAAGAGCGTGAACAAAACATGATCTCGAGGTAAAGGGCGCGACAGTTTTATTACAACAAAGAACAACACTCAACAAAATTTGATCTATGTCGAATTTGACCCCATTTAGTGAGTCTTCCGCATATTGATTTCAGTCTATACGGCACTACAATATCAGTAAAAATTGGTTGTCAGGCAACGAAACATACGCCCACAGCAGCTAAAACGTCCGGGCAGTTGACAGTGGTTCCCTCATAATTGTGTGTAATTTGTGGGTGGGGGCATTCAATTCATACAGATCAGAGGAAAACTTTTGTCGTCAAAGCGTTCACAAGGTTCAGAACACCAAAAGAAATTAACGGAAATTAATTGACATTAAACAGGCTAATGTAAACTTACTGATGTAATCAAACATATTATATCAATTTCAAAACAATCAGATGATAAATGTAGTTTTAGAGTGTTCACAAGATGGACATATGTACGGACGGGGGCGACGGCGATATACAACCTCACTTTTATGTGAACCTATATAAATGAAGCAAATATAGCCAGCATTTCCGCGTGAACATATTAATAATAGTGCTCATGATTGTTTCACCCGTCTGGTTCAACACCGTATCCGCGTTGGTTGCTTGCCTGTAATAATTCAGATCGGGTTTCTGTTTTATTGGTTAATAATATTAGCAATCATGTAAATACTTCAATATAAATCAGGCGTATCTTTTATACCGAACTTTTAATTCACTCAAAAACACGTCCTGTTTGTTTTTAAATCTATAAATTGTGTTTAGCATCGCTTTTAGTTTATGTAAATTAATTTTCATTTAGACCTTAAGGTTATACCACCGGAAAATGTTGGATAAAAGATTTCCGCTTTGAACATCCTAAAAGATCTGGCTATATAACGCAATTTCATTCAAATTTAACAATTGACAAATCGAATAAAGTTCCCACCTTCAGTATGATGGATATCCGTTCGAATAAAACTACTCATTAATTTTGATCCTGAATTAATACCATGTCTAATATGCAAATATGTTTTAGATATTTTGGGGAACATGTAGTCCCCAAATGAGAAATGGAATAGTGTTCTACATGGAGTAACATACCTAGCCTGGTGTATGACTCATGCCCGATCTTTATGTAACAAACAAGGACAGATCCGACACAGGGCCACATGCTAAAATGCCCTGTACTCAATTCACCTTCACAGATTGGTTTAACTTCAACAACATATATCTATTTCTTGTCTTTGCGGGCAAAGGTGGTGCGTTTGCTTGTGTATGTGTGTGATGGGGGTGAGGGTGCGCTTTTTCTACTGTTGACACTAAAATGAAAGTAAAATTAGTAAACAAACCGATTTCCGTTTCTGGAGCTTGTATAGGACTTGGTCCATCAGTAATCCATAAATAAGATTCGATCAACCAGCTTCAATACTTTATTTTAGCTCCTTTAAAATAACATTCATGGGAATGCTTTTGTTAACTTAGAAAAATCCCAACACAATCCAATTAAAATATATATCTATATTTCGTTTCGTTTTTTATAAAATTGGATCTGTGTTTTCGTCCCAACATTGAAATATTATCGTTGTCAAATATAATCTTTCTGTCTTGTTACGTATACAATTAAATTATTTAATTTTTTAGGCAGTTGATGTTCTTTTGACTTAAAATGTCGAAATTGTATACAACTCTTGTCTATTCATGAAATGGGGATCGCGGTGGCTAAGTGGATAAGGCGCTGGTTCGCTGAGAGTGAGTCGATGTCGTGATGAATGGACGTGTTGTTCTGCGCGCTCTCGTGTTTACAGTCGATACTGCGTTTATTTATCCGATCATTGGATATTAGTGCATTATCTTATCTCCTTGTTCAATATTCATTATGTGTTCTATAATCAAAGATTCTACAATTCGTGTCGAGAATGACCAGAATATTAAAGCCGGTGATTTGATAGATGAAATAGAAAAGGTTACTGGATTTATGTCAGTTGTAGCGTGTGTTCCCATGTATGGATATTTTGAAGTTAGTTTTGATGATGTTGACAAAATAGGATTATTAACACCACAGGAAATTACTATAGACGGTAAGGCAGTTAATTATAGTATACTGGGATCTAAAATTCGTATTGTTTCGTTTATGCACATTCCGCATTATATCGAAGATTTTGAAATATATGACAAACTAGAATCATGGGGTGTTGAAGCTAGAAGTGAAATTAGACGTAGACACTTCACTCATGGAGAAAGGAAGATTCCCGATGGAACTAGATATTTAAAAGTTCTATTTCCCCCCAATATTAGTAGTCTACCATATGCCACTAAGTTTGATGGAAGAAGTTTTAATATCAAACATGACAACCAGACCCGTGTTTGTTTTTATTGTTTAAGTAAAGACCATGAAATTAAAGACTGTCCAAACAATTGTTGTCACAAGTGCGAACAACCAGGTCACTACAAAGCAAAGTGTACACAGACTCTTTGTCCAGATTGTGAACACTACTCATGGCGATGCGACTGTCAGACAAGAGTTAAAAACAACCAAGATACTTTAATCACAAGCCATAGTGAACATTCGCCCGCTGAAGAAATTATGTCAATTAATAACAACATCATCGACGCACAAGTAGCTGAAACCACAAATATTGACATCGAAATTATGAGCCCTCCCATTGAACGCGGTAAGGATGACGAAATAACGGAAGATAATGCAACCCTAAGCGAAGAATTTTCTGCAACTACTGAAATTACTACAGATGTATTTGAAAACACATCAATAACAGATGTTCCTCTTTCAGGTGAACTAATTAACCAGAATCGTAATGATGAAGCGTATCAAATCGTCCAACACAAACGCAACACACGGTCACAATATCGAGCAAGTTTATTGTCGAAACCAGCAAGCCTCAAAAGATTCGAAGAACTGTCTAAATACCGCCTTAATGTAAAAGACCCTAAAAACAAACGCCAGCTTTCAACGTCATCACAAGAATCCGAGTCCAAAAGACAGACAGTTACAACTCAAGATCCACGTGCCTAAAGCAATGCCTGTATTAAATTTACCGTTACCCGATCCACCCCTCGCATAAACACTCATAATAATGATAAAATTTGCTAACTTTAACACGAACGGCCTCCGAAATATTGAAAAAATTAAAAACCTTTTTGCATTATTTACTTTCTTCAACTTTGATATTATTTTATTACAGGAAACCTTTTGGGATATAACCATTGTCGATTTATGCAGTAAACTGTGGAAAGGCCAACTTTACTACAGCAACTCGAATAATAAGAGGCGGGGGGTCGCAATACTGCTTAATAATAAATTCAAATGTAAATTCAATAATCAAGTAAATGATGTTGATGGTCGAATTGTTAATATAAATATTACTGTTAACGATATACCTCTGTCTATATACTCTGTATATGCACCCAATAACTATCAGAAAAGAATTGAGTTTTTTAATGATTTATCCAGCGGTATTGATGCCTCACAAAACAATGTAATAGCTGGCGATTTTAATGATGTTATAGACAGAGATTTAGACAGGGGTGTAAATATGACATCTATTAATTCAAGCTCCGTTTCTTTTAAAGACTTTATGAATAACAATTATTTAATTGATGTGTGGAGAGATAAAAATCCAACTAAACAAGTATTTACACGCACTGCTACTCGGAATAACTTACTAAAAATGAGTAGATTAGATTATATTTTTATTAGTAGATCTCTCATGCCTTATTGTATGCATGCTTTTATTCAAACCACAAGTTTTAGTGATCATAATTTTGTTATATGTAACATGAATGTCGAAACAATTGAACGCGGCCCGGGAATGTGGGTCTTAAATAATAGTTTGTTAAATAATCCCGAATATATATCACGTATTACTAATGTAATCAACAAAAACCTAACGTCTACTTTATATAAAACCGAACCTTTGATTTGGTGGGATAATTTAAAATATGCTATTAGAAAAGAGTCCATTTCATTTTCACGTAAAATAAACAAACACGATAAAAATGAATATTGGCAGACTAATAATAAACTGATAAATTTACAAGGCAAAATAGCCAAAGGTATTTATGTAGATCCGATTTTAATTCAAGATTTAGAAAATAAGATAGCAGAATATGAACAAAATAAATGTAGAGGAGCAATTATAAGATCAAAATCCAGAGACGCTTTAGAATCTGATAAATGTACATCTTATTTTCTAAATCTTGAAAAGAAAAATCAAGAGAATAATTTAATTAAATGTGTTTTTGATAAAGACAATAACCTTATACATGATCCTGGTGATGTTATTTATACATGTTGTGAATATTATGAAAAATTGTATACAGCTGATTTAGCGATCGACTCTGATGAGCAGACGACACTTTGTAGCTATGCCTCAAGTAGACTGAGCGATAACGATAGCCAGTCATGTGATCGGCCGATCACACCTTCAGAAGTTTATACAGCACTTAACGGTATGAAACGAGGCAAGTCCCCGGGTAGTGACGGATTAACCGTTACTTGGTATTTACGCATGTGGGATGTGATAGGCCCTATTTATTCATATATTTTAAATCATATAATTAATGTTCAATCCTTATCTCGCACAATGAGATATGGGGTTATCTCCTTATTTTATAAATTGAAAGGTGATAAGCGAGATCTAAAGAATTTTAGACCCATTAACTTGTTGAATGTCGATTACAAGATTTATTCTCGAATTTTAGCTCTAAGACTACGGTCAGTAATTAGTACACTTATCTCGCCTGATCAGTCATGTGTTCCAGGTCGAGATATTGCCAGTAACATCGCCTCAATTAGAGATGTTTTAGATTTTGTAGATTTTGAAAACATTCCATGTTATTTATTAAAATTAGATTTCCTTAAGGCATTCGATAGGGTGTCTCATTCCTATATTATTGCTGTTTTAAAACACTTCAACTTTGGAACTAATTTTATTAACCATGTTAAAACATTATACACTGATGTACGTAGTTGTGTTAAAATCAATGGCCATTTGTCACGCTCTTTTCCCGTTACTAGGTCCGTCAGACAGGGCTGTCCATTGTCTGCATTATTGTATGTCCTTACGGCAGAACCTCTAAACGCCCTCATCAAATCCAACACTAACATTACTGGTATTTCAATACCTGGCTCTCCCACCCCATCTCTTTTATACCAGCATGCTGATGACTGTACCCTCACCCTAGCTAACACTGATTCGATTATTAATACATTCTCCCAGCTTGACCTTTATTGTAAAATTTCCGGCTCTAGAATAAATGTTGAAAAATCCGAACTTTTACCTGCAGGCTCTGTTAAATATAATAATGTAACTCTAACTGTAGATGTTAAAGTCATACATGACTGTATCGAGATTTTAGGAATATATTTAGGGCCAAATCTTACTGCCTGTACACATAGAAACTGGGATCACAAATTGTCTAAAATTAAAAATATTTTAAATATGTGGTCTCAAAGACACCTTACTTTAATGGGAAAATCTATTGTTATTAATATGTTATGTATGTCAATTTTGTGGTATCCATTAAGAATCTTAAACATACCGGATTACATTGTCAATGAGATCGAATCAGCTATTAAGAATTTCTTGTGGTTTGGTAAAAGAAACTTAATAAAAAGTTCCACTATTCTTGGCACTCATACCCAAGGAGGCTTAAATATCCCAAAAATAATTTTAAGACAAGATGCTTTTAGACTCGTCTGGCTAAGAAGATATATTGATATTTCTTATAATGCTGTATGGAAACATTTGTTGAATTATTTTTTAAAATCATATTATGAAATGAATTTAGATATAGAAGTATTTTCTATGAAATGTTTTAAAGGTGGTCTTAAAAATATACCCAGCTTTTATAGAGCTTTGTTAATTGCCTGGAATAATATTAATAATGACACTCGTATAATGCCTACTAGATATAACGATATTTTAAACCAGCCTTTGTTTGATAATCCACATATTCTATATAATGGTAAAACTATACATTTTGATTATTATATATTGCATAAGATTGTAAAAATTGCTGACATATGTTATTGTGTAATACCTGGTATTCTCCCTTTAACACATATACTAGGTTTGTTTGATTGTGATGATGAAGACTTTAATTATGACAAAATTGAAAAATGTTTTAAAATTATTTGTTCGTCTATACCTTCAGCGTGGTTAAATATTATTGATACCGAAAGCCACGTGATTCATAACGAAATATATTTATGTATCCCCTATGGAGAAAGAACTCTGCCAGTTGAAAATTGTAAATCTAAAACTTTTTATACTATATTAAGAGACAAATTCTATCAGAAAGCTACTAGTGAATTATTTTGGGTTCAGTTACACTTTAATATAGTATGGAAAGATGTTTGGGCATCTATTTTCTGTTATTTCAAAAGCAATGAATGTATTGAAAATGACTTTAGAATTGTACATAATATTATATACACCAATGAGAAATTATATAAATATAGACTTATAGATGAACCATTTTGTACTCTCTGTAAAAGACGACAAATTGAAGATATGAACCACTTGTTCTTAACCTGTTCTAGTAATATAACATTTCGTGAATATTTAAGATCTAGTCTAATAGATTTTTATCCTAAAGGATTCAGCCTATCTGAGTTTCACCATCTTATTCTGTTTGGTACCAAATATATTAAGGGGAGTAAAAAGAACAATATACTTATTCTCCTACTCTCTTTTGCTCGCTTAGCCATAATAAAGCGCCGAAATATGTTTGTAAAAACTGGGAAATTAATAGATGTACTCAAATTATTCATTAAATGTATCGAATCTCATTTTCAATATCTTCTGTTCCATTATAAAGAAAATCACTTTAGAGAACTGTTCGTGACATCTAATGTATTACGTATTGAGAATAATGAAGTTAAATTACACCTTAATCCCTAAAAACAAAAGGAATCGAATGGTCCATTATAACTTATTTATAAATATATTACTATGTTCTTTATTGTAAAAGGTTATGTATAGATGTACAGATAAACATGACATGTTAATATTATAATCATTTAAACCTGTTTATACGATATCCTTCGACGCCCTAACCTGCCTCGAGAATTTTCGGTTTCGCTCTCTTGAGGTCAAAGGGGTTCGAAAGTATTTGAAATAGATTTGTTTTTACTTTTTGGTTTAGAGCGAAACCTTTACAATTTCGAATGACGCTTTCCAACACAAATCACATATTGACTTTATAACTATATTATTACTTATCACAGGTAGCTTTTAATGAAATAATAAATTGATATATTTGTACTAATATATCAACTTAAAAATATGATTTTATTTCAAATGTATGTAGAAAAGTGTGTGATTGCGTGTGTGTGACTGCGTGTGTGACTGGGTGGGGTGGGGTATATTTATATATCCAACTTTTAAACTGTACATATCCTGTGAAATTACTTTTGTAGAATGAAAATAGAGTAATGTATTTTGTATATTGTATATTGTATGAATAAATATATTTAAAAAAAAAAAAAAAAAGGCGCTGGTTCGCTAGCCTGGAGGTTGGGTGTTCGATCCCTGCATTGGCCGAGAAAGTTCATCTCGATTTCGACGTGATTTCCCCTTGTCAGTGATGCAGAAGGAGGGCCTGACAAGGACAGCTGCCTAGTCGTTCGGATGGGACGAAAAACCGAGGTCCCGTGTACACATTGGAGTGCACGTAAAAGATCCCTTGGCAGTTGGAATTCGATATAAGAGTAGGCCGTAGCGCCGCTGCCCTGGCAAAATTTCCCTCATAGCACACTGTATGGCGTATGTCTTCAATTAGTTCAGTTTAAGTGCATAACAGTAGGACGTTAAACCCCATTTCATTCATTCATTCTATTCATGAACTATTTTGTTGGTATGTATTAGTCGATTAAATAGCCACATATTGTTCAAAACATTGTTTGTTTTTCTGAACTTAATTTATAGTATATAAATAGGACTGGTTTTATATCGTAAACCAGTTGATGAAAGGGGTGTACTGGTGAACAGATTGTGATTGGTCTATTCCACATCAAGGTCAATTGTATTTTGATAAAATATCTTACATGATCAGTGACACATCTTACATCTTATAAGTATAAAAATAGACAACCTCGCCCTCTTCTTCGCTCTATGTCTAATCACAGCAAATCGGAAGAAAAAACGATTAACGACTGGCAAAGATCCCCAATGCATTATTGATTGTAAATAGGCAATCAAGTTATATAACAAGGCCAAAACACACAAATTACATTAGTAAATTTGTAATCTCAATAAAATTAGTTTCAGAAAATATAACGGCAGTTATCGATTGTTTACTTAAGTATCTCATTAAATTAAAATTAATCTTAACTGCCTTATCTAAATATTATCTAATAAATTTAACGACAATGAAATACATACATTATATATATCAGTTTATTATCTAATGAATTTCACAGATTATATGTAAAACCACTATCAAACTTAAATCAGTCTCAGTCATCCAAATTACATTGTATATCTAATAGATTTCACAGCACCCGTTAAGTCACGAGATTGAATCTTGGTGAATCGATATACAGCTAGAAGCAATAAACAGCTGTTGTGCAATTGTTGTCCAACTAATGGTTTTTCCAAATGGAAATAAAATGCCGGAATTTACCTACTGATGGATCATCATGCCACCCAATACATGTATATTTGGTACTACCCCGAGAGTACCAGGCATATGACGAATTATTATTATTATTTTTAAGTTGATGTGGTAGGGACCATTTTTTTTTACAAAAAGATATTGAAGGGAAAATGCAATGAACACCGTGGTATACTACACTTTTTAAAGTTAAATCTACCAAAACAGCCTAATAATTACGTATATCAATATTATTTCAAGTACATGTAGATTTTTTAAAACGATTAGACCAATACATTATGGAACGTGAGTTGAAGCTTTTAGACCAGGAGCCCGGGGGGTTCAACCTAGCTGAAAAGCTAACCAATTTCTATATGTGCCACTAGGTTCCCTAGGGGTCACTGTCACAGGATATGAACGTCTGCCGCGCCCGTTGTGGTGGGTGTGGTCATGAGGGGCAAATAAATAGACCCCAAAAATAGGCTAGACTAGCTCATTTACTAACCACGTGAAACTTGTTGCAAAATGTTCGGCATACCAACGTGTATCAAGAATTACCGATGCCAGACATTTTCAGTGGTGGGGTACCCCCGCCAGACGTCACTAATGCCCTCCTCAAAACTAAGCTAGACTAGCTCATTTACTAACCGCATGAAATTTGTTGCAAAATGTTCAGCATATCCACATGTATCAAGAATCACCGATGCCAGACATTTTCAGTGGTGGGGTACCCCCGCCAGACGTCCCTAAATGCCCTACCCTAGAAGCTAAGCTAGACTAGCTCATTTACTAACCGCATAAAACTTGTTGCAAAATGTTCAGAATGTCCACATGTATCAAGAATCACCGATGCCAGACATTTTCAGTGGTGGGGTACCCCCGCCAGACGTCCCTGAATGCCCTACCCTAAAACCTAAGCTAGACTAGCTCATTTACTAACCGCATAAAATTTGTTGCAAAATGTTCAGCATATCCACATGTATCAAGAATCACCGATGCCAGACATTTTAAGTGTTGGGGTACCCCCACCAGACGTCCCCAAATGACCACACCCCAAAAGCTAAGCTAGACTAGCTCATTTACTAACCGCATAAAATTTGTTGCAAAATGTTCAGCATATCCACATGTATCAAGAATCACCGATGCCAGACATTTTCAGTGGTGGGGTACCCCCGCCAGACGTCCCCAAATGACCACACCCCAAAAGCTAAGCCAGACTAGCTCATTTACTAACCGCATAAAACTTGTTGCAAAATGTTCAGCATACCAACATGTATCAAGAATTACCGATGCCAGACCTTTTCAGTGGTGGGGTACCCCCGCCAGACGTCCCTAAATGACCACACCCCAAAAGCTAAGCCAGGCTAGCTCATTTACTAACCGCATAAAACTCGTTGCAAAATGTCCAGCATACCAACATGTATCAAGAATTACTGATGCCAGACATTTTCAGTGGTGGGGTACCCCCGCCAGACGTCCCCAAATGACCACATCCCAAAAGCTAAGCCAGACTAGCTAATTTACTAACCGCATAACACTTGTTGCAAAATGTTCAGCATACCAACATGTATCAAGAATTACTGATGCCAGACATTTTCAGTGGTGGGGTACCCCCGCCAGACGTCCGCAAATGACCACACCCCAAAAGCTAAGCCAGGCTAGCTCATTTACTCACCGCATGAAACTTATTGCAAAATGTTCAGCAGATTCCTATGTATCACACATGACCACCTTCAGACTCTTTCAGTGGTGGGGAACCCCCGCTAGATGTCCGCAATCATCCTACCCCCAAAAGCTGAGTAAAGGGCAACTAGCTTATTTACTAAACGCATGATAAACGCATTATATTAAATTGTTAATAAATTGGTTAATTTTTAAGTTTAATTAGTTTTTCTTGTTCTCTTGTTATTCGATTTGAATTTGAATTTAAAATACCATAGAACCTGGTCCAAACTCTTCTAGCTTGCGCATTCTAAATATGGAGCAGTGTAATATATATTATATATATTTCTTATACAATACACCATGGAACAGATAATAATTGGGTTACAATTTATTGTCTTTGAGAAATTGATGAAAGGATTCTCTTCAACAAAGAATTATTCTGTTGGTCACATTCCTAAACTTAAATTAGACTGATTTCTAAATAGTCTCAGCTACTGTATTAGTAAATGCAGGAGGACTGCACTACACGCAAAACAAAAAATCTACAAGATAAACCTGCGGACAAGACAGAAAATAGACATTGCAAAAACTAAACAATTATCAAATCAAGTGAATGGATCCGGGGGCCAGCCGTAAGCGTCCACTGCGCTGTACAGTCCCGGGCCTGTCTTGGTACAGGCTTCACTAAAATGATTTACATAAAAGACGTAACAAAAAAATGCGACCGATCTTGTGAGTGGTCGTCTCTTCAATGGCGATAGTCAGCCAATCGACGTCAGGTGTTAGAACGTCAAATAATTTTAACAATAAGGGCGATAATCCGGACAGATACGTAGAATAAAAGTAAGTATTTCTATATTTTTTTTTTATCATTATCGCAATTTAATACCACAATATGTGTCATATTAGGCGTAATTTTTAGGTTGAAATAGGCAATATCACTTATGGGGGGTTATTACTGTCTATGTTTAGTATCTTTAGTATCAAAATAACGGATTTCTTATTTTTTGTTTGTGCTTTATCAGCATTGAAAATATGTATCTGAAGCTTCTGTTAATAGATTGAACAAATCTCGAGATACATTAACAATGATGATTATGTTAATGATCTTATTAAATTGTGCATTAATTGATTAATTATTTTATTAAATATCTTAAAACCCCTAGTCTACCTTCCAGGGTATCTAGACCAATATGTAGGCAATACCCAACAATTCACTGTAGTGAGCGTTTAGACCTATCTAGATCTTCCTGTAGTATCAGGACATTTGCAACCCTGACAATAACCACCCTGACTCCTGCCATCGGATTTTTACCATGTCCTATGTTGGCAAAAGTCCGGGTGGCAAATGTCCTGGGGTGGTATAAATCCGATCGATGGCATAAATATACCGTACTGAGAAACTAATACGTATCATGGATGGGCCTTATTTTGTGTGAACATTTTCAAAATGAAATTGTAATTAATATGTTAATGGTATATATGTTCCTAGCCACATTTACACGGTATGTCTGACAAATTTCATTTTGAAAATGTTCACACAAAATAAGGCCCATCCATGCTACGTACCTGTTTCTCAGCACGGTATATTACCTACAGGAAGATCTAGATTCTCAGTACGTTAAGTGAATTGAGGAATAGTTCTACAGGAAGACTCTAGGACATTTGCCACCTGGACATTTGCCACCCGGAGTAACTGTAGTTAAAAAATATTTCCTATTTAGTGTAAATGGGTATTAAAATGAGTAAAAGGCATCATTTTGCCCGAAGCAGTTAAGTGTTATGTAAACAACGCACGAGCCGTTTAGCCAATGACTGACGCCACGTGAAGTCAATGCCAGTGTTGGAGACAGTCATCTGTGACAGAGATAATTCGTAAGTAATTCTCTGTAACACAGATTGATGCTATACCACCCCAGGACATTTTCCACCCGGGCTTTTGCCAACATAGGACATGGTAAAAATCCGATGGCAGGAGTACGGGTGGTTATTGTCAGGGTTGCAAATGTCCTGATACCACAGGAACATCTAGATGGGTCTAAACGCTCACAACAGTAAATTGTTGGGTATTGCCTACACATAGGTCTAGCTAGCCTGGAAGGTAGACTAAGGGTTTTATGGTATTAAATAAAATTATTAATCAATTAATGCACAATTTAATAAGATCATTAACATACTCATCATTGTTAATGTATCTCGAGATTTGTTCAATCTATTAACAGAAGCCTCAGATACATATTTTTAATACTGATAAAGCAGAAACAAAAAATAATAAAATACTAAGCATAGACAGTAATAACCCCTAATAAGTGGTATCGCTCATTTCAACCTTAAAAAACATAATTAATACAACAAATATAGTTATTTTCTTCCTATAAATTATGCCTAATATAACATTATGCATAAATTTATGCCTTGTTGAAGAGAATCCTTTCATTAACTTCTCAAAGACAATAAATTGTAACCAAATTATTATCTGTTCCATGGTGTATTATATAAGTATCATATATTTTATATATATATATATACAACTGGCGGAAGTTTTCTCTTTGATGTGCATAGCAGTTATATCTCATAACAACCTGTCATGACGTCATCATAGGTTGATATTCTGTTCATATCAACCGCTGATGACGTCGTGACAGGTTGATATGAAATATCAACCGCTAATGACGTCATCTCAGGTCGATGTATTCGACTCCTTTCAACCGCTGATGATCGAAATAATACAAAAAACCTGAAATAAATTTTTATTCTTGTAACAATTAAAAAGTATTATGGTACAGTTTGTAACATTCACGACAGAAACAAACGGCGTACTTATCGGCATATTTAAATCGGTTATCCATATTCGACCTAAGATAACTTTCAGAATCATCTTTCCGTCCACACATATAATATAGCAACCTCGGTTAGGTTAATATCCTATACATATTACACTGCTCAATATTTAGAATATTCAAATACCAATCGATGATGAACTGGGGTTTAACGTCCTACGGTTCTGCACCTAACCTGGGCTAATTGAATAGGGGCCAAATCGAATAAGAGAACAAGAAAAAATAATTTAAACATAAAAATAAACCAATTTAATAACAATTTAATATGACCAAAAAAAAATGATTCAATTATCATGCGTTTAGTCAAAGAGCTAGTCGCCCTTTACTCAGCTTTTGGGGGTAGGGCAATTGTGGACGTCTGGTGGGGGTTCCCCATCACTGAAAATGTCTGACGGTGATCACGTGTGATACATGGGAATATGCTGAACATTTTGCAACAAGTTTTATGCGGTTAGTAAATGAGCTAGCTTGGCTTAACTTTTGGGGTGTGGTCATTTAGGGACGTCTGGCGGGGGTACCCCACCACTGAAAATGTCTTGCATCGGTAATTCTTGATACACGTTGGTATGCTGAACATTTTGCAACAAGTTTTATGCGGTTAGTAAATGAGCTAGCTTGGCTTAGCTTTTGGGGTGTGGTCATTTAGGGACGTCTGGCGGGGGTACCCCACCACTGAAAATGTCTTGCATCGGTAATTCTTGATACACGTTGGTATGCTGAACATTTTGCAACAAGTTTTATGCGGTTAGTAAATGAGCTAGTCTGGCTTAGCTTTTGGGGTGTGGTCATTTGGGGACGTCTGGCGGGGGTACCCCACCACTGAAAATGTCTGGCATCGGTAATTCTTGATACATGTTGGTATGCTGAACATTTTGCAACAAGTTTTATGCGGTTAGTAAATGAGCTAGTCTAGCTTAGCTTTTGGGGTGTGGTCATTTGGGGACGTCTGGCGGGGGTACCCCACCACTGAAAATGTCTGGCGTCGGTGATTCTTGATACATGTGGATATGCTGAACATTTTGCAACAAGTTTTATGCGGTTAGTAAATGAGCTAGTCTAGCTTAGTTTCTAGGGTAGGGCATTTAGGGACGTCTGGCGGGGGTACCCCACCACTGAAAATGTCTGGCACCAGTGATTCTTGATACATGTGGATATGCTGAACATTTTGCAACAAATTTCATGTGGTTAGTAAATGAGCTAGTCTAGCTTAGCTTTTGGGGTGTGGTCATTTGGGGACGTCTGGCGGGGGTACCCCACCACTGAAAATGTCTGGCATCGGTGATTCTTGATACATGTGGATATGCTGAACATTTTGCAACAAATTTTATGCGGTTAGTAAATGAGCTAGTCTAGCTTAGGTTTTAGGGTAGGGCATTTAGGGACGTCTGGCGGGGGTACCCCACCACTGAAAATGTCTGGCATCGGTGATTCTTGATACATGTGGATATGCTGAACATTTTGCAACAAATTTTAAGTGGTTAGTAAATGAGCTAGTCTAGCTTAGTTTTTTGGAGGGCATTAGGGACGTCTGGCGGGGGTACCCCACCACTGAAAATGTCTGGCATTGGTAATTCTTGATACACGTTGGTATGCCGAACATTTTGCAACAAGTTTCACGTGGTTAGTAAATGAGCTAGTCTAGCCTATTTTTGGGGTCTATTTATTTGCCCCTCATGACCACACCCACCACAACGGGCGCGGCAGACGTTCATATCCTGTGACAGCGACCCCTAGGGAACCTAGTGACACATATAGAAATTGGTTAGCTTTTCAGCTAGGCTGAACCCCCCGGGCTCCTGCTCTGCCACAAACAATACCACAAGTACAGGTATTGGTGGTTACTTGGTCCCCAAAATAGGAGTCGTATAACTAGGTCATTTCGGTACGAACATATGGTCTAATTTTATTTCAATAATTCGCATGCGTGTAGGAGTCTGTAGCAGTGGGAGGAAACCGGAGAAAACCCACGAGGTTTGACAGGCGATCTTATTCCTTGCCACGTACAACCGGGAATTCGAAACCTCGCCATGTTTGCTCAATGATAGGCTTTGTGATACAGCGCGTGCACGCTTTTTTCAAAAATTATATATTAGTAATACAGTGTATATACATTTTAATCATGGAACAGCACAGGATATTCCTAGTTAATTAAAAGCATTTTTGTACACGTATATAACTATATACGTGTACGATACGTGGACATTTTAGAGGTGGTTTTAAACAGTTGGGATTAGTTTTTTTAAAGGTTGGTATTTAATATTTATGACAATGTCATATATAACTTAAAGATACATTATGCAAGAGCTAACTCGTCCTATGTCAAATCTTTTTTTGCCTTGGTATAAGACGATTGGCAACCGTAGCAGTGACACACCTAAAACACCAATTATTTAGGCATAGTCTCTCAAATTAAAATCACTGTCATTAGATACTTAGCGGTTTTAAAGCGCCTCCACACCCTGCATGCAATATTTGTTGCTTCACGCTACGATTAGTTGTGAACAGTATAGTATGGATGACAGTATCATGTGACGATGAATGAAATGTTTCAAGTAGGTTTAATGATTATGCACTGTACAGGCTTAACAACTAGTTTACTCAAGATACAACCGGGCAAACCTAATTCTTTTCATAGCTCAGACGCTGTCCTTTTCAATGTAAATGACAGCATAACTGACTTTTAATTTAAAGTCTATTGAGAATTATTATGGCCCAGTCTGCATATATAATGTCATTCTCATATTTCATAGATTTTCAAACCAACTCTTCTGATATCTTTAGCCTCGCTCATAGAGTCGCCCATTACAAATTGCGCCCGAACGTAGTCTAGCACGCGATTCGTGAGCCAAGTTAAAAATTAAATGTTTCATTGTGCCTTAAATATTGAATACCAGAAGCTCATCTTCGCGGTAAAACAACATCATATCGATTTAAATTGATCAATAAGTCGTGTTTACAATGTCAAAGACTGTGGATGATACTTAGTAAAAGACTTAGCTACTTTAAATCCCGTGGAATATCCTCTTTTGTATCTAAACCAAATTCGTAAAACAAATTGAATATACTGACGCACATTGAATGACTAGTTGCCGACCCTAAGTCGGATTATTGAATGGGATGATTCGTGTTCTTTGTCTAGAAGCACTTGCGTTAATACTAAAGTCAAGTCTACAGGCGTTCTTGAAAAAAAGGTCCCCACAGTTCTCTTTAGTGCATTAAGCCGCCCCCTCCCCCCAGCTCGGAATTCACTGTAGTTCGGAATAAGTATCCTAAACTTAAATGCGTTGTCATAAAACCAAACGAAAGACCGAGCATATAGTTTGGCCGGTTGAAGGCAAGTTAATTTCGGCAAACAGGATGCAAAATTCGTAATCTCCAGTTCTAATGGTCTGACATTTTGGATAGATATGTGAAATATTTACTTCAGCTATATGGAAACCCTTGCTTCTAGAAAACTTCAGGGGTACATGTTGCTGTGACTATATGTCCCAGTTGTGCCGTTTTGACTAATTGATTTTTACTAGTATTGACACCCACTAGAAACTTGAGGGAGGGGGGGGGGCACATATTTTTTTTACTGATGGTCATAATATTTTTTCATTAGTTTCTGGACTATTACATAGTCTAGCCTTTATCTATTATATTATGGGTTACTACCCCAGTATATTCTACATTTGATTACACAGCCACATACCAGGGATATATTTATAGTCCTACTATTATAGTAATAACGTCCCACTTTCTAAATTGACAGTACACGGTCGTTTTTCTCATGGCCCACCACCCCAACGCACTTGTTTAGTTAAAGTGTTAAATCTGATATAGTTTATGTCATTCAAGTCTTTGGAACATAATTAACAACACCTGTTCTCTTCTTCCCCACCTTTATTGTATTTGACATCATATATATATTTTAAACACAAACAGGAAACATAATAACCAAATAATAATCTAATCTCGCGGTCGTCAGTTTTATATTTTTATGGTAGCAATAATGACTTCTGATATATTTCTAATAACATCATACACAACCGTGTAGTATTTGAAAGACTTCATGTATATACAAACAATTTTTTTCGGCGTGCTTCAACATAATAAAATATCATTCATTCATTTAAATAAACAGGACACACAAACTTAAAAACCATCATCCTCCTGTCAAGAATATACGTATGCACAAAAACAAAACGAACGAAGATGTCAAATGTAAGACGGTGATATCAATATCATGCAATCCTACTAAATTTTATAACGACACAGAGTCTATATTAGACATAAGTGTTCAACAAGTAACATGATGAAGTGGACACTAAAAGATGTGTTGTCGGGTAAATCATTAGTCAATGATTACTACTGTATAAGTAAATATTTTAAAAACATACAGATTCACGATAAAATATGGTTAAAACGTGTAAGAAGAGGGCCAATTCACAATCTTAATTAATAATATCTAATAAGTGGCATTCAGACAGCCTTGATTTTTAAGTTAAAACCTGATAAATTTACAAATTCACTTGCGTTTAATAGATTCGATTTTTTGCGGCCACTAATTCTCCATGTTATTCATGAATACAATTAAAATAAAATAAAAACAATTACGAACAATCAAAACCATTAGACAAAATTCGAAGTCCTAAACAAAACGGTATAGGAAAAATAGTGTATTCTCATTTTTTTAAATATTTAAACAGTAGCGTTACATGTATGAATATGTATGAATATGTAAGTAGCACTTGTGTGCATTCAACTCTCTTAACGATGTTATAGAAAATAGGACAGTTCCCATTCATAAATCCCCCATTTATATCATTCACGTGGTTATATACACCCACCTGTATAATCTATTGCTTAAAAAAACTCAATTTATACATCTACATATTAATGGCAAGCAGTTGTTTGATTCGAGGCACATAATGTTACATGGCATAATTATATTAGTATGTACGTATAGGATATTAACCTGAGCGAGGGTGCTATATTATATAACCCGCGGGCGCAGCCCAAGGGTGATATAAATATAGCAACTGAGGTATGATTGGTTAATATCTGACATATACAACGCCCACCCTTAAATTTAAATGGACTTTTCCATTAATATTCAACAATGATTGGATAACGACTCGGTAGTTTCCGTCAAATAACGAAGATTACCGATTTAATCACGTGGAATTACGAGATGGTATTTTTGTAAACACAGCGCCATTTTGAAGAATTGAATTTCATACAAAAACAAAATGAAAAGTAATACGGAGTCAGACGAATAATCAACCCCTTTTAGCCAACATACTGACGATGGAATTGGCGTGAATGCAACTATCGATGAGGATCTATCCAAAGCCTAAAGAAAATTTGGATCAAAAGACATTCTTTCCCGATAATTCTGACAGTGAACTACGATTGAAGGCTTTTGCTTTGTTTTATAGACAGAAGGATTTGGCCGACTGTTTTATTTAAGTGCATGGACTGTACCCAAAAATAGTTTATAATGGAAATCTTGGGCGATAAATACTTTCAAGTCTAGGAGTGTGTGGACGGAAAGAAGATTCTGAAAGATATGGAAAACCGATTTAAATATGCTGATAAGTACGTCGTCCATTTCTGTCTTGAATGTTTCAAACTGTTCCATAATAATTTTTAATTGTCAAAATAATAAAAATTTATTTCTGTGTTTTTTGTATTATTTTGATCATCAGCGGTTGATATGAGTCGAATACATCGACTTGACATGACGTCATTAGCGGTTGATATGAAATATCAACCTGTCGTGACGTCATCAGCGGTTGATATGAAGAATATATCAACCTATTATCACGTCATGACAGGTTGTTATGAGATATAACTGCTATTCACATCAAAGAAAAAAACAACCACCAGTTGTATATATTGCTATATTAGTTAATGTTAGCTATTTTGTAACAATCAGGAATAAATATAACATAATTTCATTCCAGACCATGAGAAATAGCACAACAGGTTTAACAGAAATACGTTGTTCAATTGCAAATATATTGTCTATTTGATCTCATGGGAAGATATACTTAGGATATATTTTAAAAATAATTTAAACTGATTACTACCTGTACATGTATGGTATGACCATGTAGATATTATGCATCAAATTGGCTGATAAAATGTGTAAAAATAAACAATCAAAAAATATAAAGATGCATGTAGGTTGCCAGGCAAAGAAACATACACCCACAGCAGCTAAGACATCTGAGCAGTCAACAAGGGTTGTCGTATATATATTTTGTGTCAGTAATGAAAACATTTACAACACGCTATTTAATTACGTGTAACAACCGATTGAGTAATTATCAGAAAGCATGACCCTAAGAACTGTATATAAATTTATATTAAGTTTATTCTCTAGCATGTCGCAAGCTTTCTCAAGTGATCAAGGGTCACATAACTATTGCAGTAATTATTTGAAATTGTTCTAAATTAACAGGTTGCTTCGTCTCATGATCGTAACCACCGTCTGTCGCCCACGTGATCAAGGGCCATTACCCCGGCACAAGACCGTAAAGTGACCAAGACCATAACTGCATAAATTTAAAGTCAATCGGATATTAACTATAGCCTCTAGAGCTTTTGGACGGACGAGGCAATATACGCCCATATTTCAATCTGGGCGTATAATAAAAAAAACATTTACTATGCTTAAAATACGCTGACCAGGGCAGAGTTCACCTATGCATAACCTCGTGAGTCAATCACAGAATGGCCTAAGTAGTATTGAGTGGATGGAATCATCAATCACTTAACATGTCTCTTTTGATGTTTTATGAGCATGGATAAAACCGGTAATACCCAATTTGATGTTTCTACATGTATATTATTATATTTATCTGGGCATAGTGAATGAATCACAAAGTCATGCCAAGGTGAAACATAATATGTATGTCAGACTACGACATATTGCACAATTGAATAATACCAGTAATCAATACTGACAAAACTAAATACTTAAGAGTTGTTAAATATCAAATAACAACTGTCTTAATTCAATGTCATATAAAACCTGTGGAGTTCTAATATCTTATAAAAATTTTGGTAAATAAAGTAGATTATTTTTGCATGTGGCGTTGTTTCGATTTTCCGCCGCTTGAACGTGACAAGGAGTAAGGTCGCCCGTACAACTTTGTGGGTTTTCACCGATTGCCCCCCCCCCCCACGTACGGTAAGCGAATTATTGAATTGAAATTGAACCTAGTTGGTCTAAAAAAAAATACCATAGTTTTTGTCGAGTAGACGTTACCCACCCCACCCCCCATTAGCACAAAAAAATATATGAAGAGACTTAATATAAAAAAATAATCGACAGAGGTGAAAGTAACGCCTATTTATGAATAGAAATACATGTGGTCAAAAAATCTGTGGGAATGTTCTGATATGGTTATGATTTAATAATGCTGCCAACATTTATGTTTGGAAACTCTTGACCTACTTACATGTAAGTATATATTTCCAACAACCTGCACATTTTTCAATTATATATATATATGTCTAAAATACATGTAGATATTATTCATCAATCAAAAATAGCTTTTAAAACCACGAGTTCCCTAAGGAATTTTATTCTCTGGTGAATATCATGTGACTCTTTTATATTCATTAGTCCTGGGCATCTGGAAAATAAAATTAAAAAAAATTACATGTACGTTTAATAATCTTGATATGTTGCAATTGCTGTCACAATTTTGTAAAGAGGCTAAATTTTTAAGCCCATTTAAAACTGTTTTAGGGGCGCACACTCGATCTATTCGATAGTGAGTTGTATTTCGCACATTTTCATTTTATATAAGATGAAATGTAGGGTGCCGGACAATGAATCAAACATTTTTCAACATCTTAGTTTTGTTAAGTTCTTTACGTATGACAAATTTGATCAGTTCTTTTATCGACATATCAGATCCAACAAATACATGTATTTTAAAATATGACTACGCGTTAAAATGACGTACATGTACGCCTATTTATACAATACGTGAGTTTTTACCAGTTATTATACATTTGTATTTTTTTTTATGTTTCCGAGTTTAAACTTCTCGCTGATATTATAACTGCAATATTAAATGAATATTTTGTATGATAAAATGTACCTGAAATGGCAACCATGTATCTCTTCTGTTCCCCCATTTCGGATATCCCGGTGGCATTAGTTCCAGATTCAACTGGGGTGGAGGGGGGTGATACGGGTACTGTACCAGAACTTGAACCATTAGAAAGTTTAGACCCACCAGTTGATACGCCCGAGTCGGTAAGTATTTCTAGGTGCTCATCAGTCGCTTGAACAGTATATCGAACATTGCGGTCTTCTTCCCGTCTCCTCCACCGGCGAATGGCCACGTAAATACAAGCACCAATGACAAAAATTACACCAATAGCGATAGGTATAGCTACCCACTGTGGTAGCCGAGTAGAATCTTAAAAATAAATAACATAATACAGTTTGGAAACTAGGAAAATGCATATCAATCATACATGAAGGTATCATCCAAAAACTTCCAATGTTCGATATGTTTTATTTCAGATTAGAGAGTGCCAATTATAAAATTAAAACTGTTAAAGTAGTTAACTCCGTGATTTTTTAATACATGTAAATGAATACTTAGTTACTGATACATATTTATTGCAAACCTGGAATGTTGCTTGTCATAGTCGTTGTGGCCGTAAACATTCGTTCGTAGTACGCTGTAATAAAACATGTTGAATAAAAAAAATGCAAACATATAATATTAACAAAATACGTTAACAATTCCTGGACCGTATTACACGGTGTACATGTGTTATAAAACTATATGGGGGGTTGGAATGGCCTAGTGGTCTAGAGTGTCGCGCTTCGACCTCTAGCTGGCCGGTCACCTCCGGCTTGTGGCTGTGGTTTCGGGCCCTGGTGTGAGCGTATGTGGCATGGAGATAGGGGCGCCTTCTTAACCTTGTGGGTTTCCTCCGGGCACTCCGGTTTCCTCCCACTGCTTAAGACCCCTTAGCGATTTATTGAAATTAAATTAAACCATATACATGTATTTGTCCCGAAATGACCTAGTTGTGTTGAGTGAACGTTAAACCCCATTTCTCTCTCTCTCTCTCTATAATACTATACAATTTGTGGTCATATTTTTTGCTTAATGAAATGGCGACGATTATTGACCGTTTACTATGAGATTCTAACAATTCTGTCTCTACATACAATGTTCACTATCGTACTCGTATACTAACTTTTACCACTCCCGCTGAATACGAACCGTACCGTAACACATTTGAAAATTAAATTGGGTTTCTTATATAATTAAAATACATTGCACGTTACCCCAAATTAGTGAATAATTGAGTTATAGTAAATACGACATCGTTCATAAACTGTGAAACACGCAAATTGATTATTAAGCTACATCGATTAAATATTAATGTTTTGATCTTGAATCAGTTAAGATTTGCTATATAGTCAGCACTAACTTGTAGACAGACACATAACCTCTCCATATTTTACACTATATATAACTGTTAATAAATTACTCGTATTCTTTAGGGTGTCACAGAACCATAACTGATCCCAACTGCTGCACAGCCTGTACACTATCCTTTAATGAAGTTTGAACTTCACAAACCTTCAAACATCACTCTTTGGGAGGTACATGGTGCATGATATACTCCATAGGGATTATCTTGTTCTATCAGAACACATAATGTATCGACGAAATGCCACGCCATGGACAGGTAAACAAATTTATAAAGCCTCGTTGTGTTTCTTATTTTTTTTTTATACCAGATTTTTTTTTATTCGGTTCACTTTCAATCATCTTTTCGGTTCAGTATTTGATAACCTCCAAATGGGTGACATGCCAGTCACCTTATTCATTCCATTACAGTTAAAAATTGATTTATTTTGTTCAGTTTCGCAAAAGGCAACGTGAAATTAGAAGAGTAAGGGTAAACGACACAAGTATGCAGCCATGAGGTATTTTGATTTGTAATGTACCCACGTGTATATATACTTATAGTATGGAGGTTGAATGCACATGTATCAAAACCACTAGACTATATTCAGCTCTTAGAGACCTGTATTGTCTTTCATTTCCTCCCAATTCACATGTAAAACTCACTCCCCTTTAAATAGACAAGCCCAGTCTATTAATTGGAAACAATCTGATCACATTTTGAATTATGTAGCTCGGTGAGTTGAATATCAATTTTATAATTACAAACAAAACAATTATTAAATATAAAAAAAAGATTAATATGTTACCTGCACACGATAATTCCTTTTGGCATTCGGTTAATGTCCCTCTTGCCTTGGCGTTGTCGCAAATTGTTGAGCAAGGAGAGCACTCGTCAATACCATCATTATATGTATCCGTCTGACAGTCTGCAGGCGGCATCGTACGTGATTTTAGTCGGTTCTATATGACTGTCTATAACCGAGAATAATACGATGCCGAAACAAATACTATAAACCCGATCTTCAATCTCCCGCTTGTTCACGTACATGTATTTATTCCACACCGTATCCAGTAAGCTGTCTTACTCTCACCGCCAGAACCTAAACTAGCCGCGAAGCCCGCGATCTTGATTTAGCGGTTGAAGTCATCTGCTTTCACACGACAAGTGCACAAGAGTGAGAAAAAGTAGTTCACCGGTCGAAAACTTCAGAAAGAGAAGAAAAGGCTGACATCAATCTATTTTCGCGGGCAATAAACAGTTTGTATTCTGACATAGATGTACTGAAACAGTTGACAGCTTTATCGATTATAAGTCATGTTGGCGTGTGCAGTGTATTCATGCACGTAGTTATGAATGAAATTTATTTTGGAAAACCCCTTTCTATTTATAGGAGCTTTAATATTCTACTTGATCTGCGTTTTTATAGGCTTAGAGAAAGAGAGGGGTGGGGTTTAACACCCACTGGGGACTATCATGAGGGTCAATTTTATTTCAATATTTCACTAGGGTGAAGGGGCCTTTAGGAGTGGGAGGAAACCGGAGAACTAGGAGAAATCCAACGGGGTTGTCACGTAAAAGCAGGCATCTCCCCCTCCCTTCCCGTCAAATTTATGATGTCTGGGTAAAAGAACACGACTCTCATCTTACATTCAGGTCGTTATTTTGTAATAAATTAGATGATATCGATGCTTTTAGTTTTGTATATCTATCAACGATTCATTATAACGACACGATGAAAACTGATCCGCAGATCAACTTTCGCAAAACTAGAAATGACAATAAGTGTATGGGCTGTACCACAAAATAACCGTAGTACAATCTCGTCGTGCACAATATCTATAACTTGTCATACTTTCCTCCTAGGGTCCTCTCGAGCTGTTTCATCCCCAATTTACATGGGTCGTTTCATTCTACTTAGGAGGGCCTGACAAGGACAGCTGCCTAGTCGTTCGGATGGGACGAAAAACCGAGGTCCCGTGTACAAATTGGAGTGCACGTAAAAGATCCCTTGGCAGTTGGAATTCGATATAAGAGTAGGCCGTAGCGCCGCTGCCCGGGCAAAATTTCCCTCATTGCACACTGTGGCGTATGCCCGTCTTCAATTAGCCCAGGTACGGTGCTTAAGCGTAGGACGTTAAACCCCATTTCATTCATTCATTATATCGGGTCGTTTCATCTCACAAATTAAAAATAAACCCAGGTACATCACTGTATATTCTATATCTCACACACCTGTCATTTGAAAAAAACTAACTTTATTTATTTTTAAAACTATTTATTACTGAACCTATTCCATGAAATTACTGCGAAAATGGACACGGAGACTTATTATATTTAAATTAAAAGCGACTTACCTGTCCCGGCTTTCACATTCCTGGATTGTGTAGGCCACTAAATGACTGCTACATCTTTCAATTATGTACCAGCTGCCACATCCCTGGTTTGTGTATATGACTGCTACATCCTTTGGTTGTGTACCAGCTACAAGATCCCTGGGTTGTGAAATGATTGCTACATCCTCCGATTTCGTAAATACTAGCTGCTACTTCCCCGGATTGTGTAAAGACTGCTACATCCACTAAAGATACAAAAATTCCTTTTATATCGACGCCATGCCTGCTACATTCCTGAATTGTGTATTCACTGCCTTCAGAAACGCCTTTTTATATCCACATTATTTAACATGTTGTCTTATTTTCGTGCGAGACAAACCTACAACTGAAATATTGATAGTTATATTCAAGTATAAAGTTTAATCAGGATCAAAATAACACCTGATATACAAATGTTGTTCAATGTCAGCTATTGGAAATTTATACAAAACAATCACAAATAGTTACAAGATACGATCTCTGCATAAATTCGAATGCTGCATACATTCCTATATATCCTTCCTTGATTTGAAAGTACATTATTTTCCAGAAGCCCATTATAAAGAAAGTCCGTATACTAAAATATATAATCTTGGCTCTATACATCTTGTTTTACCACATAACCATGCTCTTTAGAAATATTACTTCATGTCTTAAGACAAGAATTGACAGTTCTACTCCTGGTTAACACAATACTCACTCATTATTTTTATCAGCACATTCCATTAAGCATAGTTTATTCCAGTAGTCAAGGAAAACACAAATCATTCCAACCAGATTACATATTCAATAGGGAATTAAAAGTGATACACAATTACTCCTAGCAAAAAGGGAGTTAATGGCAATAAACAATCACACCAGCCAGATTAAACATCAAATAAAGGGGCAAGGGCAATATACAATCACTCTAACCAGATTAAACATTAAATAGGGAGTCATGGGCAATATACAGTCACTCTTAGATTAACAATCACATAAGGAGTTAAGGGCAATAATCATCCACTCCAACCAGAGAACACATCAAATAAGGGAGTTGTTGGCAATACAAAATCGCTATAACCAGATTATACATTAAATTGGGAGTTTTATAAAGGCAAACACCAAAGTAAACCTCTAATAAGGAGATAAACACCAACTGTTTAGAATTTAGAGAGCTGATATTGTCCATTTGATACCGCTAAAATCATTTGAGGCCGGGATCACTCAGCGATCAAGCATCTCTAAAGAAAAAGTGTAAGTGGTACCAAATGGACAGTAACAGTCCGATATATTCTAAACATGAGGTGTTTATCGATATTGTAGCTCTAAATATTTAAATTTGTTCTTGGAATTCTTTCTTTTGCCAGCCAGTTTAAACATCCTAACATCTACATGTAGAGCAATACACAATCACTCCATACATGTAGGGCAATATACAATCACTCCAAGCAGTTTAAACATCAAATATATGTAGGTCAATATACAATCACTCCAAGTAGTTTAAACATCAAATATATGTAGGTCAATATACAATCACTCCAAGCAGTTTAAATATCAAATATATGTAGATCAATATACAATCACTCCAACCAGTTTAAACATCAAATATATGTAGGGCAATATACAATCACTCCAACCAGTTTAAATATCAAATATATGTAGAGCAATATACAATCACTCCAACAAGTTTAAACATCAAATATATGTAGGGCAATATACAATCACTCCAACCAGTTTAACCATCCAAAACTAAGTGCATAACAGTAGGACGTTAAACCCCATTTCATTCATTCATTCAACCACCCAGTACATGTAGGTCAATATACAATCACTCCAACCAGTTTAACCATCCAATACATGTAGGTCAATATACAATCACTCCAACCAGTTTAATCATCAAATATATGTAGGGCAATATA
Source organism: Patella pellucida (assembly GCA_917208275.1). Lineage (NCBI taxonomy): Eukaryota > Metazoa > Mollusca > Gastropoda > Patellidae > Patella > Patella pellucida. The sequence continues at coordinate 59,598,540 of OU795036.1, read as the reverse complement.
CAATCACTCCAACCAGTTTAAACATCAAATATGTAGGGCAATATACAATCACTCCAACCAGTTTAACCATCCAAAACTAAGTGCATAACAGTAGGACGTTAAACCCCATTTCATTCATTCATTCAACCACCCAGTACATGTAGGTCAATATACAATCACTCCAACCAGTTTAACCATCCAATACATGTAGGTCAATATACAATCACTCCAACCAGTTTAATCATCAAATATATGTAGGGCAATATACAATCACTCCAACCAGTTTAAACATCAAATATATGTAGGGCAATATACAATCACTCCAACCAGTTTAAACATCAAATATATGTAGGGCAATATACACTAACTCCAACCAGTTTACTATCCAATACATGTAGGTCAATATACACTAACTCCTACCAGTTATAACATCCAATACATGTAGGTCAATATACACTAACTCCTACCAGTTATAACATCCAATACATGTAGGTCAATATACAATCACTCCAACCAGTTTACCATCCAATACATGTAGGTCAATATACACTAACTCCAACCAGTTATAACATCCAATACTGAGTCAAAGGCGATACACAATTACATTTCCCAATCTAGATTTCTGTTATGTCTTAAAGGATATGGTTTTCCAGGCCTGTAAATAAGCTGGATAACCTTGTTAGATTGGTTTAGCATTAGCGTGACCAATGTCAAACTAAGAGCATGTAAACTATTTTTCAGTCAAAAATGCCCATATAACCTTTATTGATGCTTAAATGGCTATAATTGTTACATAGAACACGACAGTTTATCTAGTGACTACATGTATAAATGTGAGAAACTAAGTTTAGACTTGCTATAATATGTATGAATATTGTGGTTTAATTTTTGGAGATATCTTTTTACAGCGAGGTACATGTACCCAATCACTAAGTAAGAGGTTGGATTCCAGAGATGGTCGAGTTAATTCCTCAGAAGTTTCTAGTACTTTCCAGGCCCAGGGTAGTATTTCCTTATCTGTGATGCAGGATGTAGGCCCTGGCATTAAACAGTGGCTTATCGTTTGGATGGGATGAAAAGCCATGGTCCCATATACATTTTGGTATGCACGTAAAAGAACTATCAAAAGTTGGGATTCTAAATAAAAATATACTGTAGCACTGCTGTCTGAGAAAAATTTCTTCTCATAGCGCACTCCATGTCATAAAAAATATGCCGGTTTTCATTGGCCCTCGTTCATGCAGAGGTAAAACGCTAAACTCCTTTTTTATTTTATTTCCTTCTGATTAAATGCTTTTATTTTGGGTTGGACTGGCCAGTCTACCAGACAATCTGAATGCCTGATAAAAAGCAGTTTATTCAAATTACTTAAATTCAGCATCAAGACAGGATAAGATTTAAAAATGTTCTCAGAAAAGAATTACTTCTTTTTTTTATTTACAATTATTCTTCATTTACACAGCCTCTCAATACATAAAATTTACAAATCTGTGCACACTTTAATTCATAAATTTTTACATAATTTTTCAATCCTTGCAACATATTCACAGACATGTATGGTACTGATTTAATCTCATTAAAGATGTTAACTGTTTTTACCAATGCAGTACTGTAATTTCTTGAGCACATATTTTTCTGAATATCTGCCAGCACACTATTTATTTGGGGTGAAGTCTCGGAAAAGCTCTATTTGTCTTATCAAACCTTGAACCCTGAGGTTTAAGATGTGAGACAGACAAATATAATCTGAACTCTTTGTTTCTCTGTAAACGATGTAATATGACTTTCGATAGATACCTATTGATGTAGTTTGGACCAAATATTAAGCAGTAGTGTAGTTAAAGTCTTAGGCGCATCGTTATAAAAAAGAGTGTATTATAAGTTTCTAACTCATCTTTCTTGGTATATTCACAACTGACGACATGGTAGAAAATACACTTCTGATTATGATACTGTGGTATGTCGTCAATATCAGACTACTACAAAATAAATACACTGTAGGATCCTTAAAAGCACAATCACATTCTGTTTGTAAATTAATTGGAGTTTGGTCTACGTGTATCCTATGAATCACTTATTATCAGAATATTTCCAATATACACCACTACATCCACAGTCAAAGAATCACATTCCCCCAAAAAATTATAATCATAATAAATCTTGAATTTTAACATTTCGTCTGACAGCATTAGAAAATCCTTCCTTAAAATGAAACCAAATATCTGTAGCTAAAATCTCACTCTTTTTCTCATCTGCAAAAAAATAGATAATATAATTAATCCTGATGTGAAAATATATAACTTTCCCATACATGTTTCCAATTTCTTGGGACTCACAGAACACATAATCTGGTTAGTTAGTTAGTAATACTGGCACAATGTATCGTTGAATTGATGTATCGCAATTCACTTTCTTACAATTTAAACATTGAATTGTGACACGCTGAATTGATGCACTATTTTTTAATGATAATAAAGTCTGATGCCGTATACAGCCTAGGTGTAGAAAATTGATGCCTTTTTTTATGATGGTGTATGCCTGTCTACAGTAGCTCGGACATAAAACACCCTTTTATTTCATTTAAAAAAAACCCCCACTAAAACTTAAATATTTTAAGAATGTAGCCATGTCTTAACTTTTGTTATTTATTTCTATTTTTTTATCACATCTTTGTGTGTATTACATATTATTGTAAAGTGCTTCTGAACACTGTTGTGGAAGTAGCGCTATAAAAATGTAATAATTTTATCAATTGAAAGCTGAAATCTGTGATAGGATTGGGTGGATTTAAACAAAATATTTTAGTTAAAATATTAGTTAACAAGTTTCCTGGAGAAGGCATGTTAAATTTACCTTTCTTTTCTTGCTGTTTTTCTACTTTAACTTCTCGCTTGGTTTTTGTAAATTGACCAAAAAAATTCACCACCTTAAATACAAGATGAAACTAATTAAGTATGTGGGTCCATTTTTTATTATAGAAAACTGAAAAAATAGTAGGTCTACATGGTTAGGAAAATCCCAGTAATTAAGATACAAGAGGCCTAAAGACCTAAATAGCCCTTTTTGTTAATTACACAAATGTGAGGGTAATGTCAACAAATTATATTACGTAATGTCAACAAATTGTATTACAGTAGAATAATTGAGAGGTCAAAGGGAGATAATTTAATGTAGAAATGGACTGTGACTTCTAATTCTCTTCTTACTGACTTTAATGTTAAACCCATGACTTTTTTTTAACATTTCGATGAGTACAATAGCATAATCATCTGATATAAATGTTAAAGGTGGTAGCAATCTTTATTTTTACCCAATTCATGCATGAGTATGTTGTTTATTTTCGATACATTGATTTATGCATTGACTCACTAATCAGGATTAGAATGTTACCTTATCACTAGCTAAAGGTTTAGCTTGTAATGTCTGTAGATGATTGGGTAAAGAGGGATTATCACTAGAACTAGATGATGCTTTACTTGTTTTATTTTCTACTGATTTCTTTTCTACTCTGAAAAAATGATTTAAATAAACAAAATTAGTAATAAGACTAAAATTATAATGTTATTTTACTGTATTGTCATGTGATTTTTTCTAAAAGGACAGGAAGACCACATAAAAACATCATTTCAAATATATTACAATACAGGCTAAGATCCCGAAGGAAATGGATATAAAATCTAACTAAATTACTAACTCTGACAGTGGCATGCATAAAAGACAGAAAATCTAGTATACTATCATGATAGGGTTTTTTCCCACTGCTAAAGACCCCTACTTGCAAGCAAATTATTGAAATAAAATTGAACCATGTGTTAGTCCCGAAATGACCTAGTTTGTGTCAAGTGGACGTTAAACCCTATTTTTTTCTCTCTACTTTTATGAACACTGTTAAGTTTAGCAGATTACCTTCAATAAGGGTAGAGTTTGAAAGGGGCTCAACTAAAACTGTAAAGTGCAGTTGATGCTTCCCCCATCCCCCAATTAATACAAAAGAGTTTATTTTCTTTGTGAAGTCACACAGCCTTGCTGTGATATAAAAGTAGCCTATGTCCCTTGTAATTCTGAATTCTAATAGTTACACAATTTTGATTTGCGAACCAACATAGAAAATGCAGTATGTTGAGTATACCACTACCAGTATACAGATCGAAATGTGTTATTCTACAGATAAATGAACAAAGAAAGAAAATTTTGAAAACTTGCTGAACATTAACAACTGGAGTTATCTTGGCTTCATATCTTCTCATTTTCTCTAAATCGATCTAAAATGAAATTTTTTTAATCTCGATGAAAAATAACAAATAAGTCACAATAGTTCAGAATCAGTAGAATATAATTATTTGGGTATAGCGTCCTGTCAACACAAGGCTGTGGATCATTTGAATCAAACATATGGTAAATATTTTTCTAAGTTTATGTGTACAATGCTAGTAACAATATGCCAGGATTGGAAACTGGGATATTATAGTCAAGAGTCCATGGCGCTGACCACATGACTACCATATCGCCTGCTTACATGCATATGTTCGATCCCTGCATTGGAGGAGAAAGTTCATTCAAATTTTCGGGTGTGGTTTCCCCATGTCAGTGATGCAGGACAGAGGGCCAGACAGCTGTCTAGTTTTTTGGATGGGATGTAAAACTGAGGTCCTGTGTACACATTGGCATGCACTTAAAAGATCTCTTGGCAGTTGGAGTTCGATATACAAGTAGGCTGTAATGCTGCTCCCAGGGAAAAATTTTCCTCTCAGCACACTGTATGGTGTATGCCGTCTTCATTAGCCCAGCTAAGGAACAAAACAGTAGGAGTCAAGCGCCATTTCATTTCATCATGGGCATGCTTGTAACCTGAAAATGTAAAATTATATCCACCTCTCTAGCTATTAGTTGTTTAGCAGCATACGTCATCTGTCGATGTTGTTTCATTCCTGGAAATTTTATAATTTCATCAACTTTCCTGAAATAATTAGGACAACTAGAATCAATACCACACCCCAAATTCAGCGAATATAAGTGTAAAAATAATATATGATATTGGTCTTCGATAGGAACAGGATCGTCTATAATAGAAGCAGAATCAATAGAACATGTAAAAATTGAATGTGATAGCTTAAAAACCAATGGAAGTTAAACTGTCAAGTTGAATTTGCTTACAAAATTGAAGGAGGTATTTTGACAAAAAAATAACAAGCAAATGTTTGTTTAACAAAGACATTTTTAAACTAAGAACTTAAGTTTTTTTTAAATAAGGATTGGAGAGAAGCTGATATAATCTGAAGCTGGACTGACAATTATAATGTACATGTATATGAACAAGACAATAATTGTTTAAATCAGTCAAATAATTTCTACGTCAAATCTTATTGGTTATGAGACATGCTGAAAGGTACAATATATGAGTAGCCTATAACTTACGGTTCTATGCTATAATTATATTGACCATCTTCTTGTTTTTCCTGGTGATAAGTCATGTTATAAGCTATCATTATTCGTATCAAGTTAGCCATTTCTTCTTTTTCACGAGCACTATACAGCTGGGTATTTATCTGTTTAAATATCATTAAATATTGCAATGATGTTTAATGGTTTATTGACAAATTACCCATGAGACTACACTTTTAAGATAAACTTGCTTAAACTGCTGGTCCTCCCACCACCCTAAACTAATACTCTTCAAATTAATGCTAACTGTTCTTCAATAAGATGCAATATCCTTGTCAGCCCTGTTGGCATTATCCCCAGCAAGTGAGAGCGAGAGAGAGAAATTGGGTTAAACGTCCTCTTGACACAAACAAGGTCATTTCAGGACTAACATATGGTTTAATTTTATTTTAATAATGCACTTGCGCATAGGGGTCTTTAGCTTAAGCAGTGGGAAGAAACCGGAGGACCAGGAGAAAATCCATGAGGTTGGACAGGAGACCCTACGCCTTGTCACATACAACCTAGGATTCGAAACCACACCAGTTGACTCAATGACAGTATGCACGTGCTTACCATTCACCCCATACCCCCCAACAAGTGAAAAATTGGGTTAACTTTTTTAAAAAAAGAGAACCGATTAACATATATTTAAACCATAATATATTATACTTATTTTTCCTTATGAGTAAATGACTACAGTACTTACAGGTCTGAGTGTGGGTTGAATAATGTCCATTAATGGTGGTATCACATCCATTACCATAGAAGTTGTATTTACAAATCTTTTAACAGTTGGTAACATATCAGCCATCATAGATCCAACTAAATTATCAGATTTCGTTTGTTTTGTTCTCATCTAGTCAAATAAAATAACTTATGATGCTATAATTTTAAACAGATGGTCAGTTTAACAATTCTTTCTATCAGGAAAATTAACATAACATTTTAATGTATAAAGCTCAGCATATACAATGTGGGTTACATCAAAAACTTGGTAGGACTTCTATTCATTTCATGGTTCAATAGTTTTGCTTGAAATTTAAAGAAATTAAAGCAAAAATATTAATCCCAACAAAGTGTAGATTAATTGCAATGTCTTTCATATGACTCCTGTAAGTCACTTTGTGATTTATATTTCTTAATAAAGTGTACAAGTATTTACTAGTTGGCATGAGAATGAGAGTGATATTTTGGTTATAGATCTAGTTGTATACCCCCTCTCCCCCTCCACCTACTTTTATCAATAATAAAATAGATGAGTATAACTTCTAACTCACCTCAAATTGTGAATGTGGATACTGTATTCTAGGTGGCGTATAAGATGCATACAGAAGATGAAATGTAACAGGTAAAAAAGATACATATTTCATCAAAGAGTAATCTTGACTGTGATTGGTGTATCGCTGTATCATATCAGTAAAACCTAACCACTCATTGGCTAAATTTAACTGCAACAAATCACAACAAAAGTAAATACGGTGAATAGTCAGAATGCTGAGCACAGCAAATAAGGAATATAAGGCCAAACCAAAAATTGTAACCACAAGTTTAAAAATATGATTTTTTTTGTACAACCAAGGGCCATAATCCAGAAAGTGACGTTCCGATATGCACGAATATTGAAAGGAACTGAGGTATTTTGGAAATAAACCTATATTTCAAGTTTCGCCAAAATCGGATAAAATTGTGACCTTTTAAAAGGGTCCACAAACAAATTATGGATGGACAGTAGGCGACAATATGTCCACATTAAGAAAATTGTGGGTGTATAAAAATGGTGTTTTTAGAAAACAATTGGCTGTTTGTAGAGTCAGTAAAGTACAACGTTAATCACCGTTTCAAGAAAGATTGCAGAGCCATGCCACTGTCTAGTAGATTTATTTTAAAAAAAACATTTCGGTTAGTTTTAATACAAGATGATATTGCATCTTATTCATTCAAAATAAAGGACAAACATACCCCTACTAGATGAGGATCTTTCGATTTTGCCTCAAGATAATTTTCAAATAAACCTTGTTTAACTTTATCATATTCCCCTGCTGCCTGAGCTACCAGTAGAATATTCTGAAACCTGAAAACACAAAGTATAACACTTCCACAGTATAACACTTCCTAACAATGACAGAAGAAGAAATATTTATCCATCACATTATCCACCCAGGTTGCTTTAGTCTACGAGAAACAATTGCAAGATATTCTTTGGTTGAATAATTCCCACCTGCAACTAGTATAGTAGCTGCCAAGGACTACAGTCATTTAGAACTGCTACCTATACATTTAAGATATTCATTTTCAATTCAATAACACTGTAATTATGTGTTTCTAGCACTAATTTCTTTCACGTTTGTTTAATATCAAATTAATTTTCAAAAAATCATCTAAAATCACCCAAAAAACATTTAATTTGTACTTGTGTCTAGTTTAAAGCTGACTGATTAATTTTGATAATGAGTGTTCAATTTGTAAGTATTTAATTTCCTGACCACTGTTCAAAACGTAATCATTACTTTGACATGCTGCATTATTTCAATGTTGTATTTAATTCATTTGACATTCGTAATCCATTTTCTCACCTTATGTATCATTTGAAAAATTCGGAAAGTAACCCACTATACATGTAAACAAAAATAAAATAATTACCTCACTGTAGGTGTAGTAGCTGTGGCTGCTTTTGTGGTCTTTCCTTCTGATAAATCACGTATATTCACAAATCGATTTCTATGATGTAAACAAAACCAGACCATATAATCAGTATTTCATGTTAAAGATACATTATGTAAGATTTAGATAAAGAGCTGACCATTCTTGCTGTTACAGCCCCAAAAATAAATAATGTAAAATAAAAATATTGAAAATTCCATTCAAATTACTACATTCTGAGCCACTTTATGGCTGTTTTTAGTTTGACAAGATGTGTGCATAGCAATAACTAGGGCATTGGTGAAAATATTCACTCATTATGTTCCTAATCACACCAATAACAAGATTAATGACATCCAAATTTTTCTCCCTGTTTTGGAATACTTCGCTCCTGAGTAACATCTGAATGGTGGACATTTCCTACAATGAATTTTAACTGATACTTACTGTTTTCCTCTAGGCATTGTGAAAATTTCATACCATGTTGAAAATAAGCTACGATGTGCATCTTTTTGTCCTATACTCATACCCTGAACTGATTGAACAGTTAATTCTTTACGATTCTTTCTTACAAACTAAATAAAATAATATAACAGACGGCAAATTAAATAAGGGTTATATAATTCTCCCTATTTCAATTTTTTCCAGCAAACTGAGGAAAAAAATATATACAATGCAAATATTCCATGAGAATAAATAAGTGTTTTTTTTATTGAGTTATCTTCAAATATCATTTAAGGCCTCTACTATCTGGCGCACCAATATACCTTACCATTACTCTATGATCTGTATTTCCCCCAAAAAGTATTTATATTTATTTCCAATGACAATTTTTTTGTCTATATCACACAAAATTTACATAACTTCTGCATTCATTTTTTTGTGTTTTGGGGAAAATTAAATATAAATACAATTCTTAATATGTACAGATTTCTTGCTTTATAGTGTTCACAAAAAAAACTCCATTAGGAGTAGACAGTTCGTTAAAGATACATTATGTTAGAGCTAAATCTACTTATTACAGGTCTTTGTCTGGCTTCAAATGTTATATAATTATTGTTCACACATTTAATCATATGACAATCCTATAAACAACTTTCTCAGCCATAGGCATTCAAGATTGTCAAGTATCATTGCTACAAAATATTCTATGCTACGTTTTGTCAAAACATTCTATGCTACATTTTGTCAAAACATTCTATGCTACTGTTTGTCAAAACATTCTATGCTACTGTTTGTCAAAACATTCTATGCTACTGTTTGTCAAAACATTCTATGCTACAGTTTGTCAAAACATTCTATGCTACCTATTGTCAAAACATTCTATGCTACCTATTGTCAAAACATTATATGCCACATATTGTCAAAAAACTCTATGCTATATTTTGTCTAAACATTTTATGCTACATTTTGTCAAAATATTCTATGCTACATTTTTTCAAAACATTCTGCTACATTTTGTCAAAACACTCAAAATTCTAACATAATTCATCTTTAACTGTTTTCTGCAGATACTCAAAGGTGAAAATTTAAGATGACTTGTGGTTTGTATACCTGTAATGTATTTAAACAAGATCTAATATCATTATCTGTTCTTTCACATAACGCTAACAACGCATTCATATCGGCTTTTAGATGTTCTTGACGTATAACCTATAAGAACAATTTTAACATATCACCATATATTATTATATATATGCAAACAGATCCCTTTGGATTGGGTCTCAGTGAAGATACAGAATTTAACAAAATTATTCTAAAATGTTCATAAGGAACTTTCATTTTACCCAGCGATATTTGATTACGTGCTAAACCAATCAACGCACCCATAACTAAATAATCTACCATCCAACTAATTTTACCATTTTGAAGGAAAACCAGTGTTTCTAAACTTACTATCCATTATCTACACTTGTAATAGAATGTTTAGTGAATAAAATGCAGTCTAGAAATCCTAGTATCACGGTGCCGAATAGCACTAGAGGTGACCATGTGACTGTGCTTACATGAATATCAATTTGGTCATTATAGGAAAACATACAATGTTACTGCTATATTAAAATGCTTAATTCTTAGGTATATTTTAAACGGGCTAACTTGTTTAAATTAGTAATAAACATCGCTGGTGTGTGGAAGGCATTGAATTCCTTGGCTAAACAAGGGGGCACAATACACCACTAGGCCAGAGGGATTCCTGGTAGTTTATGGGATCGCATGTATGTCTCCACATTACAGGAATGCAAATCTAATCCAACAACTGCTTAAAGTTTGAATGCAAAACAACATAAAAGAGAAATTAAACCGACTAAAATTTATAACCTCATAAAGTCTAGATGCTAATCGTGAAGATTCTGTTTGAGGAAAACTGAGCAACAATGCCGATTGTCGAAGTTGTCTTAATGATGTCACATATCTAGAAATAAACACAACAGTTATTGGTTAGCAATGTGTTCAATATTGTACAAATCACTGATGTAAAATAGGTGAATAATGTACCAAATAAAGGATGTATGGCTCTGTTCTTTGTAACATTAAAATAGACGAACAGGAGAATATAAATGTAATACAAATTGACATAAATTGATTTATTTCAAATTTCTAAAAACCAGATTGAAATTTCGAATCAATCAAGATTGGTTAAATATGTGAACAGTCCTAATTCATCAACTGTCGTTTGTTTATCAGATCCAACTAAATAATCCTGCATTGGCTCATAGGACATGTTTTCTTTGTTAATTACAATTGGCACCCGAAACCATAATGTATTTGACTTATAAACTGATTTTAGAATGTTCAATGTAACAGGGCGAGAGAAATGAGGTTTAATGTCCAATCTACACAAACTAGGTTATTTCGAAACAAACATGGTTCCATTTTCTTTCAATAATTTGCATGCGCGTAGGGGTCTTTAGCAGTGGAGGGAAACCAAAGGACCAGAGAAAACCCACGAGGTTGGACAAGCGACCGCTACTCCTTGTCATGTACAACCAAAATATTCAAGTTAAATATTGGATACTAGGATCCCAGATTATCACGGCAAGATAGCAACAGTACTGATTGAAATGGACCAATATTGAATTTCCAACAAAATATCTGGAGCTTTCTGTTTGTCAGTTCCACATATTTGTACAAAAGCAGTAAAGTCTTCCATGCTAAATCTAAAATCATTGTGTTGAGTGACAGCGTTATCACTACAGGCCCGGGACTGTAGAAAGCAGTGGATGCTACAGCAAGCCTCTAGATCCATTCACATGATCTGATATGTGCATTTATCGTTTGTAATGTCGGTTTATTGTGTCTTGTCTGTAAGTTTGTCTGTAATTGGTTGTGTGTGGTGCATCCCCCCTGCACTTAGTATTAACATCTCCAACAGAGCAAAGGTTGAACAAATCTGTTACGAACTTTGCAATTAAGTTCTTATATATTTATTGAAAAAAAGAAGAAAAACGGCACACAAATTAAAAGACACAAGTAATAAAATGATGATCTTTTAGAGGCATTAACTGGATAGAGCAATAAACTATAACACATACTTATGTAAGAACAATTAATGATATATTAACTTACTGATCATTACATATACAGATAATAGGACGTAATAATATACCACCATCACTTTTCTTCTTACCAGGTGGTGGCACATCAGTTTTACGGATTAAATTTAATAACATATTTATTGCTGGCTAAAAATATAATAAATTTAATAACATATTTATTGCTGGCTAAAAATATAATAAATTAAATAACATATTTATTGCGGTCTAAAAATGTAATAAATCTACAGCCAAAAGACAAAATGTACGCAAAATGTTGTACTTCTAAAAATTTTCTCAATTATTTCTGTAAAACATATTATATAAGCCAGCTGCAGCTAAATCATCCTTGTAGTTCACAAGGGTTGGCAATTATTCATGCTTTTGTAGGTAATAGGAGCATTTACTTTTATCATTCGAGCATTCACGAAAATGAAACAAGGTCTATTACTCTAGCAGTGATTAACAGAAATTGCTTAAATTTGATAGGCTTCTTCGTTTTACTAATTAAAAAAATGCGAGTAAATTTAATACAGATCGAATGATAACTTTTGTTATTAGCGCTTTCAAAAGGTTCACAAAGTGACACAAAAGCCATAACTGTAGAAGATATAAACAAAAATTGCTGAAATAGGCTTCTTCCCTTCACACAACAATCATTTTAGCTAAGACCATATTGTTTTACAAACCTGTGGTGCTCCATCTATTTCATCTATCACCAAACAATTAGGCCTAGGATCAGCTCCTAAAACAGCTTTCATCTGTGTAGCTGCCTCTAATTTATTTTTAAATACCTCAGCACTACGATCATCACTGTTCAACAGAAAATAATTGTTTGGTAAGGTAAGAGAAACTACCTATGTTTAATTAAACTAAAACATGCATGAAATCTACCCTCCAGATCACCAAAGGGCAAATAAAGCTAAGGGGTCATACCCGAAATATTGCATTAGATTTGTTTGATTTCAGTCATATTTTTTATTTGAAATGCGAGAGAGAGAGAAATGGGGTTTAATCTCCACTCGACACAAACCAGGGGTCCTTAGCAGTGGGAGGATACCGGTTGACCCGTTGAAAAGCGAAAGAGAGAGAAATGGGGTTTAATGTCCACTCGACACAAACCAGGGGTCCTTAGCAGTCGGAGGATACCGGTTGACCCCAAGAAAACCCACGAGGTTGGACAGGCGACCCTACTTCTTGTCACATACAACTGAGGATTCGAAACCACACCAGTTGACTCAATGACAGGCTTTATGATACAACGAGCGCATGCTAACCATTCAGCAATCCAACCCCCCATATTTTAAAAGCACATACATGTACAATTGTTTATAATCATTTCACTCAATGTTACAAATGTTCAGATGTAGTATGAGTTCAAAAGAAATGTTTTCAGTTTTTACTTAAAAATTCTGATATTATCACATCGCCTTCAATCAATATCAATTGCATTCCAGAGTAATGGTGCAGCATGGGAAAATGACCTGTGCCTGTTAAATTAATTAGCCTCATCTCTATTACATGTATGTTACAACTAGCATGTGTTACATATTATTTGTATTAAATCAACTAGTTTTTTTCTCTATTACATTTTAACAACTCCTTTTTAAATAAAAATATGGCTGAACTATTCTAATCTATTTAATATCGGAGAAATCTGATTCCATCGAGAGTTGATTAAGGGCTGAATGAATGAAATGGGGTTTAACGTCCTACGCTTAAGCACCTAACCTGGGCCAATTGAAGACGGGCATACGCCATGCATTGTACTGTGAGGGAAATTTTAACAACTCCTTTTTAAAAAAAAATATGGCTGAACTATTTTAATCTATTTAATATCGGAGAAATCTGATTCCATCGAGAGTTGATTAAGGGCTGAATGAATGAAATGGGGTTTAACGTCCTACGCTTAAGCACCTAACCTGGGCCAATTGAAGACGGGCATACACCATGCAGTGTACTGTGAGGGAAATTTTGCCTGGGCAGCGGCGCTACGGCCTACTCTTATATCTAATTACAACTGCCAAGGGATATTTTACGTGCACTCCAATTTGTACACGGGACCTCGGTTTTTCGTCCCATCCGAACGACTAGGCAGCTGTCCTTGTCAGACCCCCCCTTCTGCATCACTGACAAGGGGAAATCACGCCGGAAAATCGAGATGAACTTTCTCGGCCAATGCAGGGATCGAACACTCAACCTCCAGGCTAGCGAACCAGCGCCTTATCCATTTAGCCACTGTGATCCCCTGATTAAGGGCTAGATCAGTTAATTAGTCGGATAGTCGTGGTGATAGAGAGGTGGCTTCTCACCAATGCAACGAGGGTTCAAACCCAGCTCAGGGCAAGAACTTTAATCATTGTAAGTGAGAGGGATATTCGGTCTCCCGTCCGATCAGACAGGTTTCCCCCCGAGTTCTATGGTTTCTTCCTGCAGTAATGATCGAAATCATTCGCACGATCTGTGCCAAGGGCCAAATTGGAAAAAGGCCTCAGGCCTAATTTGCTACCCTTGTAAAATGACGCGATTATTATTATTATTATAATTAATAATTTAGAAAACTATTCAGGCCTAAAGTAAGACCTGCAATAGCCAGATTTACTTCATGCATAATGTATGTTTCAATTACCTCACATTCATCACTATTACCATAATACCAAGCATGTGTGACATAATATCTGTACTAACTTACCTAGCATTCATTTCTACTACATTATATCCAGCATGTGTAGCTACAATCTGTGCTAGAGTTGTCTTCCCTAACCCTGGTGGACCACATAATAATACAACCTATAAATAATGCAAATATAATCATTTAAACATTGGTTCAACATCTCATAAACACATTATCTTGATTGGTTATTTCCGTTACTTTACAAACATTTACCTTTTGTAAAGGTCTGTTAAATTTATCTAGCTCATCTGTTAATTCAGGTAATCTCTTCCATTTCTTTACTTCTTTCGGTTTTTTCTTATCTTTGTTTTTATTGGGTAATTCTTTACCAAAAACGACAAAATCCCATAGCTTGATCCAATGAAGTAATGTTCTATTTATAGCCTGAAATTTGATGATAAATGTACATAAGTAAGTCTGCAATGTACATCATTTCGACCACAGGTTTTTACCTCTAAACCCAACTAGTTACCTCCTATTAGGACCTGATAACACCTATTTAACAATAATAAGATTTTCTCTGCTGAATTTTGTTTTGTTGTTGGGCTGAATGGTTAGCATGTGTATCATAAAGCCTGTCGTTGAGTCAAGTGGAGTGGTTTCGATTCCCTGGTTGTACTTGACAAGGAGTAGGGTCGCCTGTACAACTCAGTGGATTTTCTCTGGGTCGTCCGGATTCCTCCCACTGCTAAAGACCCTTATGTGCAACCAAATTATTGAAATAAAATTAAACCATATGTTAGTCCCAAAATAACCTAGTTTGTGCTGATAGGACGTTAACACGTTCGCTGCCAACCCCAGTTTGAAGTGCGCACCACATATGCCGACCATTTCCGGTATTAACTCATATGCCAGCATATGACTTGCAGTGCAGGACTTGCTAATGGCCATTTTTACCGGATGTTCTTTTTTCAGTGCCGCATCATATACTACGGTTCATCAGCATTGCCAAGGATTTATATTATTTTACCAAGTCAATAATGTTTACTACGAGTATACTCGTAGCGGCACAGGCGCGATAACCACAACTACGAGTATACCCGTATTCGGCAGTCAACGTGTTAAACACCCCCATTTCTCCCTCTCTCTGTTTTGTTGTTATAAACAAAAAATAAACTAGATTTCCAAAACCCTGTCAACACACCATAAATGGATGGGTCATCAAAGGATTGTGGAAGGATAACTGAATTAAAAGTCTTTGTACATACACATTTATGGAGAAAAATAGGGTTTATGTCCACTCGACACAACAAACCAGGTCATTTTTGGGAGTAATTTTATATGCTACAATATTAATTCAATAATTTGCTTCTGTCAGTGTATGGATCTTGAGCGATGGAGACTGGAGGATGTGGAGAACATCCACTAGGTTGGGCAGGCAACCCTTTTTCTTGTCAAGTACATGTATTCCTTGGGATCAAAACCAAACAAACTGATTTAAAGACGGGACTGGTCTAAAGCACATACATTAGACCACTCCATCTCCCCCACCCCCATCCCAAAACAGTGTTTCGCCAGGTTTACCACATACAGTTTTTTTATTTTCATTAATGTCGTCTGTCTTTCTAAGCCTAGTCAATGAAGAACAGAAGTATGTTAAACCTCATTTCATTTCTTTAATATCAATATGTTCTGTGGATCAACTGACCATGTATAGTATACTGATTGTATATGGTACTGATTGTATTACCTCTTCACTGAGTAATTCTGTATATCTACAAGGAGCATATTTTTCTACCCATAAAAATTTCTGTGGTTCAGATAAAGCTACAAGTTCTTCATTTTCTTTGTCTTCACCATCTAGGCCTAAATTATCATCTATTTCCCTGTCATAAAATAACAAAAATACAGTGGTTTTAAACGTTCTACTTTTCTGCGCCAATTATGCTATGCATTGTAATATAAAGGAAGTTTCGTCTGTGCCATTACATTTCTGCACATTCTTTGTCCAATGCCAACTTTTATGTGCACACTAACAAGTACTCCGGTGGACCTCAATTTTGGCACCATCCATATGAGGCTTTTTCTTGACAGAACCTTGATCCTACACCATTGAAAAGGGGAAAGATTACATGTATATATCATTTGCAAAGATAGTAAGCTGGCACTGCCAGGCAGGATACGCCCACATTTTTCGAGGGATGGATAGAGAACAAGCAGTACCGAAAGTGATTTTTCCTACAATCAAAGGCAATAATTTATTAAGTTACAATTTGATATGCGCAAATATCAAAAAAACCCAAGATCCTTAGGTTATTAACATGCATTTCAAGTTTCATCAAAATCGAATTAAAACTGTGACCTCTACAGGGCCCATATCCGTGATATACCATTTTTTTAACAGTATTTGCGTTCAAACGGCGGCCATTTTGTATGACAATTTTGGGCTGATTTTCAGTAAATTTGAACTCGACCTCCTTAGGATGTAACGGTGATATAATTAAACGATTTTTTGAATCGGATAATAATTGTCACCTCCAGAGGGACCACAAGCTAAATAAAAGGTGATTTTGCGTATAATCAGGGGCCATAATTCCTGGAAGTTACAAACCGATATGCGCAAATATTGAAAGGAACCAAGATCTTTGGGTTATAACCATGCATTTCAAGTTTCATCAAAATCAAATAAAAATTAGGACCTCTACAGGGTCCACAACCTTAATATATACCATTTTTTAACAGTATCCGCTGTCATTTTGTATGGCAATTTTGGTCCGATTTTTCCAACATTCAAACTCAACCTTCCTTTGGGTGTAACGGTGATATAAGCAAATGGTTTTTCAAATCGGATAATAATTGTGACATTCAGTGGGACCACAAGCTAAAATAGGTCATTTTTCGGACAATCAAGGGCCATAATTCAGGAAATTACCCTCAGTTGGACGCAGATATCAAAAGGAACCAAGATCTTTAGGTTGTAAACATGCATCTCAAGTTTCATCAAATTCGATTCAAAATTGTGCCAACAAGCTAAAAACGTGATTTTTCGTACAATCAGGGGCCATAATCCATGAAGTTGTGATCCGATACATGTCAATATCCAAAGCCGAGATCTTTTGGGGATACACCTATAATTCAAGTTTCGTCAAAATTAGGTTGGAATTGTGACCTGTAGAGCGTCAAAAAACAATTGTGTACAGACGGACATCCGGACGGAAGGGGCGACGACATAATACGTCCACATGAAAATGTGGGCGTATAAAAACAATCTGTAGACCATTAGTCTGGGATGATTGTCACAAACAACCAGGGATTAGAAACCACGCCAGTTGACTTAATGACAGGTTTTATGATACAGCGTGCACAGTACGTTAACGATTAAGCCATCCACCCTGTCTAGGGACTAAAGACCCAACTGGTGAGCTACTATACCTGTTAATAGCTTCTGTAAGTTTTCTAGCTTCATCAATTATCTTGTTTTGTCTCTGAAACATGAAAATAAGAATTAGGAATCATCAGGGTTGATTTAACATGAATATAATACTGGAGGTTGAACAAAACACCAAATCAGTCCTACATTCAACTGACTTTTAGACAAAGGCAATCAGTTAAGGAGAGAGAGAAATAGGGCTTAACACAAACCAGATAATTTTCGTAGTAATACATAGTTCAATTTTATTTCAATAATTAGCTTGCCACGTAGGGGTCTTTAGCAGTAGTCAGACAACCCAACTCCCAGTGAGTGGGAAATCGAACCATTCCATTTGACAGACTTAAGTGCACATCTTAGACCATTTACACCCCCCCTCCTCCGTCAAAAAAGGGGGGAACCATTTAAGTTGATTTAACTAAGGTATCATATTATTTGCATGGTTTATGAACATATGGATTATCGATATATACAGACCACTTGTTGATGCTTATAGGCTTATTATATCAGATTGTACATCCATAAAGAATCACCCCAGATGTTATGTTATAATAATTGTATGATCGACTTATGTTATAATTGTATGATCGACTTATGTTATAATTGTATGATCATCTTTTGTTTTAAAATGTGTATGCTGTCCGTAGTGGATGCTATGATACAATAAAATCTATGTATCTATCTATGTCTTGTATAATAATGGATGTAGTATGAAGTTTCATTGACATCAAACTGACAACAGCTTTTACAACTCAACTTGAGTAACGTCTCGATAAGAATATTGGACATTTAATTACTCATAGTTGAGGCTTGTATTATGAAAATTCAACCACTTCTGCAGACAGATATCTGCATATCCTCTAATAAGAGGAAATAATTCATAGATTCATGTTTAAATATCTAGAATTTTGTGATAGCCTCTTTTAAAATAATGACCTGTTTTGAATTCTGTACCTGATTCTTGTGTTTAGAGTATCAAAGTAAGAATGGATTATTAGTAAGTCATAAAGTAAGAACCAACTTTTTGGCATCCACTTTGAAATGTCAATTCTGAGAAGACCGCCTCTATTATTGTTATTAAAAGCTTTAAATAAGGCACTGATATTTAGAACACATGGATTAATAGTCAATTCTTAGATGACATAATTACTTATGTAATCTTTGAAATAGAGGATTAAGAAATTTAAGTTGTAAAATTAGAATACAATTACCTCCTGTTCTACTTGTTGTCGTAATATTTCCCATGGAACACTCAGTAATCCCGCTATATTCCTCGTTTTACTAATCTCTACAATCTGAAATATAAAAATTTGAGCTAAATAAACATTGTGCAGATATTTCTACTACTGTATAGGTTTTTATACGCCCACATTTTCATGTGGACGTATTATGTCATCGCCCCTGTTTGTGGACTCTCTACAGGTCACAATTCTTACCCGATTTTGACGAAACTTGGAATATAGGTTTATCCCCCAAAGATCTCGACTGCTTTCCATATTGGCATGTATCGGATCAAAACTTCATGGATTATGGCCCCTGATTGTATGAAAAATCATGTTTTTAGCTTGTGGACCCTATAGAGGTCACAATTTTGAACCGATTTCGATGAAACTTTACATGCATGTTTATAACCCTAAGATCTTGGTTCCTTTCGATATTTGCGCCTATCGGAACTTAATTTCCTGAATTATTACCCCAGATTGTCCGAAAAATCACCTATTTTAGCTTGTGGTACCTCTGGAGGTCACAATTATTATCCTAAGGAAGGTCGAGTTCAAATTTCAGAAAAATCGGGCCAAAATTACCTTACAAAATGGCCGCCGTTCGAACGCGAATACTGTTAAAAAATGGTATATCAAGGTTGTGGACCCTGTAGAGGTCACAATTTTAATTCAATTTTGATGAAACTTGAAATGCATGGTTATAACCAATGGATCTTGGTTCCTTTCGATATTTGCGTATATCGGATTGTAACTTCCTGAATTATGGCCCCTGATTATACGCAAAATCGCCTTTGTTTAGCTTGTGGTCCCTATGGAGTTCACAATTATTATCTGATTTAAAAAATCGTTTGATTATATCACCGTTACACCCTAAGGAAGGTTGAGTTTGAATTTCGGAAAAATCGGACCAAAATTGCCATACAAAATGGCCGCCGCGTGAAAGCCAATACTGTTATTAAATGGTATATCAAGGTTGTGGACCCATATAGGTCACAATTTTGATTCAATTTTGATGAAACTTGAAATGCATGGTTATAACCCAAAGATCTTGGTTCCTTTCGTTATTTGCACATATCAGATAATAACTTCCTGAATTATGGCCCCTGATTGTCCGAAAATTCACCTATGGTCCCTCTGGAGGTTACGATTATTATCCGATTTAAAAGATAGGTTGCCAGGCAACGAAACATACGCCCACAGCAGCTAAATCGTCCGGGCAGTCAACAAGAGTTTTTTCAGTAATGAAACATTTATAATACACTACAATCATATAACAAGTAACAACTCATTAAGTAATTATCAGAAAAACATTCAAATTTGTTTGGCTTTGTTGATAAAGTTCTCCTCCATGCTAACGTTTAGTATACGAAACACTTAATATTCTGAAAATCCATAGGCTTCTTCGTCTCATGACCTTCAATACTGTGTATAAATTTCAAGTCAATCGGATATTAACTTTAGCCTCTAGAGCATCCACAAGATTTTTTGAAGTGATCAAGGGCCATAACTCTGGCAGTAATTATCGGATATCGCTGATAATCCCTAGGCTTCTTCGTCTCATGACCGTAAACACTGTGTATAAATTTAAATTCAATCGGATATTACCTTTAGCCTCTAGAGCTTTCACAAGATTTTTCAAAGTGATCAAGGGCCATAACTCTGGCAGTAATTATCGGATATCGCTGAAAATCCCTAGGCTTCTTTGCCTCATGGCCTTAAACACAGTGTATAAATTTTAATTCAATCAGATATTAACTTTAGCCTCTAGAGCGATCACAAGACTTTTCAAAGTGATCAAGGGCCATAACTCTAGGTGCAATTATCGGATATCGCTGAAAATCAATAGGGGACTTCCTCTGATGACCTTAAACACTGTGTATAAATTTAAAGTCAATCGGATATTAACTTTAGCCTCTAGTGCGTTCACAAGATTTTTTGAAGTGATCAAGGGCCATAACTCTGACAGCAATTATCGGAAATCGCTGAAAATCAATAGGGGTCTTCCTCTCATGACCTTAAACACTGTGTATAAATTTAAAGTCAATCAGATATTAATTTTAGCCCCTAGAGCGCTCACAAGAAATTGTGGACGATGGACGGACGGACGGACCGACCGACAGACGGACGGACGGGGGCGACGGCAATATACGACCACATTTCTATGTGGGCGTATAAAAAACAATTGACTCTATCACCATTACACCATACGGAAGGTTGAGTTTGAATTTTAGGGAAATCGGACCATAATTGCCAGACAAAATGGCCGCCGTTTGTACGCTTATAGTGTTAAAATATGGTATATGAAGGTTGTGGACCCAGTATAGGTCACAATTTTAATTCGATTTTGATCAAACTTGAAATGCATGTTTATAACCTAAAGATCTTGATTCTTTTCGATATTTGCGCATATCAAATTGTAATTCAATGAATTATAGCCTTCGTTTGATTGTAGGAAAAATCACTTTCGGTTTTGCTTGTTCTCTAACCATCTCTCGAAAATGTGGGCGTATCCTGCCTGGCAGTGCCAGCTTACTATCTTATAATGCTCAATGGCCTTAAATACCCTTATCACACAATAATACAGTCTACAGTAGATATCGCTTTTATGATAAATTTCATAAATTTCATAATCTACAGCGATATATCCTTAGGATATATTGCTTTGCAAGAATTTGATTGGTCAGTTGAATAGGAACTTCATTTTTTATTAAAGTATCTTTTTTATTAAAAATCAACTATTTTCATTCAATTGTCCTTGATAGAAACACCTGGTCAATATAAGGGACTTTGCTTTGGTTGAATTGCTGTCAAAAAGATAGTAAGCTGGCACTGCCAGGCAGGATACGCCCACATTTTCGAGAGATGGATAGAGAACTAGCATTACCGAAAGTGATTTTTTCTACAATCAAAGGCCATAATTCATTAAGTTACAATTTGATATGCGCAAATATCGAAAAGAATCAAGATCTTTTGGTTATAAACATGCATTTCAAGTTTCATCAAAATCGAATTAAAACTGTGACCTCTACAGGGTCCACAACTTTAACATACCATATTTTTAAACTATTCGCGGCCATAATGTCTGGCAATTATGGTCCAATGTTTTAGAAATTCAAACTCAACTTTCCGTAGGGTGTAACGGAGATAAGAGTCAAACGTTTTTAAATTCGATAATAATCGTGACCTCCAGAGGGACCATAGGGGATTTTTCATATAATCAGGGGCCATAGTTCAAGAAGTTACGATCTGATATGCACAAATATCGAAAGGAACCAAGATCTTTGGGTTATAATCATACATTTTAAGTTTCATCAAAATCTACAGGGTCCACAACCTTGATATACCATTTTTTAACAGTATTCGCGTATAAACGGCGGCCATTTTGTATGACAATTTTAGTCCGATTTTCCCGAAATTCGAACTCATCCTTTCTTAGGCTGTAATTCAGGAACTTTCTTAGGCTGTAATTCAGGAAATTATGTTCCGATAGGCGCAAATATCGAAAGGAACCAAGATCTTTGGGTTATAAACATGCATGTCAAGTTTCATCAAAATCGGTTCAAAATTGTGACCTCTATATGGTCCACAAGCTAAAAACTTGATTTTACAATCAGGGGCCATAATCCATGAAGTTTTGATCCGATACATGCCAATATCGAAAGCAGCCAAGATCTTTTGGTGATAAACCTATATTTCAAGTTTTGTCAAAATCGGACAAGAATTGTGACCTGTAGAGGGTCCACAAACAATTGTGGACGGACGGACAGGGGCAACGGCATAATACGTCCACATGAAAATGTGGGCGTATAAAAACGATGTATCACTATGCCCTAATGTAATCAGGTTCAGTAAAGGTGAAATTTATAGCAAAGAATTATATTTATTTGTGCATGTAAGAAGGATTGAATGATAAATAAAATCTCCTACTCGTCTTTTTTGATATCAATAGGAGATCCTCTATTTGTACAGACATGCATCAGGCTATCACTGTTAAGGGGCAAGATTAAAAAGAAAAAAAAAGAGCCAAACAGAGGCATTAACATATATTAAACATAGTTTTGGAAAGAACTCTATCATTACAATTACTATTTTATTTTTACCAATGTTATTAATATTGCTGAATTCTTGCTTGCAAAGACAAATGTTGCTAAGATATGAATAAATAACAACGTCAAATGAAATATTTGAATCATACACTTGCGTCTATTAACAAGTGCGCTAAGAGGGAATTACAAAAAAACACTTAATAAAAAAACAATGAAGCAAATATTATAAATCGGTTTGGAAAAGTCCATGACCAGGCTGGTTTGGAAAAGTCCATGACCAGGCTAGGTACCGAGTGCAACTACAAGTATACTAGTTCTTTCTGAAACTAGGAAGCTTAATGCACGCTGTCAAAGACTGTTTCAAAATTTCTCTTTAGTGTTACCTCTTTATCAAAGTCTTCTTCTTCCTTTAATTTAAGATAAAATCTACTACCATCCGTACCAGTGATATTAAGAAAGTTTCCACATGGTCGAGAAGTTTGCAATCTTGATTTGTCATCTCTGAATACTCCATCTAATGCTAAAATTTAAAATAGAAAGTATTAGTCTATCAGTTCAATTTCAAATTGTGAACAAAATACACTTTTGACTTCAAATTACAGCCGCAAAACAAAATTTGCACATACATGTACATGTACATGTATATATATGTACATTCCTAAATTATGTGAAATATCATCAGGTGTTATATAAATGGTGATGGAAAAATATTGAGAGTTGAGAGTTGTACCTGAAGAGTTTCTATGACTGTTCTGTTTCGTGAAATCTTAACTAAAAGATAAAATCCCAATTTTCGTAGATACTACATTTTGATTGGCTAAGCACTAAAATCAATCTAATATTATCCAATCAAATTACTAAAATTCAGATTTTATCCTAGTTAAAATTTTGTGAAACAGCGCCCAGGTGTTACTGCAAAACTGGGTGTTGCACTGATATGCTCGTGGAGACAGCAAAGGACATAGCTGTAGCAACTCCGAAGCCAGTTTTAGACAATTCTGACAGTTTTGATAATTTGTTTGTTGCCATCGGGCGAAGTGATATTTGAACATTCCAAGTTTAAGTAAACAAGCTGACATCCACTTACTCTTTTGAGTTCAACAATAATCAGATAACTAAATTAAATGCTTTATAAATCAATGAGGCTCAGATCAATGAAATTCAATAGTGATAATCAAATTAACTTTTAGTGATCCCAGAGAAATAATTGTATCAAGGGAGACAACTGCATTTTTGTAAATTTATTTCTAATTCATTATTTTCTAAAGATAGTCTCTCCAAATTGATAACCTTTTTTATTAACAAAATCCAATATCTGATTCATAATTGTTTAAAACTAAATATCTCATTAAGAAAAATATTAAAATGCTGTTTTAATTTATTATTCAATTAATGAAAATTTAAAGACCACTGTATAAAAACACATAAGATAAATAAAGACTACATGTCCACCAAGTTGAAGTAGATCAAAAATGCTAAGACACCATTCATGCCATACCAGATACTGAATTACAGTACTCCGGTGCCATTGATTGGTAAGATCATATCCTGATCATTACTGAAGCAGTTGAGATGAACATGTCTTTACTGTGCCGACAGGTCAGGTACACTACAATTTTTAAACATGTTTGACTGAACTGATTAAATTATATCCCATTTCAGTACAAAAGTTCATTTTACTTATCTTTACTACATAAGGATAACATTACCAAAGCTGCCTTCTGTGAATAAATATGGTGTCATTCAAAAAAAACATTACCAAAGCGGACTTCTGTTTTGATAATTTTTTTGTTTGAAACATGTAATTATGCTCATTAGCATATTACGCAAATTGACCCCTTTCCACATAAACCCATCTTGGAATATGTTTAATATGATGTGCAGAGGAATTTACTGCAAACCACCAAAAGAAATTCTGTTGCATTTAGTTTTGGGTTCAGCTCGATTTACTGGACTATTCTAAAGTTAACATCCAGTTGACTTTAAAAAGTCAATTGGGTGTTAACTTTAGAGTTTTGAGCATACACAAGATGGTATGGATGCCAGGGGCCTGTTTCACGAAATTTTAACTAAGATACAATCCGATTTTAGTAATTCGATTGGATAGTATTAGATTGATTTTAGCGCTTAGCCAATCAGATTTAAGTATGTACTAAAATTTGGATTTTATCATAAGTTAAAATTTTGTGAAACAGGCCCCAGACAATACTCAACCACATTCCAATGGAAGGTGTATAAAATAAGCTTAAAGATAAAGATACATGTACCTCTTTTAGAATGAGAAGTTTTTGCTTGATTCCGTTTTGTTATAATATTATTGACATTCCAATCATCTTTTAGCCAATCTTCATCATAGATGTCACTATTTGTTGTTTTTTCATTAATTTTGGCTGGTTTTATTTTAATGACATCTTTACTATTTTCTTGTAGTCTTGGCCGTTTACTTAGTGGTTCTGAAATAAAGAAGCAGTTGCCATGCAAGATACGCTCACATTTTGCAAGAGATGGACAGAAAAGGAGCTAAAAGAATAATGTGCTTCTTGGAACAATCGGGGGCCATAACCCAAGAAGTTACTGTCCGTCATAGACAGGACCAAAATCTTTGCGTTATAAAATATATAAATATACATTTCATGTTTCATTAACCTTGGTATTACATACTTTTACACTATTTGCATATAAGCAGTGACATTTTGTCAAGCAGTTTCAGACTGATTTTCAAGAAATTCGAACTCAAGTATAATTACGCCTAAGTTATATTTAAGATTGAACAAAAATTGTGACCATCGTACAACCTAGAGGCATAATCCAGGAATTTACAGATCGATATACACAAATATTGACAATATATGTGCACATGAAAATGTGGGCGTATAAAAATTAATTCTATAAAATGGTTGTTTTCATTTTGATTGATTTATGGGATGATAATTTGTCTTTGTTCAACATTTCACATCTATAGATCAACATGTTGACCCTACATTGTAAGCTAAAACTTTAACTATGATCTATGAAATTCAATAGTGATAATTAAATTAACTTATAAAGAACACAGAGAAATAATTACATCAAGGGAGACAACTTCATTATTGTAAATTTATTTTTTATTCATTATTTTCTATAGATAGTCTTTTAAAATTGATAACCTCTTTATTAACAAAATTCAATATCTGACTCATATTTGTTTAATACTGAATATCTCATTAAGAAAAATATTAAAATGCTATTTTAATTTATTATTCAATTTATGAAAATTAAAAGACCACTGTATAAAAACACATAAGATAAATATATACTACATGTCCACCAAGTTGAAGTAGATCAAAAATGCTAAGACACCATTCATGCCATACCAGATACTGAATTACAGTACTCCGGTGCCATTGATTGGTAAGATCATATCCTGATCATTACTGAAGCAGTTGAGATGAACATGTCTCTACTGTGCCGACAGGTCAGGTACACTACAATTTTTAAATTTATGAATCAACTGATTGAAACAACTGATCCCATTCCAGTACAAAATTTTGTTTTACTTGTCTTTACTACATTAGGATAACATCACCAAAGCTGCCTTCTGTGAATAAATATGCTAGATTGACTGGACTATTCTAAAGTTTACTACACAAGGATAACATTACCAAAGCTGGCTTCTGTGAAGAGTATGGTGACATACAAAGCTGGCTTCTGTGAACAAGTATGGTGACATACAAAGCTGGCTTCCGCGAAAAAGTATAGTGTCTTTTACCCAAAACGGACTTCTGTGAAAATATATGGGGTCATTTACCCAAAACTGTCTCAAATGTAATGCAATGAATGTTCCTGAAACTATGAGTACAAGTAGTGCTAGTTCTTATAACCTGCAACAACAGGATTAGAACACTACCCCAGACCCAGCTCTTCCCCTTTCTTTCTCTGACGTATAAATCACGTAAGAACTTGTATGTTCTACACCTACATGTAGCTAAAACCTACCAATTTCTGAATGTGTACTAATTTGAGGCACAGTAAATTCTTCATCACTGTCCGCTGGTAAGTCTCCAAAATCATCATCCTCACTCCTGGCTCGTTTCTCACCAGATCCATTAGAATTATCTCCTGTGGTCCTAGCATGCAATAAGGATCCATTTCCAGGTGCTTCTGGGCTTAAAACTGGTTCTAATAATAAACTGGAATTCAACTCATCTCCAGTTTTACATTTCCCATGCTGGGTTTTTGCATTTGGCGTCGTAAAATTTAAAGTTCTTTTAGGTTTACAAACATCTTCTGTGGCTGTAAAAAAAGATAAAGAAATACAATTCGTAATGTAAATATTAAATTTTCAAAACCCCTTAAAACTGAATTGTCCTCTTATTCCTTAAAGTCAAGTGCATAAATTACTTATCCCAATGACTATAGAACGATCATCTTTATTTGATCAAATTTGAAAACGCTACTCAAGTGAAATAGCCTACAGTCCTACGGGTAGGCTATGGTACCAAATTTGGATGAAATGTATTAATTAGGTCATACTTAATTATCATATTATCATCTAACTTTTTAAAGCCGCAATACCACTCTTGTTGTAACTGAATATGTTCCAATCTTTATTCTGGTCAACAATTTGTACCGTACTATTTAAAAAATGATACAAATTTCATCTTAACACACCTAATGACCTAATTTTAAAAATTGGAAAAATTCAACTACATGCCGTAAGCACTTTCAAACGCAACTTGGATTTAAACATATTTTCAAAACCTCTGGACAAGTAAGATTGGTTGTAATGGATAATTTACACAACAGGTAGGACAAAAAACATCTTGTACTCTTGAAGTTAGAATAAGGCTAATTTTTTCTGGACCTGTCAAGCCAGCAAGAGTGTTATATTGTCCCTTTAAGTAGGTCTGAGAAGACAGAACAACGACAAACAGTTATCGAAAGATTTTACCCAACACTTATAGGTGGCACTGGTTTGTTTATATCGTCTGTATAGTCTCGACTCTCAATCTCTCTAATCTAGCCAGGGATCACGGTGGCTAAGTGGATAAGGCGCTGGTTCGCTAGCCTGGAGGTCGGGTGTTCGATCCCTGCATTGGCCGAGAAAGTTCATCTCGATTTTCCGACGTGATTTCCCCTTAATTGTCAGTGATGC
Organism: Patella pellucida; assembly: GCA_917208275.1. Taxonomy (NCBI): domain Eukaryota; kingdom Metazoa; phylum Mollusca; class Gastropoda; family Patellidae; genus Patella; species Patella pellucida. The sequence continues at coordinate 59,570,517 of OU795036.1, read as the reverse complement.
AGGAGGGCCTGACAAGGACAGCTGCCTAGTCGTTCAGATGGGACAAAAAGCCGAGGTCCCGTGTACACATTGGAGTGCACGTAAAAGATCCCTTGGCAGTTGGAATTCGATATAAGAGTAGGCCGTAGCGCCGCTGCCCAGCCAAAATTTCCCTTATAGCCCACTGTATGGCGTATGCCCGTCTTCAATTAGCTCAGGTTAAGTGCATAACAGTAGGACGTTAAACCCCATTTCATTCATTCATTCATTCATTCATTCTAATCTAGCCTACTAGGCAGAAGTCAAATGCGTTGTCGTTGAGTGTTACAAAATGAAAAATGTAAATCATGAATGGAATTGAAGTGTTTTAGACTGACACTCCCTCTAGAAATTCAAACTTTACAATAGGAGTGTTGGCATTTAGCAAGGGATTCGAGATCCCGCAAGGACGATCGGTGGCTTTGCCTTTATTAGCCAGTGCTAAAAATCAATAACAATATAAGCCACGCCCTCTTCGAATTGTAAGAGCTCAAGAATTCAAGTAAGTAGGCTATAGATCTATTGGTATTACCAACTTACGTTCATCGTCGAAGGCAGCCAAAGCATCGAGTTCGTCTGCATATTCGAATTCAAACAATCCGTTATCCATATCATTGACAATGATCTGGTTTCATAAACTTTCTTACATACACTTCATTTTAATACTTTGTTGACATCAGTTTCCCGCTATTATTTATATCCGGTAATGGGAAGTAACTCCATTTTATATCCAACGACTGGATCATGATCACTGATCTCTATAAATTTCAAAGCAATTGTAATTAATAAAGTTGCGGTTAAAAACTTAACATATCCTAATTTATTTTAATAAATTTAATTTGTTTTATAATATCAACACATGTGTCTTCATGCCATTCAACTGCGTTGATCAGATGGTAGGTACGATAATTGCTAGTATGAGACTTAACTTACAGTTCTTCACTTAATTCCGATTTATTGTAGGTTTAGAAGAAAAGAATATACCTACATTAATAAATAACGGCGGCCTATATCAGTACCTATAAATCAATGGAAAGCAGGCCCGGATCCCGGATTTTTTCGAGGGGGGGGGGCATACATTGTAATAAATGGTAATCATTAGAGTGCCGCATGTAGGCTATTAGTGGTTTGGTGTAGTCCCCAGAGCCTTCGTCGCATTGCCAGGGAAGAGACTATGCAAAAATCAGTTTATATCATCAATTAAAAAGCGGATACACCAGTCTCGCTGGGGCTGAGGGGGGGGGGGGGACACGGCCTGGAAAGATGGAAATATTGAAACCCTGAATCGGATAGATCAACATGCATGTCTATTCATTGACTTTCAATATTTGATTTGGCGGGATTTAATCACATAGTTAGGGTGCATCGTGAATGTTCTTATTAGAATAGCATGGAAAATTATTAGAGACATGTCAGCAATGCGAACTTTGAGAATAAATATGGCATTTTCAAAGTCAATTTAATAATTTTGCAAATGTTTTAGTTGTTTTCAAAAAGTGACCAACGATGGCGCAAAATATTTTACACCAAGTAGTAGGAGTGTCTAAAGTTTTTTTTTAACACAATTTTTTTTCTTAATGTGAGGGATTTGCCGATTCAACATTTGAAATTGTACTTTTTATGCATATTTCAAATTACATACAAGAAGTAGACACGGTATACTTCGGTGGAAGCGGACATTAAATAAAGCTATTTCACACACTAAATTGTTATTATATCGAAATCACATGGATCATAAAAAGTGAACTCTCACAATTACGAAACCAAATTACAGTCCTGTTGTTTTCGTAAAACGTAATAAGTTAAATGCAATGGAGTACCCGAGGGATTAAATTGCGTGAAATATAACGCATATAGCTAATTTCATTAATATTAGTCGTTCGTACATTATAATCCCTGGCTCTTAATCATATTGGATTAAAGCAGGTTACCTAGACATATGTTTTCGGTTTCCAAGGGATATTAATCTTATAGAAAGGAAACAAAATCGGTCAGTATTAAGAAGTTTTCGTTGAGGTTACAGGTGAACAAATTTTATCACTGATCAAACACATGACATATAGGTAAGAAAAATATATCGTATCATAAATTTATTTTCATCATTTTATTATCGTATTCTCTTATAAAATTAGGTAACAAAAAAAATGAGAGTAATCGAGCAAGAACAACGAACTCAGAGATAGGAAATGTGATTTTATTATTTTCCACATTCAATTAAAGAGTATTCACCCTAGTTGCTCAATCGAGTAATAAATTTGAGATCATGTACAATAAAATAAAAACCAAGTACGAACAATCCAAATCATAAAACATAAATCGAAGTCCTAAAAAACGTTATATGCAAAATAGTGTATTCAAGCAAAATAGTGTAATGAGCAAATGGACTGCTCTTCGTGTACAAAATACAAGGAATACTGTGATAACAGGTGTCCGGAAGAGTAAGCTTACCCTGCCTGGCGCATGGTATATCTATTGATTTTAAAGGTGATATTATCGTGAATTTTACCCGACTAAGCCACCGCCGATGACGTCTGTAATGACGGGTAATAGACTCCGTAACTTTAAAGATTATTACCTCTGGTTTCCGCCATTGAAAAATTTGAACAATAAAATGTTTGATGTAGGCCTACTGATCAGTATTAATCAAATAATTATATTATATTTATTTGGTGTTAAAATTTAAAATATTCATGTATTTGAATTGGCACACATATCGTATGCCTCGTTTCGCTCAGCACATATTTAATGTACTCACAACACTGACAGATTTGTGATGCTAACCCCGTAAGAAAAAGGATTATTTTTGAATTCACAGTAACGGTTCCGGAAAACACCCAAATGGGAGCTGTCATAAATACCGACTTCACCCAATATGCATGTTTATTGATATAAAACGGATATCAGAAGAAGACAAGTCTGCGTTATATGATAATCGCTTATAAGCTATACAAACTTCTGAAGCAAACATAATGCAGTTTTTAAAACACCCCCCACCCTTCTCGCCCAGCCGCAAAATAATAAGATCGATATTTCATAATTATTACGGAAATATACACCTTCATTTATCCTTTTCAGAACAGTTTGATGAACATGGAGGAAGGCGATGAACACATGGATAAACATCGCCTGGAATTTACTTCCGGGATATCAGACATGTGGCGTAAAAAAATGTACACAGATCTTGTCCTAGTGGTTGATGGGAAATATCTGAGATGTCATCGTTTTGTGCTCGCCGCCATTTCACCGTATTTTCATTCTCGACTTTATAATGGCCAGCGCGAGACAGTCGCAGAGAAGCTTTTTTTCAATGCAGCCTCGGTAAAAATTATGAATCAAGTTTTAGAATTTGTGTACACAGGAACCTGTAAAGTAAAACCGAAAAACAGTGAAGACCTACTCAAAGCAGCGGCATTATTAGGAATAAGATCATTGAAAGACAAATGTGACGCTTATTTAACTGAAACGGTTGGAATGAACAACTGCCTTAAAATGCTGAAACTCGCAACCCAAGCAAAAGCAACCAAATTAGAACTAACATCGAGAAAAAACATTTTGAATAATTTTATGGTTTTGTACCAAACTAAGGCGTTCAAAGCCTTGTCGCCTTCTGACATCATATCGCTTATTAAGGATAATGACCTTCGAGTACCCAATGAAGATGTAGTCTGTGATGCTGTTTTATCCTGGGCCAATTCAGATCCTAAAATGCGAAAAACAGCTTTAGCAGAAATATTTAAGCATATTCGTCTTCCACATGTCCAACAGCATTACATGAGGTATGTTCTCGGAAACAACGAACTGATTAAAGAAAATAGTGAATGCGAAGAGATTATTGAAGAAGCAAAATCCGTGCATGAAGATCCTGGCAGACGTCATGAAGTAAATCTATCTCGTCTTGAATATCGGAACGATGCCCGAATGGATGACGTCATTGTTATATTAGGGGGTACTGCGAATTGTGGTCCTACAGGCCAACTGAGGCAAAGTGTTTATGGACTCAATATGTCTCTAAGAAAATGGTTCCCATTGGAACCTCTACCGTATGGTTTCGATTCAGGAACTACAGCTTGCAGTTGTGGTAATGACATTTACATATCTGGGGGTGGGGATTCCAGGCAGGGTTTGACACTCTATGAAAGCATCGAGAATACGTGGCACGTTTGTGCACCAATGCTTGTTGGAAGACGAGGTCACGCCATGATTGGCCTTGGGTCTTCTTTATTTGTTCTTGGAGGGGTTATAGGACAAACGGAAGATGGACGTCTTAGAGTGACACCAAGCGTAGAAGAATACAGCATGTCGTCAAACAGCTGGTCAAAGGGTGGCTATTTAACAGAGGCCGTTTGGGGAATGTCCTGTGCTGTTCACGATAACAAAATATTTTCTTACGGTGGATACGTGGACAGGCATCATGCTTCTCAAACAATTCAAATTTACGATCCATTTATTCAGTCCTCCTGTACGATTGGGCGACTTCCGGTACCCTGTGGACTTACTCGTTCTGTAGTACAAGATGGTGTTGTTTCAATTATATGCCCAACAGGAAAACTGCTTCAATCACATGACTTCAAAATATTTGAACACATTGCAACTATCCCCAATTTTACACGCGCCATGTTTGGTGTTGCTATTTATGAACAAAAATTATTATTATTCGGAGGAAAATATGGTAGTGACATTTTCGATGATATCATTCAAATGGATTTGGAACATTTAAGTATGACAACGTTGCCAGAGAAACTGGTTCATCCGGTGTGGGGCTTCGCGTGTGTTAAAACCACATTACCTAGAAAACACATGGTGAAAACAAAACATGATGAACTATGGGATACTGTTAAATGTGACCCAGAGCCGGTCAGCAGAACACCGACCCCACCAATACTAATACCAACGCCCCCACCTTCAAAAGAATCTCCCGAAGTTGTCGGCCACTTTATTCGTTTTTAATTAAGTATGCTCTGTGTGCTTACTACACAAAATTCTAAATTAACAGTAACGTTTAAATAAGTGTGTATTATGTATGTGTTTAAAACACTCAACAAAAGAAACATTTAATACTGGAAGAATGTTCTATTTGGTGTAGCAAGACAGCTGAAAGAGTATACATAGATAATCTCTTACAAGTCTCCGAATCAATTAGTTAGTCGTTTATTACAACATAATGCTTCTGGCCAACATAAATTTGTTCGAAAATCATGGTAAACTTGTAAAGCCTCAATGAAGAAGACATTTTTCGTATTAATAATAGAAATAAAGATTTGGAGTATACATTGCCTCAATGAAGAAAATACATGCATATTAGTTAGAAATTAGACGATAATACGACCTTAACCAATTTAGAATTTTAAGTCTAATATTCCGCCATATGTCAGAACGTGGAGGTTTTTATTGTTATCTAAACATTCATTCAAAGTCAAGAGTTGTCGAACAATGTGTAAAAGAGAGTGAAACAAGGGGTTTAACGTCCACTCAAAACAAACTAGGTCATTTCGAGATTAACATATGATTTAATTTTATTTCAATAATTCGCTTGCGCCTAGGGGTCATAAGCAGTGGGGGGGACCGGAGGACCCGGAGAAAGCCGACGAGGTTGGACAGGCGATCTTACTCCGTCACGTACAACCGGGGATTCAAAACCACACCAGTTGACTCAATGACAGGCTTTATGAGACAACGCGCGCGCGTGTTAACCATTCGGCCAGTTCCACCCCACCCGCATCCCCACCGCGAACAATTTGTAACATTTCGGACGACAAAGCTGTGAGTGGGCACATGGTCCTTAGTCTGACAAACATAAGTGTTGGGAAACAAGCAACCAATTAAATTGTATGTGAAAATGCTTATTTGGCAGAAAGTAGTACTGGACATTTCCAGCGTGATGAGCCATATTTAGAGGGCGGAATAAATAGTCCGACGTGGGGTAGAATTTTATCTTTTGTGGCTAATGTTTTAAAATGGTGTTATTGAAAAATTATTAAATGTGTTCAGGTGAAGAAGTAAAGTAATATGACAATATTCTCATTTTTGTATTTCTTCGTTTGAATTTTGCATGATTTGTTCCATGATAGGGGGGGGATCACGGTGGCTAAGTGGATAAGGCGCTGGTTCGCTAGCCTGGAGGTCGAGTGTTCGATCCCTGCATTGGCCGAGAAAGTTCATCTCGATTTTCCGGCGTGATTTCCCCTTGTCAGTGATGCAGAAGGAGGGCCTGACAAGGACAGCTGCCTAGTCGTTCGGATGGGACGAAAAACCGAGGTCCCGTGTACAAATTGGAGTGCACGTAAAAGATCCCTTGGCAGTTGGAATTCGATATAAGAGTAGGCCGTAGCGCCGCTGCCCGGGCAAAATTTCCCTCATAGCACACTGTTGGCGTATGCCCGTCTTCAATTGGCCCAGGTTAGGTGCTTAAGCGTAGGACGTTAAACCCCATTTCATTCATTCCATGATAGGGTAATATCAACCATCATCTTTTTATGTATTTCTTGTTACTCAACATGTTCGTAATAATTATATTTAATTCTCAAATCTGATCGTTACAATTTTTACATGCCAAGTACCTAACATTTCTATATAAATTGTTTGCGTGTTTGTAATTGTTCGTTGTCTACTAGGGGCCAGGTCGTACCAGTGTGTTGGTCTTTTAGACTGACAAAGTCTCCCGTATTACGACTTTTAATGATAATGTTATATTGTTATAGGTTGTTTCCATCTAATATAAAATTATAACCGACAGTAGTTGTTTTCTTCAGAATGGTCCCCACATCATCAGGTAACGTCCCAGATTGTACCGTACAGCAGATAACGTCTCAGATTGTACCGTACAGCAGATAACGTCTCATATTGTACCGTACAGCAGATAACATCTCAGATTTCATAAATACGTTGGTGAGGATACTATCGTAAACAGTGTTAATCCCGAGAAAGCTTTTTACTTGTATTGAAGGTATATTTTTATATTTTGAAAAAGGCCAATAAATAGAGGGAGAGCCCCCCCCCCCCCCAGCAACCCTATCTAGTTGTCCCTGTTCTAAGACAAGATGCACATGCAATTTACTAAAGAAGAGGGTAGCTGTAGTCCAAAACTAAACTTTTGTTCATCAAAGAAGAAATAAGGTTTATCATTATCGTCACGAAAAGAAATATTTGATATTATGTGCAATTATAAACGTCCGATTAAATGAAAAATAAGTGTTTTTAAATTTGTATGAAAGCTGTGGCCTATAATAGCGACCTTTATCGATCATTTGAAGACATGTTGAGTAGATATTAAGGCGACGGGAGGGAGTGCTTCTTAATTATAATAGTATGCATGCCCCGAGAGCCAATGGCAGGACATAAACTATTGCGTGGTGTGTAGTATGCCTTCATCCCAAACTTAGGCTGCCTATCTACAGCTAGCTCCGGCTGAGAATAGCCCTAACCTAATTAACCTACATTATTCCTACATCGACGATATTAGTCGATAACACTGAGTATGCTTTTAGAAATTGTTAGAAGTAATTATTTCTCTACTATTGTCATATTGAATGAAATTAAATATGTTTATTTAGCCGTTGTGTGTATGAAAGATGTCAAACTCATCAAGGGCCGAATCACAATATAGTTTGACAGGGGCGGTTTTGTTTGCGAAAACAAATTCAGGAGTATACAGGCCTTGTTTTGCAGAGAGATAATCACATTGAAACTTTAAAGACAGTTTACAATGGTAAAGAATGTATTGCAATATTACCCATAGCACATTATTATATATCGTTTTTAGCCGAGTGGCAGAACTTTATATTTGACTTTGTGTTTACATATAAAACATGTGCTACGGTCTATTTTTACTCTGTTGACAAGTGTTGTGTAAACACAGTTGATGTGCGTTCGATAAGTCCCGCCCACACCTCCATGGCCCCGCCCCAAAATGATGACGCGAGCGTTTTAAATGGAGTCCATTTAGGACAGCGTTTACTTCTCGTATGACGTAGGTGGAACGCTGTGTGCAGTATGGACTGTATGGTATGCCTTCTGTGGATATATTTTTATGGTACAGATTATAAACTATTTGATAAATCTTACATTATATTCCCTAGATTATGATTTAAACCCAGTTTTATTTTACTCCGAACCGCTCGCATTCACCAGATAAATAATCTACTAAATTTATGTATAATGTGTGTTATCGTGTTAAGCATGTGTCAATTAAATGATATTATGCACACAGTTCGACAAAAATCCCGAGAATCATTAGTCTGTTTACATTTTTAAAATCGGCTCAGAACTTATTTTGTTAGCCGGTTTTATATGTCCATAGGTAAGGAGCGTTATCCAAAATTCCGTCAAAAACGGGCAAAAATGATAAAAATAATATTTGACTGACTGAATGACCTTGTGCCGGATCTACACATTTAATTTACTAAAGTCAACGACAAAAGTCTTTAATTTTTATTTGGACAAAATTTTAATGAAATCAGCCATATTTCGTACAGAAAAGTAATAAAAATACCAAAAACAAAACTATAAAAAACCCCATTAGATCTTTAAATTTCGTTTTCTGAATGATGGAATAATACAAGGAAATGAATCGCAACGAAAAAAAACCCTGTTACATGTATGTCTACTAAATTAAAATCAATAATAAAATTATTTTAATACTTTTTAAATGAAATAATATGCATAGGCGTACGGGCTCGATGACAGTCGGCGGGGGGGGGGGCAGAACCCGATATGCACCTGGCTGACTGACCCGAGTTCCAGACAACCAATCAATCGTCGTGCGGTATGGGGGCCTCACCCTCTGGTAGAAAATTTTGAAAATTCAATCACCGCAAATGCGTTTTCTGGTATTCTAGCCCGTGCAAGCAACTCCAAAAGTATCCAATGGTTTTGTAACCGAAATCCCACTCTGAATTCCAACCATCCAACTAATTCCAACCGGACTTTGCATCTGCACATTCACAAATAATATTCGATGTCAGAAAAATGTCACACAAAGTAAAGAGTGGGTCCAGACAAAACGTTATAATCCATACTCAACTCAGTACAAATTTGTGATATTCAATTACAAGAAAAGTAAAAATTAGTGTTTTATTAGCGCTCAGTGTCAGTTAGGGAAGCAAAACTAGATGAAATAATTTTTTTGGTTCACTTTACCCGTCTGTCCGAAAAGTCAGCTTGTCCGAAAGTTAAGGGGCATCTACCCCCGCCCCTCCCCTCTGTCCCCTGGCTCGTACGCCTATGATAATATTAAGGAAAATCGGTCTTATTTATGACTGGACGGGAAAAAATACATTAGATTTTAAAAACTGGGTTTCTTTCTGGTGTTGAAATGATAAAATCAAACCAGAATTTAAAGTTTTCTCAATAATTATAAAATAACATTTCCTTTTATATCCTTTATATCTAAAAAAATTAAAATATCACAGAATAAAACTTGAAAAATGAACCATCATATGAAAAAAAAAACAACCTGTAGCCTAACATTACAATAAGTTGGCTTCTTCCACGAAAATAGTTACACAATGTCAAACTTTTCAATGTTATTTGTCACAAAAATTCAATGCGGAGCAACCTTGACATCTTAAATAACTGTTCAACCGAATGGAATCTGTATCAATTGCAGGAAATCGACACGAGGCCGTAATGCAAGACCTACTTTTTGCGAGAGAAAAAAACGCGCCATATTTGTGATAGCCAATTATTAAGAAAAATGAGTTATGCCCCTTTTTTAGGTGGCAGGTGTAACGGTTTCATTATGACGTCTATATTGAATACTGCGCCTACATCATAATATTCGGTTATCAACTTCGGATTACAAATAACAAGTAGCTGTACCTGGTAATATATAATATTCTAGTATTTTTATATCTCATTATTAAAGATGTAGAAGCACTTGGTCATCTTATATTCACAATATGAAGTATAGTAAATTTATTACTACACCCGAAACCGAAACCGTCAAATTTTTCGTATTAAAGAGCAGGGAAATATAAAACATGGACTACTTAATAATAATAATAATAATCACGTCATTTTACAAGGGTAGCAAATTAGGCCTGAGGCCTTTTTCAAATTTGGCCCTTGGCACAGATCGTGCTAGATCTCGTTACATTATCAGATCCACATACAAATAACAAACAATACTTTACTTCTTAACTGTTGATTCTATAAAATTAGTTAATTGAATTATATAATTATATCACTCACAAACGTTAACTGAATGTTATTTCAGCTTTTTACTCTACATGTAATATCAGTTTTTTATCTTCCGATTGCAATTTGTTTTCCTAATTTATTTTAGTATTTTTAAATATTAATTTTAGTATTTTTTGGAAAAAAATAACTCTTAAGTTTGTTATTTACCTGTCTCCATAAATTTAACCTCTTCATAATCAGATATTCCCCGGGAAATCTGAAATCACGGAAATATTTTAAACGGTTTAAAAATATTGTTCATGCATGATTGATATCAGTTGTAGTTATGGGTATGTAAAAGCGGAAACCTATTAACTTATGTATTTGACAATTTGAAAATAATTGAAGCAACCAGAATTTTTACTTTGTACTGTCAACTTTCGATGTTCTACACCAGACTTGCCACTCACAATTTTCTACAACAGACTGTCTCAAGTAGAATTTATTTCAGCAAAGTAGAATCCCGAGAGTGAATCGTTGAGAGTCGAAAATGGATATCATGTTGATTAAAGTTCTGACGTTTACTCTTAAAAAATATTAAATGCATAAAGTTAGGATTCTTTCACGAAAATACCCATCACTTATATAAAAAATTCCGCGATCGCATTTTAAACCTAATGTTCTCTAGCCTACAAAGCTGCTAGTTCCTCTGAGATGCGCCGGATATTGCCCACTGCACGTCCAACTAGATCACAGATCTCAATTTGTTTTGTCGTTCGGAGGTATTTTTTCCCGTTGTTTCGTTATAAAGGACATTTTCGTGTATTGTTACATGTCACTGTGGGTGTCGTTTTCTCATAGTATTCGTTTTGTTTGGCAGTTGTCTGCCTATTGTAGGAAGTTTCCCTTTATTAGGGCTATATTCAAAAGTACTTATATCAATTATTACTGTTTGAATCAAATAACATATTGTAATTATCACTTTCTAAGGATAATTGATATCTAAGCGGCATCAAATGAACAATATAAGACAATATAATCTAAACTTACCTTAATTAATGGTATACACAACTGGTTGTTTTTGCTATGTTTATGTATTCCGTTCCACCATATTATCCACTCCAATATTAAATTCCCTTTAGGTACAAGTAATTATGGGGTATAACCTCAGGTAACTCAAAATCCTCCAAAATCGAAACAACGAATTATTGGTCAATTTAAATCAACATTGATGATGTAAACTTACCGGGAAAAGATGAGCTTCTAAAATCCGATATTTAAGATAAAATGATTTGTTTAACATTGGTATACGAATCATGTACCATAATGCGCTTTAGCCCAAGCTGTATTGAGAGACTCGAGGGACGAAGCTAGACACACTGCACCAAACCAAACGGAGTTATGTAGACTGGAATAACTAGACGCTATAAATGTGCACTTGATTGCGACTGCTGGCTTATTTCGTCGAACATAACTGATTTGAAATTGGAGTAAAAACGGAAACCATTGAATGTAAATCAGTTTATATACATTCATATTACAGTATTATATGCGTTGCGACCCACTTTTGTGAAATTCTAGGTCCCAGATGTTAGCGATTTAGCTCCTTTAACTATAAGTATTGTTGAATACACATGTGTATGTTGTTTTGTCATATTTTCATATTTTATCATTGCTTGATAATGACTCGAGAGGCCTAGTCGAAACGTCGCGCAGTAATTATATGCCATAGAATTGGGGCCTGTATAATATAAGCACAGTCGCCCCTCGTAAATAAATACTAACTGTATTTAATAAAGTTGTCGAAGCCCCCCCCCCTCAGTAATGAATAGTAACTATATTCAATATAGCTGTGTTTGGTATTATTAAACACGACTGAAGCATTTGCCATTGTTACACATTCTACCATCCAGTCAATGTATAGTCTCTATCATCCAGTCAATGTATAGCCTCTATCACCCAGACAAATATTCTACGAATATACGTTGAAGATTAGGGGGTTTTGGGTGACCGAGACTAGTTTCGCTTTAATTCTCTGTATTAGTTATTACATGCAATAAATTGATATATTTCTAAGAAATGATATACATCTGGAAGTTATTGAAAATAGTTGAAAATCAAAACGTTTTTCCCTTAAACAAGTTGATTACGATACCTCATCACAAAGCAAATAGATTTCATAGTAATAAATATTGGCGTACAAAATGGAACCCTTTAGAAATGTTATCGTTCAACCACCAACAACTGTTACTTATTATAGTGCACTGAACAACGTGTCTTTAAAAAAAAAATAGATTATAATGTAAATTTTACCATCACAAATTGTTTAGTAACCGCATGTTTCCTGTGAACTAAACCAACCATGTCCGGATTCATATTTCTTAGTTCATTGATGGATACAATTATTAATATTGAATTGGTGCACTTGTGGCCTGAACGAACACAGTTTCATACATTATGATATACAGTACACACAATAAAGTTATGTTTATATCAACTACATGTACATTACTCATATCTGTTTTTGATCAGGTGTAATTTTTCGATAATGTGACGAATAAGTATATAAATATAATTATTTTATGTTATCTTTATATAAATTATTGCACGACCGTAGGCATTGGTTGAAGTCAAAGGCGGCGTATCATTTGTTATGACTGTAACTGTAATAGCCTTAACTTTCGGCCCTAACTGAAAAAAGCGTTTTTAATAAATAAAAAAAAAATGGAAATAAATTCAGCTTCAATTTGTTTTCAGCTTTCTGTGACATTTTAAGAATGTGGCTTTATTTAACACTAGGCTTGTCGGAAATTAATTTCAACATGGCTTGAATTTATCACGGCTTTTTGATGGGTTATTCCTAGATAGCTTACCCATTGAAATCTTGTTTTTTTTTATGTAAACTTGTAAGGTATTTCAAAGTAGAAACATTTTGATCCTGATGAAGTGGGATTGTGTTACTATCCTGTTGGGACCCAGGTTAAAAATGGAAACACTTGTGTTATATATTCACATCAATCGTGAAATTAAAAACTAGTTATAGCGCTAAGTATCGGGGTAAACATTGAAATAATAAAAAAAAAAGATTTAAGGCGTGGGATGAGGGACCAGATCACTATTATCAATATGGAATTTTAAAATAAAAGTGGCAGAGCATTCCGTTTAGATGTGACAAGACTAAGATTTAGATACAGAGCTCTCCCTTCTTCTATACTATAGTTTAAAAAATAGATAATGCCAATTTAATATACTGAAAATCTATTCTGAGCTAGAATTGAAATAAATGATAAGGGGTTTAACGTCATACAGTGTTCTGCACCGACTGGGCTAATGAGGAGCTAATAGGTTGAGGGGAACTGTACAGTTAGTGAACCAGCGTCATACACTCACTGAGCCACCGCGGCTTACGAAGGAAGAGTATAACTGAAATGGGGTTTAACGTCGTACTGTTCTGCTCCGAGGACGAATATACGTCATACAGTGTGACATGATGGTAATTGTGCCCGGACGTCAATCGAATTTCAACTGGCAAGGCTGTTTATACCTGCAAAAGGGACCTCAGTTTGTCGTCCAATACCTTCACACGTCCGCGTGCTGCACAACAATTTATTGAAAAGAGGAACCACACCAGGACCCGATTCCTAGAAAATTCTTAAGCACGTTCTTGTGCTTAGATTTTAGTCGACTTTGCATTTAAGTAAACTTACCTTATTTTGTGTTCCCAGAAAATTCTTAAGAACGGCCTTGTGCTTAGATTTTAAGTAGACTTCATTGTAAGCACAAGAACGTTATTATGCGTCCCAAGAAAAAACTGAAGCACAACTTCGTTCTTAAACATAGCCAATCTAAGCACAAGTCCCAAGCAAGGTATAGGGCTTGCTTACAACCTTAAGTCTGTTTCTGCTTCAAAAAGATGGCTGACCGTAGACTTATACGACGGCATTTCCGACACATTTTGATACCAAAGAGACAATTACAAGACAGAGAAAATCCTTCTCCAAAAGAAATTAAGAATGCTATAGAAAATTTCGCATCTAGGGCCTTATAGGCCTACCCTGAAACAAATTCATTTATTTGCCAATTAGTAAACAATAGGCTACAAACACACAGGCTACTTTAAGATCAGGCGCTCTCGTAATTATTTTTTTTATATCTTTTGTCACATTTTATATAAATTATATGTGTAGGCCCTATAGGGGACATGTCAAACGCATCCAAATCAACCACAATGAAGCAGACGACAAATTTATGACGTAATTCGCATACCAAAGTTGTTTTATGACGTTAAAGAGCATCGTAGTCTCAGTGTATGGTAAGCTTTACCAGTCACAATGTGCTTAGACTTGTACTTGACCTGTGCTTACGTAAGAATGGTCCTGAGAATTTTCTAGGAACAGTATTTTTATAAGATTCTTACGTAAGTAAAAGTGAAGTATGACTTTGTGCTTACTTTAAGAATTTTCTAGGAACCGGGCAATTCCCGATGAACTTTCTTGGTTAACACAGGGGTCTAACGCCCCCCCCCCCTCCAAGGTGTCTATACATTCGCCATCACTAATCACTGCTGCTCTTATTTATTTTCAGATTTCGTCATGATGGCTTGGAAAGGAAGACACAAAGCTATTGCACTACTTTTGTTTCTTTGGGCTATTGCAAGTAAGTCACTTCATTAATATCTTCATCATCAACAATATTACACTGTTAAAATTATATATATATATTTACAGTTATAAGTAAAGTAAACATACAGTGCAGGATTTATCAAATCACATTGTTTGTTAACTTACATTTAAAACGATGTCGATCATGAGTACAAGGTTTATGTGAAATTACATAAAATTTAATGTAGTAATAACAACCACATGTCAGCTGACATTATATGGGCTGTATATTAACAGAAATGCCGTTTGAAGTATTATTTTTTAACCACATGTCAGCTGACATTATATGGGCTGTATATTAACAGAAATGCCGTTTGAAGTATTATTTTTTACAGAAAATTGTAAATTTACTGTCAAATAGTGGTCACATCGGTTATTCCCCTTTAGACCACATATCCAATTTTGTGCAAAATATTGACACTTCTATCAGTCACTTTAATCGATTTTAGAGAAATAGGTTATTCAAAATCCGAATGCACCGAACTGGCTAATAAGATAGGCACATGCCATACAAAAAGTTGTGTGGGGCATTTTGCTTGAACAATGTCATGCCACCTACTCTTCCATTGTAGACTGGTGGCCAGTCTCCTCCACACACCAAAAATTGGCCAGTCCTTTCCAAAAAAAAAAACCGAAAAAAAACGTAATCTCTGGTGCTGGTTACAGGTTTACTCAAAAAAAAAATTATACAAATGGAAACGAAAGTGTTGGTTTACTAAAAATTAATACTATTATATAAATCGAAATGTAAAATAAATAGAAGAGACTGGGCCAGTCTACTTCCATTGTAATGTAAGGAGCACACTAAACCCCATTTCATTTTATTCCTTTAATGTCTGCGATATCACCCCGGTGGAAGCGGACGTAAAATACAACTAACTCACACAATTTCTTTACATTATCGAATGGCCGTTAATATTTTTTTTGAAAAACGAATATATAAATTCGAATACTGTCCAAAAAGTCTTTGAAAACGAAAAGATTCACTGGCTGGATGAAGAAACAGAGACTTTTGCTAGGCATCACCGTCCATGCAAAGTAAATTACTGCAGTTTTCTAAAATTATCAAAAAGCTGCACAGTTTTAAACCATAAAGGCCATTATGGGTTTAATGCACACTTTTTGAAATCTGCAGATGTTATGTATAAGAACAATGTGTTAATTTGAGCTTGTTACTGCCGATAATAAATATATTTGATTTACAAAAGAGATATAATTTTTGTACATGTCTAACATATTTGGTGTACCCAACACTGCCGCACCGATGACAATTCTCTGTCACGTGCATGGTGGCATTTGTTTGCGGAGAGACCGAATGGGTATAACTCAATATACCCCGTAAGACCGGGTTGGCGTCCTTACTGCGCGGCTCTATAAAGCAAAGGAAAATGGTCTCAGAGCACGTCAAGATAGCCACAACACAAGTGTTGTAAAAGCGTGGTGGAAACGCCAGATATCATGTTGTGGTATCCATGGTCGCAAATGATCACCGCGTCACGGCGTTGTTTTGAGCATGTTCAAAATAAACGCCCAGGTTCTGCGATCTGACCTAGAAAGCTGCAAGAATGCTTTTTTTTTCAGTTTGTATTTTTCGGGACATTTTCTCGCATTGTGTTCACGTGTGCCAGTGACCGTGTGCATTTTGTGGTCGTCGTACGTTCGAAGCAGCGCAGATAACTCCTGTCTGAGTGATCCTTTATTTAAAAAACATACGTTGACTCAAATAAATTAATTTGACACTAAAAATGCGCGATAAGCAATAATTGGAGTGTAATAATACATCTGTATAATTTATTGCTTATCCACGATTCAAACGACTCTATTTGAAATGTTATTTTTCTTTATCGGCCTCGGTTTTCTTTCCTCCCGGTTCCTTTCTTTCCCCAGCATAACCCCAGACTTGTTATATTTTACTTATTTATTTCCAGGTGAAGGTGACGATTATCCCTCCTCCGAGTTAGGTAAGGAATAGCTGGCCCACATTTTACTATAGTTCCGAAATAGATGGTTCAAAATTAATATATTCAAAAACGTCATTCAAATTACTTAATTCTGAATAAAGTTGTTTATATTTGAAGTTTTGGCAAGATCTGGCATAGACTATTTAGTATCGTAGCAATGTTATACGTTAAACATACATTATGCAAGAGCTAATTTGCCAATTTTAGGTCTTCCTTTAAGCCTGATATGTTGTCTGAATTATAAATAAGACATTAATTAGCTTATTAAGACCATAATCAACCCTCGATGGCATCGTTAGCCTGCGATATTTACTGGATTAGAACCCGATCTGCTGCTGCTGATTAAATCAAAAAAACGGATAATCGAGACTATGTTTTTTTTATCGTATTGATTTCAGTCATGCTGATCGAGGCTAACCCCACATTCAATGGCTAAATTATCGGTTCAGAGTGGATCAATTTGACTGAAATCTTAATCCGTTTACATTATCTAGTTTTTAACTATTATAGTGAGAACTCTCAGCACTTTATCTAATCTCCCATAATGCATCTTTAATCGAGGTTTTAAGCATTAAACGGCAATCGTTTTACACCCCGATGACACAGTGTGTTGATTATAGACTTTATCATATGAATACATGTCTAAAAAATAATGTATATACCATTTGAAGCTAAATTGTAAAAGAACTTGCAATTGACATATTTGGCTCTTACATAATGCATCTTTAAGAATCTTTGAGTTACAATAAACGAATAACTTCGTATAACTTCAGATGATGCTACTGGAGGCAGTGATGGTACCCAACAGCCCAGTAACCCTGGTAAGTTTGCAACGAATGTGTGTGGTCAATTTTTAAAATTAGTCACAATTTTAGTACTATCGATCCCTGTATCGGATTATTACCCCTGATTGTACGAAATATCGTGTTTTAGATTGTGCGCTCTCTATAGAGATTGCAATTTTTATACGATTTTTCCGCGTATCACCGTTGTAGCTTATGTTGACTTTCTAGTGGACTCGATTTCTATTTTAAATAAATAAAACCCGTTCAAATACATCACAGTTACATCAAAAGTATCAAGCAATCAAACTGATTATCAACTATACTGTATACTAGGCATTGGCCTAATAAGTTTGAACTTTCTAGCTCAATTCAGAAGGAGAGTTTTTGTGTTCCAAAGACTCGGCCAATACAATTGCTAATCGATCACCCTGCTTATTCTGAGCAGAAATTGCTCATCATCAAACTTAGTCAAGGTATTGGTGTAATCAAACTATACACCAAGGTTCATCATTGTCACTTAAATAGAACTAAAGTTATTGTGTCCTAAAGCACCAACCAATCAATATGCTTATCCTACCTAATAAACACCAACACCAAGTTTGAATATTTTAGCTCTATTAGAAAAAAGGGTTATTGTGTCCGATAAGTATGGAAGCCTATAACTACCATTCATAATTTCTACTTTTCGCCCCTTCAAAACACGAAAGTCGAAAATAGGAAATGAGGAAAAACGAGTTATTTCTTAATTTCCTATTTTCTACTTTACGACTTTCGTTTCGAAAGTTCTTGTAGTCTCTGCTTTCCATGTCACATTTGAATACCCACAATTCCCGTTAACAAAAATGTCTGTGTGATAGACATATTTAACAATACATATATGTAATCCCTATATACATTCAACATAAAGGCGACGGGGATTATGGCCCCGGTCAATATTATGCATGTATTGCATATAGCTAGATAGAAATGACAACCAAATTATTACTTTACATTATGTATGGTTAGTGTGGAAATGATTTGAATTATGAAATGGGAGGTACGATAGTTCAGTGAGTAAGAAGCTGGCTCCCTAGTCTGGTAGTCGAGGGTTTTCTCTGAGTGTTGAACGAAAACGTTCATCGTAATTTTACGGCGTGGTTTCTTCATGCAAGTGTTGCAGGGTGCAGGGCTGACAAGGCCAGCTGTCTATTCGTTCGGATGGGACGAAAGACAGTTCCCGTGTGCACATTGACGTAGACGTAAAAAATCCATTGATAGTTGGGATTCGATAAAGTCGGGGAAATGATTTGACCGTTGACCCCGAATATCTCCAAAACGCCCCAACGGCGGACTGATTACCACTCGGCATCGTATTCTACGCGAAATTGTTTCACAAATTTCTGCAGTTAGAACGGGCCAATATTTTGAGAGACTTTATTTCATCTAATCCATTTGAACCCGGCAAGATAGGAGCCTGTGTGTTAAATGGGTTTCCAAATATTTCTAAAAGAATAATTTATGATTCGATGTATTATGTTGTGCTATTATGCTATATACATCCATCTATCAACCATATTGACATACAGCATGATACAGATCGCATTTATGTGAGATGGACAGTTACCAGAATATGCTTATAATGTACTGTTAATGCAAGGGCCCAGGGCCCGATTCCTAGAAAATTCTTAAGCACGTCCTTGTGCTTAGATTTTAGTCGACTTTGCATTTAAGTAAACTTACCTTATTTTGTGTTCCCAGAAAATACTTAAGAACGGTCTTGTGTCTAGATTTTAGGTAGACTTCAATGTAAGCACAAGAACGTTATTATGCGTTCCAAAAAAAAACTTAAGCACAACTTCGTTCTTAAACATAGCCAATCTAAGCACAAGTCCCAAGCAAGGTATAGGGCTTGCTTACAACCTTAAGTCTTCTGATGTGAACATGGAAAAATAAAGTATTTAATAAAGTTGTCGAAGCCCCCCCCCCCCTTCAGTAATAAATAGTAACTATATTCAATATAGCTGTGTTTGGTATATTAAACACGACTGAAGCATTTGCCATTGTTACACATTCTACCATCCAGTCAATGTATAGTCTCTATCATCCAGTCAATGTATAGCCTCTATCACCCAGACAAATATTCTACGAATATACGTTGAAGATTAGGGGGTTTTGGGTGACCGAGACTAGTTTCGCTTTAATTCTCTGTATTAGTTATTACATGCAATAAATTGATATATTTCTAAGAAATGATATACATCTGGAAGTTATTGAAAATAGTTGAAAATCAAAACGTTTTTCCCTTAAACAAGTTGATTACGATACCTCATCACAAAGCAAATAGATTTTATAGTAATAAATATTGGCGTACAAAATGGAACCCTTTAGAAATGTTATCGTTCAACCACCAACAACTGTTACTTATTATAGTGCACTGAACAACGTGTCTTTAAAAAAAAAAAGATTATAATGTAAATTTTACCATCACAAATTGTTTAGTAACCGCATGTTTCCTGTGAACTAAACCAACCATGTCCGGATTCATATTTCTTAGTTCATTGATGGATACAATTATTAATATTGAATTGGTGCACTTGTGGCCTGAACGAACACAGTTTCATACATTATGATATACAGTACACACAATAAAGTTATGTTTATATCAACTACATGTACATTACTCATATCTGTTTTTGATCAGGTGTAATTTTTCGATAATGTGACGAATAAGTATATAAATATAATTATTTTATGTTATCTTTATATAAATTATTGCACGACCGTAGGCATTGGTTGAAGTCAAAGGCGGCGTATCATTTGTTATGACTGTAACTGTAATAGCCTTAACTTTCGGCCCTAACTGAAAAAAGCGTTTTTAATAAATAAAAAAAAATGGAAATAAATTCAGCTTCAATTTGTTTTCAGCTTTGTGTGACATTTTAAGAATGTGGCTTTATTTAACACTAGGCTTGTCGGAAATTAATTTCAACATGGCTTGAATTTATCACGGCTTTTTGATGGGTTATTCCTAGATAGCTTACCCATTGAAATCTTGTTTTTTTTTATGTAAACTTGTAAGGTATTTCAAAGTAGAAACATTTTGATCCTGATGAAGTGGGATTGTGTTACTATCCTGTTGGGACCCAGGTTAAAAATGGAAACACTTGTGTTATATATTCACATCAATCGTGAAATTAAAAACTAGTTATAGCGCTAAGTATCGGGGTAAACATTGAAATAATAAAAAAAAGATTTAAGGCGTGGGATGAGGGACCAGATCACTATTATCAATATGGAATTTTAAAATAAAAGTGGCAGAGCATTCCGTTTAGATGTGACAAGACTAAGATTTAGATACAGAGCTCTCCTTTCTCCTATACTATAGTTTGAAAAATAGATAATGCCAATTTAATATACTGAAAATCTATTCTGAGCTAGAATTGAAATAAATGATAAGGGGTTTAACGTCATACAATGTTCTGCACCGACTGGGCTAATGAGGAGCTAATAGGTTGAGGGGAACTGTACAGTTAGTGAACCAGCGTCATACACTCACTGAGCCACCGCGGCTTACGAAGGAAGAGTATAACTGAAATGGGGTTTAACGTCGTACTGTTCTGCTCCGAGGACGAATATACGTCATACAGTGTGACATGATGGTAATTGTGCCCGGACGTCAATCGAATTTCAACTGGCAAGGCTGTTTATACCTGCAAAAGGGACCTCAGTTTGTCGTCCAATACCTTCACACGTCCGCGTGCTGCACAACAATTTATTGAAAAGAGGAACCACACCAGGGCCCGATTCCTAGAAAATTCTTAAGCACGTTCTTGTGCTTAGATTTTAGTCGACTTTGCATTTAAGTAAACTTACCTTATTTTGTGTTCCCAGAAAATTCTTAAGAACGGCCTTGTGCTTAGATTTTAAGTAGACTTCATTGTAAGAACAAGAACGTTATTATGCGTCCCAAGAAAAAACTTAAGCACAACTTCGTTCTTAAACATAGCCAATCTAAGCACAAGTCCCAAGCAAGGTATAGGGCTTGCTTACAACCTTAAGTCTTCTGATGTGAACATGGAAAAAGTTTTCAATATCCTCAGACGACGACAGAATTTCCAGAGATCATAGGCCTACTTTACGTTTATTCAAATATCAATGATTACAATAGGGGTTGAAATTTCATTTGACTAATTCTCCAAACAGTTTTAAGATATGATTTCGGTTGTTTTGTTTCATAATAGTCTATACAGTATAAATGCATACCATTGTCGTAGATACTGGTGCGGAAATGGTGATCAAAACCATAGAATTTTAAAGTTAGGTGTCGATTTTATTGGCATGGCAAAACACATTTATTACAAATATTACAATAGGGGTAAACAGAAATTTTATTACAATAGGGGTTATACCGTGTAACCCCTATTGTAATATCAACCCCTATTGTAATAACTGTATTTAACTTTAGATGAGAATTTACAAAATGCAATTGGGTCGATTATTTTATCTGATATCTGATATGCATACCAAAAATATGTTCAAAATCCCAAGACGACCGATCTTTCAGAGAATATACATTCCATTTGATTAATTCTCCAAATTGCCTTGAGACACGATTTCGGTGTTGGGTCATGATATTCTATACAGTATAGATTACAATAGGAATTGACATTACATTTTAATAATCCTGCAAACTGCTTCAAAACATGTTTTCGGTGGTGTTGTTTCATAATATTTTATACGGTGTAAAGGCATACCAGTACTCATATATATTTATACGGAAATGGTGATCAAAATTCATAGACCTTTAAAGCCCCAATACCACTCTTGTTGTAAATGAATAATTTGTCCCAATCTTTATTCTGGTCACCAAATTGTACTATTTTACAATATTCCAATTAATAAATGATACAAATTTCATCTTAACACACCTAATTATAAAATTGAAAAAAATTTCAACTACATGCCGTAACATGGTTTGAAAAGCCACCTGGATTTAAACATATTTTCGAACCCTCTGGACAAGTAAGATAGGTTATAATGGATAATTTACACAACAGGTAGGACACTGAAACATCTAGTAGTTAGAATAAAGCTACGTTTGTGGTAAACACTACATTCGCATTGCATGCAAATTCCGGAGACCGGCCTCCGGAATTCGGATTGGTTTTCCCGCATTAAAAGAGGTGCGTCACATTACAGTTTATTCGGATTGAATTCACGTCATGGAGTACACGGAAAATCTGTCTTTCGTCCCATCTGAACGACTACACTGGTAGAAAATCACGTTGACTGCGAATAAACCGTTCAGAATAAGCGTTCCGGGTTGAATTCGGAAAAATATACGGATTCTTTAATTCAGATTCAGTTCGGTTTTATCGAATTCAGTGTGGCGCCAAAGTCCGGAATAAGACTTTATTCTGAATTCAATGCAGGTTAAAGCCCTAGTGTGAACGCAGCTTAAGGCTATAGTTTTTCGGAACCTGTCAAGCCAGCAAGAGTGTTATTGTCCCTTTAAAGTTAGATGTCGATTTTATTGGCATGGCAAAAAATATTTATTACAATTATTACAATAGGGGTTGACAGAAATTTTATTACAATAGGGGTTACGTCGTGTAACCCTATTGTAATATCAACCCCTATTGTAATAAATGTGTCTAAGTGTAGAGAAGAATTTAAAAAATGCTATAAGGAGAATTATTTTATCTGATATGCATACGGAAAATATGATAAAAATCCCCTGACGGCCGATCTTTCAGAGATCATACTTTATGTTTATATAAATATCATTGATTGTAATAGGGGTTGGACCTTCCATTTTAATAATTTCTCCAAACTCCTTAACGGCTTTAGTCATGTTTTCGGTCGTGGTGTTTCATAATATTTTATGCAGTGTAAACGCATGTCATTACTTCTAAATATTGATATTCAGATGGTTATCGAATTTATTGTATGGGAATATACATTTATTACAATTATTACAATAGGGGTTGATGTTACAATAGGGTTTAAGTAAACTTTTATTACAATTATTACATTTATTACAATAGGGGTTGACTGAAATTTTATTACAATTATTACATTTATTACAATAGGGGGTGTTATTACAATAGGGGTTGTAACATTGCTTACCAACCTTAAGTCTGTTTCTGCCTCAAAAAGATGGCTGACCGTAGTTATTCGACGGCACTTCCGCAGGAACGGATTAACCTTGTGGGGGTCCCGGGACATACCAACTGTTCGGGGGCCCCATTGTCAGGGATTTTTGTTTGTTTAAATTTTTCGTACTGACCGCGGATCGTACTAGTTTGTACATGTACTCTGCCCCCTTAAGTGTTTTCCTATAGTATTATTTTATTAAAAATAGGATTAAATTTAGTGCATCTGAGACAATTTAAACAGCGATTTCATTAGAATTCGTTGACAGTTTGAGTATTTTAAACAGTCCCTTTCTCTCATGATGTTTTCATTTACTTTAATTTAGTGAAATTTTTTAAGGTGACATAAAACATTAAACTCCGTTGTCTGAACTACATGTACTATACTATGATTACGTTAATTTCCAGGGACTGCAGGTTGGGCCTCAACAATCACATCACGGGATGGGGGCCCCGAAACTGGTTAAGACCTATTGATTGGTAGAACCTCTAAGTGCAATTTAGTTAATTTTAGGGCCTAACCGATCTCTGGCCCCCAGATAATCTGATGGTACCTACAAGTCCCGGGGCCCCCAATATCCCAAACTGCCCAGGGCCCCAATCCTCGCCCCTCAGCCAAGGTAATGGTTAGCTCCATCCGGGATAAAATATTAGTATGACCCAGAATTGTGGGGGGGGGGCTAAATGTGGGGGGCCCGGGACATTTGTCCCCCTTTGCCTCCCCTAGATCCGGCACTGCATTTCCGACACCTCTTGATACCAAAGAGACAATTACAAGACAGAGAAAATCCTTCTCCAAAAGAAATTAAGAATGCTAGAGAAAATTTCGCATCTAGGGCCTACCCTGAAAGTGAAACCAATTTATTTATTTGCCAGTTAGTAAACAATAGGCTACAAACACACATGCTACTTTAAGATCGGTTTTTTTTTTATCGTTTGGCACATTTTATAATTATGTGTATAGGAGACATGTCAAATGCATCTAAATTTCTAAATCAACCACAATAAAGATGACGACATATTTATGACATAATTCGCAATCCAAAGTTGTTTTTATGACGCAGTCTAAATGTGTGGTAAACTTTACCAGTCATAATGTGCTTAGAATTATACTTGACCTGTGCTTACGTAAGAATGGTCTTGAGAACTTTCTAGGGACGGTATTTTTATAAGATTCTTACGTAAGTAAAAGTGAAGCATGACTTTGTGCTTACTTTAAGAATTTTCTAGGAACCGTGCCCTGATTTTCACTGATGGCTTCCCCATTAGATTTCACAGCCAGATTAATATTTCTATAATATTCAAAATCAACAAATCTGTCATTTATTTCGCTAAATGAATAATATAGAAAAAGGAAACACATTAATGTAATTGCAAAACGGGCGGGATAGTTACGGCTATATACGCTAACGGTTACCACAAACCATATTATTACTGTTTGAAGTTATGACAAGATGTGACATAAATTGTTTACTACCGTGGCAATGTTATTAGTTATTCGTGATTCAAAGATGCATCGTGTAAGAGGGCCATGATTATAGGCTTATCAAGCGAATACATGTCTAAAAAATAATTTGTATACGTGCACTGGGAAAAATTAGCTCTTACACAATGCATCTTGAAGAATCTTTTAGTTACAAGAAACGAATAATTTCTTATAACTTCAGGCGGTGCTGCTGGAGGCAGTGATGGTACCCAACAGCCAAGTAACCATGGTAAGTTTTCAACGAAAGTGTGTAGTCAATTTTTGAAATTAGTCACAATTTTAGTGCTATTGATCCTAGTAATGGATAATTTCCCCTGGTTGTACGAAATGTCTTGTTTTAGATTGTCGGCCCTCTACAGATTAAAATTTGTAACCGATTTTGCTATGTTTGCATCCCAAGGATCTCGGTACCTGTCGATATTTGCGCGCAATGGACTGTAACGAAAAATGACTTTTTAAGGTTGTGGACTCTCTAGAGGACGCGTTTATTTTTTAACAAAAAACCCGTTTAAATGCATCACCGTTACACCATAAGCATGCTTTTGTTTGAATTTAGTGAAAATCAAACCGAAACCTCCAGTTTATTTTATTGACACATTTTAACATAGCATGCTTGGGGAAATTAAAATATTAATTCTTTCGGACCTCGGTTTTAAGACTTGTTTTATAAGAATTCGACCCGTCGAATCCAGTGGGCTTGGGTATTCCCCTTAAAGGTGATGGCTAATTCCATTAGGGGGCTAAATTCAAAATTGGGGCTTATTTCGGTAGAAAACTTATAAGGTTCCCTAAAAAGGTGTGGATATTGAAATATTGATTTTTGGTGTATTATATATCTTCAATATGTGTACTTTCAGAATTCACATGATGCCAACCCGGCATCATTGAGGAAATTAAAGTAATCAAGATGGTCGCCTTGAGGTATTTTCTTAAAATTTACTTTAATTTAATTTAGTAAAATTCGGGACATATTCTCTCGGATCTCGGTATGAAGGTGATTTCTATCAGAATTTGACCAACTGAATCCAATGAACATGGATATTTCTCCAAAAAAAGCAGGCTAATTCCAGTAGAGGGCCAAATTCGCAATTGAGGCTCAATTCTTTTTGAGGGGGGGGGGAACTCCCAAAGTCCTCCAAAAAGCTGTGCAATATATTAAACTATAGGTTAGGTTTTCGGTGTCATCTACTTCCGATATAAACATAAAAACATGTTCCGACCAAAAACTGTTTTAGGTTGAGCGCATATTCAAAATGGCGGACATATTTGGCAAGACATAACGCTATTAGTGATGTATTAGACTATGGGTTTTCGGGTTCGCTGAATTCATGTCTGAATGGCGACATGTGCCATCACCAACCGAAACGCCAAACCACTTTCATACCGAGGTCTGAGAGAATTTGACCCGAATTGTCCCCCGTTAAATTGAAGTAAATAACCATAAATTAAATGCCTCATGACGGCCATCTTGAATATTTTAATTCCCCAAATGATGCCGAGGTGTCATCATCTGGATTCTTGAACAACACATATTGAAGATATACAATACACCTAAAATCTATATTTCAATTTATCACCCAATAATACATTTGACAGTAAATATCGCTTGTGTGATAAATTACATAATCTACTGTGATATATACACAGTGGAGATATCGCTTTACATAAATTTGATTTGTCAATCAAAAATAACTACTTTCTTTTATTTTAAAGAAACCACTTAGTTTAAAGTTACATTATTCAAGATATAGATAAGAACTAGCCATTCTTGCTATAATAGTTCGAAAGTAGGTGATGTAAAATGAATAATTTGAAAATTTCATTGCAAGCGAAGATATTGGCATTTTAAGATTTGGCTGACGTGTGCAATAATTTCAACCACGGTCCTGGTTGATCAAAGCTAAGACCCGAAGCGTCTGGACACGCCATATTTGATTTATCACTAAAACGTTTTAATCTGTTTAATATCGGAGCAATCTGATGCCATCCAAAGTTGATTAAGGCCTGGATCAGTTATTTAATGACTAATTAATACTTTAAAAAACATTTCATGCCCAAATAAAGACCTGCACTAGGCAGATTTAGCTCTTGAATAATGCATGTTTAAGTAAAGATAGACTTTAAAAAAAAGAAACTGCTTTTATTTAATTTATCTTGAAGGAAAAAACAGGGGTCAGTATATAGGACTATACAATAGCTAAACTGCTGTCAAAAAATGATGTATCACTACGCTGTAATGTAATTAGGTTCAGTAAAAGTGAAATCTATACCAAAGAATTATATTTATTTATTTGTGCATGTACGAAAGGATTGGGCGATAAATAAAATCTCCAACTCGTGTTTTTTGATACCCAAAAAAATCAACACAAGTTGATAGAGTAAAAAAAAACGAGGCTCGTAGGAGATTCTCTATATATTACACACCTTTTTAGGGAACTTTATAAGTTCTCTGCCAAAATAAGCCACTATTTTAAATTTGGCTCCCTAGCGGAATAAGCCATCACTTTAAGAAGGAATACCAAAGTTCATTGGATTCAGTGGGTAGAATTCTTTAGAAATCATCTTCAAACCGGAGTACGAGAGAATCTGTCAAACATTTCACACCATTAAATAACCAGAACATTCCTCATGGCGGCCATCTTGAATATTTAAATTTCCCCAAGGGTGCCAGGTTGGCATCATCCGGATTCTGAATCTACACATACTGAAGATATATAATCAATCAAAAAGCATTAGGTGGACTATATTTCCAGGTTTATCTCCCTGCTGCCGGACTATACCCATACAAGTTTTGTTTTACCAAAATATTGTTGAAACCTTTATTATTTTTTCTTTAAGATTTGGGTGTTTTGCTTCAATACAGACGAAGACTTACCCAACACAGGGAAACGTTTATGGATCAACTTGGTGGCCACATTAGTCATCTTCTACGAAAATTACAAGAGACGTCCGTTTTAGAAAGACAAGAATTTAAAGAAATCTATCGGAGAAGAGAGCGGGGCGATCCAAGGATAATGGTTTCAATGTTAATAGACATCCTCTTAGATCGAGATTTCGACAAATTCAATACATTTTTGATATGTTTGAGGGATATGCAATTAGACGAATTAGTAAATCTACTGAAAGGTAAATTAATAATTATGCAGTAACTATTACTATATGAATGCAGAGTTGCTTATACCAATCAATACATATTGAAACAAAACATAGCAAATCACAGACGTCTGGCATGCCAAATATCTTTTCTTCGTAATTGATAAACTGATTTGTGTCCCCCGACTTTCGAAATGGGTTCGTCCGTCTGTCTGTCCGTCTGTAACACTTTTTGGGACACAATAATTCTATTCCTTATTGAGCTAGAATATTCAAACTTTGTGTAGGTGTTTATTAGGACAATACCTTGATGGAGTTCAAAGATGAGCATTTTCTGATTAGGGTAAGCAGAGATGAGCAGTTTGGTTGGTTGAGGCTTTGGGACATGATTATTTTAGTTCTTATTAAGTGAGAATAATGAAACTTGGTATATAGTTTTATAATTTTATTACATCAATTTCTTGACTAAGTTCGATAATGAACATTTTCTGCTCAGGGTAAGCAGAGCTTTAAGCAATTTGTTTGACCGACTTTTTGGAACACAATAACTCTCTTCCTAATTGAACTAGAATGTTTAAACTTGGTGTAGGTGTTTATTAGGACAATTAGGTGAGAATGATGAAACTTGGTACATAGTTTTATTACATCGATACCTTGACTAAGTTCGATAATGAGTATTTTCTGCTCAGGGTAAGCAGAGCTTTAAGCAATTTGATTGGCCGACTTTTTGGAAAACAATAACTCTCTTCCTAATTGGGCTAGAATGTTTAAACTTGGTGTAGGTGTTTATTAGGACAATACCTTGATGTAGTTCGAAGATGAGCATTTTCTGCTTAGGGTAAGCATAGATAGGTAGTTTGATTGGCTAAGCCTTTTGGACGCGATAACTTTAGTTCTAATTAAGTGCAAGTGATGAACTTGGTATATAGTTTTATTACATCGATACCTTGAATAAATTCGTTAATGATCATGTTCTGCAGAAGGTAAGCAGGGTGATAAGTAATTTGATTGGTCGCGACTTTGGAACACAATAACTGTTCTTCTTACTGATATACAATGCTCAAACTTGGTGTATGCTTTCATTAGGTGAATGTCTTGACTGAGTTCAATGCTTATCATGTCGAGCTAAAGCTAAGCCGAGGTAAACAATTTCTTTGGTCGATGCTTTTTGGGAACAAAGCTTATCTTCATTCTATCTGATAGATAGTGCTTAAATTGATACTTGTGAAAAATATAAATGTGCGATTAATTAATATATCATCTATTTATTTGGGGATTTCGGCGGGGAACATCAGCCTCACTGTTGACTTGTTAAACTAGGAGTTTTTCAAATTGTGCCGGTCAACAATTCATATCATAAACATGATGCCATATAGATTGCATTGCTCGTGATCACACTGTAAAATAGGAAATGCCACGCATGAGATCTGTAGTTCTAATAATGACGCCCCAAATGCCATATCAGAAGCCCTAAGGAAGCGCATTAGGGGCAGGGGGTCAAATATGTTAATCATGCTAATTAGTAACCGCATATTGGCAAATAGTAAGTTTGTTAAGGCGTCGTAAAAAAGAGTTGACCAAAGTGTCTAAAGTATATTTTCGTATGAGTATCCAGGAAAAGAAAGAAGCAATATAATTATTAATAAGAAACATATGTAAATTAGTGTAGGTTCGTCACTCACTTGGTGGGGGGGGGGGGTGACGGGTTAAAACCATTCTGCTAAGACAGGTAATTATATCATAATAAAAATATAAACATTCGTAATGAAAACGATAATACAACATGGACTAGAAAATAGACAAGAAGACATAACTGATAACTAATGGATGCCAAATCCCAATATTCAGCTATCATACTATTGATTTTTTTATAATTATTATTATTTTTTTTTTTTAGTTTTCCCTGCCAATCTTATATCTCAGAATCTAATCATATGCTCCTTCTAAAGCTTTGCACCCCCATTCCCTGTCCAAAAACTTACATACAAAAATAATGGGTGCTGGCTCTGGAATTAATATATTTTCGAAACGTTTTTCAAATCCCAAAGCACCGGAATTTTACTGAAGAACAAAATCGAACTGCTTATCTGCAACTTCGTGTCTTTTTGACCTATTTACAAAAATAAAATTGAGTACCTTGAAGAATTTCATTTTCACTTAAGATCAATAAATTGACATTTTTTTAATATTTGTACGATTTTCATGAAATTCGGAATGCAAGTAGATCCTACGTATTGGCCATTCTGGAAATTGAGACCAACTTAACAACTTTTTAAATATTTACACGATTTTCATGAAATTCGGAATGTAAGTAGATCTTACGTATGGACCATTCCAAAATATGTTATTGTTCACAAGTTAGTTGTGATATGTAGCTTGAAAATTGACTGAGATGGGCATTTGAGTTATCGATAAGTTTTCAAAATCAAAACATGTCTGAATAATTTACTCGGGTTTCGGATATCTTCTTTTTACCTTTCCAGTTAAGATATACAGCTCAAATTATATAGTCGTAAAGAACTGTTTGTATAAGTCATGTATCTGCAATCTGGATTTTGTAGTGCCCCAGGAGCTACAAATTAATGAATATAGACCCAGATGTTGGCCTATTCAGAGAGTACCACATAATAAACATATGCAAACGCTTCAGTCTTCAGTAGATTCCCAGAAAACTGGTCTCTAATATAGTTTTAGACACAAATTTTCGAATATATTCGAGAAGAAAGCACCCGGTAGATGAACACCTCAAAATCTAAAACTAGGTGTAATTATAGTTTGCACTAATATCTCCAACATATATTAAATCCATTCTTAAATAAGTTGTACCATGCCATCTCGATATATTTTCGATTTGTTCAAAATTTGTGTTTTCGGTCATTCCATGTTTGTACTAATACATGTAGGTGAGGTCATTTCGTGTTGGGTGTAACCATCCCAAACTTAAGATGCCTATCTAAAGCTACCTCCGACTGAGAATAGGCCATAACCTAATAGTAAATGCAAGAGGACTGCACCACACGCAAAAAAAAAAATAAATAAAAAAATAATAATCTACATGATAAAACCGACTTTTTTAAAATTTAAAATTAAAATTCCTATATCGACGATTTTAGTCGAAAACACTGAGTATGCTTTTGGAAGTTTATTGAAGTATGTATTTCTCTTCTATGTTTATTTAACTGTAGTGTGTATGAAAGATGTCAAACTAATCAGAGCCGATTCACAAAAAAGTTCCTTAATTATTCAACATAGCGGCGCCCATGAGAGATATTTCACAGACGCGGTTTTGTTTGCGAAAACAAATTTAGGAGTATCTTACCTTGTTTTGAAAGATAAACATATTTAAACCCCAAGGACAGTTTACAATGGTAAAGAATGTAATGCATTATTACCCATAGCATATATTATATATCGCTTTTACGCGAGTGTCACCGGCATGGCGTGTTTACATAAAACACACGTGCGGGGATATTTTTAGTCTGTTGTCTAATCAAAGCGATGTGTAAGCGATAAGTCCTGCCCCAAAATGATTACGTGAGCGTTTTAAATGGTGACAATACAGGACAGTGTCACAATCTCAGAAGTATGGCGTAGGTGGGTCGCTGTGTGCAGTATGGGATGTAACTGCTAATTTGACTACTTTATGTAATCATTTACTATATTGAAGGTATGTCTACAGAGGAGAGAATATCTGGTGAAATCAGTATTAAAGGTAAATATTCTAAAAATAATCTACACACTTTTAGATCAGTACCAGTTATTTTTCGCAACGCCACACACGTCGCGGCTATTACTACATACACTGTAAAACTAATACCATTCACTGAACAAATGACGAGTTCATACCAATGAAAATGTCCTCATTATTCAGTATATTTATCAGACGTCATCATCATTCAGTATATTTATAGAACTTGTCTGGATGACATCGCGCCTGGTACGTTCGTGCATTTTTTATGCGCGAACTCTTAGTTTTTCTATTACTGGCACGCGCACGGGCACTATTTTTTTTGTTTTTACATGTGCCAAAATCTGGGATTTCGCGCGTAGATACTTTTGAGGTATTAGGTCTGTTAAGCATAACACTTGCCACTGTACCTGTGTATCGCTAATTATAAACCGAATGTTTGAAGACCGTTCATATTTATTACGCACAGAATTTTCAGTACAGTGTTGATTCATTCTCAAATTGTTGCTAAGCAAACCAACGGGATTATTTTCTCAACAGTGTATGAACTTATTCAAAGCGATAATATCCTTACACCGAGAGAAAGTATTTAGTCTCGGTGAATAGAACCATGGTTGTCTGGTAGAAAATTACGTTTGTATTTTTTGGAACGGTAAACAGTGTTTTTAGAAACAAACTAACCTGTCTCACATGACGAAGTCATTATACTAATAATAAAAAGGCGAGAACTCTTTTTGCAGTGGAGGCTTATCACTGAGTAATAGGTCAAGGTTAAAACATACAGTACAGGTTTGATGAAACACGATATTACCGTGTTTTTTATCGTGGAATTCCGTGAATTACCGAGTGAATATCGAGTGACATGATACGACTGACAGAGCAGCCCGGAGTCGAACAATCGCCGCCCGAGCCGTCTTCGTCAGCTAGTTTCAAAATGGCGTACAACCAGTGCAAGTGGGAAAAGACGACAATAAAATCAGAAATATGTTATTTATTATTGTCGGACTTATTACATCAGTCCTGTCTAACAAATCATAAAGCTGTGGTGCTACGGTGGCGGCATGGTATTTCACCGTAACACCACAGCCACTCTCACCGTTCATAATACACCTAACTATCACTCCCTACACATTTCCCCTCGTCTACTTTCCCAAACGTCAACAACACATCTCATACATCCATTTCGCTGATTAACTGATTAACCCTTGTCTACTGGATATAAAGTGGAAGCATGTGTTAAGTCCTGTTGAGAGGGAGAAACAGAGCGATAGAGAGAGAGGGGCGGGGTACTGTAGCACCATGGGCCTCTCTGTCTGACATGGAAAGCGGGGAATGTGAAAACCGGTCGCCACATCTAACATACGACCCATGCATATTTTCTTACTACATAGAAAGTGTCTCTAGCTGCCGTTGCTTCTACTTCACGTCGTGTGTTTGCCTTCTCAGTTATAACAATGCCACAGCTCGTTTTTACATTTTATATAGAATAGGCGAATACATGTATACAAGCATAGCACCGATTCCAATACTAACTAAAGTCATTTCTCCACCCTAGTCAGTCTCGCTGGGCGAGACTTCCGATAGCAGCTGTTACATTTTTTCTTGATCACATGTCTCTGGAATCGAATGGAAGTCTGTTTGACAGTTTCTAATAATCTTATATAGGACTCGCGTATATCACGCATAACAGAGCATGTTCATGGCCTTGAACATGTGTAATTAATGAGACGATTGGTTAAATTAAACTAAATGATGCAAGTAAATTTCCTATCACATGTATTTTGTTGAAAGATAGAACCAGTTTGTTATGGCTCTATATCAATGTCGCCCTGACTATATTGCTACAAAACACTGTCACTTCTACAACTGTGTTGCCGACAAAGGGACCGAATATCCCACCTAATTAAACGGGTAATATGAACGAACTATTATATGATTTAATATTGTTGTTATTTTAAACGCCCGTCTTCTACTGTAAAAGCCATCAACTACCAACACCATAACTAACAATACTTAGTGTTTGTTTGGTTTTTTTTAAAAAATATACTTTATTTCAAATGTAGACGATGATACTGAATATTTTGTGAATAATAGCAGAGACATTTGTATTGGAACTGACCGACGGGTGATACGACCACACGCTTTTGTGGGTAAGTAGCGATGTTGTATTAATCTGGTTAAAATACAGATCTGTATTTCGTTTCGTTATTTTTAAATTTTCGATGGTCTTCTACAACATGAATATCTTACCGGTTGTAGTGGACGGTCGCATCAGGGGTTCTCACGCCTTCCAGAACGCGGGTTATATATAACAACTCTCCAGTGCAGTAAAGACATGTACAACGAAATTTTGAACAATACAATACGAAATAGAATCTGTGTTTTAATCAGATTGATTGTATATGTTATTCGCTACAATAATTGTGATACTTTGACAATGGTCATACGTTAACATAGCAATGCCTTATATGGTGCTGCTACAATACTGATAGATACACTGCTTGTAGTATTTACAAAAATCAGGCCATATTTTCATTTTACAAGTTTAGTAGCTCAGAGTCAAAGATTCAATAAAGCGCTAAGTTGGAATATAGTTTTTCGAGGGTTAACAACACACTTGCGATAAGTCAAAATACCTGATTTTGAGAAAATTGCAATTTAAACTTTTGATTCACTACCAAAACTTCATTTATTAATATATCTTATCGATATTTTCAGACATTTTGAAATGAGCGATAGTATTGATTTATATACCAATAAAAAGAGAATTACAAGCGCTTCATTTTAAGAATAAAATATTTTTGGATATTTTTGACTTATCACAATACGTCCTATACCCTCAGGACACATATCGTCAAGTGTACTATATAAATGCAGATTTATTGCTGGAAAAGAAAAATTATAATGTAAAATTATAGCACCTCCCATCTAAATTTGAGCTTATTGTTATCGTACCACAAAATTTGCTATTCAACTCCCGAGTTTTTCCATAAACAAAAGGTCTAACACTCGAGCTTAGATTACAAGATATACCACCTTTAAAAATCATTTAATGGACCATCGTAACATTGTATTCTTATTTGAGTTCTTAATTTTGTAACGGACTTTCATCTGGCAGTTAGCTCGATTTTCGTTTTTCGTTATTCGATATTGGCGAATGACGAAAAACAACTAGCTCGTTTTTCGATACTGGCGAATGTCGAAAAACGAGCTACTTGTTTTTCGACATTTAAACTTGAATCTCAAAAAAGCAGATTTGATGGATGTATATCTACAAAATGTCTCAAAAACACATTTTGTTGAATGGGGATGCCTCAGCAGTGGAATAACATAAAACTGTCACTTTTCGAGTTTTTCCATAAACAAAAGGTCTAACACTCGAGCTTAGATTACAAGATATACCACCTTTAAAAATCATTTAATGGACCATCGTAACATTGTATTCTTATTTGAGTTCTTAATTTTGTAACGGACTTTCATCTGGCAGTTAGCTCGATTTTCGTTTTTCGTTATTCGACATTGGTGAATATCGAAAAACGAGCTACTCGTTTTTCGATATTGGCGAATGACGAAAAACAACTAGCTCGTTTTTCGATACTGGCGAATGTCGAAAAACGAGCTACTTGTTTTTCGACATTCAAACTTGAATCTCAAAAAAGCAGATTTGATGG
The DNA here is from genome assembly GCA_917208275.1 of Patella pellucida. Classification (NCBI taxonomy): domain Eukaryota; kingdom Metazoa; phylum Mollusca; class Gastropoda; family Patellidae; genus Patella; species Patella pellucida. Next base: position 59,534,904 of record OU795036.1, on the reverse strand, counting down.
ATGTATATCTACAAAATGTCTCAAAAACACATTTTGTTGAATGGGGATGCCTCAGCAGTGGAATAACATAAAAACTGTCACTTTTCATTGTTTTTTGATATTGGCGAATCTCGAAAAACGAGCTACTCGTTTTTCGTTATTCAAATTTGAATATCAAAAAATAAAATTTGATGTATGTATATCTATCTGCTTAGACTGGCGCGAACCACTGGCATGGAGATAGTTTCAATGGCCCAGTTTGTACCGAAAAAATCTTGTCTGGATTTTCTAGTTTGGTTTCCCCTTTTCAGTGGTGCAGGGTAGGGAAATTCTACAAACCAGACGTATAGTTTCTCGAATGGGACGAAAAATTTAAGTCACGTGTCCATAGTCCACTTTATTTATAATAAGATTTGCATGACACAATCTATTATTTAATGTTTTATGTTCTGGGCGACATAATTCTTTAGCTACAGTTGGATGGATGATGAACATAGTCAGCTGATACTGATAACAATTTGCAGACAGTTGTAATGTACTTGCAGGAACTCTTATTACGTTTTGTAAACAGAGAAGGAATGCAGTTAAGAAATGATATCCTGATTGAGTGGTATTTAATGGCATGTTTTATTGCTTGCATCAAATTTTAAAGTTAAAATTTATTTTAACTAGTATCTATCTCAGTTTGTTACACGATATACACAAAAAGAAACTTATAGAAGATTTGTTGTTGTAAACTAAATAAGTTGTTTTATTAAATAAATTTAATGAGAAAATACGGAAGAAAACTTTCACAAATTTTCTTCCATATTCTCGATATTTGAGATGGCGTATATCCGTGAATAATTGAGGTATCAAGTTAAGACTTGGTAGAAATAAGGACCACATTGATGTTGTTAAACGTTTCCCGATGATGTACATTTTAAAAAAAGACTAAATGGGGTTGGTTGGTAGCTCCAGATATTATCTACAAATGGCAACAACTTGTCCCACTTTTTGGATGTTACTATACTCAATAGTTCATGATGTAACTCTATTGTTGACGTGACAAGGCGTAACCTGACGTGACATGACTTACCGAAAGAAGTCAGTACTCAATCGGAGCTCTTTATTTCTTTGCCGATTTTAGTCTGAGTTTGCAGCCTAAACTGCGCATGAAGCTAACATTTTGCCAACGTAGATACCATTGGCCTCCGTGGAACTCTTTTCGACAAACAGGAATTAAGTTACGGATGGGACAAGAAATTGCTCACATCTAGGTTATTTCTCAAAGGAACTTTATCGCGTTTCATTTTTGGAATCTTTGGACGAATACCATAGGGTTTCTTGCTGGTAGTTTTTCGAAATTCGGAAGTTCACCCGATTAAGTATAGAATCAATGTTTTTCGAACGTTTTCTTCGCCATTTTGCAACATTCAAAATGTATCGCCGTCACTATTTGAGGTAAAAAGTTGAAACTTGGTAGGAAAATGAAACAAATTGAGGCCTTTAAAATGATACATCAATTTTTTCAGAACATGAACAGTTATCTTCATTTTAACAATATATTAAAATAACTACGTCCTCGGTACGCCAAAAATCGAAACAAAAATACATAGTTTCCACGTTCTCGATACGAACGTGCGTCATCGCTTCGCTCTTACCGCGATCCAACCACTCCTGCACCACGCCTGCACCACGCCTGCACCACGCCCTAGACGACCGCACCACGCCCTAGATGATTCGGTACCAAGTTCATTCGGGACCCGCATTTTGAGATTATTCGGGACCTACTGGTTTTATGGTAGGTTTGTGTATTCAGTGATACTGTCTGTGGGTATAGTGTATACAGTGATATACTGTCTGTGGGTATTAATTATAAGACAAGGATTAGGATAATTAACACTAAAATAAACAATAAAACGAAAACCTGCGTAAAAATAGCCGCGGTTTCGTATTTAATTTATGTCATAGTTTATTGTGTTTATGCGTTACTATTAATATCTCTTAATTATAATAATCATAGTTTCGTATTCATATGAACAAGTCAGATCGTGTTTTTGCCTTACTTTAGGCCACACTTTTTTTTTTACTTGGTTTACGGATTTTCAAGAGTAATTTTGTTGTCGGTAGGTGGTAAAAAAAAAAAGAAAAAAAAAAGTCTCTTCAGTGCTTCACATTAACAGAAAATATCGTGCATTTAAAAAAAAATGTCCTACCAGACATAAATTAATATGTCTTACATTTCAATAAACATGTTAAATATACTGTCCGGTAGCAACAATCATTCGATTTGTTTTACTCATCGTCATGACGTGTGGAACTGTGAAATGAAATACCGTGACCCTTTTCAAAGTACAGTATCAGTGCTGTTTGGTGGACGACACATCATTTTTTTTTTTTTATCATTTTTAAACTGACCTGATGTCACTAGTTGGGAAAGCCCATATTTATGAAACAATAAACTCTTTGTTATTATTCTTCCCATGACATATTGTACGAATGTACGTGCCTGTTTTCGAAGACTTAGGTCTCCATTACGGTAGGGAAATCTGCATTAATAAATAGACTTGATAATCAAGTCTGCTATTAAATCACGAGATTTAGAAAGAATGGCGGGAAAAGCCATTCGTTTCTCGCTGGAATTATATTGTTACCAGTAGTAAGGCTTTCAGGGAATTTTCAGCTCTGCTTTTTCAATTTCATTTTTACAAGACAAAGTATTTATATCATTTTTATTCTTGGATCATGACAGCACAGTATTCGAAATTAGTCTGATGTTTTATACTCAAAGACGGAATTGACAATCTCAAAGGTTTTGGATTAAATAATTTACCAATTCTAGGCTTGTGAGTATTCGAAATTAGTTTGATGTTTTATACTCAAAGATGGAATTGACAATTAATTAATTAAGCATATAATTGACAATTATTAACACTTTAATTAACACCCCCCAATCTGTTTCTCGGAGAATTACGAGTATAGTAATATATCTGTCTTTAACATGTGCTGTCACAGCACGCGGCGTCAATCATTGGCTGAATGACGCGTCCATTGTTTATAGTGTGAACCCCACACTAATCTACCATAAAACCAATAGGTCCCGTTGTCTGTGATATCACTTAAGTGGAAGCAGACGTTAAACACCAAATGGAGAAGAATAGGTCCCGAATAATCTCAAAATGCGGGTCCCGAATGAACTTGGTACCGAATCATCTAGCACCCGGCACGACGCTGCTACCACGTGACTGCTACGACATTATCTTGAATTAAAATCAAATCAACCTGTCCATAATATAATATTTAATGTAGGCAAATTGGATGTTAAATCTGTAAAAACACCAACAATAACAAAATACTTACCATTCCTTGTCGCGCTCACCCACGGTTTTTAGAGTAGTGAGGTAATGGCGTATCTGTTAAGGGGAGGGAGATGGGGTTTAACGTTCACTTAACACAACTAGGTCATTTCGGGACTAACATATGGTTTAAATTTATTTCAACAATTCGCTTGCTCGTAGGGATCTTCAGCAGTGGGCGGAAACCGGAGTGTCCAGAGGAAACCCACGAGGTTGAGAAGGCGTAAATAAGAACAGACCTAACAAGACCTACATATATTTTATATAAAACAAGACGTATGGATTACAGTCGCTACTAAAATACTTTAATCTGGTCTCTGTGTGATAACCTTTCGTGTGGTAAAACACAAACACAGCGTGCAGTCACGGCGGCTTAGTGAGTAAGACAGTAGTCCGCTAGCCTGCAGGTCTTGACTTCACTCCCGATGCTGTCCAAACAAAGCCTTGAGTTACACGGTGGTTCAGTGAGTAAGACACTGACTTGCTAACCTATAGGTATCGTCTTCGTTCTCAGTGTTGACCGAGAGGGTTCCTCGGAATTTTCCGAAGTGGTTTCCTCTTGTCAGTATTACAGGAGCTAAGCCCTTTTGATTAAGACCACAATGACCAGGTGTGCTATTTCGGTTAGTGATTGGGTAGTTGCTAGAGAGATTAAGTTGGTTTACTAATTTTAGTTTCACTATTACCTTACTGTGTCAACAGTCACAATCGTTTATATCTTAACACTCGGTTCATATAACAAATACTGATGGTCACACTACAAGACAATCCAACATAAGTGGTTTGTCGAACAATATATATATATATATATTGTTATAAATCGCCTGATGAGCCGCTATCGCGGTGAAAACGTTAGCATACAAATGTAGTTTTATTTTTATTTTGCCATCTTTAATTTCAATTATATATTACCAAAGAGCAGCTTTAATTAACTATTCTACTATATATATATATATATATATAATATATATATATCAGTGATTTGTGATTGTTGTTCTTGTTTTGGGGGGCGAAAAGGCCTAAGAATAAGCCAATTAGTTTCATGTACAAGCGACATGGCACTGTGCATGCTGTGGTGACATTATAATCAGTTCCTGATCCATACGAAAACGGGTGCCGTCTGGAAGAAGCTGAACGCCATGAACGGGAAACGCAGATCATTCAACATACCAAACCTTGAAGATGGAGATAAGTATGTTACGAACGGCAAGGAAAAGGTAGATCTACTAGCAAAAACTTTTGCTAATGCAAGCAGAGACGAAAACCAATCACCAGAGTTTCTGAAGAGGAAGGAAATCTTTTACTCGCAGCACCCTTCATTAGTAATTGAATCTAATGAAGTGGCTGAACCAATCAACCTACCCTTCTCTGAGGGAGAGTTAAATAAGGCTCTTTCCCTCAAGAAGGATAGTGCGGCTGGTGAGGACAAAGTAAAGTACTCCATGCTCAAACATCTACCAAGAAACGCCAAGACGATACTACTAAACTTCTTCAACACATCCTGGCTGTCAGGAGAGGTACCTAAAGAATGGCGAAAAGCAAACGTCATACCTCTACTGAAAGCTGGGAAAGAGAAGAACAAGGTAGAGTCATATCGACCAGTAAGTTTGACATCCACACTATGCAAAACATTGGAAACAATGGTTAATATCCGATTACAGTTCTATCTGGAGAGCAACCAATTGATCGACGAAAATCAAAGTGGGTTCAGGAAAGGACGATCAACAATGGACCACTTGGTTAGACTACAGCAAGTCATGTCGCAGGCCCTTCTCTCGGGAAACCTGTTATGTGCCGTGTTCGTAGATCTGACCAAGGCTTTCGATTTAGTTTGGTTAGACGGGCTGCTCTTCAAGTTGGGACGTATCGGTATAACGGGCATAATGTTTCGGTGGATTAAAAGCTTTCTGAGCGATAGAAGGATACAGGTGAATGTTGGCAGATTCCTGAGTGCCGAGCAAACATTAGAAAATGGCACGCCTCAGGGGTCTGTTATCAGTCCCACTCTCTTCAACATCATGATCAATGACATTCACAAATCGTCCTACCTCGATTCTAAAACTAACTTGGCTAAATTTGCCGATGACAGTACCATATGGAGAAATGGGACGAGCTTCCGTGACCTACAAAAGAATATGCAAAGAGCCTTAGACAAATTTATGACATGGGCAAACGACTGGGGATTTAAAGTCTCGGAGAAGAAAACAGTCGGCATGCTTGTGAGCAGGGATAGAGGGATAAACAGAATGACTCTGTGTATGAACGGGAAAACCATCGAGTTCAAAGACCAAACCAAGTTCCTTGGCGTAATCTTTGACCGACGGTTGACCTGGAAACCGCACATCGACTGGACTGTAGATAGATGCTCCAAAATCCTAAACTTAATGAGAAAATTAACGGGCAGTACGTGGGGCGCCAATAGAGTTACACTAATGATGGTATATCGTGCTCTAATACGTTCTGTATTAGACTACGGCTCTTTGGCCTTTATGAACTGCGCGCCAACACTCTTAAGCAAGCTTGACACCATCCAATACAAAGCTCTGTGCATTGCGACTGGCGTAGGGCTCGGGACTAGGCGAGATGCACTACTACAAGAAGTCGGGGAGTTGCCCCTATCCCTAAGCAGAAAAGAACTGGCGACAAGGTATTGGGTCAAGATATCACAACTAGGTGAAAGATCCCCAACATTTCTCAGTCTACAAAAGACAAAATATGTAAGAGATCCCAAAAAGAAAACCTTCAGTCAGGGTATCAGAGAAACGATCAAGGAACTACGACTGGGGGAGCTCGTGATAAATAAACACGACCCCCCAGTTGTCGCCCCCTGGACGCTCCCTATACCACTGGTCAATCTAGATCTACTACAGAAAACCGACAAGAAAAATAACCCCAGTGCTGCACGTGCTTACTCTCTAGAACATTTGGAAGACAACTGGCCGTCTGATGACTGGGACCATGTGTACACGGATGGCTCACGCAATCCTGAAAGGGGCACCAGCTCGTTTGGAATATACCTGCCAAACGGGGAACAGGGAATAAGCAGGAAACTGCCCAATAACTGTTCGGTGTACACTGCAGAGCTTGTTGCCATTCGTGACGCTATTTCATGGATCTCCCATCAAAAGACCGGCAAGTTCGTCATTCCAAGCGATTCTCTGAGCAGTCTGATTTCAATCCAAAATGACAACTCGGAATCAAGACCAGAAGTCATTTTGGAAATCAGGCAGCTATATCAGAGGGTCCTAGAGAAGGGAAGCAAATTAGAGCTCGTGTGGATTCCATCACATGTCAACATTAAAGGAAACGAGGAGGCAGATCGACTCGCCAGCGAGGGTCTCAACGACACAGCTACACGCCGCCTCATAGACTACAGCACCACGGAAATCTACAGTATGGTCAAAAGACAGGTCAATTCAATCTGGGAATTAAATCTCGTTGAACTTGACACATACAGATTCCGACTGGATGACGAGATCTACACCAAGACAGCAACCAATCACCCTAGACGAGATATATGCAGACTCATATCGAAACTAAGGGTGAAAGAGAGGCTGCGAGACTACAAACACCAAGTCATCGTCTGTGAGTGCGGAGAAGAGTGTACCACCAACCATGTCCTGGTAGACTGCGAGGTTTACAAGGAAGAGAGACGGGACTTAGTGAGAATGATGGAGACCAATAACATACCATTCAACACTAAGAACCTACTCTTCCCTAGACCAGATCTGAAGCTACAAATCTTCGAAGAAGTCCACACCCTAATGGACACAGTTGGACTAAGTAAATTAGTGAAATAAGAAAGGGTCACGGCTAGATAAATTCTCCATACAACGTAGGATGGTTGAGTAAAAACGTCCTCACGAAGGAAGCCCAACCATCCTATACATTTATTTTAATTTATTCATTTTACTTTATCTTTATACTTTACTTTTACTTAAATTTATTTTATATTTATTTATTACCTTCAATTTATTTTTTATTTTTTCTACTTATTTTTTATCCCAACTTATTTTTTTTTATACGACGTAGGATGGGGAAGTAAAAACGTCCTCTCGAAGGAAGCCCAACCACTCTACAACTTTATTTTAATTAATTCATTTTACTTTATCTTTACTTTACTTTACTTTAATTTATTTTATTTTATTTAATTTTATTTTTATTTATTACCTTTAAATTAATTAACTAATAAATTTTAATTAATTCATTTTACTTTATCTTTACTTTATCTTTACTTTATCTTTACTTTATCTTTACTTTATCTTTACTTTATCTTTACTTTATCTTTACTTTACTTTTACTTTAATTTACTTTATTTTATTACCTTTAATTTATTTTGACTACAACTTTATTATACTCTCTTTATTTATTTTATTTTATATTAGTTTAATTTACTACTAACATCTACTAAACTGGCGGGATAGTAGAGTAAGAGGGAGTCATGATCAGATGGGCTCTGCATCTAAACACTATTCTGCCAAAACAAATACCAGTGGGATAGTGGAGTAAGGGGAGACCACGAGAAGACAGGTCTGGCACCTAAAAACACAAATCCCACAAAGAAGACATCTACCAATCCAGAAACAAAAGAGATCATCTACCAACGATGTGTTTTTATTAAATAAAGGGAAGAACTTCCCACTAAAACCTAATCCATGGCCTAAGGCCAAAATGGAAAGATTGCAAAATCATATTCTAAAAATCAGGAAGCAGCTTCGGCTCTCCTATGTCTTGTCTGGACCAGGTAAGGAATAGCTGGAATGCCTATATCCGTAGCCTTTTATGCTTGCCTATCTACATTTATTTTTATACGCTCACATGGCAATGTGTTCGTATATTGCCGTCGCCCCTGTCCGTCCGTTTGTCCGTTGGTCCGTTCATCGTCCACAATTTCTTGTGAACATTCTACATACTACATTTATCATCTTATTGTTTTGGAATTGATGTATGTCGTGTGTATTAGTGAGACGAGGAATCCTATTTAATTTCAATCACTTCCGTTTATTTTTTCTTGAGTTATGGCCTTTGTTTCACTTTGTTGCATCTTGTGAACGTTCTAATGTCAAAAGTTGTCATCCAATCTGTATGAAATTTATATTGAATTTCAGTAATTTCCGTCAATTACTTCTAGAATTATGACCCTTGTTTCACTTTGTTAAATCTTTTGAACGCTCTAACGAGAAAACCTATCATCCGATCTGTATGACATTAATATGTATCATTTAAATTAGTAAAACGATTTAGCTGCTTTGGGCGTATGTTTCGTTGCCTGGCAATCTATCTTTATTACCTATTAGATGATTTATACACGTTAATGACTTCTGCCATGATGAAACCTTCACAAATCTGCATCAACGCATAACAAGACAATAGTCGAGAATACAGTAAAAATAGAATACTTTTTAAATATTAATATATTATAATTAATAAAGTTTATATTTTTTAAATTACAGTTTCAGATTTAGCATTAAACAAATAATTTCATATAACTTCAGATAGTGCTACTGCAGGTAGTGGTAGTATCCAACATCGAAGAAATTCTGGTAAGTTTGTAGCAAACGTGTGTGGTCAAGTGATAAAATGAGTCAAAATTTTAGTGATTTTGATCCCAGTCTCGGATTATTTCCCCTGATTGATTATATCCCAAAAATACCAGTTCCTTTCTATATTGGCGCATATCGCCTGAATGAAATGGGTTTTAACATCCTACTATTATGCACCTAATCTGGGCTAATGGAATACGGGCATACGCCTAAAAGTGTGCTATGAGGGAAATTTTGCCCGGGCAGCGGCGCTACGGCCTACTCTTATATCGAATTCCAACTGCCAAGGGATCTTTTACGTGCACTCCAATGTGTGCACGTTACCTCGGTTTTTCGTTCCATCCGAACGACTAGGCAGCTGTCCTTGTCAGGCCCTCCTTCTGCATCACTGACAAGGGGAAATCACGCCAGAAAATCGAGATGAACTTTCTCGGCCAATGCAGGGATCGAACACCCGACCTCCAGGCTAGCGAACCAGCGCCTTATCCACTTAGCCACCGTATCGCACCACAACTTCCTCGGTTATGGCCCCAGATAGTACGATAAAAAATGGCGTTATAATAATAATAATATTATGCATGAGAAGAAGCATTGCGCCCAAAGTACAAATTAAGAATTTCGACGTGAAATTATGTACGCTTATTTTAAGTTTATTCATCATCATTTATAGATACAAAAAATACTACGTTATACAAAGTAGCGAGAGAAAAGGATGTATAGAAAATGAACAATATTTATATTCACTCTTTTTTAAATTGTTTGTTGTTTCTGAGTAGGATGTCTTGTCGTTATATTTGTCTTTTGTGTAAATCATATGTGGCGCAGTCCCCCTTCACTTACTATAATAGTGAATAAATAAGTATATATGTGGCAATAAGGAGTGATATCTACAATTTATTGTTAACAATATTTATATTTTTTATTCTTTGTATGGCATTTAGTAACTGAGTAGATAAATAAACTAACACATACTTATGGAAAACAGCTACTGATTTATTTAGGCGACGTTTCGAAGAGTATTCTCTCAACGTTTTCAAGCTAATACAATGTAACAAAATTTGAATCAACATATATAGACAAAATTACAATAACAAGGTTGAAACCATACATAGCAACAACAAGATCAAAGGCCTATGACACAATGGGGTTATAACATACAAAAACAATTAGCTTATTAAAGCCACTGAGTAGTGGTATATTTTACAGAATATTTGCAAATTACTATATGCCGATAATATATTGTTTGCAGTATGTCATAGATGCATTTTTATCAATGTGAATTAGTAATCATGCTAGTGATTGTCACGTTACAATACATTTTAGATATGTTTACCCATACAAGGTAGTTTTTTTTAACAAAAACATTTTTGAAAACTGTTACGATTATTTATTTTAAAAATAGATCTTCTGCTTGAATACAGACGAAGACTTGTCCAACACAAAGAGACGCTTATGGATCAACTAAGTGGTCACGTTGACATTCTTCTAGCAAAATTACAGGGAACTGTACAGATAGATGAATTCAATGAAAATGGTCATGGTAGAGAGCGGAAAGATCCAAGGGTAATGGTTTCGACGTTAATAGACACCCTCTTATATCAAGATTACGACACATTCAATACATTTTTTATATGTTTGAGAGATATGGCATTAGAGGAATTAGTAAATCTACTGCAAGGTAATTAATAAAAAAATCATAATTCGCCACCGAGAATTAGGCGACTGAAATTCCGGCCCAGCTTTGAACATCATTACTAAAGTCAGTCAGATACAAAACATAGTCTCGATTATCTATTTCATGTTTAAATCATGTATGATCTGGATAAGTTAACTATGTCTAATTGATAATTAAGATAATATTTCAGACCTAAAGAAAGACCTACAATAGGCATATTCAGCTCTTGCATAATGTATGTTTAACTTACATCCCACTTCTACCTCGTTGCCATAGGCAACCTTTGATAAAACTGGCCTGTTTATTTCCAATACAGGCTTAAAAGTATCCGTGTATCAGAAATGAACAGTACACTTTTTAAAAAAAAAGTACTGTTCATTCCCGACAAACGAACACTTCTACACTGTTTAAGACACCAGTCAAGCAATAAGTAGCGGACGTTTAGTCCGGCCCAAATAGCAATGATAGCTATGGCTCTATACAATGCAGCCGGACAAATTACATGAAACAACTAGTCAAAATCACAGTAACAAAACAAACAGGGTGGAACAAACTGGCAGTTCAAAAATATATACAATGACATTAAATTAACTAAACATCATATTACACAAATCAATTATTATACATGTCAATTGGCACCTATTCCATAATTTGGTTTGATTTATATTAATATGCAAAACATATAAATGAGAACACTGAATAATTATTGTAATTGTGATGATAAAAGGCGCAGTTCTCTTGCTGGACACTTCACAGACATTTAAAATAAGCAGGATAAAAACAAAAACGCCTAGAAAGACATCTATTTTATTACAAATAATTCGTTGATGCATACTTTCACCAGGAATGACCGACGTTTCGCATTTCCTTCACACTACATTTAATAATAAGATTAATAATATTGCGGTCTTCTACGATGTGATCTAAACAAACACATGATTGTTTTACGCCCAGGGTATAGCTAGACGCACGTGTAAATACTACTCAGCTCGTCTCTCGACTGCGAAATCATTCTACCATGAAATGTAACGTGAGGCTCAGAAAGGGATAAATGAAATAACATTTGTCACTTTTCGGTTGAAACGACTCGATAATAAATACTATTTTTTACATATCGCTTCAAAATACTCGATAGAAATGTGATGTAAGTGACTTATTAGCACCTTTCCTCGGTGTATCAGTGAATATCAGGACAGTTTTGGCCGGGGACCGCCTCGGCTTCGCCTCGGCTGATCCCCCGACCAAAACTGTACTGATATTCACCGATACACCTCGGAAAAGGTGCTAATAACTACTACTTACTACTGATTAGTCAATATATAAAATGTTACAATATCTCAAAAGCCACAATCAACATTATAAAAAAACGGAAAATGGTATTTATATAGATTGTATGGCAAGATCCGCTCTAGGTTCTTTCCTTTCTTACATCTCTTTGCCGGGAATGATAGGTGTCTCCACAAAGCTATAGAAATCAAAACTGTGCGAACATATGGAATTGAAACACAAATGTCACAAACCGTTAATATGTAATCTGAAACTAATTGAACTATTTTAGTCTACTTCGTCATGGTTTTATTCTCTGATAAATCACAAGAAAAGGTCCTAAATATTTTCCCATCCAACTACCGATTTGTCATTATATTATATAAACTGATAAAAAAAATTCTGAAAAGGCACAGTCAACATATATATATAAGCGTAAAAAGTATATTTGTATATGTCATGTTTCACAGAGCTAAAATGAATTTATTTGGCTGCGAAGGCTCGGGGTCTTTCTTTTCCTATATTTCCGTGTCGGGATTGTTTGAACAATCTTTTACCCCTTGAAACGTTTCTTTAAACAATACTAATAATCTAGTATAACTAAGAGCTATATTACTACTCCGAATACAATAACCCGTTGAATACCTACACAAAGCCTGAAATAAATACATATCTTCATCTTTATTTATCCCAACCCAATCCAAATAACGCTCTAAATTCTTAACAGGCCATAATTTGTTGCCCGTTCGTGCTATTACAACCCATACACCATCTCTATAAATATCTGTCTTCCTTTTTTCAAGAAAGATAGACTGATGAGTGTCGTCAAAACACATTAATCTGAAGTAGATATGTTTAATAGTTCGGCACTTCTAAGAAAATTACTGTACGCCAACAAACAAGCACAAATTATTCTTTGTTTATAAGCACACCTGGAGACAAATTAAATGTTTTATCAGACATCCATTCTAAATGTTCTGCGGTAACGGGAAGATTAATTTTTATAAACAGGTTTTTCTAAACGTCATTTTCCAGCTTGTGACACATTTATCACTAATTGAGAACTTGTAAAACATGTCAAATTAGATAATGAATCAGCCCAATTCAAGCTATAGAAAGCATGCAGCACCTGGCTTGCACTGTTCCTTTCTTGTATCAATGATGTTAAATATACTATTAAAAAAATAGGGGATATTAGATTTTTAAGTGTTATTAAATTCAAGTAATGAAACTGACGAAGAAACAAATGACAATATGAAATGAAGTTCACATTCATCGATTTATTCCAAATGATCGTTAGACTAATTATGGCACAGGTTGACCATTATAAGGGTAAAATGATACCCGGGGTCAAACAGCAAAGTTACCACAGCATCACAACAAAGTCAGTAACGGGTAAATCCTCCTCTGTTTGCCAAACAAGCATTGATCCGACGTGGCATACTCCTAATGAGACGTCTAAGGTCATTTTGGTCCAGATTGTCCCATTCCTGTTGCAACGCAGCAGCAAGTTCCTTGACATTGACAGGACGTTGTTGACGTTGACGTAACCTCTGTCCAAGCATGTCCCAGACATGCTCGATGGGAGACTTCTTGATTTTCCTAAAGCTCATGATGGGCTGCAGCTAAATTCAGAACCTATTGCCAGAATTATGCAGGAACAGAAACATTTTGGCATGAACTAATTCAATACCCTTTTCTCTTTAAAAGCTGCGCCTGTATAATCCTGTATGAATTTATCCATCGTGACTTTTAGGACAATCAAGACCCCTTCCACCCCCCAGTTCCACGTCTCTGGTCCATTTCCTGTCCAGTTGATGAAAATGGGATAAGTATCACTCAATCGACGAGGCAATTTAATTGTAGTTGTATCCCATTAAAGGTGTTGTTTCATATGGCGATGTATTAGATTTAAAATCCTAACGTGCTATCGTCTAATTTCTAACTTCTGCTCATGTAACTGTTAACTTCTATTGAATTTCTAACTTCTATTCATGTATTTTTTAAATTAAGATAATATATAATCCAACTTCTTTATTTGTTCAGTGTAAATTTTAATTCTATTTCATCTCATTTCTATTATTTAGACGAGAAAACGTTTTCTTCGTATTTGCTTTACACGTTTATATTTTTTACACTTCTGCCTAGCAACAATCAATTTGAAGTCGTCTGGTTGATGGTTGGGCGGAGTGCTGAGAGAGAGAGAGAGAGAGTGTGTGTGTGTGCGTGTAAGTGTCTGTATTTGAGGGAAACTCGATACAAACTACTAAACTAGGTCATTTCGGGACTAACATATGGTTCAATCAATTTTATTTCAACAATTCGCTTGCGCGTACCGGGCAGTGGAGGAACCCGGAGATAACCCACAGGTCGGACAGGCGACCCTACTCCTTGTCACGTACATCCAGAGAATCGATGGTGAAATTGAAAACAACATCGAACGTGAAATGGTTGGTAAAAAGCCTACTACTTCAAATAAGAGCCAAACAGCATTTTTTTTTAAATTCTTGAAGACAAATGATGTATTTGGAAATTAAAAAAAAAATCATCAATAATATTATTTTCTGTTAATCTGAATTATATTACTACTCTAACAAAAATGATAAAAAAAATGAAACAAAATTAAAAGTTTACAGTTAACAAATAAATAATTTAGAAATTACATGAGTTGAAGTCAGAAATTACATCAATTGAAGTAAGAAATTACATGAATTAAGGTTATAAATTACATGAATTAAGGTTATAAATTAGACGATATTATGTTAGAATTTTGAATAACATACCGCCATAGTTTTACCAAATCAATTGAACCGGACAGTAGCATTCGATAAGTACCATTCTCCAATTAATCTCAGACAAATTCTTATTTTATCATCTTAGTGTGATCCTTACCACATTTTAAAAAATAAGTTCAGCCATTATCAAAGACGATTTTCTCTTAAAATATCTGTTATTTGATCCTTAAATGTGTTGGGGCTTGAGCGTATATATCCTTTTAAAAGACTACGAATGCCCCAATTTCGAAGCGGTCAAAATTATTTGGTGAAACATACAACATGGTGTACAGCGCGTATGCCACTAGATCTTGATAGTTTTATGAAAAAGTCAAAAGAGTTTACTACACTATGCTGCATTACAGACTCCAGAATCCCCCATCGTCCCTTTAGAATGGCTGGGAAGTATAGTAAGTAGGCAGTGTTTGTCTATATGATGTACACCCAATGTCCCATGTCTCAATGTTTAAACAACTTCGTAGTCGGTATCTCCCAAAATAACAATATTTCTCAATTTGAATGACTCGGACACCTGGCACATGTTTTCTGAGATTTGCGACTAATACTGTGGAATAAATTAATATATAGTGTATTATAATGTATTATGATAGCTATATGCATGATAAGATTTCTTATAGTTTTTGATATGGGCCGTCTTATTTGAGTCAGGACGTAGTTTTCAAAGGTGACAACGACAAATATCTTTACAAGAAGCCCCTCTATCTGAAACATCCTCAAACCTTGTTCCCTATAAAATGGTTACGGACCCGGGTGTGTGTGCCCCGACTAAGTATAGAAATTTAAGTGATCATTTATTATATTAAAGGTGAGCCTATCGAGGAGAGATTATCTGATGAAAATGGTATTATAGGTAAATATCCTAAAAATATTCTGCGCGTTTTTGTAGACCAGTAAGAATTATTTTCAGGCGCTTCACATCCACTGTAAAACTGAACATAGGTCTTTCTTAATTAAGCCCATTAATATGAACTAATTGTTATATGATTTAATATTCATATTAAACGCCTGTCTTCTACTATTAACGCTTTATTATTTTAGTGTTTGTTTGTTTTTAAAATATAATCTATTTTAAATGTAGACGGAGACACTGCCGGTTTTATTGATAATAGCAGAGAAATTTCTATTCGAACTGAGAGACTGGTGACAAGTCGACACGGTACCGTAAACATTTTTTTTGTGTGACTTTGTTGGTGAGGGAATATGTTGTTACAGAATATAATGCTTTATTGGCATTAACATATCAATGGCTTATATAATGCTGCTATAATACTGATAGACACGCTGCGTGTAGTATTTACAAAAATCGGGCCATATTTTCGTTTTTAGAGCTTAACCGACGATTCAAGAAATCAATTATGTTAGAATATATATTTTAAGAAATGACATTGCTATATGGGTACGGGTATCGTCACATTTGAAATGTACTGTACATATGCATGTTTATTACAAGAAAATAAAATTAGAATATAAAACATATAGCTACCTCATGCAAAATTCGATATTCAACTCTGATATGGTAGGTCATTTAGTCAAGTGGTGTGGACTTAGTGAGACCTGGTTCACAATTATTATTGCCTAAGAATGGGAAAGCTTGTCAATCCCCGGTTCCCTGCCTCAGCAAAAGACCCCTTCTCACATTAATATTGATTTGAAACATATTTGAGTCCCGAATAACATATATATATATATTGTGTCAAATGAATCCCCCCCCCCCCATCTCTCTCTGCATCATACCTGCGTGCATCATTAAATTAACTTTGCACTATTCTACCAAAAATTCCATACACATGCTAAATGGAGAATGTCCATTCGACAGTGATACTGAACACAAACCTCCTTCACTGTGCCTTTGAGACATGTATGTTTTCTTTTCACATTTTAGGCCTTCCAATTCAAATTTTGTCAACAGCCAGAGGAAGCAATACCAGGTATTACATTGTGAAAGACCTCGTGTTGAAACAACACAAACTTGTGCCCCTATCTAGACAAGTTAGGTATCTCTATTTAAGAAATTGTGTTAAATTAGAGAAAATAACATAAGCTTGTGTTTTATTAAACCATATTTTATTACTTTAAAATAAACGGATCGGACAAAAGTTACTAAAACTTACAAAATGAGTCCTCTCCAATACAATATATTTGTTGTAGGTTGTCAGTGAAGCAAAGTCAATACACATACATATCAAATACTAATATATAATAAATTAGCAAAACAAACATTTTACAGAAGTTCAGTGTAATTTAAAATATGGACAAGGGAGAACACCTCGGTATAACATACCTTACAACAGCGAAATATACGAAATCGTGAAAGGGTTATTCGGTGAGGTTCAAATATTAATCAGTTTGTATTTGAAATTTAAAAACAAAAGAAAAAAAAAGTTTTTTTATTTTTATTTTTTTTCGGGCGGTAGCGTGTATTTCCATTCTAGAACTACATCATGATTTAAATCGCTCTATGTTCTGTATGTATTTCTGTACTTAACATTGCGACATTTCTGGTCATTAACAAGGTTACATTTATAAAGATGTGATTTTAATTGGCTACAGCCGTGACGAAGTCTTGTGTGCAAGATATTAACTTTCCTGTTACCTGTTAACAAATAGTTTGGTGGAGGTTTCGGTTGATCAAATTGAGATATTTTTGATCTGAATACTGCTCTATTAGCGGCAGCTTTTGTTGACGAGTCTAACGAATTCCAGACGCGAAATTTTATCCAATCACAGATCTGTACTCACTTCATTTGGTACGCCATGCGATGATACCTATACATATCTGCCGCTGCTATATTGGATACCTAAACTACATAAAAATCCCTACAAGCAACGTTTTATAGCAGGTTCATCCCGTTGTTCTACAAAACCACTTTCAAAAGTATTGACATCTATACTAACGGCAGTGAAAGAGGGTATTCAAAAATACTGCGACAAAATATACTCTCGTAGTGGTATTAATCAAATGTGGATCTTAAAAAATTCCAAAGAATTACTTGATGGTTTGCAATCTAGATCACTTGCTTCAGTCTCATCTATACAAACGTTTGACTTTTCTACCTTGTACACTAAAATTCCCCATAGTAAATTAAAAACTCGGTTGAAACACATTATTCACAGTGTCTTTTCATCTAAATCGGGACATGCCAGATATAAATATTTAGTTGTTAATTACAATTCCACTTATTTTGTCAAGAACCATAGTGATTCAAAAAACAAACACACAGCCATCAAGATAATTAAGATGTTGGATTTTTTAATTGATAATATCTTTGTTGAATTTGGAGGGGAAATTTATTAGCAAGTGGTAGCTTGCTGATTTGTTTCTCTATTCCTACGAAACTGGGTACATGCAGGCACTCGTAAAATCCAATAAACGTTTAGTTAGACATTTTAATTTCACTTATCGATATATCGATGATGTTCTATCACTGAATAACCCAAAATGCAGTGATTATATAGAATTCATATATCCTGATGAGCTCGAAATTAAAATACTACTGACAGTGACAATTGCGCTTCCTACTTGGATCTGCGTCGCGATTTTGACAATTGCCATAAACTAAGTGTTAAATTGTACGATAAACGTGATGACTTTGACTTACCGATTGTTAACTTTCCATTTATTAGTAGTAACATTCCAATATCACCAGCTTATGGAGTGTTTGTGTCTCAGCTAATTCTTTACGCGAGAGCTTGTTCATTCTATTCTGATTTTTTGAGTAGATCGAGGCATTTGTCATCTAAGCTTCAACTACAGAGATACTTGCGAACTAGACTTATTAAAGCCTTTAAAAAGTTTTATGGTCGTCATATTGACTTGATCGGTAAATATAACATGTCTCTCTCGACTATTATTCTAGACATATTTAATTGACGGGCATACTATCTCCCTGATAATATATGTGTACTACACTGTTCATCACGTGCATTTTGCATACCGATAGTTCATTGGTCTATCACGCTATTTTACCGAGATTTCGCCTAATAGATTGGATGCAGCTATAGAGGGTGTGGCGCGCCAGGCAGGGTATACGCTTACTCTTCCAAGGACACCTGTTACCACTGTTCGTCGTGTATTTTGTACATGGTGAACATTCCATATACTGATTACACTATTTTGCGATATTACACATTTTTGCCTATATACCGTTTTTAGGACTTCGAATTTTGTCTAATGGTTTGGATTGTTCGTACTTGGTTTTACTTTATTTCAAACCGTGACGTCCGACAACGTGGCGTCAATAGATCGCTGGTATTTCATAAAGGTTTTTTTTTTTTTCGGGCGGTAGTGTGTATTTCCATTCTAGAACAACAAAATGATTTAAATCGCTCTGTGTTCTGTATGTATTTCTGTACTTGCTTAACTAAATACATACTCTGAATTGTCGTTAATTTCGGGTGACCAGAAAGCAGTGTCGTCAGATTTAGGTTATGATAGTTTTTTAATTGATCAAATAATATACTCCTTTGCTCATCATACAAAGGATAATTTTGGAAGTAGTGTTGCGTGTCTTTCGTTTCATGGCCACAGCGACATTTCTGGTCATTACCAAGGTTAGATTTATAAAGATGTGATTTTAATGGGCTACAGCCGTGACGAAGTCTTGTATGCAAGATATTAACTTTCCTGTTACATGTTAATAAATAGTTAGGTGGAGGTTTCGGTTGATCAAATTGAGTTTTCTTTTATCTGAATACTGCTCTATTAGCGGCAGCTTTTGTTGACGAGTCTAACGAATTCCAGGCGCTAATTGTGCTAGGGAAAAACGAATTTTCAAACCGTGACGTTCGACAACGTGGCGTCAATAGATCGTTGGTATTTCGTAAAGAATACGGTGTGTTATTTTTACTATATTGTTGTAAGATATTTGTAAGAAACGCGGGACAATTATTGTTGTATATATCGTAATAAAAATAACAGTTTCTGCCTGAAACGTCTGGTTGATAGTTTGTCCCACCCCGTCTCTTGATAAAGGGCTTCTTTACTTGCAAACTTGGGTAAACCTGTAACTATACGAGCAGCTTGTAACTGAATTTTTTCTATACGAATACTATCATTTTTGGTACAGTTATCCCAGACCGGACTAGCATATTCCAAGATCGATCTGATGTATGCTTTATAGATTTTGTCTAACGTTTTATTAAATTGTTTAATTGCTTCCCTGCAGTATGGCAAATCAACCAATATGGTTTGCCCATTTTAAATCTTGCGACAAAGGAATGCCTAGGTGTTTGTGGTACTGAACAAGATCGAGTTCAATTCCCCCTAATTTGAGGGTGGGCAGTTTCCTAAGCTTCTTAGGTGAAACTAGCAAGACTTTAGTCTTTTTTCGGATTAAAATTTATCAGCCATTCCTGTGAACAAATGTGTAATCGATAAAGATCACTATTGAGTCTTTGATACTAGATTTAGTACAACCAATGGCAGTATCATCAGCAAATAACCTGGCAATGCTGTTCAGTACTTCATAGATGTCATTTATGAAAACGAGGAACAAGAACGGACACAATACCGATCCCTGTGGCACACCAGAATTCAGGTTGATCTGATTGGAGTAAACATTATTCACTAATAGGTTTTGTTTCCTTCCTTTTATGTAGCTTTTTACCCAAGTCAGAGAGGCTTCATCGATTCCAAATTTGCTAAGTTTATATAGTAGACCAGAGTGACATACACGATCGAAAGCTTTTGATATATCGAGAAAAACATAGCAAGAAATTTTATGACTTTCAATAGCGCTAACACAATCATGACAAATTTCTATTAGTTGGTGTACAGTAGAGTGATTAGGCCTAAATCCGGATTGAAAACTGTATAGTAGATTATTATCTTTAAAATAGTTGTACAAGTGTTTGAATACAATCCTTTCCAGGAGTTTACTTATACAGCTCAGTAGTGATATTGGTCTATAATTTGCCGTTATGTTTTTGGATCCGCTCTTAAAAATCGGTATCACATTTGCAATTTTCGACGAAGCTGGGAATATCCCTGCGTCAATTGATTTGTTAAAGAGTAAACAAAGTAGTGTGCATATTGAGCACGAAGTAGCTTTCAGGAATTTGTGTCCTATTTTATCAGGGGCACAAGCCTTCTTATCTTTTAAACATGTTCTAATATCGATTATTTCAAACTTTAAGATTTTTGGAAGAGAAAAGTTCTGATTTGTGCGGGAAATAAATTCTGGCAACTCTGTTAGAGTTGATGAGGTATTATTGGACACAGATTCAAAGAAATTGTTCATAAGCTCTGCCTTTTCATATTCAGAATAAACTTATTCATCCTCCGATTTGTTGTGCAATGGTGGAATTTTGGTTACATTGTTTTTTCCGACCAGTTTATTTATAATTTTCCAAAAATCCTTTTTATTTGAGTTAGGGCTAGATATATCAGTTAACAATTGCTCTTCATATTGAGATTTTAGTGATTGGATTTTTTTGTGGATATTTACCTTGTTCCGCTGTACTGTGTGCCTTTGTAAGTCGCTTGGGTTATTTGTACGTTTTA
This sequence comes from Patella pellucida, assembly GCA_917208275.1. Lineage (NCBI taxonomy): Eukaryota > Metazoa > Mollusca > Gastropoda > Patellidae > Patella > Patella pellucida. Next base: position 59,513,806 of record OU795036.1, on the reverse strand, counting down.
CCCTATTCTTAAGTTTTTCTCGAACTCTTATATTTTTACGTAGTTCTGAGTTGAACCGAGGTTTATCATTTGGGCGTATTAATACCCATCTGTTGGGAATGCATTTGTTGATGAAGTCATTTAAGATTAGGCCATTCCAATCATAACTTTTGATAAGATTATTTTATTCATCAAAATTACCGCGATTATAGAGTACAACCTCCCTAACATAGTTAGCCTTTTCAGTGACCTGTAAGTCTAATTCTCCGACTACACCCTTGTGGTCAGAAATATGAGAATCGAATTCAATTGTCTCACCAAAAAGTACCTGTAAATCTGATTGGACAAGGATAACATCAAGAAGTGGGGAGCAAGTAGGCGTTACCCGCATTGGCTCGTTGATTATATTAGCAAGGTAGTTTGTAATGATAATTTCGTTTAATTTACTATTCCAGTTTTTACGTTAAAGGGACAGTCCCTAATTAAACAGAGGCTCAAAAATAAAAGTCTAAGAATGTATTAAAATAATACGCCACAATATAGGGGAATGGTGTATTTACCTTGTCTCAAAATTTCAACTCAAAATATTAAGTCGTTTGAACATGTACACAAATTGTTTATCCGGACACGTAACCCTTTTAAGATTTCGATTCATTTGTTTTGTTGTGTGACCTTATAATCGATTACGGTTACTTGAGAGGGTTATGCAGTGAATAACCCATGTGCCGTACGTGATAAAGGCAAATTTCAACTACAAATTATTTTTATATAAAAAAAAGTTTGGTTTAATCCAGATACCACAAAATACACGTTGGGGCACCAGTCTCAAATTCCAGATGAAGACTGACAGATTTAAGTTGTTTGAAAACGTATTATAAATACTGAAGTAGTTGCTCGGCCTTGACTCGAATATTTTAAGGGATTTTAACTCAAAATTAAGAAGTTTTATTCCCAAAACAAATATCGGGATTAGCCCTTTAAGGTCTGCAGCAACAATGACATTTGAGGATTCTTGGAGTGCCAATTCAAGAGAAACCTCAAACTTTTGCCAGAATGATTCAGTTGAGTTTGGTGGTCGATAGTAGCATGATATCAGCAAGTGAGCAGAACTGGTTTGAAGCTTCACTTCGATCCAGATGCACTCGATGGCGTCAAATTCAAGACCGGGCCTTCTTTTGAAATTGAGTTTTTCATTAACGTAAACAAGAACGCATCCACCAAATCTATTCCTATCCTTTCGGATTGGTGCGTGAAAATTATTCCATACAAACGACGGGTCGTGATATGTTACGTCCAGGCGAGTCTCTGAAAACATACTATATGGAATTCATTGACTATTTCGTATATCTCATCGATTTTGTTCCTAATGCTGCGGGCATTGAGATGAAATACCGTAAAATTATCTGTTTTTTGTATTGGACCCGGATTTTGTTCAACGTAGAATAATACTGCACAGACAATTTGTTCCTTACATGAAAGGATGTAAGCAAGTACCAATTAGTTCTATTCTATGATAACTAAGTAATTTTGTAATGATCTTAATGGTTTTTATTAGTCATTGACAACGCTACATTTAAGATCTCATTCCCGCAACCTAATCTCATTTTTAATACACTGAGGTACATATATACTGGCAAATGTGTGGATAAATATATATATAGCTATTAACACAACAATACAAAACATTTAACAAGAAAATAAACATTTTTGTTTTGGAATAAAGCAGTATAGGACAATAAATATTAATATTTATTCTAAAGGATTAGACACTTATTAGGGGTTTAGGAAAGATTTCGTTGAGGTAGTAAAAATGTACCAGATACAGGATAGTTTGAAGGCAGAGTGCTTAAAATCCAACGAAAAAAAAATATAAAGTAATTTCGAAAATTTTCAAATCTACTCAGACTTGACTGAGAGAGTACAATGATTTACAGAAATAGTTGTCCTACTTTCTCGAACCATATTGTTTACAATGATATTTACTTGTAGAGATTGCAATTCAACACAAGAATAATTGACAAGCTGTGTAGGGGCCGCGACTTCGAAGACCAACCTAATGTAATCAGTATAGCCTACCACTCGGTAAAAATTTTGGGATTGGGGGGGGGGGGAGTATTTCGTTTCAGTGACCCACGCCGTATCTCCTAACCTCTATCATAATAAGCAATGATAAATTGAAGACAGAACACATGTTGTAGGATAAGGTGGTGACGACAAATGTGGGCATGTTTAGATGGTCATTGGACACAAGCGAACAGCGATTACTCAGACAGGGTAATGTACGCTTCAAGTGTTGTTTATACCTTTAAAAAGAACCCAGCAATTTTGTTTGGATGAACACTGATTGCGACTCGTGATTTAACTCTCAAGTCAATATAAGTTAACATGTTATAAGCAATCATATTTTTTATCCTGTTTATGATCGATATTTCAATATGACAAAATAATATGTCTATTCGCCAAAATTCGATAAATTCAAAATGGACGCAATAAAACGCGTTATCGTCGTCCATAAAATGTCTGTTAGTGCGCCGATTCCACTGATCTTGATGTCTATACCTATGTTTTGGAGGTCAAGGAATCTAATGAAATACATACGAAGACTCGTAATGTTCTCCTTCGGTGTTTTATTTTGGTCATTTTGAATTTCTCGATTTTTGGCGGGAATGGCTGGAGTGTCGTCGTGGTTCCTGCAATTTTTGAAATGAGCATACCCATAAACCGCCTAGGCCAATTGTTCGAGCTTCTTTCCGGAAGCGCACAGCTCGACTAAAGAATGTTACTTGTCCGCCCCACTAATTATAAAAAAAATTATATTTGAATTATTTTGCCTCCTATGATTTATTAGTATTTACTACTATTCAACTCAACTTTCAGGCAATTATAAAACCTTTCGTCTTTATCTTTACTTATACAGAAACCCTGACAGTACTGATGAGGCTCAACATCCACTACTGTCTCCTGGGAACAACGATGATGGTGAGAATGAGGCACAAGATGAAGTAGAAGAGGAACAGGACACAGATGATGACGGCGATGATGACGACGAAGATGAAGACTCTCAACCACCTCCATCTCCTGATGACTCATCGTCACAGCCACCACCCTCTGGTGGCTCTTCTCAAGATCCATCCTCTGATGGCCCATCTCAGCCTCCAAACGCTGATGACTCTGGTGGCTCTTATCATGATCCATCCTACGATGGCTCACCTCAGCCTCCAAACGCCGATGGCTCGCCACCAGCTGACGATTTGTCTCACCGGCCACCGTTCGGAGACTCGCCTCATCCCCCGGATGGAGACTATGATGATCATAGGAAAATAAATTATGGTATACCAAATACACATAATAAAGGAATACAACAAGTTATTTATGTACCAATTTATAAAGCTGTTATACACCACCACGAGAACAAACAAGGTATTATCGTTATCAACCATGACTGTCAATCTATGACAACAATTATATGTTGTGTTATGTCTTAGTAACAGTTTATCATTTATCCTTTCCCTCTAGATAACAAATACAAATAAATAATAATCGGATTTGGCATCCTGCAGTTAAGTGCTTATTTTCTAGACCATTTAGTAGTATTGTTTTATACACATGCAAATTATTATGATGTGTTTTTCTCTCCAGAAAAGTACCACTCAAACATTGAAGTTGCGATATTTATATGGGTGATTCTAGAGACAACTCATTATTTATTGTTGGAATTATATAAGCGTAATACCGGGTAAGTTATACGTAAACAGTTTTTAAGAAAATATAATGATTTGTCGATGGAACATTAATGGAAGTTTGTGTAGGATCAAAAATGCTACCGCTTTGTTATATGTCTTGCTTGATGGAAACGCGGATTCGACAGAAACCTATATTTCGGTTGTTAAATATTTATACTATATTCTATTTCAGCTCAGGGTATTCGAATAGCAGAAGAATACTTATTTTAAAAGTTGTGAAAGGCTGGTGTGCTACATTATATCTAGGTATTCGCATAGCTGAAGAATACTTTTTTGTAAAAGTTCTGAAAAGGCTGGTGTGCTACATAATGGTGTGGGGTATCAATGTTACATTATATATCCCACTTGTTATTGTAGTAATATGCATTGCTATGCTTCTCTTGTTAGATATGGAGAGCCAAATATCCAAAAAGCTCCACAAATCCAACGTCTGACGCATACACTCTCTTTCTAGATATTTTAATAGCCTCATGGTCGTCTAGTATTGTCTCAGGTTATATTTGTAATGCTCTACTTATGGATAGGACCCCTTTCAGCTTACTAAAAATATTATTGATATAAAATTATTATATCAAATCAGGTACATATTATTTTACTAATTAGACGAAACAAGTCAACCGCGATGGCCCCTTTTCACGTTGTGTATTTTCTTAGTACTGTCGCAGTCGTTTTAACATCTAAAAAAATGTTCATCTACCAGGAATACCACTGCAACAGTTCGTTGGGGAGAAAGACATGTTAATTTTAAGTATTGTAATGTTACCTAAGCTTATGACCTATATATCCACTTTTCAAAAAAGTTTCAGAAATCGTCCCGGCTATGTTCCTTACGTGTCTATATAAGTCGAAGAGGAAGCATGCAACTTTCCAGAATTTTGCCGCCCAAACTGTAGTTTTGCCGCCATGTTTTCAAAATGGCGGAATATTTACTAGAAACAGTATTTCAGTAATCCCGAATGTACACCACCCCGTCGTGTGATATATCGTTTTATAGGTTTTTGGGGTCGCTGAGTTCAAATATGCCATCAAAACACGATTGCATCAAAATAAATTTTTCTTATTTCATATGGATTTTCTTTCAAAAATCAACAATATGAGTTAACAATAAAACATTTTTAAATAGTCTTTGTAAAATGCAGGTACTTGGAAAAGGTCTGCTAGAATACACTACACTTGACCGCAATTGAACCTTTGTATACTAGCAATTAAGATTTGCTAGGGTCGACTTCTTATAATCTGGAAATAGTTCTCGGTGATATTCTACCACTTGCAGTAGACATTGACGCTGTTCTTCATCATGACTATTACCAATAAAGTCTTGTATTAATTCTATCCCCCTTTCTGCAATATCATTCACCACTTTAATTTTTGTGGCGAATTTACATAGTTTCGAGAAATCACTAAAGTTCTCCCAATCTTTCACCGGAAGCTCAAGCCATTCCCCGTCTAAACCTAGTATACTGAATATCAACCACGAATTTGGAGTCATCAATCTTCCCTCAAGTTTTATTCCACCATCTCTCTGAATCATCTTCGGAAATTCTGGTTTCTAAGGTTTGAAGTCCACACGCTTTGGAGTATTGAATAACGCTTTGACCAGTTCCTCGCGAATTTCTTTACTCAGTCCATCGTCACACAGTCCAAGTACTATAAGCTGTGGGGTGAAGTACCATAAATGTCTCTCACACGATTATATGCATACTTCCGCCACTTCAGACTCAAGGTCAGCATATTTATACATATGATTCATAAAGTTCATATCATTTCTTGCTGCAGATTCACTTAGGGGTGATATTAGGAACGCTTGGGCATAAAACAGCCCGACGAACTGTGACATCACCCCTACCCATCTAATTTCTTCGGTGTCAATTTCAAACTGACCTGCTAGCAAGGCTAGTTTGATGAAGTATAGAGCCTTGCTCATCCACCTGGCATTGTGATCGGGGCCAGGCTGTTTGAAATTAAATTTTGCGACGTGGCCGCCTAGCCACACAACCATCAGTTGAACAAGCTCCTTATAGTCGGCTCTTGGAAAGGGTTTTTCTTTTAGCCTCTTTATCCCCCAAACCAGAATACTTTCTGCACGTTCTTTCAAAGATACATTGTCTGTATTCCAGTCGAATTTACATAACTGTCCATAGTCTATATTCTTTTTTATTTTAGACCATCCTGACTGCAATCGTCTAAAAAGTTTTACTCCTGGATCTTTATTATTACCAGTAACCTTTTCTGTCACGTGTTTTATGTGCAACTCATACATATGGTGTCTACACGCTATCCTTAGAAGTGACTTATGTAAGGAGGACTCTAATAGCGCACATGCTCCCCGCCATTTTCCCGTATTGGACGCAGTTGTATCAAAAACCATCCCTGCAATTTCCTGCTTGACATCCCACTCCATTATTATTTTTGAAACTGCCATTTCCTGTGCTGACCCAGTACCATCCGGAATTTCGGGCACACATCATCAAAATTCATTCCAGAAACATATATGCAGCATCTTTATGAACTAATCCCTTTTCTTATTTTCAGTATCTTCCCATCCCAGTGGACGAAAGCTATGTCAGGCTTTTCAAAAGTATCTCTTATATCCTTAGCTTTCTTCACTCTTGATAGCTTTGCTCTTTTCTTGGCAGTCGTTACTGATATATTCGTTTCATCAACCTTCATTCCAGATGCCTGTGCTACACTAGCTGCGAACATAACTCTCTTTTGGTAACTCAAACCCAATCTATCTGCAGTTAATGTTGTTGATGACATTACACCAGTCTTTTTACACTTTCTTTCAGGACTTTTATATTCATCGTCACTTTCCACATAATCCTCGACTTGATCTTCATCATCACTCCCACCTCTATATGCCTGTTTCTCAGTCTCCTGCTTCGTTTTCTTCTGTCTTCTCAAGTTCTCCATTCTTACTATCCTTTTCTCTCTCGCATCATCTCTTCTTTTTTGTAAGGCATCTTTCCCTAGTGCACAGCATATCTGCTCACGCTTCAAATGGTTACCCAAATGTTGGAAATCTTTTTCCCAGTCTATGATTCCGGTGTTCTAAAAATGCCCTCTGCATTAACCTTACTAATTTTCATAGGATCTAAAATTCGCTTGCTAAATTCAGGTTCACGTTTTTTAAAGGAATCAGTACTATTTAATATCCCTCCGACTATCACTCTCCAGTTTGTACCAGTCCGTATATAGTTTGTTAATGCGCTTGTCAATCTCACTATTAGTGACCACAAGTTTACTTGCCTCGACCTCATATCCTTTATCATCCTCGTTTCGCTTTCCAAATATCAAGCCCAGACCAAAGTGGTGCTTCCAAACATTCTTTATATCATCACGGACCATTCCTACAGCATTTTTTACTGATACATCAGTGTTGTGAATAAAAAGAAGATGGGCAAGTACGGCGTCAACTTTTGGAAGTTTTGAAACGGCGAACTTATCAACGCCATTTCCAACAATGTAGTATTTCTTCCGGGCGGAGGATGGCGTTTTCTGTATTATGCCCGTGTCAGGAGTTGTAGACGTAGACCTACTTCTGGTTCTATGCGGAGGAACTGGTGGAGCACGACGATTCACGAGAGCAGAGGAGTCCCTTCTTCGGGTGGTCTTAGTGACTTTTCCCAACAATTGAACTTCGTTCTTGCTTTTGACGCCCATTGGACGTCCCCGTTTACTTTGCCCTGGTTCCTCTCGTTCCGCGTTTCCATACTAGTGTAGTGATGTTATGTTTTAAGTTATACGTTATGTTACGATGTTAGGTACATATAAACAATGTGTGTCTGAAAATATAGCTCGATTATAATCTTAACAAACTCGGACCTGAGTAAACCTCACTGTATCGGAAAGAGTTTCATATCCCTAACCCATACAAGGTCATGAACAGAGTTTGTTTGTTTGTGGTATCAGGTAAGAAGATGATCTAGGTAATCTTCTTCTTCCTTGGTACTCAAAATCATAATAAATGATGTAGTTCCAGATTGTCAGCAGCATTTTACACTAGATGTCACACAAAATATCATGCTAAATAAGCATGTCGTCTACAACTATCGACAATATAGTTAGTGTTAACACATTTTCAAATGCATATTTGAACCCAAAACCCTATAAAACGATACATCACACGATGGTGGGGTGTACACTCGGGGGCACTGAAATACTGATTCTAGTAAATATTCCGCCATTTTGAAAAAACGGCGGCAAAACTACAGTTTGGGCGGGAAAATTCTGGAAACCTGCATCCTTCCTCTTAGACTTATATAAAAACGTAAGGAACATAGCCGGAACGATTTCCGAAACTTTTTTGCAAAATGTTGAAACGAACTGTTGCAGTGTTATTCTTGGTAGATAAGCGTCCGATCTTCTGAGATAGTAACAAGAAAATACACAACGTGAAAAGAGGGTCATTGCGGTTGACTTATTTTGTCTAATTATCAAAATAATATGTACCTGATTAGAAGTACTAATTATATACCAATACTATTTCAGTGCACACCTTGCTTGACAAGGAATGTACTGGATGTGGGCGTGTCCTGTCTGGGGTTTTGTTACCCCTAAGCGATCGGCATGTCTGTTTTGTAATTGCAGTTTAGCTTTAAAATAATGCTATTATTAATTTAAAGAGAACCAATTGTATCTAAGGTCACCAGTCGTCAATATCTGTACTTATAGCCAGTGATTACTATATGCACTGTATTTAGATCCAACTTAGAATTTATTTTATAATACCATAACAAAGACAGTCGTTCTGGCCATATTCCCCATGTCCTTTTGATCAATTGGAAAAAGTCAACAGTTCAATTGCTGTCATGAGGTCTGTCATTGAATCAAATGCCGTAGTTTCGATTCCTCGGCTGTACGTGACAACGAGTAAGGTCACCTGTCAAACCGCGTGCGTCTTCTTCGGATCCTCCAGTTTCCTTCCACTGCTAAAGACCCTGCGCGCAAGCGAACTATTGACATAAAATTGGACCATGTTAGTCCCGAAATGACATAGTGTGTGTCCAGTGGACGTTAAACCCCATTTAATATGACACCGGCGATGTTTTAGGCTTTGAAGTCCTTCCCATCTAAATTAATAGCTGGTTTAATACAGTTCGTTAGTGACTCGTGTTTGTTACAGCATAGAGTATGTTCATGGTCGAGAATGTCTTTACTTTAGATGGAAGATAATCGACGGCATATTATTTACCCTTTCTTTGCTCTCATAAATCGTTACCTCAGAGACAAGAAAAAACTGTACTGTTGCTTCGTCGATTACACAAGGGCTTTTGATCTGGTCAACAGGTGCAACTTATGGTATAAATTGATAAAAAAAAATGGTATTGATGGTAAAATACTAACTGTTATCCGATCTCTCTATGATAAAGTTTAATGTTGTGTAAAACTAAATAATGATGTATCTGATATTTTTGAATGTGCAACTGGTCTTTTTCAAGGTGAAATCTTATCACCTCTTCTATTCTCTATTTATATTAATGATGTTGAAACACATTTTAAAGATTCAAATTGTCCATCAATTCCGTTAATGTGGCTTAATTTATCCTCTTTAACAGGTCGCCAATTTGTGTTCGGTTAATATCTGTCACGTGCTAGCTATCACATGATGTAAACAATCAGCACGTGTCTTAAATTGTGTCACTGTGTCCAGTTTAGAAACTTAATTTACACTAACGCGTTGTTTATTATACCTTCAAAACACCGTAAGTTCTTGTTCTTAATATCCTAATAAAGATTACCTTCCATCGGATTTTCTGCCAAATGACGAAACGATCACAAAATACAGCGCTGAACTTACTCCAAATTTGTATGTTTACTATAGTGACCAGTGAGCGTGTCGGACCAACTATTTCACTTCCGGTATTAATACAAATTAATTTCTCGCTTACAAATTATTTTTTGCATATGTTATAGGAGGGATTATTTTTAAATATATATTTATTATTTATGGAAACCTTATTGAAAATCGTTGGTCTTCCCCTTTAACTAAATTGGATTATATTATTTTTAAAAATAGAATATTTGATGTCTTTAAACAACAATGCTATGAATCTATATGTACATCTCCTAAAGGTATATTATATCAGCATCTCATATCTACCTTCGAACTTCAATATTATCTTTCGAAACCTTTAAATTGTAATTATATCACATATATCTCTAGAATAAGACTATCCGCACATTATTTACACATCGAATCTGGACGTTTTAAAAATACACCCCGTCAAGCCAGAGTCTGCAACTTTTGTAAATCAAATGATATTGAAGACGAATACCACTATATTGTAATTTGTCCTGTATTCTCCGATCTTCGTAAAAAATATATAAAGAATTATTATATTTGAAATCCTAGTGTTCATAAATTGACTCAACTGCTAAGTGTTCATAATATTAAAGAATTAAATAATCTTGCATTATTTTTATATTACTGTAATAAAAGAAGGAATAATTTATTGAATGTTGTACATTAAAATTGTTCAAGTCGCCTGCTCTCCATACTATACATATGTAAAATTTTGTACATAACCTGATTTGTTTACTTATTGTGTAAAATATTTATGTATTTATATTGTATATTATGTCTATCCGATAAGTCGCATGACTCAAAGAAATAAAGAACTTGAACTTGCTGGAATATCCAAACTCTCTATAGTACAAAGATAATATGTCATTTTAAATTCACTTAAACACATTCCAGTCACAAGTATATAATCTATTACAATTCAAGACGAGGTCAGCACTTAAAAATACTCTCAAATATAGTGATTTGTAGCTTACACGTACATAATTATAATCGGGTAATTATTCTAATACACTCTAGTCGACTGGTGGCGTGTGTGGATACTGATAAGACCGTAATTGTAGGCGTGTTCTATGTGACGTCACCGGCCAATCAACCGGATTATAATTGAAAAGTGTTTTGGGTTGTCTAATACCAAAACGTGAATGATTTTAATCAGATTGACGTGAGCTTGCCGTTAAGTGTATATAAGTACAGATAAATTCGTCTGGTGCCCTTATGTGCACTTTGTGATTTTTTGTACATATTATTCATTTATAGCACACATTTTCACCATCGATCTTACTGCATATGTGAATTGAATGACACTGTAAATTGATAACATGTATAACTTATTATGTACGTAAATTGGAAAAAGGCCTCAGGCCTAATTTGCTACCCTTGTAAAATGACGCGATTATTATTATTATTATTAAATATACTATAATAATGATTGTTTGTCCCCGCTTTTCGAAGAAAGTACGGTGCTGTTACAATAGGTTCGTTCGTCCGTCTGTCTGTTCGACACACTTTTTGACAGAAGCTTGCTTTCTAATAGAGCTAGAATGTGTAAACTTGGTGTGGGCGTTTATTAAGTCAATGGCCGTCAATGCCGTGATGGAGTTCGAAGGTGAGCATTTTCGGCTTAGGGTAACCAGAGATATCCAATTTGATTGGTGATGAAACTCCGAGTATAGATTCATTGTATTGTTACCTTGACTAAGTTCAATGATGGGAATTTACTGCTTACGCTAAGGAGTGATACGCAATTTAATTTGTCAAGACTTTGGAAAATAGCAACTCTGCTTTTAATTAAGGTAGAGTGTTTAGAATTGATGTAGATGTTCAGTAGGTGAATGTTTTGACTGGGTTCAATGATTCACATTTCGACCTAAAGCTAAGCAGGGCAAAGCAATTTCATTTCGAGCTTAAGCTAAGCAGAACTCCTGGACAAGATATCTTCGATTCTCTCCGCTAAAGTGCGATTAAACTTAGTATATAATTGATAGTGCAAGCTTGGAAGGCAGATGAGAAGGACTAACCTTACGGTACATCGGCAGATGCATGCAGAACAGAGAAATGTTGTGAATCAACTTATTGAAGCAGCAAAAACTGACTATTTTCGATCTAAATTAGGCTCCGCGTCAAATCAGAGGGAGGTTTTTCATATCGGAAACAAACTCCTTTTTCGCAAGAAGCAGTCATCTCTTCCGGCACACTCTTCAGCCAATGAATTAGCTAATTCATTTATAAAATTCTTCTCTGACAAGATTCTTATAATTCGAGATGGCCTTAAGTCAAGCTCGATCAACCTTCCTGTACCTCTACTAGGCAGCCATCCACACACCATGTACCGAAGTTGGAATCCTTCTTTTATACAAATGAAGAAGAAGTTAAAACTTTGCTCCTGAAGAGTCCCAAAAAGTCCTGCAGTCTTGACCCTTGTCCCACATGGCTTTTACTGGAGTGCGCAAGTAGTGTTGTGCCACTTATCACAACGTGTATGAACAATTCACTTTCCCAATGTGATATGCCATCGAGTTTAAAGGGACAATAACACTCTTGCTGGCTTGACAGGTCCAGAAAAAAAATAGCCTTATTCTTACTACAAGATGTTTAAGTGTCCTACCTGTTGTGTAAATTATCCACTACAACCTATCTTACTTGTCCCGAGGGTGCGAAAATATGTTTAAATCCAAGTTGCATTTGAAAGTGCTTACGTAAGGCTTTTCAAACCATGTTACGGCATGTAGTTGAATTTTTCCAATTTTTAAAATTAGGTGTGTTAAGATGAAATTTGTATCATATTTTAATTGAAATATTATAAAATAGTACAAATTGTTTACCAGAATAAAGATTGGAACATATTATTCAGTTACAACATTAAGGGCTGGATGACCAGTCATTTACTGAAACTCAATGAAGATAAGACTGAATTTATAATAATATGTCCAAAATCATCATGTGCAAAATTAGAACAGTTTCATCTAAGTGTTTGTGACTCAGTAATCAATCCCAACACAAACGCGCGAAACCTTTGTGTTGTATTTGACTCACAATTTAATTTAGAAACACATGTATTGTTTGCAGAACTGCTTACTTCCAAATACGAAATATCCGCCAAATTAGGAAATATATCGACACAGACTCCACGAAACGTCTGATTCAAGCATTTGTCATCTCTAGATTGGACTACTGTAATAGTCTCCTTTAATGCTTAAAACTCCAACAGTTTGATCGCCTACAGCGTGTACAGAACACTGCCGCCAGACTTATCACTCACACAAATATCCGTCAACATGTAACTCCCTTTCTTAAGAGCTTACATTGGCTTCCAATTCGTGCTAGAATAAATTTCAAGTTATTAACTTTTATTTTCAAAGCAATCCACAATCTCGGTCCAGTTTATTTTCAAGATCTGTTCTCCCTTTACCAACCATCCCGTGCTTTAAGATCAGCCGATCAACTACAGTTGGCAGTGCCATCAAAATCAAAAACCAAATATGGAGATCGTGCTTTTGTGCGATGTGGTGAAGTTTTGTGGAACAGGCTTCCCATAGACATCAAAATATCCGCAACATTGAACATTTTTAAATCACAGTTAAAGACATCAATCTTCAAGCAAATATATGATTAGCGGTCTTGAGCAGTTTACTGGAAAGAATTTCGCTCTACAAATTCATAATTTATTATTATATTTTTATGTATTATAATCATTTTGATTGCTCGATACTTTTGGTAAAAATAAATGTGCGATTAATTAATGTGTCATCTATTTATTTTGGGATTTCGGCGGGGGACCTCAGCCTCGCTGTTGGCTTGTTAATTCCGCTTTGTAAATACAAATGTATAAGGAATAAAGACTGGCTTATTGTAGAACGTGGTTAATATTGGTTAGGATTAGGTTTAAGTAAATATATCAAGTACTGGCGAGCGAAGCTATGTAAAAAGGTAGTTCATATTCTGCATGATCATGTACATGTATAGGCAAAGTGTAAAGTTCCTTCAGAGCATCTTTGAAACTCGCGTAGGTTGACTGTCCGGGAATCATTTTTGCTGTGAGTTTTTTTGTATTTTTTTAAACGGTTTCAACGTAAAATTTTGCTTCCTACATACACAAACACTTGTCTCAACAGCCTCTACACAACCTCTAAACGGACTTAAGGCCCCAGCAAAAAATAAAAATTATGAATGTGTACATATATATCCAAACGGTTCGCGGTACTCTTGTACAATGTTTTGTATATAGAAAAGGTTATCAATCTCAGTCTGGTTTTGAGTTTTATTCTTATCCGTAGTATTGTTCCAACCATATTACATCTTTATAGTAAGTTCGTTTGCGATTTTGGTTAATAAATAATATTATGTATTACATAAACAAAGGTATACATACAAAAGTACAGATACGGTAATAATAATGGTGAAACACTAATAATAAAATTTACAATAATTTTACAATTATATACAGTTTCATAAATACAATTAAAGCAAATTTAGTTATTTTGTACATAAATACTCTTTCATCTCGTTTATTTCTTCTGTATCACATGTTTCATAAATAACATGTCATTTATAGCGCTAGCAGTTTGCATGTCATTAACTTGATATTTGTTATTGGTGACATTTACCATCCTACTTATTATTTCAGTTTTTGTCACAAATATAATAAACATTATCACTTGCATTTGATTGGCTACCATTTAGTGCAACATACCACCACCCACCTTGAAACCGGGTTGGACAATTGTGACTCGTTTGGTCTCGATCGTACGATGAAAATTGTCTCCCATTAATATTTGCAGATCCTGTTATGGAATTACCGATCGGATTAGGCGCATCGGTTTTAAAAGAACCTAATGATATCGTGTAATTATTACTAACGTTTTCTATGTTGAAGTACTGATAGGCAGCTTGATATAGGATGGAATCAGCAGTAAGCCTAAATCTTAGCTGAAAACTGTTGTGGTTTTGTAAAATGCTATACTATCTGCCAGTCCCAACCAATATTGAGCGTGCTTATATCCAAAACCACTGACATACTCTACCCATGTTGTGTTGAGGTCGTATCCCTTGCATCGTTTATCTCGATGTGCAATAAAAGTGTTTCCAAACTTTAAAAAATCTCATTTTACCTCTAAAACAGATCCAATTGAAGATAGTCGATGGTGCACTGGGCACAAACCAATGTTTCAGGAATACTAAACCAACACGATTTATATATTCGGTATCTTTAAAGTAAAATAAAAATGGTAACGCGATGGTTTATCAATTTGAATTTGTGAAATATACTTTTTGTTATGATAAAATGAATAAATTTATAAAGCGCCTGTATTCCAGTAAAAATTACTGCTCCGCGGCGCTATTACATTTTGTAAAAATTGTAGACGTAGAGAAAAAATAAAAATGAATAATACATAATCACGGAACATTTAAGAAATACGATGTTATTAGGATGACAGCGCAAGCATTATATAAAACTAGCTAAAACTAAAATTGTTCAGTTATTAAAAGTCATCACAATTGCTATATAAAACCTTGTTAACAAGTTCAATTTTTAAAAGTCATCACAGACACTCCATAAAATGAAATGAAATGGGGTTTAACGTCCTACGCTTAAGCACCTAACCTGGGCTAATTGAAGACGGGTATACGCCATACAGTGTGCTATGAGGGAAATTTTTGCCCGGGCAGCGGCGCTACGGCCTACTCTTATATCGAATTCCAACTGCCAAGGGTTCTTTTACGTGCACTCCAATGTGTACACGGGACCTCGTTTTTTCGTACCATCCGAACGACTAGGCAGCTTTCCTTGTCAGGCCCTCCATTTGCATCACTGACAAGGGGAAATCACGCCGGAAAATCGAGATGAACTTTCTCGGCCTATGCAGGGATCGAACACTCGACCTCCAGGCTAGCGAACAAGCGCCTTATCCACTTAGCCACCGTGATCCCCCACTCCATAAAACTTTGCTTAATTTTATTTAAAAGTCATCACGAACACTACATGAAACTTTGCTTAAAAAGTTATGTTTTTAACAATTTTTTAAAAGTTACCAGGGATTGCGAGTTTTTTAAGTGCTTGGGTAGATAATTCCATAACATTGGTGCAGCGTTAGACTGGCCCAGTCTTTTCTATTTATTTTACATTTCGATTTATATAAAAGTATTAATTTTTAGAAAACCAACACTTTCGTTTCCATTTGTATAAAAAAAAACTTTTAGTAAACCTTTAACTAGCACCAGAGATTGGACAATTTGCGAACTTCACAATAAAATGGGCGTTCTTGCCATGTTTTTCGTCCTACCTTATTTGGATGATTGACATTTATCAAGCACGCCCGAGTCACGTGACATGAATCATACGTCTCGACTGGAGTGCAAAGCAGTCATGCTGAGACCGTCTGAGGGTTGATGTCACGTTGTTGTTAGATATGTCGTGATCAGGTGCACGACGTCACACGACCTACATACTGCAGATTGACCTACTAGATGAGATTGAAGGTCTATTTGCCCAGTCTCTAGAGATTACGGGTTTATTTTTGGAGAGAACTGACCAATTTTTGGTGTTTGGAAAAGACTGGCCACCAGTCTAGTGCAACGTAAGGAAAAGATCTCTGACTATAAGACGATTTGGTGTTTGGTTGTACCAGTAAATTATCACAAAAGACAAGAAGCATACCAGAAGCCCTAATTCTAGAATTCACATAAAACAATTATTAGATATGCAGCGTAACAGCGCATATATGCCTCGTGTGTGCGTGTGTGTGTATGTGGGGGTGTAATTGGGTTTGGGAGGGGCCGCGTTTTCTTTTTTTAAAGTTATATAGTTCTTTCTGATAAGTGACTGAGATATTTATCTAGTCTTTTCAATTTTCTTTGGAAAGCAATAAAAATCAATCATAATTTAAACTACTTCTGTTCTTTACTTTGGTACATAATGATAATCGATATATTTTTCAGATAGATTAGCATTGTTTTTTTCTATACATATAACATGTAAAATCGTTTTTCCAATACTTAACAAAATATCAATATACAAGGATGCAGGTTAATTGCAAAAACATTTCTCAATCGAATTAAAAAAAAACAGCTCCAATTTTGTTTAGTTGTTTACAGTTCAAAATGTTTATTAATTGGCTTCACTACACTGGGATCTGGAAGAATTAATATATAAACAACGTTCTGTGCGATTTTCAGAAGTCCGGTCACTTAAATGGACTGTTTAGATCTTATCGTGGAGTTATAGGAAGACATTATGGCGAAAGAAGACAAAGCAGTAAAGAAAACTCGTGATAAATAGAAGACTGACGGCATGTTGTCAAAGTCGCTCGCATGTTATTCGGACTCAATACGGACGACCTTCGGGCTGATTTGACTTGTTATTTTTAAGAATTGACTTTGCGGTTGTTTTCAACTTTTTCTTTTAACCTATTCCCGAGTCGGAAGCGTCACCTAGCCTACTGCGAAATGTCACTTACCCGAGTCCGAAATGTCGAGGCCATATCTTTTGGGGTCCGAAATGACGCAGGACCGAAATGACATGTATGCCCGCAGTTCTGGTGACAAGCTGGGAAATACAAATTACAAAATTGACTGATGAATAAAATTTAAAATATTTAAAATCTTAGAGGTAATTGTATTTCCTTGGTTGTCGCATGATTTTGTCACCAAAGTGAACAAATTTTGTCACTGAGGTGAACACATTACATTAATGACTTGTTGGTGACAAAGCAACGACTTGAGCAATCATATCGCTGCAATTATCAAAGACAATGAAAAATAGATAGCGACCGCATGAGAACATTAGGAGATTTTCTTTATTTTTCACCATTGGTAACCAAAATCACGTATGTCATCGCATAGCGTGCACCAGTCTTAAAACATTTAAAACCAGTGTACCAGTAATAAACAGTGTTTATATAGACCCCTAATTTGGCCTATATAAACTGAATTACTGAAATGTTTAATCAGTTATGTTCGGCAAATAAAGCGAAGAGTTCAAATTGAATGGCGGTCTTTGGTATCTGGTTATTTCAGTAGTATTCTCCCGCGGGATATGTTTAGCCCCGTTCATCGAACTGCTTCATTACAAATTGCACTCAAATAGATGGCCAAATGGTTATCATAAGGTATGACATTGAGCCAACAGGCGTAGTTTCGATTACATGGTTGTACGTGATATGGGATAGAGTCGACTGTTCGATCTCGTGTATTTTCTCTACCCCCATCCCTCACTGCTAAAGATCTCTACGGGCAAGAGAATTATTGAAATAAAATTAAACCATATGTTAGTCCTGAAATTACCAAGATTGTGTCGAGTGAACGTTAAACAAAAATTCCTTTCGGTGCCACATTTTTCATGCATTATCATTTTTTTTCCCTCTCGGGTTTGAGATCGGTTGCAAATCCACATACAATGGGTTATTTTGGACCACTTTCAAGTTGCTGTAGTCCCAGACTCGAATAGTAAGAAGAATGTGTTTGTGAACTGCACAGTTTCTTTTTATGGCATTAAATTTATGACCCCGGAGCTACAGTAGCTAAGTGAGTAAGACACTGGCTCGCTAGCTTGGAGGTCACAGGTTCACTCTCACTCTCAGTGATAGCCGAGAATGTTCATCAGGTTTTTTTTGACGTGGTTTCCGCTTGACAGTTGTACAGGAGGGACGGCTTGACATGCAGGTAAAAGTCCTCTGGCAGCTGTAATACAATATCCGGTCTAAACTCCCTGGTAGCTCACTGAATGGTGGTCGGGTTATCAAATGGTTAGCGCGGTGCGTTGTATCATAAGGTATGCCATTGAATGAACGGGCGTGGGGTCGCCTGTTCCTGGTCGTAGAGTATCTTCTGGTCCTCCAGTTTCCTCTTACTGCTAAAGAACCCTACGGGCTAGCGAATTATTAAAATAAAATTACAGTTAGAAACCTGACGTGAAATTTACGTTAGATTAACGTTATAATTATCACCAATAATATATCTATAATTATTATGTCTGAATTGCGACCATTCATCAATTGTTAGAATGTGCAGACACTGGTGTGGTTATTTAATCATGGGGTATTCAGAGTGACAAAAATTGGTTAGAAACAGTCATAAAATTTATGTTATATTAACGTCATTTTCTGACGTCAAAGTAACCATAACCCATAACTTTAAGATGACGTAAACCTTTCGTAAATCTAACCATCAATGTTACCTGGGGTGCAGCTTACACTGTAAAAAATATAAATTACTGTTTTAAGATTTTACCCTTTCTAACACAGTGAAAACGCAATAAACCATTATGCGTAATTGACAGAATTGCATTTATTGAACGTGTATTGTGTATATCTTTAAAACAAGATCAAACAGCTCGTTATTCAATGTTCTTAATTAATAGTCCCTAATTCATATTTTTTCATTTGTTGTCATATTTTATATGCTAAAATAAACTTTCAGTTTTGTTTATTTAAATCATTATTTAAATCAGCCATTTGTCATCAGATTTGTAAATGAATATAGAGATAACATTTATTTTAGAAAATTAAACATTTACATTTCATCAGAAACATACAACTAAAACGAACAATTGTAAAACCATTGTCAAAAAAACATGTCTTTCTCCAAATGATGAGCTGGAAAATCATTAGTATTATTAGTAGAAGTATGACAAATACTATAGTGCACAATTCACTAGGTGCTCAAATATGCTTTACAAAACTTTACAAATCATCACACTTTTTAAATATGGTATAGACAAAAAAAATATAATCAGAGACTATTTAGTAAACAACAGATTATAAAGATATTGTGAATACACGAATTAAACAAAACAACGGATATCAGTAAAATATTTACAAAAACTTAAAATCGTTATAAGCTAAAGGCTTTTTTAAACACTGTATATGATAGAAAATTGAAGCTTATTCCATGCAATTGGTAACCGTACACTAAAAGTTATATGACCAATTGCTTTGAGTCTTGATCGTTTAGTACATAAAATTAATGTACCAGAGGAGGAACAGTGTATATATTTCAATAAAATCGCGTAAGTAGAAAGACACAAGACATTTAAAACCTAAAAGAGAGATTTTATATTGAATTCTAAAATACATAGATAGTCAGGTGTAACCCAATTAAAAAAGGAGATATGTCCTCTCTAAACTTTGATCTGGTGATAAACCTTGTTGCACTATTTTGTGCCATTTGGACTTTATTAATTAAACCATTTGTAGTATATTAATTGAAACATCTAGGCTTCCTGCTAAAAAGGGGGCTCAGTTATCTAATCTTGATGTTACTGGGGAGTTTACGACAGTTTTAATGGCTTCAATAATGAAGGTTGACCTAACTTTACTCAGATTTCTTAGATGTTAATAACAGAGTTCACAGTTATGTCAATTGAGTTTTACATATAATCGTCAAAATGCTGCAATCAACCTTGCGTACAATTGACAATAAACTTTTCATTTCTGTATATTGATGGACAATAAAAGTTAACATATCATACTGAGAAAAATATCCGTTTAATTAACACAATACGCATGTGCAAAGGTTAGTGGCATGTGCAATGCACAAGAAGAGAAAGAACGAAACGACGAAAGACACAAAAGTCAGAATAATATTCATAATTGATGAATCCATGTGCAAGATTTTATAATCTTAAGTTTACTAATCTTATGCATCTTGTATTTAGACTGAAAGTATTTGAAAACACTTTTAGGGCTGCATTTTTGTGGTCAAATGAACAATGTAGGATTATTCTAGTGATCGTCGCATTTTTAATAGTAGTTACTGGAAATCTAAAGTGACATTAAGCGTCTGGTTATATCTTCTTTTTTCCTTTTTTTAAAACAAATAAGAAGATTTACTGCCAGTAATTTACAGATGTTATGAGGTAAATACTTTTGGAATATATACAAAATTTCCTTAAAAAATTAATTAAGATACTTTTTGTGATAAAACGTAAAAAGAGTTTCCTTGGTTAACGGCGATTTTTCCGTGTAAATCGGCATCTAGAATTCTTTGACATCTGTTAGGAACAATACCTGCAGTTTATTATAAATATGATATTTGAATTTACAGTACTTATAAATCTTTGACTGTCCCGTGTTTGCATTGGGAACATGAGACTGTGAGATGTTAGGAAATCCCATGCATACTCTCCGTATTTAGACGAACTTATTTTCTCAACAGTCTGAATTGTATTTCATCATAGTCGGGTCTACTTCCAATATTGTCCAACCAGCGCCAACTTTCTTCAAAATTAGTACCAGATCTTTTACCGATTACGTTAGCTTCGGAACATACTGAATCATTTACATACCACCATCCACCTTGAAACCGGATTGGACAATTGTGGCTCGTTTGGTCTCGATCGTAGGTTGAAAATGGTCTCCCATTAATATTTGCAGATCCTGTTAAGGCATTACCGACCGGATTTGCCGCATCGGTTCCGAAAACCCCCAATGATATCGCGTAGTTATGACTAACATTTTGTATGTTAAAGTTCTGATAGGAAGCTTGATATAGGGTGGAATCAGCAGTAAGCCGAAATCCTATCTGAAAACTGTTGTGGTTCTGAAGAATGCTATAAATATTTGCCAGTCCCAACCAATATTCAGCGTGCTTATATCCAAAACCACTGACATACTCTACCCATGTTGTGTTGAAGTCGTATCCCTTGCATCGTTTATCTCGATGTACAATTAAGGTGTTTCCAAACTTCAAAAAATCACATTTTACCTCTAGAACCGATCCAATTGGAGATGGTTGAATGTAGGCCATCATTGGTTTTCTGGGTGCAATTGATCTATCATAGCCATCCGTACAATCTGGAAATATTACAATTTTGAAATTTAGTCTGCACAAGAGATCAATCGACCGCACTGGGCACAAACTTATGTTTCGGGATTGCTAAAGCAACACGATTTATATATTCCATATCTTTTAAGTAAAATAAAAATGGTACTACACGAAAGTTTATCAATTTGAATTTGTGTAACATTCTTTTTGTTATCACGAAAGACAAGAAGCATACCAGAAACCCTAATTCCGGAATTGACAGAAAACAATCATTAGATAGATATGAAGTGTAACAACGCAATTATGCCTCGTGTGTGCGTGCGCTGCGTGTGTGTATCGGGGGGGGGGGGGTAATTGTGATTGGGAGGGTCGCGTTTACTTTTACTTCTTTTAGTTATATAGAACTGTCAGATAAGTGACGGAATTCAAGGAACGTAAATAATATTCTTAGAAATTGAATGTGAAGATACGTGTCTAGTCTTTTCGATTTTCTTTGGTAAGCAATGAAAATGAATTAATTTAAACTACTTCTGCCCTTTACTTTGGTACATAATGATAATCGATAAATTTTTCAGATAGATTATCACTGTTTTTTTATACATAAATTATGTAACATCGTTTTCCAAAACACAATATCAATTTATTCAAGAATGGGGGTCAATTGCAAAAACATTTCAAGAATGCGGTTCAATTGCAAAACATGTCTCAATCGAATTAAAACAAAACAGTTGTCTACAGTTCAAAATGTGTATTATTTGGCTTCACTACACTGGAATCTGAAAGAGTTGTTAAATAACCCACGTTCTGTGCGATATGCGGAAGTACAACCAATCAAATGGTCTGTTTAGCTCTTATCGTGGAGTTATGGGTAGATATTGGCAGCGAAAGAAGACGAAACAAAGCAAAAAGGGCTCGCATGTCATTCTCATAACATATAAAAGCTGAAATCGAAAGCAAGAGGGGGAAAATCTCACATTTAATCTGCTTAAGCAAAAAAAAAACTGAGCTAAGCATGACGGTGACGTCAATCTATACGTCAACATTAAATAATGTCGGTCAAGAAAAACATCTACCTTGTATAATATGTTGACACCTGTCACCATAGTAACCAATAGGACATCTTATACAACTTGTCTGATTGCAGATGAATTCCTAAAATAAAAATACAATCACAACCATGAAACAATATTTCCGTTATCTACATCATTAGTACTATGGAGAGAATATTACTTTGAATACTGTTCAAATGTTCTGCACTATAGTAGAAACCAATTAACCTATTTAGACATCGGGAGTGGCGGTGGCTCCGTCAGTAATCTGGGGGTCCTGTGTTGGCCGAGAAAGTCCTCGGGATTTTTTAGCGTGGTTTTCATTGCTTGAGGTGCAGGAATGAGGGCCTGCTAAAGAACGATGCCCTTAAATGAACCCTTGTCAGATGGTTTTCGAAATAGTATTAGGCCGTAGAGTCGCTGAAAGGGCACCATATTTATCATAGCACACTATGGCGAAGGAACGTTTTAATTGGCTCGGGAGATACAGACTAGAAGGGCGCTAAACCCCATTTCCTTTCCATGTTGAAATGTTTAACGGGCGGGTATTGGGGTTGACACAAAACCTGTTACCGGCAGTCGCAAACACATAGCTTGGAAATTAATTTACAAAGTGATCCCGATAGTATTAGTGACTGTATAAGATCTGGAATCCGTGCTCCAAAAGGTGAACGATGTCCTGCTCTCTCGTCTTAGAGCGACGAAAGCGACAGATTTATTCTGATTTCAGATCCATAGCTTCATTACCTATTAGAAATCACCAAAAGAACCTACATAGACTGAAATGAGTCACTGTAAATATTATAAATTTTACATGTGGCCAAATGCCGTTATATAAAACATTTTTAATCCGTTAATCGATGGTGTGTTTTTTTACGAATTACGCTTTATTTACGAATGACGCGTTATTTACGAATGACGCGTTATTTACGAATTACGCGTTATTTACGAATTACGCGTTATTTGCGAATTACGCGTTATTTACGAATTACGCGTTATTTACGAATTACGCGTTATTTACGAATTACGCGTTATTTACGAATTACGCGTTATTTACGAATTACGTGTTATTTATGTTACAAATTTAATTTGTGGTTCATTCGGATGATCTTTCTACGGTGGCCCATTTAGGATATCCAAAAAGTAAATAAAATTAAAACCAAGTACGAACAATCCAAACCATAAGACATAATTCGAAGTCCTAAAAACGTTATAGGCAAAATAGTGTATTCAAGCAAAATAGTGTAATCAGCAAATGAACTGCTCCTCGTGTACAAAAATAAACGACAACAGGTGTCCGGAAGAGTAAGCTTACCAAGCATGGCGCCACATCCGCCATAGCTGCATCCAAACTATTAGGCGAAATGTCGGTAAAATAGTGTGATTGGCCAATGAACTATCGACATGCAAAATGCACGCGATGAAGTGTTTTAACGATGTAGTAGACATTATCAGGGATACAGTAATAGGATACGTGTCAATTAAATATATCTAGAATAATAGACGAGAGAGACACGTTATTTTTACCTTTTTAAAGGTTTTAATAAGTTTTGTGCGTAAGTATCCTTGTAGTTGAAGCTTTGATGACAAATGCCTCGATCTACTCAAAATATCAGAATAAAAGAAACAAGCTCTCGCGTAACGAATTAGCTGAGACAGAGACACAAACACTCCATAAGCTGGTGATATTGGAATGTTACTACTAATAAATGGAAGTCAAAGTCATCCCGTTTATCGTACAATTTAACACTCAGTTTATGTATGACCATTGTCAAAATCGAGACACAGATCCAAGTACATGGCGTAGGAAGCGTAATTGTCACTGTCAGTGGTATTTTTAATTTCGAGCTCATCAGGATATATGAATTCTACATAATCACTAAATTTAGGATTATTAAAGGGCTAAAACGTCATCGATATATCGATAAGTGAAATTAAAAGGTCTGACTGATCGTTTATTTGTTTTTTTAAATTCTGAATAGGATGACATTTTCGAAAACAGGGAATGTGTTCTGGAATGAAAAATTACCAGAAATTTATTTCCGTAATTGATAATGGAATTTCTGTAAAGTACACGATAAACTCACAAAAAGAAACTACATGGACTGAAATGAGTCACTGTAAATATTATAAATTTTACATGTGACCAAATGCCGTTATATAAAACATTTTTAATACGTTAATCGACGGTGTGTTTTTTTACGAATTACGCGTTATTTACGAATTACGCGTTATTTACGAATTACGCGTTATTTGCGAATTACGCGTTATTTACGAATTACGCGTTATTTACGAATTACGTGTTATTTGTGTTACAAATTTAATTTGTGGTTCATTCGGATGATCTTTCTATGGTGGCTCATTTAGGATATCCAAAAAGTAAATAAAATAAAAACCAAGTATGAACAATCCAAACCATAAGACATAATTCGAAGTCCTAAAAACGTTATAGGCAAAATACTGTATTCAAGCAAAATAGTGTAATCAGCAAATGGACTGCTCCTCGTGTACAAAAATACACGACAAGCAGTGGTAACAGGTGTCCGGAAAGGAATCTTACCCTGCCTCGCGCCACACCCGCCATAGCTGCATCCAAACTATTAGGCGAAATGTCGGTAAAATAGTGTGATTGGCCAATGAACTATCGACTTGCAAAATGCACGCGATGAAGTGTTTTAACGATGTAGTAGACATTATCAGGGATACAGTAATAGGATACGTGTCAATTAAACATATCTAGAATAATAGACGAGAGAGACACGTTATATTTACCTTTTTAAAGGTTTTAATAGGTTTTGTGCGTAAGTATCCTTGTAGTTGAAGCTCAGATGACAAATGCCTCGATCTACTCAAAATATCAGAATAAAAGAAACAAGCTCTCGCGTAACGAATTAGCCGAGACACAAACACTCCATAAGCTGGTGATATTGGAATGTTACTACAAATAAATGGAAAGTTTACAATCGGAAAGTCAAAGTCATCCCGTTTATCGTACAATTTAACACTCAGTTTATGACAATTGTCAAAATCGAGACGCAGATCCAAGTAGAAAGCGTAATTGTCACTGTCTGTGGTATTTATAATTTCAAACTCATAAAGGATATATGAATTCTACATAATCACTAAATTTAGGATTATTAAGGGCTTAAACGTCATCGATATATCGATAAGTGAAATTAAAAGGTCTGACTGATCGTTTATTTGTTTTTACGAGCATCTGTATGTTCTCGGCTTCGTAAGAATAGAGAAACAGATCAACAAGCAAAGGTGCACAGTTGGTGCCCATTGGGATGCCAACCACGTGCTGATATATTTCCCATCCAAATTCAACAAATATGTTATCAATTAAATAATCCAACATCTGAATTATCTTGCATTTGATGGCCGTGTATTTGTTTTTTGAATCACTGTGATACTTAACGAAATATGTAGAATTATAATTTACAACTAAATATTGATATCTAGCAGTACCCGATTTAGAGGAAAAGACACAGTGAATGATGTCTTTCCACGGGGCTTTTAATTTACTATGGGGAATTTTAGTGTACAAAGTAGAAAAGTCAAACGTTTGAATAGAAGAGACTGAAGCAAGGGATCTAGATTGCAAACCATCAAGTAATTCTTTGGAATTTTTTAATATCCACATTTGATTTACACCACTTCGAGAGTATAATATCTCATGCATGGGATGTCTAGCAGAATTAAACTTAATAAGAAGTACGTCGTAAGTATTTAATTTTAATTTTGTATTTTCCACAATTTTGGGATCTGTCCGTATCTACAAAATTTACAGTGGGACAGCAAGCGCCTTAGTCATTTTAGAAGTGGGAGAATTTGTTCGAAGTTGATATATTTCAGCCTTAGCATAACATCATGCTTATGATGGCTCTTCGTGTACGTATCACTTTTTTGCGATGATTTTACCTTCCCTTCTACTAATCTAATAATTTCAATACATACTCATTTTAAGAATCATATATTTATATGTTTTAAGCATTATAATAATGACTCAATCCTTTAATATTCTATGTGTTTTTTTTTAATTCTAAATGGGATGACATTTTCAAAAACAGGGAATGTGTTCTGGAATGAAAAATTACCAGAAATTTATTTCCGTAATTGATAATGGAATTTCTGTAAAGTACACAATAAACTAATAAATATGGATAAACTGTTCCTGATAAATTTTGATTTAACGTTTTTTCACGGATTTTCTTTTTACAGTTTTGTTTCGAAATGAAACAAAAGTTATGACCCGTTTTGAGTCCATCGTGCACCAGAAAAATCTCAAGTTCAGTGCTACTTACCTGTCTGTAGCATTTCTTGTTATCGATGGATCCATTTACAAAACAATTTTCACCGGACTCAAATAATGAACACATCTTCTTGGTGTCATCAAACAAAAATCGGCGACAATTTTCTTCCATAGAACACCATAAACCGCACATTGATCTAGTTGCAACTTTCTTTTCTGCCAGGAAATTATCATTATATTCTCCTGTATTGCAATTTTCGAACTCTTGAAATATTTTTGTTTTGATGTAGCTGGAGCTCAATATATTGCCAATGCAATAAATGGACAGTTCGCAATATATTAAATATATTATGATAAAAATATTCATGATTCAACTATAAAGGTATATATCGAGCTAATTGTGAACACGATATTATGTCGCCCACAACCCCTCTGAAAATGAAACGATAATCACTATACAGTTTATATAGTTGCGATAATCGATTATAGGAAGTAAATGTTTGCGTTTGTTATATTCAGACTATAATGTTTTCTATACCTATATATGGGACAAATGAACCTGAAGCGGTTATTAAAGGATTTATTTTCAAAGCAGCTACAAAGGATGGTTAATTAGTAAAACGTAAACTTTCTTTGGCTAGTTCATTTTTGTCTACATTATTTGCTAATATCAATCTTTGTATTATTATTATTATTATTATTAAAACATTTATATAGCGCTAATTCCACCAATGGTGTTCAGAAGCGCTTTACAATCATATACCAGTAAAACAGAAAATATATAAAACAACTAAAAGACTACAAAAAGATGCAATATTATAAAATAATTTATATCTGATTAAAAAGCTAATTTTATAAATAAAACAGAAAATATATAAAACAGGAAATATAAAACAATCTAACGACTACAAAAAGATGCAATATAATAAAATAATATATATCTTATTAAAAGCTTTTTTAAATAAAACAGAAAATATATAAAACAACTTAAAGACTACAAAAAGATGCAATATAATAAAATAATATATATCTAATTAAAAGCTTTTTTTTTAAAAAAAAAAGAGTAAGTTTTAAGAGCACATTTAAAATATTGTGCTGAAGGGCTGGTACGAATATCAGTGTCAGAACCAGATGGCTTTAAATCATTCCACAGGTTTGGGGCTAGAAATGAAAACGATCTTTCACCATATGTAACCATTCTAGCAGATCTTGGTTTGAGACGATAAATGTCATTTGAACTACGGAGACTGCGAGCATTTGTTTGTTTTTCAATTAGATGACATAAATAAGATGGGCTAAGCCATGAAAACATTTATAAGCGGTTATGGTGTTGAGGTTAGGATTAGATGCAAGCAAAATAAATTCAGTTTTATCACCATTTAAGCATATAAAATTTACAGACATTCATAATTTAATTTCATTGATACACTGCTCAATATTAGATTTGCTCAAAGCATGTTCATTCGCATTTAAAGGATTAAAACTTAAATACAGCTACGTATCATCAGCATAAATATGATAGTCAAGACCATGACTTTTAACAATTTTACCAGCTGGAGCAGTATTAAGAGTAAATAAAATGGGTCCAAGGACCGACTCTTGTGGTACTCCATATAAATTATTATGGTAGCCTGACGTCACATTACCGATAACAACCCTTTGTTTTCTATCACTAAGATAGCTCTCAAGTATCTGAAGTGCAGAGCCATTGACACCAAAGTCTGTCTGAAGTCTCTGTAACAGGACAGTAGAATTTATGGTGGCAAAGGCTGTGGACAAATGTAAAAGTACCAAAAGAACGCAGTTTATATTGTCTATTGACCTTAAAATATCATCTTGCACTTTGATAAGAGCCGTCTCAACACTGTGAAACTTACGATATGCACTTTGTAGACTATCGTGAAGGTTGTGTGTGGCAATGTTCAATCAGTTGTCTGGCTATGCATTTTCCAAAAATTTGGGAGATAAAACTCAAGTTTGATACAGGACGGTAATTTTTTTAGCACATTTCTATCTAAAGTTGATTTTTTTAATAACTGGAACGACATTAGCAACTTTAAAACAATCGGGTTCTTATCTTTCTTGGATACAAGAATTTATGATATCAGTAATCACAGGTAAGAATAAATTAAGGTTTTCTTTTGGTAAAGATGTGGGGAGGGGGTCAAGATAGGGCAGGTCTTGGGGGCTGACGATTTAATAATATCTGACACAACAGATTCGCTAACTAAATCGAAATTGTCAATGCACACTACCGTTGGCGTCTTGTTACATTTATCAAGTTCTGTTCGTATACGTGCTATTTTATCGGAGAAGAAGTTTGCAAACTCTTCTGCTAGCAGACAATTATCGGTGCAACCAGGGAGGACAACAGTCGAGGAGGAGTGGTCAATCAGTTTATTAACGACACAGAATAGTTCTTTCTGTTTGTTGGCACTATTTTGAATTTTTTCATTGTAGAAGGAAACTTTTGACTGTTCAATGATATATTTGACTTTGTTTTTCTCTTCTCGGTAAATAACTTTATGGATATGAAGAGAGGTCTCACGCCACCTTTTCTCAGCTTTTCTGCGCTTTTGTTTTGCTTCAGCTATTTGATTGTTACTCCACTCGTTTCCTGGTCTAACAGTAAATGTTTTAGTGGATAGCGGAACTAGATCACCCGTGATCTTTCTCAGTGTTGTATCACACGAATCAGCTTTTACATTCACATCACATAATTCACGGATGCCGGAAAAGTTTGATGTACCAATTGTTTCACAAAAAGTATCGTTGCTTAGAGATTTAAATTTACGAAACGATATTGTTTTCTTGTCTATAAAGGCGGCTTCTTCGTTAGAATTTTAAAGGTGATAGGAAAATGGTCTGATAGTAAGGTATCTTCCACCAGTACATCATGTATACCTCATCTTGGCGTGTAATGACAATGTCAAGAAGATGACCTTTATTATGTGTCTTTTTGTTGACATGCTGTTGAAGATTGTAGGTAAGCAATATTTCCCGAAAGCGATTACTCATTGGGTCAGAACTGTTTTCGAAGTGACGTTAATTCCTCAAAAAAGTCATTATTATTGGAATTGGGGGCTTATAAGCAATTAACAGTTGCAGAGATTTGTTCAGGTTCGATATCAACTATAAAGGCACTCAACCGATTTGAATACCTCATTTGACGGCAAAGATATTTTTAAAGTTGACTTGTAGACCAGGCCAACGTCACCACCCCTAGACGCACGTGGAATGTGTAGAAGGCTGTAGCCTTCTGGGAGAAGAGCCGAAATGGTCACTGAATCTGAGTTCTGGCTAAGCCATGTTTCAGTAATCCAGCACAGATGTATTTCTTCATCCACAATAAAATCATATATGTCACTGGTTTTATTCCTAACAGATCTAACTTTAATTAATCCTGCTTTTAAATATTTGCTAGTTTGATATGAAACTGAAGATCTGTATATTGGAACTTTAATTAAGTTGTTCAGTACAAATTGAAATGTCACAATCGAATTACTCAAGTCTCAGAGGAACCATACTCATATCCTCGTCTGTGGCCATTGTGTAGGTTGGATGGCTGAAAGGTTAGCGCATGTGGTTTATATCATAAGGTCTGTAATTGAGTCAACTGGCGCGATTTAGCTTACCCGGTTGTATGTGACAAGGAGTACGGTCACCTGCCCAACTTCGTGGGTTTACTCCGGTTCCCCCTACTGCTAAAGACCCTTAAACACAAGCGAATTATTGAAATAAAATTGAACCATGGCCCCGAAATGACCTAGTTCCTCTCACTCTATCGTCCTTGCTGTCATAGTCTCGATTATTCCGACTAAATCAAATTGTGCATATTTGGTCGCTTAGTACTCAAGCGCCAGGTAGGCATAGTTGTTCGTGGCCCTGTCGTATTATTTGGTTGAAGTTTAGGTCCTTCTTGTTAACCAGATATTTCCATGACTTCACTTGACCTATTAATTTTGCAGACGTGACGTTAGAAACTATAACTGCATCGAGAAGGTCTTTGAAGGATAGGCCCACCGTATAAATAGTCCACAGCGTGTTTACAAATTACTAAACGAATCACTTTTTAATGAATTGAATGCTACAATCAAAATAATCATTCACCTGTTGAACTGTCCTTCTCGATGAATCCGACGTTGAACGTGGTCGTTCAGAAATTTGCGACATAGTAAATCTCTTGATACAATTGTCATAGTTTCAGTACATAGCAGTTTCTAGTTTTGAAACCGACACATATCCCCAAACGTCTATAACTGTCATGAAAACATGAATAAGAATCAGAAACAGGGTGTAAAATTATTTTATTTCTTCATGTTCATTCTACGACAACTGTTTCGCACGAAGTATTTGAGTTTACACAACGATAACCTGTAAATCATCGAGGTGTATTCCCGGGGTTCATTCTAACCCAGCTCAAAACTTAAATAATCATGTTAGCGTGTCTAAGGTGTTAATTGGAATTTCTAAAGAAGGATTACCCGTAGTCTGTTTCACATTGTGCACTGTTTAATTCATTGGGTTAAACCTGATAGTAAAACAAAATAACTTGATAATGTTTTATTTTTTTTTTGTAAACAATATTTTATTTCAGAATTTTTGAAAAGGGATCAGGGAACAGGCAAGGCCTATATCACCCCTCTCCCCATACAATGAATATAAAACATATAATATACAGATCATCTATGTACATATTATAATATATAATGGTGAAAGTCAAATAAATTTAATAATTCATATTATACAGTATACTAGTATTTAAAACAAATGAAAAACAAAGAGCAAGTATTACTTTTATAACATGATAAAAGGATTCTATAAATCTAATCAGATTTTGAAACGTCTGGTAAAGATGTTATTGGATCTAGCCTGATTTTCTATGCCAAAAAGAAGTGGTTGAATTGATTGATGGTGTGATGGTAAAAGGTGTATTGTAATTTTTCGTGCATCTGAATACAGTGGGCACCAACGGAGAAAATGTTCAGAATCTTCAAATCGATGACCACAGTTTTATTCAACATTTATTATAGAAAAACATGTTTTTTATAACACTTTTAATGTAAATGGAAAAACTTAATATCAAAAATAAATAACTAAATAGCACTATGAAATGAGCATCAACATTAAAAATATATATTTCATATGGGCAAGTAAACTACCATTTCACATGACATTTATTAAACACAGTTCACATGCCACTTATTAAACGGTTAATCCATATCTAATTAGGTGAACACATTTCAGCTACAGACCATAATCCCCCAGCCCTAAACCCTTAATCCCCTTAATCAATATTTTGAGCTGGATGAGAACACCCCACTCCCGGGAAGGCGCAGTTACAGAGCGTAACCAAAATTAATCCTTCCCGGGACGGCGCAGATATCGGCTTTCGTTTGAAGAGAGACATGTTGTTGTTATTAGTACCCAATGAACGGTGTTAAAGATTTTTTGAATTTATGTTCACTCTGAATTTTATTCACCAATTGACAACTAATGATGACTATCATCAAATCACCCAAGTAGTGTTAACCCAGGTTGCAGATGCATACTTTCACATTGTATAGCAGAAATGCCAACCAATCCAAAAATAACCGAATTGGCCGATTATGTTACAAATCAATGGTTTGAGGGAGAATTTGATACTTAATAATAATAATAATAATACATTCTTATATAGCGCATTCTAAAACATAACAATTTACACAGTAAAAAGCATGGCACATTTTCAACGCGCTTTACAAAACAAAATAATTAAAATAAGATTGTTACAGATAATAAAACTACATAAGAGGCCTCTTCAGTAAAATTGCAGTAAGATATGAGCTTTATAAAATATAAAAATGAAAATAAAATATTTGCTTGTAATAAAACTATATAAAAGAAAAGTTCAATAAACCTATAATAAGATATTTAAGAGTCACAATGAGAGGATAACTTCAGTAAATTTACAGTAATCTAGTTGCTTTAAAAATTAAAATAAGATTGTTACAGATAATAAAACAAGAATTTAACATCCGAAATGGCGTCGGAAAAGATGAGTTTTGATTAGTTTTTTGAAAGTTTCAATGTTTATCACAGCTCTAATGTCGCATGGCAGTCCATTCCATAAGTTCGGGGCATATCGTGAGAAGATTCGGTCACCGTAAAATTTATTGTTCGCTCGACCTTTGGGGTAGGCAAGTGTTGGTGCTTTGGTAAAACGGGTGGTTCTTTGTGGGCAACTGACGTCGACAAGTTTGCAGAGATATGACGGTGCCATATCGTTCACAATCTTAAATATAGTAAGTAATACCATGGACCGTATATACGGTCCATGGTAATACTTTGAACTCAACACGTTCAACAACTGGGAGCCAATGTAATCTGAACAACACAGGTGAGATTGATTCACGTTTTTTGGTTCTAGTAATCAATCTCGCAGCAACATTTTGAAGACTTTGCAACTTTTCCAATTACCAGTGGAACCACTACGATACAGAGGAACACACAACACCCGAATGTTTTTGAATTGATAACATTTTTGCAACAGGAACAAAATATTAATGAGATAAGAATAGTTCAATATGCTGGGGGCAGGATTCACCAAAGAAAAGATACAAATCTGCCCAAATTCAAAGCAAGCTTCAGGAATTGAAACGAAGACACGAGGTTCATGAACTGACCTTAGTCGAGTATTAAGACAGGGTGTCTTATTTGGCGAAACTGAACTGATTTTTGTTATATTTATAGTTGTTTTACTTTCTTATTTGGCGAAGTGTTTGTTATAGTTGTAGTTATGTTTTTTATTTATTTGACGAAATTATTTTTTTTTATAGTATAGTTATGTTTTTTATTTTTTTGAAGAAATTAAATTGGATTTTTGTTATAGTATAGTTGTGTTTTTATTTCTTATCCCACGACTGATGCTAAAATGTTGGTTAACTAGTTAATCCTTAGGGGCTGGATTCCCGTTAAGTTGTCGAAAACGACCTTCTTTAATCCGTTACGGTTACTAACAGCGCGTTCCCGGGAATAAACCATCATCGAGATAACTACTATTCCGTGATAAAATGCATGCTTACAGTAATATTACAAGTTTACTGTATACTTTTTACAGTTATACGATAGTAAATTTACGAAGATTTCTAACAGTGTATACTGTTACAAGACCTTGTAATTATAGATCTCGAGATTGAAAACCACGATCAATTAGGGGTATACTTTTTTTTATATTGATTAACTGTACGTGAACTTTTCCTAGCACTGTTGATAACTCAATATACTTTGAATAATATATTAAAAAGTGCTCTATTTATTGGTTTTAATGTTTGTACTTTTTTTCATTTCTTTTAATAAATAATTCCGTCAAGGGCAGAGCGGTGACAGTGGTTGCTGTAGCTGTAATAGATTTATAAAATAACCTAGATTTCTTTAAAATGCTGTTTATCATGTTTGATGGGTCAATAGAGATTGCTATATTTAAAAAGTGATTGTTCCATGAATGAAAGATTCTTGCTTTATACCGAGGACAATTGTAACAAAGGGTGAAATCTCCACTGTCCTTTAGACATATCCGCTGTTACCAAGATCAATATGATTATTGTTAAGATAAGCTACCCCCATATTGAAATGGTCATGTCAGAAAACTAGTCGACCTTTAATTTATTTATTAGTATTCAGCTGTTGTCACAATTCTTTTTATTTCATATCAATAATATGTGTAAATGCTTATTTTAATTATATATAACTTTAGTATAAATTAGCTGAGGTTGTGTAGACAAATCAGAGGGGCTTGAAAGCTCACAAGGGTCTCTCTGATCCCAGTTCGGTTAGTTGAGTTGAGTTGGGTGGAGTGGACAGCTCAGCACAGAACCCTGGAAGCAGACGTGAATTAAGACGATGGCCGTAAAGATTACAATATTATAATATGTATTGGTTTTTATATATGTAGTGTAGTTTAATGTTTGTTACCGTCTTGCTGAATTAAAGAAGTCCAATCCACAGTTATTATTATCTGATTATGTTACACAATGTTGCACCACTTATTATTATCTGTTAGGCTAAACACATACTTAGCAGGCCTCGGGTTCACTCTAGGTGCTGGCCGAGGAAATTCCTGGTTATATTTTAGGGTCGCTTGTCCAACCTCATGGGTTTTCCCCGAGTCCTCCGATTTCCTCCAGCTGCTAAAGACCCCAACACTCAAGCGAATTTTTGAAATAAAATTAAACCATGTGTGAGTCCCGAAATGGCATAGTTTGTGTCGAGTGGACGTTAAACCCCATTTCTTTATCCCCCCCCCCTCTACCTTAATATATATCATAATGTTATGGGGAATAAATATATCATAATCCGTTGCATGGGCATTATATTTAGTAGCTTGGTGATATTTGATAATATTGAACGTATAGACATTGGCCTATATTTAGGATTTCGTGAATGTGGCGGCATATGTGGACAGGTGTATTTAAATTATTCTATGGACACCACTTTGGTTTTTAAGTTTTGGTACCCTTTGTGATTCATTGTACATGTATCATCCAATTTACTATTTACATTCACTCAAAATTGCTGTTTAGGTATCAGTTCATAAAGTTTATCTAACGCTATACCAGACATGATGCCGTGTGATAAACGTAAGAGGAGCTGAAACAAATGACATTTTAAAGTGTGGAAAACACCACCAATTTCTCAAGTTTAACTGGGACCAAACATATCAATTTTTAGTCAAAAGTTTTCATCATTTCTGAAATATTAAATTTATATAATCTGCATTGCTGTAGCAACAGAATCGTTAAGAACGCAATTACTATCATCGCCAATCAATCCCACTTAGACACCAGTCTTGCAAACATTTTATTTCAGAAAACATATTGTTTTATTGTACGGAATTGATGACGTGGAAGATTCGCTCAATATTTTTAAAACTGTCCAATCGTTCTTTGAAATCACCAGACAATTCCAGGGACAACTATAAACACTAATTTTAAATATTTCATCACTAAAATTATACTTGCACACGTACATTGATTATTTATTTCTAAAATGTAAATACATGTATCTATATCTGACAGGGAGAGAGGTTTAATATAGGCTATGCCTGTTCTCCAATCCCTATTCAGTTCAAAATCTGAATAAAATATTGCTTATGAAAAATAAACATTGAACAATTATTATCTGTTCTTGTGTCCAGATGACACGTCGTCGTTTAAACCTCAGTAACCTTATCTGTTTCCCGTGGCGTGTAGTATCTTACACCATTCTGAAATTGGTTAGTTTGTTTACTGAGTCTTAAAAACAATAAACTAAAATTAACCGTTTGAAACGCTGACAATGTTACCCTGTCGACTTAAGACAGTGACCTTGCTAAATACCTTTGACAGATATAGTAATGGAAGGTTGTAGACGTAAACTCCATTTAGGAGATGAACACTCCCTGTTTGGCATTTATTGTCCAATAGAAATGTCCTACGCGTCTTGGGTCTTTATGATCTCAGGACAAGCCAGTTACATTGTGTTGACGAGACAGAAAGCCTTTTTACAGTTTACTAAAAAAAAATAAAACCAAGTACGAACAATCCATACCATTAGACATATTTATACAATAATCTCGCTAAAAGGAATATATATTTATAATCCTAAATATAAAATCAATTTTGCATTATTGTAATGTGGCTATATTGTAATGCGGACATTGTTATGATCTCTCCTTTCATCGTAAACGAATATAGAAGGTACTTAACGAGATGCTCTTGAGAATTGTCGGTCTAAATTTGTTGGACATTATCTAAATTTGGATTACCTGCCAGTCATAATCGGTGTATCAATATTGTTTATTTGCATACTGCAGAATCTTAACAGTTGTGTGTCGTTTTGAAAATAGTACTTTTGTTCTAGTGTTTAAGATTTGAGTTCTACAAAAGATTGAGTTTCAAACAATTCGCGTCAAAAATATTAAAATTATTGGAATTTATTTATCAAAAAATGGCGTTCCTTTCACCTTTCCGGACAAAATGTTTTTACACTTCGGTAGGTCTCGAAATGCAAATAATTTATTGAAAAGTCTGATATGAAATACGTACGGTAATATACTTCTAAAAACCTTGGATAGTACACAAGCAAAGAAACTGCAAATAATATGTTGCATTGAAAGTAATTATAGAAAGTACAGCGAAACTCGTTTATCAACCTCTACAATTGGAACAAAACTAATAATACTGATAAAGGAATAGATATAATTACTGGCGGCCTGCTTCCTGATTTAGCAAATTAGAGT
Source organism: Patella pellucida (assembly GCA_917208275.1). Taxonomy (NCBI): domain Eukaryota; kingdom Metazoa; phylum Mollusca; class Gastropoda; family Patellidae; genus Patella; species Patella pellucida. Next base: position 59,476,956 of record OU795036.1, on the reverse strand, counting down.
TGTCTCCCTTTATTCATCCTATATCGGTATCTTTATTTGACAAAAGGAACTGAATAATACGTTGGTCATTTTGACAGTTTATAATATACGGTTAGTGTCATTTCCTTCATTACATCTAAAATGCAAAGGATGGGGAACTTTGCACGCACAGTGACACAATCGTTTTTCGTCCCGTAGGCCTTTACTCTAGTTGCTATGAGTTATTATTCACGCATGCTAATAGTAAATGCAAGAGGACTGCACTACACGCAAAACAAAAAAAAACTACCAGGTAAACCTGCGGACAAGACAGAAAATAGACAATGCAAAAACTAAACAATTATCAAATGTGTGTATGGATATGGAAGACCAAATGGGACAATATTCATGATTCTTGTTTCTTACATTCCAGTTTGCACATTTTAGACACGAACGCAACATTCTAAACTAATGATTCTTGTTTCTACATTCTTATGTCAACACTTCATGCACAAAATCAACATTTTAAACAATAAATTGACTTTATGTTTCATTTTCGCCGTATATCGGTAGCTTTTATATATCATCAAATATTAAAATTATAAAATAATTTCTTAATTTTACACGACAAAGAAATCAATTCGCAATATCTTACAAAATTCTGGACATCCAACTAAATATATTCCGAAAGGTATTTAAATAAGCTTTCCCAAATATTATTAGTAAAAGTTGGCACAGTCATATTAAAGGGGTGCACTCTCATCCTAAACATGGCCAATTTTGAAAATAAAAAGATTTAAAGGGAAAGACTGTTAATGTTAATATGCCGTGTCAAAATTCGGACCATCGTACAAAATTCTGATGATCCAACTAAATATATTCTAAAGGGTAATTGAACAAGCTTTCCAAATATTATTAGTAGAACAAGCTTTCCAAATATTATTAGTAGAAGTTGGCACAATCTTATTAAAGGGGCGCGCTTTCAATTTGAAAGTGAAAGAACGGTAATATTCCGAGTCAAATTCTGATCATCGTACAAAATTCTGAGCATCCTGCTATATACATTCTGAAAGGTCATTGGACAAGCTTTCTAAATATTATTAGTAAAAGTTGACAAAATAATATTAAAGAGGCGCGCTCTCAACCTGAATATAGCCATTTTTTCAATATTCTAAATGTAAAGATAGGCCGGTATTTATTCGAAGTCGAAATTGCGCTCTCAACCTGAACATAGTTTTCAATATTCTAAATGTAAATATGGGCCGGTACAAAATTCTGAGCATCCAGCTATATATATACATAGCCAAATGCTCAGAATTTTGTAGGAATCAGGATGATCCTAATTTGGACTTCGAAAAAAAACCACAGGCCTATCTTTACATTTAGAATATTGAAAAATTGGCTATGCCCAGGTTGAGAGCGCACCCCTTTAATATGGTTGTGCCAACGTTTACTAATAATATTTGGAAAGCTGGTCCGAATTTTGACACGGCATATTAACATTACCAGTCTTTCCCTTTAAATCTTTTTATTTTCAAAATTGGCCATGTTTAGGATGAGAGTGCACACCTTTAATATGACTATGCCAACTTTTACTAATAATATTTGGGAAGCTTATTTACATGTAAATATCTTTCGAAATATATATAGTTGGATCTCCAGAATTTTGTAAGATATTGCGAAATTACATCGCTATTTTGAGCTAAAGGAATGGATAAATAATAATATATTTTACCTTCATTTGATAGACGTAACGTTGGATTTGATTGGTTGATAAAAAAAAAGATGAGTTTGGTCGACTGTTGAATTTATTCTGAATAGGTTGTCAACGAATAGGTTACCTACCAGCTGGATCTGTCGAATAGGTCGCTAGCCGAATAGGTCGCCAAATTGTTTTCGGTTAGCGCCCTCTGGTGTAATAATGTTGATAATTCATTATTTTTCTGGACATTTTCATTTCAAGATTTTAACTTCAAGACTTTTTGAAACGTAGAAGATATTTTCACAAGAGTTCAAACTTCAGATTTTTTTTATTAGACACTTTCAGAAACCAATGAATTGATGTCTTTGTCGTGTAAAATTAAGAAATTATTTTATAATTTTAATATTTAATGATATATAAAAGTTACGGATAAAACGGCGAAAATGAAACATAAAGTCAATTTTTTGTTTAAAATGTTGATTTTGTTCATGAAGTGTTGACATGAGAATGTAGAAACAAGAATCATTAGTTTAGAATGTTGCGTTCGTGTTTAAAATGTTTAAACTGGAATGTAGAAACAAAAATCATGAATATTGTCCCATTTGGTCCTCCATATATGGATGGACTCGATTTCTTTGTCATATTCTAATGATGACGGTTTTCTCGTTTCTCTATCATGCCATTTGTTCTAAAAAGGGAAAGTCGTTTCTAAAACTTCAATTAATGCTTCCAAAAATCACGAATAGTCTGATTAGGGTTATTTACTTCATCTATTTGTAACCTCCCTGAACATACAGGAGGCGTTCGCGGTGGTGTAAGCCATTCAGCGTCAAACATACGTGTAGGCCTACATGTTTTGGGGAAAAACAAGGATGTGTCATCTGGCAACCAGAAACAGGCAGAGGGGTTTTACATAGGCTAAGCCTGTTCCCAATCCCATTCAGAAAACCCGAATAAAATATTGTTGTTTTTTTTCAACCCCCCCCCCCCCAACAGGATGAGCAAATTGTGGGTAAATGGCAACTTGCAGGTTTGTTTTAATGGTTTTGTATGCATGTAGTGGGGTTTTCCTGTACTTACTATAAAATACCGGATAATTTCGCCAATGACCTAGATGTGCTTAAATGCTGACAACGCACCCGAACTAATATTCGTTGAATATTTGTCTGAATGATAGAGGCTAAACCTTATACGATGGACCGTATATTTGGGAGTATTGGTTTTAATTTTTTAGTTATAGGTTGATTTTTATTAGTTGTCACCCATGTAAAAATATTTATCCTGATGATACTTAACACAACTTTATAGCGAACAAATAATGTTTGGTGGTTTTATTAGGGGTCCCGCTTCCGCCTTTGATATATAATCCCTTTAATTTATGAGGGCGGAAGATCGAAAGAAGCCAGTTAGTATCATGGGAGTTACCACCTAGGTGAAATCATTTTTTTTTATAAGCAATATTTTATTCAGAAATGCATCTGAATAGGGATTGGGGAACAGGCATAGCCTATATTAAACCCCTCTCCCTCTATGGGTAAAACCGTTTCCACCTAGGTTTGTTTTTCAGTTGCCCCCCCCCCCCCCAACGTAGGTGTGAGCTAAAACAAACCTAAAACTAAAAACAAACCCCCAAACTACAAAATATTTAAAAGTCATATATGGGCCACCGTATACACCCGTAAAATAAATAAATATATGACAAAGTACACAACTGAATACCTGATTATGACGTTAAAAAAAAGGGGGGATCACGGTGGCTAAGTGGATAAGGCGCTGGTTCGCTAGCCTAGAGGTCGTGTGTTCGATCCCTGCATTGGCCGAGAAAGTTCATCCCGATTTTCCGACGTGATTTCCCCTTGTCAGTGATACGGAAGGAGGGCCCGACAAGGACAACTGCCTAGTCGTTCGGATAGGACGAAAAACCGAGGTCCCGTGTACACATTGGAGTGCACGTCAAAGATCCCTTGGCAGTTGGAATTCGATATAAGAGTAGGCCGTAGCGCCGCTGCCCGGGCAAAATTACCCTCATAGCACACTGTATGGCGTATGCGCGTCTTCAATTAGCTCAGGTTAAGTGCATAACAGTAGGACGTTAAACCCCATTTCATTCATTCATTCTAATAAAAAGGAAACCATATTGCAAGTTGTTAATGCTAGTTATGTGTTCTAGGGGAAATCTGGGTGTTATATGCATATACATTATTCAGTTGTAAATCTATGTAGATCAATATGGCAAACTCGGACTGTCCTATTTTGTACGGCAAGGTTAAAATATCTGTTCACATTTATTTTTATGTGGCGGTGGTGTTAATTAAATACACTTAGATGAATGTATTTCGTGGATAGCAAAATGTTTATTCCCAGACAAAGGCATGTGCATCAGTATTTCTAGTTTTAAACCACGGAATAGCATACACGGGGGATGGGGATGGGGATGGTCTAGTGGTCTAGCGTGCCGCGCATCGACCTCTAGCTGGCCGACCACCTCTGGCTTGCGGCTGTGGTTTCGAGCCCCGGTGTGAGCGTATGTGGCATGGAGATAGGGGCGCCTTCCTAACCTCGTGGGTTTCGCCCGGGCGCTCCTGCTAATGACCCCTACGCTCCCACTGCTAAAGACGCCTACGCGCGTTCGAATTATTGAAATAAAATTTAAAAACCATATGTTAGTCCCGAAATGACCTAGTTGTGTTGAGTTGACGTTAAACCCCATTTCTCCCCTTCGTCACTAAATACATGCACCCAAGAAACATCTACCGACCCAGATAATTAAAACAAAGACTGTTTTGGGTAGCAGAGTCGAAGCCACCTAACCGATTAAACAAACGACTCTAAATTTATTTCACACCTGGTATACAATAATAATTACACAATAATTTGATATACACGTATAAAAATCACCATCCCATAAGCTTACGCCAATAATACATCTCTTAATATAAACCTACAAATATAAAATACATAATATGAATTATTTCTATACAAAACAAAATCAGTACGCCACTATTAAACGAATGTGAACTGCACTTGGTGGCGACTTCGACCTGAATGACAACACCTGTACCTACAATCCAACACGCACATGCGTGTATTCATACGCCACAGATGAGAAAATATTTTCCTTCTTATTCACTCCATTCGCTCAAACGAAGGAAAATACATTTCTCTCTCTATCTCTCTCAGCATACTCGTAGCCCCGCCATCTTTGTCGTATTTTTTAGCCACCCAAGAGTAAGCTTGTGGCCGAGATTCAATTGATTTCCACAGATTCCTAAACCGAGAATTGTTGTTAACAGAAATAAATAAAATTATGTATTTATCAGGTTCTTGAATTCTCTCTGTTAAAATCGTTTCATCAAATATTTATATGTGTATATTGTGATCTTGTTGGTTGCTGTTCGGTACCATGCTGAATTACAGTGGTAGTTTCAAAACAGTTTGAATCGGCTTAGTGGATGTAACTTTCGCTTTTATGTTATTTGGCGAATACATTTGAAGTACTGACCCGTGGGTTTTCTCCGGGTCCTCCGGTGTCCCCCCACTGATAAAGTCCCATACGCGCAAGCGAATTATTGAAATAAAATTAAACCATATGTTACTCCCGAAATGACCCTAGTTTGTGTCGAGGGAACGTTAAACTCCATATCTCTCTCTCTCACTGTCTCCTTTTTGGGAACCAGTCTCTCCCATAAAACAACATGAAATGAGCTAAATCTCTAGCCCAATAGTATTCATTAGTATTCAATATTAGTCCAGTTCAATTAATATTGATGGTTTTATCTTGTTAAGATATCGGCTCCTTCTATCCAACATTTACACTTTAAAATAAGTTCCCGACGTCAGTTTATGTGGTCCCTTTTGTAACGAGAGGACTCGATGAACAAATTTCAAATCAAACCATAAGTCAAACGTCAACGCGGAGGTAATTAAGAATTACTGATTCATCTACTCGACCAGATGTAATGAATGAATGAAATGGGGTCTAACGTCCTTCTATTTTACACCTAACCTGGGCTAATGGAAGACGGGCATACGCCATACAGTGTGCTATGAGTGAAATTTTGCCCTGGCAGCGGCGCTACGGCCTACTCTTATATCGAATTCCAACTGCCAAGGGATATTTTACGTGCACTTCAATGTGTACACGGGACCTCGGATTTTCGTATAATCCGAACGACTAGGCAGCTGTCCTTGTCAGGCCCTCCTTCTGCATAACTGATAAGGGGAAATCACGCCGGAAAATCGAGATGAACTTTCTCGGCCAATGCAGGGATCGAACACCCGACCTCCAGGCTAGCGAACCAGCGCCTTGTCCACTCGACCAGATGTTTAAAGATGACCCCCCCCCTCCAATGGTTGCAGTTTATAGACTCGCATGTGACGTAGTCCCACACAGATATAATATTCAGTTTATCTTATTGATGTGACACAACCGGTAGTTAACATAAGTGTGGGTTTGTGGTAGTATATGAAATAGTGAATGCAGGAGGACCGCACTACACACGAAACAAAACAGATATAAGACAAACCTGCTGACAAGATAAACTACAAAGACACGGCAAGAAATAAACAACACCAAAATATTTAAGGGAATGGAAAAGGATGCCACGCTTAAGAATTCACCATGCAGTTCCATGCCTATATTATTGCAGTTCGTACAAAATAAAAAAAAAAACATTTTTATAATTTTCTTTCCGAAACCCTGAGAAAATCGGATTCAGACCGATGTTTAAAGAATCCAAAATGGAATGTTTTTTAACGCCCTACTGTTTAGTTCCGATTGGGTAATGAAGACAGGCATACTATACGCTATACAGTGTACCATGAGCGAAACTGTGACAGGATAGTGGCGCTACGATTTACTCTATATCGAATTTCAACTGTCAATGGATCTTTTACGTGCACGTCAATGTGTACATGGGTCCTCGGTGTTTCATCCCACCCGAACGACTATACATTGTCCATTGCCAGTCCCTCGGTCCTACACCACTGACAAGGAGAAATCACGCCGAAAAGTCCCATTGAACTTTCTCGACCAACGCAGGGATCGAACACTGGACCTCCAGTTTAGCGAAGCAGCGTCTTACCACTGAACAGCCGTTGATCCCTAAACGAATCAAAGATAACTTTCACTTCTGCACTCCCAAACCTTGTACTCATAGCTGACCTTCGTTCGTTTCGTTCCCATATGTCATTCTGTCTATAATCATCGTGTGACACATGGCGACGAAACGAAGGTCAGCTACCGGTACAAAATTTCTGAGGAAAACATTACATGTGGATATGCATATCAATTAATAGTTCATAATGCACACAGAACCAAAAAACTTACGAATCTGCAGAAGCATTTTTAAGAATTTTTGTATTTACATTTAAAAATGTAAAAAAAAGTTATTACAAATAACATTATACACGAGATTCAATTATACATGTTATTTGTAATATTTATCTTATAATGCCTAAATAAGTAAATTCATGCATACAGGAACAAAAATACTGTGATCTATTTTTTTCATTCAGCCATTTTTTTATTTTTATTTTTTTTTGCCCCGGAATAAGCCTATAATGTTTTGCGTTTCATTAAAGATGAATTATAATTTGTCGGAATTAAATTAATAGCCAATTTACAGCTTAAGTGAGTTTTGAAGAAAACCACGTCCCAATTTCCAGCTTAATCTAATCTCATTTTCGCTATTGTCTTTATTCAATTGATAATTATAAGCTTCTCTACCGCTTTGACTAAACGCGTTTATTGAGTTATGAGGGCTGCAAGTCATCAAAACTAGAGAACAGAAACGAAAATAAAATCAGAAGCCTGCATACCTAGACTAATTAAATTGCGCGCCAGAACCGGTACAAGTAAATCGGGTTAAACGGGGAGAAAAGAGAGAATTAAGACAATGCAGACCCAACTAATTCAATAATTAAGAAAGTTGAGGCAATTAAAGTGTCATTTTATGACCCCAGTTATTTCGTTATTATATTATACATTGATAATTTGATAATGGAGTTTACTAGACGGAATATAGGGATGCTGTTTATATCTCATAGAGCAGCGTGTTGTATTATATATAATGCTTTAACTATACGTCTATATATTATTGTATAGACAATTAGATGGTCTATGGTGATAAAGGCGAGTGCCGTTGGGAAAATGTGTGTTTTATTATCATATTCAAAACTAAACAAAAAAAGTCTGGAAAATAAAGTTTGAATTATGGTGCATCACGGATTATTCCAGATTGATAAACATCATATCAAATAAAAATATTCAGAAATGACAAAAAAAATTGCCGCGATCTTGTCAGGACGGAGGTCCAGGTAAAGACGGTGCATCTACATTTTTTTGTTTTTTGTTTAAACAATATTTTATTCAAATAAGATATATATTATACATACACTGACAAAAGTTAAGGATTCGAAAACAAGCCAAGGGCTTATATTAATTCGTCTCCTTATTTAATAAATATATTAAATACACATATCAATACAATTACTAAAATGTACATAATGTACAAGCATCTACATTAGCGTGCATGGAAAGATTTTCTTTATAGTTTGAATTTCAAATAATATAAAACCATAATATAGCGCCGCTATCCTGGCATAATGTGTATAGCGTATGTCATCTTCAATAGCCCAGTCGACACAGAAAAGAAGAACGTTAAGGCCCATTTTGTTTCGTTTCGTAAATGCCGGACGTTAAGGCTCATTTTATTTCGTTTCGTAAAATGTCGGTTCCCCCGGATATTCATTTAGAGCCAATATGACCAAAACACTAACTATATAGCCTATTGGTTCACATCCTCGATTCAGGATGATAACGATAGGGGGGGGGGGGGATAGATATTGAACAAACTCATAAATTCACGTATGATTGACCAAGTTTTGAAAAAAAAAGGATAGCGTACTAAAACGAATTTTAAAGATAACTAGCCCACCAACCAATATAAGGAGATTTCCTTCGATTATTAGTAAAAAGGCAAGTATCCTACATATCTGGAGCTAGATAATTCTCAATTTCAGGACAAAAATTGGTTGATATTATCTTATCACGCCAGAAACACTAGAAAATAACGACTTTATACTTCATTTTACCATTTATTATGACCAGATAACAATTCTAAACATGACTAAACAATATATCATCTTATTATATACGTAAAATATTGTTACTATCTTTTTCCTTTCCATCATGAAACAATCATAATAATAAGTAGGCCTATTTATAATAATACACATAGATATATGAACTTACAGATTTCATATTTTTAATTATTTATATATATACATGTATAAATCGTTTTTGTTATTTAATTTTTGATTTTCGTAATTATCATCCGTCCGGAAAGGTGGGTTGTTATAAGTATTTTTTTATGCAATGTATGTAGTTAAAGGGTCAATCCCGATAATGTTTTTGAGAATAAAACTGCTTAATTTTGTGTTAAAATCCCTTGAAATCCCCTACCTTAGGGTCGAGCAACTAACACAATATATGTGATACGTTTTCAAACAATTTAACCCGCCAGTCTTTTTCTGAAAATAGAGTCCAGTGTCCCAAGCTGTATTATGTGGTGATTGGATTAAACCAGACTTTTTAAAATAAAAATAACTTGTCGGTGAAATTTACTTTTTGTTATCAAGTACAGCACATGGACCATATATACCGTGTAGACCTCTAAAGGAACGGAAATCGATTATCGGGTCACCCAACGAAAGAATTGACCCGAAGTCTTAAAAGGGTTACGTGTCCGGATAAGCTGTTTTAACGCTCACGTACAAACGAATCAATATTTTGAGCTGAAATTTTAAGTCAGGGTATATACACCATTCTTCTATATTTTGGCGTTTAAATTTCATACGTACTCGGACTTTTATTTTTGAGACTTTGTTCAATTCGGGACTGTCCCTTTAAGTGTTTGATGGAAGATTGTCTATAAAAAAAAATAGTAGGCTGCGTATTAATAATACCGATTTTACGCTTCTGTGTACGAATAAAATATAAGACTGGTCAATCACGGCCTGACTGACCATACGTCAGACAAATCATGGAGCCCCCGAAAGTTCGATCTGATCAGAATATAGATCTATAGTTCGTTTCGTTTCTTTATGCTATAAGTTTGGACTATAAAAACCGAAACGAAATAGCATCCGTGTTTGATGAGATTGGCAAAAATAATTTGTTATTCGGGTACATAATGGAATAAAATGAGGTTTATTCTGTATACAGTAGATAACGCTTTTGTGGTGACTTTCATTATCTTTAGAAGATATCCCTTTACATGAATTTTATTGGTAAATTAAAAAGGGACTACTTTTTTTTAATAAAAAGGAACTCTTTTTTTAATAAAAAGGAACTCTTTTTTTAATAAAAAGGAACTCTTTTTTTAATAAAAAGGAACTCTTTTTTTAATAAAAAGGAACTCCTTTTTAAATCCAGTAATATTGTTGTAGAAAAGTTTTCAGTAACCATTTTCAATTACAATGCTCCCTATAACCTTAAAGGAAACACCAGGTCAATGTATAGGACTTTGCAACCGTTGACCTGCTGTAAAAATGATGTATCGCAACGCACTAATGTAACCGAGTTCAGTAAAATCAAATTTAACGAAAGAATTATTTTTACATATTTTGCGCGCAAGAAACGATTGGGTGATACATATAATTTACCACTTCTCGTCGATAAAGATCACCGTGGGTTTATTTACGTGCACGTCATGAATACTATAAACACCACACCGATCCTCGGTTTTTTGTATCACCCACATCCTCTCCCGCCAAGCACCACTGACAAGTAGAAGCATACCTGGAAATATCAAGGAACTATTTCGACCAACATAGGGAGCGAACCAGTGGCCTCCTGCACTCGGCAAATCTCGACAGATTCCGGTACCCTAGATCCTGACTCGGCTGTATGACATTAGGTGATATGTATCTACGACCATACATTTGCGATGCGGCTACCGGTTTACTTCAAACAGGAAAACGTGTCGCTTTTACAAAATAGTCCCAAATTGCGTCTATTGTAGAGTGGGTATTCCTAAATAAGCAGAGATATTGCCTCAGGGCTGTTGGTTTGATAAAATTCCGTGGTAATTCCACAAACCCAATGCCAAACGTGACGTTTGTTAATATAATACATTCCCAACAGAAATCTCCATGGGACGGCCATTTTTTGCATTCGGAACCATTAAAATAGATAAAATATGGCTGAAATGGTCATACAGCCGAGATTAAGATGCGTAGAATCTGTCGAGGTTTTGCCGAATGTGGCCTCCTGCAAACGTTTTACTTACTGAGCCATTGTGGCTTCTTCCATGTTAACGCAATAATATATGTACCTTACAATTGAGTTGTTGTCTCTACCATGATAGTATATTATCAGGGTTAGTCGTTCCGATGTGTACGTTAGCGGACATGTAAAAGAACCCTTGACAGTTTAAATCAGATACGACAATGGCACAACAGTGCATGGCGGATGTACACAACACTGCATGTCGGATGACCGTCTTCATTAGCCGGAATGATGCAGAAAAGTAGGAAGCTAAACACCATTTCATTTCAGTTCATATATCAGAGAATCTATAAATACAATTTGACTATCCGATATCCGCACGATACTAGATCTTGGTTACCCACACAATTCTAACCCTAACCCTCAAGAATAGTTTTAGCCACAATCCACCGTTGTTACAGCTTCAATTTGTACGTTTGGCATATAATTTATATACCTTATCCGGACCCTAACCCTTGGGGAAAGATATTTATCGGATAACCAAGATCTAGTATTGTGCCCGATACCCAACAATGGAGATAACCATAACATTAAATAACCCAGCTAGTAATATTAGTAGCTGATGGACCAACGCCGCTATCACATGATACTGGAGATCTACCTAGTATAGATCGACTAACCATTTTGATGCCATGAATTGTTTCAGTGGCATTCAGTAATTGAATTGGAATATACAGGTCACAAGGCAACGTTCGACAATACGTTGTTTTAATATTGCAGCCTTATAGGGACGAACAGGAACGATCAGAGGATATCATTCGTAAAGAAATAGTAAAAAAAATTAACTGTATATTATCCATCCTAAAAAATATCTAAATAAATATCTTCTAGATGTTAACTTCCCATTTATTTATGCCTTTAATTTAGGGAATAATAACGCAGAAGTACATAATATATTAGATGTCCGTGCTGAAAATATTTAAAAGTGTATGTGCTGTTAATGTCATAAAAAATGAGACGTATTATAAAACAAAGGTTTTCTGTCATGATTTGCTGCTCTATTGAAATCCTGTTAGCTTCGAAAGAAAAGCAGTAGACGGATTACAATTGAAATGGGATTAAATTCGACAAAGCTGGTCTGGAAATGAGGGGATAAAATTTAATAATTAATCTGATATGTTAGGAGATAATCGGATAATTATGAATTTTTAACGTAAATAACATCATTTTGAAAATGGGATTGGAATCCTTTGGGACGAAGGGTGTCATTTTATATATTCGAAAGTGATGTTTGAGTCTAAGCCTTTTTATTTAGCCACATAAAAAGCGCTAGAGAAAATAGGATCATTTTATGTAAAATAAAGTGTAAATATCTTAACCGGGTTCTAAGCAATGTACCATAGCTCATCAGCCACAATAGAACACGCTAGGGATATGTTAACGGCGAAGAATTCGGACAAACCCTTTACCAACGAATTTCGCCTTGTATGTCTTATAGGCATGCGGAATTTGCTCGGGCGATCGACACCATTCGTTAATAACAAACATGTTTCATATTTATCGCCCTAATATTTATCCCCAACCTCTTTGTTTGGGCAAAAGCGCAACGGCACATATTATGTGTTAAGTAAGTTTCAGACCGAGTAAATTCGGCGGTTAATATTTCGTCCTAGCTATAGTCGAATAAACTTCGTACTGTATGTCAAAAGCATTCTGTCAGCCACATTTCTTTGTGCATTGCATGCTACCACCTCCTTCAAGGTTAGATCGATGGACGGTTTGCACTCCACGTTTATCGCTGCTAAAAGTCTGCTTGCGATTGTTGGATACTTACCTTTATTGTGTATCGACACGACTAACACATACATATATTAAAGGACAGGTCCTTTTGACTATTATTCATTATGCATAATAGTATGTACAAACCACTTCATCCTTTAATGAACTAAATAATACGACAGTAGAGATGTCATGAGGGAATCAGTTATTCAGCGTAAACAAAACCGTGCTATATTAGCATTTTCTCCAACGAAGATTGTTGAACAAAGAACTGGTTGCATACACATGGGAATCGTAACACATGTGAATCGTGTTGTGTATGGGACGGTGCCCTCAAAGCAAAGCACAAGGACAATTTGGCATCTATTGACGGACTTTCACTTTTTGTATGACTTATACTCTAGAACTCAATTTAGTGTATTCACTGAAAGACACGTAGAATAACAACATTTGTGATTTAGTTTACAGTCACTTATCTATAAATGAAGTGCATGTAAAATTACCATGAAGTTAATTTACATAAATTGGTAAAGTAACAAACATGTTGTGTAACACCGTTTATGTCATTATACCACATAACATGGTTATATTTCTGCAAGTAAATTTACCATTCTAGTGTAGATTTACATAATATTATGTAATTTGACGAGGTAAAATTATTGAAGGGGGTGTTGCTGCCCCCCTAAGTAGTCTGTGGCGAACACGGAAAGTTTGTGGGGCCTTCCAGCCGAGCATGTAAAACAACATTAGACAATGGAAAGGGTAGGTGGGTGACACTGTTTTCATTAGCCAGTCAGAGTTTCAAAACCTATTTCTCGAAAATAGACTGACCGGCAGAACAGTAAATATGTTGCACAAAATTAGATATGTGGCCAAACGGTAATAACCGATGTCACCATTATTTAACAGTAAATTTTCAATTTGCTGTAAAAGAATATTTCAAATGGCATTTCTGTTAATATACTGCACATATTGTGTAAATTGACATATGGTTGTATTTGTACGTTAGATGTAATCTTACATAAACCTTGTAGTCATGTGCATTTACATCATTTCATATGTAGGTTAACAAACCATGTTGGGGGGTTGGGATGGCCTAGTGGTCTAGAGTGCCGTGCTTCAACCTCTAGCTGGTCGGCCACCTCTGACATGCGGCTGTGGTTTCGAGCCCTGGTTTGAGCGTATGTGGCATTGAGATAGGGGCGCCTTCTCAACCTCGTGGGTTTCCTCTGGGCACTCCGGCTTCCTCCCACTTCTAAAGACCCCTACGCGCAAGCGAATCATTGAAATAAATTAAACCATATGTTAGTCCCGAAATGACCTAGTTGTGTTGAGTGGACGCTAAACCCCATTTCTTTCTAACAAACCATGTTAGCTGTCAAATCCGACACTGTATTTTTACTGTTCTTACAACTAAAAATATACATATAATTTTAACTGTGTATTATTGAAATAAATTAAACCATGTGTTAGTCCCGAAATGACCTAGTTGTGTTGAGTGGACGCTAAACCCCATTTCTTTCTAACAAACCATGTTAGCTGTCAAATCCGACACTGTATTTTTACTGTTCTTACAACTAAAAATATACATATAATTTTAACTGTGTATAGATGCGTATGTGAATGAAGCAGTGGTTTGGATTCTTAGTCATCTTGTAATTTATTCCCATGTAGCTTATGTTCCGTAATTTGTAGCACCATTGTAATTGTACATGTGTACTAATATAAAATCATGAAAACGTTTGTGTAGTATTACCGAAAATAGGGTCAGACCCTTTACACGTATATATTAAACACGAAATATTATCCATTTCAGAATTTAAAAAAGAGGCTTATACCGTCTACAATTTAACGAATTTATGAATGTCTTAAGGTGGACAATTTAATGCAAATGCGATATCTAAGCTGATGTCATTTAAGTGTGAATTGTAATGCCAACAAATTGCTATATCTATACCTCTTTTTTTAAATATCGGATATGTCATATTTATAAATACTTTTCATAAAGATTTCAATACATGGTAAATTATATTATTTTCATAAAATGTGTCATCGGTTCTTTGCACATTAATGAACGTCCATGTACACTCAGATTTTGTATTTGTTTATTCTGCCATGGCACTCTTATATTAGTGTTGCCATTGTGTTCATATACCGTTCTTTAACTTTGTCTATTATAGGGATCTTGATTGGGATACTCCTGCAAATTCACTGAATTATATTATTGTGCTAATTTTAGTCGGATAAATTAGGGATGTAATATGCTCCGTTAATATCACAGATCATAATCCTAAAACATTACATCAAAATAATAATAATAAAAAACAAGCTAGGACTTTTTTTGGTGATCATGGTCTGAAATCATTTTTGCTTCCATCATTTTCCGCATTAATATAGTGTTAATTGAAATCATTATAACGGAGATTGGTAGAATGGCGTTTAACTTCATTTACCGATCTCCGTCATTACGAGGTTTAGACAAGAATTTCTTCTGATTATCTTTTGATTTTATTTTATTTGAATAAATTCTTATTCACGAGGTTTGAAATCAGCTTAGAGACGCCGTAATTACCTTTTCACATTTTGGTTTCGATTTGCCCTTAAAGTAATCTGTAGGACTATTTAAACTAATATGGTGACAGAATCAACATGGCCGCTAGCAAGCAGACGACAAGATCGAATCAAGCGCGGGAAGATCAGTTGCCCAGAAAGGAAACTGGAACACAATCACGGGGGATTTTATTTAATCACTTCTTACTATTACTTCATTTGCCTTTACTAATTCTCTCCTCCGATCAAATTTACACACTCTCTTCAACTCATTACTTCAATCGACGAACTAATTTTGTCAGAAAATATTTTGTCAATTACATATTGTGTGCTAGTCTGTGTAATTTTCCGGCTTGGAGCGAACGTTGATTTGTTTACAGTTGACTTAGTGAATAGAATAAGGCGCTGATCGACCCCTGGATCCAAGTCCAAGAATTAGATGGGTAATGAGGGGTTTAAGTCTCGGCTATTGTCCTTTCATATTATTTCTTATAAACGACGTGATTTGATGTTTAATTTAGCCAATCCGCCCTGCCTCCCATTCTTAGTGAAGGTAATTAGGTTTTCTAACAGAGAGATGTAATTTCGTCTGGAACATCCCTCGAGTCAACGAAAACCAGCTCAGAATAAAGTCTTAAAATCGTTTATTCCATCCTGATTATATTTGACATATTGTAAAACTTGTTTACTCTAATATTATTTATTTAATTTACCTTTTCTTCGTCATCGCGTCATCCTTACATTATTTTCTTTACGTGTCCTTTTCTCTCTTTTATTGTGTTTTTCTTAGAATAAAGCATTTCGTTCTTTTAATAATCACTTTCCCTCACCAATGACGCTATTTTTGATTTAATATTTGCAGGGTTGATTTTCTTTATAAGCTCTTTTTACGCTAAACATAGTTGTTCACGAAGATTTCTATGATTTCGTGTAGTTTTTGGTTAATAATTTGATATATAAGTTTTTTCTGTATTTCATGATATCCCGAAAAGGGGAAAGAACGTCTTGACAATATCTATGGGGGAATGTTTTAATTTTTGCTTTTGTGGCTTTTCTTTTCCCGATATTTTGTAAACTTTTTATGTGCACATGTTATGTGCTTATTTCTAATATTATATATATATTAGTCATAAATCGTTTTAAAAATCAATTTCAAAATTTAAAAGCGTGTGTCTCCAGTGACAATGAAAAGATTCTTAAAGTAAAATAAAAATAATGTTCAATATAAACGTGTATACCTATATTCAAGAATGATCTGGGCTGATTTTTTAGACCTATTTCAGCATAGATCACAATTTAATGGAATGAAATTACTGTTTATTTTTTGGCGACGTTTCGATTAAGCTCCTCCTAGTCTTCATTGAGCTATATTTCAGCAGATATGCGCTTTTAGTTCATTAGAGGTTAGAATGGCTGAATTAGGAAATGCAATTATCTCATGTTGAAGATACCATCCCAAAGATTTATGATCATGATTAAAATTAAATTGGATACTTTAATGCAATACACCGTTTAGCCCATTTCTCCCGACAAAAGGCAAAACAAGTAACTGACTTTTTTTTTATCGAAATTGTGTTATGACCAAATTTGTAGTTACTAGGGTATGTTTTTCCTGTTGTTGTACTAGATCTTCCAATCTTTTGATTTTGCAAGCAGTTACACCCATGACACAACCTAGCAACTTCCCTCATTTGCCTAGAATTCGACAGCAGAACCTAGTAATTCAATAGTCAAATCAATTGATAAGCTAGGGTTTA
The DNA here is from genome assembly GCA_917208275.1 of Patella pellucida. Lineage (NCBI taxonomy): Eukaryota > Metazoa > Mollusca > Gastropoda > Patellidae > Patella > Patella pellucida. Next base: position 59,459,978 of record OU795036.1, on the reverse strand, counting down.
ATATCTATTTACCTCTGTTTTCTCAAAATAAGAAAAAAAAGTGAGTTACTAGGTTTTGCCTATTGACGGGGGATTTGTCCATGTATACTCAAAACTGATATGATTAATAAGAATCATATAGGTGAATATTATTTTTATATAATCAAAGTTTACCATCAATAAAAACACATTCGTGCCACATATTTGTGGTGTCACTTACTCGTGTAGATATATCAATTTAATTTTAAAAAACTTATAAATGAAAAAATATATATTAATTATTAAACAGATCTTCAGCATTTTCTATAACTCATATCGCAGTTTATAAAAATCTCTGGAGCAGATGCCAGCAATATCTTTCAAAAAAGTTTGTGATTAAATTGTGTTGAAGATTTTCTAGTTTTCATTGAATCTTGATAATGATCCCTTGATAAATCCTCTGTTAACATTATTTCAAATTAATTTCGTTTTGGCTTTTAACCCGGGCATTCTCAACTTTTCCCCCTTCAATTCAATATGGCAGATTACATCTAATCCCCAAGCCGATTTGGACAAAGAGAAAGAACAAATAAGTCGGCCCGCGTCTATTATTTGTGTCTTACAAAATATTTTGGCGAGGAGATTTTCTTCCTTCTTCAATCTACGACCCTTTTCCCATTCAAATTTAATACAAAACCCCAAAAGTCAATTCTATAAGCTGAGTCTTTTAGCAAATATTACATTCCTATTTTAGTAATTTGATAGATTAGACAAGAAACCAACCTTTATTAAAGCCAAAACACTTTTCCGTCCTCTTTTATAAAGAAAGAGAAATTATTCTCTGGCTTTTTTGTGCTAAATGTACATTAGATAACTTTTAGAAAAATTTAATCAACGACTTATAAAATATTGAATAGGTTTACTTTGGATAACGTACGCATTATCCTAAAACATACTAAAATAATTTCCAGTTAATGAAACTTTTAAAATATTTGTTTGGTCTTTTTTCGCATCAAATGTGTAAAGTAAGTTACAATAATCCAAGTTTAAATATAAAGAAGTATTTAGAAGTCGAGTTAATTTCTTTTTAACTATATAAATAACTGTTTCTAGTATGATTGAGTAAATCATTGGATACATTCTTTCCAATATGTCGAATATGCCTGAATAGTTGATAGGATATAAAATGTTATAGCGTTGAACGGTAATGCGTCAGGGGCCTTATTTTTTTTAACCCATCCGAACTACTACACTGTCCTTGCCAGACCCCCAGTCTCTCACTATGAACTAGTGAATAAAACTATCACGTACAATACTACAATACTGAGTCGAGGAGGCTGATTCCATATGGCCTGCTTAGCGGGGAAAAATTCACACTAAAATGATTCCTGAATTTTCTGAAACTACAGGATGGGAAGTGTTCCAGAAAAATTCCCCTCGTTATTCGGCCTTGGGGGGAAAAATACAGACATTTTTAGTTTTGATATCCGAACTTTTGTAAAATTTCAGTTGTTCGGCCCCTGATTGGTCAATGGTACATTGTATGGTGTCGATATATAGGTTTACGGGGTCGGAGAATGCGAAAATGGTGTCTAAGTTGGTCTCGTTTGGTTTCCCCCAAACAATAATTTACAAAAAAACTCGCACCCAGCATTATCTGTCTCTTCACTGCTACTATCGGAGTTGTCAAGTGTGCTGCTGATGCTGATACAAGAGTCATCCAAGAAGTATTAGATTACGCAGCAAATGATCAGTCCGTCATTGTGGTGGCCAATGGCACTGATATATTGATCATGCAAGTATACCATTGGAAACATAGGATGGACATAAAAATCAGAATGTATTCAACCAAAACGGTAGAAATGTATAGTAATAAGACAATATGTGATAATCTTGCCGAGTCAACTAGAAAGAATTTACTATTCACGCAGGCGTTTACAGGGTGCGACACCACCTCAGGAATTTTTGGACTTGGTAAAAACGCCATTTATAAAGCTTTGGATTCAAATGATAAGCTCAAGCAACTGGGTGGAATAATATCTGACTCTGATAGTAGCGATGAAGAGATAGCCAAGGCTAGGTGCGAGGTTTTCTGTATTCTTTGTGGTGATGAAAACAATACCGGGTTAACTGAGTGGGGACGTAAAGGTAGCTCGTTGTTCGTTATTCGTTGTTCGTTATTCGCGAATAACGAACAACGAATAACGAACAACGAGCTACCTTACTGAGTTGCGTCATATGAAATTCACTATCGATGCGACCCGCTTTCCACCTACTGAACGTGCAGCTTAGTATCATACACAAAGAGCTCATCAGCAAATTTATGTTTAGACTATCTTATATCCTTTCTAATGGGAATGGAAGGTGGTAAGTGGCCATTGCCAACTGAGCTCCCCTCTTTGTATTTTTATTTTGTAATTTGGCCTATGTAATCTTCCAGTGGTAGTAGGTCCGTATTACTGTCTTAGCTATTCAATAACTAGTTTTGGGACAAATTAAAGCAAATATGGACTCAGAATCGGACTCAGCGCCCCTAAAAACCTATATTTTGACACCTCACATGTACTAAAAATTAATTGTGAAAAAATCACAAAAATCGGATACCAAACCTGAAGAAACGGTTACCAAGGTAATCGTACGACAAAATAAACACCAATTTAGCATTCTCCGATCTCGAAAACCTGTATATCTACATCATACAAAGTACCATTGACAAATCAGGGGCCCGAAACTGAAATTTTACAAACGTTTGGATACCAAACCTAAAAATGGCTGTAATTTTTTTCCAATGGTCGATTAACGGGGGGAATTTTATTGGAACACTACCTATCCTATAGTTTCAGAAATATCAGGAATCATTTTAGTGGGAATTTTTTCCCACAAAATATGCCATTCTCTCCGACATTGATAGGGTTTTTTTTATTTGGGGAGAGGAATTCTGAATGACGATTAATGGTCAGTATCGCGTGTCAAAAACCCTCAATTGCGATAAGTTGTTGCAGCTAAAATTCATATTGGCTTCACTTGTTTAGATGGTCATCACTTCAGTTTCTATCAAGATTCTTTTCTACAAAAAGTTAATGTGCAGTGTTAAGGGATTTGCCTAGTCATTATAGACTCTAGTGTGGTGTTAATTTGAAATATTTTTATTGTAGCAATGTCTTTATGTTTTCGCAAAACAAGTATGTCTTATTCTTGCATGATGTAAAACATATTTTCCAAAATCACACCAAAGTAGTTCTTAAAATATACGCCCTGGAAAATAATACGAACGGAGTGGTAGGTAGTAACAATTGTTTACTGTTTACGATCTGCTTATGAAGTTCATGGACGGGGAGGTGCTCTAGATCTTTGAGCCTGTTCGAAATGTTCCACTTCATGGAACTAAACGTAGAATTATGTACTATGAACGGAATCGCCATGCTCCGATCGTACTAGAGAATGATGTGTAACAATGTAACGTTGTCGAGCATGAAATAGCAGTACGACCGGGTCAACTTGTGCTTCCAAAGACCACCCCGTCTACAGTTAGTTCGGGCAAGGTAGGTTATAAAAATATGGAATGTTTCGTCAATGGTTCATCATTTAGCTCGATATTTCCTGCAGTGCACATCACTTCAAGATTGTTTCAAAATGTTCAACATTGGTTTCGTGCATCTTCTGTTGGGGGCAGAGCAAGAGTACAATATAATGGTAGAACAAGCAAGAATAGGAAGAAAGCCAAGACACTGTAGGATGAGAAACTGACCTAAACGTGAAAGGATAATAGCCGTAAGACATTATCATCAGCAGATGAATCAGCTTCGTCTGGATGACCAAGGGTCTTTTTAGCACATTTTGAGAATCACCCCTTCATAAAACAAAGAAGACACCAACTAACGAGTGGACGCTGGAACCAGGGAGGAAGCTTGCCACCATACTGTGTCATCTCGGAATAGGAGATTTCAATGCCACCATGCAATATGATTTCCGGGTAGCAAGAATCACAATATGATTGTTGGTGACTAATGTGAGGCCTTTGTGGTGGAGCTTAAAAAGTATTGCCATCATTTGTTCTTCTGCACTGACAGAGACACATGGACCGAAGATGCTGGGGAGTTCATTGTGCGCTGAAATGGCCCACAAGCCTGCTGTGTTATGGATGGGGGGCGTATAGCCGAAAAGCGTCCCAAGACTAGAACGAAAAAGGCGTCTGCTCAATAGTGTTAATGTCCTTGGTAGATGCAGATTACAAATTCTTGGGGTGGTTGTGGAAGCCAGTTTAATGACAAGATCTACAACCTTCAAATTAAATTATAGAAGTAAAAAAAACCTATATTAAATTCAAATATGAAAGTTTTATAATTGCATGTAGCAACGTCAAAAAGTAATTAACCACACGTATAATTTATGGGTTATTAAATTATGCAACTCAACTCTAAAAGGCAATAGTTTTATTCCTCATCAGGCCTACAAATTTAATACTAGTAAATATATATGATATACACTAAGAAAAAATTAAAATGAAAATCACCCGCCCCCACTAAATAAGATAAAGGAAACCAATTCATGTAGTAAAACGTCCCCCAAAAAAGTCAAAGTACAGTGTAATTATGTTCATAGTGCGGTAATTCCGTTCATAGTACGCCCACCTCGTTTAAGAACGCTGCCCTCCGTCTAATTGAATTGGGATAGATATTTTGAACAGATTCGGAAGTTCCACAGGTGGAATAGAGAGTTATTTTCAAATAGCTGCTTAATGGGGATGGACAGGAATGGTCAGAGGAATTCGTTCATCAGAGACCTTACCGAGAGAAACTATAGACCAACCCAATTAAGTGCTTAATTTCACAAAAAGTCACGTATTACAAATTTGTAATATCATGTTTTATACAGCCGGTTTGAATCGCACAATATTATTAATTGTATTGTATCACCCAGTTTCCAAAAAATGTAATGGTTTACAGTTATTGTACACTATAAATTATGGTCAAACATATATTTACGTGCATCATATCGAGGGAATGCTTTATACATGTGCTAAGGTAATTTTTGTCTCAGCTATGAGCGCAGAGTTTCAAATCAAAACGAAATATTTTCTTTCATTTTTTATCAGCTCCTACTCTACGAATTATTACAAAGTTTCACGAAATATTGTATTTGTGATCTTTTTGATTTATTATTATTATTATTATTATTATTATATAGCGCTAATACTTCATACACAGAGGCATGCTCACAGCGCATACAGTTCAGTTGATTATTAATCATGATAACATTTCTCAAAAAGATAGGTTTTAAGTCTTGATTCAAAACAAGAAAGAGTTGGTGATGATTTAATGATTTCTGGTAGGTTGTTACACTATTTAGGGGCATTAACTGAGAATGATCTGTATCCGAATGATTTTAGCTATAACCTTGGGCAACACAACTGATGAGGTCTGTTTGATTGGAGGTTACGTGAGGGAACATGTAGAGTGATTTCAGAACGGAGTTATACGAGAGTATTTTGATGATCTGGTAACAATTCGCGCTGCAGTATTTTGCACAAGTTGAAGTTTTTGAATATTGGCACTAGATGTTTCTGCTATCCAGCTGTTACAGTAGTCAATCCTTGAGAATGCAAGCGAACACACAAGTTGGTGATTATTGTTGGTGATTATTATATCAGTCATTTAGAATATTTTTGAAATACATCATATCTTCTGCATGAGTGTATGGAATCGGCCAAGATTCATTAAAATCCTGTATCTGGATGTCCTTTGTTAGTTCCCGAGAAATTTAATCGCCGCTATATTTTCCAGCGTGTTTCCCCCTGACAAGGGAAAGTGTATAGTCGTTCGAATGGGACGAAAAAAAGAGGTACCGTGTACACATTTACCGTGTAAAAGTATCCTTGACAGTTGTAATTCGTTATAAGAGTAGGCCGTAGTACCGTTCTCTCCGGAATAAGCCAGCATCCATTAGCCAAGTCAGTTAAACCTCATTATTTCACCCTTCTTTTTATATAAGAGTAGGCCGTAGTGCCGTTCTCCCCGGACACAACCCCCAACCACCACCCCAATTACGATTTATGGAGTAATGCCAGCATCCATTAGCCAAGTCAATGCTGAACACTAAGACGTTAAACCCCATTTCATTAAATTTCAGACTCTAGTAATGAATGACACTCCACCCTTCTTTTTATATAAAAAAGGTTTTATTTTCACAAATAACAATGATGACAAAACAAACAATCAGATAAATTATTTACGATAACAGAATCATAGTATAATAAATAAACCATTGTTATAAGTTATTTAAATACAGTTGTGCAGTATAATATCATCGAAATATAATATAAATGCCAATATCCAGTGAAATATTATTTACGATAACAGAATCATAGTATAATAAATAAACTATTGTTATAAGTTATTTAAATACAGCTGTGCAGTATAATATCATCGAAATATAATATAATACTGGAACACAATGAAATATTAGTTTCACAGGATGGCGTAATGCCTCACATGCTTGATATTCACCATTGCTATATAAGATAATAGTTATTTGGCCGACTAATTAAAACCAATAACAAATAAAATACATGGAATTGACTTGTCTCGTGAGTCAGCAAGCCATATCACTATCTTATGTAGCAATGATTAATGAACAATGCTCGTAACAATTGCTTCATAAATAAGGTGTAATATTGTGATACGTTGCTTTCGTATCTTGCAGAAGGTGATATGCTTAAATAACGGAACATTAGTAGTCAACTACAAATTATTACATGCATTGAGAGTTAAACCATTGGTGAATGAAAGGTGCGTTTACAAGTGCTGCGGTGCTTGAAGTGCAATATAATTTATGCTTTTATTTTCGTATCATATTGATATGTTAATGCAATAAAATGTCAAATACTATAGAATTAAAATAATCAATAGCAAATGATTCAGATTAAATATTCTCAACACTATATTCTTAAAAAATAAATAATTGGTCGTTAAATATCTACAAGTATACACTATAATAGTGTTAAATAATAGCACTCTTTATGCAAAATAGTTTCTCTTAATTAATCACAACCTGTTCATATTATAAATATTTAAAATTAAAATAGAAATATAAAATAACTTTATATTAGAAAATGTTTTAAACGCCCTAAATGTTTTCTTTTCTGATAACAGGGGTTGTAAATTTTATTGAGTAAAGATGAAACTACGGAAAAAACTGTAGTGATAGTTACGTCTAATAAAAGTTTAACAACAAAAATACTATCTAGATTAAATTAGATTGGAATTATGATTATATGAAGGATTAAAGAAACTAAATAAAAGTAAATACGCGCCCTTGATTTAAGTATTATTATCAAAATTAACAAATCAAGATATCCTAAGGTTTGAGGAAAAACTACTTTTCACACCACTGAACCATTTTTGGAATGAACAACTAATCGTTAATAATGATTATCTAGATGTGTTGCGGGTTGCATTAACAGTTTCCAATATCAACAAAGAATAAAGGTCTATTACATTGTTTCACAAATGCACAAATCACTGAGAACTCCCATGATGGTCAGATGAACCGGACACCATGGCTTCCGTATGCTCACGTGCTCTGCGACGTAGTTCAGCCACACTAGAATTCCTCTGTTCTTGAAATGGAAATACAGACGATGAACAACCAGACCGGTTGGTGTTACAACACATACAGAATGGAAAGCAACCTGAAAGTATCAATAGATAAGCTTATAGGACATTTGAATATAAATTAATATAAAATGCTAACAAATCGCTAAAAGGTAATTAATTATGAATTATACGAGCTTAAACACCCGTGCATAATTTGACAAATGCAACCACTTTTGTAAAGAATCATTTTAGTTCAAAAGAATGGAGGCCAAGAAATCAAATGAAATGTGGTTTACCGTTCTACTCTCATGCGAAGACTTGGCATAATGCAAAATAAAGATACATGGTCGCATAAGTTCATGGCTTTTAAACAACAGTATATTACATGTATCCACATAAAACACATGCTATATCTGTAAAGAAGAATAGGCAAGTACGTGTAACTACACGAACGCCATGGGAAATGAGAATTACATCTTGTTTTATTGCAAGAACGTGTCTATGTGCTCAAACCTTGGATGTGTATATCGCCACAATTGTGTATAATTGTTAATATGTTATACTTGACCACTTCGCGCATTGCTCCAGCTCATCATGTATCCCTGTTAATATGTTATACTTGATCACTTCGCGCATCGCGTCAACTCTCAAGAACTGGGACGTGGCACCAGGTATTCCTTGACGAGGAAGTGTTTATGTGCCGCGTACTACAAACAGTTGCTACTTTCGTTTCGACACTCGCATCTATTTTCATTCCTACGTTAAGAAGCGATTTGATTATGTGCGGTGGTAGGTTAATTTCAGCTCATACATGTATATATCAAACTAAGCGTTTAAAGACAACACTTTAAAGATTAATATAATGAAAATAATTTACCTTTAAATGCCGGGTGTGGTATGTGGCGCGAGAAAGATCGAGATCCAAAATAAGCATCATAACACTGGGACATCGCAGAACTGAAAATACGATTAAGGATAATGAATTTGTATGTTCAGTTTATCAACAATTCGCTTTTACAGTAGGAACCAAAATTCATTCGATCGGTTTAATCAAATTAAATGATATAACATAAACAAATGCACCAATGTTTGGTTGCCATGTGAATAAAAGAAAATGAAAATGCTAGAATATTGCTGCTAGTATCAGTTATATGAACGTTGGATGACTGAGTAAGTGTATAATTCCATTTAAACTGAAAGTACTATAACTTCGTTTAGGCTTACCTATCAAACATGGAGAGAAAAGCTGGTCTGTTTGCCGAGGCTGCTAATAAAGATTGTGAAAATGGTAGATTTCCAGCATTGAACTTGGCCAAGAAATTCATGTCTGTTCCCGCCATGGCCATGGCCGGTATGGAATTCATGAACGATTTCATAATGTGAGGTGACGTTTCTGGTGCTGAGTGTGAAGTGGGTGATTGAACTGGACTCTGTATTTTAATTTCCGGTGATTGAACATGTTTAATATCTTGTGCCTCGTTTTCACTTTCATCTCCAGCTTTGTTATCTTCCTCTGTGGATATGTGCGAATCGGGATTGATATCTGCTTTAAGATTTTCCTCATTTGTGTCGTTTGATTCGTTATAGCTGTCATTATCGGGAATGCTATTACCATCGGATGATAAACCTTCACCATTTAACGGACTTTTACGATCTCGTTCTGAATCACTGCTTGATTCGTTATTTGTCGTCACTTCCGCTGATCTGAAATCTTGTAAATCATCTGATTGATCACCATCAACCATTATCTCGTTCTGTTCATCTGATCTGTTCCCTTCACAGTCCGAATCTTGGCCATGGTGCGAAACATCATCATCGCCTTGTGGTACAGGACCAGTTTGAGTTTGGGTGAATCGTTCACTCTTTCGCCATTTTGCTCTTCTGTTTTGAAACCAAACCTATAACCCAGAAACAAAATATGAATCTATTGTTTTGTAATATTAGTATATTATAAGCTTTAGTATTTGAACCTCACTTGAAAGATAACAAAAAACTATGTCATATAAACTAAAATGTTTTCGCGTTAGCATATTGAAGAGGATCTACGTGGAGTACCGGTAAAGGGCTTAATAGCTGATCGATGCTAGGGGTATTACCAAGCATCATTAGTTGGACAGATTCAGGAAAGATATTTGGAACAATTCTAAATTAAATAAACAACATAGAGAAGTTTCGTATATGTTATAAAGGGAGTCGTCTATTAACGATAAAAGACACAAAAATATCCATAGCATCAGAAATATATTTTCACGATTACATTATCTTGTATGGATGACTTTGAGATGGGGTGTTTTTAGGGGGTAGAATGGGCGCTGGTGAGTTAAGTATTGTATTACGCAATGAACGCCACTCACCTGAACTCTGGCCTCTGTAAGATTAATTCTCATAGCTAAATCTTCTCTCATGAAAACGTCAGGATAATGAGTCTGGGCAAATGCTTTTTCCAATTCTTCTAACTAATCGTATAAAAAAGGGGAAATATATAATAAGAGTCTAGTAGAGGCAATTTACTATAATTATTTAAAATACAGTTGTTCAAGTAGACAACCACATGCATAACACAAAAGTGGTGGGTTTGAGTCTCGGGTTTGTATTTGCAGGAGAGGCGCTCAAATATCATGGCTTACTACCATGTTGCCCAGTTGCGTTGCTTCAGAAACCTCTGTGCACTCAAATAATTGTTATACAAATTTAACATAATCAGAGAGAGAGAGAGGGGGGGGGGGGAGAGGGGGTTTGTTTGTTTCACGTTGACATTAAAGGTTAATTATTATTCGATATAACTAACTATTTTTCGTTTTTTGTGTATCAACATAATTAATTATTATATTGTTACTTCCTATAATTTTAAAAGGGAATTTCAAAATAATAAGGATTTGATTTTTATTTGTTTTTTAAAATTATCAATTTTAAACTTACAAGAAAACAAAAGAATAATATCAATCTCAATCACTTCAAATTATTATAAGAAAAAATAAATCGGGTATTATAACTCGCATCTGGAACTTATAGTGATTTGAATAGAAAACTGAAATAATATATAACGAGCACAATGACGTTCATCGTGAACTTGACGTAATCAAACTTAACGTTTCCATTTATAGGAGATTAACAACTGAAATCCCTCTTACACGATTTTGGTATCTTAATCTACCAATAGTTCCGTGATTCGAGAATCGAAAACGATACGAACAGCTGTTGAATAGTTTGCGAAATTATATAGAGAAAAGATTAATATTTAAGATGTTATAAAACGCAAACATCAAATTAAAGTCGATTAAATAGGTTTAATTTAATAAATACACATATGTTTCGTGAGTAACACAACTTGACTACGTGCACCTGGAACTCAGTCCAATCTTTTGCCGTGTACATTGGTACTTATTTTTAATATCAATTATAACATGTGTAAATTGCTTTTGCATAGTTTAATTCGTGATTTAATTTTTTAAAAAATAGCATTATGTTAATACTGATTTTTAATGCCAAAATCTTGAATAAAGGATTATAAATAATAATAATAAATAACCGTGATTTGCATGCCATGCATAGTTGTTGATTTTTTGTTTGAGTACAGTGTCATGTTGAATGGATAAAAGTGGGGAAAAAATTGTTAATCGAAAATATTGGGTTTTTATTAATGTTATATATGTGTTTCTTTTCTTCACTTTTCAAAATACACGTACAACTTAATTTCTTTGAAAATATATTTTCGTTCTGTGTTCGAGGGAATATTATTTAAATGTTTCCTTGAACTTGTTTTGATTGGTGATTATTATGTAAGCGTGCTGTTCATTATTTACATCCATAAAATTATTCATTTAGATACAATCACTTGTATATCATAATTATTTCATGAAATTATATCCATAGTTTCATTTCCTCAAATCTGTTTCGAGATTTAGCTATTCTTAGTCCAATATCCATCATGGATATAATATTTAATGTCAAAATAATATTAAAATATATAAAGATGTGTATACATTTAATTTAACCAATGTCCAGGTATCAGATTAAACATCAGACACCATTATGACCAATTGGTAAGTTCTGTAATATGAAAACTGATAACAACGGGTGTCTGTAAAATGAAATGCCTGCATGCCTATGTGATGAGAAGTGTTATGAACCTCACCTGTTGTAAAGTGAAAGTAGTTCGATTTCGTCTCTGCTTTCTACGTGCAAATGAATCATCCCCCAAATCACCGTGTAACCCATAACTTCCATCTGAAATATAGAAGTAAACTCCATAAAATAAAATTTCAAAGTATATTATATGTCATATTTCATGAAGTTTTACCAAATAAAAAATATCTTGGTGTTGACTAGAGAATATTAGCAGTTATTAAATCATCAATACCAAGGGACAATCGAAATTCATGAAACCAAAGACATAGTCAGTGCAATAGTTTATGAACTTTAAATCTTGCAATTCTAGATGCGTAAAGTAATCATAAACCTCACAGAAAGTAATATGACCCTATATATATAACTCTCGATACAAACGAACTAAACAATCCAATTTTTAACGCAGACCTAGATCTATTTGTGCAGAATTTTGTATTGCATTTTGTAATGTCAGGTTATATATTGATAATATAGTGGAAGGGGTTATTTTGGAATGGGTAGATTTAATTCTAATTTTTATTTTATTAAATTAATGTGCTTTGCTATTGAGGTTCGGTTTATAGATACACTAATTGCATCAAAGCGCGGTATAGAAAACCAAATGGCGTGATTCAGATGTTCTTCAAACTAATAAAAACCCATTACATCTAAAAAACTGATCTTCGCAACAATAATGTTATTTCATTGATTATATTTCATTAACAAGTTTAAGCTAATTAAGATGTCATTATCCTATTACTCGTGTTTACACTTCTTTATTCCATGAGCTCTTCGTCATTGTTTTCACACACACAAAGGTTTCATTCATTTTTCACCTCAGGGATTTAACATCTACAGGCTCGGATACCCGGTTACAATTTAATACATCGCGTTTTGTATTCATTTTAGGTGTTTCATTATGTTGATACAACAATTTCATACATTTAAATTTGTAGTATATGACTAATATATTTTTTCAAACACAATGTAATTTAGAATTAACACTAAAGTTGTATGATTATATCATGTTCTTCTAGTTATAATAGACCGTAAAAAGTGGTGACACTGGATAATGGGGTCCAGTATTCAAGTACTCGTTTCACTGGATAATGGGGTCTATTGTTCTATAGTACTTTGCCATATTGTACATGTATTTGACGTGCATGGCTGTTATCATTCATTTTTTTAACTTTGATGCGATTACATTTTAACACGCTTAAACCAATTCTGAGCCCCTTCATGTATACTAATAATAATCATATTAATACATACACGGCCGTCATCCGATTTTGTCAGCAGCTAAGTAGTGGGAAAAGGATATTTTAAAATTTTCTAATTGAATGTGCTTACTGTATTAGTTTATTCTTTGCTTGGTTTGCTTATTTTAGACAAGTAAGAAGATTGAGGTAATATTACGCCTATCTAAAAGTCAAATTCATGGCTTGATGATCGTGACTTCTTGTGTCATTTCGCAATTCATATAATTAATCTGTTTATTTTCAAAACCCCAATAATGGAGTTTACAATGGCGGTTTTCGATGTTTTGTTCAAATCTCATTATCACTTATTTTTAACATTCTCGTAAATCAGCAATTTGATTTATTGACCAATGTTCCTACGGCTGCAGAGACATAGTAATAAGAAACTGTTTGCACGATGATGAATCTATAATAAGATTAGTCCGCAGTAATTGAAGAGGAAACATAAAACTCTGAGCAAATCAAGTCCTTATTTTTTCCTCTCTTGTGTAAAACCGATCAGAAGCAATTATAGGTTTACAGTAAGACGATAATGGGAGTAGAAGAGCCCTGTGATGTGATTTGTGACTAAATCATTAAATAAACAAAACGGACAACCATTGAACCTAAGTACACAGGGTATTTTCCCTTTGATCTGAAATGTCAGTATGCCTACTTCTCCAATCTTTGATATACTTTACCTTATAAAGGCACGTAGATTAGACTCAACTTAATTACCATATTTGGCACTATTTATTTAGCTTACGGTGCCAATAAGAACAAAATAACATAGATTTTTGTCTTAAAGAAAGTAGTACCGTCTGGCCTGAAATGTAGTAGTTCATCGTCAAGATGATTATATCAACTTAATCATTTTATATTTGTTCAACTTCCTGTCGATATCAAATAAGAATGATTCGAACAGTTAATAAAATAAAATTGCAGAGTGTGTTCAACACATACACACCAATGTTACATTTTAATGTGTGAAAGTGCATTATTCTACATTATGTACATGTACTGTTCATAGAAAAAACACACAAACTACACCACACACACAGTATCACGAGAATACATCCATTTTGAAAACAAACCCCCCAAAATTCAAACCCAACACGAAGCTTTAAAACCTAATGTCCGATGTTCCCGATATTATTTATTTTATTTAATATGTATATGGTCAATATCATACACCATGCGTGTAACTAAATTTACTATCACACCATATTAAACGCACTGTATAATATACGCATATCTGAATTGTGATGATCTTTTAAACCTACTGTCCGACGTTCCCGATATTATTTATTTTATTTAATATGGTCAATATCATACACCATGCGTGTAACTAAATTTACTATCACACCATATTTAACGCACTGTGTAATATATCTGGATTGTGATGATCTTTATTAACGAACAAATCTGTATTGTGAGTCGTGTGTTGCATCTGGGGACCCTATAATATTAATTTGCTATACTTATGTATGAGGCGAGGATAACTTATTTATCAAGTACATTTGATCGTTTTTACTTTTTTACATAGAAATTATACCCCAAGCAACTAGTTGATGTTGATCATATTTTGATAAGACGACTCATCATTAACCAGTATAATGTGATGGATGTACGTAGAGACTAATTAACAAGTACGTTTATAATGGCTGTAGTAGTAAATGTGTACTGTTCATTAGCCAGTACATACATGTGATGGATGTACCGTAGAGACTAATTGACCAGTACGTTTATAATGGCTGTACTAGTAAATATGTACTGTTCATTAGCCAGTACATACATGTGATGGATGTACCTTAGAGACTAATTGACCAGTACGTTTATAATGGGTGTACTAGTGAATGTGTACTGTGCACATGTACTGATGTGGGCATCTTAATTAATCAGCAATCGTTCACTGTCTATCTATCGTTGATATACTTACATGTTGGGTGTGGTTGGCAGAATTCCATGGTTAATGGTCTGGCACCAGGGTGTAAAGATGGAGGACAGTGAAAACAGAACATCTTCTCTTTTAACTGAATAAAAAATAATATCAACCATTACAATTATGCCTATGTCATTAACGCATAATACATTAGAAATACAGTATGTTAATTAGTAATGTTAGTGTTAACTAACACTGGCTAAATTGTCGTTTTCCAATCTTTCCACAGGCATTATCTTTAAACCTATATCCCTGTACAAGCTGTGTTGAACACTATTTGTCAGTGACCCTATTCTTAATACAAAATAGTTGATCTTTCTATATTATAATGGCAAGTGAGCCAGACAACTAAATTCTGGAGACCGCTGTATATGTTAATTTCAATTATCTTGAATTATAAAGTAAAACACTTACAAAATATATATGAAATATCTTCATAAAATTGCACAGCGGTTAACAAATGAAATTAATGAAGTATAAAATATGTTTTCACATGTATTCAACGATTTAATGAAAACAAGAACTTAATAATTACAGTAGCCCTCACCACGACCATCATTGCGAAATAATATCTTATATTACATAAATTGTAATACAGCAAAAACGTACACCAGGAAGAAATGATTTTAATACCTGACACACGTACAGCTCGCTTCAATTAACAAATCAATGTTGTGATTGCTAGTGGATTTATACAGTATATATATTTATAAAAATTGTGTTAATTTGGTTACAAAATCGTATGAATGGGGTTAAATATCTTGTCTATGAATATATGATGTTAAGTAATAGCATAAAGTGGTTAAAACAAGCCAGACTACTTCTAGAACTTCCCCGTAATTTTCAGCGAACTTGTTTTTTTTACTTGCGGTAGGGTAAAGACTGATTCCTGTTACAAACGAACTGCCCCAAAAAAGAGCACAATACGGTCAAATATTACAAAGACATATGACAAGGAAGTACAATCCGTACGGTATACACAGATATACATTCTACCGTATACACAGATAGAAATGCTACCCTAAATTAAAGAGTACAGGAGAGAAAGCATGACCCATCGTGGAAGACCACTGTTATGCCAACCCAATGTACTTGATTTATCTTAAATGTTTCATTAGGTCCAATGACGTTTGATACATTTTCATAATCGTCTTTAGTGTCACAAACATGATAACTACGTGGTGCTAGATCGGTCAAATTTGAAATGTTAGGACACTCAACACCTACGTTTTACAAAAAAGGTATAAACATGATCAGATTGTGTAATTTATGAAAGCCATGTTAATAGAACTTTCGAATTAGGAAAATTTCGATGATATTAATACCTTTTTGAGCAAGAAACCTTTCCTGTCTCGCGGACAACACCCGACACTATAAATTATAAAAGCAGTCGTAGGTTCTAAATCAAAGGATTAACAAGGGATATATATACTTACATGTACGTCCATTTTTAAAAATGTAATATCTCCGTAAAAATTTGAAATCTTGTTCAATATTACTATACGTATTAATTAAATCCGATCTTCCAGGTAATTCAATTGTTGCACTAATATGAGTCTCCAGATCTTCCAATGTCCTTTATATTATTTTAAACTTTTAAGCTTTAAGGTAATGAATTAAAATATCTATAAGTTCTAACGATGATATCAAATTCGTGAAAGGTGGTTGTAAGAACTTCACCTCGTCTCCCAATTAACTATGAACATTGACAAGTTTTGTTAGACATTATGTATTTGGAACTACTCAGTTATCCACAATGCTATCGAAGTCAGTTCATCCACGGTGAGTTTCAAACTTTTTGGTGATCTTCACTGCTGTAAGTTGCGTTTTGGTTTCTACATAGAGCACACCAGCACAGATGGTGTTTACTGACTATTCTAAAATGAATTCTCCCCACATCCAAGATATTATAGTCCAACTAAGATGAACCAACGTCGACAGAATGTATAATACTATAGTTACGCCCCCGGATACTTTGAGCAATAGCTCGGTAAAGTAGGCTTAAAAACTTTAAAGAAAAATTTCAGAGTATTAAATTTTCCATTAGGGATTATAATTATATAATTGCTCATATAATACTTAATTTATAATTTAGTTAATTTTTCTAATGTAACAGTTATGCCATTTAAATTGTATTTATATCAATCTATCATCAACTTTAATAATCCATCGAAAAAACAATCTATCTCTTAATCGTGACACATTTAAATGACAATTAGATATGCAAAGCAGAATAAATCCAATTTTCTGTTTGCTAAGTTGAAAATTAAGCTATGGACAGTTATACAATTGACAAGATCGTTCCAAATATATATTTTAGCTATTTAATCCACAATCAGAATCGTAATCATACAATTTAAAACCACTACGCTATACACATAATTTTATAACTCGATATATTTATGTTACGTGAGATTCCAATATAATTTGCATCATTGATAACTTATAGTGTTTTACATCAGATATATTATCATATTATACGGTTTAATACAATTATTACATGTTTTGTACATATATTTATCTATACCACATAATCGTCGTTTACTTTATAGGAGTGAGCTGTTTGTGCGTCTTCAGTAGTGAATATAGCAGAAGACCTTCACATCATAATCACTTTTTATGGGTGTTTTTCATTTTTCATGGGTTAGATACTTCACGCATGCAGGTGTTGAAGAAATGAAGAAATAGTAGTGATTCTCCAATGAACTTTTAAACAATTTCCGGCCAAAAACCGGTACATATTTCTATAAATATAAGTAAGGAGGACTGGATTTGAATGCCAATTGAATCGGCATACATCTGTTCGATGAAACATGCTTTTTAGTTAAAAACCATGTTTATTACAATTTTCACGATCATATTACGTGATGGCGGGATTTATCCGTTGACTGCAATTTTTTTCATCTTAACAATGAATAATCTGTTATTGATGACGAACACACCAAGAAACCCCCCTAAAAGACATATAGTTGTTAATCTATTTCATTTTAATATTAAATGGTGGACTTTTCCGTTTATGCATCGGAACCGACAAAGAAACATACAAACTATATACACCTACTGAAGATTGTCGGATTTATGAATATGTGGAGGTAGTTATTGTTGATTTACATTTGTGTCACATGAAGTGTCACGTAGCTGGTGTGATGTACTTATTAACATTATTCCCCCCCCCCCCCCTTCAAGTGATGATTCATCCATTTTTTTCATCTAACAAAAATGATACCACCCACTTTTATAAAATTCCGGGTGTTAGTCGCGTTATCAGTATTACCAGATATGTCTATATGCGATCCCCCATCTTAAAAAGTACCAGTATTTTTTATTTAATTGACTGTTGGTCGATTTTCTAACTTTTCGAACTGACTATCACTAGAAAGGATTCCTTCATGAACACAATCTTTAATGCTTCGTGTAGCTATTATCTATATAATTGTAGAATATTTTTTGGGGCCATACTATATACCGGAAAACACCGGAAACACCATTTTATACTGAATACCGGAAAACACCAGAAAAACACTAAATACCAGAAAACACCCTAAAGACCGGAAAACACCTAAATATGTAACCCAGAGCCTAACCCTAACCCGTTTCCACCACCCTAACCCTAAACCTTACCCTAACCCGTTCCCACCACCCTACCCCTAAACCTTACCCTAACCCTAGACACTGTATTTTGACATACCCTTTGTCCTGTACTACCGACAGAGTGAAACCACACTGCAAAATTTAGGGGAAGTTTCTTGACCAACCCAAGGACCAGGGTATATAATTATAGTATTGGGAGGAATATGGCTGATAACTCGACATCACGACACCACGACATAGTTTTAGGGTGTTTTCGGTATTTAGTGTGTTTTCTGGTATTTAGTGGTTTTCCGGTGTTTTCCGGTATCCAGTATTTAATGATGTTTTCCGGTTGTTTTCCGGTGTTTCCGGTTGTTTTCCGGTATATAGTATTGCCGTATTTTTTGGACTAATGCCTTTTAGAAGACGAACAAAACAATTTTTCCATTATGACAATATATGAAATACGTAATATTTACTAATATTTTCGCAAGAAGATGATAAGTCATTTTACACTTAAACTAATTTTGCAGAAGACTGTACTCTTTAAAATACTGAAGCTTTCCAGAATCGTTGCCGAAGGTGTGACCTTGGGCTTCAATATTTGTTTTCAAATGCCGTTTATTGCAGTACAATGCACTCAGATTAGGTACAGAACAAGTTTTGCCAACTCTAAAACTGAAGCCCTACATCGTTATCTGATGTATATAGCGACAAAGATAAATTACTAACAAATTAAAAACTGTACCAATAGTGGATATACCTCAATATCTCCATTAAACACATTACTAAAATATGAATAAAAGACATTAATAATTCTTTCTACCTTAAAACGGTTATCACGAATTAAGTGATCCTTAGATCTAAATACGTACTTAAATAATACAACAATACAGCTTTCCATATAATAACAGGTTAGTCATAGCACTGTCATATCATGACGTTTTAATCCGGAGAATTATTTCAATATTCAAAACTTCGAGTTAAATAGTATTATTTATTAATACAATAACTATTCAATCGATTCCTTCCTAAGTCGACTTAGACAATTAGTAAATTAAAAGTATGTTAGCTTAATATATCAGGTGTTGAACACTTTTATGCCGTATTAAGCATAATTTTAATGTTATAAAATACGATACAATTCATTGTTGAGGGATGTAGGTTGTTTTCTCTAAATAGACGATAACACTAATACCGATTGGTATAAAGTTTTTGACATTAATGAAATTATATGTAAAGAATTCATACTGAATACTGAAAATATTTAGAGCAAATCTTAATCTGTTAAACATGTAATATATGAATATTCAGCATACGCCCATAATAATCTTTAATAATATGAAAATTACTAGGATAATATGTCTCTCAATAATAACTCTAAATCCGTCTAAGTGCAGGAGAGTCGCAACACACAATTTATAAACTAAAACCCAAAAGAACAAATACAGGGACATGACAAAAACACTGACATCGTAAGTCATAAAGGAACTAACAGTTGAAGTGGTTACACCCGAATGGTTGTGAGAGGCGATCTTAATCTTCGTTATCTAAATAAGTTATCAATGCTTTAAAATGATATGGGCATTTATATGTAGTCATATAATAATATGGTAATTCTTGTGAAAATAAAACAAACTAAAAATCATATTAATTAACAGTAGTATATATATAACGATGTAAAATATTGTACATCAGTATAACATGATGTACTATAAGAGTAATGTGATGTACCGCAATATGGCATTTGTAGTCTACAGCAATATAACTTAATGTATAATGTATAGCAATATAGCATTATGTAGT
The DNA here is from genome assembly GCA_917208275.1 of Patella pellucida. Classification (NCBI taxonomy): domain Eukaryota; kingdom Metazoa; phylum Mollusca; class Gastropoda; family Patellidae; genus Patella; species Patella pellucida. The sequence goes on along the minus strand of OU795036.1, from coordinate 59,439,762 downwards.
AGAGTGAATAGAAGTATAACATAATGTAATAGAGTGAATAGAAATATAACATAACGTACAAAATGAATAATAATATAACATAACGTAACAAAATGAATAGAAATATAACATTGTGTAATAAACCGAATATAAATATAACATAATGTAACATACCTTCTGCACACTATTACATTATGTTATATTGTTGTACATTATATTAACAGTTACATATTACTGAATCATATTTATTTTTTTAATTTATATTCCTATGTTCCTCGTCGGCTGGTTCCTCTTATCTTAAACTATCAAATACATATAGATGTTAAGACCGGTGACAAAAGGATAACATAATTTAACATAGTGTGCATCAATATAGCCTAATGTAGAATAATGTACAGCAATATAACATAATGTAATAACATAATGTAATACATGTACATGTAGTGTGCAGAAGGGGACACAGTTTACATCAATCCACCCTAATGAAATATAATATACCACAAGATAACACAATACGACAAGTTCAAGTATATATTACATATTTACATTCACAAATAAATAAATAAATCGCCTGCTAATTCTTATTTATTCCAAGCGTCTAGTTAGTTTAAAGTACTTGTGGACTTTGATACTTTCGTTGTGATCCCCATAAAGAAAAGCTTTTGAGTTGGAGGTAATTTAATGTTGTGATACGCAGAGTGGCATAGTTAGGGCAATGCTGAAAATAGTGATCGGTGTCTTCTTGGATATGACCACATCTGCATGTCGGATTATCAGAAATATGCATTAAAACTATGGAAATTTTGAACACTTTTACAGTTACGAAATCTGGAATGGATAATCTGAATTGACGTTCACCGTAGTAATAATATTCGGGTATTTTATGGTCATTCGTATATAATTTAATTTTGAAATTTTGTACAGTGGATGCGTTTTGAATATCATCACAAAGGCTGTTCCAAAGCCCGACAGTTGAATGTAAAAGTTTTTATAATAAATAGTGTTAGCAGCAATATGTTTCAATTCATTGTTATTATGGACAGGGTAAGGATGTCCTTTAGAAATTTTGGTGGTACTAGTAGGCTCAAAAAGGGGGAAAACATTTATTGATTATTTCATACATAAGAATGAGCTTGTGCTTTATACGTTTTGTTGATAGTGGGTTATATCAAGATCGATTGTACGTTATGGGAAGTGCCACAAACAAGATCTGCTATTGTTCCTAATGTATCTAAATGGAGACTTTCTAATTTTAAGGACTCGAATTTTTTTACAGTTGTCCCAAACGACGTCAGCATAGCCAAATAAGGGTAAGGTTAATGCATTGTAGATAATGTCAAGAGACTTACGAAAAATGCGATATTTTAAACGTGGTATATCGATTCCTGAATACTTATGTTATTAAAATTTAATTCAAAATAGGGTTGTAATTGTTTTCTATACAATATCATTGAAACTGTTTTCAGGGGGTTTAATCTTACTTTCCATTTAATGCACCAGTTACTAATCAGATTTAAATCTAAATTTAATACGTTTTCACATTCGCCTGTGTTTTCAATTCTTAGATACAACGACGTATCGTCTGCAAATAAACGTATATTAGAATTGATATTTTCAGTAACATCATTGATATAAATAAGAAAAGGGAGTGGACCAGAGACCGACCCCTGGGGAACACCTGCGGCTATATTATTTAAATTAGAAAATTCGCCTTTAAGAACTATCGATTGTTTTCTATTCGACAAATAATCTAATATAAGAGTTAACAGTTTACCTAATTTCAACAAATTAATATTATATGAATTAGAATTAGAAATCAAAGCTTCTGAAAATTCAGGCAGGATAAGATCTAGTTTATTTGGGAGACTTCGAACATTAAGATGGGCGATAGATTACTTTCGACATCCCAACAACTTGGCAATTTTGTATAATAAAACAGAGTTTTCAAACAGACACAATTCGACCTTACGGTGTAGCACATTATGAACAACACAGTTTTTGGGGTTAATTCTGAAACTGAATTGACTATTTTTCGCAAATAATACCATTTAATTATGTGTCCATAACAAAGTTATATTAACTGAATCATATTCATTTATATACCGTTCTTCGTGGGGTGGCTCCTCCCATTCTAAACTATCATAATATATAGATATTAAGACCGATAACAAAAAAGCGGAATGTGATTATTAATTATTGTAGCATAGGGTAGGTGCTTCTATAATTGACTTTAATTATATTATGTTTAAACTATAGATGTTATCTACCAATCATACGATTCTATCAATTCTCGTGTAACATCGCTCTTTTGTCCTTTCTTGCACCTAGTGATTTATTAATCATTTTATTTCCAGTTAATGCTTCTACTAATGTCTATCAGAGAACATTATCTAGAAATAATATCAAACATTTAATATTTAATAAGCACACACTTTAATTTCACGCGCTAATCTCGTGATTACTGACGTTTCCTCACATTACCCACAATACTACAGTGTTAACGTCTGCTCTGTATTTCCGCATGATAAAACAAATTTGATAAACTTCTGGAAATCGGTAGTTTATTAGATTTGACGGCCATTAGGTCTAATGTTGAATGGATCGAATCACGAGTCGGTCTGAGTTATGAGTGCTAATTACAGAGGTGTGATCTCGGCTTTATGAAAACCGCCACTCGACTAATTCACGTCTTGTATCGCAGTAATTATGTTTTGATGTCACTATTGAAATGGCGGAAAGAGTCATTGTTAAGAATTCGTCTGTTTGTCCGTACGGTTGCTAGTCTTTTGTCACAGACACATCAACACATGGACAAGAGGGGAAATCATTTCACGGTTGTTTGTACATGACTACATCAACAGCGACAAAATTGATCGATTATGGCGATAATTTATGACGTTGGTGAACAATGTCAGATTCCCGTTTTAAACCCTTTTCCCGAATAACTTAACCCTAGTTTAAAGATATACAAGGATGGGGTGCGCAAAAAAATTCAACATAGATGGCGCTGTTCTGTCAAAATTGTACATATTTCCATACATATGCATAAATAAATGGATGGAAGGGTAGATGATTGACTTTTAATTTTAAAATCCATGTACTATTATTTTTAACATACCTTTTCGGTATACTGGTGTAAATTGTCACACTTTTAATTTTAATACACTTTTTCAGTATATGTATGCAATTTTATCGTACTTTCATTAATAATATTTTAATTTAAATATCGTGGCTTGTACTTCCAATGGCTGTACTGTTTATAACCTTGTTTAGTATGATGTAATTTATTGTACTTTCATTATTAATACTATTTAAATAACATGGTTTGTACTTCCAATGACTGTACCGTTGATACACTTGTTTAGTATTCTGGTGTAATTTATGGTACTTTCATTGATTGTTCTATTAATTTTAATATACTTTCTCAGTATACTAGTGTAATTATAATACTTGCAATATGTAAATTCTAATGAAAAGTGATGGATGGATATATTAAAATAATTGTGTCAGTAGGTCGGATTTTCATACATACGGATCCGTTATTAATTTACTACGTGTTAACATACACGTATAGAACACCATCTCTGTCCCCTAATCAATATTAAAATTATTATAATTTATTTATTTTTTTTACAAAGAAGTCTCGCCTTTTCCATTTAGAAAATTAATAACTGATCACCTCCACTCACGAACTGTGAATGCCATTATAAACTTACACAATCACACATATACATGTCACGCAGTTGTGAAATAATATAATCAATTTAATTGATCCCAATAAATTATACATTAATATTCAATTTATATCCATATACAGGTGATACTATTTATTTTTAAAAACCATTGTAATCCTTTTTTTTCTTTAATAGTGACTTGGTTAAATTATTTTTGATTATAACATCTTAACTCATTATAAAGTAATTAGTTTAAACCTTATGAGGAATTAGCTGGTTTACGTTTTAATCTTCACAATAATGGGATTACAATCGAATAAGTAATCGTAAGGATTTTAAATACAAGCTATTGACCATATTGAGCACTGGTGGCATTTAAATGCAAATTCAATCAATACGACACTTTGTGAGTCCTTAAGGTGTCGCTGGGAATAGGAAAGAAAAACATTAATTATAGTTACGGACAACCTTATAACAGATCAAACTTGTGCTTAATATAATAATAGATATCATCTAACTCCAAGTCCCACCAATCCAACCCCTAAATTAAAGACAACCCTAAAACACACAAAAAACACACCTTCTAACTAAGACATTAGGGGTAAAGGGACATTTAAAACATGTAAATTACTGTCAATTGAGTAATTGAAAGTGAAATAAAATGGGGTTTAACATCCTACTTTCATGTACCAACCAGGCTAATGAAGCCTTACACAAGCCACACAGTGTGCTACGAGAGAAGCTTTGTTCAGGCAGGGCGTTTTCGCCTAATTTCCAACATCAGGGGTTAGTATACCTCCACCCAACTTTCTACACTGGACCTCGTCCCACCCGTAACGCCTTTCCTTTCCAGGCGACAAATTTCAATGATTTAACTTTATTTGTGACATTGAACAGTGCCCAGCTATTTGGGTGAACGTTAAAGGGCCAATCCCGATAATATTTTGGAGAATAAAACTGCTTGGTTTTGTGTTAAAATCCTTTAAAATCCCCTACCTTAAGGTCGAGCAACTAACTCAATATATGTGATACGTTTTCAAACAACTTAAACCCACCAGTCGTCATCTGGAAATGGGAACCGTTGTCCCAAGCTGTTTATGCGGTGATTTGATAAAACCAGACTTTTATTTTATAAAAATAATGTGTAGGTGAAATTAACCTTTTGTTATCAAGGACAGCACATGGGCCATTCGGTGTATAGACCTCTAAAGAAACGGGAATCGATTCTCGGGTACCCCAACGAAAGAATTGACCAGAAATCTTAAAAGGGTTACGTGTCCGGATAAGCTGTTTTAACGTTCACGTCCAAACGATTCATTTTTTTTAGCTGAAATTTTGAGCCAGAATAAATACACCATTCTTCTATATTTTGGCGTTTAAATTTCATACGTACTCGGACTTTTATTTTTGAGACTCTGTTCAATTCGGGACTGTCCCTTTAAATAAATCCCCAAAAGTAGAAATTCGACATAAAAACAGTCCGTAGAACAATTGCCTGGGAACAATTATCCTGATAGCAAACTCCATTACCCGGTGGGCGAAGAAAAGCAGAACGTTAAACCATTTGTCCTACTAATCTTCAAATTTGTTGTCTTAAAATGCAATTTATGAACTGGTTTACCGAGGAGATTTTGCCAAAAGGCCGACACATTTTTAATATATTTACATTATGGTATTTACTTGAAGTGTTTGGACGAAACAGACTTGACGGAAATACACATTTTGACATAAGATTCCCAAAACCCTCTGAAAACAGCTGATTGAAACAGGTTCGAAAAAATAAAAATATTTTAACAAATGTATGTTTCATCGAGTCGATAATGTGTCTTTTTAAGGCTTTACTTTTTTGACTTATTGCTTGTGGAATTTTTCGTGCTTAATTTTTATTCTGACATCGACATAATTGAATATAATCTGTAAAGAGCTGTTCCGTTTTGAAGAAGAAATTCTAATAAGAAATAAAATTATTGGATACCCAGGCCACGTTGTTTTGTCTCAAAAAGCATTATTATTGTAATAAAGAAATTAACGGAATTTACCGCATTCATCAGATATTTTGTTCAAAATAGTAATTATTGACGACATTTCTGTTATTTCGAAAACAAATCCCTGCTGTATATATTTCAATCCAATTTTTAACACAATGGATGTAGTTTCTATTTATCTTAATCTGAAAGCAGGCATTTGAATAAATAAGCTTAATACGTGTATATATCTACGTATGCAATAGCACTGATATACAAGAGACTTTGCCGATATGCATTGTTCCTAATGTCGAAAACGTGATTAATAATGTCCCAGTTTGTCGACAATAGACTTTGCATACTTATTTTGTTTCGCTACATATTGCATCACGGCATAAGTATTAACAATATCCTTCTTGTATTCGAATTAATAGAAACGTATGTGTTAGTTTGTAAGTACTTATTATGTACTAATATACATGATTTTATAACAATTGTTTACAAATATAAATGAAGATAACCCACACAAAAAGTCACTGTTATTTCATCAGTTGTTGTCTTATCGAAAATAAGTGAAAGTTTGTGTTTTAGTATGTAGACTATTCTGTGTGCATGACACCCATCACTACCCAAAAATAAACTTCAAAACAATAATGTAATAATAAAATGTTCACTCTTCTGTGTGCATGAAACCCATCACTATGCAAAGCTAAACTACAAGAAAATAATGTCATAATAGTATGTTCACTTTTCTGTGTGCATGAAACCCATCACTATCCAAAGCTAAACTACTAGAAAATAATGTAATAATAGTATGTTCACTTTTCTGTGTGCATGAAACCCATCACTATTCAAAGCTAAACTACTAGAAAATAATGTAATAATAGTATGTTCACTTTTCTGTGTGCATGAAACCCATCACTACTTATATACAAAACAATAATGTAATAATATAATGTTCACTTTTGTGTGTGCATGGAACCCATCACTAATTATAGCTAAACTATACAAAACAATAAAATTTTAATATTTTCTTCAAATTACCATTGGTCGCTTTGTAAATTGTTGTTTATTTAGCATCTTATGTATTAAATAATTCCAAGAAATAATTACATCGTGTTTACGAAAAACAGGAAGTGTTGCTTCTCGTTGGTAGATTATAATTAACCATCTTCCAAAATGTCATAAAATCTGCGAAAGTTGTCAACAGAACAATATTATTGGCGAACAATATAAAGAAATTCAAAAATTCATATATATTAAAAATGCTGATGTTAGAATGTGGCTAATATTCGAGAACGTTTCGTCAATCAGAACCGGACGTCCGAAATAAATCCGCTCTAGAAAATGCATCCAGTGATACAACAGAAGAAACAGTTATTCACATGACAGGGTTTGTAATTTTGATATTTACGAGAGCCAATATTTAATTAGTATTTAATATATCGTAACATAAAACCAATGCTATTTCATTTTTGGGTTAATTTACACAATTTTGTTTATTATATTTTCTAGATTTGAATATAAGACATTATATAACTGCTATTAAATATTATTGAAATGCTAGAAGCCTTTACAGTTGTTTATATAATATATTGTATAGAAGTACAACCAATATTTGTCAGCTATGTGAATTCCACAATCGAGGGATGGTGTCAATTGTCCTTGCGTACCCTTTTTCAATTTAGTAATACAAATAGTGAGATAAATTGTGAAGCATCGTCGAAGATCATTTAAATATGATTTCAGCATAGACCACGGGAAATAGGCATGGTTATAAATATAATTAAATATCAAACCTAAATAAAAATAATATGTAGAATGAAAAAGTACAAAGCGTTAATAAGAATAATCTTTTCTATTTCAACGATTTTATAACGTGGGAAGTCTATTTGCGAAGGATTAATGGCATTAAGATATATACATAATTAAATTTCCTCAGCAATAAGTTATATTACAAAATCATCTCAGCTACCCGCAATCGCATGAAAGACATCAGTAAAGCATTGTAAACCCCAAAACAAAACCTTTTTTCAAATGCCTTTGTATTAACTGATCGTGATATAAATATAAAGTGACATCGAATGTTCTGAAATGAGTTTACTGTTATTACACAATATATTATATTACAACATTTCCTACCTTTGATATCTTAAGTGTTGATATTATGATGTAACGAACTGAAGTCAGGTAGTAGTAATATTATAAATGCACAGCTTCCTATTTTTCAAGTAATAATGTTATCCCGGATATACGGTGTCTGACTGGACGGCAATAGTTCAATGGTGAGTTGTGTTATGGTTCAAACATCAGAAGTTAAAAGAGTAATATCACTTCTCTAAACGACGATATCAAACATTGATTAACATAATATCCATGGCGTGTTTAACCTCAGCCATTATTAACACCTTAACACTGTCATTCAATCGTTTACACTGGTCCTTCGAGACTACGGATCAATCTGTACCATAAACAGCATCCAGTACCTTTGATTCTACAGGTCTTATCGATCAAGGCTATAGGGGGTTCTGCCCCCCGCGTGCGATTCGACACGCATCAAGAACGAATCAATGTACGGGGATTGTATTCCCAGAGCGAACCATAGCCATTTAAGATAGGAGGTGTATTTAGTATTGTAAATTTTAACTTACTATTGGAATTGTTGGAAAAAAAATTATTTTGCCCGACCTATTCCAAAATCAAAATCATGACTTTGGGATTATAACGAATATTGTATTGTACTAGATATTATTTTACTCCATGTCTAGCTTCAATCGGTGTATTGCACCCAAGACCACTTTACCATGCACTATAAAGGAAATCAGCATACAGTAATTATGTTTTACATGTAATTATAATAATATGAATAAGTTGTTTTATAGATCCGTGCTTTCCTTGCAGATCTAATTATGTATTCATAACTTGGAATAAATGTGCTTATCATCCTTTCTTAAGCATTCAATTTTTCTTAGACAACAATCGAATTCCAAATGGCCATGGTGCCCTTTTTATGTTCACAAAGACGTGTAAAAAGATTTAGGTTTGTCGTCCTACACCAAAGAATAGGAATACTTCGTTGCCAGGCCCTCTATTTCTGCAGAGCAAACCATGTTGGTAATCATGGAACACTTTTTTTTCAATTTATACCAGCATCGAAATACAAGAGATAGTAAAGGATGCTGAACATGGCTTATATAATTATATTTCTAGAATATGACTTATACATGTACTATGCAATATTATGTATAAAAGACAAAGCTAAGGGAGCTATACCAAGAATTTGCATTGGTCCATTTCAATCAATATTAATTTTATATTACATGTATTATATAACCTTGGACAAACGGCATTCTAGAATCCGATTTGTAAGACCCAATGAACATTTTAAAATCAGTACACGGCGTCGTGTATTATGTGCACTCGATCGCCATTTGTAACAAAGAAAGAAAGCATGTATTAAAAGACAATGTGGAAATAATTAAAAAGGATGATTCTCAAACCACACAATATTAATTAAAAATACCGGTGTATAATGAACTTAGTAAGCACAAATGACCCCTGTTCAACTTGGGCTGTTCACGCATTTCATCGAAAGCGATTTATTAGAAATATAAGTTGATATATTATATTTTAATAATCATATGTGCTCTTAGAAACATTTTCGGTTGAATTAAGGTTCCAACGAATAGATCTATGCACCCTTTGATACAAGTGCATTTAGTTATGTTTAGACCCACGTCGGGGATGTGTGTCCGGCTATAGCTATTACTGGACGTTTGAATTAGAAATGCAATCTATACTAGTTGGTTCTATTATTTTAAAACGTCCTTGGTTAAATTAGTTCGATATAGGGTGGGGAATGGGGACCACAATCCCTCGCCTCCTCTCCGTCGGTTACAGATGCAATGGTGCCTTTTGAAATACAGTATATTCTTGGCTATGCGATGCGTAAATTCTGGGGAATGTAAATAACAATAACATCAATTCGAGTACTACTGGGATGATGATAAGAAGGTGCTGACGGATCCGTACTACCACCCTCGCTCCGATCAAGACGAGGTTGATTAGCAAGGGTTAATTCTCACAAAATTATTTGCAGTTGACCTATGTGCACGATGTATGTTTTGTATTTTTTGGACTGCTTCCTATATTTATGTGTGTAATGTATGTGGGTGGTGTTCGATATGTCCGTGATGTATGGTGGCCATTCTACATTCTCGACTTGTCAGGTTGTGAAGGCGACAAGTCGCGGCACGGCAAGTCGCGGCACGGCAAGTCGAAATAATTGTATTTCGGCGACTTGGCGACTTGTCGCTTTGTCGGGTTGTGACAAACTAACCCGGCAATCCATAATTTATATTGTGTATATTATGCCTTATTGTATTCCAGCCTCATCCCTGTGCCAACGCGTTTTGTGTTCTACTGCAACTTCAGAAAAAATTCACTAAATTTAGATCATGATTTCAAAAAAGAGCAGACAAGATACCTACAGGTACTGTGTATTAATTTGTGCTGGGAAATCAACTAAATTCAAGCAAAAAAATATATTTTAGCATTAGATATAGTTTGATCTTATACAGACAGCTTACGGTCAACCGAGAATTATTTTTTTCGCTTTTCAGTCAAAACTTTAAAAAACCTGATGCGATAACGACCTACTTAAGTTTCCTTGTGATTTAAGTCCATAAAAAAATACAAGTTATTTGATAAGACAGTGTTTTAATTTCATTTGCCCATTTTAATCTGTCTTGAAGTAACTTAATGACTGTTTGAATGCGTGGTTATTTAGACAACTTACACCGACCCTTTACCCTTGGGTAACTGATTCGGTGCTTAAATTCGAATTTAATTGTCTAGTTTTCCAGTTTTATCAAATTTGAAAGAAAAATATCTTGAATATAGAAATTAAACCTCTGTGAAAAACGTCCCTGTTGTAAATAATTATAACGTTAATTTGATTTCATTCCATCGGATGTATTATCATCCCTATAATTGGTGTAAAATGATTATTTAATCGACCAAAAACAGACTATTTAATATTACTATTGAATTAGCAGCATACGAATTATATTTGTATTTGCAATGGGAGCCGGAACATGTTTGAGAGAAGACAAGAGAGAGAGAGCGTGGGAGAGTGAGAGAAAGAGGGGGAGAAAGACAGCGAGAGAGATTAGCCTCAACGTAACACAAATGAGGCTATTTCATAGCAAACATGATAGTATATTCTACATCTTTAGAATGTAGAGGATGCCGGGGAAGCTGGAGTGAATCCACCATACTCCACATAGGTTTAGAAGATACCGACATACCCACCCAGCTTCCAAGAATGAATCAAAAGGTTAGACCCAGATTTCAGAAGCTGGAGACAATTCTGCGGAGCACAAATTTTGGGGCATTGGTTTAAATGCAATGTAAAACACGAATTCGTTATATATGTGAATACTACACAGTAGCGAAATGTTCGATTTTTTGATCAGAAGGACCACTCACCCCAAACCCTAAACTGTGATAGTCTTTGGCATGACCTCGGCCATAGCTCTATAACTAAATGTATCCCATCTACCCAAAACTCTGCTGCATGACCCATACCCCGCACGCATAAGAATGCGCACACCACCTCAATATTATTCTTCTCGACCTCCACTGTTTACCTGTGCACAAGCGCAATGATTTTAAAAAATGACTCAATCATTGGATGATTCAGGGATCACGTGGCTAAGTGGGTAAGGCCGATAAAGTTCATCTCAATTTTTCGTCGTGGTTTAACTTGTCAGTGATGCAGAACGGAGGGCCCGACAAGGACAACTGCCTAATCGTTCGGAAGAGACGAAAAACCGAAGTCCCATGTACACATTGGCGTGCACGTAAAAGATTCCCTTGCATTTCTTCCTCATAGCACACTGCATGGCGTATGTCCGTCTCCAATAAGCCCAAGTTAGGTGCAGAAGAGTAGGACGTTAACCCCGATTTCATTTCATTTCATTGGAAGATTCACTTACATCATTACTTTTAGTTTTTGGCTTCCTATTAAATGCCTTTATGCTACACATTGACATTGTTTGTTTCTTATGATATAATGCGTATGATAAGAAATGTATAATATTACTATTTTTTCTTCATCAGTACGATATCAAAAAGATTTTGTAATGATATTATAGATATTGATATAAGAAAAAATAACCATAACACGATTTCGAAATTATCTGTTTTTAATATAACGCACATTTTTTTAAATAACGACCTAGGGGTAAACTACTGATAAATACATTAAACTGTGGGTGGATATGTCCAATGTTTTGATATCAAATAAGTTCAAAAAGGTGTCATACAAATAGGTCACGGGAAGACATTGCGTTTAGAGGTACGGTTAAGTCTAGTTAATCGAGTCTAAAATCAAAGCGACATCTTTGTGCTCCTTGAAGCCTCTCCCCGTGACAGTTTCATGTTAATAAAGTGATAATTTATATCGTAAGGCGATTGTTGGAGGAAAAATAAAGCAAATTGCTACTTGGGACTCTACTTGTAGAATTTGTACGTGTAATCGGTACTTGAGTCTATCGAGCGAGTTGGTCTTGTGCTTTCTTGGGTTGAGCTAAAGTGATTAGGATCGTCTCAGCCACGTCGTTCTAACCATCTTGACGACATTTTGATAGCCAATACTCTATTAATCCCCATTGTTAGTAATAACTACAAGAGGATAGACGTCTCAGCTAAATTATAAATTATGCACAAGTAATGTTTATCCCAGGTAATTGATGACAAACTTTGTAAGACGGATTTTCTTGAAGTAATCGTCTTTACGGTCGACCTGGGGCCGGTAAACGACTTAATATCTCTCTTCTGTCTCCAACTCAAAGTTAATTTCCCTCAATCTGCTCTCTAATAAGAGCAACATTTACTTGTTAATACACGGCTAAAGTAGTTTGGCGCTATGTCTCCTTCAGTCGGATACAACACCTCATACCCGTACGATTTTTCTTTACCTAAAATCTGGGGCCTCATTTCGATGTCGATATATATTTCATTCTAATAGATCTGAAAATGAACTATTGTATTATATATTCTTTCATATCCCAACTCCAAGTTAAAATCTTTGATCTATATTCCAAACAGTGTGCGTTTTGAACCCCACTATCGCGCGTACCAAAAAGTGCCACTGTCCGTGGTTCTCTAGATTAGTCTTATAACTAATGTTCACATTACATGTTGTAATACAGTTGGTTGTACGCCAAGTGAACATCGGAAGTGGGTTTAATATTTAGTGGGTGATAATGTTGGTTTTATGTCAAGTAGATTACGCAAGTAGTGGCCGGCATTGACCTACAATAAAATGGAGGTGGTTACTCAAACCATAATGAATACAAGTTTTATCTATGAACTGGGATTACCACATAAATACTTTAAAGGAGCTAAGTCTCTAACTCAACATTGATGTTGTTATCTTACCGGAAGAAGGTGGGCTTCTGATATCAAATATTTAAGACAAAATAAACATTTTAGTGCGTTTCAGCGTCATTTGAAACAAGTGACCAGAAAGAACGAGGCTAGACATATTCCACCACTAATGTCAAACGGCGACGCCATAACTTACATGGAGTGCATGCGCAATAGACTGGAATAACCAGACGGCCAGAAATTTGTTCATTGAGGTGTGGAAATAAGAGAAAATCAATCATCTTAAAAATAAAATTAACGTGTATTAATTTGTTTTTGGTTCCCAATAACTAAATTAAATACATAGTCTTTAAAAAGATGAAAAGATTATTAATCCGATTTGCAATAAATAAATAATGCCACCTGGTTTATGTTTTTTACGCTTAAATCAAAATAATCTTTTGACTTTATGGTATCTTGTTATACTGCAATGATAAATGTGGAGATAGACACCTCCTGTTTCGCATTTAGAGGGGTGTTTTTTGTCCAATAGACATGCCCCGGGATCATTAGGACCCAATCTAACGCGCCTTGGGTCCTAATGTTCTCAGGACATGTATATTGGAGGTGTTTATCTCCTAAATGTAATTCCTTCCCACACATTACGTTATTCGTGGATTAAAAATACTTTAATATTCCGTGCTATTTCTAGTGTTAAATCATGTTCTTATACATGTAGATTTTAATTAGTCCAGGATATTAAAAATGAAATGATAACAAATCTCTATGAGATTCAACTTGAACTTGACATTTTATTATACAGATTTAATTTATACAGATATACAATACAGGAAGAAACAAATTATATTTAAAGGAACACTTCCGTTGAAAACAAGTACTTAGCACTGATTTAAAATAAATAAAGATCGCACACGTCATCATTTTCTAAGAAGATAAAAACGACAACTATTTATGATATTATATAAATCGTATTTTTATTTTTTATTTTTATTACAACAACATGGTCGAGATGTAGTTTTAAACTTTGTTTTGTGGTGTATTTAAATGTTATATTTGGAAGCAGTTTTAATACGTGACATAATTAAAACAAAGGCCGTTATTCTGTCTGCATGTGTTCCCTTTTCCGACAAATACAAGATGGCGCAGACTGCACAGGGAGTTATAAACATACTTAATAAAGTACGTACTTTGATACGAATTTAATTATAGTTAATAAACTGAATATATATTAGTTGGGAGTTATTCAGATAAAGATTATGATTAGCCTGTTAGTTTGCTCATGGTTCGATTAGTTTGTAAATATTAGTCATATTAGAGCAGCATCCTTGGCGTAATTATCTCAAAGGACAACATGGATGAGATTATCTGCCCTTGGGAATGTCTAATTTCATGATTACCAATCTTGGTTCAATTTACGGAACGAATTAAACATCAAATATCAACAATGTATTTATCGAGGCAAGTAATGTGAGACGTGTATTAATTATTTCTTTTATAAAGGCAGACATCAATGTTGATAATCAGTAAACATCATTTAAAATGCATTAATGTCTATAACAGATTCCCATATTAAATAGTCTGTCATTTTCGACGGTATTTGTCTAAACCCTAATTATATAAATCTCATTTTTATATTTATCTTGGAATTAGTCGCATGTTGGAAGCCAAATGCTTTATCTTTTTAATCACGGAAAATCTGATGTTTTTCAACTAATAGTGTTGTTAACAATGATGGTTGTAATTAACATTATTAATTATATTTTATAACTCTTTCATGCCGTTAGCTTATGTATATAAGAGGATTGAGGACACCAGCTGCCCAGTTTAAAAGCCTGGATCTTATGCATATGAAACAGTCCTAATTTATATTTTTAGGTTGCTAGCTTACCAATAATTATTACCCTCTATGGTCGTGATGTAGCTCTTCAAAGCACACTGATCAAAACGGAATAGGATTAAATGATAAAAAAACAGAGAAGTCAGGTAGAATATGCTTCCAAGAATTGGGTCTAGTTAGTGTATACGAGTATTCTCTCCTGGATTCAGTCAGATAAATTATACATAATAAATATTTCAAATTTATCTGAGAATACTGAGAGCCAGTAACAATGGTCCACGAACACGAACACATATTATGCCTTTAAACATCCTTTACAAATAGCACGATTTATTATCTAAAACATCATTTTTCGATTAAACCTAAACTAACTGAGAAAAATAGTATGATGAATCTTCTAGTCTATAAATGATCTGAACAAATAGTTAGTTTGAGATCTCTCGTCTAACCTCAAAGATTGTCTTAAAAATAGAATGATTTCTCTTACCTATAGTTTGTCTTTTCCCTATAATATAATGGACAGACGGGGGGGGGGGGGTCGATTTTATGGGCTACGTATATTTTTTACCTCCTATGCTTTAAAGATACGGAGAACATACACCACAATGAAGATACCCATGTTTTGGACGAAATAATTTGTTGAACACAGCTCGATGAAAGGTATGAATGTAAGTAAGTGTAATCAATTATATATATTACACACCAATAGCTGTAAGCATATAATGGCTTTACATATAAACATGTCAAAATAATATCATGTGTTTGATTTCTTAAATCTAATAACGTGTTTCATTTAAAGGACAGAAATGCAAATACATGTACCCAAAAAATCCAATCGCTCCATATACTGCTAGTACGAAGTAGAGCGTGTAGTATGCGCACTGAAAAATAGAGCCTGGTAACAAGGGTTTGACAAAAACACTTTGATTGGATTTTCGAAAGATAACAGCCTAAACTCGTCTATGTTCCTCTGTAACCAGTTCTGAAACCTCCATGTGGGCTTAGTCACTAGTTCGATCTGTCATAGTAAGCCCAGCATTATCTAATCCAGGGGCCTGTTTCACGAAATTTTTAACTTAAGATAAAATCCAAATTTTAGTACATACTCAAATCTGATTGGCTAAGCGCTAAAATCAATCTAATACTATCCAATCGAATTACTAAAATCGGATTTTATCTTAGTTAAAATTTCGTGAAACAGGCCCCAGAACTATATCCATGCGTTGTACAAATAAAGCAAGCAGATTTAATACCAGACCGACATATTATATTGAACTCAATCCTATATTAAGATAATTGAGTCTATTCTTCCCTCGTATATTACATCTTCACCGACTGCTCCGCTAAAACCCTTTAATGTCAAAGCATATTACATCAAATCGAGGCCTAAATCAAGACACGCAGTAAATTGAATTAAGCCAATCAAGTATGGCAAAGTGGCGCAGTGTTTCTGCACTTTATCAAAATTATTAAATTATTTGCTAGATCTACGATTAATAATTTATCTGTCATTTTTGCTTCATATCTATAATGCGGCGTGCATCATCGGTAATTTGATTTAGGCATTTATCGTTTTATTGAATTACCGTCTGCTTCCACTTGGCGGGAAGAGAGAACGACTGTGGCGCAAAGATCAGCCATATCCGCCTGTGGCAGGAAATAATCGTGGGCTCTGTCATCTTTATAAAATGTACATGTTTACATTGTCGAGTATTTCTCTGATTTAAACGCACGAAAAAACCTATAGGAATACACCGTTTATTTTAGTGTCTTTAAATGTTTGCATATTGAATAATGGGCTTAAAAAAGTGAGTTTGGAAAAATGATGATTATTGTAGTTTAGTCCCTTGTACAAATCATTAATTCCCACACGAGTGAGTAAATTAAAATTACATGACAGTTTCGTAAGAAATAACACCGTGTGTTCTAGACAAAATAATTTCGATTGTTACGACTCGAGGACAGGCTTTAGACCACCCCTTTTTTTTAATGTGCTTATATTATTCATCATAAGGGCATGTAATGATAAATCGGACTGCATTACAATAATGTCGAATTAATTCACTTAAGAGATAACTCAATTATTGGAGGGTTAGGGATCGAAAAAAGAAGAAATATTGCCGCCATCTTTATTTTATACTATATTAAGTTCATTGATCGATTACGTAATGGTTCTAAACTGCGATAGCTTTCCACTGTGGACAAGCTAGACGATCGCCATTATGAGACAGGCATATCCAGTCGGTTATTGATAGACAGCTATACAGATTTAATTAATAAAAGGGAATGTTTACTTGCAATACCCGTACAATTTGTGCCACCGCCACAGAAGATACATTAATAAATAACAAATATTTTTTTTGTTTGACATTTACTGTTAGAGCAAAACGAAAATTACTCAGATTTGCAACAATTTCGCAACAATCAGGTCCTTATTTTGACTGATGGAAAACGGACACATAAAATGGTTTACGTCTACTTACGCAAAGATTAAAAAAGGAAATATAATTTCTGACAGATAATACGAACGCCCCGAATTGACAGTTCAGATTTAAGAAGAAAATATAATTTGTAAAGATACCGTGGGAGATATCACTTGTCTAATATATTTCTTAATAATCACCACCTTCAAACAGGAAACTGTCATATTACGTCACATGTCACATATATACGTCATAATTTCCCTGTTAATAATTGGCAACTTGATTATACACGTGTTCATTACAGAATCAACTTCAATCTCAGTCCTGCAACAATGCCGTTTCTTTAAATGGTTTTAAAAACATTTAAACTGTTAGGGATGCAAAAAACAGACCTTTTTTACTGATTTACGCATATTATAAACGTCAGTTTTAAGAACGCAATTGTTTGTATTATGTCATTTCTTCAAAATATGTTCTACAGTTTAAACAACTTTATTCATTTTTAGTTTTACTATCTTGCCAATTCATTTTTCATATTTTTAATATATTAAAATCTTGACATTTCTTGGAAGTTGTTGGGTGTTTTTCGGGTATGCATGCTTGTTTAATGGTGTTAGGATCAAATATTTGTAAGAGAGAAACTTTGTGTGTGTGTTAAGTATTTAGCTATGTCATACGTTATCAAGGAAACAATGAGATGCTGGTAGCATTAACACTTGTTATATAGCAAACATCAGCGACCATTGTGGCCATTTAAAAATGCCTTGACGTGATTTGATAATATATTTGGAGTAAAAACATAATCAAACGAATTATTCTATCGAAAATTTGTTCCAGGTCCCTCTCAAAACATTGCAATCGCGATTAAATATCCCAAGATATAAAAAATATATTTTTAGAAGCCATGTTTGTCATGTAAATTGATTTAGGAAGGGTCCATTTTTAGAATGCATTTGTCGTTCTCTACTGTCTATTTGCCAAGCATATTGAAAATAAGTAATTTTTTGTATTATCGGCTGCCAACTTCTTTTTCCGCTGCTTAATTGCAGAGTCCTTTGTATGCACCCCCCCCCCCTAATGTTCTTAAAACTGCCTAAACATCGATCAAGAAATAACAAGAGCCCTTTGAGTCAAGCTGGCAGACAAGAAGGATGCCATGTCAGTAAGTAATACCCTGACATTTTGTCCAGTACTTGCCGTGTGGGTGTTTCTTCCTAACATAAGGATTTATAACAATTGTGAACAATGTAAATATTTTCTTACGGGAGTCTTCGGACTCAATAATTATATTTAGTGTCTTTATTTACATGTATAGTAAATATATTTTGAATAAATCGCGAAATAATTTTTCTTTTTACAGCTATGTGCACACATCCTTCCGGATTCATCACCTTCTTAGTATAAGTGGGTATCCAATAGTTATATATAGAGAGAGGGAAATGGGGTTTAACTAGGTCATTTCGGAGCTTGCGCGTAAGGGTCTTTAGCAGTGGGAGGAAACCGGCCTTTGGCTTGTTTTCGAATCCTTAACTTTTGTCAGTGTATGTACAATATGTATCTTATTTGAATAAAATATCGTTTAAACCAATAGTTATAATCAGTTGGTGATATGAAATGGGGTTTAAACATACTATGAGGAAAGTTTTGCACAGACAGCGACATCACGACCCACTCTTATTTCGAATTCCAACTAATAGTTTACGAGCCCTTCAATGTTTTCTTCCTGAGCGGATAAACATTTGGCGAAGATGTCATTTATGTAAAAAACATACATTTTTTTTTCAAATGTTCACACAGCAATATAACTAAACTCATTTCCTCTCTTGTCACGTTCTATATCTTAAAAAATACAACCCACTTCTTTTAGCAGGATGTCAACTAATTGAGTCCTCACAAATTTCAATTATCTTCTAATTAGGCTACTATAAACAAAGTCTAAATTCTACAAAACCCATCAGTGTCTTGGTAGGACGCTGATCGATCGAGGGTCTAACAGAATATTTTCTATCAGCTTTATTCGATTAGAGATGATAAAAATTCGATTAACGCACCGCATGGGGCTGGCAAGAATCAACGCATTCGTAACTCTTCGAGATAAAATAAATGCTTTTACATTGCGCGGTGAATTTTTTTGCACTGTCTCCGAAAAGGTTATTTTGTTTTTCATTTGCAGTACCCGAACATCTTAATTAACAGCACCCAAATCCAACTGTTGCTGCGGTAGAGAATGATCAAGGTCAAGACCGCCATTTACAGGGAGTAAAAATGGAAAGATGTATCATTTTTAAAAGACATTGTAAACATATCCTACCCCCTGCATAGCGTTATAAACGCCACTGGGTTGGTCTTGAATTTCCGAATCGGCAACAACTACTGGGTAGATGGTGAACTAGGGACAAATGTTACGTGCAGTCACCAGTCTTACTATAAAACTTATCAACAATAAGGTAAAAAGTTACCACTGCTTGTCGTGTATTTTGTACACGAGGAGCAGTGCATTTACTGATTACCCCATTTTGCTTGAATACACTATTTTGCCTATAACGTTTTTAAGACTTCGAATTCTGTCTTATGGTTTCTATTTTTCGTTTTTGGTATTTATTTTATGTAAAAAAAAAAGAATTATTTCGAAAAAGGTAGATAATATAATTCAGGATGTATCATTGTATGGTTGTTTTACAGCGATATTTTAATTTAATATTCTGTGTTAAATTGTATTGTGTCATCTAATGAAAACAGGTGTAATAGCGTTATATTACTATGAACAGTCATATAAATTGTAAACGGGTATGCGTATTTGGTGTTTAATTTAACGATGTTATCTAATGAACAGTTTACACCATTGTTTGTCACCAGTTAAATTAGATTGTTTGCTAACAGATTGTAACAGTCGTCATATTGAATAGTTCTTACAGAAGTGGGTGTGGAATATAATTTCAAATTCACTAGCAGGCTTTAACACCCTTTTTTATTATCTACAATTACATCAAACTAACAAATTGGCCAGGGGACAACTATACACTATTATCCCAATTAAATATGTAAGTATTGATAGTTATTGTGCGCAAACATTGACCGGTTTTATGATAAGAATTGAAGGGTGTCGTGCATACGTAGTGATAAGTGTCGTGCATATGTAGTGGCGGCTGTGTGCATAAGCAGTAACACGTGGCGGGCATAAGCAGTGGCAGATGTCGTGAATATATAGTGGCGGATGCGGTGCATAAGTTGTGGCGTGTAGCAGTGGTTGGTTTGTTGTGTATGTATAGTGTTGGATGTCGTGCACATTTGGTGGCGGTTACGGTGCATACGTAATCTTTAAGATGGGTTTTACATTGGGTTCCCCAATCCCATTCAGACATCCCGAATAAAATATTGTTTATAAAAAAAAAAATCTTTAAGAGGCATTTGGTAACTGGGTAGAGCAATAAAACTAACACTAACACATACTTATGGAAAACAGCTACTTATTTTTTTGAGCGACGTTTCGAAGAGTATTCTCTCAACGTTATCAAGCTATTCCATAAGTATGTGTTAGTTTTTGGTACATATGTTGTCATTGGTATGGTACATATTTTGTGACGGTTGCCGTGTATAAATGAGTGGGGTGTCGTACATTGCATGCTTACGAGATCCTTTCTCTACCAAATTTAGCTCAGTACAAAGGTGCAATTCTCGTAATTTTTCAGTGTAGTTTTTTATTTTCAGTCATGCTGGCAAGGAACGGCGTTTAGTCGTTCGAGTGGGGAAAAAACCTAAGGCCCGCTGTAGAAATTGACGGTAGAACCGCTTCCCGGGTAATATCATCCTCACGGTACACTGCCTGATGTATGTCCGTTTTCATTTTATTAGTCAGGTTTGTGCAGAAAAATAAATGTCCAAGGCCATTTCATTCCATTTCTATACCAAATTTACTGACACCTTTATTAACAATAGTAGCAGGTGAACCAGGGTTGTATGTTGTGTTCTTCATAGATTTGACTTTAAAATATATACTATTATATTTCTCCTCGTATATTGCAGCTTACAATTTTGTTTCCTTGAGGCAGATGCCCAAACTAATCGCCCCACTTCCAAGAATCGTGAATAACCATGCAAAATTATACCTTGGTGCTTGTTTATTTATTTGAAATATAAAATATAGAACCCAAATTATTTCGAATTCGGTTAGTGTACGTATGTCTAATCTTGTGGAACTTCATTAAAAGCTTAGACAATCTATTTCGTACCGAATATACATGTTTTTGGGTGGAATATACATGTATGTCATTATCTGAACGCTTTACAGACTAAAATAAAACCAAGTACGAACAATCCAAACCATTAGACTAAATTCAATGTCCTTAAAAAACAGTATAGGCAAAATAGTGTAATCAGGTAAAATCTAATCAGCATATAGATTGTTCACCGTATATATGCTGTTTATCAGTGATATTGTTTTTTTTCTATACCTTTCAACAGTTTGATTAACAAAACTATTTAACCCCTGATTAAATATATCCTTGATTAATGACAGAACACTCATATGTGTTATCTATAAACTGTTCAAAGAAAAAACATATAAATAAATAACCTGATTTTCATTTTTATATATCGCACAAAATCAACGTATGGCTTTTTTCAGCCGGAATTAATAGTTATCTTTAAATCCTGACATTTAAAATATTTAATAGAATCCCATTCATTCCCTATCAGGTAACTTTATGTATGAATTTAAACTGACTGATCGCGGAAAAATGATGTTAGTCAAATGATGTACCTTTTCAAAGTTATCTAAAACGTTTTGTCGGCTTTAAATTCCCCGTGTGCTTTGGGCGATATAAAATAGACATTGATAAGAATCGCAATTTCTCGAGGATTAATTATTCTCGAGTGCTTTTAGCTGAGAGAAAAAAAGATTATTTAAAGGGGATTTGCCTCCACCCCGTCGGTTCCTTTTTTAATTGGTGATAATCAGGATGTGCAGCTGATCAGCACAACATATCTATCAAACAATACCGTCTGACAAAGATTGCACACATATGCTAAAAAATGATTGGTTCACGAAATTTAGTCCCAGAAGGCATTTAGTGTTCAAATCGATCAAAATTGTTTTCATATCATTTTTAGCCTCTAAACCAGTCTGTTTTTTCAATAAACCTTGGTTGAAGGACAATCACAGACAGGATAACGTAAACTGTGTAAAATCGCACAATTTAGACGGTCCCCTTTAAGTTAGCTTTATCACAGTATGACCAATTTTAGTATAGTTACACGCGACTAATCAGATTTTATGAATTATAGATTTCCAACCAATCTCAGAATGAAAAAAGAATTAATTTTTTCACCTTTTATCTCATAATGGTTGATAATTGCTCATATTTTATGAAAAATGCTTGAACAATATTAATAACTTCAAAAAGAATGTTAGCACCCGATGTCTAGCATGGAAGTGCTCGCCATTGTTGTGAGGAATTCCCACGAGAGTTATCGAGTGTTGTCAGCCTCCTGAGAGGTAACACGGATATAATATAGAAATCATTAAATACAGACCGTAATATGATTAGTCGTGAAAAATTGATAAACAATCTCTAATTGTGCTTTGAAACTGAAGGGCCATTTACACTCTCCGTGATTCAGGTCATTATCATTACAAATCATTTTGAGGGACTGGTGAACCGTAACACAGATTAGACGCGATCATTATAGTTCTTGATTCTGTAGTGTATTAAAAGGTTTATCGAGTGGGGTATCTCACTCGCCTTATATCACTTTATATTTCAAGCGTTAATGAAGCTTTCAATTATATTTTACTTAATTATATGAAGTTTGTATATGTTACCTTGCTTCAAATTAGACTTAGCAACTGTTTGTTGATTTATAATTCAGGTCACAGCTTATTAGGAATTACTGCCTAGTTTACTGTCAACTGTTATCGAAGTTTCATTCTAAACTAAAGGGTCTAGGGACACATATATTTAGGATGCGCATTCGAGTCTCACATGGTAGTGACACTAATGTACCTAATCATAGCAATTATAGAACGTCAGTTTACGGTTAATACGCATGAATATTTCGTAGCATCACATGATAGAAAAATGGCGACCCTGTGTTAAATTTTACTCCTCGAATGATTTTAGTAGCTTTAAGTACCGATGTGTCTGCTCCTATAAAACCCAACTTACAATAGAATTCGATGATGCCTCCTGATTTGAAATGCGTTATCCTCTAAGACTAACCAACCGAGATTATACTAACATGTCAGACACAGGTACCCGAACATGTTTGCCAAATTCTTGTTGGGGGTTTCTTTGCACACACGATTTCGATTATTGAAATATATGATAAATGATAATATTATTGGTGTGTTTTAAAATGTGCTTAAAATGTTAAACTTGAAGTGAATTACCCTACAGTGAGCGTGTCATTAGAACGTACCATTTCTTTCCAAAGATTTCAATTCGTAAAATAGGGCATCTGACGTGAATAAATTATTCGTGTTATTTGAGAATCAGCGATAAACATAAAACAGAATTCTGGCATAAACAAAAATAGCCCTGTTATCTCATGATACTGAAATACTTCAAAGCCACACAAAAAAGAGTGAAATATAATGCAGAAACCTTTGCCCAAACCCACGTGACAAAAGCATGCGCCACCTACCTTCCCGCGTGTTTTCTTTCTTCGAATACACACCAAGGGCAAAAATATCAAATATGGCGTCCTCTTCCAGCTATAATATAGTCTGGCGAGAGAGTGCAGTAGTGGTTATGAAATGCGAGAAAGACTCTTGGCTGTGGAGAACCGCCATTACACAAGTGAATATCAAAGTTCATCGAATTCAATTAGTGATTGTTTGATTTCATGTAGTTGTCTGCAATTAGATTAAACTAGCGGGCCGCAAGTCGAGTAAATTGGGTTAGGAGATTCGGGTCGTTTATCGGAATTGGCGAGGGACGTCTCTTCCTGGACGCAGCTAGTTGCTCAAGTCCCGTGACGCGAGCCACAATAAACATTCTAACGTTACAGACAAGCCGGATAATACGCTTTGCTATCTTTATACAAATTATACAGCTCTTAATACGATTTGCATTCTTTGCAATTAATAAATTAGACTTTAATTTGACGTGTATGGCACCTCCCAAGAGACTGAAAATACAGACCTATGGTGACACCTTGTGGCTTATCGCCCAGTAACATGAATTATTATCTCATTAGATTTAACTTAACTTCTATTAGATTAACTTCCATCTTATAAACAAAACAGGCATGACTAATCGGGCATCAAATTTCCGCCATCAGTAAATTAAGACCAATGTAGACACGTATTACCAGTAATTGAATAAAAACTAGTCAGCCTAATTGAATGAAAATAGACGTATCGATATCACTAACTAATGAAACTTATTTCATTAATATTGTGTGTTTTATATAATATGTGTGTACACGCTTCTGTATTATACAATCGATTCTAACTTTTCAAACCAAATATGGTATAAGATGGTGTTGGATGAAAAAGAGAGAGAAATGGTGCTCAACCTCCACTCGATACAAACTAGGTCATTTCGAGACTTAACATATGGTTCAATTTTATTTCAATAATTTGCTTGCGCGTAGGGGTCTTTAGTAATCGGGAACTGGAGAAAAAAACACGAGGTTGGACAGGCGATTCTACTCTAACCACGTAAAACCGGGGAATCAAAACCACACTAGCGCTCGAAAGTCGGCAAGTTGAAGGATGTCACTGGCGAACATATTGTTTAGTAAATTCAGTCCATCCACGAGAAGTAAAGCTATGAGATTGAAAAGGCGCCCACATCCGTTCACAGCAAAATTTTAGCCCACGAAATAAATCGAGGGGAGACCGGTTAGCAAGCGCTTGAAACTCGACAACTTAGACCACTTGCATACGCCCCCGACCATGGGGGTATAATTTCTAGCCGTAGTCCTGGTGACGCTACTGGGCTCTCAGACTATAACTTTTCTCCCCATTGAGTTCAATGTTATATGTGGCACCATGAGCCTTTCTGTCTGACGTGGAGAGCGGAAGATGGAAACCAGTCGCCACATCCTACGTACAACCTATGCATCTTTTCTTTCTACATATTTTAGTACCCCTGTGATCGTCTAGAATTTGTCTCTAGCTGTCTTTGATTCTACTTCACGTTGTGTGTTTACTTCTTCCTGTTTTCTTTAGACGTTGGTCTTCGCAGTAGTTATAACAATGCAACAGCTCGTTTTTAAATTTCATATTGCATAGCCGGATACATATACGCATACGGACTACAGTACTAACGCAAGTCATCCTCAGCCCTAGCGAGCTAGACCCGATTTGGGTGAGTCTGCTTAATATAAATTCTCGCCAATTTGACAGTTTTGTAGTCGTGGGCATTAATCTTTCAATTATCTAATTTGTCAAATATGCAGTGGTGGCGCCAGCCGCCGGTGGTTGGAGGGGCAAGGCTGGGGCAAAGTCCAAGGTTAAGGGGGCAAAGGCACGAGCTTCAACCAGAAATTTTTGAAAAACAGGCTGCCGTTAATGCAGCCTGGCAGTATTTCAGGCACTGATCGTTGAGATAAAGTGTCAAACGAACGGACTTGCGAAGCTCGACGAAATCCACTCACGAGTGCCAAAGTAGGAAGTCCTTTTGGGGGATATTGGGACCTCCCAAATTTTTCGAAAAATAGACTGTCGGAAATGGTGTCTGGGAGTATTCAGGCACCGATTGTAGAGATATATAGAGCTTTTTCGAAAAATAGACTGTCGGAAATGGTGTCTGGGAGTATTCAGGCACCGATTGTAGAGATATATAGAGCTGATCAGATACCGTCTGATCACTAGTCTATCCGACCCCAGAGAGGAAAGTGTCAAATGAACGGACCTGCGAACCTCAACAATCCCCCGAAAATTGAAAGTAGACTGCCCGAAATGCAGTATCTACCAGTATTTCAGGCACTTACCAGATACCGCCTGTCGCCAAATCACTAGTTTATCCGACCATAGCGGAAAGTGGCAAACCGACGGAGTGAGTGAATCAAATTGAATGAATATTTTCGCCACAATATTTTATTAAATAAACTGCCGGAAATGCAGTCTTGCAGTATTTCAGATACTGGTCGTCGAGATAAATAGAGCTGACCAGATACTGTTCGTCGCCAAATCACCAGCATAGGCTATCCAAAAAAAAAGGGAGGTGTCAAACGAACAGATTGAGTGTATCAAGTGAATGCATATTCACGCCGCGTTGAACCTATACCACAAAAACATTGAGGATCGTAAAAAAGCATTAAATCTCACATCCCTACTCAGTCAGAGAGTGATTTCTTACAAGCCCATGCTTCTGTAAAGCGACTATAAATTATTTTTTAAATATTATCTTAAATTATGGGGGGGGGGGGGCAAACAGAGGGCAAATATGATGTAAATAATTAAAGAGATTGGTCAAATAAGCCAAATAATGCAATCGTAATTTTCCGTCACATGTTTTTCGACACAATATATCCTTGAACTCAGACCCTCTTTCCTGTTATTCTCACAGTATTACATAAACAATTATTTTGCGTTTTAAATAAACTCATGCCATTATAGCTAAGATACTGACAATAGAGAATAATTTGTAAATATAAAACTATTGTTTAAACCATCTTATTTTGTCTATTCCTTGACTATAAATTTAAAAACAATGTCGCAACGAAGATATTGCAACTTAAATCCATGACCTTTTTAATATTCCGTTTATATCTCCATCTTTATAACCACCCAAAAATAAAAAACATCTGATACATATATTGAAACGTGTTCAACATTTCGATGTTTTGATAGGCCTTGTTAAAGACATATATAGATAGTGACGTGTAAGTATGAATCCTGATCGAGGTCGTCTTTCAGCGTGTTTTGTTTATGTAAATGATCGTGGTATCCGATTTTCTAGAGATCAGGAAGAGTAATGACTATTCTTAGACCTAGTGTCTAAATATTCGTCATCAGAACCATCTTGTCGAATGTGGTCGTATTATCTGACAATACTTCACGTATTAATAACTGTACTTGTTAACCTAGACTATATAATAATAGCTAGACGTTATTAACATGACATCGATAGAAGATCAGAGATAGCATAGTTAATTATGTTATATATAGAGAGATATAAAAGGTGGCGGATTAATATCCATTAACGTAATCAAGATAGATATAATTACAATAAATTTAATTACATTTCTGACACATGCTCGATAAGGATGTTCTCCCATTTACTTTGTGTCGAGTATCTCGCCACTGATGTAGTATATTATACTAGTTGTCAATGTGCCATACCCACCAACCGACGTCCTGTAAGACTGACTGAGGGAAATTAAACTGGACAGCAAACAGACTCTTCTGGCTAGTGTACAGCACTGAAAACTCAAACTGCACCGGTAATAAATAATTAAAATCTTTCATCATATTTGTATTTTAATGACAAGCACTGATGACACACACACAATATGATGTTATTCGTACAGGATGTAACCTACCCGAGGTTAATATACGATAGAGAATACGCTGGCGAAACCCAGGTGTTCTCTATCATATCAATCCGAGGGAGAGAAGGCATATATCAGACATATATAACGTCATAGTTTTTATCATCCTTAAATCAAATGGGCTCTTCCATTTAAAGTCACCAATGATCGATAGTTCCCGCCAAATAACGAAAATTACCGAAATAAACACCTGTTTACACGCAACTGCTGTCACCATTTTAGAGTTAATATAGGACCAATTGAATAGAAAACATAAACAAAATAGATAGTATTACTTTATCAGAGATTAATCAACCCTGTTTAGCCAACAGATTGGCCGTGGAGTAGATGTGAATTCAAATTCCGACGAGGATCTACTAGTTGCTAGTCAAAAAGATGAAGAAAAATTGGAACAAAAGACAATCTTTTCCGATAATCCTGACAATGAACCATTAAAGTTTTTGAAATGTTCAGAGAAGGATTTGACCGACTGTGTTAAGTGGACGGTACCCAAAAACACTTTACAAAGGAACTCTTGGGCTATAAATACTTTCAGGTCGTGGATTGTAAGGAGAAATAATCGAAATATGGACGATAAAAATTTTCTATAAGATATGTTAGCCATGAACGTCTATTTCGGTGCTGAAAATATTTTAATTGTCAGAATAATAAAAATGTATTTGTTTGTATAATTTCGATCATCTACGTCCTACGCCATTAGCGGTTGATATGAACCAAAAGTATCAACCTGCGATGTCATGACAAATATTTAGTAATACACCCTTGTGTTTCAGAATTTCCCTGCTTTTCCAAAGGGCCGGGGATAACACACATTTAACAGGGAGACCACCTTAATATTTCTAACCTGAGAGGAGATTAATTCCCAATGAACTCAATTATGACTAACAAATTTGATTTAATAACCAAAACGGATTCATTTACGTTATTTAGCTGGAGGCGAGTGTTTATTAAGATAACATCTAGATATTTATTATTCTGCGCTCATACAATCAGGAATATTAGGGGTTAAAATGTAATTATACTGACAACAAAAATTCAGGTTAAATGATATTATTTTATATCCTGTTTCTAACCGGATCGATTTGCTAAATATACAATGCAATTAGCGAAACATTGCATTTAATATCCCCGGGAGGTTGAACTGTATATTCTCGATGGTTGATATCAATCCATATATCTTTTTGATGTGTCAATTAGGCATTGGGTTTAGGGTTTCAAACCAGTCGTATACATAGGTTTTGGGATATCAATTTTGGATCAGTTTAGGGTCAGGATTTACAATGTATATCATGAACAAGTAAATCAACGTAAAGTTATGAATTCACCACACTACTTGTATAAATGAAATGAAATGGGGGGTTTAACGTCCTACTTTCAGAATGTCTGAATGGGATTAGGGAACATGTTTAGCCCACATAATGTAGATGAACCTACTTTATAACTTACAGCCAAATCTATATATTGGGGGACGCTTACTCATCTTAATACAAAAATACAATTTTTAATGTTAGCACTGTTTCAGAAAAGGTAGGCCAATACACATTATTCATTTAAATCACTGTGATGGTGACTCTAGTGCTGTCCGAGTAACGTCCCCCCATGAGGTACGCCCGTTTCCACATGTCATGCCGTTGAGGTCAATAAACCTCATTTAATTTCTATTACGTGCTAGTTATGCTTACACCAATTTCCTTTTTGAGGAGTTCCCATAGCTAACAACTTAACAATACGTAAAACGCCTTGAAAATATTGTCTGACACGGCACATGGTATTAATACTTGACTGTGTGTTATAAGTAAATTTAAGTTAATTAAGGATTTATTTATCGGTCGGTTGTTTATAAAGGAGTAATTGATATTAAACAAGAAGACGCTGGTCTCTATCTGCGTCTAATAATGAATGAACACGAGAAGCCTGCTTAGACAATAACATGATAGAGGGTCTAATCGTTTACCGCAGAGCTTTTATTCACTCCCGTAGTTCTTTCCAAATTAGACGGGCTAATTTAATAAAATCATGCCGGGTTTTCTAATGATAAAATTAGCCGTCAGAGTATAAACAGAACTTTACATCCTAATAAAATTAACAAACTGGATCCAGGCGAGAAATCACCCGAAGATCTCGAGAACATGGCATAAAACAAACCGTCATCTTGTACCGGCGGCTATCTTAAGAATCACGTGTTTTTATCCCGGCTTTTTGTTCTACAGAATCTAAATTAATATTTAAAACCTTGCAAGTCAATGTCTGATAGTAACGAAATGATTCCAACTGATGCCCTGGTGACAAAAACACGGGGGGGGGGGGGGGAGAGTTTAGAACGATTTTTGAAGAGTGAAGGATAGTATAGGAATCGTTATAGTACTACCGAAGTAAATGCTATTTTACGTATGCTACATACACTGAAAATCGGAGTAAACGGGGAGAGACACACACAAAGAGAGAGGGAGGGGGGGTAATGCCAACTCCACACAGACAAGATCATTTCGGGGCTAACATATGGTTCAACTTTTTTCCGATAATTCGTTTGCGCGTATGTTATTTTTTAGCAGTGGGAGGAACAGGAGGACCCGGAGAAAACCCCCGAGGCGCACGAGCTAAACATTCTGCCAACTAAACCCAAATAGTTTAAGAGGGTAGGAATCATGAATGTTATTGATTCGCATTGTATGAACACAATAATTGTGTTACTTTTAATAATTAATATAAATAATACGAATGTGAAAGGTCTGTGCACCCCGATGAATAGGCGTTAGTCTGTATATTCCCCCAACAATGTATCCCGTATATTAGGGCTACTTGCAGACAACCAATGACCCACATGCGTTGCTAAATATATTTCTGAATGCATGCTTTGTAGACGGATAATTTCACAATATATCGCCGTAAATCTACAGACAGGAGTTATGCAGGAGTTATGCAAGATTCCTCCCGAGCAGTAGACTCCAAAACAATTTGGCTTTTTTTCTGCAAAACAGCTTTAAAAGAAACCAATATTCTACGTTATGACACAGACTGTAACCGCAAACTTTAATCTTGATGTAAGAAACTGGACTGACCCCATTAACCTCCAGAATGACCGTCCACAGATAACGTAATTTAAAGCTTTTAATTGATGAGAACAGAAATTGTTGTCGGGTTCACAGATACAAGACCGGTTGCAGAGAGGTAAATGCAGGTAGATTTCAATCTGAAATGAATATAGACATACATATTATAAGTAAACATTATTTACGGAAGTTAACGGAACGTGAAATTGACAACATGATATTAGCAGTGCCTTTATCGACAAATATCACATAAGTTAGAATAGGAAGTATTTTCTCGATAAACACACGCGAACCAGTCTTTTCACGATTGCTTTTCTAGAATAGTCTCTATCACTATTCTACGAATATTAGTCGGGATGCGTTGTCAACATTCGAGAATAATAGGTCATTGGTGAGATTATCGGGTTGTTTACATCATCATTAACATCATATTCGTGAAGCAATAGCCCGAGAAATCCCTCTCTGGCCATTGCTGAATTGGCTTTTGATACTTGCACTTTTGAGGAAGTGTGTCTATATTCTTCTCGTCCAATCACATCTACGACTTACGTTCAGTAACTTGACAGCCCTTCGTTTAATCTTAAGTACTCCCTAAAACTTCGGACAAAGATTTAAGGTATTAAAAACGGTGAATGTCTGTTCTTTTCCATACAGTAGTGTTTACTTTACGTTAATGCCGATAGCCTTGTTTGTCACGCAATTAGTTTTACTGCAATATCCTGATATGTGCTGGTTAATATAGCATAACAACCGTGCAGCCATGACATAACGTAATGTCAACACAGTTTGCCTAATAAGACGCCCTGTTTAAAAGTTAATGCCTTTGTAACGCAGTCAGCGATTGGTTCTTTATTGGACCACTGACCAGTCATAATTAGACACAACAATAACCACTCAGTCCAGCAGTGAGTAGTGGGATTAGCCCTAATCAAACGGAACACTGCGAGGAGTGTGCATTGACAAAGTCATCCCAAACTTAGACTGCATGTCTACAGCTAGCTCATTTTAATTCCTACATCGACGATGTTGTCATATTGACTGGAATTAAATATGTTTATTTGGCCGTTGTGTATATGAAACTGAAAGATGTCAAACCAATTAGAGCCGAATCACAAATTAGTCCTCTATTTATTCAATATGGCGGCGCCCATGAAAGATAAATTCATCGAGGTGGTTTTGTTTGCGAAGATACATTTAGGAGTATCTATATAACCTTGTTTTGAAACTCTAAAGACAGCTTACAATGGTAAAGACTGTATAGCAATATTACCCGCTAGCACATATTATATATATATCGCTTTTACCGAAGTGACAAAAGTTGATATTTTGGCAATTTGACGTATGTCTTTATTTTTACTCGGTTGTGTATACAAAGCAGTAGTCCAGTTGATAAGTCCAACCTAAAATTGTTGTTCTTATAGTTTAACATCCGCTTCCACCAAGGTGATATCGCAGACAAGTTGTCTTATTTTCATTTTGATGATCTTAGAGCACGCGCAGGGGTCTTTGCTGTGGGAGGTAACCGGAGTAGCCGGAGGAAACCCACGAGGTTGAGAAGGCGCGCTTTTCTCCATGCCGCATACCCTCACACCAAGGATCGAAACCACAGCCGTAATCCAGAGGTGACCGGTCAGCTAGAGATCGAAGCCCGGCACTCTAGACCACTAGGCTATTCCAACCCAAAATGATGACGTGAGCGTTTTAAATGGACGGCATTTGGGGCAGTGATCATATTATCGAAGTATGACGTGGATGGATTGCTGCGTGGAGTATGTAACAAAGTCTAAGGGAAGTAACTAGTCCCAAAACAAGATGTTTATGGCCATTAAATTACTTTAAGAAATCCTTATTAGTCGTCACGATTCATGTTTGTTTATATTATCCCTCAAGGATGTTTTGTAAATTACACTTCCATTTTACAAAGACATTAAATTGACAACTACCAGACTGTTTCAAATTCAGCTGATGCTGGACAATTAGACAATCTGTATCAACTTATAATGAATATAAATCATGGATATCTATTGCACTTTTGCATAGGATTTATACCCCAATAATAGTAACAACCTTTGGTGTAAATGTGGTATAACACTGGTAGTGGTGTAGCTTATCCTCACAATTACACCTATGCAGGTGTTCAGTAGAGATTAATATCGGTTACATTTGTTGTTATGTGTAACTCTTATAGTTAGTTACCCTTGTAAAATGAAACATTTTAAAAACGCTAGCTTCCGTTACCCTCTGTAACCCTACATCTTGACTCGGATGTATGACCATACATTTGCGATGCGGCTAGTCGACTACCAATTTACTTTAACAGGAAAACGTGCCGCTTTTACAAAAAAAATCCCAAAATGGCAGCCATGTTTTAGTTTGTTGATATAAAATTTCCATGCAGGCAGCCATTTTTTATCCGGGTCCTTTTAAATAGTTCCAAAGTGGCGGAATTCATCATACATCCGAGTCTAGATGTAGGGTGCCGGAATCTGTCGAGATCTACCGATTGGGGGGGGGGGGGGGAAGATGATTCCCAGTATTCAGTAACCTGCACACGATCACACGTTGAAACGATGTAGAGGTGACATAATCAGGCCCGAGGCTAGTGGGGGGCTGGGGTGGGGTAAGAATCCCCCCCCCCCCCCGTGGCCGTTCCAGTCGGAATTTTTCTGCCTGCATCGGAAAAAAATCGCTGGTTAGCTATGCTCGCATTTTCGGCGAGAGAGAGTTTTAGTATCACATATTCTCTCAAATCCGGCCGAGAGATAGTTAATGTCGGCTGAAAACTCTTAAATTTCCGACACATTCGCCACCTATATGTCATAGAGGCCTAAATTCACTCCCACAGCTTCTAATTTTCGTGCTCTCCCCTCCTCCTGCTTACGGCGGTCGGCGATGACCTTCGTTCATTGATTTTTTTGTTGTCGGAAATTTATCTTCCTCGCCCCCCTATGTCGGCTAAATTTTGGTTTCTGGCTTGGGGCCTGGACATAATGCGTTCATCATATACCATGTTGTCTCCGATCCATTAAACATTTTACCGGCTTCTTATACATTAAAGGGCGTATGGCTTTATTCTTTGGAATCTTAAAAGAGACGAAAATGGGTCTAAAAACAAATATTAATGCAATGTATACAAACTGATTTATATTCAATTTTTTAAAACGCTTATCGTAAGTTCTAATCAATTAATCTAGGTGAAATACGCAAACTATCCAAATTAAAGGGTAGTTGTTTACTCCTGCTTGGTCCATCCTACACGTTTTTAGTATTATTTTGACGTGTTAACCAGCCATTACTTATAACTTTCGCATTGTGTTGTATGACATGTTCCCTTTGTTTATTACAAATAGCAATCGAACCTATAGAAAACAAGACTTGTGTATTGATTATACAAAGGATCTCATATTTGTACGTGTTCTTAATTCCTGTTTTTATTTTCGGATATTGTGGAGAAAACAATGAGTTAAGAGGTTTAACTCTTTTGAGGGTTTTTCGTGGAAGGCTTTAGTGATAAAAAACAGTGATTTAGATATGTTACAAATTATTAAAACATCCATGGTCATGATTATGACGTATTAGATTTAAAACGATAATCTGCGTTTTTAATTTAATAATTCGTTGTTAAAAGTATTTAAAAAAGGGAATTTGTATGCTTTAATTATTTAAGTTGTTGCAGTTGGTAAAACTGGAGGGAAAACTGCATTTAATCCTGGCTTAAAATACAAGCCAGATCAAAACATTTATTTCAACTGTGACGGTTTAGATGTTTTGATTTGTTTTAAATGAATGAAATGGGGTTTAACGTCCTTCTCTTCTGCACCTATTTCTTTTAAAGAGAGAGAGAGGAATAGTGTTTAATGTCCACTCGACACAAACTAGGCCATTTCGTGACTAACATATGGTTTAATTTTATTTCAATAATTCGCTTTCGCGTAGGGGTCTTTAGCAGTGGCAGGATACCAGAGGACCCGTAGAAAACCAACGAGGCTAGTCAAGCGACCCTACTCCTTGCCACTCACAACCGGGGATTCGAAACCACGTCAGTTGATCCAATGACAGACTTTATGATACAGCGAGCGCACTCTTACCATTCAGCCATCCAACCCCTCAATTTTTAATTCGTAAAATGTTGTAAAAGATCATATGTTGAATTTAATAAAACTGATTCTTAATGATCACGTGTATAATCACGTTGCCAATTACAATGTCCAAATAATGTCGTGTAAACGACATGTGACGTAATATGACAGTTTCCTGTTTGAAGGTGGTGATTATTAAGAAATACATTAGACAAGTGATATCTCCCACGGTATCTTTACAAATTATATTTTCTTCTTTGACCTTAACTGTCACGTCATATTTTCAAAACATATTATTATTCTGAATTGAAATGAAATGGGGTTTAATGTCCTACTTTATTTTATTCATTTTTCATAAGGTTTTTTTGTACAGGTGTTTTGTCGTATGGTTAAAATCCTATCGAAGAAATGGTATTTCCAAACGACTCACTGCCCTTCTGAAGGAAATGTTTTATCATAAAATACATCCTTTCTAAATGTGTTTTATAGGAATATACAAAAGCATTATTCCCATTAACGAACATGCGGTTGCCACACAAGCAAGATACGCCATATTTTGAAATAGGTTGGAGAACAGGTTTAATTATATTGTCCCAATGCATTACGTCGAATTTCACAAGGCTTTTGGAAAAGGGGAGTAACCCCCAAACCGAAAGACCACGAAACATCGATATGGTTTGTCATCTCATGACCCCTATGCTTTTTAAAGTGCATATCAAGCTCGATCTAAATTCGTCACATAATGTATACCTTCTATCGCTTTCGGCATGTTGAACGGTATTTCGAATTTATTAAAAATTAAATTGTGGCCTATAAAAGGTCAACAATCTATGTACGCTCGTTTACCGACCGATAATTTTAAATCTTAAAATGGTTGTTTCGTTGGGGGGGAGGGGTATAATCATCAGGGGTGGATGGCTGAATTGTGGTATTTAACTGTGCAATGGATTTTATTTAACCGGAGTTGATTGCAAACACACAGGTAAGTTTATTAATAACCAAAATTAAATAGTTTGTTCATAATCGAAGGAATCATTTTATTATTTATCATAGTTGAGGCAGTAGGCTACGTGCGAGCGAATTTTTGAATTACAATTAAACCATATGTTAGCCCCGAAGTGACCTAGTTGTGTCGAGTGAACGTTTAACCCCACATCCCTGCTTTCTCTTAATAAACATCAGAAAAAAAATATGGCGTGAATCCAGCCAGACATTAATATATAAGCAACGTGTTTTTTGTGCTTTTTGAAATAAAGAATGAAAACTTTACTAAAATTCCCAAATGCTATCCAATCCCGTCAGCATCTTTTTTACTATAATTAATGTAGATCATTTAAAAAGTTACAATTGAGCACCTTTTAATGTTTCGTTTCGTTTATTTCTCACTTGTCAATTTCATATTCGATTTCCTGGCCTCGGTTTCACACATAGTCTAATGTAATGTAGCCACCATGAAAATAAAACGGCGCTAAAATATAGACTGGCTTGTCAGTGGCTGTGGCTGTACATTGTATTCGGTGAAAATAATAACAACTCCTTAGAATTATTAGATTACTTAAAGCTAAATGTGTTAGAAGCATATATCACCAAACATAGAAATCTAAATGAATAATTTATCAGAATATAAGAGACTCTCAAATGCGTTAATTGCATCTGATTTGAACCGTTGTGACGTCGCCTAGTAGCACGCGGTGGTGGTGTAATGGCCACGAGCCATAACCTGATTGGTGGGTGACGAGCTAAAACTATTTGACACGTGCCTCTTAGCGCCACGACGCCTAATCTCACAAGATTTCACTTCTAATGACTTTACGGTTTATCTTTCCACTTAAGTCTTCGGGTGAATACGACTATAGCAGGGATGTGGAGTTAAGTTAATTCACGTTATATTAGATTCATTAAATTTTCATCGGGGAAGCTTTCAATATGGATACAGACTGACATGTTATCCAAGGGGAATTTAATTCTTGTACGACCAATTTTCTTCACTTAAAAACCGAAGACATTTCTACTTCATCAAGAAAATTGAGTTGTATTAAGAAAACAGGAGCCAAACTTAGTTTTTACTGTTAATGCTTTTCCCAAGAGTAGGGACTGTCTTTCTATATTGAGATAACGAATGCTGATTTTCCATTTGCTACTAAACATTATTATTACACGGAAATGTTTTTCTCAAATACATATTGGGTTTGTTCAAAAATATAAATCTTATTGTTCTTACTATAATAGTTCAAAATAGGTTATAAACAATAAATGATTATATTGAGAATTTCTTTCAAATAACTTTGATTTTTAGCGAATTTATGGGAGTTTGGTTATTATTGTAGCTTTAGCAATTAACATTCAAGACTAGGTCTCAATTATCCATGTTATCGTTACATTTTTAAATGTCGTGATAGTTTTAATCTATTAAATTTCGGATGGTGTAGAGATTTGATTATAGACTGTTCAAGTATTTGACAAAATGTCTAATAGTAAGTGCAGGAGGACCGCACTACACGCAAAACAAAAAATACACAAGATAAGCCTGCGGACAAGACAGAAAATAGACATTGCAAAAAATAAACAATTATCAAATCAAGTGAATGGATACGGGGGCCAGCCGTAAGCGTCCACTGCGCTGTACAGTCCCGGGTTTGTTGTGGTACAGGCTTCACTAAAATGATTCACAAAAAAGACGTAACAAAAATAATGCGACCAATCTTGACAGTTGTCGCCTCTTCAATGGCGATAGTCTGCCAGTTGACGTGGGATGCTAGAACGTCAAAAAAAAATAACAACAAGGGCGATAATCCGGACAGAATTTATGTAACAATTGACGCCAGAGAGAGAGAGAAATGGGGTTAAATAAACTAAAGATGTTCCATATGTCGACTTAGCTCTTACATGCAAGGACCTTCGAAATTAGACAGGCGACCTCACTCTTTGTCACGCACGTACTTTGGTTCGACAACACGGGTCTCAATTAATTCAATGACACATATTATCTTCTAAAGCGCACGACCCCCCCCCCCCCCCACACACACACACACACTCGAAATTTAACTGGCACTGGAAAACCCGGCAACAACAGAGTCGGATTAAGGTTGAAGGAGAGCCCTGGCTGTATATTGACACAGGGGCCCTTTCATCAAAACGGTTACCGGCAATCTGGCGTCTTTTAATTTCATTGATTTATTTTTGTGTGAAAATGTATTAATTATTATTATCTCCAGCTTTATCCATTCAAATTCAATTACTACAGTCACATAATAAATTATTCGCCATTATATAATGGTATTAAGAATCATTTAAGAAACCACCATACATGTCGATTTTTAAGCAACCGGGCTAACTTGTCCACTGTACCATCAGTTAAGATCTCGGTACATGTTTTAGTTACCCCTTCCTCCTCATTAGCTTTATGTAGGTACGAATTACATTTTACATACATATTGTGGGGCTAGGTATGTGATGACTTGGACATTCTAGAGTGCCTGTTATGACTGGAACTCCAATCCCATTAAATTGTTTTACTGATAATAGGTGGGCATGTCACGGGATGCTTAATGTTGACAGATTTCGACTAAAGCATTGGGGTAATGTGATGTCAAATCCTATCAATACTAAGCATTCCGTGATAAGGATATGAAACAATGAGGCATTGAGAGGTCGAAGCCTATCGATATTAAGCATCCCGTGATACAGATATGAAGCCTATTGATACGTCTTTCTATGAAGCTTTGCACCAAATGTAAAACAAATCCTTTATGTTTGTGTGTGAAATAGCTTATTTAACGTCCGCTTCCACCGAAGTTATATCGCAGACAATTACATATATACATAGTGAAATATTTTACAATGTGATTAGTGGGAAATAAGGATAATTATGTTTTTAGATAAATATGTACAGACAATAGGTAACATGACGAGACGTGATATAACAGGTGCAGATAAATGACATGCAAGTAGGGACAATCACAGACATTGACAAACGAGTTATGACAAAACAGACATGAACATGGACGAACATTTAGACATAATAATGGTAAAAATATTTTTTTTTAAAAAAGTACATCTGCATTTATGACAGTTTGATATATTTTACATTCTATCTTTATTAAGAGTTTTAACTTTTATAATGTAAAATATATCAAAATATATTACAATAATGCATATTATATGATTTACAATCAATATTTATTTAGTCGAAAAGAGATAATAAAAAATATTTTGTTGAGTTTCACGGCGTGTTGCGTTTACTCTATGTGGACGTATTTACTTTACGCTAACATCCTGATTCATTAGTTTAAACTTTTATTAATGAGTGTTGAAGGACAGGTTACGTTCCACCCTTCTGAGTGTATTTTAATTCAATAATTTTATCATAATCAGTGGTGCTTCCCTCTTGGGGACGTTTTTGCGTTCCGCCCTTCTTAGTGTATTTCAATCCATTAATTAGTGGTGTAGGACGGGTGACGATCCCCTCTAGGGGACGTTTTTGCGTTCCGCCCTACTGAGTGTATTTTAATTCATTAATTTTATCATAATTTATTAGTGATGTAGGACGGGTGGCGCTTCCCTCTAGGGTCGTTTTTGCGTTGCGCCCTACTTAGTGTATTTTGATTCATTAATCAGGGGTGTAGGACGGGTGACGCTTCCCTCTAAAGGGGGGGGGGGGGGGGGCGTTTCGCCCTACTTAGTGTATCCTTTAAAAACTGTAACCTCTATAATTTACCGACAAACGGGTGGTAACTCTCAAGTAAAGTTTAAAACTGAACATAGGTATGGCCACCGATCACGAATTATTCCCCCATTGACTTTAAATTATAGTTTAGGAGAACACCTTCTGCCACAGATGGGGCAAATTGCGGCAAACTTTTGCCCAAAAGCATGTATAAGGTGCACCATGAAAAGCTTGAGATACATAAGCTGGAAGTAGACACAATTAAACATGCAATTTTCGGTCCTACATTCCAAGTCTCCAACGTAATCAACCTCGCAACTCTTGTATCCTTCCGACTCAAAATCATAAATATTCCCCATAACCTGGCAGAAAATGTATTTTCAAACCTTTTTCTTCGATTCTACACCAAAAAGGCAACCAAAATCACCATGCAAAAGGGGGGAAACGATAGCCATTGACAGCAGATTATCTTAAAGGGCCAATCCCGATAACTTTTTGGGGAATAAAACTGCTTAATTTTGTGTTAAAATCATTTAAAACCCATTATCTAAGGCCGATCAACTAACCCGGTTTTTGTGATATGCTTGTAAATAACTTTAACCTGACAGTCTGCATCCTTTGTATCATACAGTATCTGGATAAAACCAGACTTTTTTCTATAAAAATAATATGTAGGTAAAATTTACCTTTTGTTATCAAGTACAGTACATGGGTAATTCACTGTATAGACCTCTCAAGAAACGTAAATCGATTGTAAGGTCACCAAATGAAAAAAAATGACCATCAATATTAAAAGGGTTACGTGTCCGGATAAGCAATTTTGGCGTTCACGTCCAAATGACTCAATATTTTGAGTTGAAATTTTGAGACAAGGTATATACACCATTCCCCTATATTTTGGCGTTTTATTTTCATACATTCTCAGACTTTTATTTTTGAGCCTCTGTATAATACGGGACTGTCCCTTTAAAGGAAAACTGGAGATGTTGAACAAATTTGAGGTGCATCAAGAACCCTTCAAGAGATATGACTTATATAGCGCTATATCTTAAGGGGTGGGGTAAATTGAGAGTTCATAGCACGCTGAATACAGATAGCAAATTTGAAAAATAATCCATTCAACCTGTAGTACTTATTACTTTCACAAGGCATTCTAAGAAGGGTGCTCCGCACTAAATATCGATAGGGTTCATCCTCTCATCAATACAAGGATTCACACCAGACAGTTGCGAAACTGCCAGCAAGATCATATCAGTTGGTAAGAGTACGGCCATGGTAAAAACAGTCTATTTACTCTGGGTATTGTATTTGTGCTAGATTGATCACTTTATTTTATTTGGCTAGATAGTTCGCTGTCATCTTCTTTGTGAGTCGTTGTTCAAACACCACATAAAAAATTTACACAATCTCAATTGTTTTTTTTGGATGGGGGGTGGGCTAAGTTGGTACGGGCGCTGTATGACCCCTGCATTGGCCGAGAAAGTTCATCCAGATTTTCCGGTGTGGTTTACCCTTGTCAGTGATGCAGGACGGGGGGCCTGGTAATGACAACTGACTAGTCGTTCAGATGTGACGAAAAACCGAGGCCCCGTGTACACATTGGCGTACACGTAAATGATCCCTTGCCGCTGCCCGGGCAAAATTTCACCCATAGCACACTGTAGTATATGTCCGCCTTCATTAGCCTAGTTTAATAGCAGAACAGTAGGACGCTAAACCCCATTACATTTCATTTCATTTCTAAATTGGTTTAAAATCCGTTTGACAATACTATCAATTTTTAAATAACTAAATCTTCAGATACATTTTAATCCTACTAACAAGAGCACTTTAATAAACTGAATTGTTACAAGAACATGATGGACAAGACAATGAGCCTATATTGACGTAATGTAAAAAACCCATTTTATCATTATTATTTGTTTCTTAAAATAGTTTGTTCATGTATCGCTGCCAGCTGGCCAATGACGTAGATCACTGACATTTCAATTCAATAATCTTGTCTTTATGTATCTTGCCAATACACACTCCTCAGTTGTGAAGGCGAATACTTACTATAATTATCTAGGTGGATTTTTTTTTTACTTTTATACAATTTTTATATTTAGCCACAATTTTTTTTAATAATAATTATATATCACAACATGGGCACGGTAACATATCGACGTCTTTACAAGAGTAAACAGATATTATACGGGAATTTGATCAAATGTTGGTGCGATTCTTGATCATCTAGCTCGGTCCGTTCCATAACCCACTTC
Organism: Patella pellucida; assembly: GCA_917208275.1. Taxonomy (NCBI): domain Eukaryota; kingdom Metazoa; phylum Mollusca; class Gastropoda; family Patellidae; genus Patella; species Patella pellucida. The sequence continues at coordinate 59,397,931 of OU795036.1, read as the reverse complement.
TTTGACGTCCAATTCTGGATCTCGTATACAAGATTAGCCTCGTGTGTATTACGATATACCACAAGCATAAAACTATGACAACCAATATATATCCCATAAATAATTCTATCTTGAGATATTAAAAGATACACTATTGTCCTAAGTTCAATAATATTAGAGTGAGGCCTAACTGAAGAGATATTCCAAACTCAGGGTATGACCACAAGGAAATGGGATGCATTTTCACGGGAAAATTGGGTAGTTTTATATCAGAGCCATATAATTTGAATAGATCAAGAATATAAGAAAACAGATATAAAATAATGAATTCCAGTGTCAACGCACGTAATGGTAGTTCTGTATAACATTATATAGTGGACCAGAATCTATAAATGCATAGAACTTAGATTAGACCAAAAGACCATTTTGATACTAGCTAATCACAAATGGACGGGGATAGGCTAAGCTCATAGATTTAGAAATAAAGGAGCTAAATCGCTAATATTTGGGATCTAGTAACGGACACATGTATTGTAATCTGTATGTGTATAAACTGATTGACGGTCAATCATGTCCTTTTTTACTCTTTTCAAATCAGTTATGTTCAGCGAATACACCAGAAGTCTCAATCGAATGACAATCTCTAGCGTCTGGTGAGTCCAGTCTACACTGACAGTATTCATTGTGCATGCTCTCCAGATAAGAATATGCCGTCAACGTTTGACATGACTTGTGGAATATGCCTAGCCTCGTTCTTCAAGTCCTTTTTTACAATTGGCAATGAAGCGATCCGTTAAACTCTAACGGACACATTCTGGTAACGGACATATCTTGGTAAATTTACAACAGAAAACACTGTAGAATACTTTATTTATTCCTTTAGAAAAATTAGCATAAATCTGTAGGAAACATTTCCACCAAAGAATGATCAGGGCCTTTATTTCCAGCAACAATCTTTCTCTCCGTTAGAGCAACTGGCCCATGGTAAATATTTATTTTGTCTTAAATATTGGATATGAGAAGCCCATCGTTTCCCGTTAAGATCACAATTTTGATTTAAATTGACAAAATATTATTGTTTTCAACTTTAATATGTCTTTATAAAATATTATCTGCTAGACAAGCGAATCGTGCGATATTGAGTAATATGGCAGAGAACGGATGGGGCTGACTGACAGGCTATATAGTGACATTATTCTTAACCCGCAAGTTCCATAATGTGTAAAAACCTATATATGTTTACACACGTGGCTCCCATACCAGTCTCTTCTGGGTCTGATGGCAGATTTTCTATTGATGCCTGGTTGATCTGTTTATCCATAATTTCATTTCAGCACAAATTTAAAACTGCTTCCTCTAGTTCCCAATCACTACTGATTTATCCACTTTCTTCTGTACCCGTGTTAAGCAACGTGTACACTATGATGTTCGCGGTAAGACGTTGTCGTTCTCGTTGCCGTGTTGATAAGAAATTGGGGACCTTTAACTAATCAGAAATCAGATTGAAATCAATTAACCTTCCTGACGTCATGACCTAATATGTTACTGAAAAGTTGACCAGGTATGTTTACCAAATGGTGGCCAACGTGGTACCGAGAAGTTGATACTGTACCAACTGCTTATGTGGGAGGTTCCGATGACATTATCTCGCAAATCCACCAATTTTAGTATAGCCCGAAACCTCGGATATTCAATTAAGTTTGACTATTTATTCAATTATTTAATTCCGGCAAATATGGAAACATAATACATCTTACGATGCTGGCAGATGTCATAAGAAATTGAAGAAGTGCGTTTATTACAAACGTTTACACAATGAATGACTACATGCACAGTAAGGATATTATTTAATGTCAGTACATGCTAAGATCATAGTGGAGGGGTGAGGCATTGCCCAGGGGGTTAACAGTAACAGAGTATAAACGATTGGGTTATTGAAGACGGGAATACGACATACGCTAGGAGGGAAATTTTGCCCACACAGCGGATTTCAAGGCTTCTTTTATTTCTAATTCCACCTGTCAAGGATTCTTTTACGTGCAAGCCAAGGTATATACGGGACTAAAGTAATATTTAGCTCTTATTTGAGTTCTAAATTAAATATATTCATGCTTTTTACATAATCCTTGTTTCAGATTGCAAATATTATGTATTCTTAAATCAAAATATATAGGGAATTTTAAACAATGCATTCGCCCAGTGTTTTATTGTATGCAGCTATGTATGCAGCGCAGTACTGGTTGTACGCGATTGAACGTTCCGAATTGAATTCTCTCAATTCCAAAAAACGTGTCAATCGAGTGAAAAGGAGAATTTCGGAGTACAGTGCATGTGTCGACTGCATAAAAAATAGCTCAACCAATCATGACAGCTGAAACATATATTGTTACTTAAAATACGTCACAATTCTACTCGCATCACCTCAGTTTTCGGAACTGATAGAACTAGAACTGTGACAGGACTGAATTCCGCGTCACTTGATTGCAATTCTATCAATTCGGGACGTTCTGGACTGTGAATCGAGCATCCCCAATGATACATCTAAGGGGAGATAACCACAGTATTTTAAAAAAAAAATATATGTAACGAAGACTTAAAATGTATGGCCCACAAAAAGTGTATTTCTTGGAGACGCCATATGACAAAATGTCTCACCGAGGTAATGCAAAAGTCTTCTGTTAACTCTGTGTAAGATGACTGACAGTTAAGTTTACTATATCGGCCCACACCTTACGTCAAATTGATTACATCGGACGTGGTGTTTAATATGCAGAAGAGAAAATGATAATATTGAAAACTAAATGACACTCCTCGGTGTCATCCGTCGCAGTGATAGTAGTGGATAAGCGAATAATTACTGCTGATCAGTTTGGCCACGTGAGGCTAGCGTTGCTCCTTGTTAAAAAGTTAAACCAGAAGGTATCATGTAGATGCATACAAAACAGGACCATTAAAAAAACAAGACTTAAACATAAATATATAAATTGTAATTATTTAATAGACCAATTAATGTAAAAACTGATACATAAAAAGCCAGATATAAATCGGAGAGATAATTCTAAATTCTTGTGAGGCCCCTGCGGATTGTAAATCCCACACTGGCTGTAAGATAGGCTTTTGCATTCTTGGAGACTCAATTTGTGGACATGCCATAAAGGAATCCTGCAATGGTAATGGTGACTGTCAAGTATATGTATAGCCGACAATATTAGTTCTACCGTTAAGCTGCGCTATTTTTTTTTCAAAGTAAAGGATGAAAAGATAAATGATATGCCGAAACATCTGATTTCAACACTTGTTCAATAATATGTTAAAGTATTTTACGCTCATCTGAGAAGCTTGTCAGAAGTAATATCATTGTCATATACACGTACTTTAGAAAATATTAACAAAATTGTAGAGCGGCACTACTTTCTTCTTCGGTAGATGATAAAACGTATGCTGATTCCAGCTAAACTTCAATACCCGTTTAATAACATGTTAACATTTTCAAGTACCTTTATCTCGAATCTAGTTACTTCGTAAGAAATAATGGCGCATTATATTTAATGTCAACTTTTTGATTTTTTTCAGCTTTAAATGTTTCTTGTCTGTTCTGTATTGTAAGGGAGATAACTTCAGTTATCCATGGCAATTTTTGGCCTATAACATGTTTTAACAATCTGTTCAATAATATTTTAAAGTATGTTTCGCTCATCTGAGAAGCTTGTCAGAAAAAATATCATTGTCATATACACGTACTTTCGAAAATATTAACAAAATTGTAGAGCGGCACTACTTTTATCTTCGGTAGATAATAAAACGTATGCTGATTCCAGCTAAACTTCAATACCCGTTTAATAACATGTTAACATTTTCAAGTACCTTTATCTCGAATCTAGGGACTTCGTAAGAAATAATAGCACATATATTTAATATCAACTTTTTGATTTATTTCAGCTTTAAATGTTTCTTGTCTGTTCTGTATTGTAAGGGAGATAGCTTCAGTTATCCATGGTAATTTTTGGCCTATAACATGTTTTAACAATCTGTTGATCTAACCACAAAGAATCCAATATATGACAATCATAATATGATATTAATATTCATGGGGTGTAACAATCTCGATTAGGTTTAGTACGCCCAGTGATTTCACTAATTTATGTTTATTTAAGAGAGAGAGAGAGAGAGAAAGAAAAATGAGGTTTAACGTCCACTCGACACAAACTTGGTAATTTCGGAACTAACATAATATGGTTTCATTTTATTTCAATAATTCACTTTCGCGTAGGGGTCTTTAGCAGTGGGGGGAACCGGAGGACCCGGAGAAAACCCACGGGGTTGAGCAGGCTACCTTACTCCTTGTCACATACAACTGGTGAATCGAAACCCCGCCAGTTGACTCAATAACAGATGTTATGATACAGCGCGCACGTGCCTACCATTCGGCCATCCAAACCCCCATTTTTAGACCAAAAAACCAACACAATTTACCGGAGAACAAGGGGAAATAAATGTATGCGATAAGAAAAAATATGTTGTTGAAAGTGTGAATGTTTGTATTAATAATTTATTACCAGTATTGACATTATATCTTTCAAAAAGTAGATTAATTTTAAACGTGACAGTCACTGGTAGTATTATATGTCATAGTCTCGGCGGATACATCATAATCAATCATGTGGAAGGGTTTTGATTATTGAAGCATACAAAGGGATATCTATATCCTTAGATTTATTTAGGCCACAGTAAAATGTAGTTCAGGGAATTATGTACAATCATTCGGATGGAACAGAAACTAGTGTACAGGTGGACGGCACATGTAAAGAAAGCGTTTAAACATAAGCGCCACATTTACGTATTTTGAATAACGTTTTCAATGTTTTAGTATAAAAAATATTTACCTTTATTTTTCATAAAGGGACTGTCCCGAATAGAACAGAGCCTCACAAATTAAAGTCCGAGTACGTATGGAATTTAAACGCCAAACTATAGAATAATGGTGTATATACCCCTGACTCAAAATTGACTCAAAAAAATTTCAATTCAAAATATTGAGTCGTTTGGTCGTGAACGTTAAAACAGCTTATCCGGACACTAACCCTTTTAAGATTTCAGGTCAATTCTTTCGATAATCGATTTCCGTTCCTTTAGAGGTCTACACGGTGAATGGTCCATGTTCTGTACTTGATAACAAAAGGTAAATTTCACCGACACATTATTTTCATAAAATAAAAGTCTGGTTTTATCAAATCACCGCATAAAACAGTTTGGGACAATGGACTCCATTTCAAGATGAGGACTGGTGGGTTTAAGTTGTATGAAAACGTATCACATATATTCAGTTAGTTGCGCGGCCCTAAGGTGGGGGATCGTAATGGATTTTAACACAAAATTAAGCAGTTTTATTCTCAAAAACATTATTGGGATTGACCCTTTGAACTATAGCTTTACCTGTAAAAGTGTATGTGCTATAAGCAGTTGGTAGATATTTCTATTTATCATGGAAACAAATGAATGAGAGTATAATGGGCACATACTGGCTACAATGCGCATAATGCTAGGTTCCCACTATCACGATTCGCGCTACGATTAAAATCACGGTTTTCCTGATGAGGTGATCGTGGTGACCCTATCAGGTCTCGTCTCATCATGAGGTCAGTCGTAGTTATCGTGTCAATGGTAGACAAGTTTTGGACGGTTCAAATATTTTCTCTGATCAACACGATAAATTATCAATCGTGACCAAGGCTTCAAATCTTTGGGATCGGGGTCACCCTTGAACAAGAAAAACGACACGCCCTGTTATGATGCATTGTTATCTGTAGCAGTTCAGAAACAAGTCCATGGTCAATCAGCCTGTGTGTATACCAATGATCATTGTGTATCCCGATCGTGCACAACAATGTGACCAAAGTCATATCCTATTACAAAAGAGCACATCGGTTCCTGATGATCGTATCGAAAAGTATCCGAACGTATCTGCACGTACCAGTTCGTTGACAAATCGTGTCACCTGAAATTGACCAATCGTGACCATATCGCATCTAAGTGCACCAAATCGCACCAGAACGTAACGACTCGCACGAAGTAAATAAAAATTCTACGATCAGCAAAGAATGGTCAATCGTCGCATCCATAATGCATCGCACGACAGTGGTAACCTAGCATTAACGAGTTCATAGATCGTCATCGTCGATACACATCATTATTCAAATTTGACAAAGATGGTCCTTTTTTTTTAAATAGTCTGATAATTTGAGTTCATAAAATATTAAAATATGAATTAATAACACAGCATTTTATATTTAAACCTTTTGACCGTTTAACAGTTCTATTGTCAGGTCGGAACTCTGGGGGTTTGTATTTGTAATACAGCGCCTGAAAAATGAGAAGTATGTACCGTATAGTTTTTGCCAATTGGATTTAGATATTGCTCTTGGTTGTTGAAAATCTACATTCACATGATCAACATAATTTTTACCGTCATCCATCCACGATGATCGAACTGCTGCAATTATATCACTCTCTTTTCCCAGCGGAAAATACAGCTCACTCATAGTCACTACCGTATCTTCCCCGATAACAGCAACCGCCATAGTTGCTGTTGATTTATCTTCGTAGGTGAGATAGAACTTCATTTCAGCCGGATCTACGGTTATCAAAGCAATTGGGGCCATAGGTCGTTGTTGATCTGCGGTAAATTTTCCGATTATTACGGAAGATCCAAAAGGTATCGTGTTTACATCTACTGGGGGGATCGCATTGATACTTAATTCGCCGTCACTTCGCAAATTCAAGATTTCCAATTTCTCGGTGTGAGGTGAGACGTTTTTAAATATTTTGATTACGTTTTGATCTGAGAAAACTGTTCCTTCAATAGAAACGTTCATAGAGCGTGGTGCAAGCCAAAATTGGTCTATTTGGGAAACAGTCATTGTAGTTTCTGTATCTTCATATATCTTTGACGTAGTGTCTGGTGCTGCAGGCTTCCTTTCAAATCTAAGATACTCGAATGTGGGTGCGTGGTTTATATCTCCTATCAAATCAATACGGATAATATTCTTAACATTCTTCGTGATAACCAAATTCGGGAGTTGCCATTCCGTAGAGCTGTTGGCCCGTTGGTAATTACCAAAAGTTTCAAAGTTAACGCCCTTTTTAATAAACAGTTTAACAAATGTATTACTCTTTACACTCGGGTCCTCAACCAAGGCCAACTTCAATAGACCTCCTTCTATCATATCTGAATCTGGAATGTTAGCATCTGAAAGAGTAAATTCTACCAGCATTTGTGTGATTTTACTTTGGGGTTGCCCGGAAAAGGATATCGTAGCTTGAGGTGTGATGATGGGATCAGCGTACGGGACCCCAGGAAAATTATTAACGCTCCATAGAATACTCTCGCCTTTACAACCCGGGAAACTAGACGCCATTGCATTAGCTGTAGATGTATATTTAGGTCTTCTGGCACTGACTCTGTAAGCTGTAGCATCTTTTTGATAGAGTGGTATATTAATATTTTTATCTTTAGAACATAGTGGTTCTCGGATATTCTGTTGAATATAACCCAAGCTGTTATCCAACCTGTGGTCTGGTGTGTAAGTGATGCGACTGTCACAATAAGCTTCATTCCGTAGCATGTCCCCTTGCAATGACCCCGTCAACTCCACCTCTACAACGTCCAACTCGATCCCGTATTGATCTGATTTCTTAATGAACAGTTGTAAAATGTGACTTCCAGCCTCTAAGTTTTGAGAGGAACCAACAGGCCCAGAAGGATTCACTTCACCCCACAAATTTCCAAATCCAGCTCGATGATGACCCTCAAAGCTACCAAGAAACCTGTTATCCAGTTTTATATCGACCGTGTCGCTTCCTCCGTCATTCGTGTATTTTACGTTCGTCACGCGGAATTGTACACTTTTTCTTGTACGAAACGCGATTTCTAACACTTCACCTTCAAAGAATTGAACCGAATATTCCTCTGACACTGATCTACGAAATGTTGGCCCTCTGATATTTGCGTACTGTTCTACTTCAAAGGTAACCGTTTCTTGCCCCAATACACTGCTTAACGAAATGATACACAAGAGACACGCTTTAACATTTGCCATGTTTGTGTCCTGTACAAAGCACGATTGTCAATTGCCAAACAATATATAATTCAGTAAAATTATCCGCATGAAAGCCAATAGTATACTCGCATCACAGTCATGTTCATTTGTCACAATCCCTCTACTTGTAATAAATGTCTAAAATAATTCATCGAAAAAAAATAAAACGAAAAGGGTGTGTTGTAAGTTTTGACAGATAGTTAAAGTGACATTTAGTTGCGATTTGGTAAATTACATTAAAAGATGAGAGAAATTGTGTGTAACAGGTTTGAAAACCTTGTTTTATTTATCAAATAAAAATGCTGCGTCCAGGCATGTGTACCATGCACTCTCTCTTTCCTAAAAACAAAAATTAAAATATGGTTACACATACGGGCATACAATGCACTGTTCTGTGGGGGAGATTTTGCCAGGACAGCTTCATTTCCGCCTAAACCTCATCGTATTTCAACAGCACACCAGCTTGGACACAGAGCTAAGATTTGTAAATGTGTCACATGATCTCTGAGTGGTAAATGGTTCCAACCATGAGTGAAATATCTTCTTCTTCTTCTTTTGGGGATCAACGTCGGCTTACATCAATGATGCACGCGCAGGGACTTAATTGTGTGAGATAAACTGGAGCATATAGAGTAAACCCACGAGGTTGAGACAGCGCTTCTATCTCCAAACATACGCTTACACCATGCATCGATACGACGACCGCAAACCGGAAGTGACCGGCCAGCTAGAACTCAAAGCACAACAGTAGACCAATAGCCCCCTTCAATATCCGCGGTTTTATAAACTTGGTTCTTCAAATAACGTAGTGTAAGATTATTTACACTGGTATGTATCTTTAAAGCAAGAGACGTAACATTTAAGACAATACAAACATACATTTATTTTAAGTACAGCAAATGATGACGTATCACGTCATATTTCTATTTTTAATGGATAAAATTGCATAATTATGTCAAAATCGTGATATAAATGCCATGTCTGTATGCAGGTAAAGCTGTGGGTAAGAATTATTAGACTCTGTGTGACATGGGCGTAGTTTTAAAAACTGCGACAGAAAATTGATCGTTCAACAGAAATAACTGCAAAATAATCTACAATTAACAGTAGACCATATAGGGTCACTCAAATGAAATAGCATATTCTGATCATCTAATTTTTACAAGACACAGGGAGGTCAATGATTATCTTGATTTCTTAAGTAGATCGAGGCATTTGTCATCTAAAGTTCAACTGCAAGGATACTTATACGCACTAAACTTATTAAAACCTTTAAGAAGTTTTATGGCCGTCATATTGATTTGATTGGTAAATGTAACGCGTCTCTCTCAGCTATTATTCTAGATATAATTAATTGACAAGTATACGATTACTATATCCCTGATAATGTCTACTACATCGTTAAAACACTTCACCGTGTGCATTTTGCATACCGATAGTTCTTTGGCCAATCACGCTATTTTACCGACATTTCGCCTAATAGGTTAAGCTTACTCTTCCGGACACCTGTTATCACTGCTTGCCGTGTATTTTTGTACACGAGGAGCAGTCCATTTGCTGATTACACATTTTTGCTTGAATATAATATTTTGCCTATAACGTTTTCAGCACTTCAAATTATGTCTTATGGTTTGGATTGTTCGTACTTGATTTTTTATTTCTAATAGTTTGGGCAACGCCGTACTTTATTGTATTTTATTGAATCGGCACATTCATGCTCTCGTTGATATCATAATATCACGATTCGTTGATTTCATGTTCTCCTTAAAGATAGGTTCCAAGAAAAGTATTTATCGGGGGGTTTTTTCCAATAAAAGTATAGCAATTTTGGTATCCCATCCAAAGTAGTATCCAATCTTACAAGAAAAATACTGGATTCCCTGAAAAACACTTATAGAGCGTAGCAGGACAAAAATGTAAGGGTTTCCATTTCGTAAGAAAATAATAAAATGTTACACTTTTTACATTCGCCCCAATTCGCCAATTTGCCAGATCTAAAATAAAAAGTTGTTTTATCGTGGATTTGAGAGAATATTAATTATCCCGAGTTACCCATTTTGCCGTGGCGTTTAAAATCAAGCTCAATACTAATTGAACGCAGAATCTCAAGGCATCACAATACAATAACTTAAATGTTAAATCACCCGCCTTGTCATAATACACCCTCACTGACACTGACATAAAGCGCACACCCTAACAATGACATGATGACTATAAATTGACCATGGTGGCCAAAAAATTAAAACGACCGGTTAATATTTGTAATTCACTAAAGGCCCACTCATTTATATTTAGGTAAATCTTGATCACATTTTTTGGCCATATGTGTTTTCGTTCGTTTTAACTTTACACGATGATGCAAGTTGTGATTGATTTGGTTAGCGCTGTTTCACCTATATCCCTTTTATACAAATCGTTGCCATCTTTACGTTTCGCTGAACCACTTTGATACACCTCTATTTAATCTGATTGAATCCCAGCCTGGAAGTGGAAGTTATCTATCGTTGTTTATCTTGATTTATATTTATTAAATCTATGCATTCTAGCTTGGAGTAACAAAATTTTCAGTAAGATGTATATAGACCAGAGGGAGACGGGGGGGGGGGGCATTATCACCCGAGTGGGGGCAAGATTTGAGTTAACTTTTCTAGAGACATTTTTCACCAGGAATCCGAATCTGGTAGGCATTAAAGCCAGGTGAGGGGGCGTTTCCGAGATAATCGAGGCCAAAGGTCACGGAAGGCCAAATAACGAGAGAAACGTATATAATTCAAAATCTGTTTACAATAGGGCCAGAAATCATTGATAACAGCAATGAGACAATTATAATACAGTAATATAATAATAACATTATATCTGGAATTTTGTACTAAGACCCGTATTTTGGCATTGAATACCCCCTCCCCCCTTCACAGATTTTGAATTATATACGTCTCTTTCGTTATTTGGCCTTCCGTGACCTTTGACCTCGATTTTCTCGGATACGCCCCCTCAACTGGCTTATTACCTACCAGATTCGGATTCCTGACGAAAAATGCCTCTAGAAAAGTTAACTCAGATTATGCCCCCCCCCCCCCCACTCGGGTGACAATGCCCCCGTTCCGTGGCTTTAAGGATAATATGAAATTAATGCATTATGATATTAATAAATGATATCAATGGGAGTATGACGTTGGTATGGCCACAAAGTTAATGATAGTATAAACTTTATGACATTAAAGGGGGCTTGAAAATAACGATTGATAATAATGGAAGCATGACATGAATGTGTCGATTATGTAACATAAAATAAAGTACGGTGTTGGCCTATAGCTATTCGATAAGTCAGTGTATGGCTACCTGGAAATAAATTACCCCTCGATAATCTTGAACAAAATCATCAATTTTACCCCGCCAAATCATAGTAAGGCTAAGCTCCTACAAAACCAAAAAAAGAATTATGTTAAACAAAAAGGTGGTAAACCAAGCCCCAGGAAACATTTACATAAATGAAGACCTAACAAAACACAGAGCATATATGTTTAAACAAGCCAGGAAATCCTTCAAAGATAAACATATCAAGGGATGCTGGACCATTGATGGTAAGCTTTACATCTGACTATTCCCAGCTAATGAAGAAGATTGAGACAAGATAATGGTCATAAGAAGATTAATAGACTTACCTGGATATGTACCGTCAGCAAGTGAACTTCTAGAGCATGAACTTGGCATAACTAGCTAATTATCTTCACCAGTAACCATTATATCCTTAAATAAAATAAATTATAAATATTATAAATATAAATATGACCAAAGATGTAAATAACCCACTGTAGCATAGCATAACTATTTAGCATGAGTAGGTACTGTAAAATGTATTACATAGTATTATAACATTGTAGCCCATAAAAAAATACCATGAATACAGGCCCTGCAAATCCTACTGACCCTACCACAGGTTTTTTGCTAAATGACTAAACGACTATTGCAAAATCTATCTTGTCATGCCTGAAGACTGGACAACAAAATTAGTTTCGAAGGATTTGAAATAACAGTCATTAATTTCTTAAGATCCTATACTGATATGAATTCTTCTATGTTGTAGTTTCTGAGAATAAATATAACATTTTTATCATAATGCTATGGCAACTCTATTTTCTGAATCAGATATTCTCATTTTGTATGTACTATAACACTATTGATTGTAAATGATGTGTATTAATATCAATTAAGTCTTCTTTATCTTTTTAAATCACTTGTACAGATATATATGCATAAGTTAATGACATGTTATGCAACTGCTATAATATTAAAACAATCTTATAATAATATAAAATGACATTTGCATTAGCCCTGTAATCAAACAAGGTAGAAAGCTTGTACTTTGCCCTGATAAAACATGATAAATATATACTTCTTACATGTATGTTCCTTCCAATATGTATGTTCTTTATCATTATAATAATAATATTTCAATATGTATGACCTATACCACTATACTTTATCAATATAGCAATATACAAATATGTATGTACTTCATTAGTATATTAAATGTACCAAATATGCATGTTCCTGATCAACTTACATAGTAATGTATCAATATGTATGTATTTTAATCAATACAGTGGCAAATGAATATGCATGCACTTTATCAATAAAGTAATATATAAATATATGCATGAAACTAATACATATACTTGATAAATAGAACAGCTTATAGTTATTATATCACTAACCAAAGTTTATGACATGAAAACCATCATTCTATTAAGTAGTAACCCCCTAAGAAAGCTATTTTTATAATTATTATTATGTATGAGTGTATCACATTCACTTATGTGCAACTCAAGAGGCTGATGAAAGCATCACCTGTATTGGAGGGCAAAAGGAGTAAATTAACATGCACTAATTGTAGACAACTTTTCAAATTTAACACATTTTCCAAACTTGAGCAGAGTAATGGTACTACTAAATGTTTGATATTTATATTATAAAATCAATACTTACCAATGCAAGTAATACAATGTTGGTTAGCCTTGAGCATCTAATTTAAAAAAAAACATCTTTATAATACATACACACTATCTATCTGAAAATGATTATCAATAAATGAATAATAAATATGAATATATCAAATATTGAAATGACGGAATCTAGGAGGAAGTATTCTATGGACCTTAGTCCTTATAATACTATTACAATAATAGTAACGATGAGCCAAAACTATCACATAGTTTATGTTGAATTGACTTAACGCAGCAGTAATGACATAACATGTATCTATATTTGTCCTTATCCCTTGTAATATTACCAAACTAATTATATGTAATTACAGAAATCTTTTAATACAAAACAACTGCTATTTACTCACCTATTCTAACGGCGTGGTCATGAAATCACCCTCGATCTGTTTTACACGCGGCTGCACGTGATAGTCTCGATTGATAGACCCTACTGTACTGTTGAGGGTGCAAAGGTATCCCCAGTTGTCCAGCCTCATAAACTTGTCCATGTTTTATTTTTCGCAACTGTTACATGAAATAGCCCCCAATAAAAATTAGATAATTTTACTTTCTACATATATAATTTTAAAACATTATCTGCTCCGACATCTTGATGTTTCCAAACATGCCCGCAGCCATACTGTTTCGTGTTTATCAATCCTTTATTTGTAAATATGTATATAGATGTGATTACCAATCTTATTGTAAATATTTATATTAATTTCTAACGTATGTAAATACCCAAAATTATTTTCAATGTACATCACCAAGTTATTATGTGTACGTGTTTTGTAAATATATCTTCACTAAAATCATACTTGCACATACATTGATTATTTATTGCTAAAATGTAAATACATGTATCTATATCTGTCGGGGAGAGGGGTTTAATGTAGGCTATGCATGATCCCCAATCCCTATTCAGATACAAATCTGAATAAAATATTGTTTAAAAAAAAAAAAGAAAAAAAAAAGAAGATAATCTTGTTGTTGTTTATTACGGATTTAACATCCAATATAATAAATATTATATAATTAACATGGTGATTTTATTAACTATTTTACACTAAAGGGTTAAGACTTTGTAAAAACATAAAAATAAAAAAAATTCTGTGTAAACTAAAAAGTCACCTTAGTAGAACACACTTATGAAATGGCACTCGTGAGATCAGAGGGCGGGTCATCTTCTCTCTTTGGCATAATAATAAGAATAAAACAAAACAGGAGGTCTACCTGACTGATGTTTGGCGTCATCATTGCGGTAAGAGAAAAACCCGTGGGGGAAAAAGAATTCGCTTGGTTGATGCGGAAAAGCGAAGTGCATAGCTGGACCCGTTGGGTTTTTTTATATATTAAACACCGTGCGTTCAATAAACTCCGAATAGTTAAAAATCGGATAATAGTTATATAATGCGGCTTCTCCGTATCTTATAATTACAAGATGGAAATGTTGTTATAACACGATAACTATCTTGTAATAACACGATAACTATCTTGTAATAATGCGATAACCATCCTGTAATAAACAACATCATTATTATAACGACGTAGCTATCATGTAAAAATGGGATAGGTATCTTGTAATAATGAGGTATTTACAAGGAAATTATTAAAAGTGTTACCTTGTAATAACGAGGTAGATATCTTGTAATGACAACATAATGAGAATATTTATATTTTTTTCATTAGAATTACTCTACGGGTCTTCCGTAAGTTGGTGATATTTGTATCTTGTAGTATATGATGTGACAATACAATGGATTACACCTACTTAACAACCGTTACTTGTCACAGCCAAACAAAGAAGATAAATTAATAATTATAAAGATGCAGTTGTTTCAAAATGCATTTATGGAAAAGAGTAATGTAAAAGTCAGGAAATACCGCTAGACACAGCGTTATGACGTGAAAGTATAAAGACTGGGTGTGGTTGCTTTTTAAAAATGAATGACACTACTGCTATACTTTAATATATTTTTTTCGTGCTCGCCTTGTTTTGTATTCTATTATTTTATATTTCTTCTCAACGGCTCGTCCAATAAATTCCATACAGTTGAAAGTTAATTATTATAAGTCATTTAAAGCAGTTCACAACTTCAGCGTTTAAAAGTTTAGACATTCCAATAGGTTTTTTTTTTGCGTATGACTCTCCCCAGATAAAAGTTAACGGAAGCCTTTACGCTACTTAACTATAAGTAGTGACGGGGTAGCTACGGTATGCTTACATTGTCTAGACTACCCGAAGCCCATTCTTATTGTAGGAGAAAGGGCGGCGTTTTGGATTTTTATTTTTTTAAAAAGCATGAGTTTTTTTATGAAATGTACTCTACTTCCCCACATTTTATTTTGATTGATTATAATGTTACCTGTTTTAAACAATGGTTGAATCAAGTTAAAATGTATCGATATCATTTTTGTTTTTTACAGAACTCATTTGTCGACATAAATTTCTAAATTTAAAGTCACGTGCTATTTACATTGTATAATATTCTCGAAATAAATACTGTTTAAACTAAAGTCACGTGTTGGAAGTCAACGCAATACACCAAAATACCAAACTGGATCAAATGGTAACCTTAATAAATGCCAATCTTCATACATTCTAATTACAAAATATAGCATTAATGTCGAAAGAATTAGATACAGGGATGAACATTTTTAGTCTGGCGGCTCAGTGCGCGTCAAATGGGCACAAAGTCAGACCCAACAACAACTTAATTGAAATCAGCACATCGTCCGATTTCCCGCTAAAAATGATGGTCATCTTTGAAATATCATCATGATATGATGGAAAACAATCTGAAGTATAGTCATGAATCCTGTCAATATTAATACATTGTCAAATCAAAGTAGATATGTCGATAACATTATAAATAAGGTGAAAAATTTAAAAAAAAAAGAATATTATGGCAAAATGGCTACCCCAAAATAATTGCGTCCCATACTATGAAGACCTACCAAACACCAAACCCTACGAAATAAAGCTTATTCATTAACGATCGGACTATTTAGTTATTACCGAATATTGTCACTGCTGCAGATTGGTGGAGTGCTTTGTGAGGCAAGATATCGGAACCTCTTGCAAGCGAGTAAATTAAATCTTCACAATATTATTATGGAAAATTTAGTCATCCCTGATGAACTGACAAAGCTGCGTGGTCGCCATTATGTTTGAGGAAGATACATAGGGTAGTGTGAAATGAAATGAAATGAAATGAAACGGGGATTAACGTCCTACTATTCTGCTCCTAAACTGGGCTAATGAAGGCGTGCACGGGACCTTGGTTTTTTCGTACCATCCGAACGACTAGACAGCTGTCACTGACAAGGGGAAACCACTCTGGAAAATCTGGGTGAACTTTCTCGTCCAATGCAGGGATCGAACACACGACTCCAGGCTAGCGAACCAGCATATTACCCACTAAGCCACGTGACCCGCAATAGTGTAGTGTCTAATCCACTCCATATCAAAGTCATCCGGTGGTCTAGGGAGATGATCATAGGCTTGCCATATTAATAAATGTCTACATAATTATTTATATAACATTAAAATTTGCGGTCAGGAAGAAAAAAGGGTAAGTCTCGTATAAATATTCGGGATGGTAAATACGAGGTAGGTCAAGCGTATTTACAAAATTGCTAGATACCTAGAATTCCGGAATAATACTAACTATTAGAAAATATACCAAATATTTTAGCATACACCTTTAAAATTATTAGACAAATTTGCAATAAATAGGACGATAAATGAGCATTTCTTTGCGATGGCCATATACCCAAAGGGGACAATGGATTGGAATGGGGTTTAACGTCGTACTGTTCTGCTCTTAACTGGGCTAATGAAGGCGGGCATACGACATACAGTGTGCTATGGGGAATATTTTGCCCGGACAGCGGTACAACGGCTTACTCTTATATCGAATTCCAATTGCAAAGGGATCTTTTACGTGCAAGTTCACGTGTACACGGGACCTGTCATTGTTAGGCTCTCCGTCCTGCATCACTGACAAGGGGGAACTTTCTTGGCCAATGCAAGGATCGAACACCGACCTTCAGGCTAACGAACCAGCGTCTTACCCACTTAGCCACCGTGATCCTCAAAGGGGGCATTGTGCAAGGATGTCAAAATCAATTACTTTTACGGTAGGAACGTGTTGCAATATGATATTACGCCTACATTTAAATTAAAATTACAAACTATTAAATCAAATGACATCTTGTCGTGGGCATAATCTATTGGTTGTCAGCTTTGAGACAAATCTGAACATTATTCACCTTAGTATTAGCAGAGTTATATCCCCTGTCGTAATTGGGTTGCGTACGTATACTATCACGGCGATTTGGAGTCATATTACTTTAACGTCAGAGGGGGGGGGCATACCCCCCCCCCTGGAAAAATGTTTCCCCGCCCCCCCACCCCGCGTTTTTTCGAGATTTGGTTAGAGAAATCCCATGTAAAGCGATGGTCGCTCCTAGTAAGTTTACCCCAAGATCTCCCACAAGTATGCACATTGTTTTCCAAATGGGTTATTTGTCTATTATCACCATCCCTACGAACCTACCGCGCTGTAGTTATAAGTATGGCAATACGTGGGAATCATGTGTGGAGCGAGCCCTGTCATATAAAAAGCTGTTATTTGAGTTAATTTTCCAGGAGCTAAGTCGCTAACATTTTGGACCTAGAAATGGACACAAATGGGTAGCATCGCATATAATAATGTAATATGAATGTGTATACCTGATTTGCATTCAATTGCTGCCGTTTTTAGTCTAATTTCAAAAAAGTTATGTTCGGTGAAATCGCGAGGTATTCCAATCGATGGGCGATTGTCATAGCGTCTGGTTAATCCAGTCTACACGGGAAGTGTTTTTGCGCATGCTCATCAGTAATATAAGGCTGTTATTTTTGGACGTGGATCGTGGTTTGGCACTGTTATTTCACTTGTTTACTAGTGCTTAAAATGTTCAATAGGATCGACGATTCTATGTATTTCAAAGTGTTTTTATAAGAATGAACTGTTGATAAAGACGCATTCATGGGATACTCGTTGCATTGATTGATGTGGATCATTTCGCGACAAAACTTTTCACTCTGTCACTCATCACTCAGTCAGTTTGACACTCAGTCACACTGTGATAACGATAATCATAGTATTAGTAGTACGGTAGCTAGTGATGATAGGTTTAATCTCACTGTGCCCCCTAATCAACTGGTGTTATAGGCTAGTGGTGTGGAAACTTAAATAAACAAAGGATTATAGACTGTATCCTTATTAGTACTGTTCATCTAGTTGAGATTTAATTATTGTAATGATTAAAATATATAAGTTAAGTTCACGTGTCATCGGTTAACGGGTATCTTAAATATTATTCATCTACCTTCTATTCAGACAGTAATCATAAATCAAACAAATATATGATCAGAAACTCACTATCATTATATTATAAGGATAGTTGTCACCCCCAATTACATTATATCTTTTAAAATGGCTCAAGTTCGCGTACGGTTTATTCCTAATTCTCAAGGCGCTCAAACTTAAGTTAATTTGGGGTATAAGTACAGAGTAAAAAACACGAAACCCAATAGCACCCATTAGCCATGTTGCAAAACGACTTGTCCCGCAACGATCAACACATCAAAAAGGGTGGTAAGAAGCTACGGTCAGAACCACGCCCATCAATCCGAAGAGAATGTTATTAGAGTTTATTTCCTCAATAAACGCTCAATTTTAACATACTTGTCAGCCAATTTCTTCAATTTATAACGAATGTTTATCTGGTGAGTTTCTCTTTTTTAACTTCACGAATAACTATGTAACATTATTATTAAAATATTTAGTATTGTATGTTTGATCTTAGTCATTCTTTTTACTTTTAACTGTGTTCATTTATCTAGATTTCATTTTTATCATTTGAATTTATTGTGTATTTGTTGGTTTTTATTTTCCAGATTTCCGACGCGAAGCTGACGATATAATTAAACATGTTCCGACATAGCCTACATGCATCGTTGTACAGAGCCAGATCCAAAAATCTACCCCGACTTCCAAGTCAGCGCTCAGATATTTGTTGTTACTTTTATTTTATTTTAAGTTGTTAATTAGTTTAATGCTAGTAGTTTTAAAAATAGACTATACCTTTAACACCATTGTATTCGATAATCCCCTTGTTTGATTAATCCCCCCATGAGAACAATAGCAGGGGGCACAGTGAGATGTTCCCTGATGATAGACTAATCGACTCGAGAGATGAAGATTGTTTACTAATTGGATTGTGGATTTTAATTCATAGAAATATATCACAGGTAGGTAATAATTATAATACTACCTATCAAAACAACACAGTTTATTTGTCATGAAGTGTTGATATTTCGATAATGATGATTCGTTGTAAAAATGTAAGTTGTCGGTAGGCCTACGCCTACATACACACACTGGTAACATGAATGTAATATCAGATTAAATAACTGAAGGATTAACGGCCTTTGTGTGAATTTTTTCATTTGGTGGCTTCATTTTCATACATGAATTCAACTATCAAAATTGCCTTTTCTTTGATCTAAAAATATGGCTTCTCACTGAATCATATAAATATTATAAATCTATTATTATTATCCTATCAATTATCAAATGGTGGTATTGTATCCCTACACATCATACTCAGAATGGCAGAACGACCTGTATGCGTGCATTGTAATAAACTTGTTAGAAAAAGTGCCCAAGCTATATCATGTGATAGTTGTAGTAAATGGACCCAGGTAAAATAATCTATAAATTCTCATTTTTCAAGAGAATGGTTAACAAAATCAGAAATGTTTTATTGCAATATGCTATTATTCCATGAAGTAAATTTATTGGGTCACTGTTATTTTGTCATTCTAATATTTATGTACATGATTGTTGCTTTTCAGGCATAACAATTGCTGCTTTCAAGAAAGCTGTCGAAGAAGGTTCCACAAGTTATATTTGTAAAGCTTGTCGACCCAAAGAGTCATCTGACAGTTCTGACCAGCAGATACAACTAGTTCAAATGAGTCATCAGACCTTGAACCACCAGCACCAAAAAGAGTATTTCAAGGCAAGGGCAAAGCAACAGCAACGACTAGTAAAAAAAACCACACAAGTCTGTGGAGACAACGTTGGAAAGAGTAAACAGATTACAAAAAGAGAGACGTGAAAGTCTTGAAGTGAGTTTTATTTCTTAATTAAAAATGTAACACATAAATTGTTTATTTCTCAAAATTAAGTGAATACACCATCAAGTAAAGAATAATGTTTACAATAAACTAACATTTTACTATATTAATATATTGCATGTCATAAGATAACTATTTACAGAATATGATCTCAAATGATGAAGACAAAAAGTGAAATGTTATAATGACTACATTTATTTATACAGGATATGATTTGAAAGATCTTGGGCTGTAAGGCAAATATTGACATGTCATAAAATAACTAATTATAAAAACTATCTTTCAGGATATGATTTCTAATCTCACTGGGGATACAGCGAAAGAGTTGCCATTGTTAGCAGCAGTATCGATACGCGGCATACAGACAATTCATTTACTGGAGGTTCGGTCGACTTGGCGAAGGAAACCGTCTTGGATCTGTATCTGACATTTTTTTTTTAGATGATTGTAATTGTAAATGTTTTTAGAGAGTAAATGAAGGATTTTATTAATTCTGGCTGGAATGTAGGTGTAGTCTTTTGGGGACATCAAATGTACTGCCGTCTATGAACCTGATCTTTTGGAAAAAAAATTTCTGTGTCTGCAAATAAAATAATGAGAATAATAAATCTTTTATTATGAAATGTGGTTCATTGTTCTTTCTTCAAGACACCTAGACCATTTCGGGACTAACATATGGTTTAATTTTATGTCAATAATTTGTTTGCACGTAGGGGTGTTTAGCAGTGGGGGAAAACCAGAGTGCTCGAAGGAAACCCACGAGGTTCAGAAGGTGCCCCTATATCAATGCCACATACGCTCTAGAGGTCGAAGTGTGGCACTCTAGACCACTAGGCCATCTTAACCCCCCAGGTACTTTATAAGAAATAAAATGGTGTTGAACGTCTTACTGTTTCGCCCCGATTAGGCTAATGAAGACAGGCATACATCATCAAGTGTGTTACGAGTGAAATTTTGCATGGTCTACTCTTATATTAAAGTCCAACAGTCAAGGGGCTCTTTCACGCGCACGCCAATGTATCCACAGGACCACAGTTTTCTGTTCCATCTTAACGACTAGGCAGCATTTCTTGTCAGGTACTCCCCACCACTAACATGGGGAAACCACATTTGATAATCCTGATGAACTTTCTCTCGGCCAATGCAGGGATCAAACACACAGGATAGTGAGCCAGCGTCTTACCTACTAAGTCGTTTGGCTACCATACTCAGTGAGATAGACAAATGGGGGTATACTGTCAACGCAATGCAGGACATTATGGGTACAACCTATAGTATATTTTTAACAATAATTAATAATTTGCTCTGAGAAATCTCATGAGGTTGGGAAGGAACTTTTCTCCTTGTTACGTACAAGCTCAAAATCGAAACCAAGTCACTTGACAAAGCCTGGGCACGAACCGTAGAATAACAATGAGGGTGGGTAGGTGACCCACCCTACTATGTCACACAGAAATTAGGAAAACAACCCCACTTGACTCAATGACAGATCATGTGATCTACAGTGTATGCAAAAGACCTTTTGACGCCTTTCTATAATGAATCTAAATAAATACAAAGGTATACACAAAAAGTAAGCTTTGTCTGGCAAATAATAGCATGTATACTCCTGTAATAATTTTCTATAAACATGAAAGTAAAACTGAAACCTTACTCATAATGGAGTTTTACAGTATCTGGTACATAATCACTGTCCTTGTCATCATCGTCATGTTAGACCAGCCTGTTCAAAATCAATCTCTTCTATCAAACATCTACTGCCATCATTTGTACCAACAGTTATATTCATCTGAATCCTATAAGATTACACATGTAAAATGGGATATAAATATCTGTTAACATTCTTTTGCATTGTTGATAAAAATTACTTGCAGACCTTCTTATTTTAGACATATAAATTTAAAAGTAAACATATATATACATTTACAGCAATTTCAAATTTCAGGAAAGTAAGCAGAAATCCTACTACATTTAAAATTGAAGAAATAATGTACGCGTCTGTAACCAAATATCATGTACTTACTCATCCATAGTTATATCATGTGGACTAATATTCAAATCAACCCGCCTTTTACTGGTACTAGGAAGTGGTTCAATATGACTGAGGCCTTTATTTGAACTAGAACTGAAAATTAAAACATGTAGTGTAATAAAATATGTACATGTTTGTTTGATTCTAAATACATATGCCTAAGAAATGAATGAGAATCCCAAACCACAAACAAAAACAATACAAATTACAAAAAAGAGAGAGAGAGAGAAATGGGGTTTAACGTCCACTCGACACAAACTAGGCCAATTTGGGATTCGCTGGAGCGTAGGGGCCTTTAGGAGTGGGAGGAAACCAGAGGACCCGGGGAAAACCCATGAGGTTGGACATGCAACCCCACTCCTTGGCACGTACAACTTGGGGATTCGAAACCATACCAGTTAACTCAATGACAGGCGTTATGATACAGCATGCACGTGCTAACCATTCGGCCATCCACTCCCCCCCCCCAAATTACAAAAGCTTACCCATGAATAGATCAAACTTCTTACAGATGCACCTCTTCTACATTTTTGACAGCTGGTGTACTTGTAGTGGCTACAACATGTTTTTGAGGAGTCTTCATTCCGGAAGCTACATGTATAACAGTTCTGCTAGATGTTGACAGTTTCCATCTATAAATTGAAAATTTTCAGTTTTATCATAAAAGTAATAATATACAGGTAATTGCCACTTTGAGATAGATTCTAAGTGTTTGTAAAGGTATAATGCAGTCCACGTTAAAATAATTTTTTTTAATCTAAATCATAATGTATTATCAAAGTTAATGAAATCTAGATGTACCTCCAGATATAAACCCAGGCACTACATACTACACACTATAGTCTATAGAGATTAGACGATTTATTTAGCTGAAGGTATCTAATGTCTAAGACTTTGTTTTATTCCATTGATTTAGTCTTTATTCACTGCAGGTTCCAAACTAAACTGCACTCCCTGTCAACTTTTACTTTGTTACTCATCGGAAAATTATATGATATAAAAGCGATTGAGCAATTTTCGACATCGTCGTCATCGTAAATATTATAGGCCCGTTTTAAAATTTTCAGATAGAATATTTGTATACGATAAGTAAGAAACACACAGAAAGCTACGGTTCATTTTACTGCCTGTCTAACATGTTAAAAATATAATAGTCTTTATTCACAATCTTCAAAATAGCTCTGTTTATTAAAAAAAAGTTAATTTATGCCAATACAGTAGTCAATTCCAAAATCAAATAGTTTTCCAACTCTGCTGAGAGTGAGAATCAAAATCATTCATCTTTTTTTTCATTTTCATTATCATATAAGATATCTTTCTGCTTACGACGAAAATAATGGGGCATATTTCATAAGATCGCCCCTATCATTATAAAGTATAACAAGTCAAGCGGCAGATAATAAATTAATTTCGAGAGTTCGACAAACCAAACAAAATTGAAAATATTTTCTTACCGCTCATAAATTTGGCAGCCTGTTTCATCATCTACTGCATTCATCTCAAGTTTTAGCAATTCCAACGACCTATTTCTGATAGAATGTTGATCAGTGATCCTTTCTTTGTCTTACTGTATTGCTTGTCATATTCCTGTTTTCTCTTTTTCGCCGGGGTGCTCATTATTGATCTTCTTTGTGAGATTGTCGTTTCTTCGTTTGTTGTTTGTCAGCCATTTTATCAATACTTTGTAGAATCCGCGTCCAAGATATGAACAACCGCATTGACTGGTAAGCATTTGTTTCCATCCACCGGAGCCTGATGTGATGACGTCACATGTGGATTCTGGGTAAGAATAAGGGTTAGGGTTGGTTTAAACAATATTTTATTCAAATAAGATACATATTATACATACAATGACAAAAGTTAAGGATTCGAAAACAAGCCAAGGGCTTATATTAATTCGTCTCCTTATTTAATAAATATATTAAATACACATATCAATACAATTACTAAAATGTACATAATGTACAAGTATATATTACATATTTACACAAGTAAGTCATCACTATCATCATCATCATTATCATCATATCCATTTAACATTAATCACCATCGCCAGCTAATTCTTATTTATTCAAAGCGTTTAGTTAGTTTAAAATACGTGTGAACTTGTTTAAAAATGACTTCGTTATACGAGATATTTTCGTTGGGATCCCCATAAAGAAAAGCTTTTGAATGTTTTGATTTAAGTGGGAGGGTATTTAATGTTGACATACGCTGAGTGGCATAGTTGGGGCAATTGAGAAAATAGTGATCGCTGTCTTCTGGAGTGTGACCACATCTGCATGTCGGATTATCTGAAATATGCATTAAAAACCTATGAAAATTTAGAGCACTTTTACAGTTTCGAAGTCTTGAATGAATAATTTGAAATTTACGTTCACCATAGTAATAGTATTCAGGTATTTTATGATCATTCGCACTTAGTTTAATTTTGAAATTTTGTATAGTAGACGCGTTTTGAATATCATGAGAAAGACTGTTCCAAAGCTCAACAGTTGAAGGTAAAAAGGAGTTTTTATAATAATTAGTGTTAGCAGCAATATGTTTCAATTCATTGTTATTACGAACAGGGTAGGGATTTATTTCGGATATTTTAGGTGGTACTAGTAGGCTTAAAAAGGGGGGAACCATTTTATTGACCATTTTGTACATAAGAATGAGCTTGTGTCTTATACGCCTTGTTGATAGTGGGTTATATCCAGATTCATTATAAAGTACGTTATGGGAAGTGCCGCGAACGAGACCTGTTATTGTTCTCAGTGCATCTAAGTGGAGATTTTCTAATTTCAAAGACTCGAATTTATTACAGCTGTCCCAAACGACGTCAGCATAATCAAATAAGGGTAGGATGAATGCATTGTAGATAATTTCTAGAGACTTACGAGAAATTCGATATTTTAAACCACGTAGACAGTCAATAGAGCGTTTAACTTTGGATATTACATATTCAATATGGTTGTCCCACTGACAGTTACTTTGTAAAATAAGACCAAGATGTTTGTGGTGTATCGATTCCTGAATATTTACGTTGTTAAAATTTAAATTAAAAGAGGTTTGGAATATTTTTCTAGAGAAAGTCATTGAAACTGTTTTCAGGGGGTTAAATCTTACTTTCCATTTAGTCGACCAGTTGTTAATCAACTTTAAATCTAAATTTAATACCTTTTCACATTCGCCTGGGTTTTCGATTGTTATATACAACGACGTATCGTCTGCAAATAAACGAATATTAGAATTTATATTTTCAGTAACATCATTGATAAAAATAAGAAAAAGTAGTGGACCCAAGACCGATCCCTGGGGTACACCTGCGGCTATATTATTTAAATTAGAACTTTCGCCTTTAAGGACTACCGATTGTTTTCTGTTCGACAAATAATCTAATATAAGACTTAACAGTTTACCACGAATACCAATACAACTCAGTTTGTGAATCAAACCCTTATGCCACACACGGTCAAATGCTTTGCTAATATCACAAAAGATAGCTTTTACTTCTTTACCGTTATCGAGAGCTGAAGAAATATAATCATATATGTCAATCAATTGATAAATGGTACAGTCGTTTATTCTAAACCCCGATTGTAAAGGGCTTAATAGATGATTAGTTAATAAAAAATTGTGTATATCTTTGTAAATTAGTCGTTCAAAGACTTTTCCAAGTAAACTTAATAATGATATAGGTCTATAATTTGAGGGGTCGTGAATATCACCTTGCTTAAAGATTGGAACTACTATAGCCTGTTTCCATATGTCCGGAAATACAGATATATTTTGTAAGAAATTAAACAATTTGGAGAGGGGGCGACTTAATGACGTAGCACAATTTTTCAAAATAATGTTGTTAATTCTGTCAGGTCCACTGGCTTTATTTATCGAAAGTGAGATTAACTGATCGTGTACTTCAGCTGTTGTGTAAATAGGTTGTTCAATTTCAATCGGATTAACGTAAATTTGCGGTGGCTCATCGTTGGCATTTTCAAGATGAGACTGACTGGAAAAGTAGTCATTTAAAATATTAGCTTTTTCACGATCTCCATAAAACAGTCTATCATTAACTTTTAGTGTGGGTAATTCCGTGGGGGATTTGCCAGTATGAAAAGCATGACTTTTAACAAGTGTCCACCAAGCCCTTTTATTTAATTTATCAGAGTTAATTTTATTATCAATATTATCGTAGTACTCTTGTTTACATTTTCTTACTTTAGATATAACAAAGTTTCTGTATTCACGAAATAGTTTCCATGTATCAGGACTATTATGGGTTTTCGCTCTATTGTGAATTCTATTACGTTTACGTATTATACGCCTTAGGTAACCGTTCATCCATGGGACATCACGTGGTCTTATAACAACATCTTTATGGGGTACAAATTTATGAACTCCTTCAATAATTTTATTTGAAACGCATTCAGCTACTGAGTTCGGAGAATTGTCATTAGTAAATAAAACATCCCAATCAGTTTCAAGATAAAATTTGTTCAATATTGTAAAATTAGTTTGCTCATAATTCCAAATAGTACGCTTAAAACTTTTGCCTGATTGTGTGTTAAAAGCTAAATCTAGTTTTACTGGACAGTGGTCACTTAAGTTACATTCAAGAACATCGGTTTGTTTTATAAATGCAGGGCACGAAACAATAGCAAGATCCAAGAGGGTAGACGAATTAGGAGTAATACGTGTAGCATCCTTTACTGTTTGCGTAAGATTAAACCGGTTTATGATATCATGGATTTTACTAGTACTATTGTTAAAAAAATCAATGTTAAAATCACCCAAAATAATACATGGTTTATTTGAGTCAATAGCTAAAACGAAACTTTCTTCTAATAATTTCCAATATGAAGTATGTGACGTTGGTTTTCTATAAAATGTGCCTATCAAGAAAGAATTTTGGTCTTTGGTTATTTCTACCCATGTGGCTTCAATACCCAAGACTTCTAGGTCTTTACGATGTTTAAAATAAATGGATTCTTTAACGTAAATAGCAACTCCACCGCCAACGCCTACGATACGATTGCATAATACGGGTGCGTGGTAACCTTTTAGTTTTAACAAATCAATATCATAAGAATTAGGAATCCAAGTTTCTGAAAAGGTTAAAATATCTATTCCTGAAAATTCAGGCAGGATAAGGTCTAATTTATTTGGAAGACTTCGAACATTGAGATGGATGATGGAGAATGGTGGGCCAGGATTGCTTTCCACATCACAACACTTTGGGATAAGTGAACGCAATTTTGTTATCTTATAATGTAATGAAGTATAATAAAATATGGTTTTCAAACAGACGGAAATCGACCTTACGGTTTCAGAAGTAACTAAATAATGATTAGGTAAGAAGCAGTCAAAGAGATAAGTATATGTATATGGCATATAACTAATAATCAATAAAATATATAAGTAATTCGTAATCAATAAAATATATAAGTAATTCGTAGTTGCATAATAAGTAATACTAGTTTGGGTTAGCCCAGGGTTAGGGTTAGGGCTAGCCATGTCTACATCTCGAGACTCTGACGAAATCTGCAGGCCACAACCCTTACCCTAACCCTTATTCTTACCCAGAATCCACATGTGACGTCATCACATCAGGCTCCGGTGGATGGAAACAAATGCTTACCGCATTGACTTGTGGGAGGGATATTCTAGCCTCGTTCTCTCAGTGTCTTATTACTTATTGATGCTAAGACGCACAATGGTACACGAATCGTGTACCAATGTTAAAAAAAATATTTTATTTTAAATATCGGATATCAGACGCTAATCTTTTCCCGGTAAGTTTACATCATCAATGTCGATTTAATTTGACCAATAATTCGTGTTTTCGAGGTCGAAGATTTTGGAGGATCTTGAGTTACGGACTTAGGTCCTTTAAACTTATGTAAGTTTCAACGAAAGTTTATATTAGATCCAAATAAAATCGTACAATCAAATGAACCACAGTTAAAATGATTATTATAAATACACATAAAGATTTGTTATGAACCTTGAAAAATAATTGCCATATGTTGAATATCTATGTGTACATGTACATGCGAAAAGCCTGAATATGACTGGGACAATGGGGTAATGATATGTGGTCTTATTCCAAGTATTACAATATAGAGTTATCCCTAGGTCCCTGACAAGGTCAAGGCTTCAATAAGTGCATGTTTACAAAATAATGTGAAATCCATTGGGGAAATCAGAGAAAAAACGTTAGAAAACAAAGTAAAATACCTCGATGATCCCAGACAGCTTGCACATTTATACTGTGGTGGCCCGTATGGTTGACATAAGCTACGTGTGCCGTCTATACAGCCTATAACTTTATAACTGTGCCTGTTCGTAAAAGCTAGACTACAGTCAGTAGGCCTACTAGTACTACAGTGAGTTACAGTACCGGTAGCCCTACATGACATCATAGATAATGACATGTATGGTGTATGTTAAACACTTTCATTTCTTGGTCATTATATAAAATTATGTTGTTGCCCGAGAAGAGCATTGGCAACAAGATGCATTACCCGACTAACACTGCTTTTGTTTCGACCACGAATATCACCAATCACCTGTAGTTCTAAATATTTAAACTACTGGTGGCAGTGGTGGCATAAAAGTGGGGGTCAATGGCTACTCACTGCTCTACTGGAACTATCATGACAAATGTTGCCCTTGAAAAATCACATCAGAACTGTTATAATTCCTGGTAGAACATGATCCATACTTGCAGAATATAACTTTTGTTGGCACTTTGGGTGATAAGCAATTTTATATTTTGTCGCTAAAAATTGTCAAATTTTGGCCCATGGGCCAGGGCCATTTAAGGTATATATGCCAGGGTTCAAAGGGTTAAGGTATTATACATCATAGGCCTACATAGCATTCTCTTCTTCATCTCCCTATTGTTTTAGTTCGTTTGCCAATCGTTTATGACTGCAAATAGATGCGGCTCCCTTGAATGCATATAGCAAGATTGCTTTTCTTTGGTTTCTATTATACAATAGGCTGATAATCTTTCATGGGATCTTTTTATGTCAACCATCTAGAATTAAAAAAGGTATGTACCAAATATGAATTTGATTCGCAAAATCGGACGTTTGAGTCTCAAGTTGCGATACGAACCCGGTTAAAATATTCCCTGGTACATTGACTACGGTAACAAACATGGTTGAGAGTTCTATTAATTCAAACATTTGTCACCAATCCCCTACCCACCTTACATCGCAAACGTAATTCCATAATTATGATTCCTCCGAAGGGTAGGCCTACCGTACCACAGATTACATTTTATTTTGTTTCAATTGATCGCCAAATTGTTGAACAGTATTTCTTTTTTTCAATTTCAGATGGAGAAACACATTAGCATAGTGTCTAAAGATTCGTCATTGAAATGCATTGTTTGTACAAAAGTATGTCGTAGTAATAGCGCTCTACAAAGCCATTTAAGAACACACACGGGCGAGAGACCTTTTAAATGTGATGTTTGTTTAAAATCATTTACTTTTAGATCACATCTCAAACATCATTTACTTATCCACACAAAGGAAAAGCCTTTTGAATGTAAAGTCTGTAATAATTCGTTCAGAGTAATCAGTCATCTAACGTGTCACATAAAAATTCATACTGGAGAACATTTTGGAATGTGATGGTTGTCGAAAAATATTCACCACTGATGCTAGTTTGCTTCACCACCAAAAACTTCATAATGTTCTTACAAATAAATCAGATGGAAATCCTCGGAGAGATGACAGATTTTCAACTGAAGAACATCATAATGCTTGTCCTAAGGAAATCAAGGAGAGTAAAAAATATGAGTCAGTTACCACTTCCTGTGATCTTATGACCAATTACGAGGCTGGTGAACATAAAAGTGACAGCTGTAGTCAAACACGCCTTCCATTTCAGGCGAATTCTAACAAATCTGGTGTTTGTAGTAAAACATTGGCTACAGGACAACTCTTGCAAGTACATGAAAATAATTACAATTACAAAGTATCCCATACATGTGATGTTTGCGGTAAATTATTTAAGAGTAATACCAGCCTTAAAGCTCATATACGAATTCACACAGGCGTTAAGCCATTTACATGTGATATATGTTGCAAATCCTTTATAGCTAAAGGTAAACTGAAGAACCATTTAAGAGTCCACACAGGAGAAAAACCCTATCAATGTGATGTTTGTAGTAAATCATTTCGTGAAAGAGAACATCTCAAGAATCACTTCAAACTTCATACAGGCGAAAAACCATTTAAATGTGATCTATGCAATAAATCATATATTACCCGAACCAATCTTCATTCACACATAAAAGTCCATCACACAGAGTATATTTTACAATGTGACTTTTGTTGTAAATTGTTTACAACCGACGACGCAAGTTTACTTCATCACACAGAAATTCATAGAGGAGACAGAAGTTTAACAGCTGTTGTTAGAAATGCATCTGTTAAACTTAATGCAGATTGTCCGGAACATAAAGGATATGTAACTGGAGATGAGCCCCCTGTAGATAATTTTACTGAACACAAAGAAATTAGAACCAGTATGTCCATGGACACTTTCTGTGTTCCTGAGACTAAAGTAACCACTTTCACTGGACAGGAGTCTCATGATAGTTACTCTAATGTCGACAGAGAAATTAGAAAGAGCAAGACAGTAACCACTTACTGTGGTCCTTCTGACAAAGTAGTTAACACTTCTGGTGATCATATGACTAATTATAAGGGTGATGGTGATGAACATGAGGAATGCACCAGAGCAGGTCTGCAATATAAGGTCAATTTTGAGAAATCTGATGATTCGCATACTAAAACATTTGCTAAAGAAAAAGCCTTGCAAGTAAACGCCAATTCTCACACGTTTCACATATGTGAAGTTTGTGGTAAATCATTTATTAGTAATACCAGCCTTCAAGTTCATATACGAATTCACACAGGCGTTAAGCCATTTACATGTGATATATGTTTCAAATCTTTTATAACTTAAGATTCATTTAAGAATCCACACAGGAGAAATACCCTATCAATGTGATGTTTGTAGTAAATCATTTCGTTTGAGTGAATATCTCAGGAACCACTTAAAAATTCATACAGGTGAAACACCATTTAAATGTAATCTTTGTGACAGATCTTTTATCACAAAAAGTAACCTTAAAATACATCATAGATTTCACACTGGAGAGAAACCCTATAAATGCGATGTTTGTGACAGACTATTTAGATTTAATGGAGACCTCCAAAATCATATCAGAAGAATCCATACCAAACCAAAACCTTTGAAGATATCATAAAATGACAACCATAAAATTTGTAATACCTATGGTCTACAAACTTTATATTAGCATGTTATGACCTGTTAGCATAATATATAAATTTATACACAGTGTTTAAGGTCTAAGATGAAGAAGCCTATTGATTTTCATCGATTTCCGATAATTAATGTCAGCGTTATGGCCCTTGATGACGTCAAAAAAACTTGTGGACGCTCTAGAGGCTAAAGTTAATATCCGATTGACTTTAAATTTATACACAGTGTCAGTGTTTAAGGTCATACAACGAAGACGCCTAGTTTTAGCGATTTCTGATAACTACTGTTAGAGTTATGGCCCTTGATCACTTCAAAAGTCTTGTGGATGCTCTTTAGGCCAAAATTAATATCTGCTTGACTTTAAATTTATACACAGTGTTTAAGGTCATCAGACGAAGAAGCCTATTGATTTTTAGTGATTTCCGATAATTTCTGTCAGAGTTATGGTCCTTGATCACTTCAAAAAATCTTGTGGGTGCCCTAGAGGCTAAATATCCGATTGACTTAAGATTTATACACAGTCATGAAACGAAGAAGCCTATTGATTTTTAGCGATTTCCGATAATTACTGTCAGAGTTATGGTCCTCGATCACTTCAAAATTGTGGATTCTCTATAGGTCAAAGTATACTTTATCAAAGCCAAACAAATTCGAATGATTTTCTGATAATTACATTATGAGTTGTTACTTTTAATTAGATTTTAGTGTATTATAAATGTTTCATTACCGTAAAAAGTAAAATATGCGACAACTCTGGTTGACTGCCCGGTCGGTTTAATTGCTATGGTCGTATGTTTTGTTGCCTGGCAACCTATTTTTAAATTAAATTATTAGATGGAGATCGTTTTTCAATCCCTTCCTCCAGTCCTAGCCACCGATGTCCTAAAGAGTTGTGAGTGTTTATAGTATACGATTAAATATTATTATATTATATAACAGTTTAAGCCAAAATAAAGACCTGCAAGTAATGCGTTTTAAATTTATTTACTGATGGTGTTTCGTAACAAGATGAAGTCTCGGTGAGCAAGGCAGTGCACTGGTGTCCCGTTACCGCGAAGAGTATTTTAGAATTCGTTGAGACGCAGACATTTTTATTTTTTGATTATTGTGTTGTTTCTTGAAGTTTTGAAATAAATATTCGATGTTCACGTACTTGAAAAATTATATAATAAAAACATATTATAATATATGACCTAATATTGCGTAGATAAATAAAACAAGAACTGTTGAAGAAAGTACACACGTAATACTTTTTTGAATATAATTACTGAGTCGAAAAGTCGCTCAGTAATACGCAGTAGTTGTATTTCATAGAGATGACCTGCGTATTTCCAGTTGAACTATTCAAAATCATCGAACACTTTTCCAGAAAAAGGTTAGTTAAGTGGTCGAATGTCTTTGCTTGATGTAGTTTCGATTTGTACGTGTGAAGGAGTCGACAGTCCAACCTCGTGGTTTTACTTACCCTCTGGTCCACCGACAACCCCCACCCCCACCCCACACACACACAAACTTTAAGACAGCAGCGCTACGACCTACTCTTTTTTTTCGAATTGCCTCTGCCAATTTATACATGACACCCTGTCTTTTCGCCCACTCGCCCCCCCCCCCCGCCCCCATATCCTCCACTCGGTCCTTCAGATAAGCGAGTCAACGTCTTACTCATTGAGTCACCGCCACTCCCTCGCAAACATGCGAATCGATAGGTATTTCTTGTTACCAAATGCCCAATATGCAAATCCGAGACACATTTTCAGAAATTCTAATAATTGTTTAATGTCTGAAATTTTATGTATTGTACATTGTTTCCATGCTTGGGCATTTTGGTGGTGCCTGACATGTGCAGTAGGGATTTGCCATCAAAAAAGAATTGGCTGTCACTAGATAAGTGAAAATAGAAAAGGCCAGTATCGCTGGTTACTTCAGTCAATTATATTGACGGATAATTCGTGTTTGTCATTATTTGTTTTTTGTTGGGTTTTTTTTTGGGGGGGGGGGGCGTCACGAGCGATATAACTTCAGTCAGTTTTATAGAAAGATATCTCGTGTTTTCATTTTGCTTTTTTAACTTCCATTTCTTAAAATATTCGTTAAACATCTCTCGTAGCAATGATCTCTGTGTTATAATATTTCTTTGGGATGCATACCCTATCAGATGAAAAGGGAATCAAAGTTGTCGATCATATTTGAAATAAATATGTCTATCGGGGTCACTAGGGGGCGTTCTGAACTGCAGAAACCAGGTGATATTCTCTTCTGAGGCGTACTTTTTATAGGTCAATTATGGCACGATCCTCACGAATGCAGAATTGTGTCCGCCGTACTTGAAACACGTTTTTGTTCTAACGGAATTTTGTAATGTTTTCAGTTTAGAACCGGTTCTGGAGTAGGAACCAAGCGGATGTTTGGTTCTGAAGTGGTCTTTTATACGAATCCGTCTTCTACTTGTTCTATCGGGATTTTGTGATGTGTTCAGCTTGGAACCAGGAATGGGGCCATTACATTACCGTAATTTATTAAAACTAATTTAAAATTATATGAATTGGATTTGCGTCAGATAAACTTAATTTACTTCTTTGGTGCTATACAATTAGAGGCTAGTTAATTTGGACAGATTTAAATGTGTCATAAAATGTAATTGAAAAGTAATTGAAATGTAATTGGCCATTAGACGTTTTTGGGAATGTAATTAATTACATTTCCATTACTCATTAGTTTGAAATCTTTCATTACTCATTACATGGCCATTACTTGAAAAATGTTATGACTACATTCCATTGCCATTACCCATCACCATTACCCAAGACCTGTTAGGAACCGTTCTGGAGTAGGAACCCAGGCGATTATTTGTTCTGAAGTTGTGTTTTATTTACTTTGAGACCATACCCTATCAGCTGATCAAGGAATCAAAGTTTTTCGTCATATTTCGAAAAAAGAACCTATGTGTTCGGGTCACTAGGGGGCGTTCTGAAGCCAGAAGCCAGGGGATGTTTTGTTCTGAAGGGCACTTTTCAAGTTTGCCTTAGCATCGTGAACATGTGTAGCAAAGATTAACTTTGAATTACATCGACTTTTCCCGCGATTTCGGGGGCGTACAGCCTCTAACCTCGGGGGATGTGCTACTTAAGAATCCCCAATTTTGTCCCCCCGAGTTTAGAAACAACGGTCAGCTTGGTCCCCTACTAAATAGTTATATTTTTATTTCATTTTACAAGTGTAACGAAGGGTGAAATCTCCGCTGTCCTTTTGTCATATCTGCTGTTATCAACATCAATATGATTATAGTAGTTTAGCCTATTGCTGACCGCAGTATCCCAAACATCAATATGATATCCATTGTGTAGTTTTTAATTTAATATATTTTATATTGCTAATATATGTACATGCACGTTTAAATTAACTTATGAAGATATCAAGAATGGTATAAATTAGCTGGTGTATTTGAGACGAGAGAGTCCAGCTTGGAAGCTCATCCGAGAGGGGTCTCTCAGCCGCTGCCTTGGCAGAGGGGCAGAATGATGTAGATGTATTGTATGCTGTAACGCTGTTCCGATGTAAATAAACCATACATCAAACTAATCTATGTTGTCACTAAGATAGTGTTACACAAGTCCAATGTGTTCGCGTAGTTAGATACACGTTGCATTCAACATAACGTTGATCAACATTTTTACAAGCATCTCGAGAAAATTCCATTTCGTTTTTCAGGATTCTGAAGTGTTTTCTGAGCAATATTTCAGAAACACGCGACACAATATTGTTTACAACGAAATAATAATGCAATTGTTTTTCGAAGAAACATATTTAGTACATGAGTTCTAATGTTCAACATCCCAAGCAACTACACCTAGTTTTATTTTAACTTGTTCTCGATCCATCTCTTGCCTGGCAACCGCTGGTTCTTTTTAATAGTACTTTGCATTGTGGTTAAATTTCTACACGGAACTTTTAATATTTGGAGATAAGATAAATAAGCGTCCAAACTTAATCATAATATAACTATACATACTTAAACAATATTTGTTTGATTAAAATATAACTGTTTATAGAACTTCTCATCGATTCGTGGTGGGGATAGCGTTTTATTACGTAGCAATTCGGATAAACAGTATAATGCAGGGTAACTGTATTCCAGTTCGAATTTATTAGCAAATAACTCCTTTCTCGTGACCAGTTTTGATAGTGAGTTAATTCCAAAAATACAAACAAATCTCAAAAACTTTCCTGGACATTTCAATGGATACCATATTACGTAAGTTGATAACAGGAACGTTGTAGGGCATTTAACTGAAACAAAACAGAAGAGAATGAAATTGAACATTCTGTGCAGATGCAAGAAAAGGACAATGTCTAGCAGTTCTGATGGGGGAAAGCCGAGGTCGTGTGAAAAAATTGGCGTGCACGTAAAAGAATCATTGACAGATGTAATTCGAAATAAGAGTAGGCCGAAGCGCCGCTATCCTGGCAAAGTTTTTCACATAACATTATTGTTGAAGCTATGTCGTCAATGCTATTTTCTGTATCATGAGACAAATAATACTTTGAAATAACATAAATTCAGTGCTCATCATATGATCAAATTATTTTCAAGGGAGCCCGACAATGTCGACTTACTAGGTAGTTAGGGCCCATCTTCTAAAATTTTGTAGACCTTAGAAAACTTATACGTCTTAAAAATAAACATGAATTATTATTATTTTGATTTTAGAAAAGTTTTACGTATAAGATAAGCACCCAAGTAATTTGAGGGTTGTTTTCTTATTACTTGAGCAGCCTTTTAAAACTGCCTCGAAAGAAAGACCACAATACATAGATAAATTTACCTTTATAACTTCCGGGAACATGTAAATGCGGATTGTGATTCAATGTTGACCAATAATATTCATCAGGTGATAAAACCCCACGGCACCATTCCAACAGATCTCGGGCTAGTTTAGCTTTAATGACGTAATCCACAAATCTTCGCGTAAAAACACCATAAGCACTTCCCTTGACAACAACCATACGATGCGGAGGATCTTTATACCTTTCGTCAGTTTTAACAATTCGATAAGTTCCGTTTGGTTCATACACGTTTTTATATTTAAATTTGTAACGAATGTTGTACGTGCCCTTATCTATTAGGCATTCAGTATAATTTGTGTCGTTCAATAGCTTCAGTATTTGGACTATCTCGGCATTGGTTTTTATGGGATATTCCTGACTTGGAAGATTTATTAAATATTTCCAATTCGGATTGCCCAGATGATCGGACATGCAGTTGATATCAGCTTGCAACCGTTGGAAACTTTCATAAACTATTTTCTCGGTTTTTGAAACGATGAAAACATTGTCAAAACAATCGGCTAGTGATTTAGCTGCCTGGTGAACGTGGTCTGGTGAAAACCCATCTACATGTAAACAGTAGTAATTTTGAGGTCGGTATATCATACGAAGAAGTATCTCAACTTGTTCTACTTCTTTATATAAAAGTATATTGAAAGCGATTGGGAATTGTTTTTCTTCTTCGGTATTTAAAACGGCATCATAACCGTATATTCTTCTAAAGAAAGAACAGTCCTGGGTGTGTTTCACTAATGTTTCATTTGTAGGAATATTGTCTGGTTTTCGTTCCATGAATTTCTTTATTTCATTTTCATCACCTTCTACTATCTTCTTACAGTTTATCTCTTGATTTTTAAAAGGCCCAAAGTCAATTAAATCCTGATTTATACTGCTGGACCTTAAAACGTTGTTATCACTGTGGATTCTTCTGCTGAACAACATATAGATGAGTATGTAGCACAATATACCAAGCAATGAAACATGCACCAAAGCTCTTAATTTACACAACATTTTCTAATTTACTGGACTGAAAATATAAAATGTTAAATATTACATGATATGGGACCAGGCAGTGTATTATTACTAATTAAGTATAATAGTATATAAACAAAAGTGAAATAATATATATGTTTATCAATTTAATAGATGGTGTTGAACAGTGGTTTGTATATCAGCTAGATTACATCGTAAAGTTAATGTATAGTGTTCCAGGAGTGGGCTCGGGGGACAGTGTGTAAAACTATCTTTAAGTTTAGCTAATTAAGAGAGACCCTGTTCTTGAACGTTCCATCAATATATCATTTAGAATTTAAGTGCACACATGCTAGATATAACAAACTATTTATCTTAACTACCTGAATTGTTTTACTTGGTTTTTCATAAAACCTCTGCAAGATGTTGATAATGTGGACATTGAAAGCTCCAAACACAAAGCATTTACATACATGGCCAACTCAACTGCTACACTATTAATATAAGTCGATATTGATAACCTTGTACACGTATTATACGAGGTCAGCCAATAATCAATTATATTTAAATATTCGATTTTGATGCGTATATTATAAACCCCTATTTTTAAGTTAACAATAAAAGTACATGTAGGTGCGTGGTGGTGTGGGGGGGGGGCTGCACCACACATAATTACAAGATAAAAATAAACCAACAA
This sequence comes from Patella pellucida, assembly GCA_917208275.1. Taxonomy (NCBI): domain Eukaryota; kingdom Metazoa; phylum Mollusca; class Gastropoda; family Patellidae; genus Patella; species Patella pellucida. Next base: position 59,359,860 of record OU795036.1, on the reverse strand, counting down.
GACACAATACGCAAAATTTACGAACGAACATATAAGCCTAATTTGCTACCCTTGTAAAATGACGTGATTATTATTATTATTATAGATTAAAGTGGATGGATCCGGGGGCTAATCGTAAGCCGAAGCGTCCACTGCGCTGTACAGTCTCGGGCCTGTAGTTATACACACTTCACTCAAACTTGAAGGATAAACAATCTGGGGCCTGTTTCACGAAATTTTAACTTAAGATAAAATCCAAATTTTAGTACATACTCAAATCTGATTGGCTAAGCGCTACAATCAATCTAATATTATCCAATCGAATTACTAAAATCGGATTTTATCTTAGTTAAAATTTCGTGAAACAGGCCCCAGGAATATAACTCAGAGAAAAACATTGTTTAACTCTTAAACGACCCAGAGGTTTGACGTCATAACGTCATAAAAACCCACGTCATAATGGTCAATAGTATTAAAATATATATATATATACATTTTAAAGTCATATTATTAAAAAAAAACTGAAGATAGACCCTTTATGTAAATGAATGAAATAATTTAAATTTAAGGCCATTTCATAAATATAAAATTTATACAAAAAATTTAATTAGATATTTCATGCAAACTTCATGTGTATAATGGTTATTTTTTCTGATCGGCTGTTGTGAACTAAAAATCATTCATCATCGAATCTTTTAATTTAAGCTTATTTAATTACCGTAATTGAAATTTGTTGATAAACTTAGCCTAGCCTATTTTAATTATCACGTTCTACTCTAGGCCTTACGCAAAACGATAAAAATCTATACCACAGATAAAATCTGAATCACTGTCATTCAATAAGGATGGTAATCCGTCATTAGAACGTTGCCGTAGAGGTCTAGACATATCACCGTTTTATTATAATTTTCAAGGAGAAACAGTAAGATTTTTAACTGTCAAAATGTCAAACAGGAAGTAAACAAATGAGATAAAGACGTTTGTTAATAAGGGAAATAACTCTCATTACGCTAGGAACGTTGCATTCGGCTAACATGTTTAGTCGACAAAAGTCGCCTTGGGTACTAAACGGTAACGTTATAGTTGTCGACAAAAGTCGCCTTGGGTCAGTTAAGAGTTAATACTAGTACGAATCATGATCTGCAGCTGCTATATTTGGAGGGGGATCCTCGCCAAAACTCTCAATTTGTGAAAATACATTTGTCGATTTGTGAGAGTACATTTGTTAATTTGTCAAAATACAAAGTACATTTGTCGATTTGTGAAAGTACATTTGTCGATTTGTGAAAGTACATTTGTTAATTTGTCAAAATGCAAAATACATTTGTCGAACCTACAAAGTACAAATTTTGAAATAACACAGCTTATCTTTATAGATTCAAGATATGTAATTTCAACATTTGTATTTTCAAGAGATGTAATTTCAACATTTGCAGTTTCAACATGTGTTGTTTCAACATTTGTTGTTTCAACATTTGTTGTTTCAACATTTGTTGTTTCAACATTTGTTGTTTCATGCATTAGCGAACTATGACCATATTTGGGTTATTGTATGGTATGGAAGCCTATTGCGGCCATTTCAGAATCTCGACAATTAAATAGTCCAAAATAATTTTAATCTGTTCTGGCAAAGATAGTATTGTATTCTGTAATCGATTTTAAGTCTTCAATCAAATCTTTCTTTGCTCTCCAACTTCAACAACGTTCATCGGATATTTTGATGCTTGGTCTTGTCAGTACTTTCGTTTGGGGAGTCTGACAAGGGACAACGTATAGTCGATAAAATGGGATTAAAAATAACGATGTCAACTGCTTGTCAGTGGTATAGGGCGGAAGGCCTGGCAAGGGACAACGCATAGCCGTTCGAATGTTATAGATAAAAAAACCTAGGTTCCTTGTCCGGAATCGAAATGAAGTGGAGGCTACGGTGGCTCAGTGAGTAGGACGTTTGCTCTCTAGCTTCATCGAACTGCGTAGGAATTTATCTTGAGATACCTTCCCTTTTCCGTTGTGTAGATATAGGACGGAGGGTCTGGCAACGGATAACGTGTAGTCGTGCGGATGGGACAAAATAACGGGGCCCCGTGTAAACATTGGTTTCGATTCGCCGCTTGAACGTGACAATGATTAGGGTCGTCTGTCCAACCGAAGGGGTGAACCTCTCTCTCTCTCTCTTTCGCATACATTGACGTCTACGTACAAGAACCCTTTGCCGTGGGAATTCGAAATAACAGTAGGCCCTCGTAGCACACTGCATGACGTACATTATTAGCTTTCGTTAGCTCAGTTGGAGAAGAATGGTTAACGCGTTCGCAATTGATCATAAGGACTGTCATTGAATCAACTGACGCGGTATCGATTCGCCGCTTGTACGTGGCAAAGGATAGATCGACTGTCCATTCCGTGGGTTTTCTCAGAGAAATGGGGTTTAACGTCCACTCAACACAACTAGGTCATTTCGGGACTAACATATGGTTTAATTTTATTTCAATAATTCGCTTGCGCGTAGGGGTCTTTAGCAGTGGGAGGAAACCCACGAGGATGAGAAGGTTCCCCTATTTCCATGTCACATACACTCACACTACGGCTCGAAACCACAGCCGCAAGCCAGGGGTGACCGGTCAGCTAGAGGTCGAATCGCGGCACTCTAGACCACTAGGTCATCCCCCCCCAACATTTCATAAGTAGCGTCCACAAGATGCAACAACGTGAAACAATGGCCATAACTCTAGAAGAAATTAACGGAAGTTATTGAAATTAGAAAGGCTTCTTCATCTCACTAATATAAGCATCATATTTCAATTTAAAAACAATCAAATGATAAATGTAGTCTGTAGAGTGTTCATAAGAAATTGCGGACGACGGATGGACTGATTGACAGACGGGCGGACGGACGGGGTCGAGGGCAATATACGACCACATTCTCATGTTGGCGTATACAAAACACGACCACGTGAATGTTTTAGACTGTCAAATCTGGGCCACAGGCGAATTTATGCCCGCGGCGAGAAGTCGAGATTCTGAAATGGCCACAATAGGCTTCCATACCATACATCAACCCAAATATGGTCATTGTTCGCTAATGCAAGGCTCGTTAATGCAAATGTCGTTAATACAACTGTTGAAACTACAAATGTTGAAACTGCAAATGTTGAAACTGCAAATGTTGAAATTACATCTCTTGAAACTATAAAGTTAAGTTGTGTTATTTCAAAATTTGTACTTTGTAGGTTCGACAAATGTATTTTGCATTTTGACAAATTAACAAATGTACTTTCACAAATCGACAAATGTACTTTGTATTTTGACAAATTAACAAATGTACTTTCACAAATCGACAAATGTATTTTCACAAATTGAGAGTTTTGGCGAGGATCCACCTCCATAGCTATATGCCACATGAAATATGACTGTTATCATATTGCAGTAAAAAAAAAATGCCTATACAACTAACCATAACAGTATGGTTTATGTTATAGCGAGAAACATATTAAGTCATCGCTACGTCACTTACTGGGCGATTAGGTCGTTAAACAATATATCATTTCATTTTACAGTAAGAATGTGATTACATTTATAATACGAAAATAAAATGGACTCTGCTTGCAATTGCTGAATTTGCGGTCGTTACATTTTAAAAGTTAAATGTCGCATAATGAGAATTTTGTGGCAATGCCATGCGTTTCTTTGATTCATATGTGGTTTGGATGGCCGAGTGGTTAGCACGTGCGCGCTGTATCATAAAGCCTGTCATTGAGTAAATTGGCGTGGTTGCGAATCCCCCGTTGTACGTGGTAAAGAGAAGGGTCGCCTGTCCAGCCTCGTGGGTCTTCTCCTGGTCCTCCGCCCCCCCCCCTTCTAAAGACCCCTACGCGCAAGCGAATTGTTGAAATAAAATTTTAAAACCATATGTTAGTCCCGAAATGACTTAGTTTGTGTCGAGTGGACGTTAACCCCAACTTTTCTGGTTAAGTGGGTAAGGTGCTGGCTCGCTAGCCTTGAGGTCGGGTGTTCGATCCTTGCATTGGCCGAGAAAGTTCATCTCGATATTCCTGCCTGATTTCCCCTTGTCAGTGATGTAAAAGGAGCGCCTGGCAAGGACCGAAGTCCCGCGCACACATAGGCGTGCACGTAAAAGATCACTTGGCAGTTTGAATTCAGTTTCTGCCCGGGCAAAATTTCCCTCATAGCACAATGTATGGCGTATGCCCGCCTTTAATTAGCCTAGGTTAGGTACATAAGCATAGGACGTTAAACCCCATTTCATTCATTCTCTCTCTCTTTGATTCATAATGAACTTAACAAAAGTCAGTAGGAATATTGATTAATGGTCTACCGCCAAGTTGGTAGTATGTAGTTATCTCCCTTCAACTATTTGATACTGTTCAATTGTAACTCTATTTCCATTTACAAATACGTTTAAGACGGTTTCAAGGTTTGTTTTGGTTTTAGAAAATGCTGCTCCGACTGGGCTAATGAAAACGGGCATATGTCATACAGTGCGCTATGGGGGAAATTTTGCCAGGGCAGCGGCACTATGACCTACTCTTATATTGAATTCCAACTGCCAACAGATCTTTTACGTGCACGCCAATGTATACATGGGTCCTCGGGTTTCGTCTCATTCGAAAGACTAGACAGCTTATAGTGTCAGGCCGTCCGTCATGAACCACTCACAAGCATTCCTCGCCGTGTTTCGTGTGATTACAGACCTAATCATAGAGGGGGATTTATCGGGCCCTTGCTTCAGGAATATGCTGTAAACCCCTTGTTTTAGGAATCTATCACCCAATCATTGTGTTATGTATAATATGATTTTCGCATTGTGTAACCACCCTTTGTTCGCAAATGAGCACTACTACATTCAACAAGAAATGCAGCAACTATAATTGCAGACATATTTTTATTTTATCTAGTATCCTTCTATATAGCTGACTGAAGTGACGAGTGATAACAGATACACTGGTGAATTTCAGCGCACTAACAATTACTTGGAAGACAAAATGTAATAGTGGGAGGATATCTGACAATTCAATACTTTATTGTCACTAGATAAGAAAAAACGAGAAAAATGAGAGATAAAGTTCGTGCAATATGTTTATTAAGTATAGAATGCATAAAAACAAGGGAATGTACTGACTATTTATATTCCTCTCGTTTTCTCTTAGAAATATCCATTCCATTGACACCTGAAGCAGTTGTAGTTCCACTTATTTCATATTATGCAAATACTTATGGAAGCGTCCCCGGTAATATCGTTTGGGGTTGGGGTGGGTGTAGTTGTCAGGCAGTCTTTTACTCTTGACCCCAGACCTCGATTGATTTATCGATTGATTAAATGTTGATTATTGTCCCTTTGAACGACTTTAAATCATTCCCAAATTTTTGTTGGGTTTTACGCATTATACCACAAGTGGCGTGACATGTGGCAATGTCTTTCTCAAAAGCATTTATAAGGTTAACCTTATAACAAACTGAAACTAGCAAACAATCCGTCCTGAAGTTCAACTAAACCTAACCCCTTAACTCTGGTATCATTTCCTCTAAATCAGGAACATCATACAAATCCTGGCACACAGTGTGGATTCAACCTGATTTCTTCGAATCGTTTATTATAATAATAATAACTTTATCCAATGAAGATAGTTCCCTTAGATCAAGTGTACTAATTTTCAGGGGGTTCCTCCGTTTAATGGTAGTCTCTGTCCGTGTTGCATTTGAATCGTCATACACTCTGCCACATTGATGAAACCTTGGAAGTCTGACTGAGAACTCAGCTTCCACGTCCTTTGCATTACACCTACAAAGTCAAGGGTGATTTTAATTCATTCTTGAAAACAGAAGAGTAATTCATTCATTAAATGATGATAAATGAAAAAATATTCGGATTCCTGACAAAGACAGCCGTTGATCAGTCAACCATGTCACGATATTAAACGCTTGACTTGTTATCAACAAGCTTTTTGTTTCAGACTTTCACCATTTTACTTCATCCCTCTGTGTTAATGGTTCCAATAATAGCAATATCTCTAGACACGTCATAATTTAGCGGGAATTTATACACTTGTCGTCTAGCGGTTAATCAAATGATGAGGACCTAGTCACGGATTGAACCGATGTCAGATTTCTCATTGTCAGCTTTTTTGACACATTTAAAATGAAGCTTAATCAAGAATAATATTGAGTCACCGATAATTAAGTTGAAATTAATGAAGATCGGGTACGAAGAAATAGCCCATCTTTAAAGACGAACGCCGTGCTCAATGCCAGAACTTTATACAAGACATGATCAAAGTACCTCAACACAGCACATCATTTCGAGGCTACAACAACATAGAAGTTATAATTTCATAATACCAGCGTCTTTTGCAGAGGCCCGTTTGTATTAGACCGATGGTAAGCTGAGATGTGGATGTTGGTGTGTGGGTGTCAGGGAGTAGGGCTGGACAAGCCTAGTGAACCAAGAAGACAACAGTCACACGAACGACATGTGCACTATTTAAAGGACAATATTGGTGTTAATCATTGTCATATGTGTGATATAACTATTTTTTAAAAACACATTCCAAATATAATTTTATCACAGAGACCATTGCCTTGATGTGTAACGAAGATTTCAAGAAACGGAAGTGACGCAAAATAGATTTATCCTAATACATGGGCACATATCACCCATTACCTTTAATGATGATTCTCGTCTCTTAGACCGGCTCTAACCTTTTCCCTAATTTTAGTTATGTAGAAGGCTTTCTACCACAGATGGAGCAGCATATGTCAACATCTTGCTCAAAAGCGTGTATGAGGTTCATCATTGAAAACTTGAGATACGCAAACTGGAAGTAGAGCCTAATAAACATGCAATTTTCCGCCCTACATTTCACCTTACCAACCTCTTTACTCTCGTATCATTCTACCTGAAAATCATGAATATTCACAAAAATACGGCAGAAACTGTTTAATATTCGAACCCTTTTTTCGATTCTACACCAAAATGTCAACAAATTCCGCGATGCTAATTAAAATGGGTAAGGGAGAAAAGGGCTATAATGATTTCTTTCCTTGTTTCGTTGGTGACGGATTAAGAATAATTTGTTAGTTTATTGACCGCGTAGGTAGAATTGGTGAACTGATGACGGCGTATGAATAATTGGTGAACTAATAACGGCCTAGGAAAAATTGGCGAGCTGTCTCCATAAAATTGACCGAACATTCAACAGATACACGGCCGAATTTATGTTCACTGAGAATTCAAAAATATAATTGAATGTCACTAGATAAGGGAAAACTAGAAAAACGGAAAATGCCTGTACACTCCCTTGTCTTTATTCATTATATACTTAATATAAATTTGTTAATGCACGGACTTTGTCTATTTTATTTTTACGTTTTCCCTTATAGTGGCAGCCAATTCTCTAATGAATTGCCAGATATCCTCTCAGCCTCATTTATATACCTTTTTGTTGTACCTGTGATCACCAGTTACTTCAGTCAGTTATAATTTTGCGTTGCTTCCGTTTCTTTAAATCTTCATTACGGATCTATCGTTGCAATGATCTTTGTGTTAAATTTATATTTTGATCGTGCTTAACCAGTTTTATCACATATGTGATAATGGCTAACACCAAGATTGTCCTTCAGGGTTGTATACTGTCAGTCAATGGGCAGTACTATGCTGTGTTATCCAGCCTACTATGTAAGATTTGCAAACATAATGTATAATCCAGTTACTTCACAAACATGCAGTCTAATCACCAAATCGGATGGTGTAACATAGTTATTGTAGCTTTATGCATGTAGGTGACATGTTTAAACTGTATTCTCGAACTTAAATCCATGATGGAAGCATGATACATACGGTCAATAATCAATTGATTACTGGGAAATATATTTTTTGCCAATGGTCACCCAGACACGCATTTCTGAGATAACTCTGACTAATACACTTAGTCTCATGCTAAATCAATCATAGAACATGGCCATCAAGATACAAATAAAGCTTATTAAATTATCTACTAGAAGTCTTCCACTGTTCATCAGATGAACCCGACTCATTCAACAAATGAGGCAGTTAGTAATAAACAGTAGTTAAGTTGCTCGTCTAAGGGGGAATAAATTGTTTTCTATTACTGTTCGACTTCTATTGATTCTGAAGCAACCCTATAGCTATAGGACATCGTTTATCTAATTCTTCTGATAGTCTAGCAGTCGTTTACGGTTGAACTTCAGTATTTAAGCAATCTTTAAGATACCAGTAAATCTGTCATTATCTGTCTAAATTTGATAATGATTCACCCAGCCTAAAGGTTTTGACTTTTCTAAAATAAATACGGTGTGTTGGGTCAGAATTAACTAAACATAAATTCAATCACTCGTGTTCCCTTAAACGCTAGCATCAAGACTCGGTGAGTAATTAAGGCGCTTGCTTACAAACCCGTACTGGCCAAGAAATTTACTTTGGATTTTTCTGCCATGGTTTCCCATCGCCATTGGAGAAAAGAGGAGTGACAGACACAAAAAAACGAGTCCAGTGGTTCATATTGCACAAAAGTCGAGATCCGGTGTACACGATGGCGGACACATAAATGCACACTGAGCAATTGGAAATCGACGAAGAGTGAAGAGACTGCCACTGCCCGAGATTTTTGGTTGATAACAACAAGGGGGTCCTTGTGAAACGTCGTGCTTGTTTTATCAAACTAGTGAGTGTTTCTCATAATATTTGTGTTCCGTTATTGTCTTTCTCGATTACAATGCCTATGTTCCCATTTATGGCGGATTGGTGGGTATTTTCATGTCTCCGTCTCATCTCGAATGAGATTTTCAAATATCCAAAACTGTGAATAACATGATCTTCAATTGTTAAACAGGTCAATTACTAAATCGATACCCATGTCGTTCCTGACTAAATAGGACATAAATAGTTAATTATGTTTACCATGGTGAATATTATTATCTCCAATTAGTGTACAAACAGCCCACGGAGTAAAACAATAACTTGTGTGACCTGGGCAAATAGCTGATCTATTGTTTTCTAACCCAGTCTTTCCTTATCATTTAATGTTCATTGTTGATCGGTTATTTTTGCTTCGTTGTTCAGGATAATCCCATGATAAATGGTCTATTATAGTCGTGTATCCAACCACAGTAAGTCAACCGTTGGCGAAATACATCTTTGTATTATTTTATGATCTAGGCGAATATTTCTGGAAAAGACGTGGCTCTATGATCAATTGCATGAAGTGGCATAGCTCGAGTTTCTGCCACATGTACAGGTATGCTCCTGTCGTTTTGAGCGGTTTCTTATTCTGAAACCAGTTTTCGTTTTGCCAAATTTAGTTATATATCAAACTCAGTGTTAGCTTCTAGCGCATATTTCTGTAACATAGACTCCCTTTCATTCTATAAATCAAGACATACCAATTAATATCGACAATTTCATTGTTAGCGATCTTTAAGGGTCCTGTTTTGTTCAAGACATACTGTTCGACACTAAACTATGAAAATAACACTCGGTAGCAGTGTTCACAAATAACCCATTGGTCCAACAATTATTAAAATCGAGCAATCCTAACGTAAATTATGGCTATAAGCTAAAGTTCACATTATCCAAACTTTCTGATGATTTCAGGACACCATTTTGAACTGTTACATTAGGAACAGTTCCTGGTCGGACTAGCTTCTCGCCGTTTAATATAGTATTCACTATTTTGGTGGAAATCGGAGAAAAACCCACGAGGTAAGACAGTTACCAATATTCCGTATCATGTGCAAATGTGGTTGGAACCACGACAATTGACTTAATAGCGAATGTTCGGACTTTAACATGAGAAAACAGTTTGGTGATTGTGAAAACGGGAACATGTTTAAACATGATATTAATAGAAAACTCTCAACAGTAAATGCAAACCACCAGAGGGATGTATGTGTACGTCTTGTAAATGTTTGTATAATAGGTGATGTAATTGATGCAAAAAGGTGTTAGGGTTAAATTCTTAATGGCCATTATACTCGCTCTTTATAGGTGAAAGTCTACTTAAACCTGCAATTATCCTAATACCGCTTAACGTACCTGGTGAAAGTGGGGCACACCTTTTACCATCTATCATTGTTACACGAGAATCGTTACTTCCATCACGCCTCAGTAACATGTAATACAGATTGAAAAATATCTGGGAAATCCCATAATTGTAATCTTCTTTGATGGCTATTTAGTAATTGAATATAACAGAAGGTTGTATGGATACAAAATTACTGAATTCATAACTTCGCAAAGTTTCGACAGGGATACTGTCATATAGTAATAAATTCATCCATAAAGTTTGCGAGTTTTCTCGGGAAATATCTCTATAAGACATTTATGAAAACTACTTACTATTAGCTTGTTTACATGGACATAGTTAAGCTAGTTTAAAAAAAACAATTGAGTTAAGCTAGTTTAGCTTTGACAAATAAGCTTCTTAACATCTGTCTGCTTCCGAGGAAGCTAAAATCGAGTTGGCTTAAAATTGCAGGCTACCATACACAATCAATCGGACGCATACTAGTACTGCACATGCGTATCTCTCAAATATGCCGGTGACGTAAGAGAAAGAGAAAGCGGAATGGGGTCATTTCGGGATTAACATGGTTTAATTTTATTTTAATAATTCGCTTGTGCGTAGGGGTCTTTAGCAGTGGGAGGAAACCGGAGAGACGGAGAAATGCCACGAGGTTGGACAGGCGACCCAACTCCTTGTCACGTACAACTTGGGATTTGATACCACGCCAGTTGACTCAATGACAGGCTTTATGATACAGCACACACGTGTTAACCAGCCCCCCCCCCCTGCTGACGTAAGTAAAACAGTAAAGATGTATTTGATCTAAATGCAACAGGTGTTTGAGTGTTAACCTCCTTGATTATTGGACAACCATACTTAAATATGGTGTTAAATGGACAACTGGGGAAAACTAATATACGCAAACCAAAGCCGTAAACTGCTCAAGGGTCCTCGAACTCCTACAGGATCAGAACCAAAATAGATCTTTATTACTGAAGAACCAGAACCGTTCAATAATCGTATCTGCATTGTGTTGGTAAACACACAACTTAAAGTACTTGCGTTAACTATATGATAAGGCTAACACTAGGAAAAAAATACAAATTTGTTAGGTAGGTGAACTCAAGAAATAGTAGCGTACACTCTAAAAGGGGTAAGTCTATATACACGACTCGACAATATGTATAGCTAACGTGCGCAGCGCAATTGTTTGGATCTGGAATTAAGGGTAGAAGAACCATCGGCCACCAGCAGCCCAGTGTCTAAAATACAAAATAAAGATGCAAAGTGGTATCATTGGGTTTGTAAACATGTATTTGCATCTGTAAAAAATACTCGGGAGAATTGTTGCATACTGAATTGTCCTTACTTAAGCTATTTTAAACGATTTCATTTCTGAAAGGTCAAAATTTCCCATTGTAATTGCTCAGTGGCGAATCAAACAACTTGTCTTCTTGGGCGGTTAAAAATACGACACGAAAACCACACTAGCTGGACCCCCCCCCCCCGCCCCCATCTCATCCATAGATAATTTCCTTCTCGGATTTAGGTACTTATATTTTATTAGTGGATGGATGCTATGAGGTGAATTAATTTATTTTGAAAAAAATATGTCATTTTTTTTTACATGATGAAGTCCAGCCCACACCATCAATTGCTTACTTTTAGAACTGGATTTGAAGTAAGATTTGGACCCATTAACACCCAGTCGGTAGACAGATATGCCTACCAGTAATTACTACGTTTAATGGGAGTAACAGGCTGTTCATAATTATTGTGCGATGATATCAGTATGTGGAGTGTTTGAACATCGATGTTATTTGTTTTCCCTTTCCTTTCTCTGATCAACCCGTATTGATCAATTCATATGTTTCTTGACCTTATTTATGTTACGACATCATATAAAATTTTAAAGAGATCTAACTTTGCGAGGTTGTCCAAAGTGTCCTCCCAATGTTAAACAGCGAATTATCGATAGTGAGCAAAGTTAGATGAATAAAAAACATGCACTGATATAATTCATTCAAGCTATCGAGCTGCGGTTACAAAGACGAGATCCGTTAAAGTCCATGGCGGGTTGCTTGACAAGGGACAATGTTTAGTCGTTAGAATAGGGCGAAAAAACAAGATCCCACTAACAAATTAGCGTAGCAGGTGAAATTTATGATACCTGTATGTTCACAAGTCGGAAAAGCGTGTGCTTCGTGTATTTACATGTAAAAATAAGCTTGCGATATATCATATAATCTGTGTGTTGTCGGGTATAGCTGTTCCATCTGTGGTATACAACCGGTTTCAGCCCATCGACCATTTGGAAAAACGCTAGAGCCTAACAAAGTGGCGATAACATAATTAAAATTATTGTCAATAGACCAAGCCATGTCCGTCTCTGTCCACATTACATGGCTCGGAACTATATATTGACTCTGGGAAGGCTATAAATACGTCCCGCTTTCCATGTATCTGTTTATTTACTAACGGGGGCGTTTTCAAACATGTTATATTCAATTTACTGAAAAATTACTAGTTTATCGTAACATCTTGTAAGGTGTGGTACAGGTAAATTCAACAAGAATTTTTTTTTGGTGTTTGTTAAATAGTTTAAAAGATCGTATCATGACAAATGAACAAGATGTGTTTTCTTGTATAAACAAATTTCTTCGTTAAAAGAAAATACTGGGTGGGTGTTTTTAATAAATAAATAATACCAATTCAATTCAAATGTATTGCAACTTAAAGGAGCTAAATCTCTATTCTCTGACACCTAGAAATGGATACAAATGGCCCCAACGCATATGATAATGTAATATGAATGTATATAAACTAAAATAAAGAATCAAAAAATCTGTTTTACTGTAATTTATAAACAGTTAGAAATAAGCGAAAATTCAAATTGAATGGCAGTTTTTGGCGTCTGGTTATTCCAGTCTACACTGGTAGTTTTCGCATGTGAGATGCGTTTAACCACTTTCATCGAGTCGTGTGCCAATTTAAAAAATTTCGTTTTGTCTTAAATATTGGATGTCAGAAGCCCATCTTTCTACTGTAAGATAACGTCAATGTTGATTTAGATTGACAAACAAGTCATGTTTGCAATGTCAAAGACTGTAGATGATATTTGGAGACACCTACTTCAGGAAAACAAACGAATAGGAATTGTAATTGAATTTTAATATATAATATTAAATTGATATTAGTTTGTTTCAGCTAAAATAGTAACAAACATGCGTGTAAGGTTTATTAACTATTATTAATAACATGATAAATATCCAATATCCGTTGATATTTCAATAAATATTGACTATAGTGCCATAATTTGCTGTACCCCTATTTAACTGCAGTGTTGATTGATATTCAACATCAAACTTGGCAACAACATCCTTACATAGAATTATAGAAGAATAGAATTGAACATGAACAGCGCTTATTGAGACGATGGTATATAGTAGACACTTAAATATCACGAAAGGACATTCAATTATAGCGTTGGACCCGTATTTAACATCCTACATTATTAAATTCAACGTCAATATCTAGTGGCTTTCCAATTACTCGAACAATAGAAAATATGTCTAATTATATTAATTTAGTAATTCGATCCTAATTAGGACTACACTATTCCCGTATTTGGTACTGTGTCGTTTTATTAAATCATCACATTCCTGTCAAACACTTGTCACATCATTGACCCGTAACGTGTTTGAGGTCATAGTCGTTGACCTTTTAACAATGTTTAATTGATTATTTTTGGTTTTTGATTGATTAATTAATAACTAGTTTTAACAAAGCGACGACGTTAATTTTCTTTGAACAGAGAGTAGAACACCGACAGATTAAAAGGCCATTCATCCAAAGGGGAGAGAGACATAAATGGATTTAACGTCCACTAGACACAGACTAGGTCATTTCGGGACTAACATATAGTTTTAATTTTATTTCAATAATTCGCTTGCGCGTATGGGGTCTTTAGCAGTGGAAACCTATGCACCATCTTATTACTTCTACCAGGAGCAAATTCTTTGGATGAAACTTACTTGGAACGCTAGCCTATAAAAGGGCCGGAATCGAATAGGTCTCATAATCGATATCCCGTCTCCTCTTGCAAGTTTCACGGGAAACGTTCGTCTGCTATATCACCAAAGGTGTAAGTGGACGTAAAGCTCCAAGGTGTGTAAGTGGACGTAGTCGTAAATCCCCCAGGAAAGAACGAACTGACGAAATTATTCAGGGTTGGTTACGAATTTTATAGTTGGTGTGATTTGACTTGCGTATACATTGTTTAGGTAGAATAGTGAGACATATAACAGTAGCAATCATTCATCATAGAAGCACCTAAATTTGCATGGGTGACCATTTAGGGCCATGTGTTTTCCAAGATGACTGCCATTTACGGCTTTTATTTCAAATAATTTGACCCACTGTACAGACTGACTGTATTGGAAACCCCGACATTTTCATACGGAAGCATTGTATCGTCGCCATGCCCCTCTCGGATGTCCGTTTCTGTGGACAATCATGGTCATAATTTATAGCCGATTTTGATCAAACTTGAAATATATGTTTATTTCCAAAAGATTTTGAATGGGTTCGATTTTGGTGCGTATTTGACAGCAAATGGCATTTGAGATTTTTGTTAAGGATCAGTAATATAAGACAATTCATTGTTATTTTATTTGGCCGAAAGTCGACCATCTTGGAGTATTTGTTTCAATCATGATAGTGTGAAAGATTTCCCTGATATTATGCAGTTATCTGTTGCATTAGGATGTTCAAACGTATAGTGTCGATGTCAATTGGCCCCTGTGCTATTAATCCAGCCAAAGTCTATAATTTAGACTGTTAAGTATTGAAGTCTAACAATAGAGGGATTAAAAATTGGTCATGGACCAAACTCTACAAAACGAACTATTGTTTTAGATTTGTATCTTAGAACTATATGTCAAATAAATACAGTATGGGCTATGATTTGAAGAGATCGGATCTCTCACTTTCTTGTAAATATTTGTTGAATTATCTATGTTTAATAAATCGCATAGAAGTTACTTGAACTCAGTCTTAATTTAATAAGAACATAAAAAATCTGGTCACAGTAGCGATCATTAGATGAGTGTTAATGCCGAGGTCGGGGATTATAGGACACATTAATACTGCTTCTAGATGGTGTTTAAACTGCTTTGGAAGGTGAAAATTTTCTACCCCATTTACATTTTTGAAAGACAATAATACTCCCTGTGTATAATTAAGATAGAATGTTCAGATTTGATGTATATGTCCATCATGTGGGTGCTATGACCGCGTTTAATGTTGATCATTTGCGGTTTAACCTTGAGGACTCTCGGAATATTTCGCACTCAGTATTCTATATTCAACTACTGTAACAATGTAACAATGTTATTGTAATTTGGACATTATCCATCAATATAGTATATCCCTATTCTATTAAAGATTCATAATGGTATCAACGTTATAGTAGTCCGTTTATGGCTGATGTCCGTTGTTTAACCCCGACATGTTAATGAAATAAAGTTTGCGGTGTATTAGATGCACTCCATTATCTGTTTAACATGTTAAATATCATGTTCTAATCACCTCTATAGCCCTTTCCTTCCTTAAAATAGACAGCGCCATCTATCAACGAGACTTGTAAAACTGTAGCAACAGGGGAGGTAATTAATCATATTGTGACGTTAACATACCTGTAGACGTTGTTCTATAAGACGATGGGAATTAGCGGTAATACCTTTAGTGACGGATGAGCTTTTACAGTACAACACCGTTTCTATTGAAACATTAATGTTTTCTACTTAATTATATGCCCTTGGCCTTTGATGGGCGCCGCCACGGTGTCAGATTGGTGTGGTCACTGCATGGGGTGTTCGTTATCCTTTTAATATTACCATACCATAATAATTTAAAGTGGCGGTTGTGCGCGTAGAACGATAAGTTTACTAATTCTAGAACATCTAATACCACTTATCACAAGGTTCATTTGTAAGAGTGTGGGTATAGGCTAGATATCCATCTTGATATGTAGTTTATTATAGTCTTTGAAATAATTTGCCACAAACATTGACATTTTGCAATATACTATTCAGCCATGGAACACAATTTACTTCAATCATAACACGGCTTTTTTTGGTTCTGTTAACGCCCGAAGAAACTTAACATTCACTGTAGTAATAGTAATATTAGTTGTTCTATAGAATCATATTCGACATTCTGCTTACAATAAGGCAACAATCCCTGCCACCATAACCTTTATTCACAATCAAATCCGTACGGTTGATCGTGGAGGGCTTCAAAGGGCATTCTTCACCAACCTGGAATAACTGTGTTTACGTGTGCCAAGTCACTGGAGAACCATGTTCGGATAAACTCACAACCTAAGCATAGTTGGGGCACATTCATACCCTGAATATCCTGGTTTCGATTTCCAAGCTGGCATTTTATACGAGAAAACTCGCCATTAAATCTAGTCGTTTGGATTAGAGGGAAACAATTGAAAGAAGAAACAATAATTAGCAGACGTCACAGGTCTCTCATTTCACACTTAAACCCACAATTGTTATTTTTAAACCGGTATGCGCATTTATATACAGATGTTAGCCTTTTTCAACAGATCCGAACAAATAGCCGACTCACAAGCACAGCTGCTATGACAAGCATTAACATTAATAATAATATGGACCGAAAGGATAGGTTCCAATCTAATTTTCCGTATTACCAATAGCAAAAACGACTACATGATATTGGGTCACTTAGTATTAGCTAACGGGCAAAATAGAGTACATTAAGTGCATTAGTGCTGAAAGGCGCACTTTAAAAGCTACAAATAAATCCGAATCAATGCGTCTCTTTTCTAAAATAAGAGCAAATGTGATTGTAGATTTCATTTTTGCCAATCTGTAAATGTGCACTATTTTGTGACCATAGCAATACTGAAAAATGAAAGCTAAAGAAAATTAGATTATTTCTAATAACTGTTTTCAATATTTATACGACTAGATTACCATTCTATCTGAAAGATAAGCTCTACTGCGAGTGTATTTGTATATGACACTATGTTTTTGGACTGGATAATACCAAAATAAGATCTAGAGAAAATGTGATCATTATAAATATCAATAGCAGTTATGTATGTCGTTACTTTGTTACTGTGAGCCACAGGAAGAGCATGTATTAATCCGTGTATTTCTTAAGTGAAAATTATGATTTAGCGTAAATACTTTATGGTATATTGGAACCGATAATGAAAATATTGAACCAGATATCGTTTCCCGTTCCCATTTTATTTCTACATCCACAAAAATACGGCAATCAGCACGTTCTATTGACCCGTACCGTTTCCCGCTTATTTATTTGCTCAACCAGTGACAACCCTCTATTTGGACAGCAATTATTTACACCATAAAAATAATAAGTCTTGTAACTCGATATTCTGGGTTAATTATCTGGTTAGATGCATTTCGTATTTTACCCAAATGAAGCAATTTTTTCAGTTTTATCTATAAATCTCATACTTAAAGGTGCGAGTTCGGTTAAACAACGTTCACTATATAGGCACACACTATGTCATATTGGGACAAACATGGTTCAGTTTTATTTCAATATGGGAGAAAACCTGGGGAACGAGAGAATACTCTCGAGATTCGACAGTAAACACCACTCCTTATCACATACAAGTTCTGATTCGAAACTGTGTTGTAAGGCGGCTGCATTAGACCAATCGGTCACTCGTGCCCCGTAATTGGAGTGCAAGGTGTCACTTGCGCATAGACGTGTTATTATGGATGAGTCCCTGTGTACAGTAAATAATTCGTAAATTGACATTACTTATAAGGGAGATGCAAACACAAGGCAATTCCGAACAGTTATTATATTTTGGAATGAATTTGTTTTGCTAAACTATAAAAAAGGTCAGCTCATTTGCCGAAATACTTAACCATTGATTTTGGAACGTAAAGTAATGTTTAGTTTTCGGAATCGATTCGATTTGTGACATTTCGTTACCTAAGAAACACGATAGTCTGTTCACTCCTCCCTTGAGAGAACATTTGTCTGCAGCAATGTTTTTGTTTTTGTACTAACATTACATTTACGTTTTATTTACAGTTGGTGTCTTAATCAAATCGGGGGGGGGGGGGCAATTGTTAGCGTGCGTACGCTGTATCATAAAGTCTGTCATTGAGTCAACTGGCGTGGTTTCGAATCCCCAGTTGTAGGTGGCAAGGAGTAGGGTCGCCTGTCCAACCTCGTGGATTTTCTCCGGATCCTCCGGTTTCCTCACACTGCCTAGGACCCTTAACGCGCAAGCGAGTTTTGAAACAAAAAAAATAAAACTATATTATGTTAGTCCCGAAATGACCTAGTTTGTGTCGATTGGACGTTGAACCCCATTTCTCGTTCTCTTAATCAAATCACGGATATATATCACACACCGTTCTGCCAATACCTCCAAATCGAAACAGTATTCAGCAAGACAAGGGGACAGCGCCTGAAAATCCGTGACATTTTCTCGATCAACATCGGGATAGAACCCGGTGCGTCTCTTTTAACAAATTGAGTTACCCAGGTACTCGAATGTCACAACGAACAGCTCCTGTGAACTTGAAAAAAAGTAACCCATGAAGATATTTGACTTAGGTTTTCACATAATAATCGGAGCGGGTTAATTTAACGAAATACGTTCACATTAAATGTACGTGTATAAAATCGTCCGAGATATAAAATTGGGCTCAAAGCGTAATGTCTCTTTAAGTTGAATAAAACCAGGAATATATAATAGAAGCAGTGGAGCTAAGGAATCAATAAAGAGATTATCTTAATAAAATTTTCACGAAGCTTCTAACGAAGGTAAATCTCTAGATAATAATATAAACACATAGATTTAGTACCACGATTGTGATATTGTATTGTATTGTATTGTACTTCTCTGTGTAAATACTCGAACATAGTGCGTTTGTTTGTAGAAGACTTGATCGGTTTTAATTCTATTCTCCAATTAATGATAAATATCACAATATTAACCCTTATCCACGTTATATTAGTGACTAGCTTTTAAAATCACATTATCGCATTTATTATTTTGAAGGTATAAATAAATGGTGTTTCATTATTAGTAAACAAAGGGCCCCAGTAGTCTATGTCATTAATTTTCTTAATGTCATTTCTCGTCGCTTTTGATAGATTCTTAACTCTTAACTTTTACACAACAGTTGGGTTTAAGGCTTTTAGAAATTATCTGGCTAATAATTCCCAAATGAATGTTTGAAGTGCACCATAGGAATCGTGGAATACACAAACTGGAAGTAGCGTACTACTACTAGTAAACATATGTAATCTTCCGCCGTACATTTCAGCCTCGGAATCATGAATATTCGCGAGAACCTGACTCAAAAGAACCTTGTCTCAATTCTAAAAATATCTTTAATTAGAAAGTGGGAGTATGGAAAGGGAGGGGAGAACCGGTGGTATGTGTCCAAACTACTGCCCCTTTGTAACCACTTATTGTTTCATGTTCGTCTTATTCTGTTTTGAGGCCCGAAAACAATCTCGTTAACTACAGGTTTAATTAAAATGTCGGAAGAGGATTTGACATATCGTGAACTCGAACTCGGTCGAATATCTATACTTCTGCGGAGAAATACTACAACCATCTTTTATTTTCAGGAACAAACATCAGTCAAAGAATTAATTAGCTCTCCTTCTTCTCCTGAACTTTATAATGGTGCTAAGGGGGTCGATTAGTTCGACCTTAAGGAGTCAAGGGTCAAATTAACTCAACAGCAAATACACGATGATAAAGTGCTGCAGTTTATTAGACACGTGATTTGTTTTATCACTTCTATTGTCAGTGTGACGTGGTGTTTATTACCCGGACGTGACGTGATGTATATTTATTATTGCCAATCAGCATCGATGATTATAAACGTAGACAAGATAAAACACAATTTCCAAGAAATGATATTTCGTAGTTTCGTTTCTTTTATTGATAAAAAGAAACAAATGGTTAAATACGCTAAAACCTTTTGATTTAAGTTTTAAAAAATGAATAAATTTGATTAGGTGTGTTATTTTGAGTAATGATGCGACACGTCATGCACAAATATATATGTTTTGAAAAGAATAACAGAAATACTGTTTCTTTACTAATTTTAGTTTCGTTTTTAACTTACTTTGTCAACACACATAAACATACACTCGCTAATATCTTAGCATGTAAAGTTTTGAACGAAATCCAATGAGTTTGGTTTTGACCCAGATGCCAGATCAAAGAGGTCTATAGCAAGTTTCAAATGACATGTGTAATATGTTTAGTATTTATATTAATCTGTTCATTTTTAATGTCAGGGATTGTTTTAAATTAAAAATAGAAGAGACAAGAATTTAACCTCTATTATTGAATTTAACCTCTCACAATTATTTTATGGCAATCCGTATTCATGAAAAAAGAGGGAAACGTGTAAACAGAAAAACTGACCAGACCCTGTAATAAAACATGGCCTTATTTTATTACCTTTCTCTCTTTTCATGCCTTATAACACTCACTTTGGCGCCATTTTACGACCATTGGTCTATAAAAGTCAGATGAGCATGGACCTTACAGACCATTTTTATCTCTATTGCAAGAGAACCGTGAAATGCAGCGCGCATATATTATATACATCTCACGCTCAACTTCACCATATTAAAAAGAAATCTATGATGGCCACTTTAAGTATATTTACCGCTCCAGTGGAGACATCCTAAGATAATTAAGTATTCAGTTATTTATGAATATCTGTTGTGGGTCACTTCATTCACTTATACTGTGATATGCTAATGGAACCCAGTATGAACCAAGAAACTTTTGAATACTGATTTCAGCCCTGGGCACATTTCTACTAATGTTCTAAACAAAGAGACACTTTTTACGAGATGTGTAGTGTAAAGTCTGTAGATTTGTCTTCCATAGAACACACAGGCTCTATAATATTGTATTCATCGAAACCGTTGGCTATTGAACTGGCCATAACATCGCTTGGCAGTTCTTGATAGAGGGTAAATCATAGTTTGTTCGGCAGTTCCTGTTAGGGGAAAACTAGATATGACATATGGCAAATCGTTGATAGATCGCGTAGGGAATAATTATAGAGTAAAACTTGGTTAGTTCCGGTAGGGGACAACTACGTGTGACGTAGGGTAAATCGTTGTTTGTTTGAATAAGGGATAGTTGGGTAAGGCCTAGGGTAAATCGTAGTTAGTTTGGTCGTTCTCGATAGGGAATAATATGTTTCAACATATTGTAAAACATTATTAGTTCTTGCTAGGGAACAGCTAGGTCTGTCATAGGATAAATCTTTGTTAGTTTTGGTAGGGAACAACAGCTAGGTATGCACTAAAGTGAATCGTTATTTCGACACTTTTGGGAAGGAAACAATAAGGTCTGGTAGTTTTGGGTAAGGGACAACGCTGTATGGCATTGGACAAAATTGTTGTTACTTCGGTGGGGTAACGGAGGAAGGCATTATAGCACAACACCGTACATTTACACTTTGAGATGGAACACCCTATCAGATCAGACCCAAATCACCACACCTAGGCCATTGCTCCAGCATCCGGATATTTGCTTTGCAATATACTATACACTTTTTTATATACGTACAGAACAGTCACACTATGCAAATGTATCAAGTGTTCCATAACCTCTTCAGGAAAGTCGACAGGACGGTGTCACACTCTTCTTATTTTTAATGTCCCATTAATATCATCAGTATATTTTCGCAAAATGTGAATGACCTCGCAATTATATCATAGGAGTTTATTTAAAGCTTAGTGTAATACAGTATATTACACCGATAAAAGGTACCGACCATATTTAATACAATGATAGCATTAACGCATGCTACACACTAAATCCCATCTAATTCCCTTTGTCTCTATAAATCGTGTAATAATCCCTTGTATCACGCCCTTCGGTTTCTGGTCTTAAATCAAGCATAAGATTACGGGACAGGCGATGGGCTCCGATGGCATTATTACTTCTACAGTCTATTTATATTAATCCGCATGTCTAGTGTAAAGTAAACCTAGAGGCCATATACACAAGGGGTCATTGCAGGATTGCGACAACTAATACAGCATACATTCGTGGGATTTTCCCTGTCTTCATTAACGTTCCTTGGTATTTTCCAGCGTGGTTTTCCAATGGCAAAGCACAGTGTCTAGCCATTTGCGTGGGGGTATCAGTGAACTGTGTACACTTTATCGTGTACGTAAAATAACCTGTTAGGGTTGGAATTCTTTAGCTCACCGGTGAACATTCCCTCATAGCAGAAAGTATGACTTATGTCCTTCTTCATTAGCCCAATGAATTGTGGAGAAAATTAGGATGTTAAACACCATTTAATTCCATTTGCCCGGTGGTGCATTAAAGTAGTGTATTTCATTTAATACAATACAATCTCTTTTGAGGAAGGGGTGGGATAGGTTGGCCTAGTGGTCTAGAGTGTCGCGCCTTGACCTCTAGCTGGCCGGTCACCTCTGGTTTGCGGCTGTGGTTTCGATCCCTGGTGTGAGCGAATGTGGCATGGAGATAGAGGCGCCTTCTCAACCTCGTGGGTTTCCCTCGGACACTCCGGTTTCCTCCCACGGCTAAAGACCCCTACACGCAAGCGAATTATTGAAATACAATTTAAAAAAAAAGACCTAATTGTGTTGAGTGGACGTTAAACCCTATTCCTCTCTCTCCTCTCATTTGAGGAGTTCACATAGCTAATGTATTCCGACAGTGTCTGAACACCACATTCCTCAATGAACCGATGGAAATATTTACATTGCAATAACAATTTTTCCCATATTATAATTATCCAATTTTTATTTATGTATTATTAGTAATTATATTACCCACATGATCCGTACGTCCACAATGTGTGAGGACATGATATGCGGAAATCTAAGGGCAGTTGTGACTCTGCATGGAGTAGTAAAATTATGGCACAATATTAGTCTAACGATTGTCAGACTTGTTTCAGTATGTGGTCAAGAGTTAAGACCAATCACTATTGCATGATGAGACGAAGATTAAAAGTTGACAATCAGGAAATGTCCCAGACGACAGACTTAGAGGGGATAATTACTAAAGCTTCAATGATTCTTTGACTTTATACGGTGGCACAGTCTAATAGTAGTAGCAGTAAGAAAGACCGAAATGGAGTTTAATGGTACGTGAGCACCGAGCACGGCCTTATTTTCGAGACAGACAAGGACTGGGCATTGCTAAACGAATCCAAAAGTACTATAAAAGTTGTTAGTATTTATATAATTAAAGCAAGTAATACGAAAGGAAATAAACGACATCAACGTGTGGTTAGTTCAATCTTGTTGGTATGTCTATACTATAACGTGGTCTGTAAAAGGAAATATTTTTGACGGTTTAAGTAACTAATTTAACCCTTTAGACCTTGAAGAGAGGGTGAGAGAAATAGGGTTTAACTCGAACCAAACTAGGTAATTTCGGGACAAACATGTGGTTCAACAGTTTGTCCAAAAATCACTGTGCGCATGCGTCCTTAACAGTTGGATTACTCGGAGAAAATCGACGAGGCTGGACTCACGACCATGCTCCTCGTTACGTACAACCGGGGGTGATAAAGTTCATACATTATATCCCTGGACAGTCTATTTCTACTGTGCCTTAGTCCAAATCCGGGATATGCTTATGGGCAGCCCAGGTGTTAATGTAGGTGGCTCGGTGTAGAATTTTTAGAGAGTATTGGGGCAACTGTGGGCTTGTACGTCTCTACTACTAATATCTTACTGACGTGAGTCGGTGGTAAAAGTAAAATACATGTATAGGTGGGGCTCACCAGGCCCACTTCTAAGCCATAGAGTCGATCGCAATAACTCTAAATTCAATCATACCATACACTTGAGATAATCATGCAAAAGGCGCTATAAAGTTACAGTCGTTTTTTTTTAATTTAAAGAGTTGATCTGTATCCTGCAAAGGTTTTCAACCATTTATCAAGAATGCCTTCCTGTATCGCGGTCACAAGACTTCAAAACATGGCGTATATGTTCGTCTTCATTACCCCACTCTGTGCAGGAAAGTAGGACGTTGTCTCAACTCAATTGTTAACCATATTTCGATCGCCTTTTGCCAGTGATCTCCACATGATATAATACACAGTTTAGAATAGTATCAATATTTTTGTTGACATATTTTTTCAAATCCCACATATATACAGGGGTTACTTTGCAAATTTAAGCTGTGAAAAAAAAGAAAGTAGCACTTCAAATCCCATTTCATTTCAAAAGTCGATTGCTGCTGGGTCCCGATTACCCCGAATTTGATGCATCACTGCCATATTAAAGGGCTGCTAAAATATACTCAAGACCTCGTTTTAAAATAAACCACCAGAAATTACGTGAAAATGGCAACTAAATATTTTAATAGAAAATAATATCTGATTTATTTGATTCTCGTTGATATATATTTTTAATATAACAATAGATACTATTAATATGTACATTTATATATATTATATATATATACAATGTATACATGGTGATAACATATCACATTTTAGGTGAACTATTTACAAACATACATTTTACAAACATATCTGACGAAATAGACCTAAAATATTCTCAGATCCAACTTATATGACATTTTAACTAAAATAAATTTCTGACTTTCTAGTGTAGTAATGTTATAATGTATCTCTATTTAAAATACTTGCAAAACATGAAGTTGGAACTTGTCAGCATTTTTTAAAAAGTACCAGACCGAGCAATATCCGCCATGCCAACAACGCCGGATTAACCATGGTGGGGGCCCTGGGGCCTGGAACATGTGGGGGGCCCCTGATCACCGACCGCGAGTGCCGAAGGCGCGAACCCACATGCGGGGGTCTGGGGCCGGACCGCATGTAGGATTGTAAAAGTGGGGGTGCAACAGAATGTTAGGGACGGCAATATAATGCCTGAGTTACTGAGTGCGGAACGGATCGTGTGTGTACGTGGGGCTGGGGTCTGGAAGCAACTACCCTCCCCCCCCCGAAAATTTTGAAAATTTGACTGTCACAAACGCATTTTCCACCCACTTGGAGCTGCAATCTACGTCGCTCCCGTGTGTCAATTTCGGCAGCGCTGTTTCTCATTTTGATGTTAAGCACAACAAAATGAGAAACTCCTTATCCTCTAAACTAGAACTAGTCCAAAACACCATAAGGCGACGTGGATAGGGCGACCAGAACAAAAATCTCTAATCATGTAATTTGGTGCCGGCGCCCCCAAAGACCACCAAGGTCCTGTCAAGTGAATAAGGGCGACCAAAACGAACCCTTTAATGTCATGTGGTGGGTCAGACGCCGACCCAGAAAGAGGTGATAGGAGAGGCCCTTCGCCTATGGAGCGGCACCCTTGTCCGGGGTCCTCCCTCAGAAAAAATTGAAAAATAACGATGCAGGAAACACGTTTTTCTGCCATATGGGTGATATCTGAGTGGCAATTTTTGTATTTTGTATGGCGATTTTTTGGGAGAGGCGTTTGCTTCTGGTTCCGCACTTTGGGTTCGCGCCTGTGGTGGCGCCCGATAGCCTCCACATAAGAGATAAAAGAAAGTTTGGATCAGGTGTAGGCGCCACTAAAACCGACCGACTCATCAGTGCCTAAAGAGCATCACTATATGATCATAATCAAGTGTATTATTTAATAATTGAAAGGTTGTCAATTTTTTGGGGAGGGAGCGCCTTATTTTCTTGAAAAGAAACCCCCAGAAACATGATTTCCTGGCATTTCAGGCACTTATGTGGAGCCATTCAGAAGTACCTCCCCCAGAAAAATATAAAATTCTGCCACAAAATTAGCGCATTCTGGCGTTCGTTCAGTGGATCAATCCATGCGAGTGCTATGAAATGATGGCATTTCTAGAGGAGGGGGCTGGGCGCAACTGAGATTTTTTTGTGGGGGGCCCCTTATGTGGGGGCCCTGGGGCATGTGCCCAATGGTTAATCCGGACCTGGTGATAAATGCGAGTGCTATGAAATGATGGCATTTCTAGAGGAGGTGGCTGGACGCAACTGAGATTTTTTGTGGGGGGCCCCCTAATGTGGGGGGCCCTGGGGCCTGTGCCCCATGGTTAATCCGGCCCTGCATGCCAATCTCCCAAACAAATTAAACGCGGTATCCGGTATTCCAAAAAACCTTCATCATTTCTATGCCATTCTTCAGAATTCACTCACCCTAAATAATGAATATTAACCCGACAAGCACTACTACCAAAATGTTCACTTTATACTGAACCAGCAATCAAAAGCATTTTCTTTTTGTACAAAAACTATTTAAGTAAATTTTAGATTGGATCTGAGAAGAGTTTGTGTCTGGTTTGTGCATAATATGTGCATTATTTTGATTTTTAATTTTTTGCATAATATAATAAATAACCATTACAATTATCAAAAACTTTCACCATATCCAGAAACTGTTTCTAGCGTGGTGTCTCAGACTACATGCTTAACATTTCATATTCACAATCAATACGTAACGTGAGCACTTTAGTACAGGGAAGCATGGGGCTCGAAAGCTGGGCAAGATATTGTTATTTTATACAATGCATACCCAGATATTTAAATCAAGATACCCCATTAATTAAAACATTTAGACAGATGCATTATCAACAGCAATGATAGCAGATCCGTGACATATAGATAAATGTGTTATACATGAACATATGATCCGTGCTTCCATTTTAACTCTGAAGTAGATCTAACAGAAGCTGATATAATTTACAACAAATTCTGTGCTTAGAATGTCAGTGTCATGAAGCTACGAGGGCTATAACAATAATGTCACTTCGAACAAGGACGTATATACCACTGTGCCAACTATAATTAAGAATACCAGAAAGGAAGAGATGTTGAACTATTGGCTTACAATTCTACTAGTCACTGTGGTGGTAAACTTATCATTGCCACCTAGGATTATTGCTGTGATCTTACTTCATACATTTATCCCATTATTGAAAATATGTATATATGTATCAAAACAAATATACCATTTTAAAAATGGCATCAAAATAATTAATATGGTTATTTTTTTAACTAAGATATCGCTATACATGACAAAAACTCCAAATAATATCACATAAATGCAGATGTTTTGTTTGTTTTAAAATGTGTCATAATTTTCTACCATATGACTAATATTAACACCTCTAAGGTCTATAAACCCTTCCTACAATTACTTTGTTGTACAATTTACACCCCAGCACGTTTTACGACATACCACGCGAGGAACTCCCGTAAATACGTCAACTGCCATGTTTCATAGGAAGCCACGCGCGATGTACTGTAATAATGCACGCTGATAGTCTTCGGCACCGTAATTTAGGTCGAGACTATCTTTTGCGTGAATAGCTGACAACAAATGCTTCGAGCATGTCAAGTCTTTTTTGCAAGTCTGGTCAACAAACCCTTCAGATCATGTTTACATCATTTATCTAACATCAACTACGGTTGGTTGCAACATGTCATCAAGGCGCCCTCTATGAACAGTTGCAGCCACATATCTGTAACTAGTGTTGACTAACGAAACACGTCGTTTATCATCAGGACGTGTGTCATTAATAAAGACTGTAATTTATAACGGGGCAGTATTTGTTCATCATTTATAGCCACTGTATGTGTAGTTTAATGGTCGAGCGCGAGACATTAAGTAATATATTGATACTGCACGAGGCGATAGCCGAGTGTTGTTTCAATATATTACGCAATGTCTTAAGCGCGAGAGCATTAAACTTCTTAAAATACAGACTCCGCACGGGCGTTTACAGTGAAAAACATCATGCCAGTAGTAATATTGAAATAATGTACTATTGGCAAGTTGCCCGTACATTATTTGACATAATGGTACGCCAACATCAAAGGATTACGTCACATCTGTATTTTAATATGCAATATGGCATGTTCTTTTATTGCTGCTAAAATAAGGTTTATCCTTGGTTCACAAGGAACATCTGTCGAACAGACAAATTATTTACTTAAGTATTAATGATCAAACATGAACATCACAATTAGTTTTTACATGTTATATTTTGCATGACCAAGCCGATCAAGTAGTGATAGGCATATTTAGACTTATTACATAAGATTTGTTGTAGCAGCAATAACATGCACATGTATGTAGGATTTCTGTTTCGAGTTGCCATTAATGTTCTCGAAGAATCTTGGCCACCTGCAGATGACCAAATGACGTTTACATCGAGCTGCGATCCTATCCGTCCGTTATTCACTATTCGGCTCAATCACAGATCGATCACGATTATTTAAGTATTTTTATTCAGTCACAAATCATGACCAACCGAAATTAATACCAGTCATCTGATAAAACTTTGAATTAAATGGCTTGAAAAAATCCCTGAGTCTGTTAAGCACTGTTTGATCCACATGAGGGTGAGTTCTGCCTTTATTGTTTCTTAAACAATGGGGTCTCCCACTACCCGGTCGTTTTTTAAGACAAGGGAACCCTCGACTGTCTTTTAGGTAGAAATGTTTATCGGTGACGATTCGCTTTAATCCTAGGAAATCCTGCACCTTGGCCATTTCGCCGGCTGGATTTGAAATAAGTGTTTCACCATTCACAAAATGAATTTGACGGAGAGGAAAATATTTTAACCACTTCTCTAAATGTTTGGCGTAAACACCAATTTTAACGGCAGCCCATTTGGTGTCGATGATTCTCGATGTATTGTCTATAAAAGCCATTTTCTCAAAAGGCTTTATTGCCGGTCTTTTTGTGGCCGCTTGAGTATAGTCTGATATTGCACGAGTCACAGGGTCCCTTACAACAATAATAAGTTTGATATCCTTAGACATGTTATAAATTCTCTGCGGAACCTCTTTTGTGACGAAATAACATGGCGTTTTTTCTATGGTTATCTGACCTTCCAGCGTTGATGGCATCTGATCCCTGAAAAATAAAAAAAGAGTAATTTGAGGAAAAAGCAGAGATGAAAGTTTCAAGTCATCAATCACTGTAGCACACATGTGTAACTAAAGGATGTCAGCTCGTGCCAGCCGTTCTGCAAATAACGTTTTGAATAAAGGAATCGCCCAGCAGCTATTCAAACGACCTTTAGTCATCACGGGCAAATGCTATAATAAATGATACAAGTATTTATAAATTGCAGCTTTTGAGATACAGTGTGTTCGATATTATGGATAACATCCATTTGCTTAAAAATGAAATAAAAGAAAAACCTATTATACATGGACATGCGGGTAGGATGGTGCATGAAGCTTGCTTGAACCTTTTACTGTGTACTCAGATTATCAATCTTATTAATGTTATTCCCATCAAACATCCATTATTAAAGACAGTAAAATTGACCAAATCGCATCTAAGAGGAAATGTGTCGTAAACCACGGTAGAATATCATTTGGTTCAATGCTAATATTGGCATATAAAAAGCCTTGTTTTTCTGTATCGTTTAAGCCGTTGTAAGAGTTCCGTGAGATTTGGTAGTCAGTCCAACTTGATGAATGAGATTTTAACGGAGCGAAGAATGTGAACCAAGAAGAAAGGAAGCCCTGTGGCAAATCGATCTTTTTACAAGTATCGTGCTCAGATGCAAACCGATATCTTGAACTTTTAGCAGATCATGTATTTTATAGATAATTACAGACTGTAAAGTTAGATTACCATCTTATTGCTTTCGTTGCATTCATCTATACATCAAAACACAATAGTTGGTAATATTGAAACTAGAGCTACATGTACGTTGTTTTATACCGGTGACATTTTTGCTGCTAATTGTACATGTGCGTACACCATGTAGACGGGGCCTTTTTATTTCATCTCCTATTTACAGAGAACAAATACTCGCCAGTCCTGCTTGCGACACTAAACCACAGTAGAGACAAGGCGTACGTTTACAAGCGCTTGTCGTTTTATGTACTCAAAACAACCGCTATACTTTCTTTTCATTCAGTGATGTGTTTCAGTTACCTGTATATCAAACAAAATACAACCCTCTGTGAAAAGAAACCATCAATGGACCACTATTGAAAAAAAACTTATCTGCTACAAAATATCCACATGTCTCAAATAAACTGTCTTCTAGTCATTATTTTATTTTGGGTTGAGACTTCAAGCAATGGTTAATATAATGGTTTAATTGTGTGAGTTTTCTTCGTTATGTGTTATTCATGATCAATTGTCATTACGACTTTTGCTACAAAACTGACGTAGTTTAATGTTGATCACAACAGAAACCCATTTCAGACATATATTTTTTTTTTCGATAAATATACCAAATTTATATTAACATGTAGGTCCTGTTATGAAATTGTTCGTGAAATTTGTACCATCGCCGTTTGTGAAAAAATACTAACAATCGCTTTAAGCAAAATCTAAGCTTGATTTATCCTGTACATCCATCTAACGACCTACCTACCGCCGTTCAGCATGAACAAAGATAAGATTCCTTTTTTAAGAAACATACCACGGCTACTGGCTATAATAGACCCATTATATTTGATTCTTCAAGTCAAAAATTTGGAAAAAGCTAGGTTTTGAGAAAAGCTGATATAACATCGTATTAGTTACACCATAAAAATCATTTATCACCTCTTTTATCGTTTTAACAAGAAACTTTTCAAATTGTTCACACTTTTCCCGTAACCTTGGTATCAATATATTTAATGTACACAGCGAGTTTTTATGTTGTACTTACACACAACAAAGACATGCTCTTTTTATTTAAAAAATACAAAAATTCTTTCATGGCATTGTCAGCGTTGTTTTAAAAAAACGATTTGTCGATTCCTTGGAGCTGAACATTTTAAGATAAATTTCAACATATTAAGTATTGGTCCGTAACAGTTTTGCCTGGAAGATTTAATATGCTTTGTCTGTTTTTCTCCCGTTTTCAAACAAACATAGTTGCAAAACATGCCGAAATGAATACATTGTCTAATCCTAGTTGTATTTTTAATTGTAAATATCCTGGAGTGTTGTTTATTTTTGTATTATTATATTCAAAGCCAGCGTTTATTTTCCACAATTTTAATAGAAATATAACGGCTGGTCAAATACATGTAGTAGCCAGTTAATATTTCAATCATAAAATGCAACACATATAATAAATATTGATGTAGCTCCGATACGTATACTCAATTGGATAATCCAGGAAACTGATGCTCAATTGCATTTTTTGCACATTTCTGTTTGATTGCTTTTACGATCAACGTTGCTGTATTTTATATTGCCATAATGTTGATTGAATATGCTGTGTTTTATTATACGGTGTCATTTTCTTATTTAAGTCGAAAGAAACGTGCGGAATTCTTCATTAAATGTTATCGATGAGATCATCTGTAGTTATTCATGTATTCATGATCAATAATATCATAAATCACATCTCGTATCACAAACATCTCTATTTCTATGTCACTTTCTATTTGTACTCGTGTTTATTCAACTGACAAAATTTTTGACGCTCTGAGCTTGTAATTGACTCGCTGTTATACATTTAGTCAGAAAAAAGACCCTTTTATTGGATTCAATGCAATATTAGTGAAGGGTGACTTTATTGCGACGCTTGAAAATATCATAAGGACCTACTATTCAACATACTTATGGTATTCAAGGCAGAGCTAACATGTTTCTGAAATTTACTTACGAAGGTGAGTGTCCCGTAGACTACCCATGATCAAATTTGTGACAGACAAAACATCTTTACAACGCACTGGACCCTTCAGCCACCCACCCCTCGTTTTGATAATTTAATCTTTCTAGAACACAGGTCACCACATCTGAGTTGGACGAATGACGTAACAACTCGCAGTATTCTAGAAAACTCTTACTGAGAAATAGTGTGGAATTTATTTAAATTTCCATGTTTTCAGGGACATTTTGTGCGGACAATTCGATTTGGTCCGAGTGACTTTATTACTTCGTATTATACATGTACATTCCCAAGCAAGTATGCACGGTATGAGTTAGATTAAATGATAAATAATGCAACATGAAGGATATTAATTCTGAGCTATTGTAATATAGATTAAGCTTATGATTGGTTTGGCATCTTTGGAAAATATCAGAAGCAGATTAATGCTGATAGAAATGGAAAGATCAAACAAGAATGTATTTACATGAGCATGTCGACGGGAAAATCTTATAAAGATCGCCGATAATATGCAGATTCATATAAATAATATTGGTACAAAACACCGGATGCCAGTCGCGGTGTCAAGACAACTGTCTCTTCTTCCTTTATGTTGGTAGAATTTAATTTCGTTGTTCTATATTGCGGCGCCACCCTTACTATAATTCTATATAAACCCTCTGATTTATTTCTTATGTAAGACCTTTGAAACTTAAGAATATCAATAATAATTCCAAACAGCATAGAACATGCACATATCTTTATATTTGATACGATATGTACTTAATTCATATAAGGTTGCAAATCAATGAACACTCTGAGACATGATGACTTTTCTATTATTGTTGTATATCATAAACTCATTTCTATAATTTGCAAGGCATGAATGGACACAGTCGTTCATACTTCCCCAGTGGTTCCAACTATCCCAGACAACGAAATCATTTATTTCAGTTTTATGATTATAAATTCATTTGAGGTTCTTTCGGCTAGATTTGACATCCCGTTATTTCACGAACATAAAGGAACAGACAGATTGGCTTTACGTAAAATTATGGAGGTACTTAGATGTATTCTACGGTATGGCTACTTTTCAATACATTCAACATTATATAGATTACATCTATTAGTAGAAGATATTAAACAGAGCAGTGGATCATGATATTACTTAGAACGTATACAGTGCATTGTGACGCTAACCGACAAGTTTTTCAATATTACGTGTACGCTATTCTCCACCAGAAATTGTCATTATGTGGAGCAATCTTTGGTTATACCAAATTACCGTATCACTGCTCAGTTCAAGACGCAACAGTGTCACGAATACAGATACACAGCAACTTCAATTTACCATCTGGGACATAATTATCAGCATTTATTTGAGATCAATCCAGACGTAATTCAGCAACTCGTAAACGAAATTGCCCCCTTTACCGAATGAGCTGCCACCGTTCATGGCGTACCACAAGGAGGAATATTGGTTACCTGTCAAAGTTAGTCTGGTCCAACGTTTATAAATTATAACCTCGTTATTGAGATTATTCAGTCATCTAATTCTAGTTTTCGTTTTTTCTAATTATAGTCCAAATTTCAAGCCGTCTTATCAATTATTCCATGTCTAAGTGAAATACGGTGTGTGGATATGGTTAAGAGGAGAGAGATCGAGGGGTGTTTTGACGCCTAACTTTAACTTTTATATCATAAAAAATGTCTATTTGAGGAAAGCACGAAGAAGGCTATAATATAATTAACTGAGTAAGTGGTTATGTGATAAATACAAGAAGCACGTCTAGGTCGATAATTTGATAATTTTCAACTGGTACACCCATACACTGAAATCTCCAATAATACTCAATGCAACGTTTGAGAATTGAACTACAGAGTAGTATTTTGCCATAAATTTGATTATATAAAATGCTGGTGTCTAAAATCAATATGCAAACAGACGTACAGTCACATTTTCGTGTTTCTTTTGATACATTAGTCGTGTGGCTCGCTGGTTCGTCCCCGCGTTACCCGAATAAGATCCTACAGGTTTTCCGGCGTGTCTTGCATTTGTCAGTCAAGGAAAGGTCTCTAGTCATACGGATAGATTGCATGCTCGACCAAAACTCGTTCACAGTTTGAATTCAAAATAGAAGTAGGTCGTAGCACCGGTACACGGGCAAACTTATCCCCGATTACACTTCATTTCCCGAGTTGAACAGAACATTAGAACGTGAAAGTCCAGTTGTCCATCTACGGAGGCTGGAGATCATATGGTGTACTGAATAATTTATGATTACCGGTAAGTATTTACCGAAATTAAATAAAGCCACAGAGGACAACAGACTCGTGTTTCCACGCGCTGTTATTGCCTACTTACATCTCAATAAAGATTAATATAACGGTGTATACTTTTAAGGTAGGCCTATGTCTATATTCCTATAGAAATGGCACCTTTAACTACCGGAAATCGAACAGGTTAATCAAAAGATTAATATTGACTTAATACATTATAAATCAAACTGAACTGTTGTACAAGTTAAATTAACAATTGCAAGCAACGTGAAGTAGCGAAGAAAGATAAACAGGCTTGAAAAGAAAGACTAACATTGATACAAGATAAGTACATGTGCTTGTTCAATCGCCAAAGCCTCAGTTGTCAAGTCCCTAGTCTTAAAGTAGAAGTAATATCGTCTATCTTAAAAAATATTATAAAAATTCTACCTAAATGGGTTTATTTTTTGAAAGCCATTCCATTTCCGAAATCAATGGAATCTTGGCCTCTTTATTGGGAGTAAAATAAATTGCAGCTTGACATCGTGCTACAAGAGCTACAAACAATACACTAATCAGAAATACTGGAAACTCAGAGCTACCCACTTCATTTTATCAAGGGTGCTCGTGTGAACAAACAACTGTACACTTGAACACCAGGTTAATCGAGAACAAACATCAGCTCTTCGATATAAAGGTGATTTATAGTCTTTGACTTTTACTATCTTTGAACATTAGAGAATGACAGTTGGGGAGTCGATAACTCCAACGACACACAGATTGACACAGAAGATCAAAGATGCTACTCAAAGATACGAGGATTAGATTTTTTTTATATTCTTGTCGATTATTAATGGCTCTAAGATAATGGATCGTAAATTCTTGAATCACAAAAGAAGAGGTCTTTACGATTGCTAGATGTCACGAAGATGACATTACGTCTTCATTGTTTCTGTCCTTAAAACTGATACGACCGGATTCTTCCATTACATCATTAGTTGTGACAGATCTAATTGTTTTTACTGTAATTCTCTCAGCTCTTTCTTGATAATCAGTTCAAAATTCAATTAGATGACGAAAGACCACTGATGCTGTAGTTTCAAGGCATACTTTCATGATTTCTTTTGAACAATCTCTGAATAGACGTATGGGCTAAACGATTGATGTTTTAATCGGTGAGAGCACATGTAACTACGTAAACCATTTATTTTCATGTATCCCGGTGGGTTCTTTTTGCGACGTGGTGCATTGCAGCTCACCTACCCTTACTTTAAACCGTTACCGAATGTTGTTATCATTAATGATTGTTTTGAGTCAAAATTTGTAACGTTCTGTGTTAGTATGTGGAAGGCCTGTCTAGTCATTCGGAAGGTACAGAAAACGAACATTCGTGTATATCTTGGCATGCACGTAAAGGAACCCTTTGCAAATTCGATGCGGGCAAAATATTCCCCATGGCACACTGCATAGCGTATTCTCTTACTTATTACCCCGGTTGGAGCAGAACAACAGGACTTTAAACCCTGTGTTTTTCGCTCATTCATTCATATAAACGTTAACAGCTCATCTCGTTACGTAACACATGTATATTACATTTAATTTGCCCAGTTTATCTCTACTGAATACTGTTCGAAACCACGATTCCACCACTTTAACTCTTCACATTAATTTCGTAAATTAAAGAATAGCGTATTTAAGTAAGGCTTGCTCTTAAAGAGAAAGTAGAATATTGATATGGTCTATGGCTGCTAATAACAATCGAAAGTGTCCTTAATGTTGATATACAATTTTAAAATGTGAAATAATATCGACATTACTACTACATATCTATAGCAATCTTCTATAATGTACAAATAATATCGATATTAATAAAGTTATTATGTCGATATACTATTTATAATGTTGAAATAGTATTGATATTAGTTGTGTACATGTATACAATATGTTCTTATACAATTTAAAGCATTGATAACGTAGAAATAATATCGAGTAGAAACAGCATCGATGTTAATACTAAATACACTGCTATACAAATTTACATCTCAGCCTGCGGCCTGTCAATAGAATGACAATTGAGTATAATGACATATTTACTTTGTAAGCCGTTTTGACATGACATGGAAAACACAAATTTAGTACACCGTACGATACATTCAATTTATCACTCAACAACTTTTATGAGCAATTAGATAATGTTATTACCGAAAGACGATGCGCATCCCCGCTGTAGGTTGCAAATTGCAGCTTGGTAATCGATGGAATAAAAAACGAAGTTGGCGTTGTTTTATCATAAAAAGTGCATTTCCCCCTAACCGGCATTATCAAAAACTAATTTACTCAATCAAGGAAAAGATGAATTTCTGCCAGTCAATGATCATTGATGACTAAAAAAAATGGTTTGTGAAAAGATAGAAATTGTGATTCAACATTTCCAACTAGAAAATTACAGAATTTGTTCAATTTTGTTGATGGTTGTTGAAATATTCTAAACGATGTTACAACAATCTATGAAGTTCAAGCAATTTGATTCTTCATGCACAACAAATACTGTGGAAAACCAGAGGAAAACCTTTAGAACTAGTTTTTGCCATTAACGTTTCTAACTTGGTATGGCTTCCAAACTACATGTGCTCATAACAAAAAGGCGGCAAAACGGTCGATTTGTGGCATCGATCTTTGTCCTGGGCAGAAACATCATAACTAGAATCTCCACATTACAATCAAAGTTTAGCGCCAGCACACACTAACTCTCTCATATTGGATTGATTTACGGAAACTGTTTCCTGGGGAATTGTCAAAACGGGTACCTGAAGATCAACTATACGAGCATCCACAACACCGTCCGGAGGCACGAGCCGCGAGTCACTGAGCACGAGCCCCCCGCCAAAAATGAGGCAACAAAGCGTTGATGATAGCAGGGAGACACGTTTTGTACGCTTTGACTTAGCGAATATCGGCGATAGCAAACAGAGTAAATTTAAAGAACTAAGACGGGCTGTAAACATGTATTACTGGTATTAGACAGGGGTTGTAACCTCGGGGCGTGAAGTGTGTGTTATTTGGTTAGAGGCTATAATTACTGCGGAACTATTCTATTTCTATCTCTATTGTTCCGGTCATGAACGGATGGCAAACTACTGACACCGCCATTGTTTTTCACAATCCGCCTTCCCTCTGGCGAAATAAGGAGAGCTGAAAATACCTTCAGTAATTCAGCACGTGGGGAACATCTTCGTATGAGTATGTGCTGCTGTGAATTGTTTCATCTAAAATTACAGGCAATTATTTTATAAATTGTGTTTTTGGTGAAATTATGGATCAAAATACATGTAGTCGTTCACTTGGGAATCACTAATATTCGTTCATGAAAGTCAAGTTAAAACCTGAACAGTGTTCAACAATTCATCATATTATTTTAAAACCCAGAAATGTACACATCTTTGCTAAAACACTGGAACTGTAATACCGATAAATTTCTATGTTTTATAAAATCGTTAATTGATACACGTCACGTTTTTGCTTACCCAAACCTCCAATGTAAAATATTTATTTTCCCGTTTTGTAATGAAACCTCTTATAATCCTGGGCGGTTGATAATATATATAGAGAGAGAAATGGGGTTTAACGTCCACTCGACTCAAACTAGGTTATTTCGGGACTAACATGTGGTTTTAGTTTTATTTCAATAATTCGCTTGTGCGTATGGGCATTTAGCAGTTGGAAAAACCGGAGGACCCAGAGAAAACCCACGAAGTTGGGCAGGCGACCCTATTTCTGGTCACGTACAGCCGAGGATTCGAAACTACGCCAGTTGACTCAATGACGGGCTTTATGATACAGTTATATTTGTCCAGTTACTACTGAAAACATTTGGAAGCTATTATGTATTATCAAATGAATTGTATAATTCGTCAACAATCAGGCCCATGTTCAATTTTACTATCTGTTGACATGGTGCTTCATGAATAATACAAATCGCTGCCTTTAATATATTGTATGCAAACGATTTCAGTATTCAAATACCCTAGCATTTAATACAATATACTTATTAGAAAATCTAAATTATATCTTTTTACAGTATACCTCTTTCGAATCCGTGTTTAATATGTAAAATGGTCTATATATGTAGAAAGTTTCTCAACAAGCGTGTGTAGTTTTCGGACGATACATGGACATATATCATATTGCCCACAACTTAATCAATCCTAATATTGCTTATTTGACATTTAATTAAGAACACAAACTAAGATGTCAACTGTGCATGTAGATAATCTATCGGTTTGGATACAGTGGAATTAAACATGTAACCATCAAAAGGGTTTACACAAAGCTGACTGGTTTATATCATCTGCCGAACGTAACTCAATTTTAAATTAATTTACATCTTTGTAAATATTGAACGGAACAAAACGGAACTGACATTATGCCTACTTTTAGAGATTCAACTGTCACAATTGTATGGCTTGTAAGATATTTAAAAAGATAGTAAGCTGGCACTGCCAGGCAGGATACGCCCACATTTTCGAGACATGGTTAGAGAACAAGCAAAATCGAAAGTGATTTTTCCTACAATCAAAGGCTATAATTCATTAAATTACAATTTGATATGCGCAAATATCGAAAAGAATCAAGATCTTTAGGTTATAAACATGCACTTCAAGTTTCATCAAAATCGAATTAAAATTGTGACCTATACTGTGTCCACAACCTTGATATACCATATTTTAACACTATTAGCATACAAACGGTGGCCATTTTGTCTGGCAATTATGGTCCGATTTCCCTGAAATTCAAACTCAACCTTTCGTATGGTGTAACGGTGATAGAGTCAAGTTTTTTAAATCGGATAATAATCGTGACCTCCACAGGGAC
The DNA here is from genome assembly GCA_917208275.1 of Patella pellucida. NCBI lineage: Eukaryota > Metazoa > Mollusca > Gastropoda > Patellidae > Patella > Patella pellucida. The sequence continues at coordinate 59,321,061 of OU795036.1, read as the reverse complement.
CATAGGCAATTTTTCGGACAATCAGGGGCCATAATTCAGGAAGTTATGATCTGATATGTGAAAATAACGAAAGGAACAGTATTCGCGTACAAACGGCAGCCATTTTGTATGCCAATTTTGTTCCGAATTTTCCCGAAATTTCGAATTCAACATTCCTTAGGGTGTAACGGTGATATAATCAAACGATTGTTTAAATCAGATAATAATTGTGACCTCCAGAGGGACCACAAGCTAAACAAAGACGATTTTGCGTATAATCAGGGGCCGTTATTCAGGAAGTTACGATCCGATATGGGCAGATATCGAAAGGAACCAAGATCTTTGGGTTATAACCGTGCATTTCAAGTTTCATCAAAATTGAATTAAAATTGTGATCACTACAGGGTCCACAACCTTGATATACCATTTTTTAACAGTATTCGCGTACGAACGGCGGCCATTTTGTATGGTAATTTTGGTTCGATTTTTCCGAAATTTGAACTTAACTTTCCTTAGGGTGTAACGGTGATATAATCAAACGATTTTTTAAATCGGTTCATTATTGTAGCCTCCAGAGGGACCACAAGCTAAACCAAGACGATTTTGCGTATAATCAGGGGCCATAATTTAGAAAGTTACAATCCGATATGCGCAAATATTGAAAGGAACCAAGATCTTTGGGTTATAACCATGCATTTTAAGTTTCATTAAAATCGAATTAAAATTTTGACCTCTACAGGATCCACAACCTTGATATACCATTTTTTAACAGTATTTGCGTACGAATGGCGGCCATTTTGTATGGCAATTTTGGTCCCATTTTTCTGAAATTCAATCTCAACCTTCCTTAGGGTGTAACGGTGATATAATCAAACGATTTTTTAAATCGGATAATTATTGTAACCTCCAGAGGGACCACAGGCTAAACCAAGATGATTTTGCGTATAATCAGGGGCCATAATTCAGGAAGTTACGATCCGATATGCGCAAATATCGAAAGGAACCAAGATCTTTGGTTTACAACCATGCATTTAAAGTTTCATCAAAATCGAATTAAAATTGTGATCTCTACAGGGTCCACAACCTTTATATACCATTTTTTAACAGTATTTGCGTACGAACGGCGACCATTTTGTATGGTAATTTTGGTCCGATTTTTCCGAAATTTGAACTCAACCTTCCTTAGGGTGTAACGGTGATATAATGGAACGGTTTTTCAAATCAGATAATAATTGTAACCTCCAGAGGTACCACGAGCTAAAATAGGTGAATTTTCGGACAATCAGGGGCCATAATTTAGGAATTTACGTTCCGATAGGTGCAAATATCGAAAGGAACCAAGATCTTTGGGTTATAAACATGCATGTTAAGTTTCATCAAAATCGGTTTAAAATTGTGACCTCTATAGGGTCCACAAGCTAAAAACGTGATTTTTCGTACAATCAGGGGCCATAATCCATGAAGTTTCGATCCGATACATGCCAATATCGAAAGCAGCCGAGATCTTTTGGGGATAAACCTATATTTTAAGTTTCGTCAAAATCGGACAAGAATTGTGACCTGTAGAGAGTCCACAAACAATTGTGGACGGACGGACGGACAGGGGCGACGACATAATACGTCCACATGAAAATGTGGGCGTATAAAAATGAATGAAGCTTGGCGGTGTTAATGTTAACGCATGTAGTTAAATATATATTAATATATAAGTATCAATCGTTTATAATACGATGTCCAACAAACAATAACACCAAGACAGCGAAAATTACCCCATTGCGCTACAATTGTGCAGGGGTTAATATGACCCCTTAAACAAAAGCAACTAGAAAATGATTAATTACTCTAGCCATCACTCTGTAAAACGATTTCATTTTCTCTGAAAGTCTGATTTGACCTGAAGGGATGACTAAGTTCCATAAAAATAGGATAGAAAGCGGTATTAAAAAAATAACAAAAACGCTCAAGGCTTTCTTACACTTGAATTGGGTAATGATGTAATGTTTTCTAGAAGAATATTAACCCTAGCGTGATCAATATCCAGAGTTAGGCTGTGCCAGGCTTGCTGCCAATCTTACTCTTCTAAAAAGTAATGCACTATTTTTTCCACTTCAATTGTCCGACATGGTTTTTATTTGCGACGAAGCAGGCTACACGTCGGCTTTTAATAGCACAATACCCCGAGTAAATGATCACGAGTTCGATTCGGAAACGAGTTAAGCTCATCAGATGCATTTTCATGTAACGAGAAGAAGGAATTAAATTGTAATTTCAAGAATTAGTTTGGTGATTGAGCGCTACCTCTTGTTTAAAGTTGATTTGAGCCTTGTAATAACATCAACGTACAAGCAAAATACAGCCAGTCCCGAGATTGGGTGCTCTTATGCATTATTCAATGTTACCGATTTCTGGTGGAAAGGGATGGTTAATAAGTTGTACTATTCTTTGTGGCGTTTCTCGTATGGGGCAAGAGAGAGAGAGAGAGAGAGAGAGATGGGGTTTAACGACCAATCGACAGAAACTAGGTCATTTTGGGACTAACATATGGTTTAAATTTTATTTCAATAATTCGCTTGCGCGTAGGGGTATTTAACAGTGGGAGGAAACCGGGGGTCCCGGAGTAAACCCACGAGGTTAGACAGGCTACCCAACTCCTGTCGCGTACAACGGGAGATTCGAAACCAAGCCAGTTGACTCAGACAGGCTTTATGATACAGCACACAAGTGCTAACCACTCGGTCCCCCCCCCACCTTAACTATAGGTTATATGATTTAGACTATCACAAGAGTGATTAAATATGAATAAAAATATATTTTTGAATTTAAAAAAAACACACGAAGCTTAAGGGTTTAGGGATCTTGCATCACATTTCAGGCGTCAAATGATATCGCCCACACAGTAATTATTTGATTTTTCTCCCAATAAGAGGATAGAATCAAGTTGCTTATGAAATCTCCCCAATTTGTTTCATTGATTGCTCATCCAGCTTTCGTATAACTTGTTTACTCGTGAGCACGCTTTGGCTCGTTTTCACCCCATAAACCCGTCTATCTGATATATCTTTAAAAGATGAAACTGGGCTCATCTAACCTAATGAAACCCTAATCAAACGTTAGTTAGGGTCGTAAAGTGTAATCTAGTCCGACCGATAGCAATAAAATCCGTCACCGTGGATGAACAGATACTGCCTCCAAGTTGGCCATCAGTATATTGCCCTTCTTGAAATAGCTTCTGTATACTCTGGGGGATATACATCTACAGTATAGTGACTTTTGTAGACGAAATAAATTCCACTGGCGTAGTCAGGTTTGACCCTGATTTGGTACATATTATCGAAGAAGTCTTAATTTGGCCTTAGTGGTTCTTACATTTCATAGCTATTCATTGCAACAGGGACTGTTCGCTATGTATCTCTCCAAATCAATTAAGGATACGGATGCTTAATAAAACTTAAATGTACCTCGGTCGAGCTATCTTTATTATAGTATAGCATTACATCGAATATGCAATTTGACAACAAAATTGAGAGACACTGGCTATGTTAAATGATATATGAATCAATCCCAACCAGCGAACGGTGTGACTTAATTCGGATAATCAAATTGGACACTAGTGTTACACATAAACTCCAGTGAAGGTTTAATAGTCCCTTTGGGAATTACCAAATTAATCACACTAACATAGAGCGAGACTGGGTTTAACATCACGTCGACATTTTACTTGGGTCCTGGTTGGGAATATTTTCAACTAATAGGGTTACGTGTAAAATCAGGGGTTGTGGTTCGCATCCCAGCTGTTAAATGTTTACACGGACGAAACATGGGTATTGTGCATGGTCTAACACTTTAGATCTTAACGTCTATCAATGGGTTAAGAGTCGCACTTTCGATATAGCGGTTATGGGTGACAGGCAGTCGGGTCGCCTGCCTAACCGCGTGGAACCCCTGCGAGCAAGCAAAGTATTAAAATAAAAATATGTCGTATATTAGTCCCGAAATGGCTTATCCTCTATGTATGTCAACAACGCAGACACATATGTAAGGGATATTAGTTTATAAAGTTTTCTCATAATATACGGTTGTTAAAAATCGATACATGTAGAGAAAACATATGTTTGTTTGTGTAACATAATAGGTTAATTATGAAGGTGTTGTGTTATGACCTACATAATGTGGTAACAGTGCGCAATGCTAGTTAATAATTACAAAAATATATAAAAGTTTTAAATACAAAAAATGTACACAGTACAATGCAAAAAAACTATTCATAATTATTACAAGACTTCAGCAAAATACAAACGGAACCACACTGTTCGGCAACATGAATCCAACGCTTTCATCAATGTATATTTAAAACTGGCCTCCTCGGAGTAGAAAGCATCAGTGTGAAGTCGTATATCCGTCTTTTGTAAAATGTGGGCGTATGTAGCATGACAACCGCTTGTCACTTTTTAGTGCCATTTAAACTGACAAGTATTGTTCAAGGTTAACGGTTATATATAAACTAAAATAACTTTCAATATTAGTTTTGTCTGAGATATCACCTCGGTGAAAGCGGACATTCAATATCAGTTGTAAAACTATCAAGTCGCTATATTATATCATAAGTCAACATATTAAATCACGTGTTCAGAGAACTACAATGCTATAATAAACGGTTTAATAGTTAGCTGGGCGTTGATGGAGACACAGCTTGGCAGACATGTAGACACTAATTAAATAGCCCGCTAGCTAATCAAATTACTTCTTCAAGACAATCTCCAGACACACCTAGTCTAGCTACCAATTTCATTTGGTATGATCGAAAATCGCACCATAAGGCTGATCGTGTAAGTGGTGTCGTGCTTACTTACTCGCGTGAAGCAATTAATAGGTTCACTAGAATATTGCATAAACGTATAAGGGTTAAATACAATCATATGCGAATTATTAAACCTTGGTCACGTCTTACTGTGTGTTGGAATTCTTTAAACGATCAAATTTAATAAAACAAACTAAAAAAAGGATAATGCATCTTTATCCCTGGCCTCCCAGATGTGTTCACTTACGAGTAAAGTCTATCTTTAAATTTAATCTTAAATCAATGTGCAATCTAACTCAACCACCGTGCCAGTAAAGGAGGTATAAGGCGTTGTTATACCCTGTCGGCGATATCACTGTAGATCGAAGCGGCCGTAAACCCCCAGTTCTACGTGGTGGTAATACTAGTAGATCTTATACACCCTTCATTTTACTTTCAACCAATTCAAATGAAAGTGTAACATGAACCATCATGTAGCCTGCAAATCTACCATGGACTAAATGAAAAGGTTGAGCCTCAGCTGATAAAAGGTTTACTTCTGGCTAAACTTTCTCACAACTACAAGCAATTCTATTTCTTAATTAAAGAAAGAAATGAAAATGTAACCTGAACTTCCACCATATAGCCTACAATTTTACCATGAAAAGAATGTTGGTTTGAGCTTCGGATGATAAAGGATTTAGTGCACATGACAAGAACTATAGACCACGGTGGTCCACGGGAAGCCTCTTGTATTGATTAATATGCTGCTTGCTTTCTCTGATATTAGCTTAATGCTGTATTCTAACAACTGAAAAGATCGTAGTTCGCACCATCTGGGTTCCAAATACAAACAGTATTCTGCATGACGTATAGTGTACCTAAAACTATTTCCGATTCCATTAACATTCATCGCAGTAATGCCGGAGGTCCTGCTGCACACCGTAAAAGAGGCATATCTCCGAAATGAATGGAATAATGTACTGTATGTTCATGGGGGTTACCATGTGAATTTGAAAATACCAAACTGTCAATTATCGGAACTTGACCTATACATGTATACGGGGAACATGTTGGTAATTATAATGCACTGGTGCAAGGGTTCGAGTCACTTTATGACTCCAGTGCAGCTCCTGTACTTGTATAACATGTATAAACTAATAAATGTCTAATTTGTTATATAACGTGGCAATTTAAAAGAACATTAACAATCTCGCCTGTAAATATCTTACACATGTTTAAGATTGTTACCATGAATTGAATATCAATGCTATGTATAATATTTAAAAGTGAGAGAGACAGAAATGGGATTTAGCGTCCACTCGACACATTTCGTGACTAACATATGGTTTAATTTTCTTTTAAAAAAAAATCTTGTGCGTAGGGGTCTTTAGGAGCGTGTCATAAATTAAACTATTTAAACTATCAATTATATACAATCATATCCAAACCTTTTTACAGCTACGTAGTGATATAACCCTTTCTGGTACATTTGTACGTTAAATTATCGACCTCTCCCCCACCCACCTACCCGTTCGAACTAACTCATTCTTACAACAAATATACAAAACCTAAGTCTAAACAAATCATTTTTTGAGTATCTTGAGCAGAAACGTCGTGTATAAAATGATAGAATTGCGTATATTAAATCCCTACGAAATGCAAACCAAATAAGAAATTACTAACAAACATCGCCACCTGTTTGACACAAGATAATCTAGAATTTCATCCCTACTTGTATTCTCACTCTTGCTTAATAACAAACTCTTTACATCAATTAAAGGGGTTTCAAAGGGGAGATAATTATAGACTACATACCTGTACCACTCGAGTCCTTTATCATAATGTCGATCAAAGAAATGGGGTTCTGGGCCCGGGGCTCGTACATCAGGGTGAATCCTTAAAAACTCCAATAGGGCCCGAGTTCCCCCTTTCTTTACTCCGATAATTAAAGCTTGTGGAAGTCTCTTTGTCGCTGTAACTGATGTTTTTCTATTATTTGAGCTGTCTATATGGGGTCTGTTTGACTGTGTGAAAGCCTGCTCGGGTGAATCGAGATACAATACTTGGTTATCATCGTCAACATAAATGGCCTTCTCATTGCTATCGACAGATTTCGTCTCTCCGTTTCCCACTAGCAATGGACTTCTTGGTAGGGAATCGTAGTAATCCGATCGCTGTAATACTCGGCCATGGCGGGGATTGTGTCCAGATGCTAATTCCAACCTAGACGGGACATGTCCCAGAGGTTTCTCAGTTGGTATTGTCTGTAATAGACTTTTGTCTATAGGATTAGCCATAGTTACCAACACAAAACACGCGCACATTACAAACACACAATATTTCATCATGATGCAAACGTATCGATATCTTCTCCCATCTCTTCCGAAGAGCAATCCCCTAGTTCCACATCTTAGCGATCGGATTCCGACCATGACAACATGGTGAACGTTCGAGATCTATCCTTAGCTTAAATGAAATCTTATATTTATCACCTCAAATATTTGCCTATGTTGAGTCTTGATGAAGTAATCTAGCGTTAAAGAAACAATATGTAAATTCGTGAATCTGCTTCGACGGGTTAAGTGTGTAATTCCGGTTCGGTTTGATCCCTACAGAAGACAAAATAATGCGAAACTGTCTCTTGTGTAAGTAGAAATACCCAAAAATGTATTTACTACCCAGTGCAGTCGGCTATCTCTCTCACTCTTCAAATTTATGACCTAGACCTGCTTTCGCTAACCGAAGAGCTAAAGTTTATCAGGGGTTTTGGCATAAAACGGTTTCTTTCGACAGAATGGGTTTAATTGCTACGAATAGATGATGGTAAACAGCCTTGCCCATAAACTCTGGTGTTTTCTACACAACAAATCAACCACATTAACAAATAATAGCAGCTGCATCTAATTAGGGAGAAAAAACATGTAATTATCGCATTCTAGTGTCGCTAGGTGATGAACGTAGGTGATCATAAGAACACACTATTAGACTTTTTTTTCCTTCACAGATCGTCACCATTCCTTAATATTGGCAAAAGTTTGTCGAACCTGTTTTGCTATCTTCTCGCTTTAGTATACAGATTGTTTCAGTTGATGGAATTTGATTGAGTGTTGAAATCAAAAATCAAAATTTCACTAAAATGCTTTTGATAATCCAAGATATTGACACGTGTGTAAATAAGTCTTCGTGTTTGAACTTTACAATGCTCTAAATATCTTCAAAATTAGAATTTCACAATAAAAAACAAGTTTAAAGATCAACAACTCCTTTGCATTAATCCACTTTGTTGAGTTATTTGTCACTTGCGTTTGGATTCTAGAGTCAACTCCTCACATCATGGCTAACACTTCATTTGTTGACTGTTAACACTTCATTCGTTTGTTATCTAAGTCAACAATGTAATCCTACTAAAACGACTACAACACTCTTCTACATGCTGGTCTCTAGCCGTCTTTTCATTAATAACGCATTCCTTGTACCACAAGGGCTGTTTTGACCTTCTATTATTGCCGTGCGATACGCTTCGCTTGTGTTACAGAACTGTCAGTCATGTGACGTTGAGTGATGACATTGATTGGCCAATCAGAATATCTATGGCACGCCCTCTTGCCACGTGATGTAAACATTAACATGTGCTTTTAACCATGTTAGTATTGATTTGAATCGTCCAGTGCAATCATTACGGCGGCTTTAGTGGTGATCTAGCTGGGACTAAATCCTCCTAATCTGTTTTATACTGCAGACTAAATAAATTAACATAGCCACCGCCACGATTCCAGCTGCCCTCGTGAATTAATAAATCAAAAAATCAACATTTTTTATCACCAGGTTCGTTCATATGATAAAAACCTCATCAAAGACAACTAGGGGTCTACCAGACATTAATACAAAACAGCATGGTGCCAAATAAACGCGGCAAGTTTTAGAACATTAATTCATATATAAAAAGTAAAAATACATCTGCGTGAATACATGGCAGTGAAATATGATAGTAAAAACCTTCATAAACACGCTCTCAAATTCTAAAGAAGTAAAATGACACCCTCACCACCCATGTATATTATACGTTCTTGCCTTTATGTTTTGTTAAAGCTCTCTATACAGGGGTCCCAAATGTATATCTCTGTAAAACATACCTTGGACATTTTTGAGGATATTGCTTATAGACTTATAGTTCTGGGTATACTTATTTTGTGGTTTAAATACACGACTCTACTCTTAAATTATCAAATACAGTATTAATTTCTTAACTTCTAGTGCCATTACTCATAAGTTGTGGTATTGGATGTGTAAATCAAGCCCCGATCCAGTTTTTAAGTTGGATTTGTGGCGGGTGTATTAAACATTTCGAACAGCGACTACAGACAAAATAAATCGACCACCCACATATAACATCCAACAATTAAAATCGCCTATTATAATGCCTCAAAATATCAACTTGGGTTAGAGAGAGAGAGAGAGATGGGGTTTAAGTCCACTCGACACAAACTAGGTTATTTTGGGACTAACGTATGGTTTTCAATTTTTATTTTAATAATTCGCCTGCGCGTTGGGGTCTTTAAGTGCCCGGAGGAAACCCACGAGATTGAGAAGGCGCCCCTATCTCCATGTCACATACGCTCACACTAGGGCTCGAAACTATAACATTAATTCCAATATACAACATGACATCGAGGCAAGTCCAGTCTTCTGATTCACTTCCATTTTCGTAAAATTATATGGACAACCGATCAGGGTAAAGCAAAGTAGAACAGAGCTTATCTGTATTATATCAATCGAGTAAATGGTGCCAAGTAGGATTAATAATATGATTATTATATAATCAAAGATTGATCGGGGATTTGTTGTTGACAGAAAGTGATTATGGATGGTTGTAGTAGACCTGTATTTTAACGTCCGACTGTGATGGGATTTCTAGTTGTCAGAACGAGATTACGGGTGTTTGTAGTAGATGTAGACCGGTCTATAAAGACTGACTATATTATGATTAATGTTGCTATACTATACTAGAAGATTAATCTCTACTAAGAGTCTTGTGTTTTTAAAAGAAATATGTCATTTGATAAATGAATGGGTTTTTTGGGGGGGAACAGTCTAAACCAAGTAATCCAGATATACACCTAAAAGGAGTGTTTAATTGTTATACACAATATGTGCAATGCGTAGCAGTTATCATTTTCCGACGTGTTTTCTTCTTATCAGTGGTGTAGGACGGGGGGCCCGACATCTGTCTAGTTGTTCGATGGATGAGACGAAAAACCGAAGTCCCGTGTATACAGTGGCGTGCGCGTAAACGATACCTTGGCAGTTGAAATTCGATATGAGAGTTAAGCCATAGTACCGCTGCCCCGGCAATATTTCCCTCATAGCTAACGGTATGGCGTATGCCCCTCTCCATTTGCCCAGTATAGAAGTAGGAAGTTAAATCCAATTTCATTTCGTTTCATTTGTATAGCAGTTTTCATTCATAAAGTTGGACGATAAGGTAGTGAATTTACAGGTACTGATGTGCAACTCCGTCAGTTTAACACTAACCATTGAATTTAGATTTTGACGGTCTACTATATTCTAGTGGTAGCATCCTTTTTGCTTTCATAATATCAAATCATTTTTACTTATTCTAATTCTCCTCCTACTTCTAAAGACCCCTAGGCGCAAGCGAATTATTGAAATAAAATTAAACGATATGTTATTCCCGATATGGCATCGTTTGTGGCGAGTGGATGTTCCCCCCCCCCCCCTCTCTCTCTCTCCCTCTATTATTCCAAGGGCGTACAATTTTAAAGATTGACATTGATATCGAACATTTCTTCGACATATTTTTTTTGCATACATGTAAACGAAAGAGGTCGTGTCCTTTCTGATCGAGGAGATAGATTAAGAGATCAACCAGTCGATTATCCTAAATATCAGCACTTATGTTTAAACCCCGGAGACAAGACGGTCATAATTGATAAGCTATTTGTACACTGCATTGGTTTAAAGGTTAGGGCAATAACTTTTGCCTAAAATTTAATATATAAAACAACATTAAGTCTTGATGCAGTAGAGTACCACAAAGACTAACATCTTAGAAACACTACACTGCATAAAGATTGTTACCAGAGCTGATAGGTTAGAAAAAGTATGCAGAACGATTAAGTTGCTGTAACAAACTATTTCCCAGACCAGGGATTCGGGAAATGTTGAATTTTGACACTGGTCTGGTTAATATATTTGAAGAAGTGGTTATAATCAACTGTGACAATTTTCCAGTTAAATACAAATTTTTCTAATTTTTAGCACTTAACAGATGCAAGCCAAGTGCCAATCAAACTGGCCGTGACAGATTTCTGGAATAAATCAAGGGACTTGAGTTTGTCTAATGAGTATTACCGAGGCTCACACATCTAATTATTCATATTAGCCGGTAACCCTGTAGAGCATATTTCAACACGTAACACGTACGTCATCAATCACATTACACGTCACTGATCACAGTCTCGATCATTACGGCGGTTTTAATAAGTTGATGATTAGCGCTATCACTCTACCAAACATCTGAAATTTATTGCTACAGTATTAGAGATAATAACTTAGTCAATCTTAAATTCAAAACACAACCATCTGCACCATTTAGAAAAAGTAAAAGGGAATCCAATCTGGAAAGTAGTAGTCATTGCCGGTTGTAGAAAATGCGGGGCCCAATGTGGGAGGCTCAGAATTACAGTATATGGACACACTGCAGGATATGAATAACTTTAACTTGGCCTATATTCATTTTTATATATTTTCTAGCCACAAATTCCTGCTAATAGCCACACCTGGTTGTCTTGCCTGGAAAATTGTTGATTCGGTGAGCCACGGGGCCCAAAATTAGTCAAATGTGCCAAAAGCCGGCCCTGGTAGTAGTAGGTGTTTCGAAGAGGGTGAGTCAGTTGTATGTATTTTTATTCGAAATATCTGTTGCCCCATTGATTGTTTTTCACGAAATAAAATATGCTTTGTACCTATACTTGCCACAAACTTTAAATTAGCCATAAAGGCGCCATTCATTTGTTATAATATATATTACATAAGAAGCAAACGAGAGTACTCTGTTTCATTTCACACTCCGGCATTTATAGAATATATTCTCACTAGACGGTGATATCGAGATGGCGAGATCGATTTAACGACGTGATATTCGAGACTTGAAGAGTCCTCTATATTGACAAGTATATAAGAGCTCGTGAGAATAAGAATAGCATTAAGTGAAATTAGTGTCAGATTTAAACATAAGTTACAGATAAGTCGACAGATTAGTTTTAACTAATTACCATACGTTCTTCTACACGAATACCCTTGAACTGGCGGTATGACAGGGTTGTCCGCCTTATATTGTATATTACCTAATTAGAATATTCGCTTTCCAATCTGTAAAATAAATAAAAAGTTGGCTTTTTAATGACAAATTCAATATTGTAGTCTCAAATGTCAGTTGTACAACTCTATTTGTTCAGGTTATATATCACCTGAATTGTCTTATTACAGATACTGCCGTAGTTGTTTAGTGATAAATCCTTATCATTTTGTATGTTTGAATTCAGAGTAATGTATTTAGTGTGATTGATCGTAAAGATTATTACCCTATTTGACTAACGACGGCACACCCTTTATTTTTAATGTTGAAATGGGTCGGCTCTATGCGATTACAATTCCCTTTACAATCAATAGGCCAGAGAGAATAAGACGTACACTCAATACAAACTATGTCATTTCGGGACTAACATTTTTTAATTATATTTCAATAATTAGCTTGTGCGAAGGGGTCTTTCTTTAGCAGTGGGGGGCCCGGCGAAAACCCACGAGGTTGGACAGGAAATCCTACTCCTGTTTACGTATAACCGGGAACTGAAACCACGCCAGTCTACTCAATGGCAGATACAGCGCGCACGTGCTAACCATTCGGCCCCCACCACCACGAATAGGGGGATGTCGAATTGGTGTTGTAAACAGACATAAATGTAGCTACTAGATGGTATCTAAAGGGTTTAGTTACACCTGATAGGTTTGTTGTAGGTACAATTCGATCTTCTTACTTCTTTTGCAAACTCATATTGCTTTGGAATAACTGCAGAAATTATCTATCGATTATATTAATCAAGCAGTGTTTTTTTTTCGCTGACTTTCGCTGTGATTGGAGCTGCTAAAAGTAGCTATTTAGAGTTGATGTACCTTATTATCTAACATTAATTGTTCCATTTATTAATTTGAGACCAACAATCTGTCTTAGTTTGCAAGCACGGGTATCTACGGTTTGAATAGTTTTATATTGGATAAAGTAAACATGGTATATTGAACGTTTATTTTGCTTTCACTGTGTAATAGATAGGTGTTGTAAAGTATTCAAACATGAATTAGGATAGAAAAAAAAATAGGCTAGAATAGCTAATTCAACACTGAATACAAAAAAAATGTAGTACGTTCCTAAATTAAAGAACAAATTGCGCAAGAACAGATTTCGAACTCAAATCGTTATTTATTACGGTAAACTTTAAGATCTGTCAGGATTTGGCATCTAAGATGATGACAATAGAACAATCCCGTGACATGACATATATACGACACACCTATCAGATATATAATCAAATCAAAACAAACACCTATCTAAATCTAATCAACCTTGAACGCCTCTGTCTTAAAACAACATATCTTAACACTAGGCAATTTTAATCGATGCCAGCCACTTCTCGCAGAAGCCATAATCACACCTATATGTTTTCGTTTCGTTTTGTGTGGAAATGGCAATCGCTTGAGGCAGAATTTGACAACAACCTAAATTGATCATTTGGTTCTCTATTTTGTTCAATTACACAGTCTGTATTTTGTTGTTCGGGCTTAACGCCTTTGTAGTCTACGGTGTATGTTATTATAATTAATATACGACACCTTTTCGTACAGCCGAGGTTTCGTATTATGTTTGTCAATGAGCGAAAATGTTACAAATTATGACTGTAGACTACTGTTCGGAATTCAAGATTTTAAGGTCTGCAGTTGATAATTATATTAGTATGCACTATTAGTTTACCTTGCTGTCACGAATAAAACAAAAATTGCAACAGATAGAACCTACTAGCTCTTGGTTGATGTCATCGGTGTAGAGAGGATAGAGGCGCACAGACATGTGCTTCGATAATCTGATGGATTTTTTATTTCCATGTACATTAAACATAATGGGTTGTGATGTGATTGCTTGAAAACAACGTGATGTGTCCACAGATACTATTAGCAGTGAAGACACATGTCCTGGTTTCGCTATTTTATTACTTTCCATGATATACACATACAAAAAACAACACACTCACATTAGATCAAGTGGGTGGATCCAGGACATGGCTGTGAGAAAGAATCAGTTATCATCACTAAGAAAGATTTCAGATACAGAGCTCACATCGAACACAGATCGGAAGATACATTTTTAGCCAACGAAATAAACGAAGTCTTTGAGTGGACACGAATACTCCTTGTTTCAGATAATTTAATAAATTTAGTTTCTAATCAAATGGTTAATGTTGCCACTGCCCCACTTCCGTTCAAAGTACATGTACAGTATTATTCAAAATTACAGTATTGTTCCCGACGTTAAGTAGCTGCAATGTATACAATTCTCGCCTTAATTTATGACCCAATTCAAGAAAAAAAATGTTAAAACACCTTTTTAACAATTAATATACAAATGGAATGGAAACGATTTATATTTACGTCTCATCGACACTTCACCTGGGTGGTGCAATTCTGTTTTGGTTTTCGAGCATAAAGATTAAAGAATGGGGAAGATTAAGTTGTTTTGTAAATTTATATTGCTGTGTAATTAATTCTAACCAACCAACAACCATCACAACTTTGTAGAAAATTCATTCTCGAAATTCGGTTGACAAAAAGTTATTTTTCGGACAAAAGGCCTCAGCCGGGATTCAAACCTTACAAACTTCCAAGTTGTAAAAGAGTAGTGTGCAGAAAATTCAAACCCAGGGCTGTGCTGAGTACATTTAACTAGTATATATAATACATGACTTTAACTGTAGACATCACACAGGGGGGAAAAGTGATATCCAGAAGTTCCGAACAAGCACTACACGGTTATTAAATTACTTATCCATTTATTTAACTTTTTAGGTTGTTAATTGCTAACCAGCATGACGTCCTTTCACAAGTACAAGGTGTATAGTGTTTCTTAAACTGATAATTTCCATCAAAAACAAATCCACAGTTTTTAATCAGCATGGGCAAACAAAATTCATCCCACAAAAGGTCGTTTTATTGAAAATTAATATGGAACAATCTGGGGTGACTTAAACATGAAATAACTTCTAATTTAGAGACAAAAGACTCCAACTGTTTCAAGTCAACACAATCAAGATGGTGGAGTAGAGATCAAACGATTTAACACCCAGGTTTAACACGATTAATAAAAACAGTTTGTGATTCCCCGGGGTGAACCATTGCACTTCACCACAACAAGACAAATGTTTCTTAATCGTGACCATCTTGATCACTTTTGAGTACCAGTCATCTGTCTTGCACTTAACGATTCTTTTTGACCATCATGGTGGCAGACATTTGGTAGAACTTGTTAAGAGGTACTAGAGTACAGACAGAAAATAGAATTTTCGAGTATAGTCGAATAGTAAGTGCAGGAGGACCGCACTACACACAAAACAAAAATATACAAGATAAACCTGCGGACAAGACAGAAAATAGACATTGCAAAAAAAACCCCAACAATTATCAAATAAAGTGAATGGAACCAGGGCCAGCCGTAAGCGTCCATTGCGCTGTACAGTCCCAATTATTTTATAGTTCCATAGTTTTCATCATTTATTATAACCTAATATTTAGTAATATATGCGGTCTCCAGTTTACTTACATGGTCTGCAATTTATGTAAAACGTGAAATACTGTTTTTGTATAAGAAAACAATATGTCGGCACTGAAAAACAATATAAAACCACCCGACGTTTCGTGTTCTAATTCCACAGACAAAGCATGACAGGAGTAAAAGAGAATACTGTACGATTTCTATGATATATTTATGACAACAAAAATAATTTATAAAAATGTACATGTATACAATCCGAAGAATTTTGGTGTTCTATATATTTTTCGTAGAACAACGATATTTTCTAAATAGTGTCATAACATTTGATTGTTGTCATGTGTGCGCATAATTCACTCTTTATTGTAATCTTGACTCAAACGTAGGTAAGACCTTGCTTGGTGGAGCCCCTTTACTTCACAGAATTTCAGCATTATTTTTCTAGAAAGGGGAAATCAAACCCGAACACCCTTTGTCCGAAACTCAAAATCCGCTTAAAGGAGGGAGAAATGGGGTTTAACGTCCACTCGGGACTAACATATGGTTGAATTTTATTTCAATAGTTCGTCTTTAGCAGTCGGCGGACTCAGAGAGAAACCCACAAGACTGGACAGAAAACCCTACTCCTTGCCACGTACAACCGGGGAATCGAATCCACGCCAGTTTACTCAATGATAGACCTTATTATACAGCGCACACGTGCTAACCATTCGGCCATCCACCCCCCCCCCATACTCGTTTAAAGACGATACTGTGAGACTAAGTTGAACTTAGTGATAAATGGATAAATATGTATGATAAAAATGTACATGTATTTTCTGATATTATCATTTTGAGATAGCATCTCTTCACCTTGGTTTATATCTTGACTGATCAGTTGATTTACTATCATAGCGGGTGGCCCAGCGGTGTTCAGAAAAACAAAGTAGAGGCTATAGACCTTCGGTCGGCCTAGGACCCTTAGGGTTTCCAGATTGTTTGGCCAAATTGTAAAGTACAGTTTTTTCACTTCAATAGAGACAGCAGAGACGTTATCCCCATGTCATTTACATATAGCTGTCTGTGATATCAATCTCGGTTGATGCGGACGTCAAATATCACTAACGCATAAATATATACTCATGTACTGGACGGAAATGCAACAAATCATGTTATGAGCATCATATAACCTCAATGCGAAATCTTGAAACTGGACACAAGACGCTTTTATATTGCTAAGAATGAATTCCTGAAATGTACTATACATGTGCAGGCATGCATACTTTCTACTGAGTTGCTTTGTTGTAACAGTGGGTGGTCTGTCTTCTACCAGTGGCAATCCCAAGGGGGCACCGGAAATCAGTGCCATGCCGTCACTTTGCGGGTCGGTAGAAATAATATTTTCGGTTCATCGCTACTATAAATTGGATTTAACGCTAATGTGAAATAAAATAAAAACCAAGTACGAACAATACAAACCATAAGACATAATTCGAAGTCCTAAAAAACGTTATAGGCAACGTTATACAAACCATTGAATTTTTCGATGGATTGTCTATTATAATCAGATCGGTATTTTGAATCTCAATTATTATATTATACATGTACATATCAAAAGGAGATCACATAGAATGCTTCATTTGTCGGAGTTGGACAGAATAAAACTTGTAAGTTGGAGCAACTGCTGGAATAAATGTTGGTCAAAAGACTTTCAGGTGATTGTATGGCCTTGTGTGGGATTGCGGGTATGGTATAAATGTAATGCCATAAAGTTTTCGTGTACTTATAATGGGCGTCACATCTATGTTGGTGACAACACATAAAGTAGCACGAACTATTTGATTCTAATTACCCTTTCCGGATATTTTCTAGACAGCATTGTATTATATGTGACTCATTAAATCAGAGGATTACACATCTTGGTCCAATTAAAATAGACCATCTAGGGATAATACCAAGTATCGCCGGTTGTCTTGGTTTGGAACTGTTGTAGACAACATTTTATTGTGTCTAAGCGTAAGTCCCATTAAAGAGCATAGTGGATCCATGACCAATAAATTAGACGAACTCGGCCATTTTGCTAATCCAGTGATGATTAACAAGGATTTATATCTTCTATACAAGGCTATTAATGTTAGCCGGGGCAATAATCGAGGCAATTATTACATCACATAGTGAATTACCCGGGTCATTTTGACATCATTTTGACCGACCTATTACCAGATAATTAAGTTAGGACTTGATTTACCACTCGTGTGATTCCGTTTAGTCAGAATGAAGAAGATCCGACGAGGTTTTTTACAACCAACGAAAATGAATGATGCCAATCATTTTTCAGATATGTAGCCGCACTGGACCACATGGAATAGTATAGCGTTGTGAAAACATCAAATAATTCATTTAAATAATATATTCATCTAAAGTTTTTGCATGGCTCGAAGGAAAGAACAAAATATGCTATTTAATAATATACCAACCCAACCCATGTATTAGAGCTACTGGCGTTTTGTAGCCAAACCTAGCACACGCAATTAAATGTATTGGTATAATAATCACCATATCCTTAGGTTTCCAATATATATACAGCGCTGGGGTATGCTATTGGGGGTTTGTAGTGCCAATCAAAGAACAAATGCGATTTCAATTACGAATACCAAACAATTCACACAATTTCAATAACAGATACTAAACAATTCACACAAATAAATGCTGTTTTATAAGCATCGGTGTTTATTGATCTCTCTATTCATAAGACTGGAATAACAAAGGAATAGTTTCAGGTCTGCATTTGCATTGACAAAGCCTCTGCGATATAAAAAAGGAAATGCATTGTTTTTGTCAATCATTGACCAAACACGAGTATTTGGTTAATACCTATAGAGGTCACCTGCCAATAATTGATTCCAGGTATTTGAGATAATTAATGACCGGCGGCGGAGACCATAATCGGATTAAGAGATTACGGATGACTGGCACGAGACAACAGGTAATTATATTGATTACGGGTGTAATTAATAACAGGTGATTATACTGGCGGCGATTCTCTTTGATGTTAAGATTAACATGTCATATGTAGATGGTAAAGACAAAAAGATGTTTTGACGGGAGCAAAATTAGGTGCTAATACCTTTGATTGCTTTTCCTTTTTGTTTGGGAATTGTCCGGATTAATCTCGGGGTTTTCTTGAATAGTGTGAATAGAAATAGACTACATTTTTCAATAACAATAGAATATGCCATAGCTATGGTAGTGGATATTACCAATTTGGTAAAACCTCTACAGTTCAAATAATATACGTATCATTTTAACGTAATCTGGCATGCATGTTCCTGGAAACACTCCCATATAATGTCTTGTTGAAAACTCTCGATCCAAATACTATCTAGTAATAACTTTTGTAGTACACCCTGGTAACGCAACTGCTTAAAGTATAACTTATGTTAATTAATAGCAGCACAATAATTATGTTGATGGGTTTTTTTTTGTTTATAATAATTTCCATGCCCAAAATATAATCTATGATATTATTCAGATTAATTATGTACATATGAAGAAGGAATAACAAAGGTAAAAAAAACCCAAGTTATTAATATAGAAATGTCAGTTTAAAACGTGGAGTTTCCCCAAAAAATTAGAGCGTGGATTCACGGAGTTAATAGCTTGGTATGGTGCGAAGAGTGGGAGAGTCATCTTCTCACCTTTTCTTAACCGTGCACTGTCGTACATATCCAATTTTCTAACCTAAACGCAAGTTATAATTCATTGGTCACTTTTAATAATGTTAGGGGCATTCGTCATCGTGTTTAAAAACAAAGAAAGTTATGATATTTTCAGTATTTCAAAATTAAGTCATCGCCATATCTACAATTGCAAGTTGGTGTTAACAGGCATCCAGAAATGGTGGTAACATTACGTCATACACGATGGTGACGTGCCGAGCAAACGCCCAATCAGGTGATAATAAAGCATCTGTAACCGACTCTGGTTTATTTCAACGATTCACAATGGCGTTACTCTTGTCAGTGATCTGTATAGCAGATTGAGTTATATATCCACGGAGGTGGACCATTATCATTAAAATCGTAATATATAACAGTCACAGGCCATTTCTGTTAGTTAACAACCAATTTATATGAAATTCCACCGTGATTTATAGACCATGTCTGGTCCTGTAATTAAAATTACAGGCTTAGGTGACACGCCAACTCCCAAGTCACTAAAATACTAAAATATAGTTAAAACTGACATTTGATATCATGTTTCAACTAAATCGCCTTCTGTTACTGTTTTTGGAGACTGGTTAAGATTTTGTACCGGGTCTGGTTCGATTGTTTAGTCTGGACGTCGACAATAATACTCATTTGCAAAAATACGCGTTTGTCAATGTCCCATCTTGAAGTTTTAATAGCAACAGTTCCAATATTTTGAGACAGTAACTGATGAGGGGCGTGTCCAATGTTTTGTCAAGAAGACCACGACCGTAATACTGATTCATAACTTAAATAGTAAAGTTTGGTAAATGTGATATAATTTGATGTTGACACGATTTCATTTCTTTCTTACAAACACAATTCTAAATACTTTGATACTAGCGAACGCAAATTGTTTCTGGTTTTGGAATGAAAATGACGTCAGAACTACCCTGAAAACTAATTTAAAGATGTCACATTTATCTTAATTGTATTTTTTTCTATTTAAAAGATTGCTGCATGCGTCCTTTATGATGGACACGATATACTCGTCAATCCAATTATCGAGGAAATTATGAATTAAACATTCCGAAAATTACATTTTGTTCAATATTTCGTTAATTTGTAAAATAAACTTAAATTGACATGACATGACCCAGGAAGTAATTTCCTTAATTAACAATTTCAATCTAAAATTCAATATCTCCGCTATAATTAGATATTCGACTATAATTACTCAATATTGGTGACAACTATAGTAAATGTTGATATTGTTGAGGGGTCAAACTGTGTAATAAGTTTTATAACATCATTAGATGTACTTTGTCAATCGTCATCTTCATCACTTTATAACTCATAAACATAACGTCATCAGCACGTGTCGTGACGTCTTTAATTGCCTCCCAATTCAAATCAAATTGGCAGATGTCATTAAGAATACAATCACGCGAGGACACGAACGAGAAGAAATTTAAAACTCGGTTCGGAAATTAGATGAAAGGAAACAGGGAAATACAGACCAGGGATTGAGATGCGACTGAAATTGGTCCAAACAAAAATATGCGGATTTGAAGGCTTCCTGTGTTAAAAAAAGAAAATTGTTTTGTGTTTGACATCAACGGACACTGTTTCATTCCAACATTCTTAATTCGGTATTTATTTTAGGAATTGGCACTAAAAGATGGAAGACAAAAGAAGTCAATACGGACCACAGAAATTTGTTTGAGATCACATTTCAAATCATAATAGCGTCAAATTCAATTGTGGAAGAAGTTCTGTCACAGTTTAAAAATAACACGCTGTAGTTAGATGCCCCCGGACGTCAGCTCTGATAAACTAATACTGGAATGGATCGGGGTTTGTAAGTTTCAATTGGTAACAGGAATTTGATCAGTATTTCTAATCGAAACACCAGACATATCAAAAAGCACAAATAACGTTACTAAATCTACAGGGACACGTTGTGAACAAATGAAATTAAAGGGTTGAGTATTCGATCACAAGTCTCTTTGTATTAACCTGAGTTGTGTGCGATAGCACTGTGGAAACAGACGTTAAACCACCAGCAACATCTACACCAATCACAAATTTAACAATTCAGGGCAAGATGTCAAGGTAGCTGAGCTGTCATGGAACTCGACACACGTTGATATTTCCAACCCGGGTAGCGCCCGTTGCCCGGTTGTCCGGATGAAACAAACACTGATGCCCACTGCCCAGCCATGGATACATATTGGTATTGTTATTAAAATAAAATTTGACAGTTGAAATTCAAATGCGCATAGGTGTAAGGCAGCTTCTCCGGCAAAAGTCCCAGTGCAACATAGCGGAAGTATTTTGTTTACGAGAAGTTGAACCCCATTGTTTTTTTATTTTTCTTCGAAAGTTTAACCCTAAAGCAAGCATGCTTTGTATAACCCACATATTTGACTATTGCATGTTTAGTTTTATATATCGCTTATCACCTGCAGGTTTCTAGCTATTTAATTACGTAATTCTGGCGTTAGACATTATAATTAATGCAGTTTGTGAACATTCAATTCTATTGCATGTGGTTCTTATTGATGCAATAAATTCAAGATATAAGCCTTTAAAACATTAATTTTCCACATCTTATATATAATATCCACAGTCAGCTATTTGCTGAGTATAAATATAATATACACCTCTATTTGCATTGGGCGTATACACATATTTGGAATGGAAATATGGCGCGTAATACAACCAGAATGCTGTTGGTATATTTATGAAATTTATTCATTGGGAATACTTGATGTTGATTTAAACTTTGAGGTAATTTAAATTGAAGAAAATCAAATACATAACTTAAAATGTATACGTTTTCAAAACGTCAACGAGCCTACATTAAAATGTAAAGCTTAAGATTCATTTTTTTTAAGAGATTGAACTTAAGATGCATTTTTACGACCCCTAGTATTACCTCTGTTTTAGGAGTCGATACTAAAGTGCCGTTTCACTCACTTGGACCGATATTACTTAAATGTTTGGGCAAAATGTTAGCGGTGGGACTCGTCTAATAGAAAATGGTATCAGGTATTCTAGAAACAAAAAGAAACCCTACCATTCTTCGGACAAGAAAACCATAATATGCAAACTAATCTGAGACATGCTTGGAACATGGAAGAAAAATCATTAGGCTCTTTATAAAAGAAAAGATTACTGTTTGAAGATCTCATTAAGTAATGGCTTAAATTAGAGAATATCTATAATATTGACTGTTCTGGTAAAGGATGGTGAAGATTTATCTAGTCTATTAGGTAGCTGGAATGTCTTAAGCTCAATATAATATAATAACAAATGGATGGACTGGTGGACAACCTTGTTAATTAAGAAGCTAGTTCTATCCAATATGTAACGATTTATGTAAGGAAGTCGAGGTAATTAATGATTCTGTATGTTATAGAAATATTGGGATTGATGGCTGGCATCATTAGTTCTTGACTCTCTAGTTGTTCATCATTATATATAAACTTACTATGGTGGCCCATTGTGAGCAACTGAAACCTTATTTATGAAGGAATTACAGGCGTTATTCTACGCTTCAGATTGTGTTCGATACTACTACTGTGGATGTCGATGTTAAACCACCAGCTACGGATATTACTAGTCATTAAGACATAATGAGGTGGAAACAATAGCGTGAACTTTCTAGATCAACGCAATTTTGTACATACACAAAACTGAGTGGGAAACAGACCAATTGACGCTCTGACATATCTCATCCCAAAAGCATTACATGTATATTTTGATACAAAGTGATGGTTTTATAGTTTCGCGACAAGGACATACCTTTGCTTTTAAAATACTTTTTGAATTAATAATAATGACTTGCATCACATTCATGCTCAAGGAGCAAGTGAACGTGATATTTCAACTGATATTTCCAGCAATTAAATAATACAAGGTAATATAAGGCAAGCATCACTTCTTGCCGGGGGGGGGGGGGTACTGGGAATCCCTATCTTCTTTCTTTAAATAATTACCTAGTTAGTCCCCAAATGAGCCTACCAAATCTCATAAATACGGCACCGATCACTAAAACCTTAATACGCATTGCGCACTTTGGACTTCCGTAGAATCTTATTCTAAATCCAATATACACTAGATATCGACCCTGGTTTAATAACTTATAACCCACAAGATATTCCCACCACTGACATTTATCTGTCTTCAATCTAGAGACTATAATATAAGACAGATTCTAGCCTAATAGCCATTCGCTCAAAACTTTAATCATCGTAACGCATAGCTAATATAGAGATCATCGACCATAAAAACATTCAAATATGGAATGCCAAATCAGAATTTTCAGCACGTGTCTTCTGCAATGAAATCAGTTACACCATCAATTTTTATGCCATAATTTTTGGAGTTTTTTTTACACCAATAGTAAAGTATGGTAATGTAGAACTGATTACCGAGCATGAGCGTTTGTAACTCTCTTTTCTATAGCAATCCCCAAATTAGCTTCACAATAGCCTTCACTGAGTACAGAACATACCAACAATTTCTTCTTAATAGTCCCTGTTATGTCGTAGGTGTAATTTTACTGTAAAATGTCATCTATGTTATAGGTGTAATTAGTCCCCAGCTTGTTTTGTTGTAGGTGTGATTTCTTCTTGGTTTTACCAGTGCTGTGGGTACACTAGTCTGCCTCTATAAAAAAAATACATGTTCTATAAATAATGGGTATAAAAGAAACCATAGGTACGGTGGCTGATTGGTATAATGTCGACATATCGACATTTTAACCCCGGGATATTGCTGCTTGGTTTATCCCTTTCAGTAGCGCAGGACGAAGGGTCTAGTTGGGTAGATGGGATAAAAAAAAACATAAGCCACATTGGCGTGCACATAAAAGAACCCTTCACAGTTGGAATTCGAAAGGCAAATATCACTGTCCCTACAAATTTCTGCCATAGCCCTCTGCATAGCGTATGCCTATCTTTTAAAGTCCGATCGGCGCAGACAAGTAGGAAAAGGAAATTTGGTTTAACGGCCCATTGTTCAGCTCAGAGTGGGCTAATGAAGACGGGTATGCGCTATACAGTGTACTACGAGGAAAACTTTGCCCGGGTAGCGGCGCTACCGGCAGACCATTGTCAGTGTTGGTGCGTTGCGATCATAATATTGTCTTGTTGGTCGAAGTTAGTGCGTCATGGGTGTGCATTTACATGTGATCATCAATCATAAAAATGGCAATAATGTATATCGGCGGACTAGTGCACCCGTCGACTAGTGAGCATTCACCGTTATATTGTAGGTGTCATGTCTGCTCAGTTTTTACCGTAAAATGCCCGGTTAGTTGTATATGTAACTGTCTTTAGTTTTCACCGTAAAATACTCTGTTATGTTGTAGGTGCAGGGTTTGTAGGATTTCGACGTCCGAAATCCATTCCAAACCATCATTTAATTGCCGTGTATGTGTCGCTTAAGATATGCTTGAGCTTTTTAGAACAGTATGTACATTGATATATTGCTGACTTGCCATTTGTAAAATCTGTTGCGAAAAAGAATACTGATTCAATTTTCCAGAACTGACTCGGTTTTTATTTTCGTTTTATACGAGTAATTACATCAGCGACTATAGACTTCTCCGATTTCATCGAAATTCTTTTGTTATCATGACGTAAACATCGTATAAACATGAAGACCGGTACAATTATACCTTGGTTGACATAAAACACTTTGAATAATACTTTATGTCTGCAATTCTATCACAGCAATTCCAGAAAATTCATTTAATCTAATTCATTATTGATTTCTTAACCTTGTCAAATACAGACATCTGAATTCCAATAATTATTAGCCAACAGAGGAAACGACGATTTAATGTTTTTAATTTGGAAAATTGTTTAATCAAAAGCAAAACGAATGATCATTTAATTAGGCATTTTTATAAAGTTGAAAAAGATTAATGGGAATATTTGGTAATATAGATTTTAATTCTTTAACAAAATCAACAATATGTTAAATAATCCATTAAAGTCATAATTACTAATTGTATAATCCATCCCTTATTTCATAAGCGCGTGTTACGCAGTATTATGTTAGCATACTGTGTTACCAATTTAAATTAAGAAATGTTGTACAGCCAGAGCAACGGTGGCTCTGTGATTAAAGCGCTGACTCACTAGGCAGGCGGACCCGGTTTTGATAAGGGCGATGTCAGGGAAAGTTTTTCGGATTTATCAGCGTTGATTTTCCTGAAGGACGGTTTACAGGCTCAAAACCACGATGTCCCGTGCAGGTGAAAACAACCTTGACAGTCGGAATGTAGAATAGGCGGAATCCTGGCAAAATGCAAACTACATGGCTCTTGTCGACCATAATTAGCCCAGTTGGTGCAGAAGGGAAACACTTTAATAATCTTTACTTTTTTTCATTTCACCGTCGGAAAATTGTACCAAGAGTTATTAGTATTAGTAAACAGAAATGGAATCTGTTGTTCTTAAATAAACGCCTTTCATCGTACGACCACTGCTCCCATCTGAAATGGCCAACTCAAAACTGAAATGGAAATTATCCTCATTTTAAGGTTGATTCGGTTCAAATTACTTCTATGAACAGTATTAACCCATTTTTTTAACCATTTATAGGAAAATCTAGTCACAGTTAACCGATAATAGGAATAACCTCATTTGTTGGAACTCGTCATGGATAGAATGGACATCTGGAACAGGTAATACATTACAAAATCCAAGCGTTGGTTAAGACGTAGTGGAATTTAAAAAAGGCATGTAACGTGCAATGGACAAATTGCAGCACCTTTTGCAGTTTACACACCAAAAAATCAAAAAGTATCTATTTAAGGTCTTCATTCGATGACACTAGACCGGAGGGTCAGTGCGGAAGGAAGAGGGGGGGGGTCCATCCAATGAGCACAAAACCAGACCCAACTTTTCAAGAGTCAAATTTTGCGTAGAGTCAGTCCGCTGTTGGGGCGTTTTCCAAGTATGATGGACACCCCCGCGCACTGAGATGTAGCCCAACCAATTACATACTAATAATATTCATTTCAGATAGGGAAAATTTAAAACGTAACCTTTTTGGCTGGAGTCTTCATTGATCGAATCTAATAATAACTCAACCATAATTATAATTATTCATTTTAATTAACTGCATATTAGGTTTGATCTGAAAGCAGATTTCCATTATGTCCATTTTTATTGGCCATCTTTGAGGAATTTATTAATTAATGTTACATCCCATGTTTGTCTGATTTAGGATCACAATATCCTGACATTCCTCTTAAAGAATTCAAATTATCCAATAATATGCTAGAATAAAAGTCGAGCTGGGTAAATTAAACCCAAGTACTAAAAGATGTGATCATCTTCATGACAAATTTATGAACAATAACAGCAACAATTATTCTTAGACTAGTGTTTTTCCACATCGTTTCGTGTTTTCCACTTAATACGATGATGATACTATATTGCACATGAAGGGAAATTAAAAACAAAGCCTCTTTGTTTAAGACGGCCGGATTATTTGAGATGCCATCCACGTGAATAATCGTCCTAATTTCCGTGCTGGATTAAGATTTCATTTAGAACGGTTGTTTTGGAATGATGCATGGTTGGAGTCGTTCAAGGCCCGCTGGTTTAGTTAATTGCCTCCCCTCTTTTGTCTTCCAGTTTCTTAATATTATAAGTCACCCCCACACTGAATCAAAGACAATTATTAGGCTGGTAATTAACTACATCGGCTGGAGCTGTCATTTCCTACAACGACTGATGACAACTTGTTTCCAAACATTTTCCCCAAGGCCAAATCTTCGTGGGAGAATGGGGTTGGGGAACTCGCAATGAATATCATCATACTATTATATATTTTAAATCCAGTTTTAGTTACGGAATATCTAATATTATTTGTTTGGGATCACTTTTGGACTGAAACTCAGGCCATGCTAGATTAAATTCAAAAACTGAAAACATAATGGTAAATTTTTTAAAACGTTTATATACCAATTTATCAATTTTTACCACTATTTTTTTGTTTATTCCACGACCAATCTGTATTCGTGAATGAGCGTGTACACAATAAGTTTTACTTTATTCCACAAATGCCCATTATGCACACATAGAACAGAGATATCTGTCCTGAATGACCTCCATAGTAAAAAAAATAGTGCATGCATATTATTTAAAAATGCGGTTCTATTTCGTTGTTTAGCTTTTCAAAGAGAAAAATTCTATTAAAATTCTTCAAAGCTGGGGCTTATTCATGCGGCTGAACCCCAATCAGCATCAAAAATAGTATTTACGCGGCTAAAACGAAATATTACAGCCAGTAGATGTTTAATTCGAAATCAAACCAGAATGCATTGACATATATACCAACCCCACACTGTGTATTCGAATGTTTGTGAACCGCTTAAAGTTTTGTAACCTTGAATAGCGACCAGGTCACCTAAACACCAATATTAACGAGGCTGAATTGCCTAATCGGTACAGCTTTCCCCCGTGGACAATTTCATATTCGGGTGTAATCGGCCGTAGCTAGAAGCACATTTTTCATCCAGTGAGTTACCTAAAGCATTTATAAACCGCCACCGAGTTAATTTTAAGAAAACATTACTGAAACGGGGGACAAACTATTTATAAAGAATGAGAATTAGACGCATTGATAACCTCATCGACCCGACTGTAATACAATACCTTTAATGAGACGTCCGTCCTTTATGAACGCATGTTCATTATAAAGAACGCAGAAATGAGGGCTAAATGTTTGGAAACACATAATTTGAAGAAATTCTCTAGAGCCGATAACTGCATGAAGTCAATCAATTATTTGTGAGATTTGTCACTTTTTTAAAACATTTCCAATTTGTGTAATCTGAATTTCCTGTTTGATTCTGTCTGGTGGACTGAAGTTGATTGACTCGATGACTTCTTCAGGAAGGCCACTTGGTGACTCAACTGACTGCCACGCCCGATCATTATTTGATACCTAATTAGAAAGATATTTTACTGCTAGACACCATGCGCAATGAAATTCCGGTCAGATTTCTGTAATCTTTTTAAATTGAATCATTGTTTCTGCTTCAAAACCACTCAGTGACGATAGGGATTTTCCAATTTTAATACTCTCCTTATCATTGATTAGGGTCCTGGATTAACGACCAGGGTTCGTGACCTTTGGAATTATTTTTTAAAAAAAGTGTGTTTGGCCGTTCAGATAATATAGGCGCTACAGTAGGCTAATGCAGGCAGATTGCACTAGCTTACTAACTAGAAGGTCCTGGTTTCGATCCCGGTAATGGCAGAGAACGTTCCCTGGTTTATCCAGCCTGCCTGGGTTCCCTACAGTGATTGTGCAGCATGGCTTTTCTTGGGGAAGGTGTGTGTGTGTGTGTGTTTCTGTTAGTTCAAATAGGATAAAACCTGACCAGAAGTCCACACGTTTATACTCACAGGGGAACACTAACGCAAGTTTTGTAAACTAGTTGTCCCAGAATGGCCTACCATGCAGAATGGACTCCTATGGCCTATGTCGGTCTTCATTATCCCGTTTGGTGGAGAAAAGTAGGAGGCTAAAGTCCACTTCAGATTCCGTGATCAATTAGCAATTAGGTTTGATTATAAAATTTGGTATTGTGGCATGCGATGTTACAACCCCTATTGTAATAACACCCCCTATTGTAATAAATGTAATAATTGTAATAAAATTTCAGTCAACCCCTATTGTAATATCAACCCCTATTGTAATAAATGTAATAATTGTAATAAAATTTACTTAACCCCTATTGTAAAATCAACCCCTATTGTAATAATTGTAATAATTGTATATTCCCATACAATAAATTCGACATCTAAATCAAAAAGTATATGAAATTCGATAACCATCTGAATATCAATATTTAGAAATTATGGCATGCGTTTACACTGCATAAAATGTTATGAAACACCACAACCGAAAACATGAACTTCCATTCCAGCAATTTATAAATTAATCTCGAAATAGCCCAATGATATGTTCAGTGTTCAGACAAAATATTGACCTGTTATATAAACGAGGATCTCTTGAATTTAAAAAGAAAAATTAGCTTAGATTTCAATTACTCAGGTAAATAAATAGCGCTGTCTATATCACTTTACAGTTCTCGATCATCCGGTATTTTTATTTGTTCTAGATCTAATACTGGAAACTATACATATGTTTCTATAAAAAAGATATTTGAAATGCAAATTGACAAGTCTGGGCTAATTGTGATGAAAGATTGAGCAACTTGCATTAAGCCTGCTACAAATCCTTGGATTTGTGGGAGTAATTTCCCTTGGGTGATTATGATAACGCATATTCTCCCCATTTCACGCTGCAATGTGAATACTTTACAATTACCAAATTAAAGGGTATATAAGCTCTAACTTAACGTGTCCCCAAAGTCCTATAACTTCAACGATTTTCTGACGTTTTGAACACGGGGAGTTATGAAATTGCATGTTATAAATAAGCCGTGTGAATTTACATTTTCTTTGATGTCGGTTCTGACATGGAAAAGGTGGCCACGTGTAAAATATTTGACCTGATGTGAAAATAATCGACTAATATAATACTGTGAATATTGATTTCTATTTGGTTTATGAGTAGATGAATAGGTATACTATAGTATATTAAAAGCATTAAACTCCTGAATGCAATCAAATTTCAAGTTGAAGTATTGATTTTGTTTAGATTTCAAGTATTAAAGATCGATTTCGTTTAAATTTCAAGCTGTACAAACAGTTTGTAAAAGGAACTGGTTCGCATTGAAAGAAATTGTCGATTATCTTTCTTTATTGGTAGAAAGTAAAAATTTAAAAAATAAGCACACTTGTATGGATATTAATAAGATTGAGAAGTAGTATATCCATACAAGTGTGTTTATTTTTTATTGAAACCTATTTCTTATAGGGATTAAGTAGAAATATTGATTTGGTTGTCATATAGATTTGTATAGCGTAAACAAGTATAATGAGTGGACTCTAATTCCAAGTGATTCAATGTGTTCTATTACACTAATGTAAATTGTTGTGTTATATACTACTGTATTTTTTCTCGGATACATCCACGATATACATAGCCTATTGGAATGAACATGAACATAAAGTTGCTTGAATACATTTGTTGTAACCGTCAATTGAAAGATGGTTTAAGAATCGATACTTCCACCCCCACCTCCATCGGATTAATTACACATAGTCATATACTCGTAGAACCTTCGCCACCTCCACCGGATTAGTTACACAGAGCCATATACTCGCAGAGCCACCTCCACCGGATTAGTTACACAGAGCCATATACTCGCAGAGCCACCTCCACCGGATTAGTTACACAGGGTCATATACTCCTAGAGCCACCTCCACCTCAAACGGATTAGTTACACAGGGCCATATACTCCTAGGCCACCTTCATATTCAACGGATTAGTTACACAGGGTCATAATATACTCGTAGAGCCACCTCCACCTCCACCGGTTTAGTTACACAGGGTCATATACTCCTAGAGCCACCACCACCTCCAAAGGATTAGTTACACAGGGCCATATACTCGTAAAGCCACCTTGGTTCCAAATCATTCGTGAAACCCAAAATATTGAAACGGTTGATAAAACAAAACGCTATAATAAATAGATGCAAGATGCATAGCTGTGTTAAATATTTTTAAACAAATATATTTACACTACTTTCATATTCATATTTCTAATCTCGACTTTTGTACCGTAATGTTCAAGTGACGAAATTAGACATTAATTGTCCTTATAACAACAGAGTGTATTGTTGTAATGTTGTAAAATAATATCCATATATAGAGCTATATTATATTTGTAAAAAATATTAAAGAATAACATTTCAAAATTATAATAATAGGCTTTTCGTATCTGTGTGTAATGTGAAAAACTATTCTGTAAATGAAATAAATGTAATAGTGGTACTAATCGGTGCTAATTTAGCAGGATAAAGGCACGTTGAATTTTGTTTTAACCTTTAAAGGAGACAGGGTGGGGCGGGGCAGAAGCAAGATTGAGGGATATGTTGGTGAACACAGAAAAAGAGGAAGTAATTGGTTCATTCCATGTCAAGTGGAACAAATTTCGGAAAGTTGGGAACATGACCCCCTCCAAAAAATTAATAAAAAATATATGTTGTAGTACATAGACTTAAACTAACTAATCCAAAATTATACCTCTCTGTGTTGACAACTAGCTGAGATATGGTCATTTGAAATCAGGGTACTGAAACGGATCGGAAATTCAGAATAACATATATTTTTGTATAATTCTTTTTTGGAGGGGGGGGGGCATGTTCCGACCATTAAACGTTCACCACTGCAATATACCTTGCACATTTACACGGCAAGAGAATCGTTGTAAAAATCTTCTTTGGATTAAAAATCAGTAATTGCCGCCAATAACACAGTATAACGTCCATCTGACAAACAATATGACATGGTTCATTTTCCAATTTTCAATAAATCGCTTCTGCGTAAAGGCCTTCAGCGGTGGAAAGAAACCGGAAGACCCGGAGAAACCCCACGCGCAGGGGTTAGACCACTCAACTAACCCTAAAACACTTGAGAAGATTTGAAATGTCTTAAATAGTCACTTTGATATAATGCGTACATGACAACGATACAATATGTGAATTATATGACAAATTTTACGGCTGAGGAGAGAGAGAAATTCTAAAATATCCCGCGTATGAGGATTAGGGCTACGTAAATCAATGCATACAAAATTAAATAATGCCATATTAAATATATGAAGAACAAAATGATACAGAATATACTGAATCATCTACCCCTCAAAAATGGTATGTCTCTGAATTATTTGTTTATCGACTGACAAAGATCATGAAAACTCTAATGCCTCGTTGAAAACAGAGAGCCTCCAATTTCCCCCTCTCCCAACACACAAACATATACACACCCCTACTAAAACTATTAGGTAGGAGATATACCACCCATAAATTAGAAATGGCACAACATCACCATTATCAAAGATTTTTTTAAAAAAATAAGTGTAGCTTGAACTTACGAAGTACAGATTTTATCAATATGTCGTAAACTTGTTCATATAAAATTACCCATGGATGTGCTGTCCTGCTGTGGCGTACCTACTACCCCTATTTGGTTCAATGAAATTAAATTATTTATACAAACCCAGCTCTTTGATTCAAGATTAAATTTCATAAGCGATTAATCATGATCATATATTCACCACTGTCAAGTGAAGTAATGTAAGAAAGAATAGCGTCTTATTGTATAAGGACCCACGGGCACCTGCTAAACTCAAGATAGCAAATAAATATATTTTATACAAGCCTTCTTTTCAAATCATATAAACATAATATGTATAGTCCCTGTAGTTCAAAGTTATCCGGGCGAAGATATAATTTTTCAATTCAATTTTAAAATTGCATTGTGTTACAAGGTTCAAAAAGCAAATGTCTTTTCATATTTTTAAGTCATTTTACACGGGCTGGTTTTTAAAAGAGCCGCGGATATGATTTCATTTTGAACACCAGTGAGGCGTATCCGATTTCATGTAAAGCCTTTTAAAACATGCATTAAATTCTTGTTGAAGTGAACTTCAAATGTGTTTATAAACGGAGAGAAATGAGCCTCTTTTTGTAAGCTCCTTTAAAAACAGGTAGCGACACCGACGTTGGGTTAATCCCCAGGGCTTTATTTTATAACCAGTCTTACAGGAAATATGTCGAAGATGTAGCGCACAAAGATTTAGAACACGATTATTTGGAATCTGGAATTCTTCCAGCAAGCTAAATACACGTTCGTTATATTGCATTTTAACTAGGTCGGTGCATGGTCCCCAACACTTGATATATGGTGGTTTGAGCCGCCCACCC
The DNA here is from genome assembly GCA_917208275.1 of Patella pellucida. Taxonomy (NCBI): domain Eukaryota; kingdom Metazoa; phylum Mollusca; class Gastropoda; family Patellidae; genus Patella; species Patella pellucida. The sequence continues at coordinate 59,287,926 of OU795036.1, read as the reverse complement.
CCTTTAAGGAACATGCTAGAGTCGATGTGAGGCATGTGTTAGCTTTAGTATGTCTGACACTGGTTTACCAATATGATGAGGATCATAATCTGAAAATAGAAGTTATTGTCAACCTGTCACCCATTTTTGTCCATTTGAAAGGGGGTACCAACATCTCAGTGGGAAGGAGGGGGGGGGGCGGTCGTAAAAGGCTCGTTATTATCTCCCAATCACTAAGTACGGGACCAACAAATAAAAACAATACCGGAATAATTGACACCAAGGAGGATTTAAATGTGTAGACGACTGTTAATGACTTTGGCTCTCTAACCTCGTGTTTTTTCTTCAGGTCTTTCGGTTCCCTCCCATCGCACAAATAAAATAGAACCACATGGTATAGTCACAAAATTACCTGTTTGTGTCGAGTGAACGTTAAACGCTCTTTCTCTCCCTCCCCCCTCTCTCTCTCTCTCTCCCTCTCGTCAAATATTAGTGAATAACGTTTTGACCGAATTCTTCATCATCGGGAGACCTGTCCCGGAATAATATATTATAATAAATTGAATGGATAATAATTAAAGACGGCGAGTGGAGACTGGAGATATAAGTTAATAGGCTGTAAATCATTTTATGAATGGAAGACAAATCCTTGTTCATTGTCAGAAATAATAATTTCTGATGAAAAGCGGATAAAGGATAACCGCAAAGCATGAAGCGTGATAAATAGGTATATGGTTATATAACTAGGGTTTATAGATAAAGAACACCCGAACAGTACAATGTACATATAGGCAATAAGTATTTTAAATATATATAATATATCATTAATACATGTTATATTAACGTTGGGCACTTCATGGGAAATTACACTGGTCTTATTTTCACGACAAATGGTTATGAAAGAAACAAAATAAAACGGGTTGTACGTCCTAGTTTCTGCAGTGTGTTATGAAGGACACCAGAACTATCTCATCCGAACTACTAGAGAGGGAGGGAGAGAGAAATGGGGTTTAACGTCCACTCGGCACAAACTATGCCATTTCGAGACTAACATATGGTTTTAATTATATTTCATGGGTCTTTAGCAGTGGGAGAAGACCAGATGACCCAGAGAAAACCCACGAGGTTGGACAGGCGACCCTACTCTATGCCACGTATACAACCGGGGATTCGAAATCACGCCAGTTGACTCGCGCACGCTAAACATTCAGCCACCCAACCCCCAGAGGCTGTTTAGGAATGCCGTGTCGATGAAAAGACTGGTAAAAAAAGGAACAGTATAAAAGATATACGGGGTAGAAGAAGCAATCAGAGACAATACTTACACCTATACATCTACACGCACTGATTATAATGTACTTGTAGACCTTTATCTATTAAGTTTAATGTACCCGATGACTACATATTTCACACATGTACGTGCTAAATGATCACATGTCTTTGAAGTTTGGCTACATTTGACATTTCCATTACAATAAAGGACCATTCTCATTTAACAGGCTATAAGTAGACGCTGACATATCAAACGGGATGGATTCGTGGGTTCACATTTGGGTTATTCGCGTAAAATATAACAAAGTATAACCGGTAAATGATAAAAATCAAAAAAATCTGGCCAAAACGAAAACACTATAAGAAATATGTTGAGGGCGGTGGATATTTATGACATTTCCTAGTACAAACGTAATTTCACCTGTATCAAAGTTCAGGGAAGAACAATATCATGAGAATCAGCTGCCAAAATTACTCAATATTAAGTCAAAATTATATGCATCGGCATTATTGATACAAGTTTATGAAGTCTTAAAAGGATTTCAATATTATCCATGCACAGTATTCACATTGTAGACACGACTTATTTGTCAATTTAATCAAAATTGATGTTGTGGTCTTATTGTGAGAAGATGTGCTACGCAATATATCCAATATTTAAGACACGAGCGGCTTCCAGGCCAGATACGCCCACATTTTGCAAGAGATGGATAGAGAACAAGCTAAAAACAAAATCAGGGGTCATAATCCAGTGAGTTATATGGTCTGGCATGTGCAAATATCAAAAGGGACTGAGATAGGTTTAAAGTTTCATCAAACTCGGATACAAATTGTGACCTCTAGAGGGTTCACAACCTTCGTACTACATACTTTTACTTAATTTCCGTACAGAGAGCGGCCATTTTATCGGGCAGTTTCATTTCGATTTTCCCGAAATGCGAATTCAACGTTCATTATTATGGAATGGTGTTATATTTAAACGGTTTTTAAAATCGAAATAAAAATTGTGACCTCTCAAAAAAACATAAATTAAAAATGCGAGTTGTCGTCCAATCAGAGGTCATAATTAAGGAGATGACGACATGATATGCGCGAATATCGTTGGAGCCAAAATCATTAGGTTATAAACATGTATTTGAAGTGACATCGAAATAGGATCAAATTTTTAACCTCTAGGGGGTCCACAACCTTGATATTGCAGAAGTTTACACTATTTGCGTACGAGGAGCTGACATTTTGTTTGGCAGTTTTGGTTCATTTTCATGAAACTCGAACTCAGCAAACATTACGATATCATGGTGGCATATTCGAACGGATTTTAAATCGGATAATAATTGTGAACTCTAGATGGTCTACAAGCTAAATAGGCCTACGTGATCTTCGTACAATCCAGGGCCATAAATCAGGAAGTTATCGTCGGACATATGCCGATATCGAACGGAATCGACATCATTTGGAGAAAAACCTATGTAACAAGATTTGTCAAAATCGGATACGAATTGTGACAGGGGCGACGATATTAAATTATACGTCCACATGAAAATGTGGGAGTATAAAATGATCATTTTAGAATTGGCACACGAATCCCGTTTCATAATGCTTTTAAGCGCCATTTGGAACGAAGTGAATAAATAAACGATGACCAAATAGTAATCGCGTGCGTGCTGTATTATAAGGCCTGTTATTTTGTCAACCGGCGTGGTGGCCTGTAAATCCTTGTGGGTTTTCTTCGGGCCCTCTGGTTTCCTTTCATTGATAAGACCCCAAACGCGTGTGCGAATTATTGAAATAAAACTGGACCATTTGTTAGTCTCGAAATGATCTAGTTTGTGTCGAGTGGACGTTAAACCCATCTCTCCTTCTTTTACCCAGTCAAATAAAATTTGGAACATATTGCCACCATCTCTAAGTAGCGACCTTTCTTTTAATCTACTTCTGCTTTATTGATGGTAATATCTAATCAAAACTACAAGAAGATACTTCACGTGAACGGCGTCATCAAAGGAAGAGATGCTACTCCACTCGACATCCTCGCAACTCAGCTGGCGTATCAAATTAAGGGTCCAATAATCTAGTAATTAAAGTCTTTAATGAAGGTTTGATTAATCTGTTTTGATTGCTGATAATAATTAAAAGACACATGTTCGTTCTTGTTCCGTGTTTTATTCTATTACTACAATCGTGGTTCTTTATTCTTTGTTAACTTGACTACAAAGAATAGAAAAAGTTGATTTCTTTGCAGCTCTGTTCAAGATCAGTACACTAATGTTTTCTGTCTATTAATTAACAAAGCGGGGTCGTTTATACAGATCACTTACTGTATCTCGAGAATAAAATCACGAAAAATACCGTTATTGTCACAATAGAAAACAAACACGATGATATCTAGAAATAGTATAAAACTTCGTTATCACTGCGCTAATATTAAGTCCCCCAGACATGCGCGGAACCGACATTGACCATATAAAACCAGTTTACACCAGGAACAATTAATAATTATGTACACAATAGCTGCAGGGGATATTACATAATTGTTATAAAACACAAAGACTTGACCCCGACTCTGTCGCTATTTTGTTTTCTGCTCGGAAAACAGGTTATGCTCATAAATAATAAAATACCATTAGAATAAAATAAATTAATGAAATTATTATTGGGGAGGGTGGGGGTCTAACGCGTGCACAATATATCATGCCGTTTGCTATTAAGTGGACGCTAAACCCCACAATGTCGGAGAGGTGTGACAGAGAGATATAGAAAGATGGGGTTTAAACCTCCACTTGACACAAACTAGGTCATTTCCGGACTAACATATGGACAGGCGAGTCTACTCCTTGCCACGTACAGTCGGGAATCGAAACCGCGCCAGTGAGGTGTGACAGTTCCTGAAAAAGTTAAATTAAATTATAATGTAAGAGACTAAAGCAATGAACCTTACTCCCTCTTGGCTCCTCGACTGCTTTAAATAGAACTGTATTTATTGTATCTTGGTTTTTAATTAAGACATATGATATCAGTAAGGATATTTAATTGTTGGTGTCATCATAATAATCAACAACACAGCCGACATAAATTGTCTTTAACGAGGTTAACTTCATTACATAATCAGCTGAAACACCAAAGATATCTTCGTAATGAGCACGAGATAACAGGAGTTCATGTGGGGCTTCCAAAACAACATTAAACATGTGAGTCGAGCAACGTTTATTATGAAATAATCAGGAAACATAAGATTGTTTTTTTATAGGGTACGTTCTACTGTTTTTAAATTCATTAGTAGACTAATAGATAATGCCACCAATCTGCTAATAAGCCTAGGGGCAAGTGGTATCAGCTTTTTCCTAACTAAAAAATTTACCCAAATTTTTATTTCAAACTTTAATATAAATTATGTTGACAAATTATAATATAAATACCTCGCAGTTTATCATTTAAGAGGCAAAACTCGGACTTGGGGTTTAACGTCCTTATACTTGTCTGCAAATCGAGAGAGAGAGAGAGAGAGAGACAGAGACAGAGAAAGGGTGAGAGCTTGGGTTTAACGTCCACTCCCCACAAACTAGTTCATTTCGGGACTAACATGTGGTTTAATCTTATTTCAATAATCCTCTTGTGCATAGGGGTCTTTAACAGTGGGAGGGAACCAGAGAAAACCCACGCGGCTAGACAGGCGACCCTACGCCTTGTCATATCACTCACAACCGGCGATTCGAAACCACGCTAGTTGACTCAATGACAGACTTTATGATACAGCACGCACAAGAATGACTTCACCATACTGAGCACTACGTGGGATATTGTGTCCGTACAAGCGCGGTTCCGCCTAGTCTTTAACAAAATCCAGCCGCTGATAATTCTGTTACGAGTAAGTAACGGATCCAATGATGGACCACTGTTTTGCACACCATCAGAACTGCTACACATTCTTTTCTCGCCAATTCCTCCATTCTGTATCACTAACAAGAGAGGGGAAACAAGGCGGGAAACTCCCGAGAAATTGCCTCGACTAACAGACGGACCTTTCTGGTTAATGAACCACCGCCATACTCATTGAATCACGGTGACTCCTACACGAACTGCATCATTCCATAATTGTATTCAAATATAAGTATACGGCTTACGATTCTTATGGAAGAATCTTCACCATCTATCTATTTTCTGCAACTGATGTGCTTTCGATTCTTCGATTGTACGTGGTAAGGAGTTGGGTCGCCTGTCCAACCACGTTGATTTTCTTAGGGTCCCCCGGTTTCCTCCCACTGCTAAAGACCCCTACGCGCAAAGGAATTATTCAAATAAAATTTAACCATGTTTCAGTCCTGAAATGACCTGATTTGTGTCAAGTGGACATTACCCACCCCCAATTCTCTCTCTCTCCCTCGTTCTTAATTTTATATTAATGTTGCTATATTATCAGGCTATATTCACCCTTCTGAGATGTTTGCTTCACCTTGGGTACATTGGACATTCGGGATACCACTTGGCGTCAGTACTACACATTTCAGTTTCTGTTTAGATCTGCAAGAATTGTAAAGATTACTCTTTTTATAACATATGATTTACATTGTTTGACATTTAGGAACATAAATCAAAGAAGTGCTTTTCTTCTCCCAACTCCCCATTGGCCTTAAATCACAATGGAAATAATCAAACAACAAAAATTTAAAGTTAGCATATCCTGCCTCGTCATTACTTACAGTTCAGTGCAGCAACGGTTGTCTAGACTTGGATTAGAGGAAAACGAATTTAAATTGTAGATAAGAACATAACTTAATATATTTTACAAAACTAACCATTGTAGAGTTACTTTTAAAATATATGTGCCCTTTAGGAAGCGATTTAAGTTATGAAAACTGTTCATCGTCAGCGGTCGGTGTAACACAGGTCGTAAACTACTAATAATAGGTGCCAACATCCGTAATTTTTAATGTCGTTGAGGGGCTGCAGTGACAAAATATCTCGCCGAATAAACAGATGGCATGTTAATTATACATGGTATATGCGCCCTTGGAATAAAAGAATGCAATATTAATTATTCTTGGCATCTGTTTATTCCCCAAGATATTTTGTCACTGCGGCTCCCGGGGACATTACAAATTACGAATATTCGCACATATTACCCATTCCAACAACTATTTTACACCACCGGTCTGATCTTTACCCCGAATATGGCGAAATAACTACAATGCGAGAATATCATCTGTAGACGTCAATTTCAAAGAACAGTTCCACTATATATGTCTTTGTTTAATGGCGATTATAGATTGCATGCCCTATTCAAAACGCACATTGTACATGTGCATTGTGCGTGTGCATGGAATTTTAGCTCGCAGGGTAATTTTCTTAATTTTAGGTGAAATTTGGAAATTACTTCTGGCCCTTTGAAGAAGGTCAACACTTACCATTATGAAGTGATGAGATAGAGGAATATGAAAATCAATAATCCAACAGTCTTTGACTGTCAGGAAGTTTGTGTTTAACACAAATCTATAATTAACGTACAGTGTTAAAATGTGCAACGTTATATCCCACCTGAATACAATATCCAAAAAAACATATAATTAGCCTACGTTCTGATTACCGTTTGTTTGGTACTTTTGTTGTATTGACATGGTGTTATCATGACGTATCATCTCGTACGATTCCTTAAATATGTAACTATAAAGGATGTTAAGACAAAAACATCAGACTAATTCCAAATGAAATGAAATGGGGTTTAACGTCCTACTTTTCTAACGAAGACAGCCATATGCAATGCATTCTGCTTCGAGGGAAATTTTGCCTGTACATCGGCGTTCTAATACGTATACTCACTGATTAGTGAGCAAGCGCCAACTGACTGAGCCACCGTGGCTCCGAACTTTAAAGTTCATAATTAGATTATTCAATCTACGTTATTCTAAACTGATTATAAAATTTGATCAAAAACGTTAACAATATAGATTTGTCCCCATGTGCGAAATGGACACGGTATAGTACACTTTTATTCTAATTTGGAGTTGGTGTCCAATAACAACCAAGAAACAGAAATCCATCAAAAATGTGTTCATTGTTTAATAATTTATCCTTTAAGATGCTTAAATTATCATTTGGTCTGTGACTATAATTAAGTGTCCCTATAGACAACTCGCGGCTCGTGTCAATTTACACGTTCCGTTGGTGTTCCTAAACATTTACACGTACTTGCATGTCGCGCAGGACAACGGGGAATTGTTATTAAGCATGAGTAATTTGCGATATCTTTACACCACTGGATATGTAGCTTACATGTCCACGGGGATTTCAGTGATTGGTCAGTTTCTCATTCAAATGGTCATCCGCCACTGTCAGAAGTGTCAAAGAGTACAGATGTCGCATTCTCGCCATTTGTCACGAGTTCTTTCTTCCGTTCCCGACCAAAACATGCAGTGTGATCATCCCTATTGACCATTTGTCACTAGCCATCCCCAGGGGTGTAACGTAGAGTGGACAATGAACGCCCAACCCGACTTTTTAAAATTAAACAATGACTTACATCTATTTATCTCATTCATGTTTATTGTACAATAAAACAGTGCGGGGTAATTGACCGGATATCGGTTGTCCACATCCACCAATTTGATTAAATCATCGAATATACCGGACGTCTTAACACTGCTTAGTAGTTGTTTTTATTTGGTTGGGGTTTTTGGAGGGACGGGATGGGGTGTCATTGTTTTGTGTTTTTTAATTAGATACTTTTCTGATTTAATCAGGTTTAAATGAGTTTCAGTATACAATTCGCGGTCAGTTGATGGCCGAGTCTTCATTTTCCATATTGTAGCCCAATTCATAATACGTCTTGGACTGTAGCATATGTCAGTGAACTGGGTTTAACGTCCTACATTTCTGAATGGATATTCCCGGTCATAGGTGTTTATCGAATTTCAAGTATCAAGGGTTATTTTACGTGAACGCCAACGTGTGTATATGACTTCGATTTTTCGTCACTACCGAACTACATGTAGATCTTGCCATGTTGCTACGTGTGACTAGGTGAAACAAAGCCAACACTAGGATCGGACCCGTGCGATCCCCGCGAGCCAACGCCTTAATCGGTGGACCATTGTGACTCCATGATATAAACTAAGTACAGAATGTGCTTAAAACGCTAGTAAAATAAGCAATTATTGTTGCGAGTATAATGAAGTTGTAGGTTGATTATGTTGATATTTATTATAATGTAAAGTGTGCGTTATCAGTATTTAAACACGAGATCATGTCTAATCGTACCATGTTAAATGAACCTTATTACAAGTAGCCTATAAATAAAGACATTTAATAGAGTAACCTGGGTTTATGTCTACATAGTGAACAAAATAAAGGGTCAAGTTGGTTAATGAATTTCATTTTATTGCTAAAATTAAAATGTCAAAACGATATGCGGGATGATATATAATAAATTATAAAGTATGCATATGACCATACACACAGAGAACTAATTAGAATCTTGACCAAAAGAATATAAATTCCCAGCTCGGACCAAATTCTCAAGTCTTATTAGAATCAACATGTCTATATTAAGACAACATGTGTGTTCAGCTTTAATCTACGATGGGGTTATTCTTACGTTGGGGAAAGCTTTTAGGGGGGTTGCAGACCACCCTTCCTTATTATATGTTATTTCGCAACGAATAGCACTTATTTTGTAAACTGTATTTTATTTTCACGAAAAACATGCCAATAAACAACATATATAAAAGATGGGAAAAGGTTAAACTTATGTTTCCAATTATGATATTACAAAGTATACACATATACATACTGGTAGACTATGTAGAACATATATAAACATATAATATGGTTGCCAACTAGAAGGTATCTGGTATGGGGATGGGGACGTTATTTCCACGAACGGGACTAGAACAAATTACACAGGACACACTATTACGCAATACAATTAATTACTATTTATGAAAACGGGCATTCAACATACTGTGTTTTATGAGGGGATTGTTTTTCTAGACACCCGTTCTACGACCTATTTCGAATTCCAAACTGTCAAGGGTTCTCTGACGTGTACGCCAACTTTTGCCTCCAATACCGTAGTCGAAACGTAGACCAGTAATAAATCATACAATTGAGCATATGTCTAGGAATTACCTTTTGACAATATATATCCATCAGCTATAAACACATGCATAAGATCTATTTATACGCCACACATATTAATGATTCGTCAGAAACGAAATTACAATTTTAGCTACGTAATACTCAAGGCATAACACAGGGAGTGTGAAGCCGTCACTTCTGCTGTCAAGTGTAGCAGGCTGGATTTAAGTGTATTACATGTTAACAGAAACAAGATCAAAAGTTTATTTTGTATGGTCACTCAGGGATAAGGAGATATTATGTAAGAAAGTGCGAACTACATCATTGAATCTGATGTTTCAATGTTGTCATTAATTCAGATGACTTTTGATTGATTACAAATACTGGAAGAGCATTATAATATCAAAGATGGTTCCGCTATTTCGATTACTCAAGTTGCCCACTTTGATTGGTGTACTGTAACATATACATCATTTGATGAACAAGATTTAATAGTTAACTTATTTCAATAATCAATTCCAACGTCCTTGCTAGGAAGGAAAATGCATAATTATAATTTACAAAATGTTTACTTGATAATAAATGAACACTTGTATAGTAGTGGTAGCAGTGTTGGTAGTAGTATCGTCAGCTTTTACTGAATTTAAAATTCAAATGTAATGTCTTTCTGGTTCGTTAAACCAAGGAACTTAGTGAACCCATTATATTGCCTTCGAAATTTTTTTTTTCTGAATACAAAGTACGACATAGAACAATGCATACAAGATATAGCTATAGCTTATAGGTTAGACAGAAGTTGTTATCTATTTCACGTCAACAGTTAATCTTAAAACAAAGTCATTTTAGTGTGTAAAAACATACAGAGTTATTCTGAAGGTCAGATATGCATTTAATTAAGAATTCTGAAGTCTTTTTGGTACAATGATATTTAAGCCACTCTAAAACCGTGGAAACACTTCCGGTCGGGATTTACGCTTGCCAATGTTTGAACTTTTTGCACGTAGGTTTTAAGGTGGCCAAATGCCGTTTGGAATCTGACGTTGATTAGACACGAGCTTAAAACACACTACTTATTATCCTCCGCATCTGGACTGCAGGTGTTTTTCATTATAGTATATTTATAAAATACGAAACAGTGGTTGTAAATGTATCAGATATACCTGCACAACCTCGCTTTGATATTAAATGTAATAAAAACCAGGCAGTTGTTAGAAAAAACAGGTATCGGGTATACGAAATCTGTTTGTTTTATATTAAGTCTAAGAGTATAAATTATATACACTAGTTCTTGTAAATCTCTACATTAAAATAACACTTGGTATTTATCCAGACACCCGTGGGAATTATACACATCCTAAATGTATTAGATGGCTTTAAGCGTCCAGCTTTAATTGTTAACATGAAAATTATCATGACCATTTGTAGAAGAGAAAATAGTGGAAACGCATATTGAGGTTTAACATGTTGACGCTTTTTTTTAAAAAACTTCTTGGTGGAGGTGTAATTGGTTATGGAGGAATAAGGAAATATATTGGGGGCGGACACATTTTCTAACTCTCTTGGTAAATATTTTAGTAAAACTTTAATAAAAATTATGGAGTAGCTTCGTCTAGCGGCTAGCATTATCATCAATTATTAAAGGAAGAGAAAGTGTGAAAAACACGTTGATTTTTTTTTGTTTAGCCGTCATATTTTCCTGCTTTTTTTCTAAAACAACAAAAGAAGGCTTTGGCGAAATTTATTGAGTAGCCTCATCTAGCGGCTAGCATTATCATCAATAATTTATGGAACAGAAACGGTAATATAAACAAAACTTATTGTTTTTTACGGTCACAGTGGACAAATATGTTACAAAATTCAAAATAATAAAGCTTTGGGCGAATTTGTTCAGCAGCCTATATTAGATAAACATGTTTTGTGAAATTAACATTTTTTCCTCGGGGATTTACTGGTCTCATTACAAGGAGTCTGGCAAGTCCACTCAGTCCATTAAAGGGAACATCCCTGTTTTAACAGAGTCTCAGAAATAAAAGTTCGGGTACGTATGACATTTAAGCTCCTAAATATAGATAAATGGTGTATTAACCATGTCTCAATGTTTCAGCTCAAAATATTTAGCCGTTTGGACGTGAACCCAAAAACTGCCCCGAATACCGAGTCAGCACGTGCAATAAAACAGGTGATTGCTGGAGTTGACGGCCCCGGGCACTCTAACAAACCCAGTCACTACACTATTCGCTTAACATAGAGTCGTCTGTTTTAGTGGCGAATCCCGAATAACGTGCTGGCTCGTTTTTCGTTATTCGAATTCCGATGACGTGCCAAGTTCACGTTGCCTTATCCGGACATGTGACCCTTTCAAGATTTAGGGTAAATTGCTTGGTATTGGTAGGGTGACCTGATAATCCATTGTCGACCCTTTATAGGTCTATACGGTGCTGAACTCGATGACGAAAGGTAAATTACACCTACTCGCTATTTTTATAAAATAAAAGTTTGGTTTTACCCAGACACTTTATAATACGGCTTGGGACACCGGTCTCCATTCCCAGAAGAAGATGTTAAACACAAAAGTAGTTTATTCTTCAAAATATAGTCAGTCAGTGTTTCTCGCAACACTGGGTGGTTACACCAGTTAATCTTGACTTTTAATACTACATTTAGTATGCATAATATTGTTCTGATGTTGCGGCTTGTTTTCTGCATTTATTTACGTACCTGATTACTTTGTTCACCTATGAGACAGCAATAATATAATTAATAACTATTTATTAATATGCTACTTCTAATTGTCTCTTTCATTATGGTTATGTCAATATAGACGTCTATATTATGGTATTGATTGTTTATCTTGTATATTAATCTCTAAACCAAATGTTTCAATATAAGAAATATAATAAATCTTTAAATAAATATAGTCTGAAGATTTAAGGATTAGAGAATTACCATATATATGTATGTATGTACTTGGTCATAATCTTACAATTCCTAGAATAAAGAACATTTGTAATTCAAATTTGAGCATCGAAATTAATGTCATCCAAATATTTAGTCACAGACACAATCAATGTCAAGTTTTAACTCAGAACCATTATGCAATATCCATACAACAATCTGTGTACAGAAGATAACTTGATCAAATTCAGTGAGTAAAGAACCAAAAACAATCACTGAAGAGTTTGAAAATATTCATTTACACATTTTATTCAGAATTTTCCCTTTTCTCGGTATGTTAAAGATGTATTATGTAATATTCAGATAAAGAGCTTGTCGTTCTTGCTGTAATAGTTTTAAAATAGATAATGAATAATGAATGTATTAAAGCTACAATGATTTCATAAATATTTTAAGTTATAATTTTAAAATTCATTAAAATAAAGCCTTAAAATAGATGGTTTCCATAAACAGCCCTACCTTGTTAAAGAATAATCCTATAATTCACTATTGCCACCTGAGCAATTGGCAAAAGTACCATTTTCAACTTCAAATTTGGACGTTTGAACATAGCTATTCCATGGAGGGAATAGGGAATGAAGGGGGTTAATTGTGTTATTTCCTGTGTCAATGTGGGAAATTATGCCCAAAATCGTATAATAGTGAGTTGATAACCTATTGAGTAAAAGACATAGAAATAATTATGTTTTGACTTTCTGAGAAAATATGAAATCCTCGCTTTAAACATTCAGATTACTATATTCTGAGCGAAGTAAGGGGGGAAGTGTACATTTTTTATCATCACAGCCACGGTACTTGACAATAGTCGCGATTATCTATTCATAATGCGATTGTTCTAATCTAGAGAGATGCAGATATAGGGTACATGCAACACAACTAGTACCTTTCAAGACTATAACATATGATGTGTCTTAGAGATCTTTGCAGACTTGTATGACATGACAATGGATATTCATGGGAGTGATCGAGAAAATGTTTGATGATAAATGTAATTATTTAAAAGTGACATGTAATATAATTACATAGACTAATGAATGGTTTCACTGTCGTCAAATAGTTCTCTTATCTATTTCATAGTTCCAAATAGTAAAAACTACATTAATATCAGACTTATCAGACTTTTGGTGTAATTACCTTTTGCTGCCTTTGCCGAATATTGTTCTTTACTTTAAATGGATTAAAAATATGTTGATTCTTGATTTGATGTGGAAATTCAATCTTTTATCTAGGACCAGCTGAATTGGAGGTCCTATACCCGTATGAGTTATATCTTGGAACAACTAGTAACTGTTTATTTTGGGAGCCAAGTAATCTAATAGTGTTGTAGTCATACGAGAGTTCAGATAAGTATTGAGGTGCTGCGTTTTTAAGACATTTATACACTAATGTTAATATTTTGTATTGGACTCGCGCCACAACAGTGATCTAGCTTATGTGTCCTTGTCACTTTCTGGACCTCGGCTATAATGGCTTCCTAGATTCCAGATAGTACACAACAATCAATGACTTTACAACGTCATCAGTGAGATAGCCCCTGATATTGCATATACAGCATAGAGAGTGAGGGAGAGAGAGAAAGAGAGATGGGGTTTAAAGTCCACTCAACACAACTAGGTCATTTCGGGATTTACATGTTATGGTTTTATTTTTATTTCAATAATTCGCTTGCAGTGGGAGGAAACCGGAGTGCCCGGAGGTAACCCATGAGGTTGAGAAGGCGCGTCCCTATCTCCGTGCCACATACGCTCACACCAGGGCTGGAAACCACAGCCGCAAGCCAGAGGTGGCCGGCCATTAGAAGTCGAAGCGCGGCACTCTAGACCACTAGGCCATCCAAACCCCCTCTTTAGTTGTTAGTCTACTAAAAAAGCTTCGGTTTTGTCGTCATTCAATTTTAGTTTTTTTGCTTTCATCGACTGTTCAACTACGAGCGTACAGTCAGTAGTTTTCTGTAACGCATCCCTGATTAGCATGTTACTAGACACACCAATGAGTTGAGGTTCATCAGCGTAAATCTGCCTGAACATCACAATTACACATTAAGATAGAAAAAAAATAAGAATTCAGAATAATGCCTGGAACCATATCACGAAACATTATTAAAAGATGTTACAGAAAAGCTATATTTTTAACGTGAGTGGCGGATTTAGACAGAAAATCAATAGTAATTAAGATAAAGGAATACATGCAGGTAGATTATAAAATAAACCTGATATCCACATACAGGTAAGGTCTTATTGTCTAATACACAGATGCAGGTGTTCTTCTTAATGATGGCACCGTCCTTGTCTCTACTATTGGAACAATATTTTTGATTTTAGATTATGGGTTGCATTGTCTTCAGTATTACTAAAATGAATTGATAAAAAATCTAATTTAAGAATATGAGAAACCCATACAATGGGTTGAAAACCATTATAATGATATAGGTCGTCTGTAGGACAAATGATTGAAACATCGAGGAATACAGGTAATCAGTTTAAAAAAAAGTTGAAGCAAAATCTGTCTCTGTTTATTAATAGTTAAAATGAGACACGAGAGCCACATTATCTAATCCATTATATAATTAGGTAATATGTCACGATGTAATAAAAGGAGAAAACATTAAGCACTAGAAAAAATACGCAGATAATAATACTGACGTTAAGATTATTACCATGCCTAGCTCATAGGAATGAAATAAAATTGGGTTTAATGTCCTGCTTTTCTGGTTATACTCTAGGCTGTCGGGAAGTGTGCTTTGAGGGAAATTTTGCTTGGGCAACCAGCCGCCAACGGTTTTTTTAATGGCACCCCAACGTGTACACGGGCTCACGACAGAGGCATTCTTGACACAGGTTGCTACGTTCTGCACCACATCTTTAACTTCCGCTGAAAACAGACACGAAGCTAGTTGACCGAAATTTTAATTCCCATTTCGACGATTGTAGCCGAAAACACCATTAATTGCAAAATGGACTCATAATGTTAATTCTTGTCCCTTGGACCGGCTCTAACTTTCCCCAAATTAAGGGCGAACGCGTTTTACCATAAATGCAGCAACACATGGCAACCGCTGGTCCAAAAGCGTGTATGAGGTTCACAATAGAAATCTCGAGATACACAAATCACGCCGTACATGTCAAAGTAATCTTCAGCCACTTAATCATAAATATTCACCAAAACCTGTCAGAAAATGTACGTTTAAACGCTACAAAATCACCATCCAAAGCGGGGGAAAGGAGAGAATAATTATTAATACGTTTGCATTATATTCGTGTGTACGAATTAATTGTGCTCTGTGACTTGTTGGATTGGCGTAGGATGCCTATCTGGAATATAGAGAAACTATTGGAATTACATATTTTAATTGAGGGGCTAGCAAAGGGTGATTGCAATATGAGAAAATCTTCAGCGGAGAGCGGAGCAAAATACCCAAACCAGGTATTATTGCACTCGACCCTGGATGAATCTATTACCCATGGTATTGATTTTTAACAAATGTAGGCATACAATTTAGGATACAAACAAACGACATTCATATTAATTTATTTCCTTTCAACTTCGGTTTTAGAAAGGTTTGGAGAATCATATCTTTCCTCTGGGAAATTCTTTAAGCTATGAAAAGGCTTATCAATTTGGAATGACAAAGAGCATCGATTGGTATACAGCTTAATGATGAAAGCAGACAATAATACCAGTGTAATAGTTTAGGTTAGGCAATAATAACATGTTTTGTGATAGATCTCTAACAAGGTGATATTTGATGTCGAGACATAAAACCTAGCCAATTATAAATGTACTATTTCTATATGTCTATGTAATAGAATAAACCGCATGGGTGGTCTTTCGTGCGATAACATAATCGCATGTAACGCGATGGGAATCTGAATATTAATTACCATAATTGCATAATTACATCGAGTATCTGATGACATAATGGTGATATCTACATGCAATTGCATATTTAACTGTGATATTAATTTAAACCACCTACCAAGAAGTAAATGAACAGATGATAAAGTACGACTGAAGGGAACGATTTCTATCCATGAGTTGTCAACAGATCGAATTTTCCAATCGAAAATACTGGAACATTCCCTCCCGACATCCATTAATAAAACCCATATTCGAATAAATGATAGCAAGGATATTGTCGTAATTCAGTACTGCTCACTGGTTACCTCTACTGACTGTTTCAGACCCAGGTCAACGGTACGTGTGTAAGGTGCTGGCAATAACAGGAATGGGGGGATCCCAGTGTGAGAAGAGAATGTTAGCCGGGATGTTACGCCTTGTCTAGTTTTTCGAACAGGACGGAAAACAGACACCCTGTCGTGCACGTAAAAGAACAAGTGACAGCTAAAATTTGAAATAATGCCCCTGTCCGGGCAAAATTTCCCTCGTACCACACTATGACGTAAACCTATATTCATAGCCCAGTCGTTACAGAAAAGTAGGACATTTAACCCTACTTTATATTATTCCACCGAATCATAGTGGGACACCATGGTACGTGTTTCACTGCATTGACAAACCAAAATATAGCAATTTGTCATAAGATCCACACGGAGCAATACTTCCCTTATTTGTCACGTCCGAAGCTTTGGGGCTTTGTATAAAAACGGAAATATAGAATGTAATTTTAACAACACATTTGTTCCCCATTACTTTGAAAAAAACATACATTACACGTTGGAAATCATTTTGTTGCATCATGGTTTATCTATGTTTATTGAATTCCCCCTGCTGTTAAAGACCCCTTACGCCCAAGCGATTTATGTTAAGTCCCGAGATGACCTAGTTTGTGTTGAGTTGACGTCAAACTTCATTTCTCTTCCACCGTTAAAGAACTCTTACAAGCAACCGTAATATCTTTAGTCCCGAGATGACCTAGTTTGTATTAAGTGGACGTTAAACTCAATTTCTCTTCTTTCACCTGTCTTCATTCCCTCGGAATTTGACACAGACCAGGGATAATATATTGTCCATACACGTTCAATAATTCCGTCAATATATTATTTGACTCAATATATTAACTCAATATTATTGACGGGAATTGCCTACACATGATTCAATATTTCCATCAATAATTTCATCATTTGTTAGCCATTTTTCAAAATTGATGTCATGTTTATTCTTCCAAGGTTGACGATGTAATGACAGTAATGACGATCAATATTGTCATTTAATAAATTGACCGTCCGTCAATATATTGATGATCCATCAATATCCAAAATAGTTCTGATCGTCAATATTTAGACGCAATGGTGGACCAGATGGTTATTGACAATATTTTACACTAAGGGGGTCCATACACGATCAATTCCGTCAAAATTATTGACTCAATATATTGACTCAACATATTGAGCCAATAAAATTGACAGGAATTGCCCACACACGAGTCAATATTTCCATCAATAATTTCATCATTTTTTGGTCATTTTTCAAAATGGATGCCATGTTTACTCTTCCAAGGTTGACGATGGAATGAAAATATTGACGCGATTATTGACAAATTATCCACACACGATCAATATTGTCATTCAATAATTGACAGTCCGTCAATATATTGATGAACCATCAATTATTGATGAACCATCAATTATTGATGAACCATCAATTATTGATGAACCATCAATTATTGATGAACCATCAATTATTGATGAACCATCAATAAAAATCAAAATGATTTTGATCCGTCAATATATTGACGCAATGATGGTCATTGACAATATTTTACATCAATATAACCCACACACATTCAAAATTATTGAATCAATATGTTGAGTCAATATATTGTGTTAATAATATTGACGGAATTATTGATCGTGTAATACGCGATAAATATTATTGAGTCATGTATGGGGCCCCTTTACCCCTTTTGAGTGGTAATTTTTGTTGACACGTCTTATTATACGTGCTTGATAACGATAAGAGAATACTTGTCGAAACGTCGTACTATGCTTATGGACCAGTGGTTGTTTTTCCATATAAACTGTGTTGTGTTTTTAATGTTCAATCGCTAAATACCACCCAAGGAATGTATTACAAGTAGTCAATGTTTCTCACGACAGTCGGAGGCCAAAGGGGGGGAGGTTAATGGTATTGCCTAGTTACAACACTAACTCACGGTTGTACATGTTTTCTAATTAATTAACCTGCTATTTAATATGTTAAATATTCGTTAACATAATATACATGATTACATCATTACATGGTCTACTAACAGTCTAGTGTTAGGTCAGGTATCATATATTCGGTACGAAACTTACATTCGATATGACAGAATGATGACCTTATTGCCGTACATATAAATTAGTATCATTGCTCCACTGCAGATATCAATGAAATTTGACTATATACATAACCAAATACTAGGGAAATCACATGCGGTGTTTGCAGGTCGCCCCATGTCCCCATTGTTTTCCAATGGAGTTTAACAGTGTTAATGCATGTCTCTGGGGCCGACTCTAGCTTTTTCCCCAAATTATCACTTTCCAACAGCACCAATGCTATAGACGGTTAGCTTCGTGTTTGTCTTGAAAGGTCAACGGTTGAAAACAAAATCAGTTATATCTAAAAAAAAATAGCTCCATCTCATCTGACACTTTTATTATTATTTCCCCAAATTAAAGATGTCCTCTTCATTTAAATTTTATATGGCTGTTTTTTTAATATAGAAATCCTTCCATCTTGAAACATAAACACATGTGAATTCTTTTTGTATCGGAACTGTTCTGGTTTTGTTAGATTTCCCGTGTTAATTGCTCGAACAAGAAATAGTTCCTGTGAATCTTTAACGAACAGGAAACTTCAGGAGATATTTATGGCCACGGTGCGTGTTTCGTGCTCATATACTATAAAAACCTCGACACAAATATCACGATATATCGATACGATAACACTCTATAGTAACGCATATACTACTGTTAATAACGAGACACCCGGGAATATATGCCACTATTGGGAGTATTGAATCGCAAGTGGATGGATTTGTAGCGAAGATTTTGTTATCTTTTAGAAGTCATAATCTGCAGAAAGATGACATTTAAAAAACGGTCATGATTCCAAAGAAACCCAGAAAAGGGATTAAAACAATTATATTAACCCAGAAGACGGATACATTTACAGATGGTATTAAAGTGGCAGCTAACAGGGAAGATTCCAATCAAAACTCCCTCTTTAACATTAAAGGTTAAATGCTGATGTAACCTTGTCGAAATTAATAATTACAGAGTTGCCTCCTCTTTTACATTTAAATTTTACTTTTGGAATCTATAATACAACGTGTGTGTAAACGGGATTATGTAAACACTGGTGCGATTGTTTATAACGTCACACAGATAACGTCCATCACAAAACAGTATAAGTTACGACCTGGCTTCCTCTAGTAATATACTATAAAGTAAATCTTCAAGTAACTTCATATATATCTGATATCAAAAATATACTGTTAGGTTTCTCGAAATAGTTTTATAGTGTTTCTTTTTTATGATTTTTATATCTTTTTACTATAATTAATGTCAATTAAACTCTTGGCACACATTAACTTAGTTGACTTCCTGACAAATGATAACATACAACTTCATCAAGAAACCCATTACCAGGAATAGTTGACATTGCTATATGTAACAGACTTGTTTAATTGGCGGATTCTTTACTTACATCCATTAGTGAAAACATTAGTTTATATTATTTATTTCTTTTGTAGATAAAGCTTACTTTCACTTTGGCTTGTTTTTTATTGTCTCGTACCTTTATTATAGCCTCCATATTTATTACACTCATTAAGAAAAATTATCTGTAAGACGTAAATAGCATTAACTATCTTTCTGGAGCTGTTTTGTTAGCCGGGTTACGTTGAATAAGGATGCTTCGTTTAGCGGATGTAATTATACATTTCGAATATGTCTCGACATTGAAAACTTACTTTAGTCAAAAATGACTAGTAATGAATGAAGTAGTTCAGTTAAAAAATGAAATGAACTAGGATTTAACGTCTTTCCTGTTTTCCACCACCCGGGTTTACAATGAAACAAACAAGTAGTTCCACTAATAAGTAATTGGTTTTAAGTAACAATTAATAGACAAGGCGCAGAGAAAAATATAAAAAAACACACAGTTTAAAGATTATGGAGAATCACGCACATTTGTAAATTTGTAAATCAAAAGCACTGTTATTAGAGAATGTGTAAATCCATAGTTTGGGAAATACAAATCGAGCATAATTTATTTACTTCCAATAAACTATACCCTGCAGCATTATTATAAATGACTGTAACCCAACCCCAAAAGTCAATTATGATAAGAATAATTAAAATCATAAATTGTGATTCCATCTATGACAGGTTTTAGAATATGTTGATATATTTGTAGATGATTTTATCACAAAAAGTTGACAGGTTAAAATTAGATTTATTCTCACTTGTCAATCTGAACCTATCATATCTATCAGTATCAAATTACAGAAGAGAGCGATAGAGAGAGAGAGAGGGGGGGGGGGAGAGATGGGTTTAACGTCCACTCAACATAAACTAGGTCAATAAAGAAAGATCGCCCCTTAAAGGTTGTGGCAATATGTTTCAAATAGTATATCAGAGAGACAGAGCAATTGATGTCTGTACTAGCGGTTAAATAACCACAATGAACCAACCAAGATATTCCAGTTCTGGTTGTTTAACATCCACACACCCGAGGTTTAATCTTAATTTAATTCAGCATAAAGTCTTACATGTATTTTGGATTTAGGAGTCATTCCGTGTTTATGAAACTACTGATGTTGATGGCAAACAACCTATATGTATCGTTTGGCGTAATGCGGGGAGGCTTCTCCTTCTTCAACTTTGGAGAGACGAATATATGGGTGCAGCTGCCTTCGATTCTGGCAAAATGTAGTGTTGCTCGTCCTAGGAAGTTAAACGTTTGCAAAAAATAGGAATTACCGGCGCATCCATCTTGGATATGAAGGGCTTTCATCTCTACAAGTAGGCTCCCTGTAGTAATACACTTACAGTGTGTTGGGGTTCAATTTGAATAATCTGTAATGTGAACGCACCGCTGCAGTGTGAACGCACCGCTGCAGTGTGAACGCACCACTAAGGTTGTTTCGATGACCTACAGTACACGGTTCTGATCACTCTGCCACCCAAACCTAAAATCAAGCAAGGGACGAAACGGTCATGGTATATAGTACAACGTATTTAGAAAGAAAAATATTAATGCTGGTTTTGATGAAACAGAGTCGGCGGAAGCAATTCTTTATTTATTTATTTTTTTTTTTTTTTTTTTTTTTTTTGGGGGGGGTCAACCTCAATCCTTATAGGCGGGAGTCCAGTGGCCGCAATAACCTTGAGTAAATAGTAGTTGCGGCCCTATATATTGGAGGAAAGGGGGTCAAGACCATTCTGATCCTTTAGGTCAGTAATCGCTCGATATTATGGGTGGCATCTTTCAGACACTTCATCGACAACTTGTGGCAGGACTCGTACACACGGCAGACATTGTTACCATATCCTAAATAGCTGATAACTGTTGCATGCAGCAATATAATTATAAGCTGAGAACTCGGACGCTAAACATCATTTCATTTGCCTCACGTGGAATTTATCGGGGAGGGGGGGGGTAAATATGTAGATTCTATTTTGTTATTATCAACTTTCTGGCACATAAAACGGAAAGCTCTTGCAAATTTCATTTTAAATAAAAAAAACGCCTTGCGTGTATTTGGATTGAACCAGATGCAAATTGAACTAGATGACCTAATGCCAGAAATATGTAATCGAAGTGATGGATTCTCATTTAATTCTTTTGTTACTCGATCTGCAATCCTTACAAATCACTGATGACAAAACTAGAATGAAATCTCATTTTCGAGAACCCATCTATCTGAAAAAATTTAAATTTGTATGTAAATGTCTACACGATAAGATTAATTCCTATTTTAAGATGGACCAAAATGACGTTGCTCTAAATCAGTTTGACTTGAAATACGGGAAAAAAAGTACTTGTTGTGCAAGAAAAAGACATTGATTTTTTGCATCATTCAAGCAAAAGTAATAATTGAACGACGATGTAAATAGCTCTGATCTCGAGACCTGACGGCCAAGAGGTTGCAATTTGACAAAGCTTCAATTTCTCATGTTCCTGATCTAAAATGTGATTGGTAAAAATATTCTTTGAGGAACCGAACATTGATAAATTGATAAATTATTTCTATTCAAGTCTCATCCAGACTCATGTCAAAAACTGAAAGAAATTCGGAGCATGTTTGATACCTGCTCTTCACTAAAAAAGATAACTAATATACTATCATGATATAAGCAATCAATCGTGATAGATAAAAAGCCAGGCTCCTCACTACGTATGATCGTTTTTTTCTTTCTCTCATAAACTACGATCAGTGATGTCAGTTACTAAAATCAGACAGCTAATAAAAGATTCATATGCGAGGGGTACTACTTGAGGGATCAATGTTTTATAGTTTTTATAAAGTTGTAATACCATCTCTGATGGTCATTGACTAAACGAGTACATTAGTTGTCAAAAATGAAACATACATCATTTGGTATCTCGTAATTTAGTGTATATCATTACTTTAACAAATAAAACCACTGTTTGAAAATGGACTGGAGAAGGTTACCACAGTGATGTACTTAAACGGATTTCAGAACAGATCTCTGATATTGAGATCAACGAATTATTAAACTCAAACTAACCTATAGCTTCCACTAAACTACGTAGATTTCCATAATCAGTCAAAAAATACTAATGAACCGTAATAAAAATAACACTTAAATGAAGATTGCGGGGAAATTATACGCAAAAAAAGTCATGGAGCAAAGTTATCGCCACATCCATATATATTGATTAGATTTAATTTAAACGATATCCAAATATCGCCTAGAACCATTTTAAAGTAATATTAAGCTATACGATCTTTGAAATAGGAGATTAGGCTCAACATAGCTTTGTATTGTTCCTCAAATATTTACCAATTAAACTTTGTTTGGAGGTGAGTACAGAAGATTAGGATTTTTGAAAATTATGTATTTAAAATCATATCCAGACAAGAAAAAAACGACTATTACTCAAATATCGGCGGAGTATCAGTCAAGAACGTCCCGGTTTTATGATTAACGATCGACTCTGGAACACAGCCGTGGAGCTTAGCTCCTTAACTAATAAAATGGCGCCACTTTGGCCTGGCATATAGTCGTTATAACCAAAAACACATTCATTTTCCTGTTTCGTGAATTTGTTCAAATTAATTTCCAAAGCCAAAAAACTTCAAGGAGATAAAATTGATGAATTTGAGGTGCTGCGAAAGATGATATAGGGTGTATGATGTTTCTGTGGCCGTGTGTCAAAACTATGGGGTTGTCATCTATCACACACTTGAACAGATGTGCTTAAAAGGATTATGATTTATATTTTTGAAACCGTCGTCATGGTAATTTCTTACTGCTTTTCATCAAGGAGGGTGAATAATTGAGAAGGCTTGACTTCCGGTTCATAACTGACACGGTCCTTTTCATCTTCAATCATATGTTTTCCCTTTATTAACGACATAAAAGTACTTAATATATAATTAAAACCATCACTATGATGTATGGCTGTAAGAAACATATTTTTTATGGTTCCAATATTGTTGTTGTCACTTCAAGTGAGAAAATAAATGCAGTTTAACACCAAACTTTTCTGCACTAATTAGGCAAATAAAAGGGGCACATGAGAAGGGTAATTTTTGCCCGTTCTTCATCAAATTCCACCTGGCAAGGGCTATTGACGTGTACACAAACGAATACACGCGTAGGGCTGGGGATTTCAGTCGCATCGCAACGATTATACGCCTTTTCTTGCCAAGCACCCGTTCCTTCATTTACAACTGGCAAGTGAAAACTAAAACGGACAGGAAAATCCTGTAAAACCCGGTACCTGCTGACCAAAGCAATACTCACAGAGCCGCCGTGGGTTTCTTTAAAAATTATATACAACAAGTCGCAAAGTACACACGTTTGAAATATCAAAATTGTAAAAACACGTTTACAAAATTCAGGCTTTACACACCAAAACGCATTAAATGATAATATTTATGGTTATGGGTGAAACTACTTAGCTTGGATAACGACCGGGTACAAACCGGTCCAATGTGGGACGGAATTGGATAGTGTATTGGATAAATATATTAGAAATTCTTAAACGTTGTGGGTACAAAACTTTAATAGACTTTATTTCTTGTAAACAAAACAAAGCTTTATTTTGTTACGACGAATTAAAGACAAACTCTTATCAACTTTAATCTCTGCAGCATACTTTGAATACACATCAGGGAAAACTGCATATCGTTTACTGCACATTGGTGAAATATTACATTTCTGTTGTTTTTATTTTCTCCTTGTTGAAATCTTACTTTAATTTGCGAACCTTTTTTTTTTTTGCCATTTCCTGTAAAGTGCAATAAGTACACATTTATCCTACAGTCGGTACACAAAATATGCATTCTTCTAAACTTCTTTTTTAACAAATGTTCTTTACTTTCCCTTTTAAATATCTGGAATGAGGTGCAACGCGCTAAATCTATCATCGTCTAAAAATGACAATTAATCATAAATGACATGTCATTACTATTAACAAACTTCCAATCTTCAGACACTTCAAACGGTAAAATATAACAGGCGCCTGGTGTTCTTCTAGACTCTATATAAAAAACTTCAGTAAATAAACAATCTGATTAAAATACAGATCTATATTTCGTTTTTTTTTTATATTGTCGATGGCCTACATTACAAGAAGATCCGACAAGTCACATTGGGAGTTCACGTCAGAGGTCATGCGAGCGGTTTTTGATCCTATGACGTCAGACACTTGATTAACCAATCAGCATTAATGTTACTCGTGGATTCCCCACTGCTCCGTGCACAACACGCCTAAAGCTCACCGGAACAGACCCTTTCCTTGACATATACCTCACATCATTCAGAACACGTCAATGATAACAACTCTCCAAGATGCTAGTGTAGTTAAAATAAGTAAAACGAAATTTTGAACTATAAAAACGAAACGAAATAGGGTCTGTGTTTTAATGCGATTGTTAACCATTCTATAAAGTAAACATTGTCCACATCGATGAATCTTAGTAAGTATATTCAGAGTTCTAATAAACAAATTAAGCAATTCTTGGAGATAAATCGAAGAATTCTAGTAAACAATGTTAAAATAGGGTGGAAACTTGGTGAAAACATCAGGGAATTCTAATAAAATAAAAACCAAGTACGAACAATCCAAACCATAAGACAGAATTCGAAGTCCTAAAAACTGTATAGGCAAACTGACGAGTTCTAGTAAAAGAATATAATTATTCGAGTAAACAGCGTCCAAATTGATGATTGTGGTAAACTTATTAAGCATTCTTGTAAATAAATTGAGAATTCAAATCCTAATAAACAAAATACTAATTCTGGTAAACAAGGTTTAGTAAAGTGGAAGCATATTTTAACGTGCATGTTTCCAAATCCCAGATATATAGAAAACCATTTTAACCGATGTTATTCAGCCAAGGATGTATAACTCAATTGATTTCCCTCTACAGCAGGCTATAAAAGGTAGTCGTGAGGTATTTTGCACAGGAGACTTGTAGACTTTTCTTATAGATATCAGTTTAAATTTAATCGCCATTTAACCTACTGTGCACCAACTCCAAATTCCTTCTATACGAGGATAAACTTGTTTCAAAATAAAACAAAGTACGAAACTTCACATATTATCTCCAACGTAATAAATAACCCGAGTCGATGAATAGAAGTTATTTGACTAGTAATTTCAAGCTTCTCATTACGTACAATTATTTTAAGTTATGATTAATTACCGACACATTCCTGTAAATCATTAGCTACAGTAATTATTGTTCTGTTCATGATTAATACTCCCAGCTTGCAATCTATTAACAAATAGACTGGACATCAGCTGCATATTTCCAACAAGATGGATGATGGGGTGAGAAATTTTCAAGATATGTATTTTCACTCATTTAACATGAATTTTGCTCGGCATATCTCCAGTGGCGACAGTGTACATTTATATGTGAGCGCCTCAAACATTTGGGATATGGAATGAGGTTTCACGTCTCGCCACAATATGTTGGCCATTTTAAGACTGATTCTGTAGCTATGCCGCCCTTTATGGATCTCCATCTGTCAGGGGTTCTATATATGCACGACCACGTGTACGCGAGTGGGTCTTGTTTTGTTTCTATGATATATGCTGGTAAAAATTGCAGCAAAAAGCAGGATGGAACCTACAGCGTCTGACATCGTCGTAGTCCAACGTAAAAGTTTAAGACCAGTTTTTGGTGCACAGAATTTCCTAATTTGGTGCTAAGAAATTTCAATCGCAAGGCGGTAAAATATCAATCTTAAAAATAACGCAATTTCATTACGCAAAAATTTATTAATGTAGATGTACTTATTTTCTAATTTGATGACACGACATATATAAGGCAGTGCAGTAAAATCAGGCATAAATTTTAAATTATGCGCAAAGCTATTGCTGTTTAGAAATATCCATTTCCCAATTTGGTGAGTCGATATTTTAAACGTAGAGTGGTACAATATAACTCTTTCAGAGATACGTCTTTAAGTGGATACATAAAGTTATGTCTGTTTGATCTATAACTTACTCTCTCGGCTGATGAACTAACACGAGGAAGACAAAGTAGTAGCAACTTTCAATATACATCAATGTAATTAAACACAGCGTGTAAACGTAGTAGATGTCACAGCAGGGTGTGGGGCTTAATGGAGAAATTCTACCGAGTTTCAGTTGTCTGAAGTGGTTTAAACAAATAGGTAGAAGGACAACTTAAAGCATTCCTGGAGATCACAGCGAACCATTTGCTATGCCGATCATCCAGTTTTCCTTTATTACGCACGACAACTTGCAGTCAGTCGAACACGTCAAAGAATCCGTTACAATCTGCCCAGACGGCAGCGTGTCGTTTGAAAGGTTTTAGCAAAGGTTCTATGATTTCATCTTAGACCAATGTTGTTATTATCGACGGGGTATCCTAAAAGCGAAACCTCTCCAATCCTTTGAACACGTATCTAATATTTAGTAATTTACACGACTTCGCTTCTGAAATATTGCTATACTTGTCATACTCAATATGCTCCAGTATGGCGTCAACATCAACTACGTAATTGACTATGATGTTTAATTAGTTAATTTAGTCCTAATCATTCACAATTAGTCAGCACTACGATCTTACCAGTTTCTCAAATATGATATAATTCACTTTACAGTGTATATATATATATATATATGAATTTCTTGATTAATTGTAAGGTTTTATAACTGCAAAGATATTGAAAGGTATAAATGATCTTAGCTTAATTAGTTAATTAAAAACTAAATTGTTAGCGTTCAAAGGTGAAATGCCGACAGTTGTGGTTGATTTATATATTCGACTGTATCTCTACCCAGCTGTTTCTAGACTTGTAATATTTGATACTTCCTGACATGGTGCCAGCATCGGAGACGTAATCAATAAAGATTTTAAATTATCTGATTCCCAGAAAGAATCTCAAAGTTTTATCAAACAGTTGGCAAAAGAAGTATTCGATTTACACTCTACTGACAATTTATATTCACCAAGAACGTAAATATATATGGGCACACCCCGTGGAACATTTTCCTGGTGTAGATATGTAATAGATTAATTAAACGTATTTAAAAGTGTAGTTTACTCTAAAACTCTAATTTTGTCTGCTTGTTGTCATGTTCTTTAAGTCGGATTATCATTGAGGATCGACGGCACACTGTTTTACATTTTATTAGAAGTTAAAACACCGCCAACTATTGCAACGTGATTGGTCAAAATGTATACAGCTCAAATAACGTGTCACTAAGTCGGTCTGTGTGTCCATTTTAATGTTTGTGAATTATATAGGTACACTTTGTATAATAGTTCCAGAAGACCTTTTTAAATTTAGTTAATTATCTTATTACGACTTATTCCTTTGGGTCATGGAGCACAGTACTTCACGCAGGAAAGAGACGATCTGACGATTCTTACGATTTGCACCATTCGGCAGGCATTTATTAAACTGAAAAACAATGTTGGAAATGTGAACTTGCCAAAATTCCTGCCTTGTTGTGAGCCACGGTGGCTCAATGAGTAAAGGACTGGCTCGCTATTGAGGGGGTCTGGTTCGATCTCTGTGTTGACCGAGAAATTTGGCCTGGTTTCCCCATTGTCAGTGGGGCATAACGGATGGTCTGACTAGATGAGCGTCTAGTCGTACATGTACGTGTACACTTGGAATTCGAAATAAAAGTAGGTCATAGGCCGCTGTCATAAAAGGACATTAACACCCATTTGAGTTCGCTTTATTTTGCTGCATCGCCAGGTATAGGTAATGTATCGACAGTCTTTGCTTGTAGAATTACGAAGCAGCAATGATAGATGGTAATGGCGGGATAAATGACTGGATATTCTGGAGATGCCTTTAAAAGAAGTAGGAATACTGTGTTCTTGAGAGTTTATATCATGCATTATCGATGTAGTAACCTTCTGCACGACACCCTTTGGTATAGCTAGTCTAATTAACATGAAAAAAAATGAATATTCTGAAACATTTAAGCAAATGGGTATTTAAAGAATTAAAATCGAAAACCATTTTTTTTAAATACAGAACCACCTGTGATAAACCAGACTTCGCATGAGATTTGAAACTTAAGTTAATTAAAGGGTAATTTATTTTAAAAGGTAACATATTTGACTGTAGACCACACACCGTCTGACTCTAATAAAATCTGGCGGGTTTTTTTTACAATGTATTATACAAAACTGATATGGCTATCTTATAAGACAGAAGTCTGTTATCTTTATTTTATCAGACATTAAGTAAAAATATCCACCCACCCTTTGAACTAATGATACATGTTCAACATTTTTTAAAGACAGATTATGTCAGTGGTCTTATCTTTTGAGCAGGTTTTAAAATACATATAGTTGGGCAATATTTCAGTTAAACACCCCATTTGTGACCGCCCTACAGGTAAGGTTATAGTTATAAGTCGTAACAACTTGAAATTGATATCTTTAAAGAATTTGTTTTCTTAAAGTTTTCAAATGTGTTTGTTTTTTCTTGGTTTTTTATGGGGGGGGGGGGGTCTAAGGAAAAAGCTCGCTAAACATCCAAAACACCTAAGGAATATAACGAATTTTATGACAGTTCGTCTGCCAGACACAGCAAAAGCAAAAATACATTTCTCTAACCCTTACTGGGACATACCCAGATATTACATCTATGTTTGTCGGAGCTGTTTCTGTATTCTAAAAAATGACACATTATGGCACAGATATACGTATAAAATACAATAAATTAAATGCAGAGGCAGCTAGAATGCGCACACTATTCTACAAAGTTACAAAGGATCATAGTGGGAATGGATGGAATAGTGCATAAACGTAAAAGTTAATCAGATTAGACAATCAGTTGCCAGTCTGTCCCTTTAGTGACGCCATATTATGAACATATTCTTTAATTTAATTTGGCGTTTGAACGGGGGCATATTGTAGCGTTCATCAATATCTACATATTAGAAAATAGGATGACCATTTTCTTTAAGGATGGAGTGACCGCATCATTGTTAGTTGTCAATACTCCAAAAATAACATATGATATTTGTAGATTTTTAAGTATCATTCCGATCGAAGTGAATCCCACAAGAACAATTTGTCGATATTCAATGGCTGGTTAATCGAAACAAATTAACTCCGATTATCAAAACACTATCAATATTGAAACATGGCTGTGGCAATTAGTACCAAGTTGGTACTATGAGATCTTTTTCGGATAGCTTTTGAATGAACTAATATTTTCAAGTCTAATTTACAAGGAACGAAGGTCGCCATATTTAATGCCCCCACCCCTTTAACAATCGTGGGTACGGTCGACGACTATCGTGCATGTGACTTAGACATTATTCCTTTTAGAGGCCCTTTAACTTAAGCAGGTAAATAGTATACAGCCACATATCTATGTTCTTACAGTTTTATTCCAACTCATTATCTTGTCAGACTCTTGAATCGTTTATTTTTAGGCTCTTTCTCAATGTCAGACTTATCTTTGGCACCTTAGAACATCCCAATATTAATTTATATTCAGTAATCCAAAATATATTTAATTCAAACCGGCTGACTATAATTATTGTTTTTCTATAAGAATTACATCAAACATAATTCGTATCAGATGTTCTGGAGAGACAGTAAGCATACCTTCGTACACAGCATCCTCAACATAGCAAACTGGGGCAATGGTTAGGAACTGGATGTTGCTTAGTTTACTCGGGGTCAAAGGCCATCTGTAGTCACCCGCTACCTCATGGTACGTGATGTCTGAAAATGAAAGTAGCAATTTTAAACATACAGATGTCTTAAAAGCCGTGACATACCCCATATTTTTAGTTATTCAATCTACTTGACAGAAGGGTTCCCTAAGTTAAATGTTGGGTTAAACAAATGAAAAGTTTAAAGGAGCTAAATCGCTAACATTTTTTAAATAGATATGGGCACAAATGGGTTGCAACATACATAGTAATGTAATATGAATTTATATAAACTGTTTTACATTCAATCGTTTACGTTTTACTGTGAATTATCATAAGTTATATTCGCCGAAATATGGCAGAAGTCTCAACCGAAAGTCAGTTTCTAGCGTCTGGTTATTCCAGTCAACACCGATAGTGTTTAATTGCACATGCTCTCTAAATAAGAATATGGCATCACCGTTTGACATGACTTGTGGAATATGTCTAGCCTCATTCTTTGAGCACCTTGTTATAAATGGCACTGAACCGCATTATGGTACACGATGCGTGTACCAATCGTAAACATTTGTTTGTGTGTGTTAAATATTGGAAATCAGAAGCCTATCCTTCCCAAGTAAGATCACAACACCAATGCTGATTTAAATTGCAAAAAAAAAAATGTGTTTTCAATGTCGAAGATTTTGGGTGATATTGACTTACGTTCGTAGCTATTTTAAAACAAAAGATAAATCATATGTAATTTATTATTCGCATTTGATCCCCATTTGATTTAATTTCAGCTAGAAACGGATTTGATCGTCGATGATTTCTGGAGAAACAAGCTCGTCAGCTAGTTCATGTATAATCATAGAACGTTTATAAGATGTGTTTTCAGGTTTGGCTAGTAGAAATCTAGAGTATCGACCAACAGCATTAAGTGAGTAGTTGGGTTTGACAGGGTTATCTATATGAGACTAGTTAATGATCAGTATGGTGGTAATAGTATACTGCCCATTTCCATGTTTTTATAATTAACCTCTAGCATGGATGATTAGATACCTGATAATGTCCATCAATTCCTCCTCATCTAATTAATAACACGATGACTTTTATTCAATTACCTACCCATAGCTCATACCATACGTGTATACTACCATACATGTATAGTAAGAATTCTTCATTCCATGGAATTCTTTTAAATACATTTTAGAGTAAGGGGTTCTTGTTTGGTGTGCATCAGAGGCGTGTTACTAGTTCGGTGCGATTTTTAGCGCACGATATTAAACATAAAGCCTTTCAATAGCCAACGATCTTTTCGGATAGAAGAATTATCCAAATGAATTATTTAAAGTCTTAGTACCGGGTCCTGTTTCTTAAAATCTTAACTAAAGATAAAATCCAAATTTTAGTATATACTTCAATTTTAATTGGCTAAATACTAAAATCAATCAAATGTTATCCAATCAAATTACTAAAATTTAGATTTTATCTTAGTAAATATTTCGTGAAATTATATGTTTCATGTTTGGAAAGTTGTGGGGTCAGTAGTGTCCGATTTGGTGTATTTGCTGTGCGATGTTCAGCAGTTGCACATTTTGGTGGTAAGGAGTGTGGTTTTGTTATATTTGGTGATAAACTGACGAAAATGGGTGGCTGTGCCTTGTGCGGTAAAGATATCACTTTTCGCTATAACCATTGTTACTATAACCATTATAATACTCCACACCACTTGACAGTATTATGATCAAACCAAGAGATCTGTGTTGAAACATTATTGTCATACCACACTTATAATTAACCATTAGATTGGAGGAATATTATTGTAACATCATATTGATGTTTCATAATTCACCTTTGGAAGTCTATTCGTTAGAAATGTATACAGAGAGTTCACTGATTATATCTAGACTAAGGAATAACTGAAGTATGCCATTACTCTTAGTAGAAATTTCCAATCAGTATCAACCTGGAGTATCAGATAACCCAAAGGGGGTTAATGTGGTATATTCCGTAGCCACTTTTCTATTATATCTCTAAGATGTACAGAGTTAAGAACACGAAGTTAGATGAGGCGATTAGGGAAGGTATAGAATGTAAATTAAAATAGTAAATAGAATCCTACAACATGGATATAAGCTGACAGTTAATAGACAGATTTTAAATTACCTCTCAATCTACGGGTACTATAACACAAGGTCACATAACAGCTATTGGTTGTACTAAAGAACCATTGGTATGCCTAGATTAAAGGTTTAATGCACAAAAAAGAAACCATTTAACTCAGATACGTTTTACTGACCCCCGTATTCGGACAGAGGCGTTTCAGTATACACTTGGTCAAATTCTAACTGTCAATGGTTTATTTACATGCACGCCATACACAGAACATCGTTTTTTCGATCGACACTGTCTTATACCATGCCCCCCATTCTGCCGACTCACAATGCAAAAACACGCTTGAAAACCCTAAGAACTATCTTGGCCATTACTGGGGCCGAACCCTGAACTTTCTGGTCAATGAGCCAGCAAATTAAATGGTATATATGTATATGATTGGTCTGCACCATAGGGCCCGTTTTCCACGAATACGTTTTCGTCGGCGAAAAAAGGCTGGTTAATGAAAATGTAATATGACCGTTTCAATGTAACCGATGAAAACGAACACGATAATGCCTACATGTTTATCTACGACTGACGTAAGCATCGTTGTCGACGTTTGCCGTGTATTACCTTTTACATAAAATAAAGGTACATACTTGTTCTTAATATACATCAGTGCCGCGCTTCGACCTCTTGCTGGCCGGTCACCCCTGGCTTGCGGCTGTGGGTTTGAGCCCTGGTGTGAGCGTATGTGACATGGGGATAGGGGCGCCTTCTCAACCTCGTGGGTTTACTCCCACTGCTAAAGACCCCGACGTGCAAGCGAATTATTGAAATACAAATTGAAAACCATACGCTGGTCCCAAAATGACCTGTGTCGAGTGGACGTTAAAACCGATTCTCCCTCTCTCTCTATCTCTCTCTCTCTCTCTCTCTCTCTCCCTCTATCTCGCATCAGTACTAACGTACGATAGAACGTAATATTTAATTTTCAACCTGTCAACTTTATCTGATCATATCCCACAAATTTCCTTTATTAAATATTTTTAATCTGTCAAATTTGTGATTTCATTATTCTCTCATAAACATGATAGACATGTCAGATAAGTAATAAATTGTCAAGGTAATATTGGCTCCAATTCACGTCGGAAAAATATACTCATGTTGTTTTACGTTTTAAGATATATAATTATTAACATTCATCATACAGTTCTCCTAATATGTAAATTCCACTTTGCAGAATACTGGTAGATTTAAAATCGATATTATACTTATTGCAAAAAGTCATATTAACCTGTAAAGAGATTTAACTATATGTTGAATGTCATTTATCTGTATTATTACTGCATTCGCTGATAGTATAGTCTAATAGTTTGAGAGTTCGAATAGATATAAAATACTAGTTTAGTCTTTCTGTTAATAATTCATTGACTCCCGATAGCGAGACCAGGTCGATATTTTAGCGTATATGTGTGAAAAGACTCCAATATTAAAGGGACATTTCGCATTTAAGGTGAATATTTGAAATGAAATTAATGCCCGGTGAACGAAACACCGCGATCCAATTTACACTTCGTAAAGAAGAGGATTGGCATACCTGAACATTCTCTCGGCAAAGACGGAGTTACGTGTGGGTCGTGAAATGATGCCTTGGTTAGCTAGTATAGTGTTGTCTAAAAATGGAAGGGTGAATATTTACATCGATAAATACATGACTATAATACTTACACATTGTGGGTATTGAAACCCCGTCTTACTTGGTGTTGCATGGCTTTAAAATAACGTGATGTGTAAAAAAATGGTAGTGTCATTCTTTGATCAAGACATAAGATAAACGGAGACAACCACGACATGCTTTTGTTGTAGCCTATAAATTGCATGATCTAGCTTTCAATTCATGATATCAAAATCCTGCTTCATTTTATGTTCAGTTGCTACATTTATTTGACCAGTGTTTAGGTATTTATCTCCCTGCTTCTCGAATTCCACCTGTCTGTCAATGATTGTAATTAGGGTGTTGTCTGTCCAGGTAATTATTTAAACTCTGGTGGAGAATTTTGCGTGAGGACAACTGATTATATTTACTATAATTATACTAAGCAGCTGACCATCATATATTTTAAGAACATGCCATTTGAGAATCTCAGCTCTACACGCAGGTATTTAGATGTTCCGTGCTAAAGGGGGTCTGATATGTTCGAAGACCATCTTAAAAGGCCATCTGAACTAACACAGTTTAAAAGACAACAAGAGGGTCCATTTGGGAAACTCAGCTCTACACCGGTATATGTTTGAAGACTGTCTTCAAAGACCATCTTAACCAACGCGGCTTAAAAGACCGCAAGGGAGTCCATTACGTTTCTGTTTCATATAAATTGTCATTTGAAATAACTAAATCGGTTTAATAACAATTGAGCAAATGTATTTCAATCATCGAATTTTTGTCCCCTAAAAATGGTTGTCTATTGCTTTGCTCGGTCCAGGTTTTGCACCACTGACAAAAAAAAATTTGTATTGGCTAACACCGAAATAATGAAATAATGTATAATAGTATTAAACGCATTCAGTTGGCTGGTCAGTGTATGGTAATTGAATTGACAGATCCAGCAATTATATGTCTGAACATACATATTATGTTAAATGTATCAGATGAACGGGGTGATACAACTATATTATCTCGAACACCTCTTTTACCAGTAATAAGAATTAACATGTCCAGTTGACTGGTCAGTGACTGATAATGGTACGGACAATTGAACAGTAATCGTTAGTTTATAGATTAATCTGTTAACTGATCTGATGTTTCGTCTTTCACCTCTTTATTTACTGGTAAATCTATCGGATTATATACATAATCTTACTGTATTTCTTTTTAAGAGAACGCCGTGTAGAATTTAACAGCTAGTAATTGGTCCATTCAGAATGTCGTTTCAATTTCCATTTCATTATTTTCTGGCATGGGATTGTTCTCTTGATATGGCGTGGTCCGCGATTTGAATGGACTGTACTCTTGATAGTGTGTGTGTGTGTGTGTGTGTGTGTGTTGGGTGGGGGTCTTATGGTGGGGGATATTATCTCAATAGCAACCTCTAATGACTTTATGGAAGGATAGTCTTAGGACACATAAACACACCAATAGTTGCTATGGGACATATAACCTGAAGTTATGTCAAATGAATTAAACTGCCTATACTTATAATGATACTTGCATGAGAATTAATGTTTTAGCCTTCCATCAATTTAAAATCAAGTTAATAGTCTGGGTTGTTATCATCCCACAAGTCTCTGTCGTTATTTCAGGGATATTCTTAAAATTGTATCTCTAACAGGGATAGCCGTTTAAAACGGCCCCATTCCGTTAAGAAGTACAGATATAATGACTTTACAACATTCGGGCCCCCCCCCCCACCATGACAATGCAAACGAGACATTAACAAGCCAGTGCTAGCACTATAATAACCTTTGCCAAAGTCTTTTGCTTGACATTTTTACATCTGAGCCGTAAGAGTATTGTAAATATTTTTATGTTGTTTACTTAATTAAATATTAAATTATCAGTGCACGGGTTAACCTGTGGAATATTAGATATTGCCGGAATAATGAAAATAACTTTCAAAGGGGTTAAGAGCCGCTGGAAACTTACAATATTCATTATCGAGCGCCCACTCTTTTCTTAAACATGATCGTATTATGCTAAAATGTCTGAAGTCATCCTTTTGTCATTGTGTTATAGGATTTCCTGCAATCAGTAAAATAATACTAATAGATTCTACACCCACTACAATCAGATAACATTATCGTGTATGACGTTTTTGTATGTCTTTACTTACTGTTAGTTGGCGGCTAATCTCAGAATGTATTAAAGCGAGAATTTCAAATGTTCTAAGAAAGTCAAAACATAATTATTTCTATGTCTCGGTGGGTTATCAACTCACTATTTATACCACCACGGGCATTATTTTCCACCCTTAAAAATCTATGACACAGGAAATAACTACACAATTACCTCCCCTGTTTTGCCATTGACAACATGGGGCATCCTTTTTCCAACGTTGGAATTTGAAGTTGAAAATTATATATTTGCCAATTTCTCAGCTGACATATTGGCAAAAATATCATTTTCAACTTTAATGGGACAACAAGGGAGGTAGTTGTGTTATTATTTCCTGTGACAATGATTTTTAAGGCAATTACACGTAGGTTGTTTGTTGGGGTCTCTTGTTTTTCTAGCGTTAGTTATTTTATAGGGAACTCAACTTCTTTGTAACGCAACCACGAAAACAGAACTCGTCACTTTTCGCACAACCTTCTTTAAAGTGTAATAAATTGAGCCGGCTACTTGTTAAAATTCGGTATGTTTATGCATGAATTATTTTCGTTGAAATATTAGTCACTCTACTATGTGTTTTCGTGATATTTCCCGTGTTCGTTCAATTATCTTCGCTTTAGAATTGAGAGTGCATCGGTATTTCATTTTGCTACATACTTTTATTTCGTGAGATTTATCCGCCCGTATGCGTGTCAAAAAGATCTTTTAAGACATGGCATAAACGAAAAATCTATAGTGCTTAAATTAATCGCCTTTTTTCTTCAGTCAGTTTACACTCTAGAGGCGGTAAGTCGCGATTACGTCGCATTCTATTCAGCTATTGGTTCTAGAATTGGGGTTGACCGACTGGGCTGTATTCGTCATATTTAAAACAAAATGCGCGGGCCCAAATCCGCCCGGTGTCTCAGTTCGCCCGGGACCCCATTTAGACGCCATAAACATTCCCAGGTTCATGTTGGGGTGTATCACACCGACGAAGCTTGAGCGGCGAACACACACACATACACGTCTTTAATTTTATTTATATACATTATAAAGGACACACGTGTATTATTACAAAAACGATGGAAAACGTCCACATGTAGGGAGAGAGAGAAATGTGGTTTAACGTCCACTGGACACAAACTATGTCATTTCGGGACTATCCACATGTAGGGGTATTGTACAATATCTAGGGTACACGAAACTCAGTCATTTGCGATTAGAAGGGGACCCAATGTTTCATCAACATAAGATAGACATTCTGATATAAGTAATAGCCCGAATTACAACACTTGTTTCACATACAAACATTTGATTCTTTTAGACCAGAGGGAGAAGGGGGTACTATCCGAAATGGGGCAAAATGCGGAAGTTGACTTTTCTAGAAGCATTTTCCCTCAGGAATCCAAATATGATGGGTGATCAGCATTCAGGAGTTATCGAGGTCCAAAGGTCACCAGAGGTTAAAAGAGAGGCTGGCTTATGAATCTAGCCACTTCTGATGCTGTCTGTCGCAGGCTTCTTGTTGGAAAGCAGCTAAATCATTGAATACGTGACGAAATATTATTTGTGAAACCAATTAATCAAATTATCACGTACATGTAATTGAAAAGGTCAATTTCGTTTTTTTAAAACATGGTTAAGCTATATCATGATCTCGAGAAGATGAAACAGATCGAAATAGACCAGAGGGAGAGGGGCGGGAAAAAAGCGGGAGTTGACTTTTCTAGAAGCATTTTTTCTCAGGAATCCGAAACTGGTGGGTGATCAGGTGAGTGAAAGAAGGAAATATTCCAAAGACACATCATTCGGCTGGAAAATACGACATCCCTGATCCAGTATTAATAACAAATTTATTTGGCATCGCAAAAGTTTGAAAATATATCATGAGATTGTGAAGATGTTATTTGTCAATCTCAATGTTTAAACAAGATATCCTCCAAAGATTACATAATCATTAACTATTCATTTTCAAAAAAGTTAAGAAGTAAAAAGAAGTAAAAAGAAGTGAAATAGTATTTATTACATTTGTACCCACACGGTAATTTAGACAACTCGGGTTGATGTCGGAAATAATTATAAACCTCATATTTTCAGGCATATCCAGTATGTATTTGGTTGTACCGCGATGTTGGCCGAGAAAGCAGTTCCTCGGCACTTGGCAGTGGTGCAGATCGTGACAAAGAACAGTGTCTAGTCGTTCAGATGGGGCGAGTACAAGAACCCTTGACATTTTTAATTTTAAACAAAATAGACCGCAGTACCGCCGTCGAGGCAAACTTTCTCCCATAACATACTGTATAGCGTGTGTCCGTCTTCATTCTCTTTGGTCGGTGCAGAATAGTATGACGTTAAACCCCATTTTGCGTCATTTCTTATAGTTGTATAAGCTGATAAAGGAAAAGAGATTGGTATCTGGAGTTGACCTTATAATGAGTTTTAGATTGTCTTGTAGTTATCTTATAATCCCCACAAGCAGTCAATAGATCCTCTCTGATAAATCTTATATATTATTTATAATTCGGTTTCGTGAGAGCAACCTGACATTAGAATCGCTAGGAAATATGTCTAGGCCACAGTAGGAGTCGGGGTAGGATGCACGAAGGGTGTCTTATACGCGCACGCCATTGTGTTCAAAGTCCTCTGTTTTTGTCCAATTCGAACTACAAGAGGGCGTACCTGACCTGGCCCTATGACCTACTCCACTGCCAAGGGAAATCAACAATGCAAATACTCAAGGAAATTTCTCTGTCAAGCATGGATCGAATTAGGGATCCTTAGTAAGTTAGTCGGGGCCTCACTGACTTGTCCATGTGCTTCCCTATACCAATAAACGTGTATTGGTCTCAAAGTATATTTTAAGTGCTAAAAAGACCTTAAACGCCCTTGTTCGAAAGTTCAATGTTCAAACTAATAATGACAATTAATGTTGTATACATATGAGGTGTGAATGGACCTTGGGAAATCCCACAGCTTCGTGTCGTCCCGAGCTCTGATTACAACTCGATTTCACAGGTAGAGTTGATACCAGGTTTGGCTTAGTTCCGTGCGTGGAATTCTGGTGAATCCGCACCAGTTACGTATATCTCAGTGATCCACCAGTATATATTAACCAGAAGTATCTGGTCTTATTATTAGAAATATTATTATCAGGTACATATATATTTGACCCCAACCCAAGCAAGCTAGAAGTTCGTGACGTTGTGGGTGTGGAATCCTAGAAGATCGGTAAATGAAATAATCTGATTGATCATAAACCAAACAAAGGGCTATAATTGACTGCATGAATCAATTAATGATAATTAGTAGTAATGGCACTACCAAGCATATTGACATGTACCTTTATCTCTTAAATATCCACTGTTAACATAGCAGGTTTGGTATTCAGAACATGGCTGCAACACATTTTACAGATACATTGCGTTACTTTATTTTTGATTAAACGATATGGTTTCCATTTGTTTTCTTCTTTCCGGTGAATTCAGTTTATCAGTTTATTGAATACTACTTACAAGCTACATTAGTTCAAATCCGCTTTTTAAACTCAAATATGCATTAAAGAGTCAAAAATCAAAATAATAAAACTGGAGAAGTTTGTTGGTTGTTATGATTCTTTGAAAGTAATTTCAAAATGATGTATAAATGCAAATAAAAAAATATCTACAGAATTTATTTCTTTGATGTTCAAATTAAAGGTTCGTCAAAATTATATAAATATTGATATTCACAATAAAAATGAACTGAAATTTTATTATCTCGAATGTGGTTACATAGGTTTGGTGGCTACCCACACATTCGAGTAAAATTCCGTTTTTTTACCCGAAGCAAATTACACAAAGTATGTGTTTTCAATCTACACTCTATGGTTGACAGCCAAAGCTAATTTCTGCTAATTTTCAATATGAAAACAGTCTTTGGTGTTTATATAAACTCTATCACATGCAGACACTTGTTGTCGCTGGTGTCCATGTTGTATCGAGACCTTTCAACATCAGATTTAATTGCCCTCCCCAAGAACTTTTTAACCCTCGAATCTGTGGTAACACGTGTTAGAACAGCAAGAACAAGGATATTTTTCTGGGAACACTTGATATTTCATTCATATTTTGATAACATTGGAGATGTCTCTGAGAATGGCATGAAGCGCCTACTGGTTTATCACTTAACCCCCACGGTCACAAACTAAGGGGATCTTTAATTTCAGTAAAAGAAAACATAAAGCCGGGGGTGTTGGGTGTAGGGTTTCTAGAGTAGCATGAAATGTATGTTCAAGTTATGTGATATTTTTGACAGGCGACTTCATGATTTTCCACCAGGTGTCACAGATGACATATCAGCTGTTTTTGAAAATGGAATGACAGATTATATTCATTATATATTGTGTACGTAGCTACGTTTACACTTGTCCGGATCAGTTCAAGGCCGCAATAAAATCAAGAAATTTGCACCATTTATAGTGACCGTTATTCGAATGACCAGAACTTTTCCTGGTCAACTTCAGTGGTCCAAGTGGAACCGTTCTCACAATGCTGTAGGATCTGTTTACACTACTCAATATTTAACGCATCTATTCCAGGGACCGTTCCTAGCACGTTTAAAAGTGGTAAAGTAAACGGGTTCGTATCACCAAAATTATCCATTTTTATAGAAGGTAAATTGGTCCTACATAAAAAAAAACAATCGAGTATCAAAAAATAAGACAGTGAAACCCATTTTTTTTCTTATTCTTGAATACCAATTTTTTTATATTCAGTTATCTGGAAGTTTTCTATAAATGTGTTTTAACAAAAGCAAAAATAGAAGAAAGTTGACTACTCGAGGCTGTAGTAAGCTCAATCTGTCATTTGTCTTTCCCACTTAGTGCTGTTTAATTCCCCAGCGAAGAGGGTAGCAGGTGATGTATATTTCCTTTTATATCTTTTTTACTCAATGATTTTAGAATCACATTCTCCCATGACGAATGTGGCGAAAAAACAATCGTAGTGAGGTGCAATTAAGGAGACGTACATAGAACGCGTAAAACACCAGGGAAAAACTAGATGCAATTAAGTTTTGAAAAACAACAGGACTAACTAAACGAAGACGTTGATTAAATTTAATGCCTTATTTCCGGTCATCTGTGCTTGCAAAAGTGCAATTAACATGTTGGTGGTGTGAAGTTCCATTAGAAAAAGTATCACTCTACATGTCTTGTCTTGCAGCTATGTTGTTAACATGGTGACACTATGTATAGATGTGGTAATAATAGTGCAGTATGTATGTCTCCGGGTATCTAAGGCAATAATAGTATATTGTAGATGTCTGTAAGGTAATAATAGAATATTGTAGATGTCTGTATGGTAATAATAGTATATTGTAGATGTCTGTATGGTAATAATAGTATATTGTAGATGTCTCTAAGGTAATAATAGTATATTGTAGATGTCTGTATGGTAATAATAGTATATTGTAGATGTCTCTAAGGTAATAATAGAATATTGTAGATGTCTGTATGGTAATAATAGTATATTGTACATGCCTGTAGATAATAATAGAATATTGTAGATGTCTGTATATAATAGTATATTGTATATGTCTATGTGTAAGGAAGAAACAGTATAAAACATATATCTTTATGTGTATACAATATTTACATTACGAATTAAATGTCCTGTATATAATGTCATTTTGAGACCAACATGTGGTATTTTTGTATGATTATGCTTGCATATCTATAATACAATAATAGTATAGTACAAGGCAGTGCCAGCTAATGGCTACTGCCCCGAGAATACCATTTACAGAGAAGCCCCAGCTTTGAAATCCAAGTTCAAACCATACATTTGTTATCTAATACAACATCCCACTTGTTTTCATTTTCGCATAACTATTATTTAGGGGGAATTGTCTCTTTACTAGTACAATAATATAAGTTCAATATACTGTTATTCTAATCATGTTATATATACAGGTAGTTTAATAACTTCCTGGCAGCTGATGTTAAACTGTTGTACAGATCAAAGACTACCGACCTCTAGATTAACCTTTCGCGGCCGATCTAACCACACAACATCAAAGGTTTGTTAATTAAGGGGCGGTAACCCAACATGAAAATGTGTGAGAAACTGTAAAGGTAATGAAATCAAGCTGGTTATATACCTATGTAAAGTCTGGCAGTATATGTAAATAGTAAATCGATCACGTTAACCATATTATAATTATACCTACACGTGGTAAAGTTGTTGGAACAAATTGACTGTTTATAACTTTAATACACCAACTAGACCACCTGAAGTAAGAAGCTAAATGGAAGTAGCGAAACTTGTATAATTTGAGACAATAGTTTCCCTGGGTTAGACATTTACAGTAAAAATAACAATTAGTTGAAATGATTTATCCAATTGACGGTTTTTAATAAACGATGGGGAATGTGTGCATTAATAATATGATCAATGGTTTCGTAAATTCTAATTGAATGAATACCGTTATTGATCAATAAACCAACTTCTACAATACATTCAAACGATTACGGATATCTAAACGAAATTAAACAGTTATTTATCAAGTGTTTGTAATTAATTAATCCACTCGTCAACATTTTCTAAATCGGGTTGGTGCTATGGAGATTTTAAATGGTGTGTGAGACGACCGCTTTGTGGAAAATCGTCGTGTGTAAAGCCTTTACTACTAGTATAATACAAACGATACAGACATGACATGAACGTGCAGAAGCGCATGCTATCATTAGTCACTGACTCTAGTTGAGGGTTAATAAGGCGAAACGATGATGTCCTATCATTTAGTGGAGGTATATTAACCATAACGCCCCCTGTCGAGCTTTTAACATTCATCTTTTAACAGTAAAGATAGAAATATTATAACTTCTACTTTAACTTTACTAATCGACCATGGTCAACTTATCTTCAACAAATACACGACTGATTGGACGTTTAAAGCACCGGGGTTATCATTTAAAACCCAGCTTGGTCGGAAATCTATGGAAGCCTATTGCGTCCATTTCAGAATCTCGTCTTCTCGCCGCGAGAAGTCGAGGGCGAGAACACGAGAGGACGAGAAGTCGAGGGCGAGAAGACGAGAAGACGAGAACACGAGAGAACGAGAAGTCGAGGGCGAGGGAGCGAGGGAACGAGAACACGAGGAATCAGGGCGAGAATACGAGGATCTCGCCCCGAGAACACGAGATTACTTTCACCTCGACTTCTCGTTCCCTCGTCCCTCGACTTCTCGTCTTCTCGTGTTCTCGCCTTTGAAAAACCTCGTGTTCTCGCTCCCTCGCCCTCGACTTCTCGTCTTCTCGTGTTCTTGCCCTCGACTTCTCGCCCTCGACTTCTCGTCCTCTCGTGTTCTCGCCTTTGAAAAACCTCGTCTTCTCGTCTTCTCGCTCCCTCGCTTTTGAGCTAATCTCGTCCTCTCGTGTTCTCGCAACCTCGCTTCGTAACAATCTCGACTTCTCGTCTTCTCGCCTCGGAGTGCAGCTGATACGCATGTCCACTGACTGACTACCGTATCGACATTTGTATTTGGAAATGGATTATAATAAACGGAAATGTTTGAAGTTTTAGGCAATTAAATAGTCCAAAATAATTTTGATCTCTTCTTGCACAGATATTATTGTATTCTGTAATCGATTTGAAGTCTTCAATCAAATCTTTCTTTGCTCTCCAACTTCAACAACGTTCATCGGATATTTTGATGTGTGGTTTTGTCAGTGCTGTAGGATGGCGAGTCTGACAAGTGACAACGTATAGTCGTTCGAATGGGATTAAAAATAACGATGTCCACTGCTTGTCAATAGGGCGAAAGGCCTGACAAGGGACAACGTATAGCCGTTCGAATGTTATAGATAAAAAAAAGAGGTTCCTTGTTCGGAATCGAAATGAAGTGAGGCTACGG
Organism: Patella pellucida; assembly: GCA_917208275.1. Taxonomy (NCBI): domain Eukaryota; kingdom Metazoa; phylum Mollusca; class Gastropoda; family Patellidae; genus Patella; species Patella pellucida. Next base: position 59,243,555 of record OU795036.1, on the reverse strand, counting down.
TGGCTAAGTGAGTAGGACGTCTAGCATCATCGAACTGCATCAGAATTTATCTGGAAATGTCCTCCCTCGTCAGTTGTGTAGGATGGAGGACGGAGGGCCTGGCAACGGATAACGTGTAGTCGTGCGAATGGGACAAAAAACGGGGTCCCGTGTACACATTGGCGTGGTGGAGGGTGAGGTCTGTTATTGATTCAAGTGGCTCGGTTTCAATTCGCCGCTAGAACGTGACAATGATTAGGGTCGTCTGTCCCCCACTGCTAAAGATCCCTAAACGCAAGCATATTATTTAAATAAAATTGCTAGTTCCGGAATGATCTGGCCCCGAGTTCACAAAGCCATGTATTAAACTTTTGTTGTTTTAATATATCCAATACACCAATAGAATGCTATGTGCAACGTTTTGTGTTTCTGGGTCAAAGATATTTCTCATAAAGAGTGATTTAAAGTTGAGTAAATTCTCAACTTAAGTCTGAGAATGCTTTGTGAACTTGGGGCCTGGCTTGTGTTGAGTCTCTGTCTCTTTTTTTCTCTCTTTTAAATACATTGACGTGCAAGTACAAGAACCCTTAACCATGGGCATTCGAAATAAGAGTAGGCCCTCGTAGCACACAGCATGACGTACATTATTAGCTTTCATCAGCTCAGTTGCAGAAGATTGGTTAACGCGTTCGCAATTGATCATAAGGACTGTCATTGAATCAACTGGCGCGGTATCGATTCGCCCGCCGCTTGTACGTGGCAAGGGGTAGATCGTCTGTCCATTCTCGTGGGTTTTCTCTGGGTCCTTCAGTTTCCTCCTACTGTTAAAGACCATTTAGGTGTGTTTTGATTTAGCGTGGGGGTACCATTGTTTACTGAAACCACGAACTTCACGCTACGTGGCCATGATAACTTCGCGGTGATATCTATACAAATAAAATCTATGTGTGTGCGGGTGTGTGTGTGTGTGTGTGTGTGTATATATATTTGTATGTAGCAGGCCCGTAGCCAGGAAGTTGTTTTTTGGGGGGCAAAGATGTTTTCGGGAGGGCAAACTAGCATGGGCATCTGCAGCTACTGGTATTTGCGGTAAAGGCCAATTGGAGCGTAGAATATTACATTTAAAACACTAGTGATATGAATTTTTAACAAATTAATAGAAATTTTGTTTTAGTTAAAATGTAAAACATCTTGTATTGTTGTATTATACAAAATTGTACCCGGCTTTCACATTCACACAAAAATCACAACTGTCAACACTAGTAATGTGCCAATTGTGCCAGGTAGTGTGCAGATGCCCTGCCAAAACAATATTGAAAATACTGAAAAAAATCTCGTTTTTTTTCTTGTGATATTTGGGGGGGGGGGAATTACGCCTCGTTGCAGACTTGCAGTGCACCACCCCCACAAAAGTCGTGTCGAATTTTTTTTTAAAAATAGGTTGCCAGACAACAAAACAAACGCCCAAGGCGGTATCGCATATTTATTCTTTTGTGGGTAATTAGGGACATTTAATAGCCAATTTCATGCAGAATCGTTACAATTGTCATCGTTTGAGGGCTCAAAATGTTCTAAAAACTAAAACAAGGTCCGTAATTCTGAAAGTAATCTACAGAAATTGTTGAAATTCGAGAGGCTTTTTCATTTTACTAATTCAAATAATGCATATAAATTTCAACATATCGGATGATAACTTTTGTTGTACGAACGTTCACAAGGTTCAACAAAGTTAAAACAAAGGCCATAACTCTAGAAGTAATTGACAGAAATTCCTGACATTCAAAAGGCTTCTTCTTCATTTTACTAATTTAGATAAAGCTTATTAATTTCATACAGATTGCATGATAACGTTTGTCGTGCGGGCGTTCACAAGATTCAAGAAAGTGAAACAAGGCCCAGAACTCGAAAAGTTTGACTGGAAGACCAGCTAACAACGAATTAAAATTGTCCAGTCTAGAAGTGACCAGAGAGAGACTGAGAGAGAGAGAGAGAGAGAGAGAGAGAGAGAGAGAAAGAGAGAGGGGGAGAGGGGGGTGTAACGTCCACTCGACACACAAACTAGGTCATTTCGGGACTAACATAATATGGTTTAATTTTATTTAAATAATTCGCTTGCGCGCAGGGGTCTTTAGCAGTGGGAGGAAACCGGAGGACCCGGAGTAAACCCACGAGATTGGACAGTCGACCCTACTCCTTGTCACTTCGGCCGGGGATTCGAAACCACGTCAGTTGACTCAATGGCAGGCTTTAGGATACAGCACGCACATGCTAACCATTTGGCCATCCAACTCCTCTTAGCAAGTGACCAAAGCATTAACAAGTGTGGACGGAATGGGTCGGAGGCAATAAACGACCACATTGCCATGTTGGCGTATAAAAAGCTGGTGGTGGTTGTGTGTGGGTGGGTGGTGTGTTTGGATATTTTCGATCCCCCGCTTATATGTGACAAGGAGTAGGGTCGTCTGTCCAGCCTTTTAAGGTTTTGCCCCCCACCCCCAAGGAAAAAACCCAACAAACCACATTAAAGGACCTAAGTCCGTAACTCAAAATCCTTCACATTAAAGGACCTAAGTCCGTACCCAAAATCTTCACCATCAAATCAAGAATTATTGGTCAATTTAAATCAACATTGATGATATAAACTTACCGGGAAAAGATGAGCCTCTGATATCCGATATTTAAGATAAAAAAAACATGTACCATAATGCGTTTCAGCCCCAGTTCTAGCAAGAGACTCGGGGGTACGAGGCTCGAGTCACAGCACCAAATCAAACGGCGTATGTAGACTGGAATACAGAGATGCTAGAAATTTAAATTCGATTGATACTGCTGGTTTATTTCGTGGAACATAACTGATTTGAAATTAGAGTAAAAACGGAATCCGTTGAATGTAGATCAGTTTATATATATTTATAACATGCGTTGCGCCCACTTCTGTCCATTTCTAGGTCCAAAATGTTAGCGATTTAGCTCCTTAAATATACAAGTACTAGACCAAATTAACCACATTAAGTCATTACTATACACGCACACAAGAGTAAAGGAGCTAATTCTCTAACTCAATATCATTCAAAATCTTCAACTTTGAAAACACGAATTATTTGTCAATTTGAATCAAAATTGGTGCCGTGGTCTGATATCTATTATTTAAGACAAAATAAACATTTTACCATTGGTACACGAATCGTGTACCATAGTGCGTGTCAGCCCCAGTTCTAGCAAGAGTCTCGGGGTACGAGGCTCGAGTCACAGCACCAAATCAAACGGCGTATGTAGACTGGAATAACCAGATGCTAGAAATTTGAATTCGATTGATACTGCTGGCTTATTTCGTGGAACATAACTGATTTGAAATTAAAGTAATAACGGAACCCATTGAATGTAAATCATTTTATATTCATTCATATTACAGTATTATATGCCTTGCGACCCAATTCTGTTCATTTTTAAGTCCAAAATGTTAGCGATTTGGCTCCTTTAAGTGAGCACGCAGAAAAGGGTACCTACATCAAAAAGTATTCAAACCAGCTTTGGCGACAACATGCTTAATATTTCACAGAATCAAGGGACGAACAAATTACTAGACTGCAAAATTTCAGAAACTCCCTTTGCTTTTTGTCGACATAATAAATATTGCCGTAGACATACGACAAATATGGGACAATCGGTTTATTTTAGGCTCACTGTTCACATAATAACATCTAAACTAGTTTTGTTGGCTCCAAAATGTTTATGTTTTAGAATTAACGGATAAATAAGTATAAGAACATATTAATATTCATTAGCTTTCTATGATGCCTTATCTAATTACTCGTAGGATACCTGGCTTTACACGGGCATAAATTCGTCTGTGGCCCAGATTTGACAGCCTAAAACATTCACGTAGTCGTGTTTTGTATACGCCAACATGGAAATGTGGTCGTATATTGCCCTCGACCGGGTCCGTCCGCCCGTCTATCAATCAGTCCAACAAGAGTTACGGCCCAAGTTTTAGTTTTTAGAACCTTATGAACCCTCATACCACAAAAATTATACTGTAATCTGTATAAAATTGTCTATTAAATGTCCCTAAGTACACCAAAAAAATAAATACGCGACAACCCTTGTCAACCGCCCAGACGATTTAGCTGCTGTGTTCGTATACATACATGCATACATATATACATACATACAGTGTTGAAATCAGTTTGTGTCGGCATACCTTTTATCTATACATACATATATACAACATACGTAAACAATGGTACCTCCACGCTAAATCAAAACACACCTAAATGGTCCTTAACAGTAGGGGGAAACTGAAGGACCCAGAGAAAACCCACGGGAATGGACAGATGATCTACCCCTTGCCACGTACAAGCGGCGAATCGATACCGCGCCAGCTGATTCAATGACAGTCCTTATGATCACTTGAGAACGAGTTAACCATTCTTCTCCAACTGAGCTAACGAAAGCTTATAATGTACGTCATGCAGTGTGCTACGAGGCCCTACTCTTACTTCGAATTCCCACGGTAAAGGGTTCTTGTACGTGGACGTCAATATGTGCGAAAGAGAGAAAGAGAGAGAGAGAGAGTCTGTCCCATCCGCACGACTACATGTTATCCGTTGCAAGACCCTCCGTCCTCCAGCTACACAACGGACAAGGGAGGATATCTCAAGATAAATTCTGATGCAGATCGACGAAGCTAGAGAGCAAACGTCTTACTCTCTGAGTCACCGTGGCCACCACGTCATTTCGATTCCGGGCAACGAACCTTGTTTTTTTTATCTATAACATTCGAAAGGCTATACGTTGTCCCTTGCCAGGCCTTCCGCCCTATACCACTGACAAGTAGTGGACATCGTTATTTTTAATTCCATTCGAACGACTATACGTTGTCACTTGTCAGACTCGCCATCCTACAGCACTGACAAAACCACGCATCAAAATATCCGATGAACGTTGTTGAAGCTGGACAGCAAAGAAAGATTTGATTGAAGACTTAAAATCGATGACAGAATACAATAATATCTGTGCAAGAAGAGATTAAAATTATTTTGGACTATTTAATTGCCTAAAACTTCAAACATTTCCGTTTATTATAATCCATTTCCAAATACAAATGTCGATACGGTAGTCAGTGGACATGCGTATCAACTGCACTTCCGAGGCGAGAGGACGAGAAGTCGAGATTGTTACGAAGCGAGGGAGCGAGAACACGAGAGGACGAGATTAGCTCAAAGGCGAGGGAGCGAGAAGACGAGAAGACGAGGTTTTTCAAAGGCGAGGACACGAGAGGACGAGAAGTCGAGGGCGAGAAGTCGAGGGCGAGAACACGAGAAGACGAGAAGTCGAGGGCGAGGGAGCGAGAACACGAGGTTTTTCAAAGGCGAGAACACGAGAAGACGAGAAGTCGAGGGACGAGGGAACGAGAAGTCGAGGTGAAAGTAATCTCGTGTTCTCGGGGCGAGATCCTCGTATTCTCGCCCTGTTTCCTCGTGTTCTCGTTCCCTCGCTCCCTCGCCCTCGACTTCTCGTCCTCTCGTGTTCTCGTCTTCTCGTGTTCTCGCCCTCGACTTCTCGTCTTCTCGTGTTCTCGCCCTCGACTTCTCGCGGCGAGAAGACGAGATTCTGAAATGGACGCAATAGGCTTCCATAGAAATCTGCCAATTGTGGTTTGTATTCAGCCGGTACGCATGTATTTCACATGTGAAAAAACCATCAACAGGAATGTCTATAGTACCATTAAAAATAAATTTCAAAGCCAGAATACCGTATTTAATATACTACCAAAGGGATCCGTGTATTAAGTTAGAACTCGCGCTGACGTGTTTAGTGTTAAGTAGGCGCTAACCCCTATTTGTCTCCCTCTCTGCAAAACAATGTAGTTTTTTTTTCACTATACCTAGCTTTCAGCATACGACACAATGCCGTCGTTGCGGTGTAAACATAACTTCTATATGTTTAAAAATTAAACACTAAACGTTTATCTCAAATAAGTATCTTGTTAGAAAACAAACAATAAACCAGATGCTACCTGACTTACAAAATGAAGAGGGACAACTCTCACTGAACTGTAAACCTATCCGAATCATGTCTGGATTTAAACCGGATATAATAGAACTGGATTATAAGAACTGGATTTGGACCGTATTTGGTTACATATCGTGGTCTCAGCTAAATTGAATTGTAAATATTTTATGTAAGTTAACAGATAGGAATAACGTTTGAAAGAAAATAAAAGTATGGTTTTAGTCGTTTCAAATAGATGAAGATCGTGCATAGGACGAAAATAAGATCAACAACAAGAGCTTGTCTCAGAATAACATTTGTATATATAGTTTCTCAATGCGAGTATACTTTCTCATTCCTCCATTTTTTAAATATGTTTTACCTGATCAAATTAGCATTGTGTTCATCATTAAAGCTAGAATTTCATTTTTTTTTTTAAGAAAGTCCAAACATAATTATTTCTATGTCTTTTGCTCAATAGGTTATCAACTCACTAATATGCGATCACGGGCATTATTTCCCACCCTTAAAAATCATTGACACAGCATATAATAACACAATTACCTCCCTTGTTTTCCTATTCCCCCTATGGCATAGCTATCTTCGAACCTTTGAATTTTAAGTTTGAAACGATATTTTTGCCAATTTTTTATCTGGCATTAGTGAATTATAGGATTAATAGGATTATTCTTTAACAAGGTAGGACTGTTTATGGATAACATCTATTTTAAGACTTTATTTTAATAAATTTAAAAATATATAACTTAAGAATTTGAAATTGTAGCTTTAAAGTAACAACATCGTTATCAACTGATAAAATCCAATTATAATTATCCTGTCTTGAATGGATTTTTAATAATAATTATGGTTATCAGCAAGCATATTGAATCTCACAAAAATCCACCAAAAATCCTCCATCTACAGATTAAACAGTTGAAAACTCCAATTTGTCTGACTACAGAAATAGTGGCAGTTTGAAGTGAACTGCTGAAAAATAAACAATAAGCTTCATTCAAGAATGTTGCAAGTGCCAGAGCTTAAACTGTTATACTTTCTTACCTAATTTACATATTATTCAACAATAAGTATAGCTAAAAGCTGATAAATGGCAATAAATTATTTTTACTTATATAAACATACAGCCGCTTTAACACAACACATTCAATGAAATAACAAAAAACAAATCCGTGGTTAATGCCGGTACATTAAACTTCTGTTTTATTTTTTTCCCATGGTTGGATTGGACATCATATCTGCTCCAGTGGTTTATTTCAAATGTTTTTTCAATATGTTATTCGAACTGTGATTAAGTAAATGATCTCCTGTTTTGTTGATATCTACTGACCACCGAAGTATGGAAAAAATAACAAATAAATACTTGAAAATTACCCCATTTATTTATTTTTTATTTCAATAATATTTAGAACATCAAAGAATTTATCAGTATATAAAGTTAACTAGTACATTATATACATATCTGAAATAATTTGTAGAAACCCATAATTTTGTTAGGGCCATTTATTTTTCTTTTGTACGTCTAATAGATGTTATGCCGAACCCAAACCACTGACAAATCAGCAGGTTCATTTTGATCGTAGCTTACACCAATGTATGTCACGTTGTGAATTTGTTATTGTTTGTCAATCATTCAAATTCCCTACGATTATATTATCAATGTTTGCAAATTGCCTATATAGTAGGTGCCGACATAAATGATATGAAATGGGGTTTAACGTCCTACTGTTCTACTAATACTGGGCTAATGAAGATTGGTATACGCCATACAGTGTGCTATGGGGGAAATTTTGCTCGTACAGCGGCGCTTTTACCAATTGAAACTGTCAGGGGTTCTTTTACGTACACGCCAATGTACACAGGCCTTTGGTTTTTCGTACCATCCGAAGGACTTTGCGTTGTCCCTTGCCATGCCCTCCGATATACACCATTGACAAAGGGGAACCCCGCCGTAAAAATCTCGATGTACTTTCACGGCCAACGCAAGGATCGAATACAGGACCTTGAGGTTAGCGAGTCAACACTATACTCAATGAGCCACCGTGACTCCCGTGTCGAAAGAAAGTTGCCCTGTCAATATAATGCTGACACAGTAACCAGGAAGCCCTTGGGGTTTTTTATTCTAGGTTCCTCGTGTCAGTGTTGCAAGGCGGATGGCTAGACACATAATGGGACGACGAATAGGTGTTGGGATGTAATGATCAAACCTTTGAATCGCCGAATCGACATACATTCCGTTTTATCATGTTTGTATAATGGATAGATTTTTAATCATCCAATATGTACTTTATTTTGGTCTGGGTATTAATTTATGTTGTTTATTTTTAAAAAAAACATTGACATCAATCATATTAACGAGTAGGGTGGGACTTGTTTGTTACGTTGGAAAAAACAATGTCTCCTCTATCTGTAGTATACTTATATGCACAGAATCTTTTGCATGTACGCGTGCGAGTTGGGCCAACATTTAAACACCAATAAAATACTCAAACATACTCTCGAGTATTCATTAATATAAGTTGTCGGTGTACAAACATCATGTTGATGCAATCTCCGATTATTTCATATTATTGCATAAACTTCACGAACATCCACGTCAATAAAACTATATATATAAATCAACATACACGTATTATTGATCTTAAATGTTTCATGGAATATATTTTATTAATACTAAAAATTGAGGAATAAAATTATAGATTCGATGATCTGGTTTAATAGCAGCAGCTGTTGTTTTGTTTAGTCCCTTTTTTAGCTTTATGCAATATTATTGTTGTGACACATAACTAGATTCCTTTGATTATTAGATGGTATATCATATTTGCATATCGGTTAAAATTTCAATGAGATTATTCCAGCGATAAACATGGAATGAGTTTTATATCTTGACACTCGGCGACAAATTTACATGACAAAAGTATATTGTAAAAAAAAACGAACATCATATACAATTTACATAATTTGGGGTATATCCTATATGGTTATAGGCGATCGTGGGCCTCATGTAAGATACGGGTGTGCTTGTTTTACTGGAATAATATCTATCTCGTACCCATCGGTTGATTCACAAACGTTTCGAGCCTACCGATGGTGTGAAAATGCAAAGGGGCATGATCGTCGCCATTGAATTGGCAAAATAATAGATATCAGGACGTTGTATTCCTTCTGGTGCTCTCGGTGGTTAAGACAGTATGTTCAATAGATTTTATTCTATGATATATGATAAATAATCGATGTAAAACTGTATTTCCCACGCTATCTCAGATTACAGTTCATGCGTAACGTTAGATGAAATAAACGAGTTAGGCGCGGCCAGTTGAAAACTGTAAGAAATAAACTCGTCTTGATTTTCTTAATGACTTTACCAGATTCTAGAACCGTTAGAAGTGTTTTATCATTTACTCTTAAGTTACTACCAGTTCCAAAGCTATGATGACGAACCATCATCATCGATAGCCATCTCTTCAAAATTGGAAAATTATCATCATCTTCTTCGCTTATTTAATCACAAAACATGGGTAATTGGTCCCGATTTCCGAAGATAAATCAAGTTGGTTTGTATGGAGCATTGTCAGATATTGTCAATTTAGTTCCTAAACACTAATATAAAGAGTTTTAGATGAATTATTGAGTCAATAATACGAACATGTTAAAAACAGGTATTTAACTAAAAAATTTCTGTGGGCTAACATGGAATCTGGCTAATTTTGAGGACACTGTGAACGCGTTGGTATTTCACATTGCTGACAGATGTAAATTAAAGGATGTTAAGCCCTAATGAATTAGTAAGATATTGATGTGACGTCGATATCCCCCCCCCCCTTCAGTATAATTCCAGTTGACATATATCAAGCAGATATGATAATATTATGTTATATGATTACAGAGCAGATATTGCACATTCTTAATCTTCCTTCTATAAATTACAAAGACTTCTAGCTTGATTTTACGAAATAAACGATAAAGCCCATCTCTGCTCTAAACTAATCAAATGTAATACACGTGGTGCCTTTAAGATATAATAACAAATTAATATCTGGTGAGGGTTCATATCTAATGTTACACCTCTTAATGACTTTTTCCACCAGTTCCACGGTCGACAGTTCCTCATATTTTAATTGATAAATCAAAAGATGTTCTGGATAATCTAGAAAACGGTAATGTACGTTGAAGTTCAACCGGTTTAGATGCATGCTTGGTTTGAAACAGCCAGGATATCTGTGTGTATTTTAAGATATTTGTCTGTCATTGGAGCTCGCGATCTCCTGGGGATAATTAATCACCCAATAAAGTGCGTGCACTCGACTTTAACGCACATGTGTTGACGCTTTTACGTAAGTAACTTAAGACTTTTTACTAAGCAAATGAATAAAAGTTTATTTTATCGCAATTTCAAAGAGACAAATGTTTAATTTATGATCTTTTTTATGACTATTTTTAAACCCATATATTTTTTTTTAACGTATGTTTTATTTATCAAAATAATAATTTTCAAACAAAGCAACAAAAAAAAACTAAATGGGGATATGCCAATAATAGTGCAATCGTGGGCGAAGCTCGTAAACTGTAAATTTGTGTTTAATTTACTTACAGATGGTATAGTACGTTTTGATATTCTCTTTTAGATAGACATACATAAAAGTATATCAAACGTTTATTGTTCAATTATTAAGACAATATTCAATCAAATGTAAGCCTAAGATTATTTTTGGATCCAAAGGCACGTTCCATTTCTCCTGCACGCACATCAGCTTGCGTTTGATTGACAATGCTTATTTGGAATTCCTTGGGTTGGTGAAATTAAAACGTTTATTTACAAACAGTTTACTGATATGAGTCCAAATCTAATAACCCTTTTCAATTAAGCTTGCATTGTAAAATGTATATAATGTACATTTCTAATTTCAGCACACAACTCCTAAGACAAGATTGAGTCTATAATAACAGCAATGAAATCCCATTTTTCATTAATATTTAAATTCCAATTAGAGAAGGATTAAGTGTAAACGAGGATTTCGTGTTTCAATCAGCGTGGAATATATTATCAATAATTCTAAACTATTTCTTGTTTCTTGGAAAGGTTAAAAGGATCTTGCGCATTACGTATTATCGTCTCCACGGAACAGGGAGAGATCCAGAGGCGTGCCTCATAAATATAAAAACAGGAGAAACCTGAAATGGTTAATAATGCTCGAATTCGATTGAGATTCCCTACTGGTGACCAGGGTAGAGCGGTGTGTGGCGATGTGCCCTCGCGTAGTTCTTGGTTATGGCTAACTATGCTCGTGTTCAGATCTTAAGAAATGAAATGGGGTTTAACGTCCTACTATTCTGCACCTAACCTTGGCTAGAGATCTTCAGAACTTAATCCATCAACCAAGTATAAATGTGATGGCTCAGATATACGTCAGATCGATTCTAACATGTCCCACAGAACCAAAACTTCCCGGGTGCTGCCCACCCCGTCTAAAGTGCGCGTCTACCTACCTTCCTTCGGAGGCCCCAGCATGTCTCTGAGAGTTTTCTCAGATGTATGTATATCCCGCTCGGTCGTAAAAGCACGTTAACTAGCCCGGCTGTTGTCTGGAAACAAACAAATAAGCCAAAAATATAGTTCAGATTCGCATTTTCTCGCCGTATATAGCTTTCAAACTAGTCCCGTTTGCTGTCTGGAAACAAAAACATGAGGCACATAAGCTAACTCAGATTCACCTTTTCTCGTCGTAGCTTTACAAATTCGAAGAAGACTTCCTCCTTGGGTAAACACCAGCCCCTGGCTCACTAAAATGTATGCGCATACGTAATTAATTGTATCATAGTAGGTCTGAGAGAGAGGGTTAACTAGGGGATTTCATGACTATAAGAGCGAGAGAGAGTTGGAAAGAACGAGTTAGAAATGGAGATTAAAGTGTACTCGGCACAAACTATGCAATTCAGAGACAAGCGATTGGTTCAATTTCATTTAAATAGTTCGCTTACATCACAGGCTGCTTTAGCACTGGGAATAAACCATTGGACCTGGAGAATGATAGGGGGTTTAACGTCCTACTGATCTGCTCCTAACCTGGGCTAATGAAGACGGACATACGTCATACAGTGTGCTATGAGGGAAATTTTGCCCGGGCAGCGACACTATGGCCTACTCCTATATCAAATTGCAACTGTCAGGGGATCTTTACGTGTACGCAAGTGTGTACACGGGACCTCGATTTTTTTTGTCCCACCTGACAACTAGACAGCTGTCCTTGTCAGACCCTCCGTCATGCATAACTGACAAGGGGGAAACCACGCTGGAAAATCGGGATGAACTTTCTCGGCCAATGCACGGAAAACGCAAGAGGTTGGAAATGCGAGGTCTGGTTAAAAGGTCGCTACCAAACACTCAAGGTAAACATTCATAAGATCGACGAGGGTTTGGTGTTGTTAAGGAATAAAGGTTAATTGTACTGAGATGAGTACTAGTCCAGGAGATTGATGCGAATGTAAATACGTTTGCAAGAATAGCTTTTAAATTAACAGTACACCGATGGTCATCTCTTATTTTCCCCCATATCTTAATGGTTTTCTTAAAATATTGTGTACTGAAACGTAAAGTTTAATGTACATCTGAAACAGTTAAACACATTGTTTAGTTTGATATATTAACCCCCGTCACTAGATGGCGCTGTACAACAGGTGCGTGTTTTCTATGTAAAGTTATGTTAATTGATTCTATGTGTAACATACCAACTAATTTATCTTACTGTAGACAACCTACCAATCTATGTCAACACAACAGCACCTGGACAATTTGCTCGAGGAATTCCATTGAGATCGGAATCTCTTTCAGGGTGTACGGCTGAATATTTGACCATCTCACCGGAAAAGATACAATCTGAGAGGAAACCAATTGATATATGATATTTCACTTAACATTTCGATTTAGGCAGGGGTGTTATTGCGATGCGAAGATTACCGAATGTTATATTTTAAGGTTGCTCTGCCATAACAGTATTATAAATTAAAAAGCATAGCAGTATCTTTATTGTGATACGAAGACTGTATAATTACCTAATTAGGTTTTATTATAAATTTAAAGCATACAGAGATAATCTAATTACCTATAATTATCTTTTAATGGGGCGTTTACTCAGTCAGAACAGTATTCTAAATTTAAGAGCATTAATTATTTTTGTTTTGAAACCGTGTTCGTATTAGGATCATATTCCGATGCCGTAATAAACGAAAGCTGAAATTTCTTTTAAAAAGTTTTAACTTAGAAATTCAATATGTCATACTAAAAGACACACTTAGACTTTTAGATCATAAACAATAAAAAGTTACTTCGCTAAATTAACTTTTGATCAATCCTGCATCACTGTCTGTTGTTCACATACAACCATTGTTATTGTCGTACGCCAGGAGATGGAAAACATATATCAATTTTAAAAAATATATCAATATGTATTATTTTAGCTTCTGCTTGTCTACAAGCAAGACATGAGAAGGACAGTCCGACTGACTTAGACTCCTATAAGGGTGTAACTATGAAATATAAGAATTACGGAAATATCTGATTATGATCGACACATCCTTGATGCTATTACAGTGGAATAATTCTGGTAGATATGCTCTAAAATCAACATATTCCTTTCATCATTGTAGGGAACTAATATAAATAATGGGTTACAATTTAAAGCTGACAAAGTTCTGACAAATCTCGTAACAAATGGGACATAACTCTGGAGATGATTATTGGGTCACTCTGATTCTTCGTTATAATGTCATAGACAATCCATATCAATTTCAAAATGACATAATTATGGATTATTGTAGCAGGCGGAAGAGCAAACGAATTGACATGCGTGCATAATGGCAATATAGGGCCCCATAAAATGTAGGCGTATACCGATACATAAAGCTGCATGATCTTGTTCGTTAAATGCTAAGGGTTGACGAAGGCAAGCTTCAAGCTATTGTTATTCTTTGAAGTCCATTAGAAGTAGAATTTGATTTAATCTTTCATCGGAATAATACAGTAGATTTCCAACTTCTTACAAGTCAACAGTAATCGAGAATCGCTAACTTCTTCAATCTTGATTGTTTCTTTGTATCTGATATCCTAGTATCTCCTGGACAGGTGCTCACAATTCCTGTTATACTATAGATCTTATGATTGTATCTACCTCTAGTATATCGTCAGTTTGTATCAAATCTGTCAGAATTGTTTTAATTCAAATAGTCAGAACATCATGATAAATATTACCAGGAAAAAAGATGTGTTGAAAAATAACCATACAATGGTATACATGATTTCATAGATTCCTTTCATTAATTTGTAATCTTATACATGTAAATTCGATTGTAATCATAATCTTTATTTGTAAAAATGCAGCTTCGACTGGCGAATTAGTTTTGGTTCCAATATCTCAATACGCAGTAATGAGTAAGGTTGTAATTCAGACATTAAAACATCTGAATTAGATACGAGATGAAATTGGGTTTAACGTCCCACTGGTCTGCTCCTAAACTGGGCCAATGAAGACGGGCATACACCATACAGTGTGCTATGAGGGAAACTTTGCCCTGGCGGCGGCTATGACCTACTCTTATATCAAATTCCAACTGTCAAGGGATCTTTTAAGTGCACGCCAATGTGTACACGGGACCTCGGTATTCCATCATATCCTGACGACTGGACAGCTCACGTGAATACGACGTAGAGATGTACATGGACAGGTTAGTCTCAAAATAGCTTGACATAAACTTTTATTTCACAGTTTGTATCATTTTATAATTGTGCTTAATGATATAAATATTCCATACGTGTATACACGTGGAAAATTGAAAGTAAATCTGTATATTAGTTTGATAAATATGTAAGAGGTATTTTATCAATGATACAGGTATGTATGTTTGATCTACTATATATATAATCCTACCTGTACACGCAGATCTTGCATTTTAAACCCCAAATGACTTTTCAGATCAACCTGCCTCGGTACCAGGGATATCGGTTTGCCCAAACTATTCATGAAATGTTTTTAAATGACAATAATATCTACATTACATACGTATTAACGATCGTTCAAAATATATTTCCAGTTGTTATCAACATTCTAACAATAAGGAGAAATATTTCCTTTTTAACCTAAAGCAATCAAAAACACCTGGATGAATCTGCCTGGTGCAATCAAGAACTAAAATGTCAGACTTGAAAAGAACCATCATGTAAAAATGTTTTTGATTGTAGTTGAGAACAAGGTATAATATAAACCTGAAGAAACCAGCATGGCTAATGCGGTACTGCTACAAAATAACACACTTCCGTATATCTAGTGACGAAAGGATTCTCTCTTTGACCCTGAAGGTGTATATATTACGATATGCCTTTCAAAGACACATGCTGGAGTTAAAAAGTGTGAATATCGAAATCGCACTAATCACTATATAAAACATACCTTTAAGAGTTAACTATTTTGCTGTAAGAGAGAGAAATTGGGTTTAACGTCCACTCGACACAAACTAGGTCAATTCGGGGACTAACATATGGTTTAATTCTGTTGGTTATATTCGCTTGCGCGTAGGGGTCTTTAGCATTGGAAGGAAACCGGAGGATCCGGAGAAAACCCACGAGGTTGGACAGGCGACTCTACTCCTTGTCACCTACACCTTCAACTGGGGATTCGACCACCCCCACCCCATCCCCTATTGTGCTGTGCCGGCGATATTCCTTGGTTGGAAGAAGACGTTAACTCCCACGGACTAACAACTATTTCATTATTTGTTTGGATCACGGTGGCTAAGTGGATAAGGTGCTGGTTCGCTAGCCTGGAGGTCGAGTGTTCGATCCCTGCATTGGCCGAGAAAGTTCATCTCGATTTTCCGACGTGATTTCCCCTTGTCAGTGATACATAAGGAGGGCCTGCCAAGGACAGCTGCCTAGTCGTTCGGATGGGACGAAAAACCGAGGCCCCGTGTACACATTGGAGTGCACGTAAATGATCCCTTGGCAGTTGGAATTCGATATAAGAGTAGGCCGTAGCGCCGCTGACCGGGAAAAATTTCCCTCATAGCAAACTGTATCGCGTATGCCCGTCTTCAATTAGATCAGGTTAAGTGCATAATAGAAGGACGTTAAACCCCATTTCATTCATTCATTATTTGTTTAGCAAATATTAAATTCATCGATATTTTCCTAAACGTGTATGTGGCAAAATGCTCTCATTCCAATCCATTTAACAATTATATGATTTATTTTATAGATGTTAATATACTAAACAAATATCATCTATCCACACGGGCTCAAGTAAATTGTATTTTAACTGCTATAGGCAATACTGCTTTGCAGAGTTATTTTTACTTGGGGAATCAAAATAATCTATCTCTATTTGCTGTCATTACTCAACGGACCTTTTTGTTAATCAAATCTAAGTAATTGAACGCTCGTATAGGTTGTTGTTATCGCTTACCGGATTAATCAAGTATATGTCAGTATGTTGGTGCCGAGATAGATAAGTTCAACTGTTTGTATAGTTAAAGGGGAACTACCCAATCACCCTGTTTCTGTTACACTTCTCCTTAATAATTTACCGAACATACACAATATATAACGATTCGCGGACGTTAAAAGTGAAACGAACTTTAAATTGTGAAATGGAAGCACATCTTAGTTTTGTGCACATACATGATGCATAGATATTGTCAATTCCAGTTCCTTTGAAAAGTAAACAATGATCTCTTACTCTAGTTTACATAGTGAAGTTAATCCATCACACACTGGATAATGACATATTATACAGCCACGAATGACAAGACGTAAATGACTATGAGATAGATGTGTCTCTATGAAGATAAACATATAGCGAAATATTATTGGTTAATAAACATTTACCCTTAATGCCCATGTCTCGCCACGATATAATTAATAAATATAACCCATGTCATGTATGAGTAATTCACTCATTTGAGGGGTTATGTAATATATCACTTTGGGATAAAATGGATGATTTGTATTTTTCTAGCTTCGATTAATAATATCTATTGACTTGCTATTGGTTGAGATATAAAAGTTCATAAACGAAAAGCGAAATCCCGAAATCCCGAGCACACCTACCCCCAATTCGTCTTTCAGTATTAAATTAAATATACTTAAAATACAGATGTTACGTCATCCTTTGATGTTGGCGTACCATTCTTTCCAATAATGTACGGGCATCTTGCCAATCGTACATTATCCGAAATATGTTATCGTGAGACGTATTTCATTGAAAAGCACGTGCAAGATAGTGTCTGTATTTTAAGTTGTTTAATGCTCTCAAGCTAAAGACATTGAGTAATATATTGAAACAACACTTAATGTCTCGCTATCAGACAGTCTAAAGTTATAACTGAGAGCTCATTAAATTAAATTTGAAAGCATGGCACATGCATTTAGTGAAACAGATTCTGGCGAATGGGAGGTATGCAAGCTTTAATTCCAACACTCTGCCGTTGGCAAAAGGCAATATTCTATTGTTTTTGCAGTCGAGTCAATCTTGCACAATTTGGATCTCTGAACGAAACAAAACTAATGGAAGTATAGAATAAAATAGAGCACTCGTAATAAACAAGACGGGCATAGGGGATACAACGATGTTTTCTGATGTTCATTTAATTATCTATCAGAAATGTTAAAGACCCACCAGATACCTATCATAGATTAATTGACACGGTGTGTTATCTGTACTACTCAAGCTCAGATAGTTACAAATATCACAAGGGATAGGTTGTACATTTAACGAGGAACATGGTTATTAAAATAATGACTACAGGGAGATATTCAATATCCATCAGTAATTAAAAGGTTTCTATATAAAGGTTCTAAGAGGCATTACTTTGTGTAATTACTATTTCTTCCTAATTACCGTACATTTGCTACACGACAGGAAACACATTTCTCAATACAAAATACAAATTTGACACAGGCTGTCTTCGTCACAACGCCCAGTTTCACTTACGCTTGAGTGGTCTACTAACACGGTATTGTATATTATGTACGCCAAATATTTTACTTGTAGAAATCATATTCTAACTAAAGAAATCAGTTATTGAGCCAAACCGGAAATAGAATCAAAGTCAAAACGAGACAAATAGAAATCCGTACAAATTTTTGACTTGGTTAAGAATTATGATTATTTTTACATCCCAGAATAACGTTGCCCACGACAACAACGAATAACAGTCTGGCTATAACCACAACCTTTTGAAACTGTGGTGCACCATCAAGTAAAATCTAACAAGGCGTAAAGCCGATCTTTGTCCAACTAGTTGTGCTTTTGTGAAATCTGATTCGATCATGGTCCATTAGTCAAATTTGATATTTATATCTTTACTGTTAAAAGATGAATGTCACAATCACACATGGGGGCGTCATGGTTAAATACCATTACCAACCAATGATGGAACATGGTCGTCTCGCCTTATTAAACTTTAACTCCAGGAATGGAAGATTTATGGTAACATGCGTTTTGCCTGTTCGTCTTGCCATACACCAGCATTTTGAAGTCACTGTGTCATTGTTCACAGTACACTTTACATCACCCAATACACCCCAATAGACATGCGAAAAAACAAACAAAATACGAATTATACTGGACAGATAGCGAATACATAAACATACATTATGCAAGAGCAAAATCTGCCTAATTGTAGGTTTTTATTTAGGTCTGAAATGTTATAAAACTATTAATTAGACATTAATTATCTTATCCAGACCATAATCAGCTCTCGATGTCAAGGCTAACTTGCGATATTTGCTGGATTATAGTCCGATTTGCTGCAAAACTGTCCTTCGTGATTAACGAGTAACTGGATAATCGAAACTATTAGTTTTGTCAGTAATGATGATCGAGGCTAACCGCTTAGTTCTCGGTTCATAATGGATCAATTTGACTGAAATTTTAAGCAAATTGCCTTCACATTTCGTAGTTTTTAACAATTACAGTGAGAACTGTCAACTCGTTATCTAATCTCCAATAATGTATCTTTAACCAAAACGGCAAAGACGAACACATGTACATAAATCCAAAATGACATAGCGCATGAAGTCGAGAGCCACGCGAGCTCACTTGATGACAGAACCATTTTCAATTACATTGTACTACATCTCATGATTATAAAAGCGTGACCAAATTCAACATATTGGCAACATTGTGAAATAGATGTACTGTTTTCTAGCATTGCATATGGCCATTTTGAATAAACTTTATTCCATGGAGGCACCAGATTGTAAAATGTGAATGATGGATCTGTTGACACGAAATGAGAAAAGAAAAGTCGTTTTGACAAGCACCAACTTACAACAATGAAAGACAGAAAAGGCGAATAGATACACAAAGAAGGGGATTAAGAAAACAAAGAGGTTCTAGTCCATATCAAGTTAATAAGGATTTTCCATCCATCAATATAATTGTCTTTTTCTTGTGAACTAGACGATTGAGACTATGATAGCTTTAAACAGCAAATCCCTTAAAGAAAGTCCACCATTGTAATAGAAGCATTGGTATCCATAGATTCACTATATATCTCAGTCTTTTTAAACATAATTTTTATGTTATCCTTTATGAATAAATTTTTACATTTATCCTTTATGAATAAATTTTTACATTTAGATTTGAATGCTTGGTGATAAATTATTTGCCTTAATCTAACACTTTAGAGTTTCATACAAGTTTCATTGTCAAAGTGTAATCTTTTATATAGATAATGAATATCGTTCCATTTTATTAATGCAGATTTTTGTACAATTTTCTGTCCTTTATTAGTATAAATTGTGATCGTATTAATCATTTTAAGACCAATGAATGTACAGAGACGAGCCTTGTAATGTTTGACCACTTGTCACAATTCGTCAATAGATGTCCCATTGACTTTAATCATTCTCGTCACTTCGGCCAGTTCTAACACTTTCGGGCAACGATGCAGCAACATTTGAAAATGCCATGCTCAAACCAATCTGATTAAAACACAGATCCAATTTCGTTTCGTTTTTTAAAGTTCAAAATTTTGTTTTACTTTGTCTTTACTACACTCTATGATCTGGAAGGTTTGTTATTTAACTCGTGTTTAGCTTGAAATGAGGGGTCAGACAATCAAATTGTCAGTCGAATAGGGGTTTTGACCTCTCTTGCAAGGAACTGTGGGTAGACATGAACTCCGACAGATATCAAAACAAAGGAAAAGTAGATAAAAAAAACATAGCCATTTGCAACAATGATTCTGATTGGTTAATCGAAAAACTGACCTTATAGGGTCAAATGTCGTTTTCTACGTCATAGAACGTGACCTCCCACTATAAGTTGTTAGATCTACATGCAGCGAGACCATCGAAAGTATAAAAAACGAAACGAAATATAGATCTGTATTTTAATTAGATAGTGCTCAAACGCGTGTATAGGGTTCATCGTTGAGATCGAGATAACATATAAATTGAATAAATGAATGAATGAAATGGGGTTTAACGTCCTACTATTATGCACATAACCTGGACTAATGGAATGAGGGAAATTTTGCACGTGCAGCGGCGCTACGGCCTACTCTTATATCGAATTCCAACTGCCAGGGGATCTTTTCCGTTCACTCCAATGTGTACACGGGACCTAGGTTTTTTGTCCCATCCGAACGACTAGGCAGCTGTCCTTTCCAGGCCCTCATTCTACATCACTGACAAGGGGAAATCACGCAGGAAAATCGAGATGAACTTTCTCGGCCAATGCAGGGATCGAACACCCGACTTCTAGGCTAGCGAACCAGCGCCTTATCCACTTAGCCACATAACATAAACTAGAAACTAGAAACAGCATTCTAGAAAACATGTTATTTGCCTTAACAGAAAGATCCAAATTGGGGGAAATTAATGGTGGGTTGCGTCTGTATAGATATATAATGATGAGTATACATGAACATATAAATCTCACCTGGAACAACTTTTGATTTAAAAATGCATTATGAATACCTGTCATGGTAAGTGGTCACCAGTGAATAACGATCCCCTGTTCAAATTTACCATCTTAAATCCCCGACCCAAAGAAATACCCCTTTTGCTACAAAATGATCATTTTAGTTGCGGAGAACCGAACAGATTGTATTTATTGTTTTTTATTCAATTCCCTGCTGTGAATCAGTTCACTCACTGGTAAATATAATTGACAGAAACTGACTAACAGTACTCGATCAATATTAAGAAGCCGTGGTAATAACGGCAATTGTATTAAGGCTAATTATATTACCTAGAAATAGTACAACCTCTATATGACCAATATGGATGCCCCAGAATGGACTTCAAATGGAACGTCAAACTAACTAACAGCTATAATCAACTTCTCTAAGAATGATTCATATAGGTAGTTTAAGTGACTTGGGTCACTATGCTTCACCGACAATGTTTTCTTAAAGCCACGACGCCATAAGAAATACAATATTACCACATTGTACAGAAGAACTTTCTATCTTTTTTTAAAGAATGGCTTATATGAATACACGTCTTTGGTATTTCTGTTGTCAGTCGAAGCACTATCTGAATACGGTTCCAACCATCTACAATAATGATTCATAAGTGTTTTCATAAGTTAAGTTTAATAGAATAAAAGCCAGACTAGTCCCGAAATGGTCCATTTATATAGAGACCAAACAATAAACGCGTTTCATTTAAGGGCATTTTTTGTTTTAGTTACTTTATTCGTGAATTAATTATTTTTTTCTATTATTTTTTTAGCTGTCCTTTCACTCACTAAAAAGACGAAACCTTTATTATTTCAGAGCTGGGAAGTTTCCGATCGGCACCTGGGACGCCGCACTTGATTAATTAGTATGGCTTACAATGTCAGTGCGTTTATCTTGGTGTTAATTGTTGTCTGTGATGCGGTCCTCCGGTTTTTATCATTATACAGATCTGTATCAGCTGGTTTTTCTAATTACAATTTATAAATTCGAGGATGGATGACTAAGAAAGATAACACATATATAATTAGTAGATAAAGACCATCATCAATAATATGATATATAGATAGCTAATTAGGTAATAATAGTTGTGTTATTATCTAGCAAACTCTTGGGAAATATCCAAATAATGGTAAAAATAATAATCCGTATCAACAACTATGAAGGTATAAATAAATCATACTCAATCTTCACTATAAGATACAGTACCTATGGTACCTGTGTTAATTCTAGTATAATTACTGAAGGGGGTTGGGATGGCCTAGCTGGCCGGTCACATCTGGCTTGCGGCTGTGGTTTCGAGCCCTAGTGTTGACGTATGTGACATGGCGATAGGGGCGTCTTCTCAACCTCGTGGTTTTCCTCTGGGCACTCCGGTTTCTTCCCACTGCTAGGGATGGCCTAATTTGTGTCGAGGGGACGTTAAAACCCATTTCTCTCTCTCTCCCAATTACTGAATGTCAATCAAAGAAGATACCCGTGTATTGATTATCAGGAGCCTTGTTTGCGAAACCTTAAAATGAAATATGCAAAGAATAGAGCCATTTCACTAGTTTATATCTAATCTTTGTACTAGAATTTCAATTATCAGCCAATGTAAATACACACAACGAATAAATATAACTTCATTAATCTTTTTAAAACTTATCTTTAATAATGAAGTGAAATCGACGAACTACTCGACGTAAAGGCGCCGTTAAAGTGTGACATGTCTAACTACGATAATCCTTTAGAGAATCGAACAGGAATTGACAACGGTAACCTTGCATCGTGGCTAATAGACACATTACTCCGATATGGAGTTACCCTGCACGCATACCGCCAGAGAAGCCGAATTAACTATTCACGCTATTAAATTAATAATATACTTAGCATGTGGTCACGCCAATAATCCCTATAGAAAAAAGTCCACCAAAGAAAAGACGCACGTTAGCTCCTCAGATCGAACACCATGCGACTTTTACAGGCTTTTTTGCCGAAATTCTGTCAAACAGAAGCCGAAATGGTCATATGTGATTATAGTTGAATCAAACATCAAATTAACTGGGCTCTAGGTCCAAAATACAAATTACAATCGGTAAGTACACGTAGTTCAACAATTGATGCTTTGTTTTAAGAAACGCTCAAATCTTTGGTTAACGAACCAAAAAATGTTGAGAAGTCAAATTGCTTCCCAACTATTTATTATACAAATTAATATGGGTTATGATTTTCAGGGGGGGGGGGGGGGGGTAACGCATGTGCTTAAGATCATAAGGTATGTCAAGTGACGTGGTTTCGACCTCGTGGGCTTTTGAGTTAAGGGCTCACCACATCTCTCTCTTTCCCTCTCACTCTCTCTCTCGCACTCTCTCTCTCTCTCTCTCTCGCTCGTAGAAAGTACCATTATCGGCTGTCAATATAGAGTGCATGTTCGTGTGAATTGTTTTTACAGATTAGAAGAAGAATGAGACAAGTTATTCAATTATTCATCATTTTTCCTTTTAGCGCCATCTACTTGAGTCTGCATGATATAGCAAGTTATTGTGGGAATTCATAGTAGTTTTTATAGCTCACGTAAACTTATTATAGAAGCCCATTAGCTTCGACTGTAGTGTTACAAGTTATAATATACATCTATCAGGTCGAACACACTTCTTTGGATAATGCATGAAGCACATTAAGATGCGGCTGTGGTCCATACAACATGACATGAAATTAATGGAGTTTTAATTTCAAGGCTTACAACAACCAAGAATTCTTATATGCACACCACTGACAATGGGAACAATGCTTGACAACCTGGGGGATCTTCTCGGGATTGGTCAAGGAACTTCCCGTTAGTCTGCATGCAAGTGCCTCACTTGCTAGGCCACCAATAACTGTTGAGATGATCGTGATCTGGCAGCAGGTGTTTTAATACTCTCTTAGTTTCCTGGTTTTCTATGAATGGATATATAATAATAATTGTCTGTGAGTAGCAGATGTTGTTATAACGTGATTGTAAATCGAGTGAAACTATTGTTTATATATTATTCATGTCTATCCCAGACACAATCTATATTTTAATACATCTTCTATACGTAGATTTAATAGACTAGGAAATGAAATATATGGTGACATATAGGGTTTAGCCGTAAACCTTCAACGCAATGATCAGCTCTATTGACTGCACTATCGTGTCTTACATTTTTGAGGGCGGATCACGTGGGGAGGGGGGGTATTCGGGGGACCAATATCAGAAAATTTAAAATCAACTAAAATTATGTCCCCCTTGCATATTATGTTGTCTTAAATATTAGATATAGGGGGTGAGGGAGAGTTATAAAATCTCCAAAGAGTAATGAACAAAGCGCGTCTAGGCCATGTACAAGCGAAGGTCTAATGTTCGCCGCAAAATCCCGATGAACTCTGTCGATAAACAAAGAAATCTAGCTGTGATAAATGAATTTTAATATAAATGATGACCAATTATGTCTTTGAAGAAACAGAGTCGACTTTCTTTAGCTTCAGTGACAAAAATGCAAATTATTGGATATTTTCGCCCCAGGGATAACGCAATACGAGTTCGCTATTAAACTTTAAAGCGATAATAAGTACAGATAAATATATTATCATATTTATTACATATGTATACGGATATAATACAGACCCGATGACAATTTAAGTAATAAAGCTATTAATTTATTAACAAAAGCAGCTGCTTGGCTGGTAATGAAATATATACGTTATACTGGTTTATCAGTTTTAGCATCGGTTAAAGTGGCTTTCGACGTTTTTCTTTTAAAAGAAATCCGTTTTATCCTATACCCGTGTCTTCCCCCAAAAAAATAACCCTGTCAAAAATCGGACAAAGTCAGGAATAATATTAATTGCAATGGTGCTATTCTAAACTGACACGGACCATGATGACTGTAATTTGTAAGTACATGTACGCCTGTCCCTACGCTTATTGTATAAATCGTGAAATAATCAAATTTAGCCAATAATTTTGCAAAATAAAAAATGTTGAAAAAGCAAAATATACATGTAGCTGTTCAAATTTGAGGAGTTTTCGGAATGTCAAAAAGTGTCTGGGTTGGGATATATGAATTATAAACCGAAGTTTTATCGAATCTTTATAAATTTCTCCAGAGCAATAATATTATTGTTGGGTAAGTTTTCCAGGCGCCACAAAGCATCGATTTTTTTAGAAATATTCACATAATACAACTTCCTTGGAAATGGACCTTTAATCTTGAATGAGGTACAACCCTCGATCGAAGTGGACGTTAAACCCCACAAATGAACACACGCACAAAACTCCAAATATTTTTTGTTTCACTCGAATGAGAGCCTAATCAAGCTGCTTGAACCCCCATCCACCACCCCCTACTCTATACTCATATTCTACTGTTGATAGTTTGATTTCCCCTTGTAAATGCCTTTGTTAAGTTAATGCAGTTTGAGAAAGAAAGAAACGTATTTAATTGTGAAGATGTTATCTCTTTGACGAGGTGATATATTTCATCTTTATGTAATCTTGTTGAAAAGATTTTTAAGATTTTATCTAATTTATTACAGACTTATTCTTTATTCACATGTAACTTTATATCAACCGGTTAAATCAAGCGGATTTATTATAATGTAATGTCAGTCAGTCCTCGAAAGATGGTCTAGACCTCTTTGTATGTATCAATTTATTATGTAGCGAAAGTTTCATATTTGGGATATTAATTATAGTATTCCCTCAAAATGTCCTTTAATTCAACAAACAATCAAACAAAATCGCATTATTTTTTTGTCAATTCATTAAAAATATCAAGCACCACATTTAAAAGGTACAGATCTTGAACAAAAGTACGTTTAACGTAAACTTAAATGAAATATAAATCGCATACAGTAGCAAGTCGTATATTTTATTTATTAATAGGTCTAATAATGTCGATAACCAGTGGATGCAATAAAAGCACGTCACTTTTTCGACAATATCGCCACACTATCCGTTTAACGTTCACTCAACACAAACTAGATCATGTCGGAAAACATATATATTGTACACTGTTTTTAGTTTAATAATTCGTTTGTGCGAGGAAATCGGGGGACCCACGAGGTTACGCTATTGATCATGCTCTTTGTCACCACTTTCACACATTAAGATCTCCATCCTGTTGCGGTCAAGAACAGTTAATTCCGGTCCTAGAGAAACTGTTCCCGAGAAGAGAGCACGATCCCGAATGATGTTCCACTGTGTGGTACTATCAGACTAAACCTAAAGCAAAAGATTTAAATAAGTATGAGTAGTGTTTCTTTTTTGAAGTAAGAAAGAAATCCCCTATAAAAGAAAATGAATGTATAAGTAATGTTTTATGTCAACAGCCCCACATCCTTTATTTATTAGACAATGAACAATGGACGATGATTTTAACAATTGATAATGAGATAGTACAGTAAATCTAGCTGTAGGCGTTTATATCGTTAATAATGGTTCTCTTCTATTCTGTATCTGTCATCATCGTGGAGTTAATAATATAGTCTTTCTTGCCTTCTTTTTATTTTTTATAAATATGTCGACACCAACGTTGTTGAACTGAAACAGCATGTACTGTGTGTAATTATGATTGGTTATATAACACCTTGATAACCCAAAAATTACCACGTAACAAATTAAGACGACATTTACCAAAGCCATAATTATTTGTATAAAAAGTAAGAACATCTGAAAGACAACACATCCGCGATTATATACGACACAAGGAGTGTAGAAAAACATTCGGACGTAAGCTAGTGTGTTAGTCGGTAGCCAGCAGGTATACTAATTAGACACCCAACTTAAAGTAGCTAAGTTTCTAACTCGATATCATCCAAAGTCTTCGACATTGAAAACACGAATTATTTGTCTATTTAAATCAACATTGATGTTGTGATCTTACCCATAAAAGATGAGCTTCTCATATCCATTATTTAAGACAAAATAAACATGTTACCATTGCTACACGAATTGTGTACCATACTGCGGTTTCGCCGCCATTTGTAACAAAGGACTCGAAGACGGAGGCTAGACATATTCCGCAGGTCATGGAGAGCATGCCCAATAAATATATCAATGTGGATTGGAATAATCAGACGCTAGAGACTAACATAACTGATTAGTAATTACAGTAAAAACAGAAAGTATTGAATGCAAATCTTTTTATATAGATACGTATATAACATTATTATATGCGTTGCGACCCATTGGTATCAATTTCCGGTTCCAAAATTTTAGCGAATAGCTCCTTTAAGTATTGATACAGCGGTATTAAATGTAAATCTATCATTTCGGCAGATAAAGGAGTTCCTGAAAATGACACTAGATGTTCTGGAAATGTTAAGATATGATGCCCATCATTGCCACCCTGTTCATTTTTTTAAAAAAAAAGTACCGATACGATCAAATGTTGACTAATAAAAATGAAAATTTTTAAAAAAAATCGATCACATTAAGGTTCTTCGTTTGTCTGTGTATCACGATTTCCTTAGTTTGTGTCCCATTGAGACTAATGAATCGCTTCTAATGGTTCGTGATGTCATGTTACCCATTACCTCTCCAGTACAGCTCGATTCCATCAGTATTAATTTTATTTCTCACACGAACCGTTGTCGATTTAAAGGGGCGTAACTCCGTTTTCTTAAAATTACCGTGCTTATGTAATTCTAGTCACAATTCATTTCTTAGGCATGGTATCCCAATTTATGTTAGGTATAACTTCATGGACATCGGACAGTGTGCGAAGCAGAGTATGGTTAGTCTTTTTAAATTCGTCTTACTTTGGAAAATTCAGATAGTTTACCTTCTATTGTACTTTCTGGGTCATGGTTTTGATTCCTTGCATATTTATCTACACTGTATTGTACTCTTTGTCAATCTCCCGAATGTATCTGGCGGAACAATTATATCTATAATATAATTTATTGGTGGTATTCAAATCAAATCACGGTTGTTATTTTATTCATAAGCCGATTACTTTTTCACTAAACTGTACATCGATTATCCGGGTTCAAAGAACCTCGGATAAAATAAAGACATTGAAGACATTTCATAAAGAGCTAGATGTGACATATCACGAAGCATTCTTAATACAATTTTCTATAATGGGTTTATCAATATCTATATTGTATTGTTTGTTTTCTCTTTACAGCAAACCATTCGTATGCTCTCGGTGGGGTCAAAAACCTGGGGCCTATTTTTCTGCACAAACCGGTAATGAAGACAAAACAAATCTGTAATACGGATTCGCTATTAGAATATGTCATAATCTAGTTAATCCATTTGTATAGGTTATTGCATATTTTGTGTGAGCTGATCCAAAGGGCTAACATATATGTATGTAAGTAATGTATATAATATCTAATCCAAATAATCCGAAATTAAACTTCAAAACAGCCATTATGCACTAAGCGTCCGTTAAACTTTTTTGAAAGCCACTATAGTTATGACGTGTTTAACTTCCTTGTGGGTTTAAAACGTCTATATCTCAGAGATGAATTGACAGATTTCCCTTCGATTCCGAATACAAACTATTACAAACATATCAGAGGGTAAAGGAGCTAAACCGCTAACATTTGGGACCTAGAAATTGACACAAATGTACCAATGGTAAAATGTTTATTTTGTCTTAAATATTGGATTCCAGAAAGAAGTTGGTCGTTTCCCGGTAAGACGACAACATCAATGTTTATTTAAATTGACAAATAGTTTGTGTTTTTAATGTCGAAGGCTTTGGAGGATACTGAGTTAGAGTTTTAGCTACTTTGAATGAACAAACCGATCTAGAAATCAAATAAATTGTCTCTTTAAACATACGAATATTGTGACTTTTTAATAATTTTTTACTTTAGATTGAGTCAAATGTTAGTTCCAGCGTAAACCTATTTGTATCACAAATATGTAGACGACCTTCTGTATATCACAAATCCCCACGAAGACGACCTTTTTATGTATAACCAATGTCCATGATAAGACCCATCAAAGCCCAATCTTATAATTATATTTTGTTGTTCGTTTTCTACAGTTCTGAATTTCTGTAATTCGGGAATACTAAACTATGACACGAATGATTTGAAATACTGTTCTGAATGAACTAATCAGGTTACCCCGGAGGTTTAGTGTGTTTTCATTCTTGGTAATATCCAAATTAATATTTAATTACTAAAACAGAATTTTAAGCACATAATTACCCATTCCTTTTTTAATAGGATTTCCAGTAATTGTATGTTAACGGGTTCATATAATCTTCTGAGAAACTTATTAATGGATCACACACAAATCTGTGATTACTGAATAATTACTCGCACGACTGAATACTTAATTAATTAAAGGCTTTCTATGTGAGTTATTTATTAACGCAAATTATCTGTAAATCCTGTAAGTAATGAAGTAAATCAAAATGTATCTAACATCTTTTAAAAATACATCTTCAGATCAACCAGGTCAGTCTTAACGCATCATGCGATGAACTCGGGGCAATTAGAACGTATCGATCATATAATAGGAATCCAGGGGTATGAAGTCTACACATTTCCTCGGTTATTTTTAGATATATATATATATATAGTAATGTTCATTCTGTGGTTACGTGGGCATTTCAAAGACTGTCCGTTCAGCGGGGTTTCTGCTTATACTTGTCATCGATTTCCAAATGTCAATGGTGCTTTACTTGCACGGCAACATGTATACGGGAGGAACTAGGTTAAATCATAAGGTAAATCATGGAGTCAAGTTACGTGGTTTCGACTCCCCGTGGGTTTATTCCGGGTCCTCCGGTTTCCACCCATTGCTAAAAACCACTAGGCGCAAGCGAACAATTGACAAAATTGAACCATATGTCAGACCCGAAATGACCTAGTTTGTATCGAGATGACGCTACCCCCCCCCCACACACACACACCCACACACACTTACACACACACACACTCTCTCCCTCTCTCTCTCTCCACTATGTTTTACGATCCACCCGGACGATATGTCCTCATCAACCTAACAGGTGTCATCTACCCCGATGGCTCGACTACCCACAAACAGAGTATGGTAATCTAAAGCAAACATAAATCGCTAAATGTTTCGTCAATAGTTTGTTATAATATCATGGACAGTCTTTGGACTGAAACTTACCTTAAAGAAGCTAAATCGCTAATATCTGGGACCTAGAAACTGACAAAACTGGGTCGCAACGCATATAATAATGTTATGAATGTATATAAACTGATTTACATCCTTCGTTTCTGTTTTACTGTAATTTATAATCAGTTATGTTAGGCAAAATACGTCAGAAGTCTCAATCGAATGACAATCTCTAGCGTCTGGTTTTTGCGGTCTAAAACAAACAGTAATATTTATTGTGCATGCTCTCCAGATAAGAATGTGGGGTCACCGTTTGACATGACTAGCTTCGTTCGTCGAGTCAATTGTTACAAATAACGCTTAAACGCGTTATGGTACACGATTCGTGTACCAATGGTAAAATGTTAATTTTATCTCAAAAATTGGATACCAGAAGCTCATCTTTTTTCCGGTAAGATCACATGATCAATGTTGATTAAAATTGACAAATAATTCGTGTTTTCAATGTCGAAGACTTTGAGTGGTATTGAGTTAGAGACTTAGCTACTTTAAAACCAACCGTCATTCCAGCAAAAAAAATAATCTTATTTTTATAGAAATGTGCAGCCTTTTTAAAGTAAATAAGTGAGAAACATTGAACACAAAAAAACATTATATTTGTATGTTAAAAAGATAACACAAAAATACGACATAACGACATAATTAATAACATAATTATGCACACAAATATAGATTTTATCAAGATAAAATAAATGACAAATGCTTTTAAAACATTAAATATAGAAAATCGATGTCATTAAAAGAGGAATCATCCTAATGCAATTGCAAGACCGGGCATGTTCCAGTATATTTGATTTATCTAATTTCCTTCTTATAGTATCACAGTTTATAAATTCATTATGCAAGAAACAAATCTTCCCATTGCAGATCTTGTTCTACCTTCAAATGATATATACATTACTGTTAGACAGTTATTCATATGCCACCCTATAGTCAATTTGATGGAAGCTTTTGCAGAAAGCTGGCAAAGAAATGTGTATAGTCGTTTGTATTGTACACATTGACGTGCACATAAAAAAACCACTAACAGATGAATTAGATACAAGAGTAGAACATTAAATTTTCCCTAATAGACCGTCTTAACTATACCCCATTTCATTTCCAACTGCTTGTATTGCTTGTGACCCATTTTTACGCCAATGATTTTATCAACATTAATTAGGGAACGATGAATAACTCATTTTTGTATTATATTAACCCACATAGGTGGATTTCAAATATTCTTTGTCTAAACGACTTAGCTGCTGTTGGGCGTACAATATGTGGTAATATATTGTCGTCATGCAGAAGAATGGAAGATGGGGCAATATTATTTAACGTACACGTATTTTTACGTTGGTGTAAGAGATATAATCATCATGGTCATTAAAATATATCTTTAAATAAACAATAAAAAGGTATATGTTAAGCTAAAGCAATCTACTATTGCTTTATTTTGCTGAAATTATTGAGAGAAAAATGTGCATTTTAAAAAAAAAATATATTAAATTGTTATCTCTAATTTTCTTCAATAAAACGAGTTATCGTTCTTGAATTCCATTCGCGTAAAAATATTTAATAGAGTTTTATAATATCAAAATAACAATTTTGCTAAACAGTCGTCCTATCATCCAAAACCGGTGGGCCAAGATTTTTTTGACTGTTTATGTATTTGAAACACCGCTCCAACGAGAGAACAGGTTCACGTCCGCGTCAACCAACGATAATATCACAGACAAATGTCACTTAAGAAAACTGTTAGAGTTTTGATGTAGAAATCCAATATGCATCTTTTTCTTCCAGCATCGTGTATATCGATAAGCTTATAAGATGGGAGCTCCGGCCTATAACATGACGTTATGAGTTCCTACTATATTGCAGTTAACATTGTGTCTATTTATTGGCTCCGTGATTAAAACGCCTATATTTGTCTGACACTACACTGTTTAATATGGAAGCCTATAACTACCATTCATAATTTTCTACTTTTCGCGCCTTCAAAACACGGAAATCGAAAGTCAAAAAGTAGAAAGTAGAAAAGTAGAAAGTCGCCAAAACGGTATACAAGCCAAAATCAACGCGAAAATAGGAAATTAAGAATATATTTTTTCCCCTAATTTCTTATTTTGACTTGCATTTTAGCTTGTATACCGTCTTTGCGACATTCGACTTAGTCATATTTTTGTATGTGTCAGTAAGAAGGCGAAATCGAAAATAGGAAATTAGGTAAAAACGAGTTATTTCTTAATTTCCTATTTTCGACTTTCGTCTCGGAAGTTCTTGTAGTCTCTGCCTTCCAGGTCACATTTGCATACGCACAATTCCCGTGAACAAAAACAGGCTGTGTGATAGGGAACGGTGAATAACTTATCTTTGTATTATATTAACCCACATAGGTGGATTTCAAATATTCTTTGTCTAAACGACTTAGCTGCTGTTGGGCGTACAATATGTGGTAATATATTGTCGTCATGCAGTAAAAGGAAGGAGGGGGGGGAATATTATTTAACGTACACGTATTTTTACGTTGGTGTAAGAGATATAATCATCATGGTCATTAAAATATATCTTTAAATAAATAATAAAAAGGTATATGCTATGCTAAAGCAATCTACTATTGCTTTATTTTGCTAAAATTATTGCGAGAAAAATGTGTATTTTTAAAAAAAAACATATAATAAAATGTCATCTCTAATTTTCTCCAATAAAACGAGTTATCGTTCTTGAATTCCGATTCGCGTAAAAAATATTTAATAGAGTTTTTCATAATATCAAAATAACAATTTGGCTAAACACCCCTATCATCCAAAACCGGTAGGCCAAGATTTTTTCGACTGTTTATGTATTTGAATCAACGTTCCAACGAGAGAACAGGTTCACGCCCGCGTCAACCAACGATAATATCACAGACAAATGTCACTGAAGAAAACTGTCAGAGTTTGGAGGTATAAATCCTATATTCTTACTGGATCTCTTTTTCTACCAGCATCGTGTATATCGATAATCTTATCAGTTGGGAGCTTCTATAACGTGACGATATGAGGCCCTACTATGGTGCAGCTAATATCGTGTATAGTATTGGCCCCGTGATTAAAACGCCAATATTCTTCTGACACTACACTGTTTAAACACGGGGTACATGACGTTACCTCTACAATTATAGTTTAGTACCTATAGTATAAGGGTTGATTAAACCTTCGACGTGCTAACTGACAAAAACAAATACTCACCCACCGTTCTTATAACTACCTAAAATAAAAAATCCCTTAACAGTATACTGCTACAATGTTCAAGAGGTTCTAGGAGGTAAGCTCCTGTACGATGTCTGATGGGGTAGCGGAAACAAAAGCTTCTTAGACCTTAATTTTCAAAGCTGCCAGGCGAGAAGCCCCCAGCACCACAGTGCTATAATTTTGAAGAGGCTCTCGAATGTATATTTGGCTCTCTTGAGTCAACGTGTGGCAAGTCCACCAACTAAATCCCTGATAACACCTGCCCGGCAAGATGTCTGAAGTAGAAAAAAAACTACAATTAGTAGACAAGAGCATACAGCAGCTGATTTGTAATGTAAAGATTCTTCTATATACACGATTATACAATTGTAAAAATATAATCTTTGATTTGAAGAATAATAAAAACATTCATTGGTTCATACAAATCTAAATAAAAGAATCACAAAAAAGAATTAATGGGTTAAAATAACTGATGTTAGTTATTTTCAATCAGCACGTTATATATACTTTCGCAGTAACTTTCAAGGAAACAAGATGCATAACAAAAGCTCATCGTAGCGCCACTGCCATGACATACCTTCCCTCATAGAACACCAAATAACGCTGGCTCATCTTTACTAGCCCGATTGGTGCAAAAATGTGAGGCGTTAAACTCCATTTTATTTAATTTCCCAATAATGAAGAGAACAGAAGTTTGCCACTCTTGGTTAAGTTTAATCTAATTTACGACAGAATTATAGGGCCATCTGTTCTTAACTGCACCTAAATTATACTTTAAGTTAACAAACAAAAAACAACAAAAAAAAAACAAGAACGTAAAACGGTGTAAAAAAACAATTCCATAGTTTTAAGTCTTTAAAGTTTATCTTTTAATCGGAAAATAAATCTTTATGACGAACGAGTAGAAAAAAGTATGAATTTTAATTGTTGCACCTGGGATTCGAGAGAATTATAGCAGTACTCTAACAAGATTTATTAGTAAATAAAAAGTAAACCTAGAACAAAGGAATGTTCTATCCTGACATAGCTAAACGTCTAATCTTTGGAACCTAAAGCAGATATTAATGGAATAAGAATGTACATAACCTGATTCACATTTAAAAAAATTTAAATTTTATTGTAATTTCTAAGCAGTCCTTTGCGTCTAGTTATGTATTGATGAAATAGGAATGTATATAAACTGATTATATGTAAAAAATAAATAAAAAATAAATAAAAAAAAAAAAATGTTTTACATCTCTATTGTAATTTTTAATCAGGTATGTTCGTCGAAAATGGGGGGTTGGATGGTCGAGGTCGAATGGGTAGCACGTGTGTGACAAGGAGTGGGGTTGCCTGTCCATCCTCGTGCGTTATCTTCGGGTCCTCTGGTTTCCTCCCACTGCTAAAGACCACTACGCGCAAGAGAATTAAAATCAAAACCATATGTTATTCCAAAAATGACCTAGTTTGTGTCGAGTGTACATTACCCCCCCCCCCCCCTCTCTCTCTCTCTCTCTCTCTCTCTCTCTCTCTCTCTCTCTCTCTCTCGCGCGCGCGCGGCGAAATTGAATGGAAGTCGCCTTTGTCTAGTTAGTGCAGTCTACATCGGTAAGTTTGCCTCGTACATCAAGGGGCGTCATTACTGATGATCATGGACTAAACAACGTTGCTCACTGATATTTTATAATTCTCTTTGTGTCTTACATACTGGTCTGACTTTCCTTTCAGACACTCCTGTTCTTTTCAGTATTTTGCGTGTCGTTGTTTCTATAATCTATTGTCGAATATGGAATAAAATGACCCCGGATTAACGTTTTACCCTTATGTACTAACCTATGCTGCCGTACTGTGTCTAGGCAAACACCGTGACTGAACCAGGAACTCTCTGGTAAGTAGGCAAGTGCCACATTCATCGCACCACTGCCCGAATAAGCCCCATAGCTACACGTTGTGTCGGGTAAGAACAAGGGCTTGCCCATTATATCCAGAACCCCAGAATACGACTTGCCGTTTGGGTCATATGTGATCAATTAGTTTTGAGTTTCATTCAATTAAGCATTTGTATGATGATACTTTGTTAATGTGAACTTTACGCTAATAAAAAAATAAAATACACTAGAAACTGGCGTCGAAAAAAGATATTACATTTAAAATTTGTTGTACATATTGTGTTGTTTTTTCAACTGTTTCGAATCAGGAAAGAAATAGCGAATTTACAATCAATTGTTATTTTATAGCTGATGCTGTATTATCACTTTTTAAACTCGCAAAACTGACACCCAGGTTATCTCTAAAAATATAAAAATAATTAAATATAAAAACAAAACTACACGTCTCTGTGAAATCATACACCATGCCGTGGAGAAAAACAACTTCCTTTTAAGTGCAACCGGATATTCACCTTGTAGAAAATATCTAAGCAAAACACGGTGTAACTTCCGGTTGTTGACATGACGTAATGTGTTGGAAACGTGTTAACTGGTTGTGATTATAATTTGAGTGGATAAATGAGACCCGTCTGACCGTAGAATAACAAAGCAAGATAATATTTATACAATAAAATATCACACAAGTTTGGTCTAGAGGGTTAAAATAAAATGAAATGGGTTCCGACTTGGCTAATGGAGACGGACATACTCTATACAGTGTTGTGTGAGATAAATATTGCCTGGACAGCGACGCTACGACCTACTCTTATACAAAATTCAGGAGTTCTTTTACATCCCCGCCAAAATGTACACGAGATCTCGTCCAACCGAACAACTAGACAGCATAACTGACAAGGGGAAAACGCCGGAAAATCCAGGGAAACTTTCTCGACTGACACCGGGAGCGAGCCCGAGGCCCCCTGTCTATCTTTAAGAATGTGACTAAAATGGTGTTGGTAGCTTAAAAGGGGGAATACGCCGGAAAACTCTAGGGGAACCTTCTGGACTGACACCGGAAGCGAGCTGGGGACCTCCAGTCTATCTGTCGTGTCATGTTAATGTGACTGAAATGATGTTCGTACCATCAAAATAGAGAACTCTAGCTTAAAAATCCTGAACAGTTCGCTTGTTAGCGCCATCAACCGTTCGACACCGAAATTTGGCGAAACCTGGTTTGTCTGGTAAAACATACATGTTTATGGTATATTATGTTAGCATATAACGAGGTTATTACATACCTTATGTATACATACGTATATTAATATTTATATGCACAGATCAATATGTAGTATATTATTGTATATAATATACTCGTGTGTATTTAATGTATGTTTAAATAACAGTTTGCATAGCATGTATACGTATGGGGTGAACTTAACCGCCAGTATTGACGCAAGACTTGTCTCTAAAACATATATAAATGTATATTGATATAAACACTTGTATATTAATATGTAATTTAACAATCTGTTTACCTATAAACACCTGTACTTGTACATTATGATGCAATATAACAGTCTGTTTGCCATGAATAAGAAAGTGCCCTAACTGCTGTATGTTTATACATGTATATATGTAATTGATATTGCATGCGGGAATATATATATACAGTAGTCTATGGTAGATGGAAGTTCCGATTATATAGATATAAAATTATCCCAATTACTCATAAGCAGTTTGATGACTGTGCAAATGCATATTCATTTATTATACTGAAAAGGTTATCCTTTGAAAATCGAATGTCTGAACTGTTAGAATTTCCTTTGTTTCCGTTGTAGCCATTCATTGGATTTAAAGTATCACAGCATGCGTCACTTTTTGGTTTTTAAATGTTAGGGATCATTCACCTAAAGGAAGGGTTATTGCGGGGATTAGAGAGGTGCGTCAGTTAATCGATCACATGACCTTTCTAAGCATGATTCAAAGATTTTGTGAATTACATGTAAATATAGAAGTTCCCCAACCTGTGTTAGTAATTTTAGAAATATATGTCAAATTCTTAATTGCTTTCTTGACATCATGGCGACTACTGCACTCTTTCATATTTACGACACCCACAAAAAAAAATGACATCACATAATATCAAAAAGAGGTCGATGGTATATGGAAGTAGTTAACATTTGGACAAAGTTCAAACCGAGGCTGTTTCACATCCAAACGGGAAACATTAGTGTCGTTTCTGTGAATAAACGTTGTAACAGTTTCCGAAGAGAAAATCTTGAACCGTGATAAATAATAAATCAACTAGTGTAACGAAGAGAAGATTGTAAACACATGTTCTGTCTACTTGAGAACAGTACAAAGACACTCGTGTGTGAAGTTTTCAATTAAAATAGAGGTGGTATCGGGTGTTCTATGGGTGTAAATATGTTTAAGGCTTAGAAATAAGTATTTTGGTGTGTAATGTAGCACTCGGTCTTTCTTATTTTTTCCATTTGGGTTCCTTGGTATAGCACCCACAGCATTGACCCTGCGACCATAATAATCATAATAATATCTGTCCTATAAATATGTTTAAGAACTCTAGTATCGACGGGAGTCACATTTTAGATTGTCTATAAGGGGTGCTAACATTGTTGGAATTCCCAAATCCCGTGTAAGTCTGCCAAAAGTTATTATTGGATGTAAAATGGTCTCCAAAGCAATGCGTTGCGCTGATTCCTGCGATAATTCAGAGTCACAAAAGGAACCTGGCTGGAAAAACGGGCTTTTAAGGCGAGGTTGGTGAGGTTGTCTGCCGCGAGTTATTCAGTGGATTTAGCTTAAAATGTGAACAAGGTTAGTAGTATGAAAATAAACAGAATCATATACTCATGTTGCTCCCCGAGGGGTCCAGGGTTACCTTTTAAACCATGACTGACATCTATACTCCATATTTATATAATGCCAATGTAAGTAATGACCTTTATAAATTGACTCTTTCTGAGTAAAACAATGACATAGCAGACATATTGTGTAAGGCGGGAAATATGATACAATAATGGATATACATTTGGTGAATACCCCATACTTGTCTGTAGTGTGTCAGACGAAATATAACTTTTGTTTCTCTATGTTTATTGTAAGGACATTGTTTTATTAAACCAGGACTGTTTACTATGGGTATTATGAGACCCGAGCTCTTGGAGAAATTGGCAGGGGTGGGTCGGAGGAATTCGCAGAAATAAGTAATACAGGCATACAGATAGTTTTATTATGTTTTATTTTATTCTTCATAAAATATATATTATGTATATAAATCTTCTCATTTAAAAATGATAACATGATTGGTAAGAGTTGATGACGTGTAAACATCACCACACATAATATAAAAACACCTAAATACAAGCATCCAACAATTTATAATTATGGTGGCTTCTATAAAAAAAAATGTATTTAAATAAATTTACGTGACAGTTCTGACATATACCTTTAACTTCTACGCTCAGTCCCTTCGGATGCTACATAACCATTAAAGAGTGGCGTTGAGGAGAAGACTTGGCAATCTATTTCTAGAAATACGTCAGTCACTTTTTATTTATTTTAGACTTTCTGAAAGGTAGAAATATCCTTTCAAGCGAATCAAATGACAACTGTTTTCAGTCTTTGGAATTTTTTGAATCAGCTCTAACGATGTTCGCGTTATAAAACAATTAAATAGCATACAATATTTTGATGCCAGTGATAAAATATTAGCTCTTCGAAATTCCTCCGTTCGAAATAAACAAGGAACATGGAGTGACTTTAAGAGAGATTTTAATGTGACCGACAGCTGACTTTAATGGAGATTTTGATGTGACCGACAGCTCATTTGGACACACTCCCGGCTTTTAGCATTACCAGCGTTCGTGATACCGACGTTTAATTGTATGTCCCATTAATCAAATGGGTAAATGAAGTGAATGAAGCAAAGGCTCAAGGTCAAATTTTAAGATTTTTTTCTCAAAATATCTATGTTAAAATATTTCTATGCCAACCGAAATTACAGCCAAGGTAATTTTTAAATTCTATTACAAAGCTTCCGGAGGCTATGTTTAGCGCGAATCAGTATATTGTGTTGTTTTGTGAATAAAATGCGATATTTTCTCGTCAACTAGAAACATAAATAGTTTTAAGTGTTTTTCAAATATGGAACAATGACAAGCAGAAAGTAAATAGGGTAATTTAACCTCCTTAACTCTGTTGGGAAAATAGGCTATAAAAAAAACCTTGCATTGAGGGCAAAAAGAAGATTTTAAAACTATCTGCCAACCAAAAGCATATTAAATACAACTAATTTAAAATTGTTGGATGAATTTTTCATTTAAGCAACAAACGAAAAGAAAATAGACTACTAAATGAAATATACAATAAATCTAACAATTTATAGCACTTTATAATTCAAATGATGCAAAAATATTTATTTATTCGCCATTTATGTTTTTTTCTATTACGAAACGTATTTAGCAGTCTTGAGATAACAAATTATTATTGATTAACATAAATCAATATG
The DNA here is from genome assembly GCA_917208275.1 of Patella pellucida. Taxonomy (NCBI): domain Eukaryota; kingdom Metazoa; phylum Mollusca; class Gastropoda; family Patellidae; genus Patella; species Patella pellucida. Next base: position 59,203,895 of record OU795036.1, on the reverse strand, counting down.
GTGTCTCATCCTCGTATGTCATAGATGAAAATACACAGAAAGGTGTCATTTAATGGTGAATGCTCTATCATCATTTTGAACTTTTATGTGTATAAATGTCCCGGTCCTATAGTCGTAAACGTGCTATACATTTAAAGTAGGGTTAATTCTACTAAAATAAGGCAAGCTTTGTACAACGTAGGATTTCAAAACAGTAGTAATCACGACGTTTCGACAACGACATAGGCATTTACACCTAACCTGATAGCTGGTATTACCACGAGTTAACAGCCATTTAACCTCAATGGCCTTAAACCTTCTAGCCGAAACGTCGGTCTACATTGTACAACGCTTGTCTCCGTTTCCGTAGAAGTAAGACAACAACCCCCATAAAATTACAAACGTTAGTAAATCAGCATTCATGCATATTATTTAATAGAACTCAGTGACGCTAAAATGCATACTTAATTCTTGTTTAATAAACTTGTGGGGTTATAATATAAATGTCAGTTCTCTAAATAAAGAAATACCGCTTTGTAGGGGGTGGGTAACGCGGTTTATCACCGTGGTTTGTAGTAGGGGGTGGGGTAACTTGGTTTATCAAGGTGGGTTGTAGTGGGTACGTGGTTTATCAAGGTGGTTTGTTCTGATGGGGAGGTAACGCGTATAGTGGGTGAACATGTGGTTTATCAAGATACTCTATAGTGGTGATAGCCGTGTAGAGTTGGGCCAAGTAGTTCATCAAAATGGTTTAAACAGAACTGGGGGTGGCGGACGGCGGGGTACTTAGGTGAAGCTATCTTTTTTTTATCAAGGTAGTTTGGGCATATTGTTGCCAAGTTATTTGAATGTTGTTCATTAATCTACGGCGTGTTTCTTAAAAAAAACATTACTTATGTAAGTACAATGAGTATGAATGATATCATTACCACTACATAACATGCATAAACATTTTTCATATTAATGATCTGAATACTTTCATAATATACAACCAATATCTTAAATATGTGGTAACATTGAAAATCTGTAATTTCTTATTGCAATGAACTTGTTTATAATCTAAATACAGCAGAAATTTCTTATTATGCCGACCATTTGGTTATAGATTTCCTCTGAATTACTACCAATTTGTATCCTATCATGGCTGCTTTGAAGTATAGGATAGGGGTCTGGAAATGTTGTAAGGTAGTGGTAAACAAGTGAAGGAATTATTGTAAGATTTGTAAGGTAAACAACCTGCCTTTTAGTAGCCTACAGGAGGTAAATGATATACGTATAACATGGCTAGATTATATTGGACACCATGTTTTCATTCAAAACAACCAGTACATCGCTTCGACCTGTAGTCAGACCAATTGCCTGGCTGTGGTTTATTAGAAATACAAGACATCTTCGCGCGCCATATAACTGTTTAACAACAAGAATATCCGATTTTTAACAGCAGTTTCATTGATCGTCCAGTTTTTTCTTAATGAACGGGATAAAATGTTTGAAATGACGAAGGAAGTTAATCTTTCACAAAGATTTATCTGGAAAAAAAACATGAGTGATTTGGAACACCAAATGAATAGTTTTGAAACATACGCTCCTATTATAAAACTCCGACAAACGTGTGGGTTGACAATAGCGTCCAAAGTATTGCAAAAAGTGACCGACTAGGAATACAATATAGATATAAATATTATATACATCATGATGGATCATTATGGATAGTTAAGTTTTCCCAAAGCGACGTAAAATTGTCTGATTCAATATTGGTTCATTATGGCGCTTTGTCAAAAATTTCAATTATTTAAAATGTCAAAATTATGAAACTATTTAAATTCTGGATAAGGTGTGTAGAACATTCATATCTATAACATATCTTTCCGTGTCACTATGTTTTGCAATACTTCGGTGGTAATGACAAACAAAACGCTTCCTATCGATGAATAATATAACCTGAAACGTAAAATGAGATAAATACATGTAAAGTCTATAAAATATTACCAGCCATTGATGATTGATAGAAACTTGTATTTTTTTAGTCGACAATCTGGGAGGTCTGCGCTATACTACGTGACTACAACTGCTGTTTGTCAATAGAAAACACGGTATAATTATTGGATGGAACCTATCAATCTAGCCACATTTTCCCCAAACCTGTTTACTGCACACCGAAGAAAGACAACTTTCCTGCTTATTTGTAACAGACACGTGTGCTGTATGGGAGGTCTGTTTCCCTGTTGTTTGTCAATAATACCAGACCCAGAATACAACTTTAATGATAAACAACTAATCTCAAGCAGTGCAGTAATGGTGTGCTAAGCTTAGTGATTGATGGGTGAATATGATTAGCTTTCTGTACCATGGATAATCATAATTTGCATGCTTTGGATTATAGATATTAGTGAATTAGGTTGTCTTCCCTTTGACATGCAGAATTACACAGTACGCTCAATGTGAACATCAAAGGTAATCTTGATAATGGAGTCAATCATGTTTCAATATTTAACTCTTGTATAAATGGTATACAAGCTACTATTCTTGCAGGAGCTAGTTGTAGATTACTTCAAAATCTGTGAAAAATGGCCTGTTCCGCAAGAGTCCCTTTGAAACATGAAAGATTGCAGTTTTACAGTGGTGTCAAAGTTCATACAACGTGCGGTTTGTGCTAATAACTAAATAATCGACCCAATAAGAATCAAGTTTCAATTATATGGTGGAAAAAGTAAAATGAAATAAGACATAATTTCAATTAGACTCGTTATTAATAAAGTTATTATTGTTGGTTTATATTATTAAATATAATGTTGAATATATAATGTATATATTCCCCGTAATTTTAACTTGTGACTTCCAAAAAAGTCGAGGTTAGTTAATATAAATACTCCATTCACGTAGGTAGAGACACACGTCACCACTTTTGAAAAAACGTCACGACTTCCGTGACAATGGTCAGAGTTCAGTTCTTCTTTACAAATGTACACACTATTAAAATACAATAATGTTAATTATACAAAACAAATGCACAAGTAACTCACAGTAAAACAATAATATAATAATAATAATAATGTTTGTATATTTACATGCGAAACACGCATGGAAGATTTGCATTCTTCATACTCCAAACATAATGCACGTGTTTCATTCAGACGCAAATAAGTTTGTGGCACATGAACGTTCGCAGAGTTTGGCTTTTTAAATCGTTCAGCCTTCACGTGTACAACAATTCGGACCTAGGTCCGCTGGCACACATCGTTGATTCCCAAATGGTAACTTCATAATCTATTCCAGATGCCATGTTTATCCCAAGATTACTCCTCAAATCCTTCCGCCATCACTTGAGGTAGATCATGCGAGCAACGTTTCATGGCAAGATACAACAATGGAGGGTTCGGTCGGCACTATTTCCCTTTAAATTATTCAATTCCAATTAAATGATTGGCCTGTTAGTTGGTAAAATTTAGCGTTGAAAGGTTTAAAAAAGTCCCTGAGCCGCTGCAAAACGTGGGGATCCACATTGGGGTGTTGTCTCCCCTTAGTCTTTCCTAAACAATGAGGGCGCCCACTACCTTCCGGTTTCTTTAAACATGGGAAGCCACGTGTTTCGTTTAAATAAAAATGTTTATCTGTGACGATTCGCTTCAATCCTAGAAAATCCTGCACCATGGCCATTTCACCGGCTGGATTAGCAATAAGTTGTTCACCATTCACAAAATGAATTTGACGGAGAGGGAAATATTTTAACCACTTTTCTAAATGTTTGGCGTAAACACCGATTTTAACAGCTGCCCATTTTGTATCGACGATTCTCGATGTATTGTCTATAAATGCCATTTTCTCAAAAGGCTTCATTGCCGGTCTTTTGGTGGCCGCTTGTGTATAGTCTGATATTGCACGAGTCACAGGGTCCCTTACAACAACTATAAGTTTGATATTTTTGGACATATTGTAGATCCTCTGGGGCACCTCTTTTGTAACAAAATAACTTGGAGTTTTCTCCATTGTGAGTTGACCATCCAGGGTAGAGGGCATCTGATGTCTGAAAAGATAAAAAGAAGGACTCATAAATATATCGAATACAAATGTCAAGTCAAATTACAAAATCTGTAATATTTTTTTATCAAAAACAAACAACATTTGAACAATCTGATGTAATTGTATAATAATAACAAATTAATATGAATGTTATATCAGTCTCGAGGAGTGTAATGTTTGTTGGTAATATGTTTGTTCACTGATGTTGTGTAGTTCTTGAAGGGGGTGTAATTCGTAATAGGGTTTGCTTTTGATTGTTACAACAAGTGTACATGTTTGTTGGAAATATCTTTCTTCGCCGACGTTGTTAAGTTCTTAAAGGAATTGTAATACGGTACAGTATATGTTTGTTGGTAATATTTTTGTTGTTATATAGTTATGGAAGTGGGGTGTAAGGTATCGATATACGTTTTGGTCGTAATTTGGTAATATGGTACAACATGGTGTTCAATAGAATTATTCTTATATTACATAATTATGCTTTTGATTATAGCTAGAACGGTATAATGATTTTAGTTGAAACCTATATCTTCTGTTCGTTGTTGTCAGAAACAGTTAGCGAGTTAGCCTGGTTTCGCTTATAGATGGGGACGTTACACTTCCGTTTCTCTAGATACGCCGCCTGAATGATATACTTGTCTACTGTGCCATCCCATTATTGGGAGTCACAAAATCACAAAATATATTTTATTGCAAAGTAAAGCCGAAATGGAGTTGGTTTTATTATTTATGTTGGACAAAGAAACAACTGAGAGAACAAAACAAAGACGTATGCTGGTGTTATTTGACTAACGCCCTTTACCACAATTATATCCTAAATCTTTCTAAATTTGGCAAACGGACAAAAACGTCTCAAGTCCCTTCTTTCTATCGGATTACATAATCTGCATAAGTTGGCTCTACTTTATTCTAGATAATAGCTACTTAAAAACGTCTGCAAACAAAAATAATACCTAACTGGCGAGAAAATTATTATCAGATAATTAGAGGATATCTGTTTAGGCCACTTTCCGTATATATTTGCTAGTTGTTTCATTAAAGATGTAACCGTTACAGACTTTTTACAAACTTTGAACAGCTAAAGTCAAATATTAATACATTCGTTTTACGTTGTAAGTAGTATCTTCATCACATTATTGTTTTGCTTGGGAGTTGCTGCCCTTCATAAATAATTTGTATTTCAGTTCATTCAAATGCCGTTGTTGGAGTCACCATTCTATAAAATTTAACACACTTTGTTTGGGGGTTACTGTCTACTCGACACAAACCAGGTCTTCTCGGGACTAACATGTGGTTTAATTTTATTTCAATACTCGCTTGTGCTTAGGGGTCATTGGCGGTGGGAGAAAACCAGAGAACTCGGACAAAACCCACGAGGTGGGACAGGCGACCATACTGCTTGTCACGTACAACCGATAATTCGAAACAACGCCAGTTGACCCAATGACAAGCTTTACGATACAGCACGCACGTACTAACCATTCGGCCACCCTACCCCCGTCCTTGATCAATAATTTTGTAACCAGTTAATTCGAATTTCAAACAGGGAGCTCGCACCCCCCTTAAGAACTTCTTTTACAACAAGTAACTTTAAGACAAATGGATTACATATTATTTTATGTGTAGCCTCAAAACTCTTTATTCTATTAACCAAAGATAATTTCTTATCTCTAGTCAGACTGTCGTGACAGAGTCAGACACATATTCAGAGTTTGTCTTAACGATTTATAACAAATATAATAACCCTATCTTTGGCAAGATTGTTGGTTTTGTTGTATTATAAATTTATCTCTATCCCTTTACATGATAACATAGTCTGGACTTTTGAGTAGAGATGGGTCCGTTCGGTTTTCAATTGACTGTTGTTAAAAAACATATAAACCTATTACGATGTGAAATCTGTAAGACTGAAATAAAATATGAGAGAGATAGAGAGAGCGCGAGAGAGAGAGAGAGAGAGAGATCTCCACTGATTTGGGGAATAACATATGGTTCAACTGTATTTCAAAATATCGCTTGCGAGTAGGGGTATTTAGCAATATGAGGAAACTCGATGACCCGGAGAAAACCCACGAAGTTGGACAGGCGACCCTACTCCTTATAACGTACGACCGGGTAATCGAAGTATTAAAACAAGAAGATATTTGTCTGAATATTATCTGTATTATCTGTATTCCAATTAATAATTTCAGTATTCATAAACGTGTTACACGACTGTATTAAGTCCTTTGCATACCAAAGATTATTTGGCAGCAATGTTTGGTTACCGACTTCGATTTACCAAAGTTGAAAATAGTGCTACTCAACCAAGTACATGTACACAAAAAAGGAGCTATACGTTTAGGATAGGTTCTATTGTATTTTGTATCACTCATATCTGGAGCCTCATAATCTTGTTGATGCTTTTAGCACAGTCTCGAAGTTAAATAAAGTAAGATTACGTTTTTTTTCAATTTGTTGTGTATAAGAAAGGGTTATCTAGTACAATAACTTTATAATGGACTGTAATTACAATATTTTTTGTGGACCCTTTAGGAATATCCCACAGACATAGACAGTCGAAAAAAATTAAATGAAAGAAACAAAAGATAAAAACAGGGATTTTAAGACTAAATATTTTCTTAAGTTTAACATGTTTTTTTTGCATATTGTTTTTTTAATCTTCAATGACATTTAAAGAATATAATAACTGTCTATCATTCAAATAAAAACGATTTTTGTTATCAACATATAATTTCAACTAATAACCAAAGGGGCTTTCGGGCATTCAAATCATAATAATAGTTTGTAAAAAAAAAATGAGCGTCTGGCATTTACAGCAAATCGTCTTTTAGGAAGAGAGAGAGAAAAAAATGAAGTTTAACGTCCACTCGACACAAACTAGGTCATTTTGGGACTAACATATGGTTTTCAATTTTTATTTCAATAATTCGCTTGCGCGTAGGGATCTTTAGCAGTGGGAGAAAACCGGAGTACCCGGAAGAAACTTACGAGGTTGAGAAGGCGCCCCTTCGCCATGTCACATACGCTCACACTAGGGCTCGAAACCACAGCCGCAAGCCAGAGGTGAGCGGCCAGCTAGAGGTCGAAGCGCGGCACTCTAGACCACAAGGCCATCCCAACCACTAAGTAAATGACGTAATCCAAGTGATACCAAATGTTCTTGAATAAATTTATCCAGCCATATACACGAGATGTGTCACTATTGGTAGCTAATAAAAATGATGGGTTGGACTTGGATTGGTAGGTCTTGCCACAGTTTTGAATATGAACAATAAACAATACACATCAGATTTTACCTAATCTGTTAACGAGATTACTTTTTTTCAGAATCAGTCTTATATTTCATCAAAGTTGTCTAATATATAAATTGATCAGTTCTGGTTTGAAGTTCCAATACGTTTTTCATTGTTGTAAGTTAAATTAGGTTATTTCCTCATCAGACAGGTCGGTATTATTGTGGCTAGTTACCACATGATTAAGACACCCATGAGATATCATTCAGCACTATGTGTTAAATTAAATACGTGACGGTTTTCGCCAATAGTAGTTAGTACCATAGGTCCTACTTAGCTTAGAAGTATAGTTGGGCCGAAATGGAGGGGAGGGGGCACCATTGTGTCGAATTTTGGTGTGGGGTGGGGGTTTCATCACACAACTGATCTCACCACTTACATCATGTAGAATAAGAAAAGGGTACAAGATTCATGGTTCAAGTGGATGGATTATATAGTGATTGGCATCCGCTTTTATTTCATAGTCTAGTTTTACTGAATGCGCTTTACAGCCAACCCGTTTATTAGTTTTATAAAATATAAGATTTACGACCCTTTGGCAATAAAACGAAACGAAGTAAAGCTGGATATCACGAATTTTATGAATAGCGGGTATTATCCTCTATGGATTTATCAATAAAATAACGCCAGGGAAAAAATCTATACATTCTCTCATTTAATCGGATCTTTTTGGTAACAGTAAGGGTATTATGCAAAATAGAGATTTATTTCGTTTCGGAATGTATAATGCCGGAAAGCGATTACGCAAATACATAAACCTTTAACCCATTTTTGAATGCAGGATAAATGGTTTCATAAGCCAGACTCACACAAGAGATGTATCATTGTGTCGCTTGTTGGTTCAGTTTAAAGGAGTTGGGCACATTCACTAAAACCATTTATTCGGCCAAGTGATCAACCTTTCCTGTGTGATACTATGTCGTCGTCTTCGAATTGAACATGATAGTGGCATGTGTATTCAATTAGTCCAGATCCTTTATACAAAATTGTTACTGTACGTCGTAAAGGGTCCCTAGAAAATTCGAATTATAAGATGGTAAACGACAATACCGGGTAAAGGCCCCCCAACCTACCCTTGCCAAAATATCAGTTATAACTCATTTAAAAATGAATGGCTGAAATAGGGTTTAACGTCCTACAATTCATTTAAGAATGAACCATTCCTGATTTTAACAGTGATGCTTATGTGTCTTTAAATATAATTCATCCTGTAAGACCTTTGACGCTATTGCGCTCTCTATGGGAAATCGAACGGTTCAGAGAAGACAAGCAGCCTGCGTTTTCGGGATAAAATACTGCACAGCATTGCTACATTTCTCTTGTGTGTCACCGGCTTTATAGTTCACAATCAAATAATAGCGATATAAGAAGAGATTAAAGGTGGTACGAAATAAATGATATAAAAAACAATCTCAAGTTCTGGGTGGTAAAAGAGAAATCATGAATATAGAGTAATTTGTGAATACCCAGTGATTCATACCCATGTATAAGTGATAAAACGGAAACGGCACACAAACTATCCATTTTTTTACATCTTGTTTTGTAAGATTTATTCGGGAAATGACGTAATTTCTTATTAAACGGATGTTGGTTTACCACTGATAGAGCGAAACCTATTCATATGAGCTATGTAAATGTAAATTAAATATTACATTTGTCCAAACAATGGGGAAATCAGAACAACAAGATAGATAGAAAAACAATTTGTGAAAACAACTCAGATAACCCTTATTAAAAGAGGGGGAGTGGGAGGAAGGGGGGGGGGGGGGTAATTAGTCTAATGCTTGCGTTTTAGTACATAAGGTCTGCCATTGAGTCAAGTAGCGGTTTCCCCATACTAAGCTCATGCGTCACCTGATCAGTCCCATGGGGTTTCTCCGGGGCCTCCGGTCCCTGCCCCCCGACACCAAAGGGTTCTACGCAAAGCCAATTATTGAAAATAAATTGAATCGTAATATGTTAGTCTCAATGTGGAAGTTACCATCCCTCCTCTCTCTCGCTCTCGCTCTCGCTCTCCCTCTCTCCCTCTCTCTCTCTCTCTCTCTCTCGCTTGCTCGCTTGCTCTCTCTTTCTCTCTATGTCCCTTCTCATCCATTTTAGGTGGCTATACTAATCAGAGTCTTAGGAATGAAATGGGGTTTAACGTCCTACGCTTAAGCACCGTACCTGGGCTAATTGAAGACGGGCATACGCCACAGTGTGCAATGAGGGAAATTTTGCCCGGGCAGCGGCGCTACGGCCTACTCTTATATCGAATTCCAACTGCCAAGGGATCTTTTACGTGCACTCCAATTTGTACACGGGACCTCGGTTTTTCGTCCCATCCGAACGACTAGGCAGCTGTCCTTGTCAGGCCCTCCTTCTGCATCACTGACAAGGGGAAATCACGCCGGAAAATCGAGATGAACTTTCTCGGCCAATGCAGGGATCGAACACTCAACCTCCAGGCTAGCGAACCAGCGCCTTATCCACTTAGCCACCGTGATCCCCCCAGTATCTTAGGAACATGGCATTACTTACATTTGTTTATTGTTTTTGGGTGGGTTTTTTTTAATTTTGTTTTGTTACTTTCTTGAACTCATTAATGTGTAACTATTAAACCTAACTATATACATTAAGTTAACTTCGTTGTGGTAGGTTGTAACAGATCAGTATAATAATATGTCACTATAACCTGTTCCATTAGCAATTCATCATTATAATATGTCGAACTGTGGTACAGTAGTAATTATGGTTACATCGAGGGGGTTTATCTTCCTAATTCAATATACGCAATAATCAGTCAAGTATTGTATAATTTACGATTTAATTGAAGCTGTTAGCGACGTGATCCCACCACAGATTAACTACAACACCAAGTGGTATAAGGTAAAGGTGAATGGGTAAAGCTAAGAATATAAATGTATGTAGTTAAATGGTGTTCTCTTGAAATTGTTAAATGACTGCATCAATCTCTTTACTGTTTGTTAATAAATGAAATGGGAATTAACGTCTTTTTTTCTTCACCAACCGGGGGAAAAACGATAAGGCCCTACGCCATGCAGAGATATTGTTCCCCGACAGTGGTGTTCTACCTACCCTTCGTTCAATTCCAACTACGCCGACATGTGCATTGGTACTTTCGGAAGGACTGGGCATTGTACCTTACCAGCCCCCCCCCCCCCGTCTTGAACCATTGACTTGTGGAAACCTCGCTGGAAAATCGGTCAATTCGCTGTGACTCCGCTATTTGTTAAATGAAGTTCCGTTGAATACCGTAAATCAGTGTACATTACTCTTTATATATTGGCATGGGGTTATAGAGGTACACGGTTAAATGGACTATTTGTTAAGTTGAGTGATATATTTAATCTAACTCGTGTCAAGTCGCGAATAATCTATTACCACCATTGTTACAAGACCTGAAAACACTTCACTAAACCAATCCAAAAGTCAGAGTCAATCCGTCATTTCGGCGCTATACGGACTATTGATGGACTATTGGAGGTATTAACCGATTCTACTAATATTGACTTGCGCTTTGCGCTTTTTATTAATACGACTGGATGTCTGGGGTGAGTGGCGTTCAATATTTGTTGAATTATTTAAACTTGCACTAGAAACCATTTCAACAAGTGTTAAAATGAACAAAGATCGCTGTTGAACAAATAGTTTTTATTCGCCACCGTTTAAGTGGCAGCAGTGAATTAATGTGTTTGCTGTTTGTTAAAACATTAAGAGAAAATAGCATGTAAAGTATTTTCAGCACTGTGTAAAATATATTTTGGATTCGATCCAAATTGCACTCGAAAAGTAATTATTGAAAATAATATTAGGTGTAGAACATTTGGGTAAGTTGTTAACATGTTTACTGTACGATTTGCTATGTCTCATGCATCGACGGTATTGTGTGTTCTGTAGAGCGATGAACACCCTGTTACTAACCCTATTCACTAAATTTCGGTCTTCATTAACCTGGCTGGTGCAAAGGAATAGTAATTTACAAACTCCATTTCATTTGATTTGAGTTCACAAATTGTATCTTTGCAGTTACTTAAACCGAGCAGGTCGCTGGTGTTCAGGGGATAGTTGTACACTCTGCCGCATATACAATATCCTTCACAAATAATCTGTTCTCCTTGGCCGGGTTGTGACAGTGGTGTTACGTGAACCCGCCAGTATCAACAATAATAGGAGTTACACACACTGTCGCACACCATTTACCAATTGACCGATTTCATCAAGCCGGTTAGTTCCGAAAAGAAGGAAGAAGGACGATAAACCCCATTTCATTTCATTTTACAAACGGTAGCTTTTTGGGTTCAGAAAACTCCAGAATGCAGACTGTACACGTATGTATATTTGGATCTGGCAGAGATTTCAAGAAATTGTACATATTCTTCTGTTTTTTACCACAATATCTGGTAAACATTCCTATCTGTACTAATGAGACATTTGTCCTAACTAAAGAGATAAAGCACAAACATATGTTATAAAATATGTAGGGTTTTTTCTGAGCCAAGCAATATGTCTAAGCCTGACATTCTGCTGCAGAAATATAAAGATACATTTTAAAACCTCCATTAATCTTGATATATAAATAGACTTAAACGGGTATCTTTGGATGTTTGTTGGGGAGATCTCTTTTTACAAGCTGGGTGTGGATTTAATTAAGATCATTTTGACCTTGTTGTTACGTTGTTGCACTAAAACTAAATTACATGGCGGTGTTCAAAGAAATATATTCTATGCTGGGTTTTTTTTTAAAACAAAAAATACAAAAATGAATGCCAAAGTTCCATATGCAAATAGAACATAAAGCAGTATATAGTTGAAGAGAACAGAAATAGAACCAAAGCATAGATTGTTCGATAAGTATACATTCCCAAAGTAGCTTTAACATTACAAAGGCAATCTCGATGTTTTAGTAGGGATCTGGCTTATTTACTTTAAAGACAATATATTATGCAGGCAAATAAATAATTTTATTTGATCTTAGATGGATATTATTGTAACTTGATTTATCCCTAGATGTCATAAATTAAATAGCATTAATACTTTGTGTATTTTAAAAGTAAGATATATATTAAAGTGGTCAATTTCCAGAAAGTAGTACCTGACGACGCCGTGCATTTCTTTGAGAGAGAGAGAGAGAGAGAGAGAGAGAGAGAGAGGGAGAGAGAGAGGGGGAAGAGAGAGAATAATGGAGTTTAACGTCCACTCGACACAAACTAGGTCATTTCGGGACTAACACATTTTTTAAATATATTTCAATAATTCGCTTGTGCGTAGGGGTATTTAGCAGCGGAAGGAACCCGGAGAACCCGGAGAAAATCAACGAGGTTGGACAGGCGACCATACTCCTTGTCACGTTCAACCGGGGATTCGAAATCACGCCAGTTGACTCAATGACAGGCTTTATGATACAGTGCGCACGTGCTAACCATTTGGCCACCCAACCCCCCTTGTTTCTTTGAAAGGAAACATTACAGAGTAATTAGATTTACAGGCGTCTAATACCAGGATTAACCAATCTCACACTAACTGGTGCTAAATAAAAACATACAGACTATCATCTTCGCGTACACGATAACATTTACGGAGGTGTGTAATTTACCTTGATGGGGCCGAAACATATTCCGTTTAAACTGATGCAAAGATCACAAAAGTATCAAAATAACGTTTAAGTATTATGGAAATGCTTATATTCGCTTCATTTTACATCCCTGGGTGCGATATATATTAACTTAAATACTGCTAGAAAAAAATAACTTGTGCAGGAATCGCCCCAATCAAAAATAAATTCTTCGAAAATTGCACTCGTTGTTGCCCCAAATTGTCAGGGTCGAAAATACATGTGATGTAATTGTAAATGGATTACGAAGATGATATTCCTAATAAATCTTCTAGACTTTACCATATCTGAATGGCGTCAACATCTATTACCATAAATCTATAAATGATTTCATAATTTACCCAATATTTTTACACACATATGTTTTCACTGGAGCATGGATTAACAAGTCAAAACAACAGAAAGTTTTTCATGATTTCAAACGCATATATTTACAAATATTCATCATAAGAACATTCTAAACCGAATTGTGTTGTATGTGTTCATTTATGATGTTAAACCATTTATGACTAATGAACTCGGTTAATGATGATTCTAGACCGGGGTGGATTATCGTCAGTAGTATTTCGGATTCAAGGGATATCTCGTAAGCGGTATAACCTGCCAAAACTTAGACAGCCATATCTTAGACAGCTTATGTCTTCTCTCATTAAAATAGGGATATTGTCACGGCATTACTTTTAATGTTGATGCACATGCTGAAGGGAAATTGGTATTTAACGTCTTACGATCATGTGCCAGTCAGGTGTCCCCATGTCAGCGGTTTAGGCACAGGGTCTGGCAAGGAAAGAATGTGACCGCCTTTGCCCCTCCAAAATGGTCATACAACACATATGCCCGGCTTCATTATCCCGGTTTATTCAGAAATGTAGGATGTTAAAGCCAATTTCATTTCAATAAAACTATTAAAACTTATATTTAATGGGTGCTGGTGTAATGCAATTAGGAGATAAACACTTCATGTTTTGCATTTAGAGGGGTGTTATTGTCCAATAGACATGTCCTGAGATCATTAGGACCCAAGACGCGTAGCGTCGCGGGTTCTAATGTAAAATCTCAGGACATGTCTATTGGACAATAACACCCCTCTAAATGCAAAACATGAAGTGTTTATCGACATTGTAACATGCTATTTACGATTTTAAAAGAAAATACTAAAACAGAGGGGTGTTATTGTCCAATAGATGGTGTCTAATTGACCAATCAAAATGCGAGGTTCACTCTTAGCATGTTACAATTATAGATGTCTAAGGGGTTCATGTTAGAGAAATATATTGGTCCTTACTGTGTAGGAGTACGTGGAATCAAACAAGCACGTGTTGACAGCAGTATTAATCATCTGAATCACGAACGATCCCTATGTTATTAGAAGAAATAAATATATTTAACTAACATCTGGACTTATTGAAACACTAGACACTAATTGACAGAGTTTAGCAACCAACTTTTTTTTAAATTATACTTTTTAGCCAATCAGAATTTAATAGAGCAACTGCTGCCAGGATATAAGACTAAATTGTTTCTTTTCCTACGCAATTAAATTGACAGCAGACGTCCAATTAACAAACGAAAAACTTTTTTTACGTAAGAGACACATTATCTGGATATTTTTTGACTGCTCACTGCAGGAGAGGAAGAATCGATCGTTGAGTTGGGAAATAAGTTAGACAAAGCTTTGGCTTCAGGCACATTATAGTCAAATGATTTAACTCTTTTAAACGGTGTTTTGGATTAGAACGCTAACAGGTCACTGTTGAAAATAAAGTCGCGTTCGACAGTAATCGTTTAACCACGAGACTAATATTGAGGTAACAGGGGATGTTGTGTCGTAGTATGTTTGAGTAGCTAGCATCTTGTTTTAGTTTTAATAGTGTTTTGTGTCCTTACATTGTATAAATGTAGGCTGTCGTGGTCCATTGCAAATACACTGGCTTCGGAAAAGCATGCCGCCTATGCGTTGTGATGCATTATCTATTAGTTGTTCTATTAAAATATACCAGCAAGCTATTTGCACTTAATATATTGTCATTTACGGCGGACAATGTTATAAAAACTAACCTCGGGTATAATGGTCTATAAATATATATAGCTAAATTGGTTCTTAACTTACTCCTACTCATTCTTCAAGTGGAGAGTGTTAGACAGTAAATCGCTTCAATTAACTAGTTTTACATTTCATTCTTCACAACAACCGTTTCTTGTAAAACATCAAATATACCCATCAGCGTATATTCTATATATATCAGGCTTTCCGAAATAAAATAGCAATACGGACCAACTTATAGAATTACAAGAAATAACTCGTCTATCTTACGCAAAACGAACATGGTATCGACCTTGCAGTTTATTCTTAATACAAGAAATTAAATGAAATGGAGTTTAACGCTCTACTGTTCTGCTCCTAAACTGGACTAATAAAGACAGTGTGTTATGAGGGAAATTTTGTCCGGACAGCGGCACTACGGCCTACGCTTATATCGAATTCCAACTGTCAAGGGATCTTTTACATGTATGCCGATGTGTACACGGAACCTCGGTTTTTCGTCCCATCCGAATGACTAGCCAATGCACGGATCGAACACCCGACCTCCAGGTTAGCGAGCAAGCGCCTTACTTACTTACCCACGAGACCCCCCCCCCCCCATTCTTAATACAGCAGAGATTGAATATAACAATGAGACAAAACAACACTACTTTAACTTCACATTACCCTCTTCTGAAAACAGCATGGATTTTGTTTTATTAGATGTGTGGTTGCCTGAAATATACCATTGGGAAGTAGTATAGAATTTGTTCCGGGTTCATCAGAAATTCTTCCCCAGTAATTGTCTCAGTAAACGATAACGTTTATATCCACGAACATCGACGACAATGTGGTATCTAATCCATATTATATGTCCTTTTTCATACCTTAATAACACTTTTAAGCACTCATTTTGTTATATTCAGGAAAGATAACATGGTTATTCGAATCCGGCGCATTGAATAATCAAGAGGGGCCACTCTGAATGGTAATATAAATAACAGGGACGGTTTTGTATGTTAATAGTCACCACATGTTATCAATAGTTATTTGATAGTTTTTGTATCGATATTTATACTAATAGTATATTTATAGTATGAAGTAAGTAATTTATTTAGGTGATGTAAACATGTAAATAATGGTAAGTTATGTACAATAAACATAGAGTAGATAGTTTTTACAGCTGGCCGCCAACTCTCAAACATCTTACAACAATTACTGCCAACTATTCTACAGTCTAGCTACTCGTCCATAGCGGAACAATTACTAGATGTGTACAGCCAATCTACTTACTGGCACAGATGATAGTTCACCACCATCACAAAATAACAGGAATCAATTCACTGTACCAAAGGGGACGGAGGGGACGAATCGTTTTCTTGCCCACCGAATCCCACCCTGTGTTGGTCTTTAAAAGGGTAAGCATATTTCATAGGAAACCCTCGATGAAAGCGGAAGTAAAGCCCTGCGATCGAACAATGCCCCACTGTCCACCCTACTAGTAGAACGCTAGATCGGAGACAGTCCTCCGCATTTTATGATGCCATATTTGGATTGCGGGTTAGGATAAGGGTTAGGGTAAGGGCTAGCACCAGCAGATTGTGTCAGAATCTCGAGATGTAGAGAGGGCTAACCCTAACCTTAACCTTGGGCCAAGTATAACCCATAACTTAACCCATAATCCATATATGACGTCACAAAATGCGTTCTCTACTGTATTTTGTGATGTAGTAGTTTTCCTTGTCACCCAATTACAGAGTTACGATCGAAAATTTTGGGATGTGTGGTAACCGGAGATCCTTAGTAATGCTTTATTAGCGTAAAAACGATGGAATACTTTTTTTCTATGTTGGTATCAGTAGTAATCGAAGATGGTTATTTATTCCAGCCATAGCAAGCTATTTACCACATGTGGTTGTTGTCAGTGACTCGTATCAAATCTACCAAAATACCACGTGGTTTCTACATCTACAAACTAACAACAATCTCTCTAGCCTCTTGTTAATGATCCTGTAGAAAAACAAAACTAACCAAAACGATAATACTACAATTTGTTGATACTTATTTACAGAATAACGAATACCAAAATAATTGTATCACTGACATAAGAGTAAGCTTAGGGTGCTCTTGATGATCGCTTTAAACTCAGTCATTTGTAGAACGCAAATCATTCCAACATATGGGTAATACTAGAGGTATTGCTACCAAAATAATTGTTTTGTTGTTTCTATGAACACGTTTCTAATATGAATACAGTAATTGAGCTTTAATGTAATAATATTGAGTTCATTTCCCCGCTAACAAAACTGCATCGATATAATTTAATATATTGACTGACTTATAAAAGAGAATGGTTGGGATTTTATAAATAAGCATTTAAGGGGGCGCTAATAAAATAAAATATAGTACCGTAGGTTCTACTTTCAGACGTCGTCATGATTTTAACCACGACGTATTGCAAGGTAGTGTCAGATGTTTCGAAACAAGTACCGATATTCCTGTCCTGTGCATGACACCCACAATAAACAGTAATATTACAAGTTATTGATATACTTGAACACATCAAAAGGTCGATATATTTGAGTGTAAATTACAGTTTGGGTGTTAAATATTCGTCGCTAGATCTATTGGTAGTACCAGTAATAAACTCCTAGCTAAAAAGTCGACATACAATATAAGACTTAAACGCTATTACTCTGAATGTTAATGCAAAATATAGAATCTAGAATATTTCAGATAATACTTTAATCATCTTAAAAACAAAAGCCTTCAAATTTAATTTTGTATTTATTTCAACTCCCAGCAGGATTATTGTTATAAGCTTCAAGTATTTAAGAATTGAAGAACCATTTCCAGACTCCTGTACTATCTGACGGACCCGTCAGTCGCAAATACTACTACAATAAATATGCTGTATACATAGCCACTGTTAATGGTGCTGAAACGTTGCCGTTCTTTGTAACAGGTTATTTGAGGTGAGGTATTGTTTTATGAAGAATGTACAATACCGACTTGGCAGCGATAATAAACGTCGAGAAGTGGGTTCGTTTGACGCCCAGTAAGACAGTATAGTCAAATCGATGCTACAGTAAATTAAGCTCATTCTTCATCTTACTTCTACATTGGAGACCCGGTAATACAACATTATGCAGATTAATATTCAGATTTATCACAACAACGTTCTCTATATCTTTTCTTATTGAGTGCCTGGGGTTGTTATATTTTTTAACCTCACCAATCGTCCAATGACAGCTACCATCAAAATCTAGTCTGTTGTACATTCATCATGAGGATTTAACCCAGCACCTCCCGGGGTCATTCGAGGACAAGGTCTGACCACGTGTAGGAGATATAGTGGACTAATGGTTTTATAAGTCCCCCCCACGGACCACCAGCTACACTTAATTGGTAATTATTGAGCAGTGTCGCTAACACCTTTATAGCTAAACAATTATATTATGGTAATCTGATACGACGACTGTGGTCATTTTACAACATTTGGACAGTGGTGTGAGAAATAACACCTTTTAGCCGTTAATCATTAAACAGCGAACATGATACGGTAAAAGGCAATTTTTGATTTTCAATAACAACCCGTGCTTGATTGTTAAAGTTAAGCGAAATAAACGTGATGTTTCTGCCATATTTATTGTAATTGAATAGTCATTAGTTAACATTCTATTCAATGCAATTCATTTATGGACATCTCAGTAATTACAAATTGTCTAGGGTCCATTATAATTGAGCATTGACCTTCCTTGGTATTGATTTATGTAAGTATATTGTATTTATCATTTCGAAATGCATTAGTACCTTTGCATTGTCAGACATGTTAGGTGTATGCAAGCATTTAGATTTGATGTATAGGCCCATTTATGTAACTTATGCTGATTACACTATTTTTCGTTTTTACACATTTTTGCCTATACCGTTTTTAGGACTTCGAATTTTGTCTAACGGTTTGGATTGTTCGTACTTGGTTTTATTTTATTTTATTATTATTATTATATATCAAATATGAATATACAAAATTGGGTTCCCCAAATGTGAAGTGCTGTTTCCGTGAAAATGTAAGCATGCCATTTCTCGTGCAATATGACTATACAATAGGACTTTTTTGACTATACATTTTAACGCCGCTCACGTTCAAAGTTCGTTTGTCGTCAGAATCAACCGTTCATATAATCATAACCGCAACTTGACGAAGCTCCCGCAACTTGACGAAGCTCACCGGAAACCATGGGGTTATTTTTGACTCGGACGAACTCCTATTTTGGCGAACACATGTTAATACTAGATGTCAGCGACCATTAAGCGATTCCCAGCATGTATATAATCGCTGTTGGTGTACAACAAAACATGGATCCCGCCCAGACGTCTCAGACAATCGATGCCTAAAATTGATAACAATTGAATACACATGTACGCGTGATTTTCTGATGGGTAGTGGTCAATTAAATTGTCCGATGTCTAAAGTTCCACGGCTCATTTACTCCGATAGTCAATGTTAAATGATGGACAAGATTTAATCAGCTGTCCAGCTTCTGTGGGGTATATCAACAGATGATCATGTGATGTCAATATACCTTTTGTCCAGTTTCATTCAACACAGGTTAACAAATAAACTCGATTAAAACGACTATAGGTAATTACAGGTGATGGGATACGGGTCGATATCCTTGAGGTTTTTAAAACATCTGTTAAAAAATAGGTACAGTGAAACCCCGTCAGTGACTACCTCGGGACTACATTACAATCACATGTATGACACCTGAACAAGAAAGTAACAAATCCGTATTATGGGATTCTATTTGGTTGTCATACAGGGGCCTGTTTCACGAAATTTTAACTTAAGATACAATCCAAATTTTAGTACATACTTAAATCTGATTGGCTAAGCGCTAAAATCAATCTAATACTATCCAATCGAATTACTAAAATCGGATTTTATCTTAGTTAAAATTTCGTGAAACAGGCCCCTGATCGCTCCACCAATTCATGTCAGTCCCGCAACCGGTCGTAATATCGGGATTAGCGGAATATATACGAGACCAAATTTCAAAAAATGTATAATATACAACACTTTGATTGTGTTTATCTTTAATGGAGTTAATCTTTGCGATTTTTTATCTAGATTCCTTTCAAATTCAGCCTATGCTAATTTTATTTTCCGTTACATCAGATATTCACCGTTTAATCCGTCACTAAACAAAAATACATTATGAAGATACATATTTAATCAAACTCATCATCACTCTAAAGTGGTTAAATTCTGATAAATGCAGCGTGCTTTAGCAAGACGTCAAGAAAGGAATATGGACGTGGCATTATAAAACAAAAAGATGGCTCAAATAATATTAGGACTGCCGTGAAGCTGCACTACTTTGTTTCACTGGTTTAATAACATTTTAACCTTTTAAAGGACTTTGTGTCCGATTTGGGACTACATGTACTCATAAATAATGCCATCCCTTGCATAAAGATGGACATTGTAGTATACTTATACAAATTTACATAGTTACACTGTGGTTTTAAGTGGCTGTAGTTATGAATGCCTATGGTTACATAGAAAAATATACACACGTGTGTCAATCTGTTGTATATGGGTACAATTTAGGAACAGTGAATGGAAGATAATCCTGTGATAGAATAGGTGTAGAGTAACAAAAGACAGTTAACATTTTAGTTTTGAGATTTAAAGTTAAAAAGTTATCTTTTTAAAGACTAATGGCGGTTTTGACCCCGGTTATTTGTAAACTACTTCACTGTTCTTTATCTCAGCATCTACGAAAAAATATCCCAGGGTTTTATGAAAAAGGGGAATAATTTCAAGTAGACTTAATCTTTATTATTAAAAGATTTCGTCAAGCGAAACGATGTCCAGTCGTGTGTCTTTCTGACGTTACCTACCGGGCGATGATTTTTGATAAAGATTATCCAGACAATACGGTTTGTACATCAGAATCAAATTGTGTCGCACTGGACTTGCATGTGGAAAAGAATCACAGGTTTGGGTAAAAAAATATTCATAATACAGTCATTCTGCATTGAGTTGTTGATTGTTCAAGCTGGATGGTCTAGCCTATAAACGTTCTGACTGAAAGTTCACCACAGTTGGTGGTCGAGCGCTGGATGACAGAGTCCCATTGGATTCTTGTTTCGCTTCATAATTGTGTTTTGTGGTACAATCGCCTGAAAACTGGCGGGAAAACGGCTCACCTGGCTCATGTAGGGGGCGCGTTACTAGTCACATGTCATATACCAACAAGGGACTCTTTAAGATGAATAGAAAGGCCAACGGGGTGTCAGCCCTTTAATTTACAATATAAATACCACCTTTGACTTCTACAACATTTTTTGTGTGTTTTTACGTTAGAAAATTGATTATTTCCCCACGAACAAAAGGAACACGGGACAAAAGACAATCATTATGATGTTTTTCTGTCAAATTTTAATAATTTCGCCAGTCATTCGATATAAAGTAAATTATAGGCTTCATAAATGGTGGCATTAATTCGTTGAACATCTTAATAACGTCATGGTCGACATTCAGTAGTTTAACAACAGGTTTCAACCATGAGGTTTACAGGTTGGATTTAGAGATCAACATAAAATTAACGAACCCCATTAACTAACTGACCATTTTAATAATGTCGGGGTCAATAATTTATTGTTAAACAGCGGGGATTTGGTGGTTAATGTATTAACGTTTATGGTAGAGATTAACGCATCAGCATTGATATCAAATGAAGTCATATTAACATTAAATCGAGGAACAATTTAATGGGTTTATTGTCACCATCCGTGAACTAAACAGTGTTTGCTTATGGTAAAGATCTTTGTCCTTTGTCCATATAATTATATAATAACATAACCTCGACCATCAGCCTAATAGATCTAGAATCCGTTGCTTTGTTATGTGTTTTACTGAATGTTGTAGAAAATCCCCTGGATTAAGCGATAAATATACATTCAAATTAATAATATAAAGATGTCTTTTTTAATGTGAAATCAGCAACACCCGTACAAAACTGCTGTTTGCGAAATGAATTGTAATGGGGTTGAACTCCTACTGTTTTGCTCCGAACTGGGCTGATGAAGACTAGCACACACCATGCAGTTTTGCCCGGACAGCGGCACTTCGGCCTCCTCTTATATTGAATTCCCACTATCAGGGGATCTTTTACGTGTACGACAATGTGTACCTCGGTTTATCGTCCCATCCGAACGACTAGACAACTGTTCTCGTCCGACCATCCGTCCTGCATCACTGACAAGGGCGAACCACGCCAGAAAATCTGGATGAACTTTCTCGGCCAGTGCAGGGATCGAACAACCGACCTCCAGGCTAGCGAGCCCACTTAGACACTGTGACCCCCGTATGTGTGAAGTTCCCTCTCTACAAGGAATGTTGTATATGAATTTTAACTAAGTCAAGTGAGTATGTTGTTTTACAGTAGTGTATAAAATAGTCGGGTTGCCTAGTACATGTCGTATTGTTACAATTCGGTCATTCAATTATAGTCGGAGAACGATACGAATAGCTAAGACGTATCATTTCAATTGGGATGCCATACACTGTAAAAAAAAAGTTATAAGTACAGCTTAGACATGGATGGATTACAGAAATGGGGGTTTACGGTTGACTGTTCTGACGATATGCGGTTTGCGTTGAGTGATATTTTGGTCAAACTTCATTCAATATATGAATGAATGGGGTTTAACGTCCTACCTTTCTGCACCTAACCTTGGCTAATTGATGACGGGCATACCCCTTACAGTGTGCTATGAGGGAATTTTTTGCCCAGGCAGCAACTCAATTCCAACTGCCAAGGGATCTTTACGTGCACGCCAATGTGTAAACGGGATCTCGGTTTTTCGTCCCATCCGAACGACTAGGCAGCTGTCCTTGACAGGACATCCGTATGCATCACGGAAAAATCGAGATGAACTTTCTCATCCAATGCAGGGATCGAACACCCGACCTACAGGCTAGCGAGCCAACATCTGACCCACAGCCACGTGATCCTCTAAACTTCATTCAAGGTGGAGTAGGTTGAAAAATAAATTTATAACGTCTTTAACCGTACAGTTTATTTTTCATAGTGTACATTTTTTATATATCTAGTTTATTTTAACAATGGTCGTCCATTCTTACTCTATAATCAGTGAGCATACAGCCAAGTGTCATACATTTTATTATTCATAGAAAAAACCGGGTTTTAATGCATATTAAAAAGCAGACGTTAATATCACGGCCACCCCTATGGATTTTCTTTTATGTTTTACCTGTCAACATATAGTTGGCAATAATTTATTGTGTAGAACCAGCTACTTAAATAGATTAGAGTGTAATTTGACTAAAATGTCTGGGCTATAAAGCATTCTTAATAATAAAACGTAGGAAATTTAACAGACGCGGGTAACAAATAAAACAAAGTCTTCAATTTCTCTCAAAATGTATGAATACACTGTTTTGTGTACAGAACACATCACTACAGGGTGTGTCGTAATGGTACCTTTGGTCGGGAATTATTCTGCAGGTTTTCATAAATCAAGTTAAAGTTCTAATTGCCTCACAGAACAATGTTATTTCTCTTTATATAAAAAAAACTTTATACAGAGATTAACTTGGCATAAATTGAAGGTATCTTTTCAACATGCATGTCTTTCATTTTTTTTCAGGCTTTAACTTAAAACACAGTCTATTTATAGCACACGTTTGATATATATATTTAATTAGATGCAGAAATCCAGACAAGGTCAAAAGTTAAATTTCATAACAGAGATGGTCGCAGCTTGACATCTATTTCATATTCATGTAGATTGTACGGAGGTATTTTAATATCTATCACAAAACCATACGAGGCGTGCATACATCCTTAAAACAGCCTTGCAGAAGTTACGTTTTCTTATACTATTTAACACCAGTACCATAGAAAAAATTATGCCAGGGCATGGATTAATAATTTGATAAAAAAAAGAGAATAATTTATTACAATGACCTAAAGACGATATTTAATATGGTTTTTAGATCAAATCTGTAACGCGGTAAACTAAACGCATTTAGAAGAGAACATTGAAAAAAATATGCTTGGAAGTGGCATAATGTGATTTGATTTATGTGTCCCAGCTTACTTTTACACAGCAACTGGGCCAATGAAGACGGGTTTAGGCCATATAATTTGTTCTGAGTAAAATTTTGTTCTGGACAGCGGTTCTACGACCTTCTCGTATTCGAATTCCAACTGTAACTGGTTCTTATACGTTAATACGGGATCTCGCCTTTTTTCCTTGGCAGTCGACCCCTCTTGCACATATGGCAAGTGGAAATCATAATAGAAAATCTTGGGAGCTTCACCGACGAACAGTGGGACACCCAAGATAACTCTTAACACCAATAATGCTGTTTGGGGGTGTTTAATTCCACAATTCCGCACACCACTTTAATATCAATTTACTTCATACAAACGGGTGTCCCCACCCCCAATCATACATTTAGATATCCTGCCTACGTCAAAGTTTTAAATTTCCGATTTCTTCAGCTTAACATTGTGAATATCTATTAAGACGCGGTATAATATTTCAGGCTTCCAGAAACAATATATATGACCATGACTATGATAATGTATGTGTTAGACATGATACTAAAGTTATTGTTAACGGTCCGATATTTTATGATCGTGTGAATAATTACCATAACAATAGCTAGAATGTATCACATGGCCGTCAACAATACATCCACGTATTTTTATTGTGTTTGGCTTTCATCAACAACTACTGGACCTTGTTATGACCATCATAAATAGCCACTGGTCATTTGATGTTGTTAACAGCATGGTGAGAATGCCCTCCAGATACTATTTGACCATCATACCTACATCATCATCTTTTAGTATCCGGAGGCCTGTTGCCAGAAAAAATATCATAAATTTACAATATCTTGACTTTGTATATCAATAAGCTATAATTATGTTCCCATTGTCGACAACCGCTTATAGCTTCGCGTGTTGAATGCTAAATTTGTTAAGCTTCGGGTTCTGATACATATGTCTAAAACTCTTAGCTGCCACTATTTTTAATTAGGATTAGCTACATTGGTCGTGTGCGAGGTATGACATGCTTAGTCTTCTTGATAACCCTTACATATTCTCTTGGATATCTCGGCCGTTTATCGAGTCCAAAAGACTTGCTATACTTGTGTATTCATTGTAGCCTGTCAGCTATACACGTACACCTTTGTGCACATAATGTCCTCCAATTTTGACGGCAGATCATAAAATTGTTATTGGTTTTGTAAAAAAAGTAACTAATGGAAAGTACCCTGTTCTAGAGACAGGCCGGTCAACACATGTCTATAATCATTAATTAATTGTCTGAGTCCCTTTAATGTGTCATATCAATCTTTGGTGAAAAGGGCTACCAAAGGGTCGGTAACAACACTGTTGTTTGTTGAGTTTCCAACCCAAAACTGCCATTACCTTATAACAACTATATTTAATTTCAGTGCCCATTTTAACTACCAGAGACAATAATATGCCGCGAAACGATATTCATAATGCACAGGGATGAAATAGGTTCAGTAAGAAATCTCCAGTTGTATACGATATCATGTGGAGTGGCAACAGACGTTAACCGTAGTATATGCAGTAGTAGATTGTGTCCCCGTTCTGTGAAATTATATGAATGGGGTTTAACGACCTACTTGTTTGCACCAACTGTGTTAATAAAGACTGACATACACCTCACTGTGTGCTATGAGTGAATTTGTGTCCGGATAGCGGCTTTTCCGCCTTTTCTTCATCGAATTCAAAATGTCTTGGGATCTATTATGTGCGTGTCAATGTGTACGGGAGACCCGGTTTCGTCCAACCCGAACGACTAGACAGTGTTTCTTGCGAGGCACTTCGAACTTCAAATATGACAAGAGGAAACCCGAGAAATGTTCTTGGTCAACATCAGGATCGAGCCGCGGACCATCTTTATCTGATTCTTGAGCCAGTTCCTTACTCAATGAGCCACCATGCCAACAGCCAACACCCGTTTTGTAAACTGCGACTTAGCATACATACTGAACTCAAACCATAACACGCCTTACTTAAAGATATCAATAAACCCACTCAAACTACATAACTAAACAATTTTTCTTATAACCAAACTATAAACTGTTTAACGTATTATTTTATAGTCATAACGATGAACACCTACCAACCGTTATCGTAAAGGGGTTTTATTTAACTATAAATTCACTCAACGATATTTATTAAACCATAACATCAAATGAGTACTGTATGATATTATCATAACCACAGCTTAGTATTAAATGGGTGTTTATAAAGATATAAAACCTAAAGCCCCTAAAAAGCTTCAAATCCCTTTATATGACATATTAAGCCCTTAAATTCCATGGAAACTATTATTAAATGTAGAATTAAAATGACTGATGTTTGACTTAACGCCACGTCAAGCCACGTAAAGTCACGTCAATTTGATGTTTATAATCTGGCTATGCGTAGGGGCCTTTTAACAGCGGAGGAAACTTGGGAAACCTTACTTTTTGTCATGTACAATCTAGGAATCGAAACCACGTTGACCTTAAGATTTCAAGCGCATGCGTTAGACCTCCACCAAAATCTGATAAACGTTTTAAAAATATGATGGTATATTGTGTTTCAAAAGTAGATCCGATAATACGAATCCATTGCATTTCTTTACTTAGGTGTATAGTGGATAAAAAGTACTGCAAACGTATACACGATGGTGCTTAACACTGATACAGATCGTTAAAACCACTGATAATTTGTGAACGATCATTATAAAATAAAGTACTAGATTGATATTATTACATTTCAAAAAGAATAGCACGACAATAAACAGTATTATGTTCCGCTACAAATTACTATACCATCAAATAACTACCCAAGAGATTCATTAAGGAAGATGTACCCGAGCAAATAAACGTGTAATCAAGGATAATGTGCGTGCATGATACAATTGTAAATAGGATGTCACAGTCGACCATTTGATGTATAATATAACATCTGATGACATTTATTTATGTTTATTTTGAATTACAAAGTATATTCACTTACAATCCGTGTGCGTGTTATGGCCCGTAGTTAAATCGGATTTAATGATTATTTTATTTCAAAGATGGCTACAGAACTTGGGATGATAAAATAATTGGAAATAATAGTAGAATCTGTTAGAGCGAACGTCAGTGTGAGTGTTTTATTATTCAAGAAAGACATGCAAGAAATAAAATCCGTTTTCAAATTTCTAAGAATGGTTTAATGTTCGTCCGGATTAAGTACCCACGTGTGCTGTCACATAGTAACAAGGGTGGGTTACTCTCACTGATGACCTTGTGACATGGAAAAGGATCACATGGTTCGCTTCACATTATTAAATGACGTTTATTGCAAACATAACGTAGAGTCGCTGGAATGACATGACAGGTCCCTTCTTTTGTTTTCGTTCTTTCCACGGAAACTGACCTGGAAGGCTGATAAGTAAAATAACCTGTACACAGAATTCGTTGAGGCCAAATTGAGTTAGGGGAGTTAAGTTAGATGGCTTCATCCAAAAAGAGAACCATTCTTAATGATATGTGATTCAGTGGGAATATCCGCCGCTGACTAAGCAGGTGGTCTGAGGTTCGGAATTTCCAATCGGGTTTCCCGATCGGAGGGTCAGTTACTGTAAGGAAACGATGTCAAGTCTATCGGACGGAACGACAACCCGAGGGTGTTCCATGTTCCCGTTGACCTGCATGTAAAAAATATCGGTTGAAGATTGACAACGAGTAGGCGGAAATGTTTCTCATAGCACATTACATTGCGCATAGCCGTCTTCCTTATCCCGTATCTTAAACCCCCATTCCATTTCAGTTTATAATATTATATTGATCAAACCACCATGGTACGAAATCAGAAATTGGACAAAGGAAGCCTTAATACAGACGGCAACCAAGCCAGTAAAAACACTTTTGTCAACGAGTTCACAAAGCACTCTCATATTTAAGTTAAGAATTTACTCCAAATTTTAACTAAAATATAGCTCTTTATCAAGTTGTTGTTGTTTTAATGTACCAAATACATCAATAATAAACTATGTGCAAAGTTTGGTGTTTCTGGATCAAAGATATTGCTCGTGAACAGAGTTGAAGATTAAAATAACTCGGGGCCATGTTTTCAGTGTTTAGAAACGCTATGACAACTTTTTTTGCCATGAAGTCGGCATCGTAACTTGACTCAAAGAAAATCACGAGTTTTTTTAGAACATTTATTATCAAATACTGTTTCTTATTAAGAATAAAAAATAGTCCAGGTTAGGTGACACGTGTTTTAAATTCCAAGATGGAGCGACACCGCGTGAGTTTGTAGTACGAATACCGAAAATAAATTACTGTTAACACGTCCCATCTGCCAAATATACCACCGAGAAATTAAGACAGAGAAAAGGCGAATTTGTACCCAGTTCTAAAAGTCACGCACTGAGCGACCGCGCTCGACATTTCGGGGTCCCTATTATTTTGCCTTTATGTCTTAGTAACCCCTTAATACACCTATTCGTGTTTTATATAATACTGAATGGCGTGTTGACAAATTGAAAGCAAAGTTATTAACTATCATATACCCCAGTCAATACGGTACTAAAGATTACTGGACCTACAATACACCACAGAAACATTAAATAGCTAATGAGTCGAGAATCAAAAGCGAAGAAAGGGTGGCCATGAATGAGGTAAATTAGGTGTAAAAACCATTGAATATTGTAAAAGAATAGTCAAGGAAAAAAAAGACGAAGAAAATATTTCCATTTTTTTTTTTGTATTTATAAGAGGTAGAGTTGAGACTATCAAACAGTAATAGTATGAGAAAGCCATGAGCATTAAAGAATGACCAATGGGACAACAATTACTACAAAGAGAAACTACTAGACACGAAATATATTATAAATAATAAATAATAAGTTTGATCAGTCTTTTGAAAAGAGACAGATCATTTTTTATTTTATAGAATCACACACTAAAAACATTGCGTGATTCATAAAATCCGGAAATGGGCAAAAATTAAGCCGTTCATTGATGAATCCGATAATATGAGAATTAAGTAAGATTATCAATGAATAAAATGTTACTACGTGTATCTACAGGTGATTTTATGAATGAAAAGATCACCTTCATGTGTTTTACTAACAGGTGCACAGGTATACGTTTCTCATAATATTGATATAAATAAAACATGTTTGTAAGATGTTCAAATCAACAAGTTGATGTCGTTTAATTCACAACTACTTGTATTTTGATTAATGTTTTATTTTCAATTTAGTTCTCGAGACTGGGCGTATTGAACTTCCGGTCGTTAGGATACAGGGCAGGTGGCAAAGAAAATGAAATGGAATTTAGCGTCCTATTTCTTTCTCCAGTGGCATGCAACAATGTACGATGAGGGGATTTTGGCGGTCAGGGCCGTTTCCATCTATTCTTGGTCATTGACACTTTTACGTGTACACAGGATTTGTTTTGTCCTATCCGAACGCTCATAAAAAACTTTAATAAGCCCTCGTGATAATAAAGCAATTGTTATAAATATATATGTGTTATGATAGATATTTCGGTGTAGATGACAAGATCACAATTCGTTAAAGCTTCCATAAAATAGAATCAATTTAATCCTATTAATAAACATTTCAATTGTTTGTTATGCGTTCACTTGACATTACCCCCTGGAACGCAACGTTTTATCTTAAACTTTGGAAAACCAGATATGGTTGGTGGCGTGGGCTGAGCGACTTATCGGTGTTTACTTATTTTTCAAGCTTCTATTATCTGCATCACTATTCACTATAAATAGAGTTGTCCAGTTATCCCGTGGTGCTAACACCACACGAGGTGGTCAAATCGCTACTCGGGTTATCTTCTCTTGTGGACATTTCGTTTATGACCGTAACTTGAGGGTTTTATGGACGAAGTCCAACTTTTTTTTATACTAGAGGGCAATAACCTTCTGGACATGTTCTTCAAATAAAGAAGTTGGAAGGGTATATGCGTCTCCATGCTAGGGAAATCACAACTGATGATTGGACTGTTTCTATATCAATTTAATTCTTCACTGAACTGAATTTAAGTCTACGACATCATCAGAAGTAGCAAGGTTAAGGTTATCTCCATAGTGTAAACATTGGACCATATTAAAATTTCTACCAGCGTCTTAGTTGATTAATTTATTTACTTTATTAGACAAAAATGTCCTGTAAAAACATATTACGATTAATATTATCATCATATTTATCATATTCTAAATGCTAAGTCTTATACAAATAAATTAAGATTAGAATTAACGCCCTTCTTTTGGAACACTACAAAAAATTCGCCACTTAAGAAAATAAATTTTCTTAGACGTTATCTCTGGGTTCCTATTTCATAGTCAACAGGGGAATCGGTTTCAATAAACATGGCTCGTTTATAAATTTAGATATAATCTTATCTTAATTTTAAAACATCCTGTCTCGTTCAGTCTTTTAAAAAATAAATTATACTATCGGGTATTTCATTAGCCTTTGATTCAATTGTATTTTGATTATTTTTGAAGTTGGTCTTAAAGATTACGGTTCATAGAGGGGGTATAACTCATGCCGTAAAAAAAATGCGAACATGTTTAAAATGGTGTTATCGCGATTCGTGGTAGGTAGAAATTAAAGGTATCTTAATTTAATATAGATAACAGATAGGGAGATATTAACTAGTTAACTGTTCCTTTAAATGTATTCTTTAAATAAAAACATACGTTGGGCTTATAGTTAGAACGCATTCGCGCAACTTGGTAGCCTTATGACCACTGAACAAGAAGACCTGGTCGCCAACGCGCCCTTTGACAAGTTTTAGAAGGTATAGATTCTGATAATATCCATAGTATTTCTACAATCACGAATTAGTATAAGTGTTCCTGTTATAAGATGTGTACAATAATTGACTGAGAAAGGTTACAAGATCAGTTCTGGATGTATAATTGAACACGAAATGCCATAACGTTTCATAAAGATATATTGAAAGGTTTATGAAATTTGTTCTAGAAAAAAAATTGCGTATACCAAAAATTCAATTCTGTTCGCGGAAATACAAAAATTATGCAACGGT
The DNA here is from genome assembly GCA_917208275.1 of Patella pellucida. Taxonomy (NCBI): domain Eukaryota; kingdom Metazoa; phylum Mollusca; class Gastropoda; family Patellidae; genus Patella; species Patella pellucida. The sequence goes on along the minus strand of OU795036.1, from coordinate 59,172,822 downwards.
TATAGATATTCTGTTTTATATTCCATCTTTGGTTTATATATTTATACCATAGTGTCATAACTACAATCCCATACGGCCATTCACAAAAAAAACGTCTTGGTTATAATTAAAGGAATGAACTTCAAATGTAAGGGATGGGAATTCATAAATTAATATTGATAACCAAGGCATTGAAATCGGCGAAGTGGAAAACCCACACTACTTTTTATATTAGCTATTAAAAGTTTGATAGGGTTTTCTAAACGAATCTATTTCCTGTTGTGTACATTCATAACCATCTTACGATGCACGTGAGCAAACACTGCATTCATAAAACGCGTAAGTAGTATAACAATTTCTGTAGACTAATTCAAGCATGTGCATGTTTAAATTTAAAAAATTCAATAAACTGGAATAAAGCTTTAGAAATTAGGAAATTACTGCGCATACAAAACCGACAAAAAAGTTGTAAATTATAACACACATTCAGTGATGAAAAACATAAACTTGAATATGTCCATACAAATGCTTACACATAACACGAAAAAAAACTAGCATGTTAGAAATTACAGCGGTGATGAAAACCATGATTGTATACAAAGTAATTGTTATTTTGATAAATGGCCCAGCAGATAATTTTCTATCTCAATTTTAAGATTTGTAAACGGACTAATTTCCGTTCAATAATAGAGGTAATAAATCGTTTTGTTCAATTTGAACTTGAGAAAAATATAAAACCGGTCTATATAGAAACTGCATCCATTTTGTACATGAACACCAAAAAAATGACGGAGAAAAGATCAACAACAAATTTTATCGAGGTCATTTATATAAAAATGAAATGGGGTTTAACGTCCTAGTGCTCTGCACCGGCTGGGGTCATGAAGGCAGGCTTACGCCATACAGTGTGCTGTCAGGGAAATTCTTCCCGGACAGCGGCTTACTCTAAATTGAATTCCTACTTCAAGGGTTCCTTTACGTGCACCCCAATGTATACAGGGACCTCGGTCTTTCGTCCCATTCGAAGGCTAGCCATTCAATAATTTAATATACAAACTAGATGCTTTTTATATGTCAACTAAAACATGAACTGTAGCTCTACTTAACAAAGTAGGCCTACTAATGGATGACATACACGAGGCGCCGCGTTATGTCTTTACAACTAAAGATTAGTGTGGTTCAGAACGGTCTGTAAGTCTGACTCTGGAAATTATGAAGTAGAGGAAGGGATTGGGTTATAACTACGACCTGTGGTGACAGTACACATGTTTTGAGAAATACACAGGTACTGCATGTCACAAAAACCTGTAAAAACAGTGTAGTGACCTTTAAATGACGAGATACGACACACGAACCAATATATTCACGGAGCATATGAAGGCAGAAAGAGATCAATATTTTAGTTATAAAACAGATATTTAGAATGAAGTTAATAGAGCACACATTCAGCTTTTTAAAACCACCACGCTACTCGAGAGACACGTGATATATTGACGATAAGTGCTGCCCCCTACCGCGACAACCGACAATTGCTGCTTCCGTTTCGCCCCTGGCAGTAATTTGCTACAAGACAGATTTGAATGTCGCGTTTCTTTGTTCGAACTGTAATCAGGTTAACATCTCGAATCTATTATGAAAGTTTTTACGTCAGAGAGGAAACAAGGTAGATCAAAAGAGTTTTAAATACAACAAAACAAAACTAGGTCAATCATTATAACAAATTATATAGTGATTACAAGGAATAAGTCTTTTGTAAAAGATTTAATTCCAAATTATCAATATAAAGGTACATGATAGATTTAGTGTTTTGAGGGGGGGGGGGTATCAATATACAGGTATAGGTACTATTATATGATAGATTTGTTTGTTTTATTTAAAATTATCCGTATGTAGGTACAACGACATTTGTTAGATTTGTGTACATCAGAAACTACTGAAACGTTGTATCGGGTGTACTGTAACGTACACGACACCGGCTACTCGAAAACTTAACCAAGTCGATTATTTACATTGAAGAGAACACGTGGCTGTGACAATTACTATTGTTAATCCATTATCGAAAAGAATAGAGTTAATCTATGCTGTAGCCACAGATATTAATAACAATTTATCTGGAAAGGTTCTATTGGGGTCAAATAATTTCATACTAATATTTTTTATTACGCACACGATCAAATCACTGTTCGTTAAAGGTCCCTGGTTGACTTTTGATATATACGAATATTCTAATTAATAGTTTCTAATGAAAGTTTACGACCATGGCAGCGATATCTACACAATCTATGGTACGTCAATTCATGCTTACATTTAAAACAATCAAACAAACCAGGGTGCAGTTTAATTGGTATTGCAAAGCCTCGAACCTACTATAATGGTTTGAGATTCATTCTAGCAGTACACACAATTCGAAGACTGCGAATCGAGGGCGGAGACCACAAAACATCATACAAAATAGAAACAAAAATCGTTGGCTTTCTTTTGTAAATTGAAACTGATTAGACAATTAGTTTTGAACTTGAATCCCGAGTCAAACACCGGAATCATCTGGTCAGATATAGATTAGAAGGTGAGAAGAGACAGGTAAACACTGTATACAGGTATCTGTGAAATGAAACTGATAATTATCCAAATCGAATCTGTCTTAAACTCTGCTCGTTTTCTCTGGTCATTTACGCTGTCAATTATCAAAGTAAATTACCATGGCCGTCTGTTTCTGCGGTTCTGATCAAATTAGATCTATTATATGGTCTAATAATAGATCGTTGACCACACTAATATTAGAATTAATGAGAGAGAGAGAGAGAGAGAGAGAGAGAGAGAGAGAGAGAGAGAGAGAGAGAGAGAGGCGGTTTAACGTCTACTCAACACAACTAGGTCATTTTTGGACTAACATATGGTTTAATTTTATTTCAATGATTCGCTTGCTCGTAGGGGTCTTTAGCATTGGGTAGAAACCGGAGTGCTCGGTGGAAACCCACGAGGTTGAGAAGGCGCCCCTATCTCCATGCCAGGGCTCGAAACCACAGCCGCAAGCCAGAGGTGGCCGGCCAGCCAGAGGTCGAAGCGCGGCACTTTAGATCATTAGGCCATGTGGTTTATTTGCGATATATATTACAACAAGAAGATAAGGAGTGGGTTGGGTCGTGCACGAGGTAGGATGTAAGTACTATTGAAATCGGATTTGAAAAGAGTAATGTCACGAGTCAGGGATTCGACCATCTGATAATGTGTTATAATACCAGGTCCAGGTTTATAAGGAATGAATGAAATGGGGTTTACTTCCTACTTTCCTGCTATAGCCAGGATAATAACGACGGATGTGCTATGGGACAAATTGAATTTAAACTTCAAGGATTCTTCTACGCCCACACCAAGGTGTACACGGCACTTGTGATTTCGTCCCATCCTGCACCACTGACAAGGATAAACCACGCTCGAAAATCCCAGGTTAAATACTAAAACACTATTACTGATGGTATTAACATTACTAATGGGGATGTACCATTATCATTATCGTAAAATGTGACTATTATAACTCACAAAATGCATTTTTAACGATCTATAATGGCTGTCATTATATGTACATATTAGTATCAAATGGTTTCATGAAAAAAACTGATTAATTCTATCTACGACCAAAATGGACTATCATGAACTTTTAAATACTACGTAAATATTTTGATAAATTATTTAAACATAATCATTAGAAATTCAGAGAAATGTGATTATAAATATTAGCTGTATGCAACTTCCTCTCTCCCCATATTCAGCGGAGGGGGGCAATAGTTAGCACGTGTGTGCTATATCATAAAGCCTGTCATTGACTCAACTAGCGTGGTTTCGAATCCCCGGTTGTATGTGACAAGAAGTTGGGTCGTGGGTTTTCTCTGGGTCCTCCGTTTACTTCCACGGCTAAAGACGCCTACGCGCAAGCGAATAATTGAAATGAAATAAAATTAAACCATATGACCTAGTGGACGTTGACCCCCCCCCCCTCTCTCTCTCTCTCTCTCTCTCTCTCTCTCTCTATTCATAGACATCCGTTATAGACTAACGCGTTTCAAAACAACCCATAATACACGTGCGCATGGACTCGATTGTCTTTATAAAAGTGATGTAAGGAAATGACTAGAAGGGTTTGTATAGAATTTAAAGACCAGTCTGTCGATATCTGACGACGGTAGACCACATGTCGTATTACAGTAATTAGTGGCAACCAACAGAATTAGATCTCCGCAGCAAATTATAGGCCTGCCAATGCGACTTAAGGCAATGAGCCCGTAGCTGAATATCACGTCGAACTTCTACACAATGGGACTTGAAAATAAATGTTCACCGCTTTCCAATACAAAAAACACGGTTGGGTTTTCTAATATTTTAATTTTCTGTGTTTAAGCAATAATATCATTTTAAAGGGAGGGTTACAAGAAAATTATGTGGATGTACCGAACCTTGTATGTCTTCCCATGTCTACACACGGATAAATGGCACATTTCACATCCATTAAATTATTTAGTAACAAGTCTAACACGACAATCCAAGTTACTTGGAAGATGTTTTCAAAATTAAAGTTCTCAATAAAGACAGTATGGATGTGAGTTGTTAATGTTGTAACCCCTTTTAATCATGTTGTTTCTTGATACATATATTTCGTGACAAAACGCGAACATTCAGAGAAGGAGGAATATAAAAAAAAATCCATATAAGTTCTTTGACATATATGTAACTATAAAATAACCATAATTTCTCTGTGAGATGCCTTTGATGAGCAGACTTGCAAACTAGTTCCGACGCTAATGATAAAATATAAATTTTAAGTATGGCTTTAACATCAAATTATACAACAAAAAATAGACCTTTAAGTGAAATATGACGTTGTTTTGGTGAGAAATTATTTTAATTGTTATTCGTGATTATTTTTCGAAGATTTTACGGCTTCTTAACATGATTCATTCTGGAAATGAATTCTACTGTGGCATTAAATTGTCACACTGTCACGATAATAATGAATTTGTATTTAACCGTTTATACTTTGAGAGAGAGAGAGAGAGAGAGAGAGAGAGCGGCTAGACAGGGGAGATCACTCCCCACTAAATACATGTGTGGGATCGAAAGCATGCACTTGGCTCAATGGCAGACCCTGTGATCTAAAGCGCACGGATTAGGCGATTCGGTCAACAACCTCCATCGCATATCTTTCGGCACATATGTTTAAATAAAACTAATGTTTACGCTTCTGAAGAGATTAAAATTATTTTATGGTTACGATTTTTTAATCCCCTGGAAATATCCCTTTCTCAATATGCCACACAGAATATTGTTAGAAATCAGTCACCATAATAATTCTGTTGGTCACATATGGTCCAATGTAACATATACATATCTATACGCATGCTACAATAACCAATGCCTTTGTTCAACAGACAATATACTCGACCAATATTTCACATGGCATTGTGAAGCATAGACAAAAAGCAAACAGGGAGTAATTAGGCGGAAGTGATGTTATAGAGTGGGGATTACATGCTGTCAAATAGTTCGGTTATGAGTGACATGTCGGCCAATTATCAGAGTTTAATAGCAGTCTGTGATCGAGACTGTCAATGAGATCTTGATCCTGTCATCGGGCAGGTTCGCCTCGAAACAAAAAATAAACGCGCGGATCTGACACGAAAGAAAAAAATCAGATTACTGGTGGAGGCCAGATTTCTAAGACAGTCATAGACACCAACGATCCAGACCTTTGTTCTATTATGATATTCTATTACGGCCATAACGGGCCATTAACGGCAAATGTCAATGACTAAACCATTGTCTGCTTGGGGAGTCTGTGTAACAGATACATCCATATTAACTACATGTAATGGGTGTTGTCATCTTTGTTTCTAGAACACCGGATGACACTTCCCATTTGGGGAGTCAACTTAGCTAATAAATTGTACTTGGGCATTTTGAATATATTTAAAACTTAGCTGGTGACTCTACTAATTGAGTTTTATTTATCCTGGTTTACAACCTTTGTTTGGTTAGCTTACAGTGGGAGTTTCGTGTTCAAGCCCGTCTTCCATTAGCCCAGGTTAAGTGCATAATAGAAGGACGTCAAACCCTATTTTATTCAACATTCATTCGTGTATAAGAAATCTTGATTGGTTTTTAACATCCTATCTATCTACACCTAATGGGATAATGAAGAGGCACAAGCAATGCAGTAAACTGTGGGGGAAGTTGCTAGGAATGGTCTCTTTTACGTACACGCCAACGCACAGCGCCTTGCAGTGGGAAAAAAATGTATTCAAGAATCAGACGGACACCTATATTTAGCCGGATGTTTATGAAATATGGTGTTCGTGATAAAGACAGACATTTTTTTGCAGTTGACAGTATTAAGATTTATAAAGAACAAAGCCGAATTTTTTGAATTTCTATAACGTGTACATATTGTGTTTCTTAAACCGGAATTAAACCTGAAATTGGAAACAGCATTACTAGATAATTCTGTTTAAGACTACTGATTGAATTTTTAAAAAGAGAGAGTTATTTTAAGTAAAGTTTTAACTTTCTATAAGCTAGATATAAACTTTCTTATTAGTTCCCAGCTTGATCGGCGCGATCGCTTCTTTGTCTGACTTTCAAATTGAATGGGGGAAAAGACTCACTCGGCGACAACGTATTATTATTGCCTGTTTGCAGAAAACTAGATGAACCATTTTACATGCACGTGTGAATAAGTCACACATGTTTTAAACTACTGGCATGTGACTGAAGTCACGTCTGTTCACAGTGGACAGGCGCCATTTCTAAGCACGTCCAATCAGATAAAACAGCGTCCTACTGTCCAGTTATTTATTAAAGCGTCTGTTATCTTCAAAATGAAAATATGACCGGCATATTAAATTGATAATATCAATATTCAGGCCACTGTCCTAGCTTAAAGGGATTCAACCATCTTTATATGTTGGGATTTTCCAAAGTGAATTATGTTCATGATTCTATTTATTTGGTTTCATTTCATACTTAACTCTGAGAAAGGAAAGTTGTACGCCTATGAGGATGGGTCAGGGGGTATCTTTACCATACATTTTGAACATTGCGAAGCCCATCCATACACAAGGGGGCATTGTGATTAAAGAAAGGGGAAAACAAACGCGTTTTTTTAAAATAATTCTATATCCTAAAGGGAGTATTAACTATATATCATGTACATAATAATTTTATTTCATTTATAAATTAGCTCAACTGATTTCTATATGTATGTAGGTATATAAGGCATTAAATTCACCTGGTTAACTAACACTAAAGTTGTATGGTTAAAAGAATTAGACTACTTATGATACGGTATGAATAGGTAGAAAACACGAAGAAGATGTTATTTTAGGGAAAGTCTTTTTACCTAATTAGTTTTCGTCAACAATATAGATTATACAGTCTATTCGCTAGAAAATATAAAATAAACAGTGCGTGTACACAACGAAGATAATCGAAATTATAAGTCTAAATGATGACTCCAGTTTCTCTATAGTACAATAGTAGGTAGTCTTGTACTGAAATGAAAGTTAAATACACTCTCTAGTACCACACACAAACACAAGTACTTCAACAAATAAAGGAAATGAATGAACTTTTCCGTCTCATCAGCACAATATAACTATACTATTTCTATGTCCACGAAAGCAATGTTTAGGATGGAGATTTTTCGCTAGTTAGCGACATTTCGGTCTACTTTTAACCCAATTCCCACTTTATTTCTATGTTCATGTATGCAATGTTAGGAAGAAGATTTTTGCCCAGTCAGCGACCATGCGGTCTACTTTTAACCCAATTCCCACTTTAAAGGGGCCCAAACGTACAAATCCCTAAGGAATGGGAATCGAACTTGAACCATCTTAAAACTATTTTCGGCCCAACTTGGGTTTAGCTATGAGTCCAGTTCTCTTAGCTACCAACTACTGCGCTCCCTCTATCCAACAAATAATCAATCACATTTGTCCATATAAGGTAAGCTTTCGCCACATTAAATTTACATAAGTTGCATGTTTAATTACTTGAATTTATATTTGATGTCAAAAAATTATCTAATCCATTATTTCTTCAATTTGATATTTTTCACCATTCGAGCAATTTCTTCTTTAATATTTTGTTAAATTCTATGATTTAAAATTACATTAAGACTCAATTTAGAAGGTATCTCTTTAAGATAAAGTCGTGTGTTCTGTGTACATGTCGTCTTATAGGTATATGTAAATACCTAGTTATACTAACACAAGGTAAATATGGAGAATGTCGGTAAGCTAAGAATCACGTTCTCTTTCTATATGTACAGTTTATATTTACAAAACGATTAAATTATTTGATGTATATACTATAAAACTCTTTTGATTCACAATATTTGCTGGATTTCATGATTGATTATTTTCTCTATTGATTTGTTATCCTATAAAATCGAGTCTTTGATATTGTATAGCATTTCTTGTTCATGATGCATTTGGGTCTGTAACCCTTAATTGGGGTTTCGCCAGGAACCAATGCTACCTACCTACTGCTACATATAATATACTAATCATGATTGGCTTCCTTACTCTTTGTATTACACGAATGCTACTTTTCACCACCTGACACACCAATGACTTAAATTTATCCAAAAAAGCAAATAATTGAAATCCATGTCAAAATGCAGCGGTAGGGTTGAATTACACTTATTTGACTCTATTAACTGGTATGATTTTAACGAAATTAAACTTTATTATACTGACTAAAACAATAACAGGAATCTGCAATATAACAATAATAGTAATGCTGTTTTAGCAGTTCTAACCCAGTTATATATAAATAATGAGTTTATATTGGCATCAACAGACCATTACTACACATATTTCTATAGATCTACATTTGTTTCAAATTATATGGAACACATAGGCAATGCGTGTCTACAGTATTTTACCTATTGGGTGCCTGTTCATTCCCCACTTTCACTCCCTATGTTCCATTTATACCTTTAACATGAAACCTGGACGAAACCAAAAGTTTGGATCATCGATGCTGGACGTACTTTGGATAGAAACCGCACTGACACGGAAACGGCCACAAACTCAATAACTAGTCCATTTCGCTACCAACAGAACGGAAAAGTAGTTTCCGAGAAAATGAGTTCAAAGTTTCAGAACCACATACGTTTTCAGCATTAAAGTGAAATTAAAATGAACTTTTTTTTACTGTCGTTTCTCTAAAAATACAAATATAAATCGGTGGTGGCATTCAAGGAACCAAATTGTTATGTAAAATTTGCTCTGGGATAGGTCTTGGTGTCATATCTCCAAAATAATCCATTAACTTTGTATTTCTTTCGAGGTGGAGATATTACAGTTTCTTCCTCGGGTAGAGATGTATAAATATAGACACAAATAGCTACACGAACTGTCCGAACACAGGTGTTCTGTAAAAAAGCATAGGTTTATACTTTGATCAGCCAATCCTTCAAATGACTACCTTTTGTAATTTAAAATCTAAAAATAACTACAATAAATTAAACCTTGCTGAAGACGGGAAAACAATATTTAGACATTTTTTATATCTAGAGAAAGGTATCAAGAGTTTAAATTGATGTTTTCCTTGCTGGGTCATGATGTCTGAACATTTTAAGTAAAATTAGCATAGACTTGGTTACATATAAAGTTAATTAAACTTGGTATTTCTAATTAGAATCATGGGCGTGTATATAATATCTTTTAATTAGTTTCATTGAAAAAAAGGATTGAAATCTAATATACTTGTTTTCTTTCACAAATATTTTCGATTGAAGTATATGTTTTTGTGGGGTGTTTTGGGAATTTTTAGAAGGAGTAAAACGATTTTAATGAAGTTGCTTGTAATCTAAAAAGGTAAATTGAGGATGATCACGGTTGTAAAAATACCATTTATGTTTCTTTACGAATTGCCAGAAAGTAACTGAACTTGGTCTGTAAATAGCTTACGAGGAAAGTGTGTCAAGGTATTCGGTTGGGACGAAAAGCCGAGGTCTGCCTGTGTATAAATTGATGTGCAAGTAAAAGATTATTCGCAAACGCCACTGTCACGGCACAATTCTCGTCGTCACTTTGCAGCGTAACCCTTAAAATGTCATATATTAGTTTCAAAAGGACCCACACATTGTATTTTAAAATTTCACATATTATTCTAAATAAGGGTCAAATTGAATGCAAAAATCCAACAGTGTAGATAAACCTAAACAGTCCCCGTACTATATTCCGATATAAATCTTATTAAAGTTCGGGTTTGAAGTATTTACATTGTATTGTGACGAGCGACCTCTATCGATAAAGACATCCTCTTACGGATAAACTTAATTTAGTAATACGATATGGGTACTATTTAAATAATGAAAGGTTTTCAATGGTAAAAACTCTTATTCAGGTGTCAGTTTATTTGATCTTCAATCTAAATTCAATTACAGAACATGGCTTCACAAACCCGACAATCTGCCATAGTGTGTGTCATAACTATATATATTGAAGTGGTCATTAAATATTGAATTCAAATGAATTAAAATAATAACAGAAATAACATGGACCCTCACCTGTTACCAAGAAAGACAATCCTGTACACGGATATGACAAGCTTCAGCAATAGTCGTGGATCATTAGATGGATACACTGCCCCGTGTACTAACGAGACCCATTTAAAAATAGGTCGTGTAATTAAAATGAATGCTCTAGGATTACGTATATAAATATTAAGTATATACATGTTACTAGCTACATTCTTATATGATGTTGGCCAATATCGTACACATAGCAGAGTATGCCTATCCAGGTAAGGTGTAATGTCCCAATGTTCTGCGCCAACCGGGCTAATAAAGACGGGCATACGCCATGTTGTGTGTCATGACTACCATGACGGGAATGTGGTCCTGATAGTTGGGTTTCCTGTTACAACCATCAACCAAACCGAACGACTAGACGCGGTTCCTGCATATGGAGAACCACGCTGGAAAATCCCAAGAAAACTTTCTAGTGAAAGTCGTAGAAGAAATTATTGAAAGGGGATACCCAACTATAAACAACTACACCAATGAGCGGATGCCTTGGCACAGACTCTTTTGCAAAATTGTCATCTTAATTCAACGTAAACGTAACCTTCTTCAAATAGATTATGGGAGACCCTATTTGTATATTTGTTCAAAAATCGTAAATTAAATTCACTTGAATACTTTGCCAAATATTGACAAATGAAACACAACCTTTTCGTATTTGACCTAGTCACGAATAGATATCTTGCAAGACCAAAAGATCAAAATTATTTGTAATCTTTAGTTTGGTGTTATTTTACGACCGACGTCAATGTAATCCAGTCTATGTTTGAAAAGATTAGCCCCATCTAGCGGTAACCTGTAGAGGTTATGACTCCTAGGTAGATCGAGAGAAATGTTAGAGATCTCCTTTTGTCACTATTTCCCATCGACAAAGGTAATTTGGGGCTTTAGCGAATGGAATTTCAGAAAGGAATCTGGTTGATTCTGGCATAACGGTGCTCGACAGTTGAATAAGTGGAGCCAGCTATGGCCCATCTATTTTTCACAGACTTGAACAAATGTCGTTAAATTTAAGAAAACCCAAATATGGCACTGGAATACAGCAGATATGGCACGCTGTTGGACAGAGAATCGCAGAAAAGGCATAAATAAAAATGTCAAATATTTATTGTATCTCATTTTCGTGGGGTCCCTAATAGGCCCACGGACGCGACCATGTCCCTGAATTAGATTAAGAACAACGGCGAGTTCTAAAACATCATTCATTTCATTTATTCTTTTGATCTGTGGCGTCCCTTTAAATTTACAGGGTAGATAAAGACTACAGAAGGTTAAAGTTAAAAGGTTAAAGGTTATGTATTTGGTTGTAAAGGGTTTGTGTATAGATTATTATAATGTCAGGTTTGTTCAAATAATGGACCAGGACTTCATAGCTATACATACACAAGAAGTCATTAGGACTTTTACAGACAGATCTAAGTACGGTCAACCTCGACACTGCCATGGCACAATTCTTCAAATATCAGTTCTACTTGAAACGAGTTACCTGAGGGGTTTTAAGCTACCTTTGTACACCATTGAGGATGAATTTGTTATACAAATGTAATTTTCTTTAATCGGAAGAATTTGAAGAAGAACCACCTCTATTTAATTAAATTAATACAAATGCTGGATTGTAGATTTCAATTCCCTGTCAGAGTTCCAGGAATATCTTCTAACATTCAAGGAGAATATCTTATAAATGATCATCATCTTTAACTGTAATGGATATACGTGTATATATATTCACATCTAGCAGGTGTCAATCATGATGTTAGTTTTACACTGACATCTTTAAAAATATAGTCAAATGACAGCGTCTTAAAGGGATGTTCAGTTAACGATATTATTTACTTATTTTTGTAAAAGCAAAAATGTTTCAAATGCTTCAAATGTTACTTTTATACATTAAAGCCAATTAACTACGAGTACAACATCGCTAATAGATTTTCTGTTGCATTTATTTATTATTGTAAGAAACTTTCTAAAAAAAACTATAAACTGCAGTATCAATGTTGTATTACTTAACAATGTCAAATTCATAGGACGTTTATGAAACAAGAGAAAAGACACATTTGTCTGGTATTTAGTTTATCTACCACTAGAAGGACCCTAAGTTATAATACAATTTCCTGGAATGGAGTAACCTACCAAACAATGACCCCCCCCCCCACCCACCCCCATAGTAACGAACCTAAAACAATTGAATTCCTCCTTTGCCTTTACAACCTTGAAAACAGCCCTTTTGTCATATAAAAAATATATTTATGTATATAGCTAGCCTTCTTGACATTTGAATTACGTTCGTGACAGACGATCTTAAAGACGTTTTTAAGAGACCATGAAATTGGCAAAGTCGAGATTTAAAAGAGTTTTTAGATTTGTTAGATTGTAAATTTATATGGTCTAATGCCCTATAAGATGTCTTTTCAAGTTGTTATCATATTTAGATTTACAGATAAAGTTTACATACTGTCGTTTTAATTTGAGTTTCCCGAGTTCATATTCGTGAAAAATGAATTGAATAAACATCTCAATGGCTTATATAACCCTCGGCTTATTATAAACACGATAAGGTACACGATTACATATCATATGTTAATATAACTGCTCGCACTTGGGAGCCTTGTTTATTCAGCTGAAACCACATATGTATTTTAAGAACGAATCTGAATGGGACATTTTGGGACTAATGTGAGGATTTTGTTTTAATTTTTTTGGATACACCACCATTTTCGTTTATTATTCGGATACCAAAGCCCATTTCGTTCGTTTAAATTAGTATTAGATTTGTTCAAGGATCGCAACGCCACTCGTTCTTTTTAATCCACTTTTATTTGAACGACTACATGCAGACTTATTGTTAATTGGTAACTAAATATGATAGATGAACACTAATAATAATATAGTATAATAGTTTTTCTTTAGATGTAAATGTATAGTTCTATTATAACAAAGTAACAACGCGTTATCAATATCCGCGTAGAAAAATTCGAAATGCGTCAAGAGTTTTGAAATAATATTTTAAGACAAGTCTACATCATTATATCATCTTAATCTTAATAAATAAACGTTAAAATCTGTCTAGATTAAAGGCTGCTTTACTATAACTTCAATTAACCTAATTTTATGTGGCCTGTCTTTGATGTCAACTACTCGAGCAAACTAAATGATGTACTAGTTATATATAATAATAATAATAAACAACATGGCCTCAAACCAGTGATCATCTTCATTAGCTTGGTGGGTGCTGAAAGGTGGGGCGTTAAAACCCATTCCATTGATTTCATGCCACAGAACTTCGAAGAAACAGAGCTTTTCACTTCGGAAGTAAGCAGTCGCACAAACAAGGTTTTTGGTGTAAATTACTCGAGCAAACCTAAACGATACTTGTTGCGCAGTGTATGTGAGTCTTACACTAGCAAAAGACAAAGATACATAGTCTATGTGTGAAACATGTGTCATAAACCGGAAGTAGAATGGCTGTAGAAGCTATTCTGTCAGAGGGTATATTATCAAGATTTTAAAGATTACGTGCATTCTGGGTTATGATCACAAAATGATATATCTCAGTTAAACAAAATATTACATAGAGTCAGGATTATGATGAAAAAATGGTGTATCTCAGTTAACACATCATTTAAGTAAAATCGCAATGTGAACACACCGTTTTCTTAATTCAAATTAGTGAACATATTTCTTCCATCGTCACAAAGCCACTTCTTTTCGCACCTCAGGTGTATCTTGTACATATTTCTAGCTTACGAAAACGACACCTTCAACCGTGAGAAAAAGAAGACATACTGCCGACTGCATCCGGGTAATAAGTAGATGTACCCGATTACTCTAGTATTAGTGTTAGACCGAACGGTTAAAGGTCAAAGGTCGAAATAACCTGTCCACGTAAAAACAAGAAAACTACACTTTGATGTTTATGTATGTGTTTTCTGTCTAGTCATAATGTATATTTTTGTTACCATTTTAATGAATAATGTCTCATTATTAAACACAAAAGATTGAGTACAGTAACTGATTATGTTCTATGTCAGCCACTCCCTACGTCGCACGTCGCCTTTTTCTCTATAGCTAAACAATGCAAAAGCCTGCGCGCGACGCGAATGTTGCCTAGCGCTTTGTTTTACTTCCTTGCTTTTTTAGGGGGGTTTGATGGCTGAATGGTTAGTACGTGCGTACTGTATCATAAATCCTGTCATTGAGGCAACTGGCGTGGTTTCGAAACCCCAGTTGTACATGACAAGGAGTAGGGTTGCCTGTTCAACCTCGTGGGTTTTCGCTGGGTCCTCCGGTCCCCCCCCCACTGCTTATAAAGACCCATACGCGCAAGCGAATTATTGAAATAAAATTAAACCATGTTAGTCCCGAAATGACCTAGTTTGTGTCGAGTGGACGTTAAACTCCACGGACGTTAAACTCTCGCTCTATCTCTCTCTCTCTCTCTCTCTCTCTCGCTTTGCTTTTTTAAAGGCAACGTGGGAAAAGGCTGAAATAGAACACCGAAGTTACTTGAACATAAAATTAAACCATGTTAGTCCCGAAATGACCTAATTTGTGTCGAGTTAAACTCCACGCGTGTGTGTCTCTCTCTCTCTCTCTCTCTCTCTCTCTCTCTCTCTCTCTCTCTCTCTCTGGCGACGTGGGAAAAATGGCAAGAATAGAACACCATAGTAACTTCAACAAGCTTACAATATCAGTCACATATGGTAATCTTTTCCATTTAAGTGTTTAGGTCTTCATAAATTCATCTTCAACACATATTCAATATTATTATATTATGATTTATTCCACATATTGTATTCTAAGTTTATATTTTATATTTTTAGCCAAGGGTCACACCACAGAAGGTATCCTTGGTGAATAGACAATTGTACGAACGACAAAACTAGAACGGCTTTTGTTCTGTATCTGGAGTGGACAGATAGACGAAATATGCCACTGGCATTTCATGTTCTGGTAGAAATACAAAATCAAATAAAACTATATATTTGCTGTAGGTCCTTTGGTAGTGTGTCTCTTTTTGACGTATATCGCCATAGGATGCCATTGGTACTTGGTGATATATAGTTATAAGGTAAATGGTAATGGTAATTAATTACTTTCAGTAGTATGTGCAGCGAGCATTGCAAGCAATAAACAACAAATACCAAGTTAATGTAATGCTTACATTAATACAAATAAGAAAGCTATAATAATCATTACATTTAAGGGTATTATGCTATGCTTTTGGTAATGAAATTGATACCATTGAAAAAAAAGTAATGTAATTGGTAATGTAATTAATTACATTGATAAAAGTAAAGTTTTGGGTTATGTAAACATTTATAAAAGTAAGGCTATCGGTAATGTAAACATTGATAATGGTAAAGTTATTGTCAATACAATTAATTACACTGATAGAAGTAACAGCCTCAGATGGATCAACTACTCGAAAACGACCTACTGAAGAAATATTACTGAGTTGTTCAAATCGTTTTTTTTTTTGATCTAAACTTACCAAATTAAATAACAGAAAGAACACGATTTACAAGAAACATCTCGATTTGGTTTTAATTGTTGATTCAACATCAACAAGAATGTTAAGCTTTTTCGTTGAAATATACAAAAATACACTTTTCTGAAAGGAAACTAATATAAGATTTAGTTGAAATTGATTAGATAAGCCTTTCTCATACATAACATAAATACTTTCTTCAAGACCCCAGAAAAAAGTGAATCTTGAAAAGTAAAACGGCTCTTACTCGAATTACACAAATTTAATTACAAAGCTTAAGACACCAGTCATAAGTGTCAGGATGCGTTAACTTCACAGTGTTAAAAAAAGAAGACTATTACGCATAAGAAGTTTTTGACACGCAGACCTCCCTTAACAATACTTAATTTTACAGTTTTCCCTGTGTTGTAAAGCTTTGTAGATTGCATGGAATGATTTGTCTGCGATATCATTTATTAGGAAGCAGATGTAAAACATTGTCATGAGCCATTTCACGAAGAAACACACGCACGTGTGAAATGTTTAAGGAAATGGTTAGATATAATTCCCCTTATAAGTTATAGTTACATATAGTGACGTGTAACGTGCACGAGACAGAGTATGCTGACTCATTCTTGATTACTTAACAACCGCCTTTCATCTGCGAAGATAACAAGAGCAAAGAGAGTTTAGTATTCGCGTTTGTGCATTTTGATGTCACGTGTCTAAAATTTCGTCTAAAGGCTCGGTTCTTATGCTGAAATGTTATAACCTATCAAAATAAACACAAATATCTAAATTACAAAACTGAATCATCGTTAAGTTCGTGTGATTCGTGTCAACCTCTGAATGAGGATGATATCTGCAATTCATGGGGAAAAGACTTGTATATTTGACATTCTTATCAATCAAGTAAGTACTCTGCACCAATCACACCATGGTACCACTATATCAACACATCACTTAAAATATAACAGCAGACGGGCTTCTATCCCATACTTGTTCTTTTTCATCTTTCTTCTGATAACTATTTTTAAAATGTTAAACTGATGCTTATCTGTGGTAAAAAGGAAATACGTTACAAAGATACCAAACTTGTTCTCATACCATCACGTTGTCTTAATGCGTCAATCACCCGTCACGTGAAAACATGCACGCATCTGCTTCAAAGATTCTTCAAATTGTAAGCTTTCAAGTTTGTTTGTTTTTTCTTAAAGTTTCAGCCTGAGGCTCGCATCTTTCAAGAGCCCGACTTGAGCTAATGCTGTATCTTTCAATAAGCTGTCGAGAGTTTCACAACCTATCGGGTCAGATTTGTCCATGTGTATCAGTAAATTGTGCAGCTTTGTGATAATTTCAACACAGAAAGATAAGAAATCACTCAAAATACTAACAGAACGCAGAATTCATATCAATAATCAGTTTTAGAAGACGAATAACGTTCAAGCTTTTGATGCATTTTTCGAGTTGGTGCTGACAGGTTTCAAGAAATAAAGGGCACTTTGCTAGTGTTCCGTCACGTAAAAACGATAAATGGAGGAATGTGCGATAGACTGTTTCTTTGATGTTGATAAAAAAAAGTTAAAAAATATAAGGATATTATTGTGGATATGTTGACGTATCTTCATGATAACATCGGCAAACTGATCCATAAATATATGAAATCATAAAAGTTATGTCATAATGAATTGTGTGCAGTGTAGCTATAGAATCAAATATAGATTTCTATTATTAGGATTTATCATTTTTCGTAGAAACACAAAGAACTGTATCTATATTATGGTGGTATAGTAGGTCAAAATATAGATGGCCAAGATCTGACCCCTAAAAGCCTAATATCCTTTGACCTATTTAAACATATAAATAGCATACACAAACTCAGGAAAGGGAATAATATTATCCTAATATCAATGATATCTACCTATTTAAGATTGATATCTATTGGCAACTGTCTGTCATACACCCAAGTCATTAGGTGTATGCCGATTCTCACCAACTTGATGCAGCCAATCACAAACAATCATACAAAAATACGCAGAAAATCAACCAACCAAATTAGCCGTATTTAAATAAACACTATACGCCATCTTCATCAATATATCTGACCAATCAGATAAACTGATCTTTGACGATAAAAAATATAACTAATTAAAACAAACTCTGATAAATATTAGTTATATATTGTTCAATTAGCAATGTTAATTATTAAAAACTGAGTTAACTTTCGACGAACAAATATGTTTTTGGATTGGATTCAATAAAGGCATGTCTTTATACTAATTATAATATCCTGTTCATGGATTGGGGGGTTGGATGGCCGAACGGATGACACGTGCGTGCTGTATCATCAAGCCTGTCATAGAGTCAACTGGCGTGGTTTCGAATCACCGGTTGTACGTGGCAAGGAGTAGGGTCGCCTGTCCAACCTCGTAGGTTTTCTACAGGTCCTCCGGTTACCTCCCACTGCTAAAGACCTCTACGCGCAAGCGAATTATTGAAATAAAATTGAACCATATGTTAGTCAAGAAATGACCTAGTTTGTGTCGAGTGGATGCTAAACCCCATTTCTCTTTTATTCTGGGAGAACAATGGTAAGATTTGTTTGCTTGTTTTGGGCATGTTGTCTGTGAAGGCATAGGTATAACCTTCATCTCTTATACCCTGAAGGTATTCTTGTAAAGAAGACAGATCGTTAAAATGGACAAAACCTGTTTAACTTTACATGATTTTATGTTAATAAATGTTTGCTCTTTCTGATTATTAACTAGAAGAGGTCGAACCCATAACGGCTTGGCGGTCAGATTTAGACAGCTGATATATCACATCATAATAACGTGACCTATTTACCACAAAATACAAGATCAAAATAGAAAGTTTGTAGCGAAATGCATTATTATGTGAATTCGATGAAGCTACAGCCCTACAGATTGTTCTACTGTTTGGTTCAGGAGATATACAACATTTATTACATCTTGTTATATTGTCTGGTTCATTCTACAGTACTACAGACTGTTCTACCCTTTGAGTACATTACATGTTCTATTGTCTGGTTACTAATTTCTCATAAGGTTTTACATGTTAAAGCCCTGTGGAGATAATCAAATTCAAATGGACAATCTCGGAAATACATACACGTGTAGTATCCAAGCTGTTAAACTGCAATCCTCAACAAACATCTACTGTATAATTAATTCTAAATATAAATTTGTAATATCTAGAGTTTCCAAGTATATGGATGACAGTACTAAATGTTAAAGATTCTATGTGACGTGTATTAGACATTCCTAAGCTATATATTTTTATTGATATATTTTGAATTATAACTTAATACTACGGCGTAAGCCAAGGCTCATATAAGAGATCATGTTGAAACATTATTACGAATTTTGGCTTCTTGCAAAACGTAAGAATTGATAATGAGGTTAGCATTTGTTTTATTTTAAGAATGAATGAAGAGTAATCTGAACATTCAGTCAAATCGTATATGAACGGTTTCCTTCCAAATCAAAGTTATCGGCAAAGTGAAATGTCGTATTTGTATTTTATCGTAATTATTGATATGCGCATTTGGTGAGTTAGTAACCAAAGGAAGGTGGTATCACAATTTGGGCTACAGATATGAAGGTGGATAAGTTTATCAATGGGGAATTTTTATGGTGTATCTTCTTATCGTTTAACATTAAAAACATGAGAGAATAAAATAGCTTATATTAAACACGCCTATATAAATAACCCACTTACTTCCATACTTATAATGCCATTTAAAATATATGCGACATTAGCTGGAAATACTCCCGAATTAGCTTAGTTACGATTTATAACCATAGAGTATCGTCAAAGGCGAGATTATTTTTATCATAAGTTTTGAAAAACAAATTTGATAGTCAACAATTACAATCGGGGTCTGAATGTACAGGGTATGACCATTTGTAAGTTTAATAGTTCCAGGTCATATACAAATTTTCACTCGACTCGAGGCTTATATGCTGTTCAGAAGCTTAAGTTATACTGGTTTGTGAAACACCTCGGTTACTCTGATTTTACTTACCATCTGAACGCAGATGAATCAGTTTTAAAAATCTAATTCGATACCTCCTTTCTTCAAGAAGGCTAGTTTAAAATGCCGACTCTAGCTAGCTTTGGGCACGTCTTCCCATGCGTAATTAACTCTAACTGACGAGGTAAAAATAGCTAAACTGGCTTGACTAATAGTGCACGTAAACGCGACACTCCCCTGGCTCAACAACTCCTGCGTTTTTAAACTAGCTTAAATATATGTGTCTGAACGAGACATTATACATCGTCAACGTGGAACAATTTTCATCATGCGATCTGTAACGTTTGTTGTTATGATTAAAGGCATGTCTATCTATGACGGACGTTGATTGATATATAGATAATGATATTATTTATATGATATACGATGTTTATCTATATTATATCTACTATATGTCGATAGTATCGTAATGTACACTACCTATTGTATATTGTTTATTTATACGGTGGAGGTAAAGCGGACAGATTGATGACCAGCTAGAACAAACTATCTCTCAGATCAGTAGTACTTTCCAAATTGACTTTATTAATTTTATGTTTTGGCCTTGACTTTTAACATCTGTTAATATTAATAACAGTTTTGTACAAACATGGTTTACCGTTCATCCGTTTTTATTTGGGAATGACTTGTAAATGAAATGCAATAAATTAAATACAACGCCCGGTGGAAAAATTGACTTCACTTAAACCGCGATAAAAGAAGTACATTCGGTGTATCGCAATGAATAGTGATACAGAATAGTGATACAACAACGTTGTTCCGTGTCTGTATAGTTATTGGGGGTTTTCGGGTCTTTCATCGCGTTAAAATGGTGGATATGGGTGTGTATCTCGATATGTTTCCGTTCAATGGAAATAAAGTTTAAGTCACTTTATTTAATGTAACGAAATGAAAACCATATAAAGACCACGTACCCGATCCCACCACAGCTTGAACATGATGTTTGTTTATAGAAGGTAGGTAAAAAGATAACGTGTGCTAAGATTGATGGACAGTTAGTATAAATACTAAACACTCAAAAAAATAACTATCGGGGTTCAAACATTCTTCCTGAAGGTCAAGGGTCAAAAGCTGGAAGCAAATATACTGGTATTCATAGAAATATGCTAAGTACATTTTTGTGGGAAGCTCAGTGTGGCTAAGAACCAGATTAAGACAGTATCATGTTCGGATTCATTTGATTCCTACTAATCTCATCACTGTTGGTAAACATGTGTCTGATTTTGGGCCTTTAGTTGTTTGTGTTTTACCTTTTTTGTTTGTTCAATTTGCATTGGGATATGAAAGACAATTGTATCCACAGCGATTGAGAAGTAGGTTTTGTCTTATTTTTGCGAATTGCATTACGGTTTGAGATTTGCACTGGGAGAAGGGGAGGTAATGTTTTGCTAGCTGTTTAGGTTTGTTTTGTTTTGTTCACTATTATAACTAGGTGATTGTGTCGTTTGGTGGGTAAGTGAAATTTATATTAGAAGAATAATAAAAGTGAGACATTTGATTGAATTTGTGCGTATTCGATATTATAAAAACCGGCTACAAACCATGAATTCGGGTTTTGATACGCCTAAAGTAAAGGTATTTTTTTCTGAAAAATGTTATCAATATTTCGAAAACAATTTGAATCCGATACGTTGAACAAATATATACGGGGGTTCATATATAGTCAGGAAATAAACCACCGGATAAGTACAATATTCCGTTTATTCGTATAGCTGTGAACATCCCGGTCGCTACCGACAATGTCGATAGTAAAGTAAAGCTGTGGTGGATATCGTTCTAACACCACTGTGTTTTCTTTATCTGTTTATTCCGTTGTCGCGTTTGGTTCATCGCGTACAAATTATAAACTCCATGTAACATTGGTGTTTGTTTGAGGAAAAGGCCAAAAACAAATGCTGTGAAAAGAAGTTGATTGTTTTTTGATGAAGTATAGTTTCGTATTTATGGCATGCAATATGTAAAATAATTATGAGCTACTGTTTCGTATCGTTGTAGTATCTAGAAACAATACATTGTTAACCCATGAATGACATATTTTACGATGCCGAGGCTGTTGTTTTATATGTTCATGTGTTTAACATACATAATATAATATAAAACAGCTAGATGGACCATGTGTGAATTTTATTTTTGGGTCGTCTGAACGTATTTAGATTTTAGAAACTTGCAAAAATACTGTAAGCGGAGTTCCAGCTCTGTTTAAATTTTTTCAGATGTCTTAATTTTCGTTCGAATCAAAGAAGTTTTTTTTTATGTCCAGGCGGGTGAATAGTATATAGGCCTATGTATAATATATCATATATACATGATATTACAAATGACACAGATCCTTCAATTTATAAGGCTTTCAAATGAAATCATAAAAGAGGTTTTTCCAACATAGTTTCCTGTGTTTTCTATTAGGACTTCGTTTTTTATGGACAAATAAATGTCTCTAATTGACAATGCAAGGATATTCCTGCACTATTGTCAGACAGAATATACCATACAAGAACACAGCATGTACCACACAAATTATCATTGTTTTCAAACTAATTTGAGTACACAGTTACCGAAGTTGATAGCACTTAGCGCAAGACAGACTGTACGATGAATCACAATAGTTCAGGGTATAGTCATAAGAAGCCGATATAAATAATATATTACATTCTCTTTCTTTATCAGACTTGTCTATCACTTCCACTCACATTGAAAGTATATAAAAAGCTCATTGAGATAAGAGGTCTGATTAATCAAGACTATAGTGAGTGATTTGTTATCAACAGAAGGTCATATCAATCGTTAGATAAGGTTAACCAGACACTTGACGGTAGCTATAATTAAGTTAGTTGTGTTGTAAATTTGTAACCATCGGTAAGAAATTTAACTATTTATCAGGACAAGATAACGGATATCGGTGATATATTGTGTGTCTATAATCCTACTGTCATCTAAACTATTGTAAGGCACGAGGTTTCGATCATAGGGGGGGGGGGTCTATGGTTTCGGGTACCATGCGGGATAGAAGAGATTTACAAATCACAGGGGACCTCCTCCCATAACACATTCGACCAGACACACTTTCCTTGTCAGTTCCGCACGCACCCCCCCCCCCCACAACATACCCATATTCATATGAGGCCTAGGTTTTATTCGCATCTATGTGACTAGACTTTGTTCCTTGTCAGGTCACGGTACTGTCCCATTGGCAAGGGGAAGCCACGCCGGAAAATCCCGAGGAACTTTCTAAGTCAAGACTGGGAGCGAACCTGAGACATCCTGGTTAGCCAGCCAACACCTTATTCCATGAACCACCGCGGCTCCCACTTCCTTAAACATAAACAAGTGATCAATATGAACTGGAGATAAGTGAAGTATAAAATAAACGGCGTAATATAGATTATATAATTACATATCTTCAAGTGTTTGACTAACACTGGGTGACATTTTATAGCCCATTATTGAGATTAAAATATCTAAAACTTCAATCATGTTGACAGGTGATTTTCTTTATCAATAATAATATACAACTCCTTGACATATTGACGTGATAGGCCGGTAATTGAAATTTTTTAGATAGGAGATTAAATTATAAACTTAAACCCCCTCAAATTGATTTTTTACAATGTCGAGTGGAGCTACAAAAATCTACTAAGATAGTCATTGTTTCTTTATCAGCGTGCAGCTACTTGACTCGATGAGTATGGCGAGTGCTCACTTACCAGGAGGTCCAGAGATCCATCCCGGTGTTGGCCGATAAACTACCTCGGGATTTACCGGTGTGGTTTAAATTAGCAATGATGCAGGACGGGGATCTGACAAGGAACAGGGTTTAGTGTTTCGGATAGTTTATTTAAAAGAACGAGTACGTTGTTGTGTACGTAAAAGACAGTTGTAGTTAGAAATAAGAGTGGGTCGTAGCGCGGTTCTCCGGGCAAACATTTCCACCATAGAACACACCTAATAGCCCGAAAAATAAACCCCATCACTTTTCAGCTGTTCGACCCGATTTGCTTATTTATTGAATTTTTTATAACACTCAAAGCGATTTGTTAAATACACGTCTTATGTTATAAATTTAAAAGCTTTAAGATTACATACAGGGTTAATAAAACCACAATTATTAGTTTTAGAAGACTTTGAACAATGTTTTGGTTGATACGGCTGTCTGCACTTAAAAACAGATCAAAAGAAAAAACCGCATACCATAAACACTGATATCTTATGAAATATGTTCAGTGAAAATAAACTTATTCTTCTCACTGCTGTCAATAAATGTACATGTACCTGAGTTAAGTAGTGATCGTAACGTGGAGTCTATAAGATAAGGCTTGGGTTTCTTAGAGTCGTCTGTTACTGTCTAGAGTCGCCTGTTAAATAAAGAGCTCAATTATGTGCGCCCTTCGTTGAATACGTGTAGTTTTCAATTATATAGGTAAGTTGCAAATTATGTTGGATAAATGTTTCTGCAACTGGGGTGTTCGTTTAAATATAAGACGTGGATATATCGTACCATTCATCGGACTTGTTCGGAGGTCGTTGTGTTATATGGAAACAAAATAACGAACTGGTACGGCAGTTAAAATCATTTTCTCCATTGCACGATATATACTTGTCAACAAACAATGAGTTTGAATATGTACTAAGCTCTTGTTATCCCTCTCTGATACGATCCATGGCCTTCTAATCCTGGTGATATCGCCGAGTAAATTCACCACCACAAAAGTTAAACATTTAGATATTTGGTCTTAAATGTAAAGTCTTAAACACAATAGACGAACATGTTATTTTCAATTCGGTTCATCAGTATTTAGCATGTGGGATGAATAATATTTTTCAAAGTTTTGTTTGAACTCCGTGTCGGGTCTCTTTAGCCCATCATTCGGCGACCTACAGTAAAAAGAGGAACACACAAACTGCAGACAAAACCGAAGTTCTGTCTCATTCTCCTTTGATACATGCACGGTTGCTGCAAAAATGAAAAAAAAACTCTTTCAAAAGAACAACTAACGAGAAAAATAGTAGATAATTTCCCGTAAGGCACAAGTTCACGTTCATACCACCCAACGCATGTCAATGATGGATTTTCGAGAGGGTGTCACCCACATCCCAATAAAATACTGGTAGTAAAGAGACACGATACATGTACACTATTGAAAGTTACAGACTTTACAGAGACCCCACAGGCTTCCTTGAAATCATTGCATTTTAGCCTTGTATACTGCATAAATTTTAAAAAATGAAAGCATTATCCAAAAGGAAGATATTCATAACATATATCGAAAAGTATTAAACTGTTTTTAACTTTTGCGGTTCATGTATTTTTCGAAATTTAATGGTGATACTCTGACTTAGATATCTAATTGATATTTTCTTTTTCAGCGATGAATTATCAAGTTACTTAACAAATGATCACGGAAAACATAATTAACCCAGTCTTTTCACGCATAATAAGTTTCTGGCTGAGTTATCGCGCGCATCATATCAAAGCCAAGAATTTGATAATTTGATAGTAACTATTTTTGACATAATCCGTTTAACTTATGGGATGACAGGCTAATATGATTAGCCCATCAAAATATCTCCTTGTAACAAACTCTGATGAATTGGTGAACTAATTCGTTTTGATTAGTATAACCCCGGCACTACATCATGTTTTAAATGTTGATACGTGGTCCAGACTATTCACTCCACTCAAACACTTAATCAAAATCATCCGCCTTGTCGACTAAAAACACGAGACGTTTTGAATAGAATAATTATCAGACGACACACTTTCCCGCCAACTTCAATATTACAACAATGGTATTATTTGACCGGGACAATAGACTCGCTTGTCATGTAATCTCTGATCGTGCCTGTGGGATGTTTGATTACTAAGACCTAGTATGTATTTGTACATGTAAATCTCTTAAATGCTACTTTCGATTTGACAGATTAGTCTACACGGAGTGTGATCAACAATCGAAGAAGTAAAAACGTTACAATTGATTTGTGGCTTTTAGTGAAAGTGAGCAGACATTGGGATTTCAGAAGTCACGAACTCATCGTCTGTCTGAAATAAAGAGATGGAGTTCAAGGCTAATTAACCAAGTACATAAAGTAGATAATCTTGACTAAAACAAAAGCACATCTAGGTTGTGCTATTTGAAGGGTATAGGTATGTTTTTATGTAATAAGCATGGAACATTAGCTTACCCGTGTCCTCGGTTCAAAGGTTTATCAACCATAAACTGAAGTGTTTAGTATTTGAGCACATGTAAAGCATATGAACTACCTATGTAAAGTTACATACTCATAATAAAGCTAATAACGTAGTTTTAATACAGCGAGGGGTCTACTAAAAACAACGAAAAATACCTATTCATCATTAGTTAAATAATTTTTAAACTAAATACAAGTCGTAATGACGATTAGTTTCATCATAACCAGAACCGGTATGTCATCAACTAGCACATGCACGTGTGATATATCTATATTACATGCATGAACGTGTATTTCTACTTGTGGTTTTTGTCATGTTTTACGATGTTAGAAATATCAGCTGATAATGATATACATAGAACGAGTAAACCAGATAAAAAGGGGAAAAAAACACTTTTTACTCTATTATTCAAAACAGAAATCAGTTCCCTCGGATCTTTTTTTTTAAATGGAAGTATACATTTAGAAAATGTTTGAAATAATGTAACGGATTTTATCATACCAATTAGCCATAAGTAGCGACGAGTGTCGTACACGGGGTAGGTGTGGTTAATCTTTCGGGGGTTTGGATGGCCTAGTGTTCTAGGGTGCCGCGCTTCGACCTCTAGCTGTCCGACCACCTCTGGCTTGCGGTTGTGGTTTAGAGCCCTGGTGTGAGCGTATGTGGCATGGAGATAGGGGCGCCTTCCAAACCTTGTGGGTTTCCTCCGGGCACTCCAGTTTCCTCCCACTGCTAAAGACCCCTACGCGCAAACGAATTATTGAAATAAAATTAAACCATATGTTAGTCCCGAAATGACCTAGTTGTGTTGAGTGGACGCTAAACCCTATTTCTCTCGGTTAATCTTTCTAGCACATCCATAATGTCTTCTTATGGTTTAAAATTTCATATCTAACAATCGTTAAAGTACCCTTGTAAAACTTTTTTTGTTATATTTAATAATAGCACTTTCTTCCTGTAATAATGAATAGCTAAATGTAAATTTAATTTTAATATAGCTATATCCCATTTCTAATATTTAGCGAATGATTATAGATCATATATTAATTCAATATCAACAACACACCCCTTATCCATTATTATAAAGGGAATTCGAACTACAACAAAAACACACCCGTCCATTATACGGGAGGAATTTGAAAGACAAAAAATATCCCCAGGAGAATGATAAATAGTGAGAGTATAAAATGACCGATGGGTATATCCCGAGGATAATAGGTATGGTAGACTATGATATGATTTATCATTAAACATCAAATATTTTACATGCTTTACTGACATCTTGTCTAGTGTAAAGTTACAACTTGGATCTCGCCCCCTTCTACTCTATTTTACCGTATATATATTAATCAGCAGGGACCCGTCTCTATCATGACCTTACGGAACTATAAAAGCACACAAGTATATGCATAAAAGGTGAAATCAGATGCTCTAGAAAGTGCCAGCATATATTGCATTATACACGGTAAATACTACCTAGCTGAATTCTATTAGAAATAGTATACCTAGCTTGATAGCTAATTGAAACGATAATGGTGTCTTGCGTTGTTTAAGAAGTGACATTGTACGTATAGACTGCATCCTATATGACACACACCCCTAAATGTATAGCTAAACTGAACCAGAAATAATAGTTAATATGTGAACTTCTCAGATAATGGTACCGTGCTGTGTTCTATAGTTAAGAATACTCTTCACGGAAAGTTGGGGATCACGTGGCTAAGTGATTAAGACGCTGACTCGCTAGCTTGGCGGTCAGGCGTTCGATCTCTGCATTGCCCGAGAAAGTTCATCAAGATTTTCCGGCGAGATCTTTCCTTGTCAGCGATGCAGAACAGAGGGCTTGACGAGAACAGCTGTCTAGCCGTTTGGAAGGGACGAAAAACCGAAGTCCCATGTACACATTGGAGTGCACGTAAAAGATCCATTGGCAGTTGAATTCGACATAAGAGCAGGTCGTAATGCCGCTGCCTGGGCAAAATTTCCCTCATAGCACACTCCATGGCCTATGCCCGTCTTCATAAGCCTAGTTCAGGAACAGAATAGTAGGACGTTAAACCCCATTTTATTTCACTGAAAGTTGAATGACACGATAGTTGAACTGGCACTAATTGGCAAACACCACTCTTTGATTTCTATTTATGGACAAATGGGTGTATCCTTTACTGGGCAACAATATAACCAAAGACCCCAGATTGTCGAACACAGATTTGGACATTAAAAATTAAAACCTACAACGCGTGATTCGCTGTTAAATTATGGTATGTCTGTACTGTGTGCACGTATTCTTTGTTTTGTGTTTTGTTGAGCCCCTGGCATGGGCTGCATTGTGCATTAGATCAAGTATAACAACTCCTACTCTTGTATTACTAAAAGAATGCTTGGAATGTCAATGCCGAAAGTCAACTCGTACCAAAAAAACATCAAGTTTCAACGAGTTTATTAGTTTAATTACGGTATTTTGACATTAAGCAGACAAAATACAGAAGCTGACAAATGAAATGCAATTTAACACGGAATAATATAAAAAAAAAAGTTCATGCCAGTTTAACTCAAGGCGCAGACTTGATTATTTCTGTTTGGTTTCAATTTTCATTTTACTGGTTTAAAACGTTACTCATTTCACAGGGCTTATTCAGCATTAATTAAAACATTAAACACATCTCTAGCATTTTCGGTGAAACAAAATCTTTGCTTTGGCTGATTTTTTTTTAAAACCAATATATTTATTCACAAAACCTGAATTTAGATTTGGGGACCGGCTATGCCTGTGTATAACCCGGGCCCTTAGCCACCGGAAGGGGTAATCGAATTAGCCCCCCGAAATATTCGCCAACAATAATGATTTCTTAGGAGCGTTCTTAGACGGCCACATCCTCCCAAAAATTCCGTAGCCCAACAAAGTTTTGTAAGCTGGCTACGGGCCCGGTGTAACCCCTCTATCTTTGGCTTTGGCTGATGAAATCGATGTCCGCGAAATCGTTCCTTTTATAGTTATTATTATGTAGTAACATTGATACGTTTACTAATTCTGAAACAATCGATACCACTTCTCATCCCTGTTTTTATTTTTGGAAACTAATTCAGTTAATTATACTGATATTGAATCTTTGAATGGAATAAGGTTTCTTGACAACTGTCATCTCATGTACATGTACAACATTAAAGTCCATCTTTGTGTTTTGCGTTGTTCGAACAAATACCAATGTTTTACGACTTAATCAAACTGGTTATTTAACATTGAATTAAGAAAAGAGACCACAATATCTATCGGATTGAAATGAGGCCCACCAAACGATTGAGAGAAACTCTTCGCTTTTGTTGCCTGATATATACTGTAAATATACCGTATAAAAAATATTTCGCCAACAACAATGATTTCTTGGGAGCGTTCTTAGTCGGCAACATCCTCAGCCCCTACAGATTAAGAGATTAATCATTCCTTAAAAATTACAATTACTTAAAATCTACACACGTTGCCAATTGGTTCTCGTTGTGATTTTATCTATAAGTATGAACCCGGTCTTAGCTGTACGCGTATATTTCAATTATTGCCATACCCTATGAAGAATTTCACTAGATGTTGACTGTCTGCTTATTCTAAACACTTACCCACTACTTAACTTTATTCTTATCTAATAATATCTCATAACTTTTTTAATAAAAGCACACTGTCTTACTAGCATGTGGTAATAAACAGTTTTTTGTGAAATACAATAACTACTTTACATTATTATAGAATGATATAAAACAGCAAACCATTTTAATCTTTCGCTAAAACTGCATGGAATGGCCGAATGGTTAGCACATGCGTGCTGTATCATAAAACCTGCCATTGAGTCAAAACTGGCGTGGTTTCGAATCCCCGGTTGTTCGTGACAAGGAGTCGGGTCGCCTGTTCAACCTCGTGAGTTTTCTCCGGCTCCTCCGGTTTCCTCCCACTGCTAAAGACCCTACAGACAAGGGATTTATTGAAATAAAATTAAACCACATGTTAGTCGCGAAATCATTTCAAGGCCTTAATATTATTTTTTTCATTTAAGGAATATAACCAGCACGATTTTGCACTGGTAAATACCGCATATGTTGACATTTTATTGTTTCTCTGAACTTGATTTTATAACAAGACGTAAATGATTATATAACACTGCATGGCATATTGCACTTAGATAAATTAAAACAAACGTAGCTGCTATCAAAAAGTCATAAATGAATTATAGATAATACATATCTCTTGTAAAACTTTATTATCTGTGCACAAAAAAGTGAAGTGGAATGGTTCGAGTGTAATGCACTACTGACGAAGAATGTTTATTTTATTATGAGGCTCTTTTGTTCACTTAAACAAAACCATTCTCCTGACTAGAGTAATAAATACACGTGTCATTATAAGATTGCAATCAATCTAACTTCTTTAACAAATAAATAACAATAGATTTACTTTTTGTCTAACATGTATCGTAAAGGTTATTGAAGAACAAAAGCAACGCCGAACAGAAAGCTCAAATTTTTGAAATACAGAATACAATTTCAGGTCATCTGGCCAAATGCTAATGGCTAATTTATGAGACTAGGTAGTAAAATGTATCATTCTAGGCGGCATCTACCTCAGTGAGCTGTGGTGGCTCATTGACTAAGACGCTATTCGCTAACCCCGAGATCCCGGTGTTGGTCGCGAACGTTTCTCGGGATTTTCCGACGCGGTTCCCCTTGTCCGTAGTAGAGCACGGAGGGCCTGGCAAAGACAGTGTCTTGTCGTTCGATTCAATTCGGACGAAAACCGAGGTTCCGTCTACATTGGCGTGCATGTAAAAGCTGTAAGTTCGAGTTCGGAAAAAAGAGCAAGTCGTAGCATCGCTGTGTGGGTAAAATTTCCCCCATAAGCACAATGTATAACCTGCAATTTCGCCTGGCCTTGTTGAATGCTTTCTTAAGCGATCGCAATAACCAGTTGCATAAAATGTGTAACGCTGTGTTGATCTGTGAATATTTCTTCGCATTTGTAGATAACACGTCAATCCATTTGACAGGCTACCGGGCGTTTACTTTGTTCGTCTTTTATACATAGAATAGTTTTCTCTAAGAGATGTATGTGCCTAGTTGGTTGAAACACCTGGCGACTGGCTTCAGTTTGTATCTCACTGATAAATTACCGAGATCTTCTCCAAAATAGACAGCAAATCACACGAGGCTGGTTAGGTTAAGTTGGTGATTGGTGAAACAGCTTCGTTCTGTCATCAACGGGGAACTAACTGCTACTTGAAAATGGTTAAAGA
This sequence comes from Patella pellucida, assembly GCA_917208275.1. Lineage (NCBI taxonomy): Eukaryota > Metazoa > Mollusca > Gastropoda > Patellidae > Patella > Patella pellucida. The sequence continues at coordinate 59,141,274 of OU795036.1, read as the reverse complement.
CCCACAAAGGTGAATCGATACATGATTTCGATAACAGATTAATTGCGACTAAAATACCGATATGTCTAAAAGAAACTCGTAATTGTAGAAACATGTTGAAACAGACATTTTCTTATCGTTTATCATTCTACTCGGCTCATCGTATACCATGATATCTTTTTTTATACATCCTATAAATTACAACATTGCTCTACTACTAATTTGTACTCCATATATACTTTAACTGAAATGAAATTAGGTTTAACGTCCATATTGTCTGCGCCAACCTAGCTAGTTATATCGGACGGCATGACATGCATTGTATTATAAGAGACATTTTTCCCCGGGCAGTGGCTCTACGGCCGATTCTTATTTCGAATTTCAACTGTTAAGTGTCCTGTTAAATGCATAAAACAACTAGACAATGCTCCTTGCCAGCCTCCTTTCTGCACCACTGACAAGGGGAAGCGAAGCTCGAAAATCCCGGATTCCTTACTTACTGATTCACTATCTGAAACTGATCGCGACGGAAATACAAATGCGCTGTGCACGTGTGAAGCTAGCCTTTTCGTCTGTTGAATAAAGATCTATAGCTTGGGTCTGAATTCTGAATTGTTGGAATAGAGTTAGGCTGAGAATGTTATTTCATTATAATACAGGACATTTTAATTTTTGAATAAAACAAATTAGACTGAAACTGTAATCTTTGTCCTAAGGTAGACATCGGCCTGTGCTTTCTCGTGGCGCAATTAGCCGTCGAGATTTTGAAATGTTCATGCAAAATAAGATTTGAGAAAAACGTTGAACCAATTCATTTTCTTCAGGAGTGGCAGTGTACCTTGGATTACAGAAAGAAGAGAAGCGTTACTCAGTAGTGTGAATGTTTTCATGTCGGTTGAACTATTGGGTAATTTGTTTTAACTTGTAACAGATCAAATAACCAAACATGTAGCAATCATTGAAACCCCGTTATTTCATTAACATCTGGTTTACACCAGTTTTTATAATTGAAAAATAAAGAAAATATTGTTTTGCTCGTTTTTTACGCTTCATAAAATGACTTTTCGCCCTTGTGATATAATTTAGCCCCCGGGGCCAAGCAACTTTTTCTGCTTGAGATAAGACTGTACTCACATATATCTTCAGATTTACGTGTATGACATCCGAATAAACAAACATTAGCTCATGCCTTATATCCCTTATATAGCGGTTACAGTAACATCCTTCTTTGTATTCTAAAATATTTTGTTTCGATTTTTGATGTATTTTATTTTATTGATTTGTTATCTGAAGGATGGGTGTCTAAATACAATCAAATCCAAAACGTATGAGTGCTTTTATCGCATGTGAATAAAATTTGAATTTGGTATAGAAAAAAGAGGAAACCAAATAGAACCAGGCTGAAAATGACTGTTACACGCTGTTTACCTTGTTCAAATACACTTTAAATTCTAGTATTAATATTACACGGAATTTTTAAAAAATATTTATTACATACATTAAGTTATCTTATACTCACATAAAATTGGCAATTTAAATTTCAAATTGTACTTTTCAACTTAATGTCAGCGAGGTAATGAAACCCGTTTGAAAGTATATTATCGATTTTGAAAGTAATGAAAAAATATCTGGTATCAAACTTTCCAACTGAATGCTAAACTGTTTATCTTTGAGTCAAGTTATGGCGCTTTTCGGATTTCAAGCTTGTGACAAGGAGTAGGGTCGATTGCTTAACCTTGTCGGTATTCTACGGGTCATCTGGTTTTCTCCTCCTGAAGGCATCTATGACCTACGCACAAGCGAATAATGAAAATTTCTCTCTCTCTTTCTCTTTCTCTCCTCTCCCCTCTCTCTCAAGCTCTCGTCAGTGGTACAGAACAGAATGGTCTGGCAAAGGTCATGCAAAGTCGTTCGGATGGGACGAAACCCGTGTACACATTTGCGTGCACGTAAGAGAATCATTATCCTTGGTAGTTGAAATTCAATACAATACTAAGCCGTAGCGCCACTGCCAGGGCAAAATTTCCATCAAAGTCCACTTTATAGGGTACAACCGTTTTTATTAGCCCAGTCTGAAAAGAGCAGTAGGACGATAAATCAATTTCATTTTCATTTCTTTTTGTTTATCTCTGAACAAAGTATGTTTTGCGGGTTTATTTATGGTTTTGAGCTTTTAAAAATATCATAAAAAATATATCAAAAATGTATTTATCTTCTCATGTCGAGCTTCATTATAACGATCATAATTTTAAAAGGTACATGACGAGTTGGTTTGATGATCAAGAAAACTTGTGTGAAATTTAAAAAAACCTTTTTAGAATTAAATTTATGTGCCAGCGTTTTAAAATAAAACACAAATTCTCAGCATGTCAACTGGAGGGGGAGAAAACAATATTGTAAGCGGTTGAGTTTCTTGTTTTTTGAAGTCGTAATGTATGTTTTATGTAACACGAGACGAAAGAAAACATGTTTTAGGGGACTTTTTAAATGTAATTATTAAAGTTACGATGGTCTAATGGTTGCTGTATGGATTTCAAGTTTTTAGAAAACAAGAAATTGAAAACCATAAGAAACGAAAGAAGAATATCCCCACCCCATCGCGCTCTAGCAATTAGGAAGACATACATCTTTGGAAGACGTATTATGGGTCGTCTTAAATATACCATAATGATCCACTTACTGAATAAATTGACAGTTTGTACATTACAAGGAATTTAAGACCACAACTCGTCTTTCAACTGTTACACTGTTACGTAACATCAAGACAAAAACTGACGCCAAAACTTAGGCAATGTAAAAACAATTTACAAAAAAAATCTCAGTGTTGCCTATTTAATCTTGAAATTGCGTGATGATATTTCAGCTTTACATTTTCAGCATCAACAAAATACACCCGAGTGTTAAAAAAAACTACCGTGAAAAACAACGGAACGTAATGTGTTAATATCCGTATTGAAGGAAATGTAAATATTCGCTGGTTTTTTTTTTAGTCTGGTGCATGCACATATACATGCATGCACATGCATACATTCTTATGATTCATTTTATAATAACTTGACATAACTAGTAGGTAGGCCGGAAGTGACCTAGGTCGATCATCCGAACTAAATGTAACTTGACATAGCAACCGATTTTAAATTAATTTATTATGAAGCCTCTCAAAATTCATGAATAGGTTTCTTATTTGTCTCTAAATGACAGTCCTCAGCATAATCGACAACCGATACCAATACATACAAGTATGAGAATAATCGCTATGTGAAAAATACACGAAACAATAACAAACAACAAACAGCAGTTACATGAACGAAAAATAACAATATTGTATAATAACACGATTATATAATCAATATAGCTTAACGTCGAAAATGTAACATATTGCTTATAAAGCTAGGAGGAATTATTATAAAATGAATTCTAGCGTTTATAGGATAAGTAGAATGTGGGTAAAATTAATATAATATAATTTTTTTAAATAAAATGTCACATCCTGCCATGCCAGACTGTATTTATATCAAGTTTTTGTATCCGTGAAACGCATATATATGAGATTGGAATATTGTTAGTTGCCATTGTCACGAGGGGCGACGGTGCCTCAGTTAGAATGGCGTTGGCCTATCAACGAGAAGGTCGGACATTCGATCTCGGTTTGGGCCGAAAAAGTTCCTTTGGATTTTCCAGCCTTCAGGGCCGGACAATTGGAAAACGAAATGGGACTATATAGGTCGCATGCCCTTCTTCATTAGCCTGGTTCGTGTAGAAAAGTAGGACGTTAAACCCATTTCAATTGTCACAAGAAGTGACGCAGTTTAGGTAACCGAGGAACAAATTGTCATATACATCTCTATATTTCTTAGGTTGTTAACACCATACGAGATCTAATCGCCTCTTGTAACCGTAATAAGCAGCTCATGACCGCAACTTGACAAAGCTCGCTTGTAAGCCCGCAGTTTTTATCCACCAAGTGTAACTTGTTTATTACAATACCCTTGTTTCAAATTAATATTACATACATATGCGTTGATATAATTTGAAAACGTACGTTAAAATATCTATAAAATCAACATCTTGATAATTGGAAATGAAATGAAATTGCGTTTATTGGTCTACTTTCTGCATCGGTGGCTATTGAAGACGGACATCTACCATGCAACGGTGTGCTACAGCCTACTCTTATTTCAAATTCCAACGTGTACACGGGATATCGGTTTCACGTTCTATCCGAACGACTAGAAGCTGTCCGCGTCAGCTCCTCCGTCCTGCACCACTGACAAGCTGGATTGGAAAATAATTTACTGAGTGAAAGATAAGTTACAAAAAGTGCATTGTATACATGACGTTCATATTAGTGCATGAATAACGATTTAATAAACGTGATATAAGTTACAGCTGTTACGTAATAATAATAATAATATAATATGTTGGGTAGACTGAAGTGAGGACAAGTTGATTCAAGCATAACATGTTCATGTATAATTATTATAATGGTTTAGGCATGTGTCCTTTAAACAACAGATGGTATAAAAGCTGATACAGTGCAAAGGGTACACGTGGCTTTTTGACGGTTACACACTTTACGTCTCGTGCACGTGGTAGTCACTGATAGACAACATCGTGATTGCTTTTCTACTTTCAGACTGGCAGCAGTAGTGTATGTGAAGTTTATATTACCGCTTCTATGAAACCTTAAATGGAAACATGGTAGGCTACTTGGAGACAATTCTGCCAAGCAGTTGCCGAGATATACGGGTATATATTAATTGCAGTTTGGTACTGGATATAATTTGATAGTATGCATATGTCTAAAACTATATTTTCACCGTGAGCCCGATGTTGGCCCTTTAATCTTTAAGTTTTCTTCAGCAACACCAGATGTTTTCAGACACGTTTATTTGTGCTAATATTTAACATGTTCTTTTCTATTTGTTAAACAAGCGTAAATTATTTATTAAAAATGTTCCTTATCGACAGAAATTGTTTTTTTTTAAAATGAAACCTATCAACACCTGTTTCCAATGTCATTTTAATATATGGTAATTTTATACAGAATAATTAAATGCAGGTACCAAAATATAAAACTGACCGAAACGAATCGTTTGATGAAACATAGTGGATATTTAACCTATGACAAATTCCAGTGGATCAGCGCCGAGGATGATTTTGAGGTTATCGAAGTCCACTTCAATTCGATTTAAACTGTCACAACAGATTTTCCATATTAAATCAGCGGGAAACTCGGTGGCTAAGTGGGTAAGACGATGGCTATGGGTCGAGAAAGTTCATCCATATTTGCCGGAGTGGTTTCCCCTTGTCAGAGATGCAGGACAAGGACAGTTGTCTAGTCGTTCGGATGGGACGAAAACCCGAGTACGTAAAAGATCCCTTGGCAGTTGGAATTCGATATAAGAGTAGGTCTCATAGAACACTGTATGGCGTATGTCTGTTTAGGAGCAGAACAGTAGGACGTTAAACCCTATTTCATTTAATTTATTAAATCAGCTCATTGGTCCTTATGACCTCGAGGTTGAACCTAATAAATTGCAAATAATAAGATACATTCATTTGGACCGAAAAAAAAATGAGTTGGAAATGTAAAGTTATGAAAAACATGGGCAATGATTTAAATAATAATAGTAAATTAAATCGCCGATGACATAAATATAGCTAGAAAAACGCCATTTTGTTTATAGAGAGATGACACGAAAATACAAAACTAGTCTGTTTTTTCGTTCAGTTATGATCATTATTACATAATAAACATTTTCTCCTTAGCTCACTCTTTCATCTTCAGGACTTTCAGCTCTTCATATTTTCTTTCAAATTGTTTTGTTAAATTTTCATAATTTGACTGTGAACTGATCTGGTTGAAAAACGGCGTTATGAGTTAAACAGACGACAAATGGTTTTATCAGATTTGTCTTCCTGACTTTGTATGCTACCAGACTGTCTTTACGCCCATCCACGGTACACTTTTTTGTAAAACGGGGTTTAGAATTGCACATGGAAGATGGTTTTACGAGAAGTATTTTTAGAAATCGAATGTGAAAATGGCATGACAAAGAGACGGTAATATTTCATTCGTTCATCTTATACCAACAGTTAGCCCAAAGCACTGCAGCAATTTATATGATACATATCAAATTGCGCATGGTCTAGCATGTGAAATCCCGATTGTTAATACCTACTGGGGTATATGTTAATACATATGTATTAAAAATTAAAGATGACAATATTAAAGCTACCGTGTTTTGGATTCGACAAAATTCAATTTCACAGAAGAGTTGCTATTATCAGTAGAAAGATCTCGATTTTTTTTTCTCCCCGCTCGTAAATGACTTCCGATACTTCTGTTCAGATGTACAAAGTATGTAAGTATATAAATTGAACATATGTACGTAATAAACATATTTTTATCGTATATATGGGAGCATGTGTTTTCTGCTAGAATAAATATATAAATAAACATCGTCTTATGTATTTATATATAGTGGAGTTATTATATATGTATATATACAGAACTACTCACACCCACAAAAACCTTAAAATAACTTCTCTTACAAACTTACAGCTGAACATTTTATAATATATAGACAACTAGCTGGATAGACATTACTGTTGTTTATTATCAACAGTTGATGTTATATGAAACAACTGTTCGTTCAATGAACTTCTCGTATATATGAGAAGTGGCATCGGGTGTTTTAAATAGAATATCAAATCATATCAACCATTGAGAGAGAGAGAGAGAGAGTTTAACGTCCACTCAACACAACTAAGTCATTTCGGGACTAAAATATGGTTTAACTTTTTTTCAATAGATCGCTTGCGCGTAGGGGTCCTTAGCAGTGGGAGGAAACCGGTGTGCCAGGAGGAAACCCACGAGGTTGAGAAGGTGCCCCTATCTCTATGCCACATACGCTCACACCAGGGCTCGAAACCACAGCCGCAAAACAAAGGTGGCCGGCCAGCTAGAGGTCGAAGCGCGGCATTCTAGACCACTAGGCCATCCCATCACCCCATATCAACCATTGAAGACAGGGATGTGACATGAAGTGTGCTATGAAAGATATTTTGCCCGGGCAGCGTTGCTACGGCCCAGAATCCCAACTGCCGGTAGTTCTTTTACGTGCACGCCAATGTGTACACGGGACCTATAGGTTTTCAATCAAATCGGAACTATTAAACGGACAATGGGGGGGGGGGGTAAGAGGTGGTGTATCCACCGGTATATTAGTCCGCACAAAAACTATTTGATAAACACTATTGTAGAATTGTGTATTCGCCTTTAATAATTCCTGAAATTTAAGAATTTCTTGTTAATGATTCTGGCAACTTACCAGTATACATGTACATGAATTGGCATATAATTACAAGGAGAAAAGGAGATGTTAATCGTGTTCTTCAAGAGTCTTTTGACAGGTCTGATTTAATGAAATTGCCTAAATAATTGCTTTAAAATCACGACTTTCTTTTGAAATGAAAATAAATTCGTATGTATCAAGTCCTAATTCTTGTCATTCCATTATAAATATCACGATTTGTTTGATAAGTAATCTGAGACAGGACATAAAGATCTCTCTTGTAGACCTATATTTCTTTTGAACGCTGATTCGCTATTAAAATCAATATCGTATATCACGGAAATAAAAATAATGGTCATTTCAAATCCCAAAACGAAATGAAATGAAATGGGGTTTAAGGTCATACTGTGCTGCTCCGAACTGGGCTAATGAAGACGGGCATACGCCATACAGTGTGCTATGAGGGACATTTTGCCCGGACAGCGGCACTATGGCCTATTCTTCTATCGAATTCCAACTGTCAAGGGATCTGTTAAGCGTATACACAATCGACAACACTATCATAAAAGATCGTTTGATCCACGAATTATTCATATTGTTTAGTTCTAACTTCAATTATAGTCATAGACTGGTTTCAAACAGCCATTTCCACATATCTTAAAGATGTTAGCAGTGTAAATTAAGAAAAGTGTTGTCACATGTTCTAGAATATAAAGCTTTGTTTCAAATATATTGCTGAATTCCATTTTCAAGAACGTGTAAGAGGTTATAGTGAAAATGTCATGTAAATGTTAGCTATATTATTATGTCGACTAGTACAAGTGTTATCACATGTTCTAGACCACAAAGATTTATTTATAGCATGCTCACTTTTTAACAAAGTTTAAAGGGTTAAAATGATAAACGCTGTGTCAGTAATGTTTACTTGTATAATAATCAACTTTCGTCTACAAAGTGCAGTTTTGGCAGGCATTTACATACACTGTTAAAAACTGGTCAAAAATATAAAAAAAGGATTGTTCAAAATTGCTTCCCAGATGTTTTCGATAAATATGTCCCTTTCATTTGCTAAAATAAATATCACTGACAGTTTTATTAGTGATAAGGAAATTGCGGTGCAAATGGCCACGTAATACTTCAGCTTGAAATTATTCCCATTATATGCACATGTTTACGTTAGCCGGATCATCCGACACACAAGTACTATTCTGACTGAAGTCGTGCTTGGAAAGGGGGGGGGAGGTATAATATAAACGGAAATAGCATATATACCTTTTGGAGTTATTTGCCTTTTCATCAAGCATTGAAGGAACTGGAGAAACCACACCCGGTTAAAATTGGATAGAACATCATGTTCGTTAACAGGCCTTAAGACTTAAGTGGCCACGGGTTACAAGCGTTAATTATGCATATTTATAGTCAAAGGTCTGCCATTAAGTCAAGTGATGTGATTTCGATCTTAAGGTATGTGTGGAGGGGTAGGATCGCCTGCATCCGCGGGTGGGGTTTCTGTTGGTCCTCCAGTGTCCTCTTACTGCTAAAGAGCAAGCGAATTACTGAAATGAAATTGCACCATATGGGAGTCCCGAAAAGACCTAGTTTATGTCGAGTGGGCATTAAATACCAGTCCTCCTTTCGTCCACTTTATCATTTTAAGTGAACTCGTTATAGACAACACGGATTGTAACGGTGAGTCTTTTTGTGTAAAATGGCAGTAATAACATCCTATGTTTTAAAGTGTGTTCCTATCTGACTTGCCTTTTATAAAAACAAACTTCAGAATGCGTAATCCTGGAAATCTCAGACTTCTCGTCTGAAGCTTTGAGGAAGGAGTAATATATCTGACATTCTGAAACGTCAGAAGTTTTGTTTAAATATTTCTGTGGCTCGTTCCTAATTTTAGATTTTAAGAGCATGAACTGACAAAATTAATTTATCTATTTTGATATCATAGTTTTGTTCCATTTGTTACGTGAGCAATGCTACCAAAGAAGATTCATTCGCCCACTTTTATTTCCACTTAATTTCCAGGAGATCTTTACATGTGCGCTCCTGTTTAGCACTGGCACTACTGGTTCCCATATATTCTTAGACGCTTAGTTCTGTGACCACGAATGCACAACCACACAACTACCACGACTCTTTGACGTAGGACCTGACAAGGAACTGTGTGTGTTCATTCGGAAGGGACGACAATGGTCTATCGTGTATACGTTGTCATGCACTTAGAAAATTTCCTGACATTTGGAATTCGAAATAAGTGTAGGCCGTGGCACCGCTGTGTGATGAAAATGTCCCTCATTGCACACTGTATGACGTGTGTCCGTTTTCATCCTCCCGGTCAGTACAAAAAGGGTAGGAAGTTAAACCCAATTTCATTTCATTTCACTGCAATTTTTAAGTATAGAGAAAATCGTTATAGACCGACAGAAACAGTGTTGAATTTGTCCAGAATTTGCCTATATATCATATATCGCAAAAAGCAATGTTCATACCGATATTGACGATTCCAAAACATTACGGTCCACTGCTGTCTGTTTGATAATTCTGCTATTCTACAAGTACATTTTTGTTATCTGTGGTAAAACAAATAATCAGAGAAAAAATATTTTCCACATAAACATAACATACATGTTTTGTTCACTCAACCATTGAATTATATGATCTACTTTACAGTAGCAGCATTCACCGCATACATGAACATGTAATAATGGTCTCTTGTCTGGGTTTAGTTTCGTATGACGGAACGGGGAAATAAACAGATTTTAACTAACTCGTCAATAATCGTCTGTGGGACATTGTCTGGGTTTAGTTTCGTATGATGGAACGGGGAAACAAAGTCGTCAATAATCGGTTATAGGACATTTTGAGAGTGCATTATCTCGTTATAAATGGTGTTAATGTTAGAAAGAACATGTCCTCATATAACGGAATGGAAAAATAAAGTTATAACAAGCAAGTCAATTCAATACATTATACTATTTAAAGAATAGACTAGATGGTACACAGTACACCATATCGGTACACAGGTCCTCGATCCTGTTTCACAACTACATAATGTAACCATTTAATCGAGTAGCCTAATATGCCGTATGTGACACTAACAAAATACTATAAAACGTTAGTTTGAATCTAAATAAATTAAACGAGTGCTTGTGTATACGTTTAGTTCGATTGACTGAGGACGAGTAGTAGTCGTAACATACTATTATTTGTTGTTGTCTTCCCCCTAACGTGATATCACAGAGGAGTGTCGAATACACAAACCTTCAAATAGTGTCGAATAAACAAACCTTCAAATTGTCTGATTCAGTAAGTATGATTAGAAATCTTCTGAATAGTCACCTTGACACATTGTTATTACTACGAAAAAAACATAGTATTTTGACAGATAAAATATTCACTGTTTACTGTTCAGACACAGATTGCACTAATAAAGTGTATTACTATTTGAATGAATAATGCTATGGTATCATTAAACATTTAATATTTCGGGCGCCAAAGATCCTACTAATGTCGCAATCAAACATTAATCTAAACTTTTTTTTCTCTTTTACCACGGCAAAAATCAATACTGATATAATCTCCACCGCACAACCCAGAAAACGTCAATTAGGTTTATTTAGTATTTACAAAAACCTTTAAACATCCTTGGTATTCGCTTTTTATTAAAAAAGGACTTGGATTACTTTGACGTGTGACTTTGAAACATATACATAAACTTATCTATAAAATTACAACGTTAATAAATCACAACCTTTCGAGGTTAAAAGTTGACACATAAAATAAGGCATAAATACCACAAAGTAAATATGTGTTTTATTTTAAACAAAAAAAAAGTCATTCAATTATTTCAATCAACATTTCCAAGTTAAAAAGAAAGAGACCCTGTCATTAACATTTCCCTAATTATCTAAACAGATAGCTATAACATTTGTAATGTCATTAGGTTATTTGTTAATTGCGTTAAGAAAAAAGGCTTAATGGCACAGCCTTGTGGAACTCATTATACGTGTGGGGAATTTGTTTTCTTTAGATTCTTTTTTAAACCTGGACATCAGATTTACATTTTATTAATCATGGCAATAATTCGTTTTAACAACACGTAATTTGTGTCGATATTTGAGAAATAAAAGCGAAAATTACTTAATGACAGCACTGGGCCCATGTCTCTATTAACGTCCGAGCCTCGGGCTAAATGTCGCTAATAGACGAAACCTTTCAATATGAATGAATGACAAGTAGTAATGTCACCGCCCACTTTATTGCCTCGCACAACTGCTTGAGAAAAATGAATAAGGACATTGTTCTGTGAAAAGCGAAAGCTTTATGCTTTATTTCATTACAGCATAGATCATGAACATCATCTACGGGTATCAGAAAGTTTTATTTAAAAGACTCCCATTGTTTTGAGGACGGGAATCGCTGTTACATCTACATAAATAATCAAATCTAAGATAACCAAAATATTTCGTTATTTTTTTATGAATGAATCTTTTGTAGTATTGTTGAAGACGAAGCTAATAAAAATTCAGAAAGGAACAATTGGTGGTACGATTATGTTAAGGACCTGCATCCCATGGGACAGGCCCAAACGTAATATGCAATGCTGAACACAATAACTATAACATGAAAGGTGTAAATGAAAACACAATGGCACAGAGAGTAAATTAAGGAATAAATGAAATGTACAAACTTTCTGACAAAATTCAAATTTCAGAAAACGTATGCACTGTGTATCTGCTGATTCGGGGCTTATTTTGAATTTAAAAATGTTAAAAGCACTAAGGATGTTGAAAAATATATTGAAACGTGTTAGATGGTTTATATATAACTCCGCGTGACCTCAAAATCTGATATATAAATGTATGTTTCCCGTGTAACAATATTATGAATTGAATGTAAGAAAACAGGAACATTTGGTTTAAATTAATATTTTTCGTTTTCGTAGGATTTATTTTAAAACTTATTTCAAAATTCATTTCCTGGGGAAAAGTATTTTTCGAGGGCGAAATATGTAAAGAGTATTTTGTTTTCATCGCTATTTGAGATTTTTGGGAGTTTTACCGGAATTAAACAATAATGTAACATACTTATTTCATTATGTGCGTTTCCTTTTTTCAAATGTAATGCCCTACATTGCTACTTTGTTAAAGTAAAGATATGTGTGGGTTGGGGGTTTACGTTTGGCTATGGAATAAAATTTGGTGATACTTCTCTTGTCGAATAAATAATGCGAACTTAACAAATAAGTTATGAAACGGGAACTGTGGTGGTGCAGTAGGCATCAGAAGTCACAAATCTCCGGCTCCTGTGTAAGATTCTCGTTTCCGTCGCCTGGATATGAAAAGTTTGACAAATTATAAACAATAGCTGTACCCTTTTGCTGACATGAGCTGATGCCAGTACTCGGGATATAATCTCAAGTTATTTAAGGTAAAGCCAACTCTATAATACATATGTGTTGTGGATTGCTCTCGAGAGAATCTTAATTGATTCTTGTGAAACATTGCTCATGGAATTAGTTATACAGAAAGTGAACATTATTATAAAAAGAATTCACAGTTTTATCTACGACTTGCATTAACAGAGAATGAGAATTATTTTATCACTTACTAACAATAATATACACGCATTTAACCCCCACCCTCTTAACTCACAGTCACAATGCCAACCTACATTTATTAAAACAAAACACGCCCTGTGCTTCTGCTCAAAGAATGAAACGAGTGTCGTGTTATTATTGCAAAGAGTCTGGTGTTTGTAGTCCATATTCAAATCAAGAAAGAAAATCAAAAGATATTCAGTAATTTATGGTTAATAATTATATGCATTATCAAAATGTGGATTTATTCTTAATGACAAAACTATTTTTTTATAATAGATCTTAAAGCCAATTCGAATTCAAAACGCCGAATCATTTCTTTTACATGTAATTATTATTTAGGAGATAAACACTTCATGTTTTGCATTTAGAGGGGTGTTATTGTCCAATAGACATGTCCTGAGATCATTAGGACCCAAGACGCGTAGCGTCGCGGGTTCTAATGTAAAATCTCAGGACATGTCTATTGGACAATAACACCCCTCTAAATGCAAAACATGAAGTGTTTATCGACATTGTAACACGCTATTTTCGATTTTAAAAGAAAATACTAAAACAGAGGGGTGTTATTGTCCAATAGATGGGGTCTAATTGACCAATCAAAATGCGAGGTTTACTCTTAGCATGTTACAATATAGTAATCGACTACTCTATAACAACGGAACGCAAGCATTCGACATGTACAGAATCGTCGAACATGTTTAGTAGGTTAGCCTTGAAAGTATTGACTCACTGCCTCTCTGAACGTGTGACTATTCTACTAGATACTGACTGACTGTCTAACAGAAATAAATATTTGATTATTTTACAATATTTTATAGATGACTAGTCGAAAGATAACATCTCACATGCTTCTTTCATCTTCACTTTACTTTCTCATTTATAACAAATACATGATGAATCTATATTGGAAATGTACAGCGATAATAAAAAAAAGTATCATCGAAAATTATCAAACACGAAACTGGAATGATAAATATCGTTTAATTCCACACGACTTTACTGCCATATTTTTTAGAACGATGAAAGTAAGGATGAAGGATTTTAAAGAAGAAATGTCGATAACATGTGTAAAATTTGATCAGAAACATCGTTGTCTAAATTATTAAGAAAAAAATATATTTACTGTGGATCATGTTTGATTGCTAACCGGCGTCCATTTATTTGCGATATTGTCGCAGAAAACGAACATGTTAACTGAATAAGAGGATTAGTAGAAACCATCAAGATTGAACATAATATGCTTTTGTCTCCCCCAGGTAAAACAATCCGCTTAGCTTCAAGTACGTGTGCAATTGTTTTCTCTCTCATTCCCCACTACTGATTAATATGATGATTGATACGGAGATTTAACCTAGTAGTAATATGTCAACGAGTTGATTTCATATGTCAACCAATAATTACCTTAATCTGAGTATGTCAACTGTCTAGGTTATAGGTCAAATATCACCTACAAAAAAAATATCTATGTCAAAAGAGATCAGTCCCGAGTACCATTCTATCAGCCAAATAATATTCCCCTTAAGTAAATAGAGAGATGTATCAAGTGTGCTAGCTTTTTCTTTTAGATATGGGCCGTGATCTCTTTCGTCTCCCTTTTCCATTCTCACTGATGTTGGAATCGGACCCTCATTTTCTTGTTTTGGAAGATTGTTCAGCAACACTTGTCTGCGATATCATTCTCAGTGAAAGTGCACATATAGTAATAGAAGTAGGTGTCGGACATGCATCATATTGATCAATGGGATCAAGATTCGTGTTATCGACGATGATATGTATACCATTAACGGTACATTTAAACTAGCTCGGATCAACATTAATATAGCGAACTTGTATTGGCATATCAAACCCAAGAGAATATTCCCTCAAAACAGTTATGATGATATTACATTGCAATAACCGTGTCAGTGATGATGAGCTTTTCTCAGTTTGACATAACCATGCATGGTTGATAACACAATATAAAATATGTATTTTTAATGTGCTTTATCGTCGACGGCTAGAACAAGATAAATGGAGTTTTAACGACTGACAAAACTCTCTACAATTATTATACGCACAATTAATACAAATATAATATCAATATTAATGGCTTATTGATATAGTTAGAAAACATGCTGCATCCTTAGAAATACTTCTATTTTATTAGATCAATGATTTGAGAGAACGAACTAAATGGTCGGTCTTCTGCATGTCTGGTTATGAATACAGTCAATAAAATTAAATGAAATACATAGACATATTGTATTCAATTTTTGACGTCAACTTTTACAAGAAAAATGTATCTCGGTTGATAAATATGGAATGTGTTATTTGGGGTTATAATCTAATATTCCTAGAAGTTGTCTGAAGTTGAAATTTATTAAATTTCTAGAAATATAACACAATGGTATCCTTTGGTGTTGGTGTTCTCTTTATTCGTGGACCGGAGTGTGCATTAATTAAGCACTACACATCCGTATTAACGTTTCGCAAAGATTTCGTACTATGATTATTTCGATCTTCGAACAAATAAAACGCCTTCCTAAGGATGTCAATGAATCTTTTATATTCCTGATATTCTGGGATAAGCGTTTTATATAAATTTATTATTTGATTGGTTGAATATGCCCAAATATGTTATGGTGTGACAAACGGTCTGGAGTCTACAAGACATTTTATTTACGCTAACTGTTGGTGACAGATGCGGCTGCAAAATATCGTAATTGTGAAATAAGAATTAGTATTTGAAACCAAATTAATTGCGCTTTAAAAACACATGAAGTCTAACAGAAAGCTTTTTAGGTCAGACTGTTATCATATTCATGTTATTTTAGAGTTGTATATGACATCACACCCTAATTACATGTATATTATGACACAAATTAGAAGATGCTGATGATGGTATACGTGTTTTACCTGGACATTTAAAGAGGGCGTAATATATGTCTATGCAAGTCAGAATAATTTGTCGTCATAAAACAGCTTTTTAACCATACTAATTATTGCATATGCATATTAATTGAGAAGTCGATATTTTAAAATTGTCACAACAGACTTCCATAGTAGCCAACGTGACACAAACTAGGTTATTTCGGGATTAACATATGGTTTAATTTTATTTCAAAAATTCGCTTGCACGTAGGGGTCTTTAGGAATTGGGGGTGACTTGGAGAAAACCCACGGGGCTGGACAGGCAACCCTTATCTTTGCCATGTACAACCGGGGATTCGGTAGCCCATGCAGTGAGCAACCTTATTTTAGTAACCTACCAGTTTAAGAATTTTCAATCAATGTACCTCAGACATGAGGTAGATTGTAAGATTCCATAAGTTCGCAGATAACCATAATAGGCCTATAGCATGTTTTAACTTCGTGAAAAGGTTGGATGTGGTTGGCTTTTATAAATTAATAATACTATAGCATCTTTAAAATAAAACCAAAATTCTAGTCTATCGTTTTTTGTTGGGGGAGTGGGTTAATCGCAAAGTACATTTGAGAAATCTAATAAATGATGGTTAGTACAGTCTGATATTATGCTTAATTACACTTTCTGTATTATGTTGAAGATGTTTTTCTATTAAACCAATATTGATGCTTGTCTACAAGAATCAAACATGGAAGAATCTATAAACACTACTTGTATAATGAATGGTATATAGAATCTAAAAGCTTTCAGCTTTAGAAATGTTGTAAAGAATAAATAGTTTACCGTGATTAAACTGCTTGTTTCCAAAGAAGAAAAACATTTTAAAAGTATCTTAATGAAGTTGACGCCTGTCTTTCAATTTGTCTTATTTTATCATCATAATGTAAGTAAATAACTTACTTCAATTAAGACGTCCAACTTCAAAATAGTTACTATAAATAAAATATATATAAAACACATAATGCTGTCAATTAACCTAGACTTTAAAGTTTATGTCAACAAAATTTCCTTGGCAAACATATTTAAAGATACCGGTTCGAGAATATCAAAATGAAAACCGCTACATTTAATATTAAGTAAACAATATTAAACCTCATTTTGACGGTGATTTAGATCATAAAATCTGTAATTAATACCAGTTTCGTTGTTTTGACCACAACCGAACCCATTACCCCTCCCCCCACATATTTCGCCAAAATAATGATTTCTTAGGAGCGTCCTTAGCAGGCCACATCTTCAGCCCCTCGAAAAAAGTCCGAAGCCCCACTAAATTGTATGATGAGCAGGCTACGGGCCCGAACCCATCCCTTCCCCTGCCCAGTCTACACGACCAGGAAGAAGATCTCCTTTACCTTGTGAGTGCTCCCTACCCTTGTTACAGCTAAAGATTCTCTTAATGAAAATACATAAAATAAAACAATCTTCTAATGCCGAAATACTTTTGTTTTGAGTGGAATTTAAATTCCATCTACATCCCATAGCTTTCATTTGTCCGTAGTTATTTAACTAAAGCTGCGTTCACACTAGGGCCTTAACCTGCATTGAATTCAGAATAAAGTCTTATTCCGGATTTTTGCGTCACACTCAATTCGATAAAAACCGAACGGAATCTGAATTAACGAATCCGTATATTTTTCCGAATTCAGCCCGGGACAATTATTCTGAACGGTTTATTCGTCGTCAACGTGATTTTCCAGCGTGGTTCCCCCGCGCCAGTGTTGCTGTTGCAAGGCGAAGGGTCCGATGGCTGTATGTTCAGATGGGACGAAAGACAGATTTTCCGAGTACACAATGATGTGAATTCAACCCGAATAAACTGTAATTGACGCACCACTTTTAATGCGGGAAAAATCAATCCGAATTCCGGAGGCCGGTCTTCGGAATTCGCATCGAATGCGCATGTAGTGTGAACGGAACTTATAACGACCATAGTATGACTAATGCAGAACAAAGGCTGCACTTCGTTAATCCGAATCGGACTGCTAGCCGTTTGATTGGTCAAACCGTGCGTCGTACACAACACTAACATTGTCAAACCTTCTCAACGTAGGTTAGAACGTCGCTTTAAATTTGCAGTATTTATACACCTGTAGATAAAGTATATAAAAGTAAAATGAGTCTAATATTGTTAATTAAGTAACTAGGACACAAGGAATGAAAATATTGATCATCCCAGTAAACTAATTAGTGAAAATACGATTATTCCCCTCGTTAAATATACAGAATGCTTCATTAAAACTTCATTAGCAAACCAGTTTCTGTCCTTAATTCTATATAATTAATTAGGGTCGTTAAGTTATTCGACTGTGATCAACTAATTGTTCAAGTTGAACAAAGAATTATCACCGACAGGATTATTACTGATAAGCAAATTGTAGGGCAAATAGCCACGCCCTACTCAAGAATATTTTCATTGTATTCCCATGTTTACGTGTACTATAGAATACCCGGTACACATGCCCTGGTACTGAAATCATGATTATGAAGTAATCACAATTTTTGTTCTTTCCCAATTTCGAATAGAGAAAATGTGAGATGGGGAGGGGGGCACTATACATCTCAAACTAGGTCATCCTGGGGCTAACATTACCTAAGAGAGTGGGAAGAACCCGGGTTAGACACGCGACCCTACTTCCTGACACGTTTAAACCAGGGATCCAAACCTTTTACCTGACTCAATGGCATACCTTATCTAAAGCCTCTGCAAGGGCAGTCAATATTGTGTAATATACATGAATATTAAATGTAACGGGTAACGTCGCTGTAAAGATTGACATTAGGTATTCTGTGGTGTAATGTGTAACGGGTATAGCGACGGTTTGCAAAGACAGTGGGCATTGTGTGACATTCAAGCATTAAAGTACATAACAGATATAACGACGCTCCTCTGCGGTGGCATTGGGTACCATGGGAGAGGACATTGTGTAGGTCGAAAAATGACTTTTGTACACAAAATGAAGTTATTTAGCGTGGTTTGCGATATGATATAATATTACGAATGGCTTCGTGTTTACGTATCACATGGTTCGTTAATTCTTGAAGATTACTTTCACCCCGAAATTGTGTAGGATCATGTGTAATACATGTCCTCAATATGTCGTGGAACGGAACCAGACCCACTGATGGACATTAATGCTGAAAGAACTAGTGGAAGCATGCACATGTACGTGCATTTCATGTCAATCACCCATAAAACATCTCCGTTCTATTATTGCATTTTAATTTCACGGATCTAGAACTCTTTTGTCTCAAATCAGATAGCATGCACGTGCCTTTGCCCGGAGGTTATGAATTACGAATTCAATTTCTGTTTCGAGTATTATTCAATTCGTGTCAATAATTGAAATAAAATTGGATTTTTATAGCTATACCCTGTAGTGGCAGTTTACATGCGGTTTTTTTTTTTGGTTGTTTAATAAATTAACTTTTTTCGCATTGTAACTGATCACGCAGAATTTGCATCAAAATAGATCGTTTTGCTAAAATAGACACAATTGTAATAGCTGTCGTCAGCTTTCTGTTGGATCACAATAAAATAATTAATAACATTGAAATATATCCATCTGCAATTTTATCGATATTTTATTGTCATCATAATTTACTCGGACTTCAAGTTTTTCGAAATTATCAGAAATATTATCGCCAGATTACAGGAAATCCTTTGTCATTTATAGTGAAATAAATATATGATAATTGTAATTATGAAGTAGTACCATCATATTTTGATAACTTAAATAGGTTGTCTCAGATTACGTTGTCAGATTGTGGATTCCCTGTGGGGCTAATTTAGAGAGGGTTGGGTCTGGTCTTGTTTGCCAAGGGCGCGGTATGTGATGTCTGAAATTAAGCATCATGCCAAATTGTGTGTGTGGGGGGGGGGGGGGCGATAAATATACGTTTTTATTTTGTAATATTGTAAACAACCTTTTATTTCCAATTTATGGGTTTCGGGAACAGGCAGAACCTGTGTGTGTTTGGCGCAATATATAGCCTGTTGGTGTCGATATGGTATTTAACATGGCATTTAGCACCATTTCATTTACGTTTGTAGGCTGATAGGTGAACATTAATATTGTATCATGTATAATTTCTAAATATGTTGGATAATCCAATATGACTAGATTCAATGTATAACCAGTGTTTTACAGGAAACATATGAACAGTGGACAGATAAATGTAGACTATGATTACCATCTATTCAATTGATACAGCAACTTATATCTCAATCATTTACACTTCTCCTTCTGATTTCTCCCGCCATGAATCGATCAGACGCCAGCCGACATTTAAATCCTTAAAATTGCAACATGGAAATTTTTTTTTTTATCAATTTTGTGTGTTTTCTTTGGTTGTGTCTGTCATTTTTATGAAGATGAATGAAGAATTTAGGAATAAATCCATTGTTGATACCGTGTTTCCGTTTACGGTACATTTCCCGCCACTTATTTCGCGCCGTTTTTAGGTAAGTCAATTCTAGCGTGTGTTAACGCGCGCGCCTCATTTACTCCGATATTGATCTGCGCATTTAATTATTTCGCTTGATTTGATCTTCAGAAAATAAAGTCATTTGAGAATAGTTGCATACAAAGTCTTCGTTTACTAATCATTGATTTCGATTTTCTCCCAGATTAAAGTCGTCAATTTGCATTTTTTTTATTGAGAAAAAAATTGGATCAAAATAATTTAGTCTGTCTTGAGTCATTTTTCTCTTTATCTTTGATGATTTAAATGGTTCTCATAACACATATAAATATCCAAATATTGCCACAGGATTTTTTAAGTCCTGCAAATTTAAGTGCAAATGCATCAATCTTATGAAATCCTTCACATCAAACGGGCTAGATATCATTACGGACAAGAACTAACGATAGCTGGCCGTTGTGCATGAATACATATGAACAACTGTGCGTTAAGTGCAGTGAAATAGTTATATTGGGTTGATGGCCAAAGAGTAGTGGTATTCAGAAGATTGAGGGTTTTGTTTTTAAATGTTTATGATAGAGATCATGAAATACATCACGACCAACTATTGCATCAAAAAGCATCCGTTTATTAAACATTTTAAGCGTTTGATTTAAGTGGTTTTGCTCAAACGGTGATTTTTTTTTATAAAGTAAGAGATATGACAAAAATGTCTTGCTCAAGGAGCAGGAAGAACATATCAAAAAATCAACAAGCGTTTCCTTACAAAATGATTAATTTTCTACTCAAAAAGAACGAGCACTTGAAATAAACTCATCGAAAAGGGATCAAATAAATAATGATTTTTTTAAAACATAAAAATATGCTGTTTTTTCTATATAAATCACCCTAGAATAGATTAAATACAAAATATCACTATAGATCACAAAACAAATTATTTCGGGTGTGCTTTTTTTATATAAAACATCCTGCTTCTTATAAAGAAGAAATATCTATGCGGAGACTTGAAGTGTACGATGACTGTTAACCCCAAAGGATAGTATCCAATGATACTAGAAAAGTTCATAAGGCATTTAAAACATCAAAAGAATTTGGCAGTTCATAACATTTACTTCTTTTAGGAACAGAATGACGCCTTCACATTTATTTTATTAAAATTTGTTTTTATAAACCTTGAAAATTCGTACTTAATGGCACTATTCAATGAAAAACGAACATTAAGTCTTGTGTTCTTTGTATGATTGCATAGAAAGCTGTTGGCTTAAAACATCTCCTTGGGGAAGGCCTGTAAAATTGATTAAAAAGGGTTCATTGGGAAAAACCAAAACCATTATCAGACATATTATTTCTTGCATATTTGATAAATATTTAGAACTTTTTAAACAGTGGGATTTTGATTGAAATAACTCATATCAAAGATGATATATCACGTTCTTCTCCTGATGATTTCATTTCATTTTCATTTATTCATACTGTCCGCTGCTTCATTCATCTATTTAATTCACTCACCCTCTCCCCCTTAAGATGCCAACACAGGCCATAGTAATCGATATACCCCTATTTAATTATTCATAATTAAATGGTTTATTCGCCCATCTCTTCGTCTATTTCCACCCCACCCCCCTTTTTTTACTCTTCAATCCACATTTTTGTATCTAGATATCAAAGCATCAATGACTGAAATGATGTTGTTAATATAGCCGAATCAATCTAACTACTCTAACAAGAAAAGGTGTTTATATTATACTCAACATATAACAGATAAATGTTTTATTGACTTCAGACTATAAATAGATCGATATAATTTATTTATCACCAAATCATTCTATTGTATTGATCTTACTTGTCGGTATCTTTTGATGTTGACATTTAGGTAAGTGTCTAATTGGTAATTCCTGATCATCCGCGGTGAAATGTCAACTCGTAATTAGAAATGATTGAATTCATCGCCTGATTTCTTTTTTCCAGAAGCATATATTTTCAGTGTAAAGTCATGCAGTATAACATAGTGTTGTTCGCTGTAACATACACAGTTAATGGTGTGTATTGAAGTATGCGGTGTGTATTAATATAATATACTTTTTATATTGGTTTGTGTATACTTCTATTAATAATAGTATTATGTTCATTACATTTTTCATTTATGAAACAATATTTTACACATCCGTTTTTTGTATACGTGTACTAAGTATGATACTGCGGATGTTCGATAAGACATAAAACTTGTACTATAAAGTATAATACTGAAGATGTTTAAATTTAGTATAATATTGAAGATGTTCAGTAAACATTAGTTCATATACATGTACTAGGAATTGAGTATAATATTGAAGATGTTCAGTAAAACATAACTGTATAATTTAAAGGTTGAAGATGGTATACTGTAGGGTATATATTGTATAGTGTATTAATATCATATCGTTTATATTTTTTGTAATTCAATGCCAAAATGATTGCCAGGTTGTATTATTTGATTGACAGTTTTACCTGAACCAGGCAAAATATGATGTATATTACAGAACGACGTCAAGTTGATTCGATTAAAATCTGGGACTATGGTATCCCTTCCTTATAACATAAACTCAACCCCGTCGCAATTATAGCTGGCAGTACACAAGCCAAACTGTACAAGCTCCAAAAAGTACAGAATACAGCTGCCAGGATCATATCCAAAACAACAAGTCATCGCATATTACCTTTGTCTTGAAATCCCTACATTGGTATCCGATTCATGGGCGAATAGACTTCAAAGATCCTATGTCTGGCATACTTACGCCGACAGGGTACCTCAAAATATTCGCGACAGTAAAACGCTTACAAGTTTCAAATCCCAATAACAACTCATTTGTCCAAACAAATCAGCGGTTGTGTTCCTCGGAGGAGGTAAGGGGAGAAGAACTTCATAGCTCAAAGGGTGATGAAATTACTACATAACGGTAGTAGTTTAATATACATTGCCCCTTTTTATATTTCATTTGTACATCAGTTTAAAATGTTGACATGCTGACAACCTAAAAACCACAAGAGTCAAATTCATATCTGATCTTTTTAAATTGCATCAATGACTGAATACTTGTCCAATAACTGAAGCACACTAATCAAATAAAACTAATTTTTTTTCTAAATGACGCAAAACTTCATCAAAGATATTGCGACATGGGAGAGGAAATCCCCTAATGGCTGGACACCGATGTCCTAATGCAAGGATAATTTGAAACTGAGTAATACTAGTAACGTGATGGCTGGTAGAACAGTAATTAAGAGAATATTGGAATTAGAGAAACTACAATTACTATCACAATATGAATGACGCTAATATAGCAGTATTAGTACAGTGCTAAAAGGTGTATCGCAGTTTATTATGAACTCAACGCTAGTTATTTGTACACCAAAATATGTTTTACGTGAAGTCATGCCGGTACGTGGAAAGACAGCCTTGTTGATGAACTTAACAGAGGGGACATGTGGTTTAATTCGGGACTAACAGAAAAAGACACGTTCAATCGCAGCGCAGCGTTTTTAAAACCAACTCTACATCACTATTGAGCTAATCATAATTATGGCATTTCACCGCGCACCCACCACTACGTTAATGCAAGACAAAGCAATGATGTACCGTCAGAATATACCACATGTATATATCACCGAGTCTTGTTTGATCCACGACGAAATAATATATAAATATACATGTATGTCTAGTGAAACAACTGACATATTAGTACTAGACGATTTAATCGAATCAACTTAACGGGACAACAATATACCATGCTAGAAAATGTTACTTATATTAAAAGTGACAATGACTTACCTGTACCACTCTAGTCCTTTATCATAATTTCGATCAAAGAAATGGGGTTCTGGGCCCGGGGCTCGTACATCAGGGTGAATCCTTAAAAACTCCAATAGGGCCCGAGTTCCCCCTTTCTTTACTCCGATTATTAGAGCTTGCGGAAGTTTTTTACTCATTTTTTGTCGTATTTTTGTGAATGTTCTTGGGTTGTTGTACTGAATGACATTTATGTTGCCAGATTGATGCGACGGTTGCAAGATATTTTTGTCGGTATTATCCATAGTATCACTATTATCCGCTTTATTGATAGTATCAACGTTACTCTTTCCATCTAAATAAATACTACTATCTGGCGTATTGGTCGACTCGGAATTGTCAAAGTTTCTGATGTCCGCCTGAGTCCACAAATAATTTTTATTTATGTCCCCTGATTTTGAATATTGCAATTCGCGATTATGTCGTTGAATGTTTTGGACAAGTCTTTCCACGTGGGTATCGGGGGGTTTCTCTCTGGTATACACAGGTATCCTGTTTCCCGTGTGCTCGGGAAATCCCAAAGTTGTGCACCACGTCAGCACAACAGCGTAAACACTAAGCATCGTGAAACCAATAATTGACATTATAACATATGACAATAAACGCTTATATGGGACATAACGAAATATTACCATGTCCTTAACATCGCATGACTTATCTCCCTTACTTCCATACCTCCTTTAATAACAGTTTGACGTTCCTTCTCTCACAATCATTACCTTGTCAACACAGTGACGTTATAGAACGTGAAGAAATAGAATGGCAGTACGATTATAAATCCCACGTATAAATATGAAACACATATGTACGCTTTCTAACTTTAAACTGTCTTGTATTTATACACACACATTTACTAATATTATTGCTAACACTTAAATACACTATAAACCATGCACGACTCACGGGTTAGCGCGTGTATCACCTATTGTATGTTGAAAATAGCACGTGACAAAGCTAATCATTTGATTGGCTGATATACAGCTAGAGGGCTGGACTAGTTTTCTGAATGGAAATGGTAATAGTTTTTAGTTGAACGGATCGGGACAAGCTAGTTAGCTAGTTAAAGGTATGGGTCAATGAATTTTGTTATCCTATCTGTAAAATCTGGGAAAATTAGACATAAAGAATGTTGTTTTGTGTTCGTGTAAAATTGGACGGTAAAACTTATACCAGCGAACTTTTAGAGATATAAATAAATGCCTTATAAAGAGTTTATTCTGCCATTACGGATATTATGAAAATCGTTTTTATGGTGTGTAATTTAAACACATGTGTCACATGGGTTCTAATCTTGCTAAGTCATAGGTGACAACAAAATAAATTATTTCATCTCCACTAACAAGTCAACATTCATGTCATGAGAAATTGGATAGTTACAAAAAAGAATCAAATATAAATCTTAACCCCAATTTACAGATGATTGAAACAAGAAATCTGACCAAAAATAACAGCTTGTGAAATGTGTGCCGAACTATCGCTATGGATAGTAAGCAGTTGCATTTGAGTTTTCTAATCAGCTACATCAGCTTACTCTGTCTACAACGTTTCAGTACACAAATCATGTTATTATGTTTGTGTAACTGTTTGATATACTGGAGCATCATGGGGGGTTGGGATGGCCTAGTGATCTAGAATGCCGCGCTTCAACCTCTAGCTGGCCAGCCACCTCTGGCTTGCGGCTGTGGTTCCGAGCCCTGGTGTGAGCGTATGTGGCATGGAGATAGGGGCGCCTTCTTAACCTCGTGGGTTTCCTCCGGGCATTCCGGTTTCCTCCCACTGCTAAAGACCCCTGCGCGCAAGCGAATTATTGAAATAAAATTAAACCATATGTTTGTCCCGAAATGACCTAGTTGTGTTGAGTGGACGTTAAACCCCATCTCTCTCTCTCTCTCTCTCTCTCTCTCTCTCTCTCTCTCTCTCTCCCTGGAGCATCACAGGCATGTGGTTGATTTGTTTTATATATTGGGGCATCATAGGCATGTGGTTGATTTGTTTTATATACTGAGGCATCACAGGCATGTGGTTGATTTGTTTTATATATTGGGGCATCACAGGCATGTGGTTGATTTGTTTTATATTCTGAGGCATCACAGGCAAGTGGTTTATTTGTTTTATATTCTGAGGCATCACAGGCATGTGGTTGATTTGTTTTATATTCTGAGGCATCACAGGCATGTGGTTTATTTGTTTTATATTCTGAGACATCACAGGCATGTGGTTTATTATTTTATATTCTGGGTCATCATTGGCCCGTGACTAATATGTTTTATATTCTGGAACGTCATAGAAACGCGACTAATATGTTTTATATTCTGGGGCATCATAGGCCTGTGACTTGTTTTATATTCTGGGGCATCATTGGCCCCTGATTAATTTATTTTATGTTATATATTAATAAATAACGTCGGGCTTTTTGAGACGAATTTATTGCCACAAGTCATGTGTGCAATCCGGTAAATATAAACTGCTGATGTCTCCTTCAAATTACAACTTTGCCTCGTTGTCTCATTAAACATATTTATGTAAACAGTTTGTGATTGATAACCAAGGGTAACAGGAGAAATAAAACTACACAAAAAGTTTCAACTTTCATGGACAAAAACGCCATGATTAATGATACTGCCATAATGTCATTTAAAATTTTATCTCTAAAAATGTAAAATTCTGACTTTAAAAGTTTCACCACAGTAGCAAATTATTGTCAAATAGAAAGATTATTTAAACCGAACTTTGATTTTTGACTTTTTTTGATTTAACTTTCGGCTTTCTGTGTCAATAATGAAACACATCATTGATACTATCTGTAGACGAAACGAAAACAAGTTTATCATCCCGTAAAACAAATCAACAAATAAATAGACCTACATCCGCTTACTCCGTTACGGTTGTACGTGACAAGAAGTAGAATCGCCTGTCCAACCTCTTGGGTACTCCGCGCAAGCGAATTGTTGAAATTCAACCATATGTTAGTCCCGAAATGACCTAGTTTGTGTCTAGTGGACGTTAAACCCCATCTGTCTCTCTCCCGCTTAAACCTTCAACATATCAGACCAATCTTTTCTTCGCTTTATTTTGGCCTAATCCCAGATCTGCTTTTAAACAATTTATAATTTTTTATGAAGCCCGAATAATCAGACTGATGGATTATAACGGTTATTATATATATCCGCTTTTGAAACTGTAAACTATATGGGGTGTTATTTTAGAATGTTACAATATGCGAAGGGAGTTTTATATAACCCACAGACTGTCGATGTAATATATCTCTGACATTTGTGCGGATAAAGATACATTTATGAAACTCTTTCTCTGTAATATGATATGAAATGAACATTTGGATGTGTTACTATTCTTCTGAATAGGTCAGGGTTGGGTTTTAAAAATGTATTAATATAATATTAATATATTTTATTATATACAAACAAGGTGTTTTACCCATTTCGTCGTTATATACATCTGAAGCCCCAACAAAGCTTTCATTTGTGTTGCTTCTAATGCTACAAATCACCAATTGAGATACCGACTTGAAGTTCGGGGGGAAACTGATCTTGATCAAGGTCAAACTTATTCGCCACCCAGAAAGAAATCAAACATTTATTTTAAGGTATTTTTTTCTCTCGAAGGTACTCGATTAAAATGTGGTTGGTGAGAATGATTTCCCCAAACAAACAGGGTTGTCACTGATTAACATGACAAGTCAGTGTCGTTTGAGTGATATAGATCTTGAGAGAAGCGCCGCTGTCCTAATCTCAACATACCTTCCGTAACATAACAAGACGCTAATCCCATTCATTAAAGGAGCCGTGATGGCTTAGCCAGGAGCTAGGTCTCGGGTTCGTTCCCGGTGTTAGGCGAGCAGGTTTCTCGCGTTAAACCTCATTTCACTCCACTTTCTTTTCATCAATTCTCTGATAATAAGCGTCGGTCAATAT
The DNA here is from genome assembly GCA_917208275.1 of Patella pellucida. NCBI lineage: Eukaryota > Metazoa > Mollusca > Gastropoda > Patellidae > Patella > Patella pellucida. The sequence continues at coordinate 59,113,301 of OU795036.1, read as the reverse complement.
GCGCTTGTTGATTCATTATATCAGTTCAGAAATGTCAAGTTCCATTTTAATACCACCTTAGGCTACACGATATCAAACGTCTGATTTTATACTATAAAATGATATAAATATTTTTAATATGACATTTTATTTCGCCCACGACAGGATATAAATGAAAATATTCGTTTTGAAGCACACCTGTAGATAAAATGTCATTGATAACTGATGTCACGATTATAAGAGACATTACAGAAATGTCAATACGACTGGTGTATTTTAAATAAAAAAGTTTTGTTGATTAAGGCCATGGCTCATTAACCAGTTCTGGGGCCCAAGCGCCGAACGAAATTTTCATCATAGCACACTACATTAGCCTAATTGGTGAACGGATTTCATTTAACTCGTACGAAATATAACTACCGCACAAAGTATTGGTAACTTTTTTGAATCGAGGTCTCCATTCTAGCGTACTACCTTTCTAGTGTTACACTGGTTTACGTGAGGATCGTACCAATCTTTATTGTAGCGAGGTAATTAAGTGAAAACGTCCATTGATAATACGTGGAGGATATATGATACCAATCAGATTTAGATTAAAATATTTGTAAGACTTGGTATTCTCATACCAGTTTATCTTACCATTAAAGTTCGCGTTTATAGATAAGAGGGGGGAAATGGAGTAAAAGTTAAATTTGTAGATATGGAGTGATTGACTTATACCACTGTCGGTATAATCGAATACTAGTTCATAAAAGATAACTATATTATTAGATTAGGGTTTTGAAGGAAATCAGTCAATGACGTCGGAGATGCCAATTGTAGGCCGGTTGTTGGGGTTTGGAAACTTTCGTGGTCCACAATGGCCGCTTTATATAAAAGGGCTAGGGGTAGGAGTATTACCCAAAATATCCATTTATATAAAGCGGCCATTGTGGTATCCTGAAATTCCCGAACCTCCTTAACCTGCCCACATTTAGCATCTCCCCTATTCTTTAAGTTTAAACACACTTTATAAGAAATTGATTTTGTTATTTGTAAGCGTGTTTGTGTTGAGGGGGTAGATGGTCGTATGATTAGCAATACTAAAGGCCCGTACGCTCAAGCGAATTATTAAAATGAAATTTAGCCATGTGTTTGTCCCGAAATGACATCGTTTGTGTCTTGTAATACAAAGAAATTATATAGTACCAACTGTAACGTCAAAATCGAAGTTAACCCACGGGCTAAGGTTTATGGCGATCGTACTTGAATTGGACTTGCTTTACTGAGCATCGCACCCAAGAAGAACAGCAACAACGCTTTGGGAACAGTTCCTCACCAAACAATGAGATTTCGTAGTTAGTCACTATCCATCACAATATTTCTAGTTGTCATACCGGCAGTACTGAAATCCAAGTCCAAAATATCGAAACAAAACACATAACAGCATTTGTGTGTAAACCCATTGTATTCTTATTTTATACGGATATGCGCGGAACCCTTATGACTGAATGGTTAGCAACTGCGCGCTGTGTCATAAAGTCTGGCATTGAGTCAACTGGCTTGGTTTCGATTCCCCGGTTGTACGTGACAAGGAGTAGGGTCGCCTGTACAACCTCTTGGGTTTTATCCGGGTCCTCCGGTTTCCCCCAACTGCTAAAGACCACTACGCGCAAGCGAATCATGGAAATAAAATTGAACGATATGTTAGTCCCGAAATGAACTAGTTTGTGTCGAGTTGACGTTAAACCCCATTTCCCTCCCTCCCTCCACCACGATAACCTGGTTTTTTTTATTAAAGCCTCGATCTAAGGTTCACAATATGTTGCCCTTATCCTAGCACGCCACTCATATAGATTTATGGTTTAAATTTTAAAAACAAATATGCTTTTTCGCTCTCTAGCACATTGATGTGCATATTCTAGTGGATACTTTTGTTTGAAACTTACAACATCAGACATAATCATTTTCCTTTATTTATGAGTACGTGCTATAATATTTCAAGTTTTAAAGGCAGCTGGCATACTCAAACGTAATAAATACAGCTGGTATCATTTAAAAGTAAACACATTAATAACACCATTTTTCACAAACTATGTTTTCCAAAAAGAAAATTACTGCACTCCTTCATATTTATAAGCTTAATAATTCAGAGCTTTCACCATGTAGACTAATACATTAATATTGCGTGTCATGCATGCAGCAGACATAACCTGTCTGAAAACGTTTTCGTATATGCAGTCAGAATTCTTTGGAGGATTGAATTTAGCATTGAGCTCGTCTGTATGAAATTTAAAAATTATCCAGACCAATTCAGATTAATTGCCATTTACAGAGGATAGGTAGCCTACTATTGTATTAATTAGTTAGAGAAGGGTTGAACTAGAAATCTTGCTAAAACACCGTCACTTCAAAAAAATATGTGGGCGCGGTGTTTTCGATAGTATGTGCCATCTCCCTATTATAAACCCTTCGTCACTACGAGTTTGAAACAATGTGAAACAAGCCAACGGTGAGGCTGATGTCCCCCGCCGAAATCCCAAAATAATTATGTGACATATATTAATTAATCGCACATTTATTGTTTTCAAAAGTATCGAGCAAACAAACTATAAACTAAGTTTCGCTAAAGCATTCTCGTACTTAAGTTAAGAATTTATTCAACTTTCAATTGCTGTCTATAAGAAATATCTTTGATCCAGAAACACCAAAGTTTACACATAGTTTATTATTAATGTATTTGCTACCTTAAAACAACCAAATTATTGTAAAAGGCTATATTTTAGTTAAAATATTTTGATTAAATTCTTAACTTAAGTCTGAGAATGCTTTGTGAACTCAGTCAGATCGAGAATGGAGCGCCGTATCCCAATCGTCATTCGGCTAGTGATACAAATAGTGTACAGTTACACATTGTCTAGAAATGGTCTCCCAAATAAAGGCAACTAAGAAAATCAAGTAATTTGAAATAAAATAAGGTATACGCGTTCCACTAATCTAGACCATGTGCTACATGGGTGCCACTCTTATTTGGAGTTACAACTGTCATGGGTTCTTTTACCTGCACGCCAATATATGTGTGTTGAAATAATATTAGTTTTAGAGGTTAGGCTTTAAATTAAGTACAAGAGACTGTCGCGAGGATGCTCGGATTCTTTCATATATCAACGTGTTCCCAATCCCACTGAACGAATCGAGTTTTAGCCAGAGTTATCGATTAGATTTAATGGATTTCCCCGCGTTTATAAATAACTCTAGTGACAGGAATATAACTGATTCGCTATCTGGAGCGCAATAGACTGGCCTAAGTAGGGATTTTCCCTATAGACTAGATTAGTCATCTATATATAGTAAATACATACTCAATATATATATAACGACATAGAGATTATTCAATACAAGGGAGAGAACTCTACATGGCATAATTTACATATTTTAAATTCAAATTTCGTTTATGTTAGATTTAACATAGTGTTAAAACAAACGAACCGAGGCAGCATGGCGTCTAATGCCATTGGTTGTAATCCAGGTGCCATAGATCGGACCTAACAATTATGTTAATACAGAATCATGTATTTTTGGGATGGAATTTCAAGCAAACGACTTCTAGTCTAGTCAGTTCAACTGTTTTTGCATATGAATGCAACCAATTGAATTATGACGGTGAGAATGGTTAACATGACGACTTCCTTTGTTAAATTCTTGAACTCTCAGTGTACATATAATCTGTGCTTTGTTTGCTTTTATCGTATTTTTTTTTGTCTCCTAACTTTGATCAGCGCATGAAAGCCTTTCAAGAATAGGAGTTGGGTGATTTATTCCCTTTTTTACTTTAAAAGTCGTAAGCGTTGATTGATAAAAGCCATTGCAGATGAAAAAAAAACCAGCAACAAATATTTGAATAGAAAATCATTGAATCAAATGGTTCAACTCTTAACCTAACAGAAAGTAAACACTGATGAATTCCGAATGCAAAATGTCTTCGCACAAGAAGTAATCAATTTAATAAACGAACCATCCTGTCCAAATCTATTAGCAATTCCGATCTCGTTACTGCTTCAAAAATTGATTCTGAACGCGTCCTTACAGCAAATTACAAATATTCTTGAATTACAAAAATGATTTGTGATTTAATGCGGTTAACATGCCTTAGATTGGTCAAGAGATCGTGTTACCTCGCTAAGTCTGAATCACAAAGACTAGCAGCGCCTAGTATTGAACCCGTCGTCATCCGATCCGTCGACTGATTGACAACCAATGACGTGTAGCGCCGTCCACATCCCTTAAACTCACACCGAACAAATCTCGCAAAATCCCACGCGGTTTTATTTGAGTGGCATGTGACTGCATTTTAGCTAATTAAGTGTTGCTAATTATTTTAATGTAGTGACTGATGGCTGCACTATGGTCTTTCTGGTGAATTATATGTCGAATGCTTTTTGGATACCATTTTACGTGCTGTTCATAATATATGACTAAGTGACAGACGCGCAGCGACTTGTTGAGGCATGCCTATTCCACCCTGACTATACATCAACTCGTTTTCTTTAGATCATTTTAAAGACTCGCTGAAAATTGATATTGTATCCAAATCACGTAAGCCTTAATACTAATATTAATTATCCGTTCCATTCCAAAAATGACCTCACAGTCATGTCAAACAGAATTAAAGAGTGAAATGGGGGTCAATGTTTCGACAAGATAGTGCTTTCGCTATTTTCGGAGTGACACATGACAATTTTCAATTCTACAATTACTTGGGATATTTGTCCTGCTTAAACCCCTTCACTGTAGTCCACATGTGTTTCTTTGATGATAAATATGTTAAACGTTTCATATGATAACCAATATTATATAATTTTAACAGAGCGCCTCAAATTCCTAAATAGTACACGAAATGTTTTTTTTTTAAAAATCATTTAATAATGTTTTCGGGGATATGGTTTTCACTAACATAAGCATCACCGAGTTCTTGTTACAGGCACTGGTTTAATGCCTGGCAAGAAGAATGAAAAGAACTAAATGGGGAAAACTTAACAAGATAATCGAGATCTATTTCGCTCGATCGTGTAATTCTCAAACGTTGCCGTTATTAATTCATTAGCTAAGCTAGCTGTCCATTTAGATGTAATATCAAATAATTCTGCAAACAAATTTAAACATTTTGTCATTTAAGTGTGTTTTCTCTAAACATGGGGAAACCCGCAGAGTGTTAGGTTCATGGTCCCGCACAAGTTGATGAGATGGGGGCTATAGTTATTATTATCTAATGTTTGAACATAAAACTTGATCACAAAACAATAACATGAATACATTAAGTTGATGATAGAAGCCTTTATTCTGAACACGTGAACGTTTCCTAAAGTTTTAAAACCAAATGAGACGATTGCAGACGTTAGAGAATCCCTTGCACGAGTTTTAGTCGCAGACGCCGATGACTTAACAATGACTAACGTCACATCACATGTGACACGGGTTACAATTAATGCTTCACTTCTAACCGATATCTTCATTAGCTTTAGAAATTTTAATGAGTCATTGGTCAGTGAATTATAATTATCCCCATTAATTTCTCCCAACAAGGCTAACAAGACGCTCATCAATTCTCCTCCAGTCTCATTATTTCCATTCCTAAATTTGATAACAACCGGCTACCTTCAAATGTCGACTGCCGGGCCAAGGACGACGAAACGAAACGGATATGTACAGTTGTTCGGTGATTGATGCGGGTGCTCTTGAGACTAAGAAAAAGCTTTCAGTTTTGGGCTAGATTCTAGGTTTTAATCTCCCTAAAGGTCTAATTAGAGTCTTAACAACGTTCAGGACGAAGGAACCCATTAATTACTTCGATATCCTTAACAGACCAAGAATTTTAACACTTGGAATTTCCACAGAAAGTGAAACAATTTGGTTAATCAAACTCCAAATATCGATTCCACTCAAGCAAATGTAGTAAAAGCCCTGAACGTTTTTGTTATTATAAATTTTCTACAATTAATGCGGCATTTGTCATCAGTGACTTGTAACACGGTTATTACATTTAAATATGGTACCTCCAGACACCTTGATGATTAATGCATGTTGACAAATTGACAAATTTTCTATTTCGTTTTCGATCTTCAATGTCAGTCGGTTATGGGATGCATTAAACGGGCCAAATGATTAAACTCGTGCGATAATAAATAGAACACGAGGCATGAACCGATGTTATAAACGAGCTTAGGTGAAAAGGTGATTCAGAAAAATAACACAATATCCTTACGGCTAACAGAAGCATCACTTTTAACTGTCAACTCGTCAGCATATGATTTGGTCGGTTTCTAATGAATAATCACTCCCCGGTGACTTCAATGTTAAACCCATGCCTTGCCTTGGTCTATAACATTCCAATGATTCTTAATCGTTATTGACACAAAGGGTCCAATATATCACAATTATCTAAAACAATATTGGAAAGGCTTGGTCATTTTGAATTTTTGCTTGGTCTGGTCAAAGGAATATATAGTGAGTGATGTTATTTTAGTAAGCGATCGCACTAATTCTTGTCTATTTACACCCTTCCTTCCGCCCCCAAAATCATGAATAATCACCAATGAAAATTCAAACGCCATTCTTCGATTTTACAACCGAACGTCAACAAAAAAATGACATGCAAAAGAGGGGAAGCGATTACAATTCTCCATTATTCTGTTAAATTTATCAACTGACCATAAATGTCTTTACTATTTCTATATTTTTATTTCTCTCAGAGAAAAAAAAAATGAAACATTAAAAGCTCGTGACGTGTCAACATGAGTAGTCTTGATACACACAATTAAAAAAAAATGATGGACAGATATCACTTACTAAGATTATCCAGCTTTAGTTTTAACGGAATTCGGATCCTTGTTGAGATCCCTAATCCACCAACCTAATCCAGTGGTATTATCCTCTGACGTCTGTCAAGTATTTTTTTTTTACAATGACAGTCATATGTCTTGTCATAATGGATATGATTCGTGATAAAAGAGACAATGCATGGGTTTGAAATAGTTTTGTCAATTTGAGCTTTAAATGGTTAACTCAAACGTTTTTTTAACAATTCTCTTCGTTTTACATGTATACATTTTTAAATTCCTCTTAAAAGACACAAAGCGTGCTATATTAAAGGGATCGTTCGGCTTCTTAAATCCAACCAAGTTGAAACGTGTGTTGCGTTTTGCTTAACGCAGTGGCTGATACATGCGATCGATTGCGTATGTTTCTGGAACATCTGGTGACACATCCCATTTGATTAATTAAGGAGTGCATCTGACTAAAGGACATATGTTTCCGTGTTTTTCTATCTTGATGGCAAAATGAAGAATCTTGACTTCCACAGCAGTTTCGTTAATTGACAGCCATGTCGTGGCCGCTATGAAGTTAATTTCACAATCTGTCATGACAATCGACAGAACAGCATGTCACTGAGCTAACATCTGAGATATTCTTATACGCGTATTTTTTGTGTTTTTGAAGATTGATGACAATCATGATGATAGATTAACATCGTTAACAATTCACAATCATCTTATTTTTATTATCAATGTCGTTTTCTGAAATTGAGATGATGAAGTACCCGATGTGTTGATTTTTTGGGGTGTGTTTTTTTTTTAATAATTTAATACAGGTGACTGATTTTGCTATACCGAGTCCCACGGTAACCTCCTAAAACGTAGACACCGTTTAAACAACAATATTTATGCACAGTATTTTGAGACGCTGTCACCTTTGTTAAAAAGTGTAAACAATAGAAGGCGCTGGCCCACAACTTGTGGGTTCCGTATTTGATCCCAAAGTTCCCCTGGTTTCCATCAATGATGCAGTACGGATGACTTGCCAAGAAAAGACAACCGTAAACGTTGTCGTGCATGTAAATGATCAGACAGGTCACAGATCACTAAAGATTTCCCCATTGACTTTAATGTCAGTTCTCGTCTCTTGGGCCGACTCTAACTTTTTCCCAAGTTTTCGTTGGGTAGAGAACGCTTTTTGTAACAGACGGAACCACATGTGGCAAACTCTTGCCCAAAAGCATGTATGAGGTTTACCATGAAAAACTTGAGATATACAAGCTGGAAGTAGAGACAAGTACACATGCAATTTTCAACCAAACATTTAAACCTAACCAACCCCTCAACTCTTGTATCCCTCAGCCTCAAATTCATGAATTCACAAAAACCTGTAAAAAATTGTATCTTGAAACCCTTTTCTCTGATTCTACACCAAAAAGTCAACAACAATCGTCATGCAAAAAGGGGGGGGGGCTAAAAATTACTTTCGCAGGTGACGGAGTAGGATTATTTGGTGAGCTGTGACCAAATTAGCAGTTGTTATTCTATGGAGAGCAGGTGAAAACGTCTCAGTCCTAGCAGAATCCATGACGTATACATGTCTTCATTACGTTGCTCAGTGATGAACAGTAATTATATTCTATCGTGTATTCGTCTATCTGTTCATTATAAGTGATTGTTAGGATAGTAAATGGTTAACATTTTATTACTGAACATAAATCTTATCAGAGTAGTTCTCAGTCCATTTTATCATATACTATTAGTATTTTATATGTCCAATGATCCTACATAATCTCTTCATATTATCGCCCTGGGTGATAAGGCGTGATCATATAAATCAATCATAGCTAACTATAGATATTTTCATAAGTATTAACGGGACTGCCATGCAAATTGGGTAACAAAATGGCGACCATTGTCGCTGTTGATCAAACTGTTTTATATACATCAATAATTTCCCCATTGATGCTAGCGTTAATTTCTTTTCACGATTTTTTTTTTCGGATTGGACGGGTTCCACCATAGATGGAGCAACATGCAGCAACTTCTTGCTCCAAAACATATGATGTTCGTCATGAAAAAGTTGAGATACTCATACTCGGAGTAGCCTACTAGTAGCAAAGACAACATTTGAGGTCCGTGAAAAACTTTGACAAGCTGCAAGCAAACCTTAAAGAAAATACACATATTAGACTATTCTTCAAAAATATTCGGGTTTTTTTTTACCGTATCATGAACAATATACCATGTTTGCATGCAATATCTTTCAAACGCTAATAATTCCCCACATTTAGAGACAGCAAGTCTTGCAATTAATATATATTTAGAATCTTTGAACAATATGAAAAAATCAGAAATCAGTTGCATTGATTGTAATTTTACAGAGCTTTACTGAAACATGGATTCCCATCACCTAACAAACTGGCACTGACAGAATCAATAGAACTTTGGTTGTAGAACTAACATTACGAAAAGGCATCTGTTAAACAGCTATGTTTACCATTCCTGATTACATTGAATACATAACAACTCAAACACTTACAATAAAATATGCCTTAATAAATGCAGGGCCATGGAAAACCAGTGTTCACAAATTTGGGAATATTTCAAGGTTTCCAACATTTCCGACATCCGAGATATCATTCAAATTTTAGTTGAAAACCTTATGCGGAGGCAAGCTCCCTGAACATTTTCATCAATTTCCCGAAAGTAGTTATGACATAAAGGAGTCCTGGAAATAAGGAAAATTAGCATTTTATTAATATAATGAATGAAAGAAGTGGGGTTTAACGTCCTATGCGTCTGCACCTAACCTGGGCTAATTGAAGACGGGCATACGCCATACAGTGTGCTATGAGGGAAATTTTTACCCGGGCAGCAACTGAATTCCAACTGCAACTGGATTTTTTACAACCAAGCCAATGTGTACACGGGACCTCGGTTTTTCGTCCCATCCGAACGACTAGGCAGCTGTCCTTGTCGGACCCTCCGTCTGCATCACTGACAAGAGGAAACCACGCTTGAAAATCGAGATGAACTTTCTCGGCGAGCCAGCACCTTACCCACTTAGCCACGTGGTCCCCTTATCGTTATAGACAAGATATATACTTACATGTAACAAACACTACAACTCCTAGATTTTTATGTGCAAAGAAATTGTTGAATGTTCAAAGAAATTGTTGAATGTTCAAAGAATTTGTTGAATGTTCAAAGAAATTGTTGAACATGAAACCACATCCTGATATATAAATGTTGTAGATCTGTTCAATGTTCAACAATTTCTTATCGAACTCTAGGAGTTGTGGTGTTTGTTACATGTACGTATATGTTACTTATATATAAAATGTTTTATAACATCTGTATGATCTGATTCTATAATGACAAAAGTATTTAATAACATCTATGATGCTACCATGACAAAATTTAGATGTTGAAAAATGTTAACACGTGGGCTTTGTTACTCATTTAGAATGAATTAAGAATTCAAGCGGTTTGTCGTTAATACAATGGACCGGACAGAATGATCCCTTTTTAATTATTTCACTTTCAAAGTCATTTAAAGTCATTAACCATCATGCCAGTTAAAACGGTCAAAGTTTAATTAAAAATAAACGCACGTTCATTTCGTTCTAATCAACGTGTAACTCAGACGTCACACTTTGTACTGGTTCATCTCAAATTTAGGACCCAGATTGTCAAATCAAAGTGAAACGATTTAACTCATCTTTTTTAAATTTGTATTAAACTTGTCGTTTAATGCTTGGTTAGAGCCAAAAATTGGAGCCAGATACCGAAACGAAACAACAAAAGCGGGGTCACGCGTGTTCTCTAGTAAATCGTTTAATTGTTATGAGAAATCATTCGCCAACGGCTAGTGAAATTGGCATGTATGATTCGAAAATAAATTCGAAAGTCAGTCAGTTCAATGGTAATTTAATGGAATTGACATTTATAGTCAGAACATTTTGATGCCTGGTTCATATAAGGTATTTTAAATGAAACAAAAAACGGTCGCGCCCACAAAGTGTTAGGGCGAGTAAACTGAAACTCCTGAGCTGATGAGATAGCGTCTGTGAAAAAGAAAGTAACTACGCCAAACATTTTGAACAAAAAATGATTAATATTTGCCTTGGCCCGGTCCATAGCCTTCTTAGATAGGAGATAAACAGTGACCTGTTCTTTCAAACTTGAATCATGGATTCAAACTCACTATCTCGAAAAAAATCGACGTTCCACAATGCAACTAACTACATGCATTAAACTAATAAACTAGAGGAGTATCATTTGTAAAAAAAAACACAAATCAAACTTTCACTGTATAGAGTTGATTCATGATTCCGCATAAAAATATTAGGTTTCACATTTTACTAACCCAATCGCGCTACTCAAAGGTAATTCTTTAAAGGCCCAATAACACTCTTGTTGTAACTGAATAATATGTCCCAATCATTATTCTGGTCAACAAATTGTACTCTTTAGCAATATTCAAATCAAATAATGATACAAATGTCATCTTAACAACACACCGAATTTTTAAAAAATGGAAAAATTCAACTACATGGTTTGAAAAGCTTTACGTATACACTTTCAAATGCAATTTGGATTTAAACACAGGACAAGTAAAATAGGTTGTAATGGATAATTTACACACCAGGTAGGACACTTAAACATCTAGTAGTTAGAATAAGGCTATTGTTTTTCTTGACCTATCAAGCCAGCAAGAGTGGTACTGTCCCTTTAAAAGGAATATCAGCTACAAGAATCACAAAACCTATGACCATCATTTATATCCAAAAAAAAAGCTGCCATTGAGTCAGAATAATGTGACTGTCGTTAAATGATTTATGATTCACTGTTATCTGTATTATTGTTACTAATGGGTACACGGTGAAGTAGTACTTAAACTGGCGCCTATATAAAACATGGCGGACCAATGGCGGACCAAACAATCAATAACAACAACCCATTATCACAAAGTCGTTTTCACTCAAGGGCAGTTAATTGTGTGTTCAATACGATAACGTATTGTCTAGCGATGTCGCGTTTTCTATAAAAGTATCTGACAGCTGACAATATTTTCAGAAAGACCGACGAGCGACACGTGCTTCGGCCATTTTATAAACTTTCTACCAAATAAATCTCTCCATTAATTTTTCAACTTTTACAAATATGATATCATCTCGGGTGAACATGACACGTGCGTTTTGGCGTAACTTTGTGACACGTCTGTGTGTGAAAACACGTTCTCTTTGGGTGTGCTTCCGATCAAACAATAAACTGGCTGGTCAGTGTACAAGGCATGCATGCGTTAAAACGCGTACATATGACGGTTTACCATTCATTTATTGACAGCATGTCACATGACCATGTTGTATCCTTGACATATGGTTACAGATAGAGAGACAATCAACTAGGGCAAGAAACTGTAGGGGGATTTTCATTATTTTATTGTAGTCGCTATATACAATTGATCATATTTTTTATTTGATTTTATCATATTGAATGGTATGTGACATGAATTACGCTTATCTTTATTGTTAGTGTGTCGTCGTACCGCAAACTGTACTAGAAGTGTGTACGATAAATCTGATTCTGTGTCGGCAGACGACAACAGGGTACTTCGAATAATAGTTCATAAAAGCGTGATGAAGTAAATCCCATTGGCTTTTTATTAAAAATCAGCTTTACCCGATTGCGATTAATCGAGTATTGTCTTGTATGGGGTGCCGCAATGGCTCAGTGACTAAGGCGGCGGCTCAGTAACCCAGGGGTCCCGGTTTCGATTCAGGCGTTGAGGAAAAAGTTCATTTGGATTGTCCGGTGGAGTCCCCCCTTGTCAGTGTCCATTATGATTACAGTTGTTCGGATAGTATGGAAAACCCATGTCTCATGTACACATTGGATGACGTAAACAAACCATCGACAGTTGGAATTCGAATTCGATTCAACCGTAATGCCGCTGACCGGGCGTATGTCCGCCTTCGTTAACCCCATACTAACTATACTTAGTTTGCCTGTCTACACTCTACAGCTAACTCCGCTTAAGAAAAGACACTAAGCTAGTACGCCGACATTTTAAGTCCTAACTCGACGATTGTAGTTGAAAACACTTAGTATATTTTGAGAAGTATTTATTCTGCTCCCATTTAATGGAATTGAATAATACTAATAATAATATGTCCATTTATGTAGCGCCAAATCCACAAAGCGTTCTCATAGCGCGACACAATTTACTATCCCGGTCTCTAGGATACAGGTAAGCCTGATTACCTCCCGCTACAACTCTTAGACAGAGCTCCAACATATGCAGCTACAACTTGAAGTTTCAAGGAGCGCAACAGTTTTTTGTGTAATACATACACCATCCTACCGGTACCCATTTACAGCTGGGTAGACTGGAATGCAGGGATGAAGTGACTTATTGAAGGACACAAGAACTCGGCGAACAATTCGGGTTTCGAACCTGCAACCGTTAGGTTACAAATCCTCTCTAACCGTTGCACCAAATCCCTCCCAAATAGGTTTTTTTAGTATCTGTGTGTATGCCAGATGTTAAACGGAGTAGAGCAATATACTATTTTTTTGGATATGGCGGCAATCCAGGATAGATTTATTCTCAAAGTATGAAGTAGATATATCTCTGTGTGCAGAATGCGTTAGCCCGATAGATACAAAACCAGAACGACGTTAACCTCTTGATTTCACTTCATCGTCTACTGCACGAGTTCAGTTGATGGTCCTTATATGCAATTATGGTATTATACAGCAGATAAAATAGAATGTTTTGTATACAGATTATTACACACCTTAGATATATGACAATCTGCTCATCCGAAGTTACATTTCTTAAAAATAAAGGGGATTCTGGATGTTTTATCTTTACATCATAATAGTTACATTTTAGTTAGGCCATTTCGGAATGTCTTATCATAACGTCCTTCTAGAAGAAAAGTTATGAATTTAAATATTTCTGTCTTTGGTTCTTTCTTAAATTCTGGCTTTAGAACAAATTGCAAAGAAACAAAACGATAACAATGTGAGGTATCGATTAGTGCACCATAATGTGTAACTAAAAAAATATAACCAAATGTAAAAAAAAATATCGATCAACGGATAATTAAATGCATCCCTTTGTGTTTCTGCCTAATGATGTATTATTGGCGAATTTTCCGCCCAGATGATTTCCAAAGGATGTTTTCTCCCTATATCCGCCATTTTGTTACCTAGGGAGTAATCAGACATGCAGCTTTAGAAAAAAAAAACCTGCAACTAGGCACCACCTAGCAGTATATCCGACAACGTGATGCATCACCATTGTCTAATTAATGCCGATCTTATTAAGCATGGGCAACTGTGGGTAATTTGCGTAATTATCGTCTTTTAAAGGTTTCTTATTTAACCACCTCCGAATAATTATATATTTTCATCTCTAAACCTGAAAATTATAGAATTAAATTTGTAAAATGACAGCCCCGCGATTTTGATAACGATTTTACGATTCTCGTAAAATCGATTATAGTTAATTATAATTTTAAGGACGCAGCTCACAGTAGCCTAGTATCTAATAAGAACTGGTGCTTATTTTGATGTGGCCTATTTTTTTATGAATGAAAACCCAAACGTACGAATGTGATTAGTAGAAGCCCCTTCAAATTATCTCGTTAGCATTTACCGACTCGAAGGAGGGCCTGACAAGGAAAGCTGCCTAGTCGTTCGGATGGGACCGAGGTCTCGTGTACAAATTGGAGTGCACGTAAAAGATCCCTTGGCAGTTGGAATACGATATAAGAGTAGGCCGTAGCGCCGCTGCCCGGGCAAAAATTTCCCTCATAGCACACTGTATGGCGTATGCCCGTCTTCAATTGGCCCAGGTTAGGAGCTTAAGCGTAGGACGTTAAACCCCATTTCATTCATTCATTTACCGACTCGAGTTCGATCCCGATACCCAAGAAACCTCATCGGGGTGTCCATGTGGTTTTCCCTTATCGGTGGTCAGGACAGAGAGCCTGGCAAGAAACGACGTCTAGTTCTTTGCATGGAACGAAACCGCAAGGCCAAGTGTACACGTTAATCTGTACAGAAACCACAAAGAGTGGGAATACGACACCGTTGTCTTCATTAACCCAGTTGGTGCACAAATGCAGGACGTTAAAACCCATTTCATTTCACTAAACGGTATATCTTTAGACCACTGCAAAACATTTTTATCATAAAATGACATATTTGGAATTTTTACACAGGCAATCAAATGTACATGTAGATAACAAAGTTATATAAATGTTAATATTAACGCGATTTGTGGGTCTTCTGTCTATACTTAACCAGCGGTTGTCAGACAAGATACGTCCACATTTTGCAAAAGATGGAATAAAGAAAACAAGCTAAAAAAAGGGCGGATTTTCGTACAATCAGGAGACAAAATATTAAAAAAATTCTACAATTGAAATCCAATAGTTTAATAACTAATTTGGATATGCACATTGTTAAGGTTTGTTATATGACTAGTTTCTGTTTTCTCTTAGCTGTATTTGAGAATTAATCATTAGTTTCACCAATTTTTCGCTTCAGCCCACCCTCTTTATCTACCATGTCATTATAAATTTATTCGACCCCAATCGCGCGTCTTTTTGGTGGTCTGACAAACTATGTTTTCAAAATGTACGTATTATTTGATAGAATTTTTATAACACCATCGGTATTCATTATAATCACAAAAAAATATCCTCAATTGATGTCAGATTTTGTTACGGAATTTTCAATCTCATAAACTCCTTGACATTCTTCAAGTCGGCTACTGATCAAGAGAGCTTTCTTCGGGCATTTCTCCTTGCTCTTTAAGAATATCTTCAGAATATTATTGTATGGCGATTACAGTCTGTTATTTTAGTACAAGCATTCTCGGTAAATTGGTTCACTCTTGAGAATCGAAGACGTATTGAGTTGCATCTGCCACCTTGTCTTTGTCTGTGTTTGCAATGACTCAGCAGTTTTTTCATGGGTCTTCTGGTAATTGCGTTGGTCGTTAATTACGGGTAATTAGGGTAATTATGAATCCGGTACTTGAATACTCACCACCACGTATCTTGAATGGGGTAGATCAATCGTGAGTTAATCCGCTTCTTTTTTCCAGGTTTTATTAAATTGTGATTGGTTTCAGGGCTTGGCATGTTCATGAAATTTACACGTCTGCGTTCGTGGCATGCTTAAGATTTCTAAAACACCTGATACCACTTGTCAGGCAGATCATCTTGATCTTTACTGTGTTTTGTGAAGAAATATGGGTGGTATATATTAAATATGTAGATTGATTTAGTTAACTATTTATTTATCATAATGTTCCTGCTCTAGACAAATGTTGAAAATTTAAAAGTAAACTTATAATGTGGGGTACTTTTATAAACTTTTAACTTGGAGCGTCGACAGCCGAAACTCCATTCTTAATCTAGAGATTCGACCACTCCATCGACTCATCTTTATAAATAAACACGTCAGCTCTAATCAAATAAAACTTTGTATTGTGTTTGTTATTGTCTTGTTTAAACAAAAACACGTTCTCTAATGCTATTGCACCATAATGACATATACTGTTTGCCTATTAAAGGTAAACAGGGTGGCAGAACAGTCTAGCAACATATAGTACCCGCCTTTTAAGCTAAACCTTGTTCTAATATCTTGCTCACAGGGATAATTATGTTTCTCTGAATTTTAAGCCGCAAGGAAGACCCTTTCGAAGTTCTTAATGTCACCACCAGTACCACGCCCTGTGGCTAGGAGGCGCTAAAACATCTGTTGACCCATTTAAACTTCTTTTAACACCAAGGAGTCAAAGGGAACAAATTAAATTTGCACGGTGTAGAGATCTTCTTAATGAATTACAATTCTTGATACGATTACCTCCCCTTTCATTTCTCTAATTCTCATCCATGTTCACAGATGTGTTTTGCTTTCAGAGTCCTTTTTATTCAATTATGTGTACGAACAGGACAGTTAAGCACGTGCATACGAAACGAAGGCTTCAAACAGATGTCTTTATAGTATTAATGAATATAGTTTGGTAATTAATATCGAATAGCTGAACTAGAAACGGTTTTATTGGTCTTGGGGTTCCACGTATTGCTTGAATAATAATAATGCCATATGTTCATTATTCACATAAAGAAGATTTGGTCAGTTATGTATTTCTGTTAACAAATTAGTGATAATATTGTTGCTATCGTTGGACTTGGATAAATAATTCTGATCTATCGGGTTATCAGGCGTAGACTTGAACCGACCAGATACGTTAAGTATATTCTCAGAACCAATTTGGTATTTAAAGTAACAATGAGTCAATTGCATTTTTCGCTAAAATATCAATCAACGTTAATATCTAAGTAAGAAGTAAAAAATCAAAATACAAAAGCTATATATAATCCCTACTTGGATTCAATCGGATTTTAAAACCGGCCTACCAATAATTCCATATATCTGTGTACATCATGGACGGAATTGAACAATTTTTGTTCAGTATTTCTATTAGATACGTATCGTTCCCTATTATTTAGTTAGCAAGTGAGTCCAATAGCTCTAAAATGACGCCTCGATATTTTAAGGACCGTACAAGTGTACAAGGGTTTAGTTCTTATTACAGAGTTACTGTGACAAATTTGAAGCTTACAGTAATATTCCTCAATTACTGCTCAAAGTACTCATTGTCTCACTTTTCTTAAGTCATCTCCAGATTTTTTTTATCACAAAAGATGGAATCTCCTCAATATCATGAAGCTAATTCGCTGTTAATTCTTAGCTAATTCCGTCTGTTAACAATCTCTCCCAATAAAGACTTGAAAGGGCTCTTTTTCTACCTTCAGGCAGAAGATTTCCGGCTAGTGACTGAGGAGGAAATGAGGGGTATTATGGGAAAATGTGGCCGGATATGGCGGGATATTAGCCTTGAGGCGGAAGACATCTTTTGGAATCAAGATGGCTGTCAATGTCTTCACACGCACCTGCTGTCAACTTGGTCTCTGAAAAACATTAATTAGCCCGATTTAAACTTTAAAATCTGCACGATGTCATTTTTGTCAGGATTGGTGACCTATCTCTTAACAATTACAAACTTGCCTTCTCTTTGTTTGGTGTGGGCGGGGTGGAATACACATCAATAACACATGCACATTTATGTCTGGAGAATCAAACATAAATCTGTTTTTAGTGGGTGTTGTGTTATCTAATTTATTGGCAAGTGTTATAGAGATGATTTTAATGGTGGAATGTTAGTTATTGCAGATTTGTTTCATAATACATCTTCGACTTTCTGCGTATGTAATAATATCGTTATTTTTACCAGGCCTTGATAACCAGTGAATGCCAATGATACGTCCATTGTGGTGGTGTGGGTCATTGCTTGTAATTCTTGCACTAGCTATTACCAACGATTACTTCCATAACTAAATAGTTTGGGTTACGGGTTGGTGGTCAGAAAATGACATTTCTACCAACCATAGTTCTTCCATGGCAACCTGACACATCCATTTTTTAAAGAGGGCCAATAAAGGTAAGCTTTAGCCGGGACTGGATAGCGTGTGTTGCCAAAGATACAAAAGAACAAAATCATTACTGAAAGTAAAATGATAGGATGATCGAAACGATGGACAAGATTTAGTCAAGTGTAAAGATGTAAGTTGTCATGCCAAAAGACTGGTATAATCGTTCAAACTCGACAAGAAAAATTATCCAGTATTATCAAGAGCCTCCTCTGTCTAGTGAACTAAGGAACCCTGTCAATTCTTTCATTATTCCAATCTGATTTTTACTATAATCTCTTTTCGTCAAATTCTCAGTTTTTCTCATGTTTTACAAATCGTTGAAAATTAAAACGAGATTATATTTTTTATGAAAGCTTTAATTCTGATGGATTGGCTGTCAGGATGGGGCCTTGGGTTGTTTTATAAGATTATGTGGTGGGAAGACTTTTTGTTGTCTTGTCTTTCATTATGGTGTAATGATATTCCCCCGGTATCAGTGAAATGAATGTATTAATGTTAGCCAATAGTTCTACAACATGTTCTTATACAGGTTGATAGACGCAAATTATGCAGATCGCTATATGAATTATTTAAAAAGTGCCATCCAATTACATCTGGCGATGTTTTATGTAAGATGTTCTTTCAAGAAACTGGAAGTTCTGTATTTATCGGACACAAATTATACAGGTCAAGTGAATATATCAATGTTCTCCTCATTTAACATTCTTCCACGAAGTAAAATACTTCATAATGTCCCCGGATAACAAACTTGACAATCCAAGATCCAAGATTTAATCCACTACTCGTCTCGGGCGATTGCCCTTCATCTACTGGTATAATACATTCTAATCCATAATCCCCGGACAACAAAGAAGTAAATACTTTATGATCCCATTACAGATGTTCTTTATCTTCTTTGTGTTTTTTTGTTTAAATACGGTGACTCGGTGAATTGCACTGTCTCAATAATCGGGGAGTGGGGGGTTCGATCGCGGTTTTGGCAGAGACGTTTCCTTGGAATTTTCCAATCGGTTTATCTTTTTACCAAACGTTGGCGTGCATGTAAAACAACCTTAGCGGTTGGGGTTCGATGACGATAATAGACGGAAACGCAACTGTGTAGTGACGAATTCACAAATAGCACACTGCATGACATATGTCCTTTCTCATACAGATACGCTTGTATTACTCTCAAAAAGAAAGAAAAAAAAACAATCCCCGAAACGTTAAACGCCATCGCGAAATGGGTCCGGGATAAGCATATAGAGACGGGACATTACAGATTTTCCCATAGAATTTAATTTTATACGCATGTCTTTCATGCTCGGTAGCCCAACCTTCCGCTTTCTACTACAGATGGAGTAACATTTGGCAACAAAAAGTACATAATTCATTCACCATAGACATATTAAAATACACAAACACCAATGTTATCAATCTCGTGCTCGTAACCCTGCTATCCCTTCAACTTTACAACATGAATATTCACAAAACCTCAACGTAAATGTAAATTATATTTTATTGCTTTTAAGTGTTATTTTACATGCACGCCAACGATTGGTATAAAGATAAACCGAAAGGAAAATTCCAATGCGATGCTAAAGGTGGTAAAAGGGAAAAAGAGCTCTGAATTCATTTAGATTTAAAAACCGTGATATCGAAATGGTAGCTCAAATCATTGTTGCAAGCTATCCTAGAAACGCTTGAGTGACAGTTGGTTGCTGTGCTCCACGTCGTGTGTAATATGAAACAGCTAACTAATCCCAGCGGTCTGATACAAGATTATAATTACAATCATAAAATACTATATGAACATGCAATACAATACTAATCAGCATTTTATAAAATCATCAATCAATCCTTGTTCAGTTTCAAGCTGAAACGACTTGACGTTTGGTGAGATTAGATGCTATCCGTTGTCAGAAGAGTAACGCAGATGAAATAAACGATTTTTAATTATTTTCAACTGAAACTAACGACGCACTAAAATGTTTTAATCATATATTTGTCAGTTTTTATGGTTCAACATCGATTATTTTTCATTGTAGAAATGTGGTACTGAAAAGAAGTAATACCGTATAATATATCTGTAGTAGCGGTCGAGTTATATGCCGTTCCATTAAAGCCAAATGCTTCTCAAATCCATAATCCTACAAGGGATATAAACCGAACTCTCGTTTTTCAATTATCGTTTGTTCGTGGCATTGCTATAAAATTTACTGTATATTGTTATATTAAGCATTCTGCATATTGTTGAATTCTACATTCTGCATTGTGTTGTATAAAACATTCCGCATATTTTTTGTATATAACATTTTCGGCATATGTTATTACACTTTCTGTATATTCTTCTATACTATAGCGCTTTCTGTACACTACTGTCTAGAACAATGTATATCCTTCTCTAACACTTTCTGTATATTCTTCTATAACGCTCTCTGTACTCACATTAGTTTTCCGTCTTATTCCACCATCCCAAATCGCGTAGGTTTTAAAACACCATAAACCCGAACACAAATTGTTTGAAATTCACACAACCCCCACGTGTCACAGATCCATATAATGCAGGATTCACCTAGACTCGCTATTTGTATTAAAAGTTCACCAAGATTCACCAAGACTACATAGGCGCATGATTCGTAAGGTTCACCAAGATTAAACTACATTACGGGTCACAAGGTCACCCCTGGATTGAAATATAGGTCACCTAGACATTGCCAGTTTAATGTTATTTCATTCAGGAACTGATTCACCACATTTAAATATATTTTATTTACTTTACCAGGGTTTATTCATCTAAAGCCAGTCATTGGTGTTACTGTATAGTTATTGTACAACAGTCATGTCTGGTCCTTTAAAATCTCTCTGATGTAAGTAGAGATTACAGCGATGTCTAACCTCTAACTTCTCAAACCTCTCTGACAAACTTTTCTAATTCCTACACCAAGAAACTTTCAGTCAGTCACACATCCAATCAAAACTATGCACCACATGCACATGCATCACAACCCAGACACATTCATTACTTCAGGTCCTTATTACCTAACTTGTCAAAACATGCCTACAATCATTCTGTAAAAAAACAACACATATACATTGAAAATAATTCAACTTTATTAACCAAAACCTGTACAAACCCTATAAGATGTTTATAAAAGAATTAAATATCCTTTTTAACCATCTACTCAATTAATAATGTACCCTGAACCACCGAAAAAACCCATGTCACAATTAAACATATCAAATGAACACATACCAATTGTGACACTCTATAAATGTTTGGATTTTATAAGTTATAACATGCCAGAATAAAGATTTAATGTACAGATTGAGATAATAAACGATCAAGTGTTTCTTTATTTAAAACGTTTTGGTCCAAAAAGTATCCAAATCTACCATTTCTAACTTAAATAGGGCAAATATCGATTCCCTACTGCCATCTTTAATCAAAAACTATACGTTTCATCTTATTATTAATAGCGATAGTCCTACTAAGGCCAAATAAGCTTCATTTCGAGACAACTACACGTTTGAAAAGCCATCTAGGTTTTCTACAATCATATCGTATTACCGAAAATAAATCATATTATCATGAAGATTGTATTGTAGCTGTCGTAAGAGGCAATTTATATCCGAGAAATGTTATTTCAAAAGAAAAGTTATTTCAGAATGTATATCCGTGTCGTTTTAATATAAATACATGTATAACGATATGGTTATTCATTTAAATGTTTTATATTTTGTTATGCTAATATGGTATTTAAAGACAATGCAACATACAAATGTTATCGATATGAAAAATTTAGATTTCTTTTTATAAAGGTGTCAATTTTATTTAATTTTAATGTGTTAATTGGTTTCCAAAGTAAGTATCTGTCTCCCTTTAAAGCCCCAATACCACTCTTGTTGTAACTGAAAAATATGCCCCAATCATTATTCTGGTCAACAAATTGTACTATTTTACAATATTCCAATTACTTCATGATACAAATTTCATCTTAACACACCGAATTAAAAAAATTGGATAAATACAACTACATGGTAACAACATGGTTTGAAAAGCTTTACGTAAACACTTTCAAATGCGAATTGGATTTAAACATATTTTCGAACCTTCTGGACAAGAAAAATAGGATGTAATGGATAATTTACACAACATGTAGGACCCTTAAAGATCTAGTAGTTAGAATAAGGCTATATTTTTTCTGGACCTGTCAAGCCAGCAAGATTGGTATTGTCCCTTTAAAGTTTTCGGTCTGTTTTCGGCCTAGAATTGAAGTTGAGATAATTAACAAAAGTAAACATAAATACTTCCACTTAATTTATAACAACATATCAGCTCAATTCAATACTTATATCAAAGGGTTTTATCTCCTTTAAAACTTTTAAAATAATGGGAATATTGTTCTATTAAGCGCATACTGATTCTGGTTCATTTTAAATTTACCGCCATTAAAAGCTGTGAAGAGTATCTGACAAAATAATGTGTACTCTGATATTCATATGAAATTAAATGGTGGTTAACTATAACGTCATACTTTTCTACACAAACCGGGAGAATGAAGACAGGGATATTCACTTGAAAAAGCCAAAACTTCGCAACGATTCTTACCATTTTAAGCTGCGACAAGACATTACACGTACATCGTTAACCTGACAAAGGGGTATGTGTCAAGCAATGTGCCACACTAAATAAATTATTAATCACTACCCAAAGAAACAATTTATTAGTATTGAAATCAGATACTAATTCAAATGCAATTCATGCAAATTCTATCATAGAACAAACAAATTCGATACCTTCGACGTGTTATTTTTTAAAATTGCCCTTCTGTCCTTTTTATACTAAAAGCGTCATTTCGGGGAAACTCTAGAATTTGTTCATTGGGTTCCAATTAAGTTTTGTAACACTCTGCACTGTCTTCCCTTCTCTAACTTCTCCCCAGGGGACTAATTAGCTTAATTTCTTTAAAATTTGATTAAACGGTAAATGAATAGTACAGTTGCGGTGAACAAGACGAGCAGAATTTAGCTCCGGGGCATTCACATGACTCAGAAGAACACGAAAATAGGGGTCATTATTTTAATTATTCGAAAAACCATGGTGTATCGGGTTTTCTTTGAGGGGGCGATAACTCTAATAATCTCTATATAATACGACTTTAATTAACTCTTCAACATGAGGAGACTGTCAAACTGATTTAATCAACTCGATCTGGTCTGGAAATTTTCTAACTGGAGTAAAAAAGGCAGACAAAAGTTCATTACTTTACTAGTTGTTGGTATTACGTGATTGGTTCCACCTTCTGGTGTTTAAGGCCCGTCAATTTTTAAATATCGGCTGTTTTCTAGCAGCCTATGAGAAAAGGGGCGTTAAATTCGATAATTATTTGTCAGTTTAATAGCTATAATTCATTTAAATATATGCTACAAATATTTCCAGTTAAAGCATTAAATAAATGCATTAAATAAATGCATCATTATTTGACTTCCAAGTGTGTCCAAAAGAAATCCACTTCTATATGATAATGTAAGGCGGTGAGCATGAAAGTAATTAAAACGAAATGGAATTAGCTTTTCTTTTTTTTTTTGCACATACCGGGCTATGGGTACGGGGCATACACAATGCAGTGTGCTTTGTAGGGAATGTTAATGGGTTAATTAGTTGTGCTACACCCTACTGCGTCTCCAATCCCATCGACTATGCGCCTTTTCGTGCCGGGCACTTCGTTTTTGACAACTTACAAGAATGATCCAGGCTGGAAAATCCCAAACATTAATAAACCAAGACCAAGATCTTTGAGACTGATTATAATCACAGCAAGAACAGTACAGTATGTCATGCCATTACTACTAGTAGTTCGTACAGCATCAATGAAACGTACATTCCAATATTGAGATAAATCAATTTCTGAAATGTTGACCGGATATTCAAGAAATATGTGTATATATATAAGGAGAAGAATGCTTTTATCAGATAGTATTAGGACCCCTTTATGATATCTATTAGCGATAACATGTGTAAGAACGTGGATAATACAACACAACTTCTAAGTATTGAGCATAATAATATTACTTCAGCAGGTAATACTTGAGCCACCTATATTAGATGACAGAAGCTTGGGGAATTACAGAATCCATTTGACAGGATTACCTTGCCATAATCAATACGTTAATACTAATCATTAAATAATAACCATAATACACTAACATCTATATCGTTCAAATCAATTTATCTCCCCTTTGTTTTATAGTTTTTTCAAGGTTTTGCCGGTAGAAAGCATTTCTAAAATCGTATAATATTTTCCCCCAGCTCACAACAACTAGTAACACGGGACGATACGCCGATTCTTGCTAGATCACTGAGTGGTAGCTACCATTTTTAATATGTCTAAAGTTTATAATAATAATAAATAATAATATTTATTGTTTAAAAAGGAATGAAAAGAGATGCACATATTATAAAAAAAGGAACATTTGCATTAAAAATAGAACCACAATTAAAAGAAATATTTCAGAAAAAGAATCATCTACAACAACTAAAAATTGCTTTAAAAACTCAGATATAATAATTAAAACTGATAATATGCTATGCTAAAAAGATGGGTTTTTAGTAGGGATTTAAAAGATTCAAGTGATGGTGCACTACGGTTGTTAAGAGGTGTGGCGTTCCAGAGACGAGGGGCAGCAATTGAAAACGCTCGCTTGCCATAAAACTCCTGCTTGTATCTTGGCTCGAAAAGTTGTATTCCTGATGAAGATCTGGCTGTTCTAGTTGATTGACGATAGGAGATAAGATCACATAAGTACAAATCTGCTGTGCCTTTGTATGGAAAACCTCGGTGGCTTATTAGCTACATAATGGGTCCCGGATTCGAAAACAGTCTTGGCTAAGAAAGTTCCTCGGAAATTTTCTAGTATTGATTGCCCCTCGGAGGTGGTGCAGTAGGGTCATGTGAAGAGATGCACATTTCGAGAGAGAGACGGGGTTTAACGTCCACTGGACACAATATGGATAATTTCGGGACTAACATATGGTTCAATTTTATTTCAATAATTCGCTTGGGTGAAGTGGTCTTTAGCAGTGGGAGGACCCAGAAAAAAAACCCGCGGGAATGGCAGGCGACCTTACTCCTTGTAACAAACACATGGGAAATTGAAACCACGCCAGTTGACTTAATGTCAGACCGTATGATACAGAGCACACTCACTAACAGAACAGTAGCATTGCAAACATAACTGCGAATTTTCATTTATGTGTTTGTTTACAAACATTAAAATCCCATTCCATTAAATTTTAAACATTCTAAAACCGCTCTGGTTCTATTTATAGCAAGCTTGTATAATATGATTTATTTGATTTTTATTCAGATCAAGCTTGTAAAAAAAATTATTAATATATTCCCACTAGCCATCACAATTTTAGTCATGGTGAGCACTGTATCACATTAGCAACAATACGATTATATTGAAAACTGACCTTTCCACTAGACCATTGATCGAATATTAATGCAATTCATAATACCAGATATTTTTTTGTGGCTATGAGATTTGCGTCCCTTTGAAGTCCTTTTTTCATCCAAAGACTTTCAAAAGAATAATTGTTTCAAATCAGCTGATTATATTCTAATTTGGTTAGTGATAAAATATAATTTATTTAACAACATTTCTGATGTGGGATGAACGTGCATCGAATCGCGTGATAATATTTAATAAAGGACTATAACGGAATGCATGCACGCGCCGTTTACTGCGGAGCAAGCAATTAGCCGTACATCCGGTAATGTTTGGGATTAAATTTTGTGTTAAAATGTTAATCGCGATTATTTATGGTCGCATTACAGCATTTAAAATGGGCCGTCCGCTTTATAAAATAACAAATCAGTCGTTTAAAATAGGTTGGTCCCTGAGTTAACATTCAATAATGACAGTGTTTGGACCATTAAGTTGTATTGAATTTTAATAATTCACGAAGATCGCCCTCGCACTGTGACGTCTGAGGTTTAAATCTACTAAAGGGACGAGGAGACCGAATGACTAATAAAACAATGGCTATAATTGACTAATGAATAAAATTAGATTGCCAGATTGCCAAACTTTATAATAATGGTATTTAATTTTTATCCATAGTGAACAATAAAACTATAAACCGAGCGGGGAATTCACCATTCATAAGGTTACGTGATGGGCCAGCTATGTTCTATTTTTAATTTAATAATTTGAAAAAACATGTTTATGTACTAATACGTCCATTAGACTATTTGTTACCTTGCGAATCAAGAACGCCATTCATCTTGCATTATAGTCATGACGTCGTAACCACAGAGTAAAATCAACCTCATTTCTTGTAGCGAAAATCCCTGGTTCGCTATATGAAGGATATTGCACTACATACCAGCTTATAGAATGATGGGAATTGGGTCTGGCGTTCTAGCAATACAATACACTGTCATTCTGAAACTATACAGGGAGGGATATTGAACTGGGTCATTCTAGTCGACCCTGGTCCCCTCAACCTCCTCCACCAGTTTGCATGTGAGACACTTTAATACCTTGTCAGTAACTTTTAACTGTCAGCTTTAACAGATTGTCTGCTTTCTAATTTTAGTAAACTGGAGATCAAGAATTTTTTATGGCAAATGTAGGAAAATAAAGAACGATAATAAAAACCGTTAGTTAAATATTTGGCTCAGTGAATAGGGCTCTAGTCCACCAACGAGTAGGGCACGTTTTTGATGTTGGCCGAGAAAGTTCCTCACTGGATTTTCCAGCCTAGTTTCCCCTTCTTACTGGTGAAGGACGAACGTTCTGACCAGGAAGGTATTCAAATGTAACGTAAATCCGAGTACCGCGTAAACTAATTAAGGATCCCATTGTAAATCAAAATAAGGGTCGACAGAACTAAACATTAGGCATATTAAAGAACGCCTGCCAGCTGGAATTCGAATACATGTATACGAATAGGCGGTAAACACACTGTCCTAGCACAATTGCCCTCATAGAGAGAGAGAGAGAGAGAGAGAGAGAGAGAGAGAGAGAGAGAGAGAGAGAGAGAGAGAAACACACATACACACACACATAGAAACTAGGTCATTTCGGGACTAAAATATGGTTCAATTTATATCAATAATACGATTGCGCGTAGGAAGAGGGTGAGGCACGAGATTGAACAGACTACCCTTCTCCTTGTTACGTACAAATGGGGAATCGCAACCACGCCTGTTGACTCCGTAACCAATCTTATAATACAGCGCGGTAACCATTTACCCCCCCCCCCATACACACACACACACACGCGCACACACCTACGTTCGCAGTTGGAATTCGATAAAGTGTAGGCGAAAATTCCAGTCTCTCCGGGCAAACCCGAGCCCCCGAGAGGGACGGGAAGTACTCACGAGATCTAGCAAACCCGCGCTTCACTTGTCGGGGAAGTAACCAGCAAGTCTGACAATGAAATTATTCATAGTCGTTTGAATGAGGAATCTAAGCCTCATTTCTGACATTATGTAGGATTGGAAGAAATTAGATAATATATATTAACTTATCTATCTGTAGATATCCAAATACGTGTACCAGTTGGACTGTTATTTGTGCCTTTAGTTTTTTACCAATGAAGTAAACAGAGAGAAATGGGCTTTAACGTCCACTCGACACTAACAAATGGTTCAGTAATTTGCTTGTGCGTAAAGGTCTTTAGCACTTGGAGGAAACTAAAGGACCCGGAGAAAACCCACAAGGTTGGACAGGCGATCCTACTCCTTGTCACGTACAACTGGGGAATCGAAACAATGCCAGATGACTATGTAACCGACCTGCCATCCAACCGACCTGCCCTCATGGCACTGCATGGTATGCATCCGTCTGTATTAGTCTAGTTGATTCAGATAGGTAGTACGTTAATTCCTGTTTTATGTCATCTTACAGTAATTTTTGTTTCTTATGTGGACTTTGAATATGATTGAATGAATGACACTATATCTTATTATGATTTAACACACCCTGATTATCATTAGACGCTCAACAATTAAAGGAGCAAATAAAACGTGATTTTTTTTTGTCTGAATTATACTGATCCATCTTCTCTCTGCTGTGTTCATTATACTTGTCCAAAAAACTTTAAAAACGATAATTATTAAGCGATTACATCTCGGCTATAATTAACACGTCGCAAAAAAATCGCCATGATGAAAATAGCACGAGATTCGACCGAGAACATCAGTCTTCACCCAATCTTCCAAGTTCCAGTCTACCACCATATTTTTTATTACCATCAATCTCTAGTTGGTCAGAAAAGTTCTACGGGATTTCCGACGCGGCTCCCTTGCCAGACAGAGGGCTTATGTGACGAAAACCTGAGGTCCCGTGCACGTGAAAGATCTATTGACGGTTGAAATGTGATATAACAGTGGTATGCCGCTTCCCGGGCAAACTTTCTCTCATAGCACATTCTTTAGCCCAGTCGGAGCAGAACATTGGAACGTTAAACCCTGCTCATTTATTTCCTTTGGAGAAGGGACACAAAAACCATAAACAAAAGCTCGTCATTGCGTCATCATCCCGGTTTTGGTTAATTTTGTTATAAGTGTTTGAGTTGACAGTGACTACCAATGATATTTGTTGTTGGGGTTTTCAGTGGAAAAAATATCTTTGTATTTAAATTTAAGGTACACATGATAGTATTTAACGCCCTGCAACATTTACTCTTCATATAGTTTATGGAACCCTTACCAGGAAAGCAACGTTTCGGCTAATTGTAATGGGATACACGAGTGGATCTCGGTTTCTTCTGTCATTGGAGGTCGGGTGTTCGATTCCTGCATTGGCCGAGAAAGTTCATCTAGATTTTTCTGTGTGGTTTCTCCTTGTCAGTGATGCAGAACAGAGGGCCAGACAAGGACAGCTGTCTGGTCGTTCGAATGGGACGAAAAACCGTGGTCCCGTGTACACATTGGCGTACACGTAAAAGATCCCTTGGCAGTTGGAATTCGATAAAAGAGTAGGCCGTAGCGCCGCTGCCCGGACAAAATTTCCCTCATAGCACACTGTATGGTGTATGCCTGCCTTCCATTAGCCTAGGTTAGGTGCAGAAGAGTATGACGCTTAACCACATTTCTTTTCATTTGTGCCATTGGCGCCCAACTTGCCCCCAATAAGGGGAAACCCAGACTAGAAAACCCTGAGTAACTATGCGACCTTGCGGTTAGTTAAACGGCGCCATAAACACTGAGGGCCCCCCCCCCCCCGCCCTCCCAAAGGAAAAAAATTGAAATAATAAATGAAAGGACTCTTTTACTATAAACATGTTATACACTTCAAATATCTTTTATTTCCGTGTATCTATAGAAAACGTTAAGCTCTTATCATTAATTTTATATACTATTCTCGGGAAGGCGACAGATATTTATTTTTTACCAAACCTTACAGTTCAAACAGTAGTTACTACTACCCTATTTGTATATATTTAGCGAATTTAATTGTGAATTTACTATTGAAACAAATTCCACATTTTGATACAAGATGAACATTTACATTGGGACAAAAGTGTTGATGAGTAAATTTTAAAAATGTGATTATAATTAGCTATTAGAATATTTGCCAATTTTTTAGTTAAGATTTTATAGAACGGAAACTAGTAAAACTTGTTACATTCAAATATTGGATACCACATGACACATTTTACACGTATTTAACATAAAGAGTTGTAACTTTTATCCAGTAAAAAATGCAGTAATCTTTCACAGAGTGATAAAACTTTAATTAGATTTATGTGTTTTTGTTGGCTCTTAACTAACATATTTGACAAGGCGATAGCGTGTTAATTCTATATTTTAATCTCGGAAAAGCTCTGAACAATTTCGATGTTTTGCACAAACGGAATAAAATACTACGAAATAGGAATTGAATGAATACTGGGTTTTTTTTACGAATGCCAATCCTTGACCTTTAGATTCTGCATGTGTCGTGCCATTAGTTGTTAGTAATACGTATTGACAAATCGGGAATTCGAAAGAAATCTCAAATGAAATCACATAAAATGGAGTATAACGTCATACTTTTCTGCTCCATCAGGGCTAATGAAGGCGGGCATTCGCCATACAGTGACTGTGCTATGGAAACTTTGCCTTGACAGTGGCTTTTCGAGCTACTTTTATTTCGAATTCCAACTGTCTGGGGTTCTTTTAAGTGGACACGAACGTGTACACGGGGCCGTTGTTTTCGATCCATTCGAACAAATAGACGTTGGTCCTAGCCAACCCCCACTACATGTACCATTGGCAAGGAGAAACCAAGCCTGAAAACCCGAGGCTATTGTTCTGTTTCTTGCATTTTTGGTTAGGGTGTAGCTTTGGGGGGTTTTCTTGTTGTTTACTTTTGTACTAGCTGTATTTAGGGGTTGAGTTTTATAGCTCCCGGTTTGGTGTTGTTACGTGTTATGTCCTTTAATAACTATGTATCCCTTGTTCGGTTTTTTGAATTTATAGTAGTGATGAAAGTCATGCACGGGGTAGAGTATTGTTACCCTTTCTGGGGATTTCGGTTACTTTGATTGATTTTTTTTTTTGTGTTACCAATCTATTTCGGTTGTATTTTCGCCTCTTGTGTTTTACTTACAGTCAACATTCTATATTTCTCCTGACAACCGGTTCCGTTAAATTGATAGTTCTGTATAGGGAAATGCATCTCAGTACATACGTGTCTGTCGTCTAGTCATTCCATTTCATATCTTTGAAAGCTGTATGGGAGAATTTAGATTGACGGCATGTACAGACGAAACAGTTTTCAGTAACAGATATTTTTTCTAGCTTCGGCGCCATAGAAAACAACAGGATAAGAAGCCGATAAAGATTTTGAATGTAAAGAATACTCTGTAGAATAGTAATATTGTTTAGTCGTTTCCTCTGTGCCTTTCTCCAAATTTTTACAGATAAAGAGGTATTCTAGATGAAACTTACGATAGGCGCCAAACTTTCTTTAGTAAAGCATATTTGCGACGTGTGTATACTGTAAAAAAAACATTGTTTTAGTCACTTTAAATTTGTTTCTCTGTAGATTCGTGGTATTTTGCGCGTGCTTTAGATCATAAGGCCTGTCATGGAGTAAAAAGTGGCATAGTTTGGATTCTATGCATGTACGTGATAAGGAGTAGGTTTTCTTCTAGTGAACCAGTTTTCCATTACTGCTAAAGATCTCTACTTGCATTCGAAGCAATGAAATAGAAATTAAACCCATATGTTAGTCACGAAATTACCTGGCCCCGAGTTTACAAAACATTCTAACCAAAACAGGTGAGTCTTTAGTTTCGATTTGAACTGAAGGAGTTAAGTACGCTCTCGGATGTCTCTGGGTGAGTCATTCCAAAGTTTGGTACTCCTAATGGAAAATAAAAACTCACCCATCTGATGCAGAAGGTGTGAAAGTTTAGTCCGACCAATATATATAGCGTTAACAGTAAACATTTCCAGGATAATTTAATTAAGAGCTGTTTTGGCTATTAATGATTTATAGGTGATGGAGAAGACTTTTAAATTTTTTATCCTGGCTGTTATCGATAGCCAGTGTTCTCTGCTTCGGGTGCAATGGGATGTGATTATATTTTGAGGTCCCTCGCAATATGGCTCGCAAATATTATTATATTAATTGGGAAACCGTTCAAAATTATTATTTGAACGATTTACATATGATCATACGTAAACGAAAACCCATGTAAAACAAAACTTGATGTCTTATTTGCAATGAACAATTTGCATAACGGATAATAATTCTGTTGTTGTCATAACGAATAAATCTTTAGGTTCCGTTCTAAAACTGACAAGACGAAGTTTAAAGCTCTCTGCATTTTTCCGCACGGTTGATAAGTATTTAAAAACTTGAAAATAATGGTAATTG
Organism: Patella pellucida; assembly: GCA_917208275.1. Taxonomy (NCBI): domain Eukaryota; kingdom Metazoa; phylum Mollusca; class Gastropoda; family Patellidae; genus Patella; species Patella pellucida. Next base: position 59,081,134 of record OU795036.1, on the reverse strand, counting down.
ATATTTTGTTATTTATGTAGATAAAGCAAATATATGTTTATTTCTGCCAATATGTATTACAGTAGGACGCTAGAACACTTTTCATTTCATTTTTACTAATGTAGTAAAGCAGATAAAAGAAGTTCGACAATCTCTAACATGTCGGCTGTGTGGCGCCATCTAGCATGTGTTTTTAATGCTATAATAGTTAAGTAGGTGTCATACGCAATGTAAATTGACATGTTATTTTACTTATATAGCCACGCCTACTTCATAAAAAAAATAATAGATTTTTTTTTACATATAGGGTAGGGTGTTGGAGAAAGGGGGGGGGGTAACTGAAACATCTAATAACGTTAGTATTTAGAGAGAAGCTACATAGCTATAATATTGTTTTCTATTTTAAATCTCATATCCGTACATTGTGTGGGATAATAATAAGAATGTTGTTTATTATTGGTTCCTATTTTATATTTCATATTAAATGATATTACAAGAAGCATGATTTGTGACATAAAATATAAATATAGTTTAATCTTGAGACGAAAATTAGCCATCTGTAGATAGTCATTGCCTTTCAGCTCGGGTGTCAAATGTGGGAAACTTTCCGGGATTTTTGGAAACCGGGAATTTTCAGTGTTGGGAATTATCGGGAATTTTCAAATCTATTTTTAGAACTGCAAATTACTAAAATTATAATTATTTACTGGAATTTCTCTTTTCTCTTTTATTTTCATCTATATTAACTATTAAAACTTATTTAACTATGTTAGTGTTCCAAATGGTAAAACTAAAGAGATAAATTTATATAAAGGGGCTGTGTGCATCTGAAGCTGTTTCGAGTATAGCTTCATTAATTCTTGCAAAACCACTTTCATCAGCAGCGTCAGAAAGCTTTTGGTCTCTGTTTGGTACAACTCATACAAAAGTTAGAAACAGAATAACAAATGAACTTGTTGAAAAGTTGGTTTGTATAAGATCTAATTTGAAATTCCTCGAAGCTGACAAGGATCCTTCCAGCACAGAAATTGCAGATATTCATGACGATTCATCTGAACCTGAAATCTCCCTTTTATTCACCGATTATGATGTAGGTAATGATTTTGAAGATAATGATGAAATGGCAGAGTTACCTAACTTTGAGCATTAATTATATAGAATGTGTAACCTGTGTATGAACAATTTAACAGAACTACCTGTATCTTATTTTTAGTTATTAGATTTTAGTATGTATGACATATCAGATAGTATGTCTTGTATGTTTTAGTTATTAAAATATTACTGTCACTTGCAATTCATTAATAACGACACAGGTTTTATTTATGACACCAAATTGAAAATTCCCAAAATTCTCAAAATTCCCGGGAAACTTTCCCTGTTTGGAAATTTTGCAACCCTACTCTCAGCCATTGGGCCTACTTACTTTATGCCGAAGCTGGACTCTTTTATGAGACCAAAAGGAATGTTTGACTAAAATAAACATTATTAAAGGGAGGCAACCTCAATAATCAATCCCTTTAAACTCCAAACAACTCTTTTGGCGGCTTGTGTTATTATGGATTACTTTCAGTCCTTTTCGATCGAGAATACCCACACTACCAACGCTGAATCCTTTGATGTAATAAGATATACAAGTATTTTTTGTTCATATATTCAGCTTTCATGGATATAAGGAAAGGTTAAGACCCGAAACCAACAGTTACGTAGGAAAACATTCTGATTTGCTTGTTTGTGAGTATAACGGCTGGGGAGTTTTGCATGTCCCGTAGAACCACCCACCATTATCCACGTATTAACACTGGATTTGCCTATTATTAAATATACAGATAAGTATAATCCATTTTTTTCACCGGATATTGTTATTATTGTACGTTTTCCTTTGGACATTTTAATTAATAATTATGACCAACCAGGTTCGGGCGCCAAAATTAGATTGGAATTTAGTTTCGACTATGTCTCCTAATCTAAGACCTATTTAAACTGCTTTTAATTCTTACAATTCAGTATAAAACGAAGCCCCCGCATACTAATACCTTCCTGATCTGCAATTCAAGAGTTCCGGTCCGCAATTTGCAGAAGCTTTTGTCATAACTTGTTGGCGATAATGCCAACAAGCTATAAATATGTCAATTGTCGATCAGTCATCACCATGTCATGCGCCCGTGTAATGTTTTCTAGAATGGTTACTGGGGTACTTGATTACTGTCACATTACCCATGCAGTATTGTCAATTTCTGCTGATTTCAATGGGTACTTTCGCATGAAGGTCTGGAAGGAAGACAATATTGACACTACAGTTGCAGTTCTTATGTATATGATTCATTCATTGGCCGTTTCAGCCCAATTGATCTAGGCTTAGAACTTTTTAGCCAGCCCTCTTAGTACGAGATATGAAATGCAATTGCCACCATGCTTTAATCAGATAGATCAAGTATCTGAAATATTTCATTATAATTTCAAATAAGATAGAAATCCAAGGTATAGATCAAGTGTACAATGTTGCCAATATCAATCAGTATGCAACCACGGGGCCAGATATAATACCCTCTTTAATAAACACCATAACAACCAATGTACCACCTGAAACACTGTATTTGTAAGGGACAATCCAATAAACATAAGCGGTCTGACCCATTTGAGAGATTTGCTTCGTGTGAGTTTTCTCCCTTGAAACGAGTTGCAAGATTTGTATCCACTGTGAATAATTGCCCAATGAATGAAATGAGGTTTAACGTCCTACTGTTATGCACTTAACCTGAGCTAATTGAAGACGGGCATACGCCATACAGTGTGCTATGAGGGAAATTTTGCCCGGGCAGCGGCGCTACGGCCTTCTCTTATATCGAATTTCAACTGCAAAGGGATCTTTTACGTGCACTCCAATGTGCACACGGGACCTCGGTTTTCCGTCCCATCCGAACGACTAGGCAACTGTCCTTGTCAGGCTCTCCTTCTGCATCACTGACAAGGGGAAATCACGTCGGAAAATCGAGATGAACTTTCTCGGCCAATGCAGGGATCGAACACCCGAACTCCAGGCTAGCGAGCCAGCGCCTTATCCACTTAGCCACCGTGATCCCCTGAACAATTGCCCAACCCACATACTTTGTATCGTATGTACTCTTCTGGTGCTTGGAAGTATATGTGTTGAAAGATAAACACTTCAACTACCTGCTCGTTCCTTGAATTCTCTTTCTGTCTTTCCCTTGTTAAAACAGACCAATCCAAATCTAAACCCAGAGAGAGAGGAAGAAAAAGGGTTTAACGTTTACTCAACACAAACTAGGTCGTTTCGGGACTAACATATGCTTTAATTTTATTTCTATAAATCGCTTACGCGTAGGGTCTTTTGCAGTGGGAGGAAACCGGAGGACCCGGAGAAAACACACGCCAGTTGACTCAATGACAGGCTTTATGATACAGCACGCACGTACTAACCATTCGGTCATCCAACCCCCCATTGAAAATGCAACTAGTATCAAATTGTATACCTAACCAAGGTTAGTTTGTCTAGTCGTTCGGGTGGGACCCGATCCCCACATTGCACCCTCCACCATAGAAATAAAAATTATCATTCTTATGTTTGTCTCAATACGATTTATTATTTTGACGAGATTTTAACCCCCGTTCCTTTCCTTTCTTAAAGAGGAACGGGTGGGGGTAAGAGTAGAACCGTGTTCACTTGCTTATTAGTGGATTAAAATATAGAAACCATAAATTCTAAAGACGCTGAAAATTAACAAATAAGATTCAACGGTGTCTGTGTTTGTTGTATTCAACTTGCTAGATTTTCTATTGCTCGGTCTTGGCGAGCGAGACTAAGAATAATCGCTATTGACCAGACCTCAGACGATGTTATTTGTGTGTTGTAAGGGAGATTAATATGATTTCCGAAATCAATCTATTGTAACACGCAATTACTGATCTGCCACGAAACCAGATCACCACCCATCGTTTATTATCATTAAAATAGCCTTTAATATGAGTGACTGGTGGTTATTAATTTATTGACTAGATCATCAAGTCATCTCTAATACACTATATTATGATGTAATATACCATAACATATTGATCAAAACCTATTCCACCATGATAATAATTCCCCAATAAATTCCAATAATAGGGATCTTGACGATGGCTGTCTTAGTTGAGATTGATAGTTAGATACACAATACGTTGGTACGGTATACCTAGCTCTGATCATGATAGGTTTTTTAACATATGTGAACTGCCCTGGTACGAAATTTAAAGATGGTTCCATTTAGCTGATGGGTGTGGTACACGACACGGGATAAGTTGGCTGTTGCATGATACAACATCATTTTTTTCGAAGCAGAAAAAAAGCTATTACACTTGATAATGTTTTATATCGTCTGTACGACTCTTTTAATAGACACCATTGCATGAACTATTTCTATTTTATGTGCAAGCTTGATTTAGCTCCAATAGAAAGCATACCCTGCCTAGTGTAATTTAGTGTTTTATGATTTTTATCAGGCATTAACCATGGGGTCCTTCTTTAATCAACTGTATCAATGATGTCTATTAAAAGAGTCGTACAGACGATATAAAACATTATCAAGTTATTAGATGTCATACCGTTAATGTAAAATCACAGTTGGAGATAATAATAATCCTAAAACAGCTATTACACTATTAACAGTTAAGGAAGGATATAACACAACTTCACACGTAAAATTCACGAACCGTTTCATTCCCATTATAGGAGCAGATCAAACTCTAGATGGAATTTTCGCGGGTTGATGAAACGCGTCCCACTGACAAAATAGTTGAAATTAATATAATAAAATTAAACCATACGTTAGCCCCGAAATGAGCTAGTTGTGTTGAGTGGACGTTAAACCCCATTTCTTTCTCTCTCTCTCTCTCCATTAGTAGTTTCAGTCTCAGAAGTTATAGTTTCAAACTCGTGTTGTGGGTGCGTTAAACCCTATCCGTGGGTAACTGAAACCCAAACCGTGAGTAAATAAAAGCGACATGAAACCCATTCCATAACTAGTTTAATCTGTTCAAATAACAGATAGGATCCTTTGTATGAATTATTTCCATTTTCTGTGCGAGCTTGATTTAGTGTGGGAAATGCAAGCGTGTTCCGAGAGTTAGAGTTGAATCCGTTCAGTGGGGGATAATGCCGGTTCCGAGAGTTAGAAATGAAAACCGTTCTGTGGGAAATGAAACCAGTTTGATGTTTTCAATTAGCAGATGGTATCATATATGTGGGATACTTGAAACACATTATGTTGGTAAGTGAACCCCGTTCCGAGAGTTGTAGTGGGTAATTAAAACCCGGTCCGTGGGTAATGAAACCCGATCCGTGAGTAAATGAAACAGATGAATGCCATTCCTTGAGTAAATAAATTAAACATACGTGGTACGAGAGCTAAATCTGGCTATTGCAGGTCTTTCTTTAGGCCTAAAATATTATTTAAACTATTAATTACACATTTATTAACAACGCAAGACCATAATTAACTCTCGATGACATCGGATACTCGAGATTATAACTACATTAGAACGGTTCGCCATTTAAACATTTGATTTAAAAATGGGAAAGTTAGGCTAAGTCTCGAATATACAAGTGCCCTGGTAACCACTATGCACACATTTAGTCAAAACTACAAAGGGTGATAACTTGGCTCAGAATGAAGTAATTTGAATGAAATTTCCAATATTTTCATTTTACATCATGTATTTTTGAGCTAATATAGCACCAATGGCCAGCTCATTATCCAAATCGTACATACATCTTTAAGTTATGCATGGTTCGTTACCTGTATTCCACCTAACAATCATCAAGGGTCGAGGTTAGCAGCTGGATGGATAAATTGGTGGATAGACTTTGAAATCAGTCCTAGACGTTATTTTCAACACACGTTTTGTACCGTGTATGATTATTTGAAAGATCCCCAAGATCGATATATCGACCTATTCTGTCAAATGTCGTCTGATGTTTGATAGCGACGATGACAGAATAATTAAAGTATCATGATTAAAATTCTACGCGCCATCAACTGGAGTGCATCGCATTTATCCATTCCTTTATCACGACAATAATAAAGAGTATCCACTCAAACTATGAAATGAAATGCAATGGGTATACCCAATTATTGCAGTGTACGCCTGGGTACATTTTACAGAATGCGACCTGTCAAGGCTCTTTTACAAATGCAAACAGTTAGCTATGTGAGTTCGATAAAGGATAAACAGGTACTGTTTTAGCCCCACACCCATTACTACATGAACTCAAAACTAACCCTAAATATTCATGTAGTTGCTGGTGGTCGAGTCAGTTTGTTGTTGTGCTTTGGCCGCGAATTGTATATACTTTTCCAACTTGTTTTATACTATTTTTAAAAAATTACACCTTTACATTACATTCTTATTTATGTGTGTATTGTATTTGCTATAAGTTATGTAACTTTCAGCAGTAAAACATACTTACTTACTTACTTACTTACTTACTTACGGTTAACTTGATATGGACCTTCCTAACCTCGTGGGTTTTCTTTGGTTCTCTCTAAAATATTTATGTTACATATACATGTATCAATCAGTGCCATTAAAAAGATTTAACGTTTATCGAACCCATTGTAATCGCTTGATCATATCACGTGATTGTAAATGCCCTTAAATTAATGTAATTACGTCTGGTCAATTACAATTAGTGTTGATTTCAATGAAAAATTCATGACGTTGTCCTATGTGTCTGATCAGTAGGTAGATATGAAATAAAGCTCTCACATATTATAAGATTTTAATTAGCACATGTTAAATGACAGCTGTTAGCGTTGATAAAAGATGTAGGATTGTTCCACCAAAATTAATTATAACATGCGATAGGTATATTAATATGAACACTTTGTAGACACCACTAGATTAGAAATGAAAAGGTGTTTATCGTCAAACTGGTCTGCTCCAAAACTGGGCTAATTGTTATGAAGACAGGTATACGCCATATAGTGTGCAATGAGGGAAATTTTGCCCGGGACTTCGGGTTTTCGTACCATCCGAACTAGACAGCTTTCCTTATCAGACTCAGCGTCCTGCATCACTGACAAGGGGAAACACGCCGAAAAATCTGGATGAACTTTTCCAGCCAATGCAGGGATCTAACACCCGACGTCCAGTCTACCTAGCCAGCGTCTACCCACTTAACCACCGTCAATAATAAAGTATTTACGGGGAACTCTTTGTCGATAGATTACGGGGTGAAAGGGTCGTAAGTAAATACGGACGTGAGTTAGGCCTACTACATTAACACACGACACATGCAAATTTATATTGTTTTTTTTTCGAAGAGGTAGTAATTTATGACATTTTCTCCTAAAATTGACAAAAACTTATAAAGAGTTTATAACGCCAGGAACTTTACTGGTAAATGCCAGTTAGATCATGAATATTTAATCATATGACCAATGACCTATGGGTCAACCGGTGATCGAATGTTAAATAGCGAAACTATATGTAGTGGAGAATGTGTGTTGATATCCTTGCGCTGTTAGTTTCATAACAACCCAGTGTATTAATATAGAATAATACAGACTAAGAACATTTATATGCCTAGTAATAAATCTTCTTTTATAGTTATCAAACTACTGACAGTTATGGTCCACAATCATGTAACATCAAATAAAAGCAATAAATATGATCATAAAAACTGAGAAGGTGTAAATTTCTCTGACACATTATTAACAAACCCATTGTGTATCATTATAATAGAAATGAAAAAACTTAAACGGGATTGATTGCCACGTTAACCCATAGAATAGATGAACGTTGATATTTTCTGACTGATACAGGATTAATCATTAAGCAAATTAGCACATCCCCGGGGTTTCATTGGTACGAGGGGACAGAAGTATTTTATGGTGCAGGATTTATCGTGAAGCAGAAAATGCAACTGACACCCACAATACATGGCATTACCAAAGATTTTTGCGTTCAAAAATAATATTTAAAAAAATCTAATTTAATGACAACATATTTAGGTTTTGTTAGTTATAGACTACGTGTATTTAAAGGTCTGAATAAAACATAACATTATGCCATCTGACATACCAAATATATAAAATCCAATGAACGAATTCAAGTAGCAGCCCGATGACTCACTAAGTCACAAACTATTCCATTGTTAAACTGTTTCAATGGCATTTAGTAAGTTAACTAGAGTATACAAGTCACAATTATATGGAAAATACAATTATTCCATAGAATTGTGACCTGTATATTCCATTTTTGACGCGGTACCAGATGCATCTGTGATGTTCAACGTAACAAGTATCATGCGTCTCCATTGGTGCTCTTATGTAGTTCTTATTTAATATTAACCCCTAACGAATCGGCAGTTTCAGAACTTTAATTATTCATTTTTGCAATTACATTTAAAATTGATTTTATATGGAGTCGGTGATAATAACTTAGCATCACAGATAACCGACGGATTTCACTCTACGCCCATTTTTGTACTTTTACAACTACGGTGAAATGCAGACACATCCTCCACACCAACTACTGGTACTGTTAATAAGACAGGATTACGAACGTGCTGTAAACTAATTCATTTATATCTGAAAAATGAGGTTTGTTTCTGCACTCTAACAATTCCATCTATTTCCAGTAACTTTGATGAATTATCTGAGCAAATGAAGGTGTCGTGTTTAAGTCTTGAAACGACAACTCAATTTGTCTTTCTGTCAGTCTGTCTTTCAGATTTTACTTTTTGTCTTTTTTACTCTTCTATTAAACATCAATGTCATTTGTACCACGCTAGATTGTGAAGTGTTTTTTTTTTTTTGTACTTCGCAGTTCTCCTATTTAATTCTCAGCTTTTATTGTTTTCGAATGGGTTTGGGAATATTATTCATTTCATTGGACTATTTAATTATCTGAATCTGCTGTTGCTCGAGTTTCTGGACTATTTAATTGATTTGTGTTTTATTAGCTCTTAAGTCGATTGATTCTTCTCTTGTCCTTTTGTTTAATGATAGTTTGATCTTGATTGCTCGCTTTGTTGTTCCGATCCCATATTGGTGGCAGTGATAAATCTCGTGTACTAAAACATTTTAATTTGTGATTTAATAATGGTTCGAAGATGGAGAAATTTAAGAGCCTCGACTATTTGTATTTAACAGAATAACTTTTGACAAAAAAAAAATTAAAAAATATAGTTAATTTTTGTATATTATAATATTCAAATATAACCACAGACTCGCCGGAGGAAACCGAGGTGCCCGGAGGAAACCCACTAGAGGTCGAAGCGCGGCACTCTAGACCACTAGGCCACCCTAACCCCCTATTTATTTCATGGGAAATCAACCTATCGCAATAAAACAAACATAATGATAATGTGTATGTTTTTTTGTTGTTGAAAGCGTCCTCTGAAAGGTCATATTTCCATAGTATTATTTATTCATCATTGTTGTTATAAAACATGGACGGCTATAAATTCCCGTGTTAATAGTTATATTGTTTTATCTACATAGCTTATATAAATATTTATATGATGAAAATTGCTTCACCTTTGGTATTTGTAGCTAAATAAAAAAAAACTGGATTTGGAGGCCGGTTGTTTCTCTTTAAACATTCCACAACACAGGCGGCTCAACTTCTCTGTGACTATTACTAGTTATTTTTCAAAACTATAAACAATAAGTTCCAGTCCGTCTAGAACAACACCCTGGTTTCCAGTGAACTGAGCAATTTAGTGATCATGGACGACTGATACCAGCCACAGGAGAGCGAGAGAGAGAGAGAGAGAAACGACAGAAGAAGCAAAGAGGGTGGTTAAACCCCACACCACACAGTAAAATCGGTAGATGCTGGCATCGTAGCTCACTAACCAGCGTCGTCTCCCCATGCCAGTGGTGCAAAATGGAGTACCAGACAATTAACAGTGACCAGTCCTTCGTATATCCGTATAGACATTAGCACCGCTGTCCGGGCAACGAGCAGAAATTGCCCGTCTTCATTATCCCAGTTGTTGCAGAAAAGTCGGGTGTTAAACCCCATTTCATTTGATGTCTAATCTTACCGGCAGTTGTACAATAATTATGACCATACACCCAACCAAAGTAAATACGAATAATGGTAAATAAGTTGCCAAATGACCTCAACAAAGGGTTGCCACGTCATTACCCCTCCCCCACCCAGTCTATTCCATTAAAATGTCAACATGTGAAGTTGGTGGTTGTATGTTATCGAAACATCAATACTAGTCGCGATAACACTCATGCTATGGAAATCGTGGCGTTTATTTGATTTCCTTTAGAGTTATGGTTTGTTAAAACGACAACTCGGTAATAGGAACAATAATTCACACATAAACTGATTTCACTGAAAAAACCTGATGAGGAACAAAACCGTTTTCTTGGTGATGTTTGAATTTGGCATGTTAACAATGCAAGTGTGTCATTGGGAAACAGCTGGAAGGGGGCCCTGGACATTTCGGTTTTAATCTCTTTTGATGGTTGGAGTAAAACTCAACTCCGTTTTAAGCCTCAGAATGTATGTCAAGGATTTCAAGATAAGACTAGAGCATAACAGTTCCAAGTAATGTGTTGCGAAGACGTACAACCCATTGCATGTAAATCGCAGTTTCTTCCATATGCATATAGCCTACTCAATTGTTGGGGTATTGCATTTGCTGAATTAAGTACAAACTACTTTCCATTAGCGACATATTATATTTGTATTCTACACAAAGTTTATTAATAATACCCCCATTTCACTGGGCTGCGGAAAGCTGCGGTACTCACGGTCGTCGGCGGAATGGCTTCTACGGAAGAGCTTCGGCATTTTTACGCGGAAAAGTGGAAACAAATTTCCACGGAAAATATCCATTGCTCACGCTCTCGGAGTACCTTCGGAACAGTAACGGTATCTTCGGTAAACATACGGGTAAACTACAGTACAAATTATGGCGAAGCGGCGAAGAAACTGCGGAACATTAAGGAATGCGCCCGGATCGTCACGGAAGATATTCGGACAACTTGCGGGCTACACTCGGCAATGGTGGAAAATACGCGGAATAACTGCGGTGGCTGGTGGTACTAATTCGTTTGGCAAGGTAGAACTTCGGAATGACTGCGGAACAAGCACGGACCATCTTCGGCAACCGCATTTCGTCTCGGACCAATCGCCACGTACTTGCGGAAAATCGGTAAAGATCAAAGGATGACACCGGATTCCGCCGATAAAATCACTGTTTTGGAGGCAGAAGCACGGACTTATATCCCCATTTCACTAGACCGCGGAAGACTTGCGGAAGCAAAACCTCAATTATACCGCAAAGTACCGTATGTCTTTCCTGTTGTACCGTATTGTTCCGCTAGGAAGCGCAGTGAATCTGAATTCATTCCACATCATCCGCAGCCTTCCGCGCGCCCACAATTTTCCGCAAACGTTCTTTTGAACATATTGAAAAGAACGTTTGCGGAAAAATTTGTTCGTGCTTTTCCGCAGTTAAACCGGGAGCGATTCGTAATATTCGCAAGTTTTCCGCTGTTATTCCGTATACAAACGCAGTTGCCGGAATGTTGTCCATGGTATAATGTGCTTTCCTCTTCAAAACAGCTACTTTATAGGCGAAATTATGTGCTCTTTACCAATTTTGCCGCAGGTACACCGTGATTGATCCGAGACCAAACGCTGTTGCCGAAGATCGTCCGCACTTGTTGCGCATTTATTCCGCGTAGAAGGCCAGCACTCAGCGATTATTCGACAGTTCTACCGTGCCAAACGGATTAGTATCGCCAGATACCGCAGTTATTTCGCCACTGCTAAGTGTGACCCGCAAACTATCCTTATGTCTTCCGTACTCATTCCCACGTGTTCCTCAATTTCTCTTTGATTTTTTTCCCGCAGCTCTGCCGTCGAGGTAGAAATATCTATAAACGGAATACCTGCGATATACATGCGGACAACTTGCGACAAATACGTTTGTATACGGAATAACAGCGGAAGACTCTCGGATCGATCCCGGTTGAATTGCAGAAGAGCACCGAAAATTTGTCCGCAAACGATATTTCAAGGAAAGTTCGCGGAACAATTTTGGCTCGCAAACGTCTGTGGACGACGGGGGATGACTACGGATTCACTGCGCTTCGTAGAGATGCCATACGGAATGAGAGGAAAGACTTACGGATTTCCTTCCTCAAGTCTTCCGTGGCCCAGTGAAATGGGGGTATTAATGTCAACATTTCAATTCGCTGGTCATGATCTACAAGATGTATTGTGTTCTAAAAGCATTACAATATGCACGATATCACAAAATATGTATATTTCTGAGAAATACATGGACGATATAAAAAAAAAATCACCAACAGTTTTATTTCTTAGTTGATCATTTCCAAATTCAATATGGCCAGCCTACGACTTTAGTTTATTGTCTAGCTAACGTGTTTTGTTTGAGGTATCAGTAATCCTATAGAGACTGTCTATTCTAACACAATTGCGGCGATAACTAACATAATGGCATTAAAACCTTTTTCCCACTCTATGGAGAATTAACTCATAATTTAAGCAATTAGTCTAATGTGGTTTGAAGATGACCTAACGTACACATAACAATGTCGGTATTCCCATTTGAGCTTTTATGCTATTACACTGGATGTACTTATATTATCGCCTCATTGTATGCTTTGTACAAGCTGTTCTGGCGAATAAGGTCTTCTTGTGCCAATCTTGCGTCTGGTATAATGAGAGGAGGTGATACAGAATTAAGCTGTGGATTAATGTGTAGATTGCTATATTCGTCAGCAATGTGTAGATTTCGGTATGCGTCAGTAAAAAACATCAGATAGCCTATTACAGTATGCGATATTATGCTTAACTAAATTACAGTATGCGGTATTATTATGATTAACTAAAAAAACTAGATAGGTCCCAGGAATTGATTACCTACAATCCGTTATATTGGGATAAGTCTAAGTCTCAAAAGCTTTGGCGCGAGACCATCAAGTCACGATGGTGTTCAATTTAATGAGCCTGTACTACACACCAACCCACAAACCACGTAACTTTCCGTTTGAATGATATGATTAGTACATAAATGGTATGCCGTGTTAATGGTCGCCATATTCACATATGCCATGTTAATTACTACATGTCCTAAGGCTGTAGACAACAGAATAATTGGGACATAAAAAGGATTAAAATGCTTTATCTTTTTTTTTTTTTTTAAAAATAGTTTCCATATTGGGATTGTAAGTTCTGGGTCAGGGGAGAACATGGGGGTATATTGCAGATTATATTGCACAAATCTATATTTGAAATGACATGACATGATTCAGGACCTTCTTACTATTTTTATTTTATCGCCCACAGTATTACCATCATCATTTAACAACCACAGCATTACGATCCTCATCTAACTGCCACAGTATTTCCAATAATATTTAACTACCACAGCATTACGATCCTCATCTAACTGCCACAGTATTTCCAATAATATTTAACTACCACAGCATTACGATCCTCATCTAACTGCCACAGTATTTCCAATAATATTTAACTACCACAGCATTACGATTCTCATCTAACGTCCACGGTATTGTCAACATAATTTAACTACCACAACATTACAATCTTTAGCTAACTGCCACGGTATTGTCAACATAATTTAACTACCACAACATTACGATCTTTAGCTAACTGCCACGGTATTGTCAATATTATTTAATGACCCCTTGTGCGCGTAAAGATTCTTGTGGGTGTAAAGACAATGTATGGCGTATTGAAAATGAAATGAAATGGGGTTTAACGGCGTATACCCGTCAAAGCAGAACAGTAGGAATCTAATCTGGATTTCATTTCAACCTTAGTCAACCACCAACAAAATACTATACCGTCAGTATCTAACGATCACAGTATTACTTGAAATTAATGTAAAAAGTAAAGAATACTTCTGGTTAGTTTGTTTTAAGTCTGTCAACTTACAATTATCCACAGCATAATGAGCTTTTATTCAACCATGGACTAAACACTGGTCTTTTACACGCTTCAACCATGTGTCTTCGCCGGATTTCTGACTTGGGACCATTGGCTGCTCCATTTCCCCTCGTCCTGTCTGAGCATGGTCTTTTAACATAACTTGAGCTGTAATTAAATAATAGTTATCGAAGATGACATAAACTGAAAGAAGAAGGAGTATCGTTATTGTTTGTGACAGGGCAATGATGACATACTACTTCTATATAATGTGCATATATTACGTTTCATTTGATCAATAGCTAAAATTGTCGTGTACTTATGTATCACAGTCATCAGACATGTTTTTGTTTTATTATTAAAGACAACATAAATGCCGGATCAATAAATAATTCATGTTTAAGCAGACATTTCATTTCCTTGTTAATCCTTATGTGTCACAGCTCAACACATTTAACATTTAAGATAGCATCGTCAGAGAGAGAGAGAGAGAGAGAGAGAGAGAGATTGGGTTTAACATCCACTCATCACAACTAGGTCATTTCGGGACTAACACATGGTTTAATTTTATTTCATTAATTCGCTTGTGCGTAGGGGTCTTTAGCAGTGGGAGGAAACTGGAGTGCCCGGAGGGTACCCACGAGGTTGAGAAGGCACCCCTGTCTCCATGCCACATACGCTCATACCAAGGCCCGAAACCACAGCCACACGCCAGAGGTAGCCGGCCATCTTGTGGTCGAAGCGCGGCACTCTAGACCACTAGGCCATCCCACCACACACCCCCCCCCCCCGATAGCATCGTCAAACAGAGAATTAAATAATTCTCTTGTAAACAGCTTCTCTTTCTAAAACGTGTTTAAATCTGCAGTTGGTCTCTCCAAAATTGTGTAACATATCTTTATAAAAGCAGGTTATTTGCTACAAATTTAAATGGTGATTTAAATTAAAAGAATACAGAAATAAATGACAATCCAAGGACAATAGAGACTATAAATTAGTGTCTTGGTTTATAGCAATCATTTAAGATAAATGCAACATGCGCAGATATATAATAATGTTCAATAAAAAGTATACATTGTGCATTCCGTGCTGCATCAACCAAAGTTGCTTTCAATTGTATGCAGTATTTGGGTAGAATGTCAATTTGTTTTATTTTTTTACTTAGAAATGGTGAGTTTGAACGCCAGAGACAAACTTTGTAATATTTTATCAATTGTTTTTAATCTAAACAA
This sequence comes from Patella pellucida, assembly GCA_917208275.1. Classification (NCBI taxonomy): domain Eukaryota; kingdom Metazoa; phylum Mollusca; class Gastropoda; family Patellidae; genus Patella; species Patella pellucida. The sequence goes on along the minus strand of OU795036.1, from coordinate 59,065,976 downwards.
AACAAAACTCATATTTACAATGTGTATACTTTCTTTTGGACATAAGTATATTATTTGTAATATTATTTTCGAGACGAGGGTGAAACCTATCCAAGTTAAGACTTATTTTTCCCTCAAGACCACCGCCAACCCGAAAAAATAGTTCTTAATGTCAGATAAATATGTTGCGTAACCCAGAATAGATAACTGTTAACATCTATTCCGTTTCAGAATTCACTTCAAATTTAATACGGTTCTATAAAAAGGCGATTGGTGACACTTTGTGTCTACTTTTACATTAGAAGTCTGGTGTCTTTATTAATAGGTTGTTCAACGGATTACTTTTATAGCACCATCGGGCACCACATTCCATTTTATAACTCTTAATACTAGTTTAAACATGTTAGAAAAAGATGAGAAGATTCTCAAGTGGTCGTCATAAGGAAATGGGGACGCTTATCCGGAGATTGAAGCGAAATACCGTCGGTGTTTTACAGTCTTTTGCTCATTTCCTTGGAGATTTCGAACGTAACATCAAACAACTGGAGGACAAATCAGTGTTAATTAAACGAAGTGTTCAGTTGGTTGTCGCACTTCTAATAGAAATGGGTGGTTACCCTTGATCGGAATAATACTTAACAGTCAACATACTAACTGATAAAATAAAAACACGGAAAGACATGCAAATGGAATGAAATTGAGTTTAATATCTTGAAATTCTGCACCAACCAGTCTAATCAAGACCGACATATGCCATGTTGTCTGCAAAGGGACCATTTTTTTTGGACGCTATATTCCGACTATCCTTTTTCGAATGTGTACACGTCACCTGGGGTTTTCGTTCCAACCGAACGACAAGACACTTCCCAATTACAGGAACATTCAGGGCGAACACCGAGGGACCTCCTTGTTTGGGAGCCAGAGCCAAGGTCACTGAGCTATCATGGTTTCCTCGGTCGAATAGAACAGACGTTACATAAAAGCCGTAGATTAGGAAGCTATAATATAATAGAGCTGAACGTTGTGGTCTTGGAAAGGAATCTTAACACCCACTCATTGAAAAAGTCAAATTGATGACTAGGAACCGAGGATGAAGTTATCGCCTTCTTACTGACATCAATAAATACAAAAATATGACTAAGTCGAAAGTCGCCAAGACGGTATACAAGCCTAAATGCCAGTCGAAAGTAAGAATTTAGGAAAAAAAACGAGGGGCGCTATTATCACTGTGTGTTATTTCTTAATTTCCTATTTTCGAGTTGATTTCGGCTTGTATACCGTCTTGGCTCCTCGCATTTTTTCGTAACTTCTACTATTCGACTTTCGTGTTTTGAAGGGGCGAAAAGTAGAATTTATGAATAGTAGTTATAGGCTTCCATATATAATGTCCCCCGGGACTGCAAATTAAAAAATACGAACACTTTGACACGAAATATACACCAACTGGACTGATGAGTATGAAATTAAATAAAATGTAATGTTCTAATATTACTGATTCAACCGGTATAACGACGAAGGGCAAAAGTTATGCAGTGTTCAATGAGGGAAGTTTTCCCCAGACAGCAATTGAATTAATCATTAGATATCGGCCATGGATGGCCGCCATATTGAAAAATGAGTGCACTATTTTGTTGTGCTATTCTAAGACTAAATAAACAGCGGTGTAAATACTTCAGTGTTATCATATAAAATCGGCGAAATCTAAATTAAAATGTTAGTAAACTAACTTCGTGTCTGTTCTCAAGCAGACCTATTGTAGACAGACAACTTAAGTTTCGTATGCTATTGAATTCCAACGTTGCGTCTCTATTCATTTTTAGAGCTTCCGTTATGTCATGTACGACTGACAAGAGGAAATGGATCCAATCGTGTGTTTTAAACGAAACAATAAGATTTTCGGCTGAAGCGACTATTTCACGAATATATATTTCCCTTTTCAGAACTTTCGGCTATATTCAATTTTTAAAAGTATCTAATTGCCAGGGAACCATTTTAATAGAATATCGCATTTGTTAAGTTTGCAGTCATGGTCCCGACAATAATTTTAAATATGTAAAATATAAACTGGTTTATTGGTCTGGTTCGCTCTGCAAAAACAAACATTGCAAACTACATAGCATAATAGTCATCTTCATTTTTTTTAGTGGGGTGGGGTGGCTGGTCGATACGGTGGGGATTCGGATCCGTTTGTTAGAGGAGTAGGGTGAGTGATTGGTGGGGTGGGGGATGCTCGAATCCGTTTTTTAAAGGGTTGGGTGAATGATTGATGGGAGTAGGGGTCGAATTATTATAGTAACAATTAGAAACATTAAAGGATTGTGCTGTGCTAAATACCCTACCTTAATTGGTGATCTCATCATAAAGATACGCGTTGTCCCAGTAACTAATAACATCCATTAGTCGTCAATTTCTTCTTTATACAAATTGATAAAATATAAATGACCTGACTCCGGCGCCTAAGTAGCTTTTCTTTATTTGATACATGATAATTGATGTTTGAACGGTTCCCGACTTGCCAGTGACGTCATAATGTCGCACAAGATGTTATTTGATTGAACTGTGACCCGGTATTTATACCCCTCGCCTAATGGTTACGTCTATACTGTATTCATAATTTTTGTATGAAGACAGTCTTATTTATCGTCTCTCTATATTATAGAGTTCTGTGTAGTTTTGGTGGTTGAATAATACTAATATTGGCAATAGTTACTCAATGCGACGGGACTCCCACTTAAAGACATCATGAGTCATTATAGTTAAGGCCTTACACCAAGGACTGTGAAATGACGAAATATGACGAAATGTTGGTTGTACCGGTTATGTTTCTCTTTATAAGGAAGTTTGCCCCAGCTACAATTCTGTTTGTAACGTCACCATTGATACGGTTTCTAATTAAGTGAATAATTTCTTGGTACACTTACCAGAAGATTCGGGGTTCGATCATGGTCTAGAAAGTTACAAGGCATTTTCCGACGCACTTCCATGGTGATGCAGGACAGAAGTGTCTTGTTTTTTCAGATTGGTCCAAAAAACCCGGGGTACAGTGTGCACGTTGACGTTGGATTCTAAACAAAAGTACACAATAGCAAACCACATGGCGTATGTCTTCATTAGCGGGTTTTGCATTTCGTTTCATTTTGCTTCCATTAATGTTATAAGCAGAATACGCAAAATGTTAGTGATATTTCTTTATATAAAATACATGTACCCCAATCATTCAATCTCATTAAAAGACGTGGTAATCCTGTCCCTAACTCGGGGGTTTCGGATGGCCTAGTGGTCTAGAGTGCCGCGCTTCGACGTCTAGCTGGCCGGCCACCTCAGACTTGCGGCTGTGAGCGTATGTGGCATTGAGATAAGAGCGCCTTCTCAACCTCGTGGGTTTCCTCCGGGCCCTCCGGTTTCCTCCTACTGCTAAAGAACCCTACGTTCAAGCTAATTATTGAAATAAAATTAAACCATATGTTAGTTCCGAGATGACCTAGTTGTGTTGAGTAGACGTTAACATCCATTTCTCTCTCTCGCTCTCTCTCTCTCTCTCTCTATCTCTCTCTCTCCCTCTCTCTCTCACTTAAACCGTTGAATCTCATTAGTCTGCAACCTAGACTCTACGTTTTCAATTCAGGAGTTCACAAGTGGGTCTGTATCAACACAAAACGACATCTAGACTTTTGGGTCATTTCTGCCATTTGATTTTATCATTAACAGCAATAGATAATTACAGTATAATTTTATCTGTGGGCAATTTAACAGTTTCTAGTGTGAAGAATGAGAATAGGTTGTAACTATCAGGTTATAAATTATTTCTATTTGTTGATAAAATATTTATATATCAATCAACCTCCCAGCAGTTCCATGATTTAATTAACTTTGACTTCCTCGCACCAGATGGTTATAATGTCATGGTAAAGGTTCAATAAAACAATATAATATTCGATGGTTGTATTTAAACGACCAAACATAGAGACTTCGGTGAAAAGTAGTCTTACCAGGAAGCATATTGTTCTGGGTATTCAACTGGCGTGGTTTTGAATTCCCCGTTGTACGTGACAGTGAGTAGGGTCGCCTGTCCAGCCTCGTGGGTTTCCCCGGGACCTCTGGTTTATTCCCATTGCTGAAGACCCCTTCGCGCAAGCAAATTATTGAAATAAAATTAAACCATATGTTAGTCCTGAAATGACCTAGTTAGTGTCGAGGGGACGTTAAATCTCATCAACGCTTTCTTGAATCCAAGCACGTACCATATGGCTTCATTTAGTCGTGGATAGTGCACGTTGTAGAATATTTTAGTTCTAATTATTCGATTCAACATAAAACATCGCAGCGGATAGAATATCGTTTTAATGTGGAACATACCACATTGTCCATGAAGATGTTTAGTTGTACCTTTATTTAATATATAGTATGGTAGCAAATTAGTACGGTCACTTATTACTGCGTATTAAGTGATCCGGTATTAGACTTACATTATCGCAATATCAACTTTTTACAATGGAATGTCAGTGATGCAGAAGGAGGGCCTGACAAGGACAGCTGCCTAGTCGTTCGGATGGGACGAAAAACCGATTGGACATTGGAGTGCACGTAAAAAGATCCATTGGCAGTTGGAATTCGATATAAGAGTAGGCCATAGCGCCGCTGCCCGGGCCAAATTTCCCTCATAGCACACTGTATGGCGTATGCCCGTCTTCCACTAGCCCAGGTTAGGTGCATAGTAGTAGGGCGTTAAACACGATTTCATTTGTTCCTTCATTACAATGAAAATAATGTCTAAAATCAATTAAAACATTAATTTCTTGATTCAACATCTTTCGTTGGCTTTTTTTCTGGCAGTTTTACTGACTGCCGTTTATCACTCGGCAGATGGGAGAGGGTTTAAAAAGAGGAATTCAACTTTTAATTTTACTTAGATATCATACTGTTATAGATAACATTATATGTCATAGCTCAGTATGTAATATTAACACTTTCAAATATAATAAAGACGATAAGTAAATTAAGCGTTTGAAGTTAATGATGTATTACAAGAACAAAGCGACTTACTCATTTCCGCAATAATCATGGTTAGCCATTAGCAATAAGTGTCGTGTAATCGTGTCTTAACATAATAACGAACATCTGCTACAGTGTAAGTGTTATTTCAGGAAGACGGATGTATGTACACCCTAATAACCAAATCAGATTCTTCTTGTATCATTGTTTGATATTTTGTCTTGTTCGATAAGAAATAATAAAGATAACCACTAAAAGTGTGTTAGTACGTCATCACGGCAGATACACGACAGCAGCATATACGAAGAGAAAATTTAATTTAGATGTTGACCAAATTTGGTAAGGAATACCTTTAAGAAATTAAGCCTCTTTCGCGTTCACAATGTTTTGGGGGTTTTTTTGACACAGGGAGATATCACTTCGTGTGCACGTAAAATAACCCTTGCTATTTAGAATTCGACGAAAAGTATAGACAGAAAAAAATCTTCCTTGGGCCATTATTCGCATTATTATTATTGTGCGATGTATATAGTGCTTCATTACACATGACTGTTTCTAAGCGCATTCACAACAAAACAGTTCAAACACATTTTTGAAATAAATATATTTTAAGCTAGCTATGAAGCTATTGATGGAAGAGACTCTCAAAGAGTTTGTTATAATCCCAGACTGATCTTAGTGAGCAATATTTGCATTTCCTAAGAATTTGTTTGCAAAATCTTAGTTTTTACAAGAATATGAATTCTAATAGAGGGGGTGAAGCATGTGTAAAATAAACAAATAATGGGCTATGTCCACGAAGAGAAGTGGTTCAACGTGTTCTTGCGAATCTTGGGAGAAAGAATAGTCAGTAGGATATTAGACACACTCAATACAAATAGATAAAACATGGTGTGGTAGTTAACTTTAGAAGTCAACCTTGGAAAGTTACCTCGTAGCATGTCAGTTAGAATTGCAACATAAAATACTATCTTGTAAATTTCGTCTCTGGGCCGCGGAGAATTCGGGTAGATTCTCATTCAGGGCTAACAACTTCGCTTATACATGTAATTTCGGTAAGTTTAATCTTCGTAACTACCTTAACAAATCTTCAAAGTTACTATTTTCCCAAAAATTTAAACCTAAACACGTTTACAAGAAATATGAAGGACAAGCTGATGTTTCTCTGACATAACCCATGCGCAAATATTGTGTTAGCATACGAGGCATAAACAACCTTAGAAACGAGTGCACAGCTTTACGGTCTTTGCCGTGCGCCATTTTGCAAGATGGTGGCGTTGGAAAATACACCTTGGGTGTCGAGTTAGTGCATCAATGGTATGTTCAAATCTCTTTGATACTTCTGTTCGGCACGCTTTTTTACAACACGATGCAAAGTCTAAAGTCAATCCTTAATGTGTTCTACCACAGTTTTAGCGAAAAAGACATTCCCACTATTTCTACTCATTTAAAATGGGTGAATAATTTATCTGTTGGCATCAGATAATGTAAAGTTTAAAGTATACTTTACAATCTTTGGCGCCATTTAGTCTACCTGCCAGACAAAATCATAAATAAATAATAGTGTCCTGATTTACAAATTGTCCACGAGTTCATCCTGATCTTCCACGTTTTTCCCTGTAAAGTACACGTCTCCATAAGCTTGGATTTAGAACATAATTTAAACGATACACTAAACTAACAATTATATTGCATTTTTTTTTTTTAAAAAAGGGATCAAAAGAAATAATTTGACGAACATTTTGAACACCGTATGATGTAATAGTGAGTTCTGCATTCCGAGGAATCAAGCCAAAAGTAGGTGAAATGTCAGGTACACACAGGTGTTTCTAGAAAAGGGGTGTCAAACGAATGTTTTGAGTAATCTCCGCTCCAGAATATAAAGGCCTACATATCAGTTGGTGAGTCCTGCACACTTAAATTATGCTTTAATAAACAATTACGACAGTACTACACGAGCAAGCAACCGTCCGTCATTGTCTATGACGTCAAATCTGCCATCTAGGAAGTTCGGTCATGCCAAGTTTCATGACTCGAATTATTGAGAGTGCCGTCCAAACTTTAACAGAAAGAGCGATGCGTGCGTCCATGTCCTACTTCAAAAATGAAAAATGGCACCTACACCCTTTGCCTCAAGTTTTGGCAGCGTTAGTTAGTTCGCTAAAAGTTTCGATTCGCCGTGTATGACCTGGATTTAAGAATGATCATGTCATTTTCTGCTAATCTAAAGAATTCGGCTTTAACTTTTGTTCACGTGTTTGTTGGGTTGGACGCTCTCTACACATGCGCGGTTCACTCTCGGAATCTGGAGATACAGAAGATGTAGGAGTAGCATACTAAAAAAATAAATGTAACTTTCCGCCCTACATTCAACATAACCAAGCTCTTAACCTTCATATTTACCTAAATCACGTACAAAGTATAAATGCAGCCCCTTACATTCGTATACGTAATTTTGTTGAGGTGGATTAATGGTGCTCTGTATTCCATTGTAATCAACTGTCTTCGGTAAACTTCAGTATAATCATTCGCTGAGCAATTTCAAAATTTGTTCGCCAGATTTTAGTTACAGTTAAACCGAACCTTAAGGCTTCCTGTGTTATTTCATAAATGTGACGTCAATGGTGGATAGATGCCCGTTAACTCGAACATCGGTTATGCACTGATTAGAGGTTTACGAAAATACAAATCTCGAGTCAATGACTCGGGTATTGTCCTATTCGGAAATAGCTAAGATATTTGCCAATGACCAGTTATAAAGCTGTGGGGTGTCACAGAATGTTCCCTGATCAATGCCTGAAATATTCATCCAAAGAGAAGTCATTTAGACGAACATTTTTACAAAGTTCCAAGAAAAGCACCCCTTATCTTCAGCATGAAGAAAAACTAATATTATTATTGACCGTGTAAATAAAAGAAAATAACTGTCCTTGAACTGTATTTACAACTTTCCTTGTTTTTAAGCTAATATTATCCCCGCATTGATCAAGCTCGGCAGGAATTTGGTGACAATGTGAATCAATGGACGACAATGGACATTGTAAAAGTTACCTATAATGGCGCATGACTGCTGAAGAGTATTCTCATTCTCATAACTTCTAGCGCTTGAATTTAATGTTTACAGAGGTTTTGGATTCGTTCTGGTGTTAGTCGGGGAAGTTCCGGCGTGGTTCCCCCTTGGTCAATGATGCTGGACGGAGGTCATTTAAGGACAGTGGCTAGTTGTTCGGATTGTTCTATGTACACAATTATTGACGTGTACACGTAAAATAACCCTTCGACAGTTGAAATTCAAAAAACGATTAGGCCGTACCACCGTTGTGCCAATAAAATGTTCTTCAAACCCACGGTAACACATATGCCCGTCTTCATTATCCCACACATTTCATTTTTACATTCTACTAGTTAAATGCGTTGTCTTTTAAACTTTGTGAAATAGTCAACGCGTAATTCATTATAACGTCAGATAAGAATATGCCTATATGTTCTATTACCCCTTCCAACGAATTATTTGAGCTACTTGAACAAACGTATAAAATGATTCTGTTCACCGAAAATCAATATATTTTAGTGCATGGGCCTGGCCCGTAAGCTGCTTCGATGGCTATAATAAGAAATCTTCAAGAAAATACACCACATAGTAATATATTAAATGGAACAATCACACATTAAATCGACGTTGAACAAGTTTGGCCTGGCGTTTGAATTCAGTCATTGGTGGTGCAAGCTCAGTAACGGATCTGGCATCTGAAAGCTATGCATAGGGAGCGGGGCCGTTTAAAATCTAGGGCGCCATCCGCAATCCAACCCAACAATAAGTGTTAACAAAATACTGGCTACACAGGAGTGGAAGAATGGTGACATAATGGAATTGAGCACCGTAGCCACAAAGAAAGTTTAGATAGCGACGTATAAAATGTAACTAGTTCGTGAACTAGGAAATCAGAAATGGGAAAGATTCTGGAGATATGTCTGTAAATTCTGCATGTTTTGTGACAAGTTGACAATCTTTTTTTCTACAGACTGTCATCCCACGACCCATGGACTGGGCGGTTCACTATAACCGTGAATATGATAGAGATCAGATAGTGTAAGCCCACAGAGGGGAGTGGCCTTATGGAATACAGCGACGCATAATATGTAATATACTAAGCCTTTAATTATTTTCATTGTCGAAGATATTGAGTTGAGTTTGGATGATATTGAGTCACCTGATTTGATAATTGGTTGGGGGGTTTTGCAATGTCTATTTTCTGTCTTGTTTGCAGGTTTATATTGTATATTTTTGTTTTGCGTGTAGTGTGGTCCTCCTACATTTACTATTAGCTACTTTAACATTTCAAATTGTTAACGAATCAAAACTTCTAACCTTACGAAAAGCTTTAATACTTATTAAGGAGAAAGGCGCTTTCTTGTTATGACTCGCATGTATTATGACAGTGGTTCATTGTTCATATTGGCCTGTCGAAAATTACTGATTAATGTTTACCTCTCAATGGCGATATTGATAACATAAATGAAGGGCGTTAAAGGAATGTGGCATATAATAAATGTGGCTTTGTATTACAATTACAGTGGTATATAAATAACCTGGGTCCGATTTAGCTTACTGACAGTCGTAGGCATCCTCTTTTACAACGTTTTTTTCCTTTCTATGGGGATGTTGCAGCTTTTGATACTTTCCATTCTTTTTAGATATTCTTTTCGATGGCAATCCGTATCAGCTCTCAGTATTGTATCTCAAAGGATCAGTGGCGATTATCCGGGCAAATTTATATACCGAAATCGTTGCATTACCTACATCCACAATCGGCTTTAAATGGCAACATTGCCATTGGTGTCGTCGATTATGGAGTCCGGTCACGGCCGCTTTTCAAGATTGGCGCTATAAAACCGCCATTTAAGACCGATTTTAGTATGGCAGTGGCTGTATCGAGGGGTACAGAACGATTTTAGCCACATTTTAACATATTACTAATCACATAATATTATATCAAAGTCTTAATTATCATTTGAGGGCGTGTGTACACGACTTCGGGGCCTTTCAGGTGGGGAATCCGGATGTAATGTAACAGATATATCACAAAGTGGATAAAACAGTAACGATTGGAATTCAGAGAACGATTTGCTATTCCATTAGCCCCCCGCGGATAGTTAATCCATCTAATTGCTGGAAGTAGAATAAGAAGAGGGGATAATTTGCAGACAGTGCAAACATTGTTCTGTAGAAATTGTGGTATAAAACCTAGCTAATATTATATAGAAATGGCTTTAATAGTTTTACAGACACGATCACTCGACTCTTTCATATTAATAGCTCTTTACTATAATTATAACACAATACATGACTTGACTTAATTCACACGTTTTATTTGTTGTTTCGAGGTTGATGAATGTGGGTTGTTCGAGTGGGTTGAGAACATAGGTCACGTGCACACATAATATTGGTTGTAGTTCGAATCTAGACAAATCGTTGCCTGAGCTGAAAAATGAGTGTCCGTACTTGGTCCTGATGCTGGCCGATATGGATGGTGGTTAACGTTTTCTCGACATATTATGCCTCTCCAGGACATTTGAATGATTTGCTTGCTTATTTGTCTTGAGCCACTTGACTCAATGACAGACCTTACGATTTAAAGCTTACGCATTAGACTACTCGACCTTCGCCCTCTTACCCCCGAAAACAAGAGCACGTTATCGTTTTACTCAATTTCATGTAATGTGTAAGAAAGTCAAGATTCAAAATAAATTTAATATACGAAATACAATTAAGTGTGGCATCCATATTATAATGCATCCTAGTTTAAGTCCGGAAATTAAAGAGGATGCTTTTAGCGTTAAGTAGTTACGGGTATTCTCAACACGGCAGTGTATGCTTACTCTTTCTAGAATATCGCTTCCCTTTCTACTTATCGGTAAACTCGTCATATTTGATTTAGAAACTTCTCATATCTAACATTTTTTGTTGAGGTTACACATTTTCAATAAGACAGACAGACGACAGCACGTTTTGTCCACGACATATTTGATGAAAATACAATATTTTTACACACACAGCTATCGAGTACAACACGACTGTTGTCGGTTAACTAATGAAAAACCGTTATTTATAGCCTCCAATATCATCAGAGGCACGAGGTGAAGCACGAACTTTTTTATTAGAAAGGGTTAAAATCATGGCGTTTATTATATTTATTGTAGCAAATCGAATTGTACAAGTTGTTAATCTGATCGGTATTACCGTACAGCCGTGATAGAATACTCTCGTAATCGTGATGAAATACTCTCGTAAAATAGGAACAAATTTAAATATACTGTCTATTAATGGCGGTTGTAAGTCTACAATTATCTCTACCTTAAAGTAACAGGTGATTGTTTTCACAATTCGGACAACATTTGACGACCACGGTCTAAAATAGAACCAGGTAGTAATACAAATGAAACTATGAAGGAAATTTTGCCAGGGCAGTGGCGTTTTCGCCTACAATTCATCAAATTCCAACTGTCAGGGAGACCTCGGTTTTCGTATTATCCGAGCGATTAGACAATGTTTCTTGTCAGGTCCTCCGTCCTGGACCAGTGAGACAATTGCTAAACTGGTGGAATAGTTACACTTAATCTATCCAGCCTCTCAGCTAACAGCGAAAACTGTTGAGGTGGGGGAGGGGAGGGGTGGGTTATTAAATCGACCATTTCCTTCGTTTCACCCTTTCGTTACACTGTTTGCTAAGCATTCATTTATTTCTGAGTTCGAAGACCACCTTTACCTCATATCGTATTAGCCTCTTGACGTGAACAGTGTCTAGTCGTTCGGGTTGTAAGAAAAACCGAGGTCCCATATACACATTGCAGATGGAGAGAGAGATAAATGGAGTTTAACGTCCATTCGACACAAACTAGGTCATTTCGGGACTAACATATGGTTTTATTTTATTTCAATGATCCGCTTGCAGTGCGAGGGTTAGACCCTACTCCTTTAAACGTACAACCGCAGAAAATTAGGACGTTAAACCATATTTCATTTGGTTTTCTCTGTATTAGCCTACCTACTTCTGCCACTAGGTTCGTAATTCGAGTGTAATACAATGTGGTGATGATTCTAATACAACTGTGTTTGTTTCAGACATTCAACGATTTTAATTTCATATTAGACTAAGCTATTTAATCCTGAGAAAATATGGAGTCGTTCTCCAGAAAGCTAATGGTTTACATACTTTAGATCCGTGTCAATTTATCGCGTAACTTGGTGACTTGAAATCAATTCTTTAATTGTTGATTTCTTTGTTTTCTATATTTACTGTTTCTCTCAGACATTTCAAGTAAACAAGTATACCCAAGAAACACGTAGTCTGTGTTATCGTGTCAAAACTGTTTTTCATTTTTTACCGTGTATTTCTCGTACTGGGTGTTCGTGTGTATTTTAATTGATTAAGGGAAATGTGATAGGGCTTTCATTAATCCGACATGACATTAATGTTAAAACAGATTGCCCCCCACTGTACTTAATTTTCTTCCGTAACATTACACATTTATGGAAGCACAGATTAATTCTTAACAATGTTCTTAGGGATTATTTTAAGCGTGCTCTCTTCTTGTAGGTGGTACAGGAAGGAACGGCAAGTAAATAAAAACCGAGGTCCTGTGTATACTTTGGTGTGTACGTAAATGAACCTTTGATAGACGGAATTCAACGAAGTGTAGAAGAAAACTACGCTTTCCGGGCAAAATTTTCCTCATAGCACACTGCCTCGCGTATGTCCGGCTTCACCATGCCGGTTGGTGTAGGTCGGTACACAGGACGTGAAACCCCACTGCATTTATTTCATGTATCCCTAGTTTCTGGTTACCTATAGGCTTTGACCAGAAATTCAATCCATTTCCCGTGAATCGAAAACGTACAATATAATATGAACAATTTATTACTTGAACGTGTCTTGGGGCAGAGATATCCGGCGGGACTTGTAAGTTCATAATTCATCGCCAATATTTCATTTCTGGTCATTATAGAACATGACCGTGGTGTGAAAAGATTGTTATCATTGGAGATATGGACTAGAACGCGAGTCGATTTCCAGTCTTATAAATGTAGTTTGAAAGGTTGTAATAATTCATTTTATTCTTTTGGCTGGAAGCGACGTACAGCGCACTGAAAAACTTATTTGGGTTGTTAATCGAAAGTTTTGGCTTGAAGCAACCCCCCAACCATTAATAACCAATAGACCAATTTATTACATGAATTATGAATTTACAAATACTAGAATGTATTTCATACCCTGGTATGTTTTAATTAAACGGGTACTATGGAACATTTTTTTTATTCCATGACATGCTTTTATTAAAAATGCATTATGTGACATTTAGGTAGAGAGCTATAATATATAGTTCAAAAATAGATAATGAAAAATTAATCTTTTGCAAATTTCATTCAAATTACTTTATTCTGATGGACGACACGAGGATTTCAAGATATAGCGATTGCTTATCATCGTAGCTACCGTAGCCTACTTGATAATCGATACAATTTATCTTAAATTTTGAAATCTCGCTAGTGTTCAAATCCATTTAAATCTTGGTCATCCGCTTGTCATATGAATACATGTCTAAAGAGTAGTTTAAACAACATTTGAAGCCAAAATATAAAGGCCCGTATTATGCATAATTCGCTCTTACATAATTCATCTTAAAGCGGATTTAGGCAATGCATTCTTGATATTAGTTATTAATTGATCTTTATAATATCGCCATGTATGAAAACTACGTGAAGCTATGGCCAGTATTGTGATATCCAATCAAAACAATCATAAATATATTAAATAATTGTGGTTTTTAACTTCTATCTAGGCATTGTTTGTTAATCTCATTAATTTATCCAGTCACTGATGCAAAATTTTGAGACCGACTGCACTTTTTTGGAAACCGACTACTGTCTGTTCCAGACGACACTACGACTCGAAAATTGCTTACTATTTCTTCAATTTTTAATTAAAATGGTTAAAACTCAACGACCTACCTGAAATTGCCATTCCTTTACTTTCTACCTCACGTTAACTTATTTCAGATCAAGCTATATATCATTTCTCTCGTGAAAAATCGTGTTTTGTTTACTTCGCGGTATTGAAGACAGCCATGCTTGACCTAGTTATTTGGAATATACGAAATCTAGAAGGGGTGATAATTTGGCTTGGGGTCGTTTCGTCCTAATTGCATGTTTAAATAGTTGTTTCGACCCAGTTGAATATAACTTGTTTTAAGGAGCTCTTTACGGAAGGTAATATAAATTTGCTATTTTGGGTTTTAGACCACAGTTGTTTGCTCCACTGTCTTAGATGATATTAAATTGGCGGCCCCATATTGGCGGCCTTTGGAAATTGATATAAACTACATACAACGTGTGACATTGTAGTGACACGTCGTGGAAATTTGGAAGTAGGCTAATTGACAATTCAAACGAATAGTCTATCTAGCCCCGGTCGCCTCTTCCCATGCCTGTCCCTCTCTCTCCGTCTCTCTCCGACTCCGAGACAGGCACTCGGCCGGCTCGAGGAAAGACTCTCCAGCTCGTGTAAAGACTCTCCAAGTCAAGCCATAGGCGGGCGGTACGGATTGGATCTGTGACATTCCAAGTCAAGCCAAGTAAAGTCAAGTCAACGGCGGGTGGCACGGATCGGTGACAGCCGCAGTAAAGGGTGGACGGGTCACCTCGAAGAAGACCCTACAGAAGCCACGCGCATCGGCCGTCTCGAGAAACGGCTGCCTCGACCCGGCCGTATCTTCCCTTTCCTCTCTCTCTCTCCAACTCCGAGACGGGCACGCGGTCGATCCGAGGAATTCCAGCCCGATACGGGCAGGCACTGAAATTCCCTGAGAGCGCGACTTGGCCGCGAAACCACGCATCGGCCGTCTCTAGTCTCGGTCACTCAGAACCTTCTAGTCTTCAACATACGGAGGGCATGGGAAAGTTTTCAATATTTGACGTATAGTCCATTGCCCATGCGTAACCGGGAGTTTGGTTTTTAATGTGGTTGATTATACAGTCTCTTTAGTCAAGTCATCTTATTTTAAGTTAAGTTGCCACCTTTAGACGTCATTGTATCTAGCCATTTTTTCTCAAATGTTGACAACGCATCCAGACTAATATTCCAAGAATATTTTTCTGGGTGATAGAGACTATATCTTCCCTTGCCTGTCTCTCTCCCCAACTCCGTGACGGACACTCGGTCCTAAGTCCTAACACCGAGACGGACATTGACATTGAAGCTGTTTTTCTTTCAAGTTTATCCGATTTTCTTTAGACAAGTCGTCACAAGGACAAGTTTGCACTGAAAAAATTCTACACACTTGTCGAACGACGCAATGTTGAGAATTTCTTTCTAAATGCGGCAGGTTTCCCTCATAAGTAAACCGGTGCCGCATCGCAATTGCATAGGCGTAAGTACATATGACTTACTCGGACTCTCGTACAACCGAGGCTAGATGTAGGGTACCGGAATCTGCCGAAGTTTGCCGAGTGACACACAAACGGACGCAAATAAAACGGGCGAATTCTCCCACTCAAAGCATTATTAACCGAATACACCCGATTTGTGGAATACCCTTATACCCCTACATGATATAGAGTGACCCAACTTGCACCGACGCAGTTGAATTGTTGATATTCTGTGCAGTTGACTGGTGTCGAAAAATGTGAAATTTGCAAAAGGGTAAAGGCTTTTATCGAACTAAGAGGCGTTAAGGCTATACACAGAAAGTAATGGGGTGACAATTCCAGGTAGATCGTTAAATTTTAACCATCTTAATTGAAAATTGAAGAATTAGTAAGCAATTTTCGAGTCGTAGTCTCGTCTGGAACAGACAGTAATTTCTTTTTGCATGCCCCATAATAAATCATTATGTTTCAAACCTTTATTGAACTACAAATAAAATAAAATCAAGTACGAGCAATCCATAGCATTAGACGAAATTGAAGTTCTAAAAAACGGTATAGACAAAATAGTTTGTAATCAGCATATGGACCGTTCACCGTGTACAAAATACACGACAAACAGTTGTAACAGGTGTCTGGAAGAGTAAGCTTACCCTGCCTGGCGCCACATCCGCTATAGCTGCATCCACACTAATAGGCGAAATTACGGTAAATAGCGTGATCGTCCAATGGACTATCGGTATGCAAAATGCACGTGATGAACAGTAGACATACATTATCAGCGAGATAGTTTAGTATACGCGTCAATTAAATATATCTAGAATACTAGCCGAATGAGACATGTTATATTTACCAATCAAGTCAATATGACGACCATAAAACTTTTTAAAGGTTTTAAAAACTTAAGTTCGCAAGTATCGATCTACTTTAAAAATCAGAATAAAATGATCAAGCTCTCGCGTAACAAATTAGCGGAGGCACAAACACTATATAAGCTGGTGATACTGAAATGTTACTTTTAATAAATGGAAAGTTTACAATCGGAAAGTCAAAGTCAGTACGTTTATCGTACAATATAAACACGAAGTTAATGGCAATTGTCAAAATCGAGACGCAGATCCATGTAGTAAGCGTAATTGACACTGTCAGTAGTGATAGAACATCATCGATATATCGATAAGTGAAATTAAAATGTCTGGCAAATCGTTCATTTAATTTTAGAGTGCCTTTATGTAAACAGCTTCGTAGGAATAGAGAAACAAATTAGTAGGCAAAGGTGCACAGTTGGTGCCTATTGGGATACCTACCACTTGCTGATAAATTTCCCCTCCAAATTCAAAAAAGATATTGTCAATTAAAAAATCCAAAATCTGACTTATCTTGTTGGCGGTGCATTTATTTAAGGAATCACTATTCAATTTGTGGAATTGTAATTAACAACTAAATATTGATAACTATCATTTCCAGATTTAGATGAAAAGACACTGTGAATAATGTTTTAAAACCGAGCTTTTAATTTACTTTGGGGAATTTTAGTGTACAAAGTAGAAAAGTCAAACGTTTTCATTTATGATACTGAAGCCAATGATCTAGATTGTAATCCATCTAGTAATTCTTTCGAATTGTCTAATATCCACATTTGATTAATATCACTACGAGAGTGTATTAATTTGTCACAGTATTTGTGAATACCCCTTTTCACTGCCGTTAGTATAGATGTCAATACTTTTGAAAGTGGTTTTGTGGAACAACGGGATGAACCTGCTATAAAACGTTGCTTGTAGGTATTTTTAGGTAGTTTAGGTATCCAATATAACAACGGCAGATCTGTATAGGTATCTCCACATGGAGTACCAAATGAAGTGAGTACAGATCTGTGATTGGATCTTCTTCTTCTTCTTTTGGTGTTTAACGTCTGCTTCCACTTAAGTGATATCACAGACAAGACATAGGAGAGCCGAAGCTGCTTCCTGATTTTAGAATATGATTTTGCAATCTTTCCATTTTGGCCTTAGGCCATGGATTAGGTTTTAGTGGGAAGTTCTTCCCTTTATTTAATAAAAACACATCGTTGGTAGATGATCTCTTTTGTTTCTGGATTGGTAGATGTCTTCTTTGTGGGATTTGTGTTTTTAGGTGCCAGACCTGTCTTCTCGTGGTCTCCCCTTACTCCACTATCCCACTGGTATTTGTTTTGGCAGAATAGTGTTTAGATGCAGAGCCCATCTGATCATGACTCCCTCTTACTCCACTATCCCGCCAGTTTAGTAGATGTTAGTAGTAAATTAAACTAATATAAAATTAAATAAATAAAGAGAGTATAATAAAGTTGTAGTCAAAATAAATTAAAGGTAATAAAATAAAGTAAATTAAAGTAAAGTAAAGTAAAGATAAAGTAAAGATAAAGTAAAATGAATTAATTAAAATTTATTAGTTAATTAATTTAAAGGTAATAGATAAAAATAAAATTAAATAAAATAAAATAAAATAAATTAAAGTAAAGTAAAGATAAAGTAAAATGAATTAATTAAAATAAAGTTGTAGAGTGGTTGGGCTTCCTTCGAGAGGACGTTTTTACTTCCCCACCCTACGTCGTATAAAAAAAAATAAGTTGAGATAAAAAATAAGTAGAAAAAATAAAAAATAAATTGAAGGTAATAAATAAATATAAAATAAATTTAAGTAAAAGTAAAGTATAAAGATAAAGTAAAATGAATAAATTAAAATCAATGTATAGGATGGTTGGGCTTCCTTCGTGAGGACGTTTTTACTCAACCATCCTACGTTGTATGGAGAATTTATCTAGCCGTGACCCTTTCTTATTTCACTAATTTACTTAGTCCAACTGTGTCCATTAGGGTGTGGACTTCTTCGAAGATTTGTAGCTTCAGATCTGGTCTAGGGAAGAGTAGGTTCTTAGTGTTGAATGGTATGTTATTGGTCTCCATCATTCTCACTAAGTCCCGTCTCTCTTCCTTGTAAACCTCGCAGTCTACCAGGACATGGTTGGTGGTACACTCTTCTCCGCACTCACAGACGATGACTTGGTGTTTGTAGTCTCGCAGTCTCGGATATAATTTCACCCTTACTTACAGTAGAGCGCTTATACGGAGCACTGTCAATTGGTTTCACGAAATTAAGTTCCTTGAACAGACAGTCATAATAGTATCGTTTACATATAAACACTAGGGTTATTGGACGCTTTGTTAGCCGGTACAATGACATACTTGTCATGTAAGGCGTTAAGATTTTTAACAATGCTAACATCATTGAAAATAGATTTAGACCTAGTGTCAACTAACAAACGTTGCATATAAATTCTTCATTTAAGTAAACAACTGGTAGACTCTTTCCCTTTGGCCCATGATCAAGCGTATTCCTCTACGGCATCCATAATAAGTTTGAAATTTTGATCACGTTAAAATGGTAGAGGTTCCCGGTATTTAGGTCCTTTAGACAAAATCTCACGTAACTTATTGTCCTGGACTATATTCAAATCACCAATGACTACCACCAATGTCCAGCTGGTTGGTAAACGAAGGACGACGTAGATCAAGAACAGGGTAGAGGGTTTTAATTCTTTTGTTAGATAATGCGTTTCTGTAATTAAATATTTTGGATGCAATGGGTTTAGTAATATAATACGTATAAGAAATCCTTGGAACAGTAAGAGTTTTGAAGAAAGGAGGGATGTGTGCTGTGACTTGCTTATGGTGTTATATTTGGCTTTACCCGATAGCATTAATGGCTTTATTAGCAAATTTCGGTTTAAGAAATGAACTGTTGGTTGTGTTAGACACCTCGGGCTCAGCCGCATGGACAAACGACAGTGGACAATGTCGAGAACAATGGACACAGCCCTGTATTCAGTGGATGCAGGATCAGCAGAATTTGAATCCAAACATTCAGATTTAGGTAATTTCAAAATAGTAAGTGTAATCGAATATGATTTAGTATGGATATGATGTGGTCCTAGTAAAATTATATAAATTTTAAAATCAGATTTTATATATATTTTCAGTTTCAGAATCTTGGACAATTTGTCGTCAAGCTAAAATTACAATGGACCGAAGATTCCCAAGTTTATCTCACGTGCCTGTAAGCCATTATTAGAGATATACTATAGGAGATTATATAAAGAGCTGGTAGATGTCACTGTAATATTTAAAAATGAGATAGTGTAAATGGAATTTGCTTAAAGGGACAATAACACTCTTGCTGGCTTGGCGGGTCCAGAAAAAAAAAATTGCCTTATTCTAACTACAAAATGTTTAAGTGTCGTACCTGTTGTGTAAATTATCCATTATAACCTATCTTACATGTCCAGAGGGTTCGAAATTATGTTTAAATCCAAGTTGCACTTGAAAGTGCTTACATAAGGCTTTTCAAACCATGTTACGGCATGTAGTTGAACTTTTCCAATTTTTAAAATAAGGTGTGTTAAGATGAAATTTGTATCATTTTTTAATTGAAATATTGTAAAATAGTACAATTTGTTGACTAGAATAAAGATTATCATTTTTTTGATTTAATCATCAATGAGCGTTGAGCAGGAGATCGGATTCTAATTCAGTATATGGATGCCATCGAAAGTTGATTATGGTCTGGAAAAGTTAATTAATGTCTAATTATTAAATTAAGTTAGATAACATTTTAAGGCCTAAAGTAAGGCCTGCAATCGGCAGATTTAGCCCTTGCTGAATGTATGTTTAACGAAAAAAAGGTTAAAAATCAAACGGTGTAACGTACCGATGAGAAATCGATAATTTATAATCAGAGCCGCTGATGCAGCTTACATAGACTATCTATGAGCATGTTTGGGATTTCCTGCCAGCGTTTAGTTGATAAGACACTGTAGTGTTAACAGGAGTTAAACAAAATTAGGACCAGCTCCCATTCGTAATTTTTACTTTCTCTGCATGCAATCCATGATTTCCTTGCTGTTCTGTTAACGTGGATTACGGGTAGTAAAGATCATTTCTCTTTATGTAACTTCTTTAGCTTGCAGTGGGAGGAAGCCGGGGACCCGGAGATAACCTACGAGGATGGACAGACAACGCTACTCGATGTCACGAACGATTAATGTGGTACCAGAACTACGCCACGGACAGGACCACCCATCACCTTTAAATAAGTGAAAGTGTCCCTTTAAATGGTAGAATTAATTTAACAAGATTACAAGGAGAGGGAATTCCATATAAATCTAAACGAGGCTTGGAATGAAATCTATTTCGAAAAAAACGGAGTAAATAGATTTAAAAAGTTAAATCAATTTCAACTTCTCTCTCATCAAGTAAAGTTAGCAAGCAATTCATTGATTTAACTCGATTCAATGAAGAAGGAAAAGCGATTCGTCCTCTATTTAGCCGCTACATCATTGCTCAACTGTTGCAAAAATATCCACCAATATTAAAAAATTAATCCCATCTATCATGCAGATAATTAATTAACAAGTTATTGTTGTATTATGTAAAAACTGTAACAGAATTGTTAAAGATGTGTTCGAGACTGTAATTACGCTGTTTTCTGGTGGAATAATACAGAAAACCATGCAAAATCATGCAGAATCGAGAAGGTGGGGGGTCGGCAGATCGAGTTCATCTCAGGGGGGTTTTATGGACACCCCCAGACTACTTCATAGCCAGAAGGGCCGATCTCAAAATTAAACCGTTTTTGAGATACAGCATCCGGGTGATTTTGGGCCAATTTCGCCCATTTTCAGGTCATTTTTGGTCAATTTTTAGCCACCTATTGTGGAGAGTGTAGGGATTGGATGGAAATGGTGGTGATTGGGGATGTTAGTGGGGGTCTTCCTGTGCCCCAGGGTGAATACCATAAAGTCGCATCTATCTTCTGGGTGTAATGGTCAGCAAATTTGTAACATATAGCGAAAAAAACGGAAAATATACACCTGGGTAGATTCGCTTTATTTTCTATGATGCGGGGGTAGGTCCAAATATCGAAATGGTTTTATGCACAGCTTGATACCTTCTATCGATATAAAAAATAAAATCTCTGTCACCTCTCTTCCATCAATACGAAATCGCAAGTCAAAGTTGGTGAATTTTCCCTATTGTAAATCTCAGATTCTCTACGTAATGGCTTACTACTTTCATTCAGGCTAAGCTAGCTTTACTCGTTTCTTCACCAAATCATTCATGTATATTGGATTAGGCCTTAGTAATAAACATTATTTGATTATTTACGTATATTCGAGATCTAGTGCCTCCTATACTATCTAACAATCCGTTATTATACATTGCAAATATAAATGTTATCGAAACAACAGTTACATGTATGGTTTCTTATTGCACACCTCATTGACCGTTTAACACCCCATAGTTCTTTAGATAAGTAATTAATTATTGCTTCAGTTCACTGTAACTACTTAGGACTTGTTATCATCGCTCCCGTAAAAAGACAAAACCTAGTTACTCACTTTTTTTATCAAAATTTAGTTAGGACCAAATTTTTAGTTACTAGGGTGTGTCCTTCCTGTTGTTGTACTAGATCTTCCAATCTTTGATTTTGTAAGCAGTTACACCCAAGCCACAACCGTGCAACTTCCTTCATTTTCCTAGTATGCCACATATGTTTTTCTTTGTTTTCTCAAAATAAGAAAAAAGTGAGTTACTAGGTTTTGCCTTTTGACGGGAGATAACTTTGAGTTTATTAGTGCTTGTTATATATAATGTCCAAATTTATGGCTTCTTCTTACTGTATATAAATACTTGATGGACACAGTTGGACTAAGTAGGTTAGTGAAAAAAGTAAGGGTCAAAGCTAGACAAATTCTCCATACAACGTAGGATGGTTGAGTGAAAACGTCCTCACGAAGCAAGCCCAACCATCCTACACATTTATTTTTATCTTTTTATTTTTTCTACTTTTTTATATCTTAACTTATTTATTTATACGACGTAGGGTAGCTGAGTAAAAACGTCCTCTCGAAGGAAGCCCAACCACCCTACAACTGTATTTTAATCTATTCATTTCACTTTATCTTTACTTTAACTTTAATTTACTTTATTTTTATTTATTACCTTTAATTTTTTTAACTAATAAATTTTTAATACAGCGTAGGGTGGCTAAGCTAAAACGCCCTCACGAAGGAAGCCCAACCATCCTACAAATTTATTATACTCTCTTTATTTATTTAATTTTATATTAGTTTAATTTATTACTAACATCTACTAAACTGGTGGGATAGTGGAGTAAGAGGGAGTCATGATCAGACGGGCTCGGTATCTAAACACTATTCTGCCAAAAACAATTACCAGTGGGATAGTGGAGTAAGGGGAGGTCACGAGAAGACAGGCCTGGAACCTAAACACAAATCCCACAAAGATGACATCTACCAATCCAGAAGCAGAAGAGATCATCTACCAAAGGATATGTTTTTATTAAATTAAGGGAAGAACTTCCCACTAAAACCTAATCCATGGCCTAAGGCCAAAATGGAAAGATTGCAAAATCATATTCTAAAAATCAGGAAGCAGCTTCGGCTCTCCTTTGTCTTGTCTGTGATATCACTTAAGTGGAAGCAGACGTTAAACACCAAACGAACGAAGGGAGAAGCTATTGTTTACTGCAAAAGAACATGCAAAGGGCCCTAGACAAATTCATGACATGGGCAAACGACTGGGGATTTAAAGTCTCAGAGAAGAAAAGGGTCGGTATGCTTGTGAGCAGGGATAGTGGGAGAAGCAGAATGACCCTGTGTATGAACGGGAAAACCACCGAGTTTAAAGACCAAACCAAGTTCCATGGCGTTATCTTTGACCGCAGGCTGACCTGGAAACCGCACATCAACTTGACTGTAGATAGATGCTCCAAAATCCTAAACTTAATGAGAAAAATCACGGGTAGCATGTGGGGTGCCAATAGAGTAAAGTAAGCTTGACACCATACAATAAAAAGATCTGTGTATTGCGACTAGCGTAGGGCTTGGGACTAGGAGATAGGCATTACTACTGGAAGCCGGGGGGGTGCCCCTATCCCTAAGAAGAAAAGAACTAGCACCAAGGTATTGGGTTAAGATCTCGCAACTGGGCGAAAGATGCTATACTTTTGTCAGTCTACAAAAAAACATGATATGTGAGAGATTCTAGAAAGAAAAGCTTCGGCCAAGGTATAAGGGAAATAATCAAGGAACTGCGACTAGGGGAGCATGTGATAAATGCAATCCCTATACCGCCGAACAATCTAGATCTACCACAGAAAACCGACAAGAAACACAACCCCACTGCTGCACATGCTTTCTCTCTAGAACACCTGGAAGACAACTGGCCGTCTGATTACTTGGGCCATGTGTACACGGATGGCTCACGCAACCATGAAAGCGGCACCAGCTCGTTTGGAATATACCTGCCAAACGGGGAACAGGGATATAAGCAGGAAACTGCCCAAAAACTGCTCGGTGTACACCTCAGAGCTTGTGGCCATTCGTGACGCTATGTCATGAATCCCCCCATCAAAAGACTAGTATGTTCGTCATTCCAAGCGACTCCCTGAGCAGTCTTATTTCAATCTAAAATGAACACTCGGACTAAAGACCAGAAGTCATTTTGGAAATCGGGTAGCTGTACCAAGGAAGGGAAGCAAATTAGAGCTCGTGTGGATTCCATCACATGTCAACATTAGAGGAAACGAGGAGGCAGATCGACTCGCCAACGAAGGTCTCAAGGACACAGCACCACGGAAATCTACAGTATAGTTAAAAAAAACCAGGTCAATTCATTCTGGGAATTGAAATTTGTTGAACTTGACAATACAGATTCCGGCTACACGAAAACGGCGATCAATCACCCTAGAAGATACATATGCAGACTTGTATCGAAACTAAGGGTGAAAGAGCGGCTGTAAGACTACAAACGCCAGGTTATCGTCTGTGAGTGCGGAGAAGAATGTGCCACCAACCATGTCCTGGTAGACTGCGAGGATAACAAGGAGGAGAGAAGGGAACTAGTGAGAATGATGGAGACTAACAACATAGTCGATACCATTCAACACCAAGACCCTACTCTTCTCGAAACCAGATCTGAAACTGCTAATCTTCGAATAAATCCACGCCCTTATGGACACAGTTGGACTAAGTAGAATAGTGAAGTAAGAGGGGCCACAGTTAGATGGGCTCGGCATCTAAACACTAAACTACATAGGGGATTTATACCAAACTGGCAGGATAATGGAGTAAGGAAGAGTCACAATCAGACGGACTCGGCATCTAAACACTATTCCGCCATCAAATAGACATCAAACCTACAGAGCGGGATAGTGGAGTAAGGGGTGTCACGATAAGACGGGCCTGGCACCTAAACACAAATCCCACAAAGATGACATCTCCCACATTAGCAGGAGTGGAGTAATTGGGAGTTACGGTCAGACGGACTCAACACCTAAACACTATTCCACAAAAGAAACAGATACCAAACCCATAGAGTGGGATTGTGGAGTAAGGGGAGGTCACGATAAGACATCTACCAATCCAGAAGCAGAGGAAAACATCTACCAAACGATATGGTTTTTATTAAATAAAGGGAAGAACTTCCCACAAAGATGACATCTCCCACATTAGCAGGAGTGGAGTAATTGGGAGTTACGGTCAGATGGACTCAACACCTAAACACTATTCCACAAAAGAAACAGATACCAAACCCATAGAGTGGGATTGTGGAGTAAGGGGCGGTCACGATAAGACATCTACCAATCCAGAAGCAGAGGAAAACATCTACCAAACGATATGGTTTTTATTAAATAAAGGGAAGAACTTCCTACAAAACCCAATCCATGGCCTAAGGCCGAAAATGGAAAGATTTGCAAAATCATATTCTAAAAACAGGAAGCAGCTTCGACTCTCATATTTCTTGATGACAAACCCTAAGTAGTTACAGTGAACCGAAGCCATAATTAATTACTTATCTAAAGAACTATGAGGTGTTAAACGGTCAATGAGGTGTGCAATAAGAAACCATAACTGTTGTTTCGATAACATTTATATGCAATGTATAATGACGGATTGTTAGATAGTATACGAGGCACTAGATCTCGAATATACGTAAATAATCAAATAATGATTAATACTAAGGGCTAATCCAATATACATGAATGATTTGTTGAAGAAACGAGTAAAGCTAGCTTAGCCTGAATGAAAGTAGTAAGCCATTTCGTAGAGAATCAGAGATTTACAATAGGGAAAATTCACCAACTTTGACTTGCGATTTCGTATTGATGGAAGAGAGGTGACAGAGATTTTATTTTTTATATCGATAGAAGGTATCAAGCTGTGCATAAAACCATTTCGATATTTGGACCTACCCCCGCATCATAGAAAATAAAGTGAATCTTCGCAGGTGCATATTTACCGTTTTTTTCGCTATATGTTACACTTTTGCTGAGCATTACACCCAGAAGATAGATGCGACTTTATGGTATTCACACTGGGGCACAGGAAGACCCCCACTAACATCCCCAATCACCACCATTTCCATCCAATCCCTACACTCGCCACAATAGGTGGCTAAAAATTGACCAAAAATGACCTAAAAATGGGCGAAATTGGCCAAAAATCACCCGGATGCTGTATCTCAGTAACGGTGAATTTCTGAGATCAGCCCCTCTGGCTGTGAAGTAGTCTGGATGAGTCCACAAAATCCCCACAAGATGAACTCGATCTGCCGACCCCCACCTTCTCACCTTCTGCATGGTTTTCTCGTGGAATGACTCTTAAGCCAATAAGATTTTGTTAAAAAATAACTGGGGACTGGACATTAAAATACGAATATTTTTATCCGACAAACATCCTTGTAATTACGTTATCAAAAGAGACAATAAATGAAATGAAACGGGGTTTGATGTGCTGTCAGGGATTATTTTACGTGACCGGCCATATTTGCACGGGACCTCAGTTTATCGTCCTACCCGAAATACTAGACGTTGTCTTTGCTAGGCCTCTGTCCTACACCCATTGAGTGAATAACCTAAAATATAAACTATGGTTTCTGAGAACGTTTAAATCATGGGTTAGTGTAGTCCATAATATAAACTTCACCGGCACTCGCCAGGTTATTTTCCTCGAGAAAAAAAACTGTATTAAACTAATCTCAACAAGGTATAAATCTCCTTTGGTTTTCTTCTAATGGTTTGCCCAAAAATTCTTTAAATGAATTGATATAACAATTTGTTGATTATAAGTTATTTAAACATTTATACTTTACAGCAAACATGTAGTCAGGTCAATATATGTGTTCCTTAACCCCCAAAACCTGGGAATAGACATCAAGGTCATCAAATTTGAGTCAATAATTAGTGACTTGCAGTAGTTTGGAGGTGTTGGCGGCCATTTTAGATATAGAGGGCCAACATCATTTTTAATGATCTTAATGAAAACTTTGCCCCCCCCCCAAAAGGTAGGAATAGACCCCAATATCATCAAATTTGAGTTGATAGATACATAAACGTTTCGGTGGTCATCGTTGACGCCATCTTGAAAAAAAAACACGTTTCCGGGGGTCCTACTTTGTTAAACTTTTAGTATGTTATGAAGTACACTAAACCCTGCCAGAAACATTTGAGGGACCTTTTGTTGCATCTGTGGGCTGGGGGTTTAACTGTATTTTGACCCGACTAATGGATCAATTGGTTAATAAACAAGCGACGTTTTATAAGCTGTGTGTGAACAGATTAATTCTGCAAGTACGTGTACACTTAAACATTACAACAAATTTTGAAAGTGGAAGATGGACGTTACAAGTTTTAGATGGCTATGGTCATCAAGGATGGATTGTGAATTTAAAATAAAGGAAAACAGTATATTTTTGTCTAATGGGTTTAATTATTAACAGGAATATTGTACTTTATTATATATATTTATCTCCATCATCTAGTACATGTAGACCCATTTTATCAATGTGTATTTCGTCCACAAGAAACAATTATCCGCAAAAATAATACGAGATAATTATTAATCATAAAGTTGGGAAGATTCGCTTGAGGAAAACCCTAAAATAACTCAACAGTAACGACAATTTTCCCCCGCAATCAATTTTCCAATGCTGATTAAAAGTCGTTTTTTTGAATTATGTGCGGATCGATCGGCAGAAACGAAGAGGAAAACAAAGGAAGTAATAAATGAGATTTTCTATGGAAATTTTTTGTCTCGTTACAAATGTCAAAATTGTTATAACAAATATAAAGCTGAAATTCTGCTTAAAATGGACAGACTTTCAGTTAAATACACTGTGTTTGGGCTGAGATATTTTAAATAGCAGTAGTCCAATGCAATGTTAAAATGCAGTTTATATGCTATAAAAGTATTAATAGTAATAATTGCATAGCCCAATTTTCTCCTTTGTCATACTCCCAGTGAAGAGGATCTTCCGTAAAATTTTTGACAAACTCCTTACTCTTATATTACTTTTCTGCATCAACCAGATTAATGCAGACATGCATAGGACATGCAGTTGCAGTAAGAATAATTTTGCCGGGACGCGAGTCTTAAATGCGAATCTTTTACTTCCAAGCCAACGATTACATAATTATGGGTGATCAGGCCTTCCATCCTGCATCACTGACAAGGGACATTTTGCTTGGAATGAAGAGTATTTGCTTATTCTAACTGTCAAGGGTTCCTAAACGATAATAAGGTTGGACCTTGGGTTTTAGTCTTTACAAGATCCCCCATCCTTTACGAATCTAGGAAAAAAAGTCACAGGAAAAAAAGTCACAGTAAAAAAGTCACAGAAAAAAAGTCACAGGAAAAAAAGTCACAGGTAAAAAAGTCACAGGTAAAAAAGTCACAATTTATATTGTTGATAAGTGTGAAGAACTTGGCCATGAGATGTTTGTAGAAACGATCGTGACTGATTTCAAAGACATTTTTTTGCGCTCTTTGCTTGTCGTGTTTGGTAGAGACGTGGCAGCCAAAGGATGCTTCTACCACCTGACACAGTCCACCTGGCGACATGTCCAGACACTAGGACTAGTACCCCACTGCAAGGCCTAACCCTCTCCATGAGAAGACCCCACCGCCCCAATGTTCCCTCCTGAAGTTTGGAACGTACATGACGCAACCATGAACAGTGCCCCCTGTACCAACAACATCTGCGGGGGATGGAACAACAAGTTCTACAATCTTGTCGGCCAACACCATCCATCCATCTGGAGAGTGGTGGAGTGGTTCCAGAAGGGATCAGCCACAGTCCAGACTGTCGTCGCCCAGGATGCCATCGGCAATCGACCCGTCAGAAAGGTCAAAAAGAAACTTGTAAAGATGCAGACACAGCTACGAAATATGTGCAGGGATCGTGTCAGTGGTGCCGAATCCATCCCATTTTTCCTGTGTTTTTTTTTACCTAAGCAAATTTGTGACTTTTTTACTGTGACTTTTTTTCCTGTGACTTTTTTTCCTGTGACTTTTTTACCTAGGCAAATTTGTGACTTTTTTACTGTGACTTTTTTTCCTGTGACTTTTTTTCCGCGCACCTCCTTTACGCGGCTGACAAGAAGAAACTAGGTTACCTTTTCAGTCACCAACAGGATACCATCCGGTACCTTTTTGTTACTGAGCCACGGCGACCACCTCTTAAATAAAGAAAGTTGAATTGTATTGGTTGTTTCAACAATGTCCAGATATTATGGTGTGAGTACTACATGGCAAAAAGTAGTTAAACCTAATTACATTTCGCTTTATTGGTCAGATAGAACTATTAATAGAAATATTTCACGAACTAGCGTACAACATTCCGATAGAAATATAGGACGTTAACCCCCATTTCATTTCCTGGGGAGCATTTTGGTTTGCTTTGGTGGTTCCTGTGGCATCTACTAAACCCCATTGGGGCGCCGTTACAAAAATCTTGCTACGACCGTCCTACCATGATTGTTCATTACAGATATGCATTGAGTGAAGCTGAGAGCAAAATTTGCCAGACTGATTGATTGTGATTTGTTTGACTGTGTATTAAACATTGAACTATGAACAAAGAATAGTACATGTTTAAACTTAGTTCAAGTACATCAGCTGATTTTCGATCCATGTATTCGGATTTAAAGAGGCCTCAGGTTTTGAGAGGTTTTTTTTCTTAATTCTGCGTTCAGAACTGACTATGTACAGTATCCACCCACCTCCTTTGTATTTTTGATGAGCGGCTTACCGACATGCATTTGCCACGGAGATTCAAATATTATGTGGTGTGTCTCATAAACATATTTCATTTCTATTTATCTGGTGTATTACATATGATTTTAATTGACTTAGAATGATATTTCGAAAATACCTGTATTATTGATGTACATGAAAACTTGTTGGTGCATGGTCTCTCTGACATGTGATTTATATTGGTATTATTACCGGCATGTCTGGGGTTTGATATAACAAAGTTACGTGACGTTAACAACTTTAAATATCGACACCTTCACACGTTTTTACCCGTTTCAAATATAAACCGTTGGTCTAAATTGGGGGCCTTTTTGAAATAAAATCGCGTCTTGTCGTGCTCTATGGTTGTTTATCATCTTACAAACTCCAAAAATGTGGTGTCATTATTTTTAATACAGCAACTTCATTTCATAACATAGTAATGTGTATTCTGTTAGGAATTACCTCCACAGGTGTAATTATAGCGTCGGTTATATCAGTTTGGAAGACATGATAGCCTCGGTTTGTTTTCTCATTTGTCAACATATCATAGTAAATTCATGGTGTATTTAGTACAAATATATACAGTATAATACTTGATAACGACTAGAAATTGTGTCCTGTGTATTCTCGTAAACAGCCCCTCCCCCTAATCACAACCCTTCCACCACAACACCACACCACTGTTACAAAAAAAAACTATTTTATATTTACACATACATAACATGTCCCCGGTTCTATTGTATTAAATTATAATCAAGCAAGAACTTATTCGGTTTAAAATAACCGTTGTTCAGTGTCGTATTAACGAACATCTATTTTCTATCTCTTGCAGTTAACTAATATTGAGTGGATATTCTAATAATATACACATCTATTGGAATATAGGTTCTGCTTTTATTGAAGATCGACCTCCGTCAAAAGGTTATCGGTGGTTTATTCAGAAATAGTCATTATTGAAAACATTTATTCCGTAGACAGTCCAATAATAGACCACATCTAAATGAAGTTTGTTATTTTTTTTTCAGCGTTGTCTCTCATCAAATATTAATTACATGGTGTTTTCTCAACCGTGACTTGAAATAACTTAAACATATTTATTATAAACTCAGCTTCTAGCACAAAATGTCAAAAATGGCGGGAAGGCTAATATACAACACATCTAGTTCCGATCGATACGATTCAAGGCCACCAAACATACATGACATTTGTCAATATCGCAATCTGTAGTACTCAAGTGTTCGCTTAAGTATATGTCAGTATAGGAGGTCTAGCCAAACATACACATGGGAGATTCGCCCAAAAGGTAAAACCTATATAATATATATGTATTATCGGGTATTATATATCTATCAATGGCCATTGATCTGTGAACAATTTTAACCAATACTTTACAGCGGAATACAAACTATAACAGAGTCCACATTCGCTTTAAGTTTGCAATAAAATGAATCTTATCTTATCTTATTTACTCGGTTTTATACAATCTAATTAAAATACAGATCTATATTTCGTTTTTGATCTATAAAATGAAAAGAAATTGGATCTGTATTTTAATCAGGTTGGGTTTTATAGTAATGTACCAGTACCGATAATTTACCATCGTATATCCAACTTTAACAGTCGACCTTGAATTGAAAGACGAAGTTTTAATTTTCTATGTTAACCCGTTGACTTATCGCTAGACATGATTTGTGTTTAGGTAAGTGATACAAACGAATTTTCCCTTTCCTGTCCTTCCACTCGTTAGCTTCTGGAAGACTGTAACAGGTTGTAATGGGTCTACACCATTAGAAACATTTCACGCTCGACACATCAATAACTTAGTTCCTATACCACTCGTTCGTTTATTTAATGCGTATTCAGCCGCTACAGTTAGACCGGTATGGGGAAAAACGTTATCCACATCAATACGTTTCAAGATAGGTGTGTCACGGGCTGAATAATTGAAGCTATTTGATTGGATTGATTTGTTTATTTGTAACCCGGGCTGACAGAAACACTAATTGATGATTGGTTAATAATTTAAAATCGTATTACTATGTAATTTCACCTCGTTTGTCGACAACACTGATACCATAAAAGCTGAATGGAAAAAAAGAATTCAAAGGAAATTAACGATAATGGTTTTATGTAGCTTTATTAGATTTCAGACGAACTACAACTGAAAAAAAAACCTCGGTCGATCTCGAATCCAAATGACGACTATTTTGTATAAAGGTTGGCCACTGTAGACTTGCATTTCAATGTCGAAAAATTAAAGTATATTCACTTTAAGTTGTAATTTTTTAACCCCTTGGTCAAGCGTTAATATTTGGGGATGGAGATCTTAGAGATAATCGAGTAAGCATTTTGAAGGTGGGCGTGACTCATGTTTACTAACCATTCGGCAAACCTCGACGACAGATTCCGGTGCCCTACATCTAGACTCGGCTGTATGATGAAGTCCGCCATTTTGAAACTATTTTAAAGCACCCGGATAAACAATGGGTGTCCCCATGGCCATGGAGATTATATCAACATACTAAAAAATGGCTGCCCCCATAGAGATTATATCTAGAAAAGACGCCATTTTGGGACTATTTTGTGAAAGCGGCACGTTTTCCTGTTGAAGTAAATCGGTAGTTGACTAGCCGCATCGCAAATGTATGGTCGTAGGTACATATCAATTACTATCATACATCCGAGTCTAGATGTAGGTTACGGGGAGTACCGGAATCCGTCGAGGTTTGCCAAATGGTTTACTAACATAATTGAACAGAAACGTATTATTTCTTGACTAACAGCTTTCCGAAAGGAGACCGGTCAGCTTTTAAATTCTAGTCGTGGTTAAAATTGACCGACAACCCGAACGATTAATTCAAGCTAAAGGCAGTTTACGTTTTTTCCAGTGGTTCTCTAGTTTTACTCTCTGTTTGTTCAGACAAACACAGCTCTCTGATTATTATAACGCCATCACAAACAATGGCCAAAGCTTTTTTTAGTATTTCTCACCCTTTCCATTTTCCTTTGTTTTTGCATGGCGACCTTTGGTGACGTTTTGGTGAAGAATTGAAGACTGGGGTTCGAAAATAATTTCCGGTCACGTTTTGGTGAATAATCATGATTTTGAGGTGGTAGGATACGAGATGCGAAATATGTAAGGCGGGAAATTACATAATGGTCTCTACTTCCACTTTGTTCATTTCAAGTTGCCACATGTTGATTTATCTGTGGTAGAAAGTCTTCTACTCAACGACATTTTGGGGAAATAGTCAAGGCCGGTCAAAGACATGAGAATTGACATTAAAGTCAATCTGTAGCCATGATTATAAATCTGTAGCCAGAATACCATGTTGTACTGTTATTAATCTGCTGCAGAGGAAGATGGCCTGTCACCGAAATGATCCCTGAATTCAAAGCTATTCCAACACCCAGTTTACTGGGAAGTGGATTATCCTGTAAGGCAATATACATTCTGTGCCGTTTTGGTCACTTCGTATTTATCTTAAACAATAAACAAAAAGGTAGGTGCATATGTCGCTGCACACACAAGCCTTGTTCAAGTCATAACGCACGTGTCCGTGTCCATATTAAATAAATAAATGACCAAACAACATTCCGTTCCAATACATTGTCTACATCTGTAATGGTCCGAAACTGAAACAATCTCATTGTTACAGTTGGCCTTATTAGCTTTTAAATGTAAATCAAAGATAAACCCAATTCAACAGCAATATCCTGATCTAAATTATTATCATACGTCTTCTATTTGAAATGCGGGGGGGGGGGGTATGGTGTCCCTGTGTATATGACGCAGAATAATTAAACCGATGTTGGCCGAGAGAGTTCTTCAGGATTTTCAAGCCTGATACCCCCAATAGCACGGACAGGAGGGTATGGCAAAGAAAGAGGAGCTCAGTCGTCAAAGTGGTAAGAAAACCCGACGCCTATCCTTGTATTCGTTGGCGTGTAGGTAAATGAACCCTACACAATATTGGAAGTCGATGATGCACCTCTGTTCGGTTAAAAGTACCTATAGCCCACTCCATTTACTTCACTTATATTTCATAGATAAATACTGACATTATTAAAAAGCCTCAAGTTTCTAGTTAACTGGAAGCAGTTGTAGTTTGTATCAAATTAATTAACAAAGCTAAAAGGCAGTTTTACAGTATCAGACCTTTCCGGTATCCAAAGTCATGGCCAAACTGTGAACTAACCGTGCATAAGCTAACACTATATGTCTACCAGCTTAGCTAATATATTCACTGAAAAATTCCTCTTTTTTTAAATGCACTTTTCTTAAAACATATGGCATCGATTAACTTCAAAAACGAATTCAGTTATCTATATATTTAATGAAACCTGATTTAATCGCATGATTGAAAACAAGATACAGGTGCAGTAGGACCAGTGGCGGGGGCGCCCCCCCCCCCCCCACATATCCATGTATGCACCTGAACGAGTAGACATATTGTCTCAGAGCTTTTTATTTTATAAAATTCGGGGATAATCCTCAAAACCTCAATTTTCATATTGTCTCAACGATAGATATTATAGGGAATTAATATATAGTTGATATTATCGTCTGTTAATACTGGCGGGTTAAACAGTGTCGATCTATTTATAAAGGTTATTGATCAAACGTCAACAATAATAAACCCTGAATATTTTAATATTAAAATATCATTTATTATTACTATAAATGAGCTCATGTGGACTTTATAAAGCCACAAGAATAAAGCACCACTTTATATTTCCACGATAAAATGGAATAGAATACCCAATTAAAGATCCAATTAAATGTAAGTAAAACAACTCTAAACCATCTATATCAGAATATCACTAAGTAAGGGTGGTTTTTTATCAATAACAAACTCTTTGGTTTTATAAGTAGCGATATAAGTAACTTTACGAATTTCAAGTGAGATTGGTAACCTTATGATGAGCAAGTTCGACTTAGTGTAAACAAGTTGCTGTCATGAACGACTGGTTATGGTCACAAGCAAAATATCCACAAGAAGAGAACAATAGTATGGTGCTAGTACCATTATAAGAACACTGTACAAGTATTGGGGTATCGCAGAAATCCTTGTGTGCTTCTGGCATTTGAGAAAATCAGGATAAATAGTTTGGTGCCAAATTATTCCTACATGTAAAGATATGTAACATAAGTTCGCATTTATAGTCTATATGTATATAGTCAGTTTGGAGAGTATAAGAATACAGTAACATGTCACTGGTAAGAACGGAATGACATGTCACTGGTATAAGTCATTATTTCAGTTAGATTTATAAATAGCCGGAACTACATTTACAACTTTCAAAATACCAGGAACAGATACTGTCAAAGATGGATTGATAATACCATGACGGGCCATCCTAATAACTTTGAGTTGTGTAGGAAAAGTATCTAGATTTCGACGGAAAGGTTTAAGGTCGCAAAATGTCATTTTCTTTAAAACGGCATTGGGTCTATGCAATCACAGAAATAGATTTCGACAGCTATGAACCGATCTGCGCAGGCCTTAGTTTACAATGAATGTTGTTTAGCGCACAACTCTACATGAAAAACGTGTTGGATTATTATACGTTTGTGTTGGGTGTGGCAGGAAATGATTTCTTTTGGTGACTAAAGAAAAAAAAGACGGTTAATGATTCTAAAATTAATAGCTTTAGAACCGAGATGGGGAGAGGCCTTATTTTCATACTAGTTGTTATTAAATCTCATCAGTAATGAATACAGCAGACAAGGCAGGCTCTCATAAGTTTCGTTACTAAAGTAACTATTTATGAGGTAGACATGGGCGTATAATGTAGTGGAATGGGGTTTAATGTCTCGTCAAAACAATGACTATGCGCGCTTTATGTGCCAGACTTACATGATTGTGCCACCCTTGACAAGTAAAGGCCATACTTGAAAATTCCCAAAGTTCGTCCTCGGCCCATTCACAAAAACTCTTATTGTACGTTTGTATAATGTATGGACGGATAATTTATATACACGTTAAAATCAGCAAATAGAGACGGGGGTCTGGGTGCACAGATCCGTGAATGCCTTGATATAAAGAAACAAGGAATGGTTCATTTAAAACGACGTCAAGAAATATGATTCATTGT
Source organism: Patella pellucida (assembly GCA_917208275.1). Lineage (NCBI taxonomy): Eukaryota > Metazoa > Mollusca > Gastropoda > Patellidae > Patella > Patella pellucida. The sequence goes on along the minus strand of OU795036.1, from coordinate 59,030,343 downwards.
TAACCCATTAATATTGTCGAACGCAAGGTGGCCGGTGACACTTAGGGCCAGGATATGATTGCCCTTATAGTATAAATGAGAATAAATCTCATCTACGTATCGACCTGTAAGTTTGAAATCACTTGACAAAATCCACTGAGATCATAGACAGAGATAAACCTGACTATAACAAGATCGAAACTAAATCCAATCAGGGCCGTATAAATCCTCCAACACAACAACTTAAAGATTCCATATCCAACAACTTCAATACAAGACTATTTTTAGCGAGTAACGTTTGCAGAATTTATCTGAGAGAATGAGATACATTGAGATCTTCCTCCCACTACCTTGACAATTGTTGTAGTATGATACAATGATATCGATGATCTTTGGGGTGATATTGGATGAGTTAATATTTAACACGATGTGACACTGTGATGTAAATAAAGCATGTCAATACAGTACTGGTTAACACCCCGTTTAAATTCAGTTCAATCCGGATCCGCTGCAAAGACTTTAGAACTTACCTCCCCCACGAGCTTCCAGCGATGACCAGGATAAAACACGGATCATTATATATAAATAAAGGTATAAGGGGGTATCATATGGCCCACAAGTAGTTTTATTTCTTTCCGATTAAACATCCAAAATCCAGTTTTAAAGATAAATATTGAAGACAAATTTCTTTCACAAAAAGTAATCACTAGTGGCCCAACACGTTCTTCTTCAAATTTGAATGACCTAAATCTCAATAAAACTATTGTTTTAGGTTTTTAAAAGGGAAAAAATTTAAAGAAACGGTATCTCTTTTCTTTTATTTGGGTAAAATAAAGTTGTGATTCGTTGATTTTGTTAGTGATTGAACGAGCTCAATTTCCTTATCTTTTTGTCGTGTGAATAAAGCAATCTCTCAAATGATAGTGATTTGTTTCTCTTTTTTTTTTTAAATGTCGACAGTTGAACACAAAATTAGTTATATCCCACCAACACAAAAACTTAAACTCTGAAAGGGATATATGTCCAAAAACGGACATCCTTTGTTGCAGTGAATCAGATTGATGTACTGTTTTATACTTCCGATTGAATCAAATGCAGAATATTATCAAGCGCATGTAGTTTGATTTTGTAATTTTAAAGCTAACTGAAAGATACATATCCGCGTACAAAGTTTGTGATTTGATGATATATTTGGACTAATAACATATTCAAAGTAACCAATCTATCAAAAATATGCTTCAGTTCCCTCTCAAGATTTTGTATTCGCCGGGGACACCTATAGCTATAAGTAAGTTGTTGTTAAACGCAATTTCTGTCAGCTTAGCTTCATTGTGGGTTTCCATTTTCCAGAATGTATTTATCATTACTTACTGTACATTTACCATGCATATTGAGGCCTAAGTAAATTCTTAATAATTTCTGTCAATTTCTTTTTGCGCCGTTTATTTGCAGAGTCTTTTGTACGTGGACGCCCCGCAATGTTCCCAAAACCGCCTAACCATTTGAACAAGAAATAACAACCGCTCCCTCACTTAAGCTGGCAAACAATAAGCTGGCAGGTTGTTAGTTGGGGATACCCTGACAATTTTGCCCTGTGCTTGCCCCATACATGAGCGCTTTTCGGGTAATCCAGTAATTTTCTGGTAAGATTAGGTGTCTATACTTTCCATATATACCAAATTTGACATACTTTTATTGGTAAGAACAACCAAGTCAAGTATCTTTAAATGATATTTTCCGAAAAAAAGCAAACAATACATCGTTACTTTCATTTCTTACCCCCAAATAACGGTCTAGTCATTTTAACCGTGAAGTAGTCAAATGTTGATTTCTATGAATATCCTGCCCCGTTCGCGACAACTGTCCAATCACTTTCAACATATCCGTAGACGTTAGCTTCAAGCCTTATTAGTTATACCAGACACACAGGATAATTCCGCTTTATTTCCTGAAGGCTTACAGTCTGTTACATTTTAGGTTCAAACACGGTTCGATCGACCCTGTGTTGTTTAGGAAGGGAGTATTTTTAAACAGCTATTATGTAATAAATACATTTTGCTCCCCGTCCAAAATTAAGCCAGGAGTGGTTAGATGTACCATTACATTTATGTCGCTGATGGTCCCATAGATATCAAACCTAACTGTGTTAATAATACGTAAGGGTAACATAATCATGTTTTCCAAAGTAAGACTTGATAAGTTGTTTTCTAATCAATTAAATTCTAAAAGTTTTTGGTATCATGTGCATTAAGAGCAGGGCAGAGTACCGCGTGTTTTTGAATGAATCTCGACTATTTCTTCTTTTATTCTTCATTTTGGGGGTTTCAGAAATAATTATTATTACAAATACTGTAGGACACATATCTTGGTAGAAATATATATGTAGAATAGTGGATGGCAAAGTTGTATAGGTACAAAAGTACGACACATATAATCAGCCATGCTGGTGAACCTCTCAGATAAATAATAGAATATATAGTCCAAGGCAAATTTGGATACTGCCTGTGTCGTGTATGATTAAAAGAAAGACGCGGACCAAATCAGAATCTAATATTGGTTTTTCAAAATCGCTTACCCTTTACACATATCCTGGACAACACGCTTGTAAAACACGTATCAAGTTTGCCAGATTTTTCGATTTTTGGCAGAGTTTAGTAATGCCAACATACATTAAATATGAGTTTGGTGATCACTGTATACAGTTGTATCTATCTATAAAATTTATAATTTTCTTTTGGTTTAACTGGCCCAGCTGATATTCTTATAAAACACTTTCAACTATCTTAAAAAAATCAAATGTTATTGTTTCGCCTGTGCATAAATAAGTGAAGTATTAAGTTAGGTCAGAGAAAGATTTAATAAAGTTGTTAAAATAGTTGAGAACGGCTGTTATATAGAAGAAATACAATGAACAAGATTACTACTAAAATAAATCTTCAACCACGCGGTGGGATATCGGTTTTACCTTGTAAACGTTTTTGTCAATATAGACTGGACTTTTAGCGTCATTATTAATAGTTAATTTCGAGCTGTTACATTGCATACTTTTTTTGCTTGTAGAAACCAGCTGTATCTCAGTTCAATCCAATGTATGTTTTACGGTAAAATATTACAAAGCGAATGCATTAAATTCATTCGGTGTGAAAATAATCTTTTGCAAACTCAGTTCTTTGTAGTTGGCACAAAACTCACATTTAACGGAGATCCCCTACCTCCGCCATTTTGTTTATTTGATGATGTTTACCGTATTTGGCAGTTGAAGGAGTATACGTTTACATGATATCATAAAACTTTAAATAAAGTCTGATTCCTGTTGTCAAGGTGTAAAAAAGATTAAACTAACCTCACCTCATTGAAAGAAAACCTTTAGCTTTTTTGTAAATTCCCCGTTTTGAAAAGAATGGTTAAAAGTATGTATCTATTCAATCTAGCTTTCAATCATTAAAAATAAAACACGTTGGCTTTTTCCAGTAGTATTTTCACAATATGACTTGTATTTAGAGATGAGATTAAAATTAAGCAATGGTGTGGCGTGAATATATCAGATCCAAAAGTAAATTTTAGTGTTTGTCAATAACCAGATATTAGTAAGACCCGTGTTTGACATGCTTGTCATATTACAAGACTACTCTCTTACATAAGAATCTTAATGGAACTTTCAGTCCAGTCCAGTCCAGTCCATAACAATACGATATTATGCTCAGACAGTCACGTTTCCACCCACTCTTTATTTTGTCAGGGTTTCTATTACAGTAGATGCATTTCAGCGTGTACATGTACATAGGGGCGCCTCGCTTTTACGTTCGATTCGATTTAGAGAACTTGGCGTGCATAGTAATTCGGTTTTGTTCCATTATTCGAATAACTAGACACTAGACGTTGTTCCTTGACAGGCCCTTAACAAGGGGGAACCATGCTGGTAAACCTGAATAGAGCCATGGACACCCCCTGCTTATTGGTACATCGCCTTATTCACTAAGTCAATATGTACACGGTGAACAGTCCATATGCTGATTACACTATTTTGCCAGATTACACTATTATTTGCCTTTACGGTTTTTTTAGTACTTCGAAGTTTGTCTAATTGTTATGGATTGTTCGTACTTGGTTTTATTTTATTTACTGATATTAGAGACCACGTGTCTGCATGTGACAAATAGCTCCAGATATTGTGTGACATAATGTCTGCACATTATTTTAAAACTACACATGGCAGATTATTTAAAACGATTTACCTGCAGTTTGCTTACAACGCGTCAGCTACTAAAATATCGAAATGTGTTCTTGGTAATTTAGGTATATTGATCGTCGTTTAATGTAAGACCAAAATGTCAAGCAAATATATTGAACGTTTGAAACCGTAATTGGAATATGCATTTTTCTATATGGTATTTCTTTCATTCTTAAAAGATAAAAGCAGGAAAAGGTTATGATTACAATATAATATATTGTTTTGTTGCTGAGCGGTTGTCCTTTAATACAAACATAGATAAAAAGACAGATGATCCAGTAAATATTAACTAATAATCAACTGGTTCAGTGTAATTGTATCTGATGATATACCGTGAAAGCTACAGCAGATGGGCCATTTTCTTAGTAAATCTGCATGTATAAGCGGTTTTTAATTGACTTCATTTTGATAGGAAAAACAACGCCAGCGTGCACGTCATTGTGACGTCAACGAGTGTCGTCTTTTTACATTGCACATCGCTCCGGAATCGTGCATCGATCACTGTGTATGCAGCAGCAGACAATTCCTCGTGGAATAATGTTTTGTTTGATCAATCAGCGCAAGCTTAAGCAACAGGTGATCTCAAAAAATGGCGAATCGCCTGAATTATGTTCTCAACAAGCGAAAATATTCGCCCATATGTACAATCCTCTATATAAACTCACTCTATCTATCTAAAACTTATATATCCGGTTATGAAAGTTTTATAACTTGCATGATTCGGTCTCCATGACATTGTCATGTGGGGCATTGTTATGTAATAGCTGTAACTCCCCACACAACTTCACTGTGACAACCTGCATAATATTTACTTGGTGGATTACTTAACCTTTGAGGAAAGCATCGTATTGGGGTAATGAAGAAAGCATCGTATTGGGGTATATGATTAGTTGAATATATACCACATGAATAGCCTATGACTTTTAGTTAACTCCTGGGACCCTGTTGCAAAGAGTGTAAGGCGTGTATACATATAACTGGTCCGATACACTTTTTTCCGACCAAAGTATTTTGGAGACTCTATAAAGTCATTGTATGGCAATCGAGATACATGGATACAAAGAGCTGGACATTATGACATACACCACACAGGAAATTTTGCAACAGTCCTACGACCTACTCTTATATCGATTACCAACTGCCAAATTTTCTTTTGCATGCACTTCTGGAGTCACGGTGGCTCAGTGAGTAATAAGTTGGTTTGCTAACCTGGAGGACAAGACAGAGGGCAATTTGAATTCGATATAAGATTATATAGGCCATAACACGCTGTAGGGTCGCCTGTCCAGTCTCGTGGATTTTTTCCGGGTCCTCCGGTTTCCTTCCCCTCTTTAATTGAAATAAAATTAAACCATATGTTAGTCCCGAAATGAACTAGTTTGCTAGTTTGTGTTGAGTGGACTTTAAATTCCATTTCTCTCTCTCCAACGTTTACGCGGTAGTTCGGTCTCTTCGTAGTATTCGAACGACTAGAGAGCTTTACCATTCAAGGCACTGAGTCATGTAGCTCTGACAAGTTGAGGTCCCACTGTATTCTGTAGAAGAAGAAAACAGGGTGGTTTAGATTGGTTACTGGAAATCATGGGAGGTAATGATGATCATGGTTTTATTATGAGCTGTAGGATATTGCGGGATGTGTTGGTTGGCTTTATTAACAACAGTCAGTCACGTATCACCAAACACAGAGAAAAGCTAATTAAACTTTTAATAACCGTGAAACGAGCTGGTTAACAGCAAGCAGTAAGGTTAACGCACCCAGTATACCTATTGTTTTATACGCCTTATATAGATCTATAGTGTGTGACTTTTATATACATGGCCATAGTTTTAATGGAGGCAACCATGACATTATTAGATATGGTTTTTGTGGCAAAGGAGTCGACTAACCTGTGCGTTTTGTTGTAAAGGACAGTTACCTTTATTGCAATATATATTTTGTAGTGAATACAGCTGGCGCAAAAGGTTCTGGGGCTCTTTGTTCTGGTACCAAGCAACTATCTGAAGCTATTACAAGCTTATTGTTGTGCTTTAATTACCACTCGAGCTGACCCAAGCTCACAATCGCAATGTTGTTGTTTACAAATTAAACGTCTAATACATAAGGCATAATATTATAGACAGTTATATTTAATTATGTTATTTACATATGAATGAGTACTATATAGCAGATAGGTAAAAACACTAAACAGTAAAACAGTTCTGGTATATCTAACAGTCACTTTAAAGAAGAGGGGACGGATCATCTTCTCGCTCTCTTTATCATAAGAAAACAAGTTAAAACAGGAGGTCCAGTTGTTTGATGCCATTCTAGCGGATTGAAAAGCCCTTTGGGAAAAGAGGGAGACCTCTCTTAATTACTCACATAATCCCAATAAGCTGAGTTGGCGATTTTTTTTCCGAGCGGCTATACGTATAGCCAAACTAATCAATTAAATTAAGTTAATCTGTTATTTCTATTAGTGATTAAATCTGTGTTTTAGTTTCGAAAGATGCCTCATTTTTGCTTAAAGGTGGGTTCCCAGCAAAGTATTTATCGGCTGGTTATTTCCCATAAAAGTATGGCAAATTTGGTATTTATGAAAAGTATAGACACCCAATCTTACTAGAAAAATACTAGATTACGCGAAAATCGCCCATGGGGCAAGGACTGGGCAATATTGTCAGGGAATCACTAACTGTCAACCCGACAGGATTTGCTGTCTTATTGTCTGCTAGCTTTGGTCAGTGGGCAGTTGTTATTTCCTGCTCAAATGGTCAGGCGGTTTTGGGAACATTGCGGGTTGTCAGGGTACAAAATACTCTGCAATTCAAAGGTGTAAAAGAAGTCGACAGAAATAATTAAGAATGTATTTAGGCCTCAATAATATGGTAAATGTAAAGTTAGTAATGATAGATACATTTTTAAATATGGATCCTCCCACAATGAAGTTAAGTTGGCAGACATTGCGTTTAACAACAGCTTACTTACAGCTATAGGTATCCCCGGCGAAAACAAAGTTTTGAAAGGGAATTGAAGCAAATTTTTGATAGATTGGTTACTTTAAATATGTGTTTATATCGTCAAATCACAAAGTTTGTACCCGGTAATGCATCTTTAACTGGCTTGCCTAGACCTTATCGATTATATTTGAACATCGGCTTAAACTCTGGGCAAACAATTTTGAACGAAGCCCAACAATCCAATAAAATGGATATGTGGCCCACATTAAAGATTGAAAACGTGCGCTTTGGTGTATATACATTGATTCTCCATTATAAAATAATACTAAATAATACAAATGCCAGGTGCCCATAATTATAATTCATGGTTTTAAATCGTGGTTATCCTATCAGGTCATATATTAAGGTCAGTCGTAGCAATCGTGTTGATCATTCCGAAACATATATGCACGTACCAAATCGTGGACTCAAATGAAGAGAAAGAGGAGGAACCAGAGGACCCGGAAAAAAACAACGAGGCTTGACAGGCGACCCTATTTCTTTTCACGTCAACCAGGGAATCTCAATGAGAGACCTTACCATACAGCGCGCGCACGCTAACCATTCGGCCATCCACCCCCCCCCCCCCGACTCAATAGGAACAATCCTATCATGACTCATCTTGTAAAATTCACATTTACTGTTGTAGTCAATATCACTCGTCCAAATATTGTATACTACAAATTTGCGAGAATAATAATACAATACCACCGCCCGACCATCAACGATTGGCCTGTGAAACCGTGAACGCGATTTGGTGTGAACCTTTTAGCGTCAAGAAATGATTTTCTTAGTTCTACGACTTTCCGACGTTACCCCCCTCCCCTTAGCGGACGAACCATGTCGATATATAACGTTCTTTGTATTTTAGTTCTAGGGGTATCCCCTTTGGTCAACGTCCAATTTGTCCTCTTTGATAAACTGCTGTCGACACATTGCGTGTCTATTATATAGAGCTTGGTTGGTAGAGCAGAATATATTCTGACCCTATAGTTTGAATAATAAGTGGGGTACACTTTGGACACTAGAGCACTAGTTTAGTACCATCACTTGTTACTAATCCAATGTGATAAATAATTATTTATCAATTGTGTTGTTCCCAGTTTATATGTGCCCTATACTGTAATATGACCACTTTCGCCCTGGTCTAATTGTAATAAATATGTTATTTATTAGTTGTTGTATTTCTACTACAGTGCATGTATACCTTATATTGTAATACAGCTACTTTCGCTCTGATCGTAATGCAATAAATAAGTTATTTATCAGTTGTTTGTTCCTAGTGTATGTGTACCTTATAGTGTAATACGATCATTGTTGCTCTGATCGTAATGAAATGAATAAGTTATTTATCAGGGGCCGGTTGCTCAAAGCTCTGTTATCTTTTAACGATCCGTTAACTTGCAAATTTTTACTACAGATTTATGCTAATATAAAAAATAAAGTATTCTATAGTGTTTTCTGGAGTAAATTTAACGGAAAGTTAACAAACAACACGTTACCAATATATATCCGTTAAAGTTAACGGGTCGTTAAAGATAACAGAGCTTTGAGCAACCGGCCCCAGTTCTTTTGTTCCTAGTGTATATGTCATACATGTTATGAGAATTTGTGTTCCAAGTGTAAGCATTATAGTATCACCCCTGCTTCACTGATCTACATTTATGTTACCATTCCTTTCTTTCTGGTGTAAGAGCGCCATACGCCATTGTTGAATAAATTTAAATGGGATTGATTTTATCGGGGTTTTTTACTTCCTTTGTATACAAATTGCTATACTTTAATATAGGGTTATTATGTAACAGGTGATAGAAACACATATTGGACAAGGCGTGTTTAATTTGTTCTGCATACCAGTGATTTTCAGTCGTTCTATCATCAGATATAGATTGGAAAATAACGATGTCAAAGGGTTAATCAAATCGTGTAAAGCATATAATAATATGAAATCCCCCCCCCCCAACAAAAGAAAATATGGCCATCCATTAAGTTACTCTGGTTGTTTTGGACAAATCAGACACCACCTAAACCTGTGTTCATGGCGCCAGTCCTAGTTTACCTGATGGGGGTGCCCTGGTGTGGGTCATTGTCAAAGACCTTTCACAAGGGAGCCGGATCTTCAAATAAAATAAAACTTAAGTACGAACAATCCAAACCATTAGTCAAAATTCGCAGTTCTAATAAACAGTATAGGTTGGATGACACCTGGCTGTATCATGGCCGAATTGGGTATAAGCACCTTAGCCAGTCCAATAATCTTTGTGAACTGCTCGCGACCTTTGTAAACAAACACAGTGGAAGTAAAACATATTTGTAAAGTTGACACCGGGTTTAGAATTTTAATATAATTTCTTTATGGACTCTTGACACCTTTTTAGAAAATCAAATAAACTACAACAGCTTGAAATTATCAAACCAATGCGTGAGATACCTCAGGGTTTTAAGCGTTAGTTATTGTCCCTATGATTTCATTCAAATAAATATTTCTCGCACGCAACGCGACATTATTGCTGCACGTCAAAAACTAAATTTGTAAATTTTAATATCTGCCCTTAAGATCAATATATAAACATGTACTTGTATTGGTCGCCATTTAAGAACAATTACCGCGAAGAATGGGATATAGACCACAATTTCCATGGTGAGCCTCATGCATCATTTTGGGCAAGGTATTGTCATATGTTGCTTCATCTCTGGAAGAAATTGTTCGACCCAACGGGAATTTGGTTAAAGTTGGAGCCAGTCAAAGAGACGAGAATTGACATTAAAGTCAATAGCATTAAAAATCTGTATAAATATTGAAAGATTTTGATTGTCCATTTGATTAAATTTGATGTGTTGATTTGTTTGCCCCTGGTGTAGAAAAGTATAACCTTAAACCCTGTTTCATTTCTTATACCAGATAAATATTGTTCGGGTTTGCTTTACTGCTATCCACCTTAATGGGGAAGGTTCTAATTGGCGATTTGATGAACTTGATGTGTTGATTTGTTTATTGGTGCCGTTTTAAATAGTGTGTTTAAAATAAAATGCAGAATATGGTTCTACTGACACTGACATTATATTTCGTTTAGTAATGGGGAGGGGGTGTCTATGCCATAGATATTAAGATGGAGTCGGCTTGTTTACTAGGGTTACTATCGATTGCGATTCCGGGACAACATCTCTTTGATTTAAATCGGTTTGTTTACTCTGTTTAGTTTCTTTTTTGGCTTTGGGCCACACAATCAATTACATCTTACCAGGTACCCACAAATTAACACATCAAAGGTTTAGTAATTTTAGCGACGTCAAGGGTTTTAATAATTTTACCCACTTCGAGAAACTTAAGTAATTTTACCCAAATCAAGGTAGACTGTTTAGTTTTATTCTCTGGGTATATATACACTTCGTTTACAGCTAGCTCAAGGTTAAATATCACCCCTCCCATCCATAAATTTGTTGTTTACGAATTCTTTAGTCTACCCATATTCTTAAGAAACAAAACGTTAAAGGACAGCTCAAACGAGGCTATCCAACATGGCTACTAGAATAATAAAACAATCAGTAATGACAACATCGCCATTATTTTATCATATGAAAACGATAAAGCTGTCTTATCATTAGAGTTTTATGACATGGAGGTGTTTAGATTATACTCTTTAACCCCCACTTAACACGGAAATATGACATACGCCGTGTAAAACACACGTACTATCCATAATCAGATCTATGCGCTGACCTTCAACCCAACTAAAACACAAAAGTGCGCCAATTGAAATCCTCGATTGAGGCGATGTCGTGTCTCTAGAAATAGTCTGACGTCTCTCTACTTCTAGAAATCTGGAGCAATGATTTGGATAACCTAGTTAATTTTGTTCTTCCCACAAGATGAAATTAAATGGGATTTGACGTCTTACTGACCTGTCCCAACCGGACTTATGTCGACGTTCATACGCCATGGTTCTTTAAAGGAATTCTTGCCCAAATAACGGAATTTCCGCATATTCTTCGTCGAATTCCAACTGCCAAGCGTTTTTTTACGTCCAACCCAAAATAATTTGAGGTCTTTTCTTTGCCAGGTTCCACATACAGCACGGCTGGCATAGTGAAGGCGCCTCCCAACATAAGACACTGTACATTCTATATAATATGTGATCATGGATCGTGAAACTATGTCCTGTCTGGCCGTATATCGTGCCATAATTCTGTATTATAATCTTGAGTTAACCGATATGGAATTAAAACAGACCATCTTATGAAAAGTCACAACTCTTATAGAACTAGGCTTCTGTCGTCTGATACTTTGTCCGGATTCTCCCTACATAGCTCTTTTCGCTGATTTCATCATGTTAAGAAAAATCACTGTCACTCATTTCTGTATCGATCTGTCAGTCATCGTAAGATCCAGCTGTCAGTCAGACTGTTAACCCCTAATTACTGTATTATCGTCAATTACCCTCAAAATTCACTCTCGCACACTCTCTTATCATTACCCACTATAGATTAAACATGGCGGTGACATCAACTAAATTATCCATTAAAGACCTGCTCGCAAGTCGGAAAAGTTGCTTAAAGTAGATAAGTCTCTAACTCAATATCATCCCAAATCTTCGACAATGTAAACACGAATTATTTGTCAATTTAAATCAACATTGATGTTGTGATTTACCGGGAAAAGATGGGCGTCTGATATCCAATTTTTAAGACAATATAAACAAATATCATTGGTACACAAATCGTTTACCATATTGCGTTCCATGCCCATATTTTAAAAAGATACTTGAAGAACGAGGCTAGACGATGACGCTTATTCTTACCGGGAGCGCATGACGCAATAAATATTATGTAGACTGGAATAACCAGATACTTGGGGTTGACGTTCTTTTAAGACTTAAGGCATATTTCGCCGAACATAACTGATTTAAAATTAGAGTAAAGACAGAAATGATTGAATGTCAATTTTACATTTATATTACATTATTATATGCGTTTTGACCCATTTGTGTCAATTTCTAGGTCCCAAATATTAGCGAAATAGCCCCTTTAAGTTGAGTTTCAGAAAGACATCTACTGCTGCCAATGTTTTATATATGCTGCAAAAACATCCTTGCTACTAAAACCATTATTAAATAACCCATGATCATAGAACAATATCTAGCCTAAATCAGACTTTCTTTGATGAAATTATCATCGGATATTCCAACGTCGTTTCCGCTTGTTAGGGTGCATATACATGTAAGTAGGACGTTACACCTTATTTCATTTCATTTAAGATAATGAGGATAACCATTCATAAATGAGCATATCTAACTCGTATAAAGCATACTCTATTATGTGTATAACACCTTTTACCACTTTAAGTAGTTGTAGGTGATCAACACCTGACTGACTATAAATAGTATCTAATGATGATATAAAGTTACAATGATATATTAATTGAATGGATAACGGTAATGATAAAATAATGACATAGTGTGATACTGATTATAATAGACAAGTCATCTGTCATCCACATTAACCAGAAAACTTGTCAATATGTGAACTTAATGTGTAGTAAAATAGACATCTTTCAATACAATATCGACATCTTATCTCGATGTGTATGTCAGTGAACCAAGTTGAAATACTGGGAATGGATTTTAAAGAAAAGTAGAAGTGATGATGTTTAAATTGAAATAATAAGGAGCAATTGGTAGTGACGGTTATCATGAACAAGGTACATGGCACGAGGCGCAAGGCACGTGGCTTACGCAATTCACGATACCTGATTCCAATGCTGATTTTTCCTTTTCCTGATTTCCATAGCGGTTACGTGCATACATTTACCATGGAAATGAATACCAACCAGGGGTAATAGTAATAAATAGTATTTAAACTGGCGTTTAAAAGACATGATATCAACGGATTATTGTGAAGATCATTATTCAAAGCTAATCTTCCAGATAACGTCCCATGCGTGTTTCTTTCTTATCAGCCGTTAGATTTGTATAATCTTTTGTTTAAACTAATAAGTGTGCTTTATATGTTATGCACCATAGACAAATAGATACTAAAAGTTACTTAAACACAGCAATGTCATAAATTTAAAGGTTTTAGTTCTAACCAGATGCTAGTCTTTTTTACTTTTCATCATTTTTATTTCACCATATCCATTTTCCTACAGATCCTTAGAGGACAATGTTCTCGTCCAACAATTTTATGTATGTTATAGAAACACCTGGTAAATAATGACATAGTAAAAGCCTCAATTTTTGGCGGCCCCAGAGCGGTGGCGACTAACATTGTCCTTTAAAAATATAAATAAATGAGGATGATATCTTAGTTGTGAACAGTGTTCCGTAACACCGCAACAGCTTGCTCTTGTGGCGTTATTCCGTTGCCATTTGCGCCATTTAATTTTATCATTTGTTTTGTATGTGCAGTTGACCTGTAATGTCCATTAACTTTAATATAGCACATTTATAACCATTGTAAACATGGTCACGCATTGTGATATATACTATGCGTGTGTTGCAAAAACTTTTTTATTGATATCTTCAAGATTATTGGACACCGACTCTTCTTATTTTTCAATTTAAATCATACTACATTTCCTTTAAAGGCAAAAATATTAAGATTGGGCTTCAGCGATATAAAAAAAATTGTACTGTCATGGGCAGTTTAAGAGGCAACGATCTATCGTGCTAAAGAAAACAACATAGACCAATTTTCAGACATTTTATGAACTAAAATGGATGCCATTTGACCGTTTTCTTGATCTACAACAGACATTAGAAAGTGTTTGGCTTTTAGTAGAATTGGTTGATTTTAATACTTGAAAGCTTCTAGATATAAAGAATAGATTTTATGAGGCCTTGACTGTAGATTTTACTAGGTTATGATTTATAGAAATAGTTTGTAGTTTGGTAAGTAAAATGTCAACCTTTACGTATTTTTCAATAAAACTTGATTATATAATACACAGAATATGCATACGGTCACTTTTATTTTTAATTGGCAATTATATTCCACACTGCGATCTGTTGTATAGTTTATAGATAACAATTTCTACTGTCGTGTGGTGGCGGTAATTATTAAATTAAACAAATGCAGACGGTGGTGCAGACGGTGGTGCAGACGGTGTGATTATTAAACAAAATCTTCGTACCAGCTATATATAAATCGTTTTGCAATTTTAAGTGGGTTCTCCGAACAGCTCAATAATTTAATTTAAAACTTTTAAAAAAGACCAACAGGGTTAATCGATACAAGTTAGCGTTTGATTTTCACACGTAAACCCACGTGGAAAATGAGTCTGCTTCTTTAAGTTATTCGGTCCATTATAATATCCGCTGTGAGATGATACTTGTTTTAGACACAATTGTGTATCAGAACATTGTTCTCGGGTTTGCTATAGATTTTTTAGTCTTGTTGTATTGCCATTAAAAAGAATGTCATAGTCGGTGATTTTTTGGGGCCCTCGGATTATGCTATCATTACACGACTCGTTTCTGTCTACGAAATTGTCGGTTGCTGAGGTATTGTAATTTTACTTTATTCACATTTGCAGTATGAACCTAATGTGCAGCATTTACTCTGAATAATCAACACTGAAGCAACGCTTTTAGAGATGGCCTTTTTATGCCTCTACTGGTACAGATCAGTTATATTTAAGCAGATCTAAAAGAAAGTACGTCCGAAGTACTACTCTTCCTTTTGTTTGTTTTTTTTTCTTGTGCGACAACGTGTACAAGGGGACTAATGCGGTATATAGTTTAGCATAGACATGCGTATTTCAATAGAACATTTGGTAAATAATTATTCACGAAAGGCGTTTTAATTGTATTTATCGCATCTTTCGCTATATTTTTGGTGTTTCTTTTTCATGGTTACTCGTTGCGGGTTAAGTACGCCCCACTTCCGCCCATGGATTTCTTTTCAAAACGTTAAAGTGACTCTTAAGAAAAATGAAATTGAATATAACTAATGATGGTGGATGTTTGTCTTATATAACACTGACGGTTGTATGTTGTGTTGACACTCGGTGATTGCCTCTGCATCATATAACAATAAACAAACATTATACCAACGAGAGCAGGACATCAATGTTTTAATAGGTTGCCAACATTATTGGTCGGTTCCATCACGGATTGAATGGTTTCTGCTAGTTAAAGCGCCGTGTTCCTGCCCCAAGAGACCTCTTCTGATCGAGTGAAATTATTCACAGCACGTTCGGCAAATTAACTGGTTTCTATATCGAAGAGATGGAACAGAAATTGACACGCAAGAAACGACACTGTAGTAAATACCCAAATCTGAAATCATCATGCTTACCAATGCTCCAAGATCGCTCCTAGTAATGGTCCAATAACAGTTTTTCTAGAAGTGAATTAATGGGATTAACAGTGGTTACGAAGTGGTCATGTCGGAATCTAGTCCTGAATTAATATCAGTAAACACTGTTTTTATGTGCCAGCGTTAAAAAGCTTTGTAAATAGCTTGGCAATAAATTTGTAAATTACGAGAGAACGATGTAGTTTTATTCCTAGTTTGTCTGACGATATCGCTCTGATTGGAACAGTAAACCTGGCCTTTTGAAATTTAAATCTCGTAAAATTCCTGACATCTCATGGGATTCCATTCAATATGTTCTTTACAAACATTTTTTAAACGGAAGAGACTTCTTTTAAGCTGATATAAAATCTGCAGTTTTGAATCCAAGCATATATGTATATTTTTTTGTAGAAGTTAAACTACGCAGTTTCTTCTTCTTTGATTTTTTGTTCACGAATAAAATAAAATTGTTGAATATTATTCTGACTTTAGTATTCAATTTTAATGATACAATACGATTAAATAGTCCAAATCAACTTCAACCAACAGCTTATCTGAAATCCTCAATTATATACAATTGTCAGACAAATACTAGTATATTACATATAGTAATTACGATGAGCTTGGATAAATGATCAATAACAAGACGAAGTGTATCGAGTTATATTAATTGTTTATCCAAATGGGAGGGGGGGGGCGAATGGCTAGTATCAGTGCTGCATAATAAGGTCTGTCATTGAGCCAACTGGTGTGGTTTCGATTCCCTGGTTGTACGTGAAAAGGAGTAGGGTCGCCTGTCCAACCTCGTGGATTTACTCCCACTGCTAAAGATCCCTACGCGTATGCGAATTATTGAAATACAATTGAACCATGTGCTAGTCCCGAAATGACCTAGTTTGTGTCGAGTGAACGTTAAACCCCATTTGTCTTTCTTTTTCTCCCCATCTCTCTCTCTCTCTCTCCCTCTCTCTCTCATCCAAATAATAGCAATATCGATTCCTTTAATCGTGTCCAGCAAACGGATCTTTTTAAACAGCGGAAAGAACAGTCTAAGTAAATCATTTGAAGTCCGGTATTTTATTAAAAGTGCATTGCCCTTTTATGCATCTGTTTTAATTACACTTCTTATAGCCTGTGGTTTAACTGTCACGCAGTATGCAAACCAATATATAATGTGCTCAGTGTAATGATATAGTCATATCATTATCAAATTATTTTATTCGGCGGTAATCTGTGGGGTAGGCTTATTCTTTCCTATCTCTTATGTTAGTCGATTCGACCGAATTCGTCAACTGCAGTTTGCATGTATGCCAGTTATTATACACTTGAATGTAATGGAATAGAAATTATTGTTTCGTCAACACAAAACTTCGCCCATTTTGAGACAAATAATGGTTGTGTGCGCAAAACAAGGCGTTGGGCTTTTTGCCCAGGCATACTCTGCTTCGAATTTCAGCTATTCGGGGTTATTTCAAGGTGCACAACCCGTTTTTTGTCCTATATGAACACATCGACACACTTTCCTTGTTAACTTTCTGGTTTACCTTAACAAGTAAACAGACTTGAAGGGCCTTCTTTGCCCACGCCGGGACAATTTTATTTTTATGTCCATTACGTGTAATTAGTACCGAACCCACGTATTCCCAGTACGACAGAAACAATATAATACCACCTTCAATACCATTGTATGACTATTAGACACCTCTCGCCATCACATCTAGTTAAAAACGTACAGGGGATTGTGAATATTTAAAAAGTAACATTATCACTGAAACATGGCGGTTTATTTGCCAATTTAACAAGAATATCATTATATATTTATGTTATATTAATATAAAAACATATTCAAACACATTTAAATTCCAAGCTATAGCCGTACAGAAAAATCACACTTTTGAGCATTGTGTCTAGGGTAGCAATGGTTATAGGGTGTTTATTGGAGAAAGGAGAAAATAAATTACGGTAAAATGATTAAATATTAAGTGTACCTTTAGTGAAATATGTTAAAGTTTGAAATATGAGAATCAAGTTATGGGGTAGCCTAAAACCAATTGCGTTGTAACATATCATCGAATGTTGGATTCTAAAATATTAACATTCGCCCAAAAAAGATGCAGTTGAAAGTCAATAAAGTACGACTTATATAGCACAACATTAAAAACCAAAGACCATTCTTTACGTGTGAGAACTGTCCTAACGTTGGAAACGTTTCATGAAAAGGCGTGTCTTTAAGAAAAGTTTTGAAATTCCATAAGGTTTTCGGTGCACCCACTTGGTTTGATGTTTGGTTGTTTATTACTTGTAATGTCTGTGTATATTGTGTGCCATCTCCGCGGGTTTGTCTTA
This sequence comes from Patella pellucida, assembly GCA_917208275.1. Taxonomy (NCBI): domain Eukaryota; kingdom Metazoa; phylum Mollusca; class Gastropoda; family Patellidae; genus Patella; species Patella pellucida. The sequence continues at coordinate 59,012,513 of OU795036.1, read as the reverse complement.
CTATGGTTTGTGTATGTGCGGTGTGACCTCCTGTACTTACTATTCGATGTAGGTCAAAGTAAATCGTTGAAACTGGGTTGATCTTAGGTGTTATTTCGATTAGTGATCGGGTAAGCTGCTCACACCAATACTATAGTAATACATTTTACGAAAGGTTAGGAAGAAGTAGGTTGACTAAATTGACTAACCAATTTGAACAGTATGATTTAAACTCCATTTCATTTAATTTTATTTACCAATATTAATCTCGATTTGTGTCGCATGTAGAACAAGAATCGTTTATCTCAACAATGGTTTTATCTCTATAGACATACAGTTCTCAATGGCGACAAATTTTTATGCCTCAAAACAAATTAATGATCTATATTGACTTTTACTTTTAACCTACATCAAAAGGCTCTATTCGTTTAAGCAAGATAAATGTACTAGAGGTGGAATTTTCTTTATCATGGGGATTACAACACACAATGAAAACTCGAGTTATCTGCTTTTTAATGAAATACCAAAGGCAATAATATTGATAACCAAGTTATTACGTGACAGTCACGTCGTTAGGTTACAATTAATACCATCTGTCAAAACATAACTTGCAATAATAGGACAATGGTTTAAGTCGTTATAAGAGTGGGGCAAGTAATTACAATATTTTGTCGTTTGAGTCAACTTCTTAGGAGTAGGACGTTAAACCTTTCATTCCATTCAAGTTCTTAGGATAGTCAAGGATTTGATAAGAAGGATTTGATAAGGATTTTCGCTAAATTGGTCATTGTGTGACGCATAAGATTGACTCCAATGCTTTTCTTGTGGGCGCGCGGGTGGGGTTGCTGAATGGTTACCGCGTTGTATTAGGTCTGTCATTGAGCCAAGTGGCGTGGTTTCGTTTCCCCGGTTTTGCGTTACAGCGGGTAGGGTCATCTGTCCAACTTCGTGGGTTTTCTCCGGGTCCTCCAGTTCTCCCTCTGCGACAGACCCCAACGCATAAACGAATCATTGAAACAAATTGAATCATATGTTAGCCCCAAAATGACCATCCTCTCTCTCTCTCTATCTCTCTATCGATCGACAAACAAAAACGACAATCGAAAACGGACTTTGGGGGGTTTTCCATTGACTCTTCAAATTCATAGTGAGATTTGAACTGGAAAGATCTAACATGGCAAATGTGTGGTTGCTCTTTAGAATTTTATAAATATCTGGCGACACGACACTGTCTAAGATAAATCTAAACGATTCCTACAAAAAGAGCTAAAAAAGGGTGATAGGTTAAAAGCCTGTTTGATTCCAGAACTGTTAGTTGCAGTTTCTGAACGACATCTAACTCATTTAACCAATCTTTACATGCAAATATCGATCAAAAACCTCAAAAGCTCAAAAGTTGAAAATCTCAGAAGTTTTTAATGGTGTGTGGTGTAATATTGCGTGTGAAGTTGTTTTCTAGGCAACAATCCAACTCACACGATGTTTATAAATAATAAATACACCCACTATCCTCTATCTTGACTTCACACATTCAATAGCTTCTGGCTGTTAGAAAGCCCCGATTCTTACACCCTAAAAGAAAATATTATAAATATTGTAAAAGGTTTAGATTGGATTGAGACACAATTCTCACAGACCAGCAAACTTATCAGTATTTATGTAAAGGCGCTTTGGTTTCAATAATATTTATTTCTGGAGTACATCTATAATTTATAGTAAATATAAATTCCAATATACCAATATGGACACAGGCCAAGAGGAGTAAGTTCGCTACTTTCAAGAGACTCACGGTGGTTCCGTGAGTACGTCACCGGGTCACTAACAAGGAGGTCTCAGTGGAGGACCCCGGAGCTGGCCTAGAAAGTTTCACGGCAGTTTCAGCGTTTTTGTCTTGACAGTGGTGTAGGCGGACGTACCTGGGAAGGAACAACATCTCATTGGCATGCATGTAAAGGAAACCATTATTGTTGTTGGGATTCCGCGCACATTCCATGGCGTATGGCTGTTTTCATTTGTCCGGTTCGTATTGTAGGACATTAAACCATTAATCACATTTCATTTCGTTACAACCACTATCAGAATTGTAACTCAAAGCGCTCTTTAGTTTTAAAAGGGACAAAGTCTAACTATTAACATGGAAAAACCCAAATCGAAAAAATATTGATTTTCAAGGTGATTTCGCTCTTAGGCGATATGCGATGGAAAGGGGGATTTTTATTTCATGTAATCAGTTCAGCTAGCTAGCGAAATATGTGCCTGTTTAGAAATCGGGGTTTAGTTTTTAGATATTTGCATATGGTTTGCATGCTGGAAGCACCACGCAAGTTGACCTGACTGATACCAATAATGATATGTTCTCTGGCGGTTGATATTGCAAGACATGGACAAAATATACCCCTCTTTGATCCATTATCCGTGTAGAATCCATTAAAGATATTTGATTTTTGTTAACTATGGACACATCTTCCATCCTTTGAAAAATATAAATTCCATCTTCAAAGGTGTTGAAGAAATTGTACTGATGAGCCGAATTGTTACTGTATATAGGGATGGTGACATTATGTGAAGTTAATCCTGATAGTGTTTCATTACGGTAATTGGGCTTTACACGCTGATGAAAGGAATGTCAGATCTCGATGGCTGCTAGCATGAGCGGAGATAGACCATGCCCCATTACAAGTAATATCCATATTAAAACTCTCCAGACTCCCAGCTTTATTATAATCAACAACGACCGAACTCAGTGGCTGGTTTTATTCATGTAAAAATAAAAATCGAACTGGATAGTTTATTGTAATCAAGTACAACAACCGTGCTTCTCACCTCAACAGTTGAACAAAGTTATTAATGAATAGCGCACATGATATTACCAAGCGATGCAATCAAACCTCAATAATTATCGACTATATATTTATAACGTACGCGTAACTAGAATATCAAACGTAGTTTTGTGCAGTTGATAATACTAATTTGTTGCGTGCCGTAGTGAAGATTGAATGCAAAGGTGTTTAAAATTCGTCAATCTTTTTTATCTAAAATTAATATAAATGGTTATAGATAGGTGTGTGCGCAGAGGGCTGGATGCATTTTTACCGAACAGTGGCGTTTCTGCCCAATCTGTTTCACAGAGGATTACGAAAGTCTTCTAATATCTAAGATGACTGCCTTCAAATCGTGACGTTACACCAGGCGACGTCATTTATTGACTAAATGGCACATGTATCGTTTACATAAGACGTTACTGAATCGGGCAGAATGCAGCCTTTTACTTATTTTTATACCCATTTTAAATAGGAAATAATGTTTACCGAAGAGTACCTCAAACGTCTTTATTTATGTTTCTAAAAAAATAATGTTTTAGAATTTAATTTGTCGGAGGAATTCATTCACTGCTGATCAGTGTATATATAATATATTTTTATTTTTACCGATATACCGGGTCATATACCGATGTATCTCATATGCTAAGCATAATAATCAGCGATGAGGATTGTGTCATGTTTCACGCAGATGATAGTAAGAGATATGTCGATGTGAAACTGATTCAACACACACGATTTCTTGCAGTTTTATTAACATCTCTAATCGTTATTTGAGAGATTTTTAATCAATTGCAAACGACGATACTGTGTATGTGGATTTTTTGAATATATCATTCCAAAATTATTGATTCAATACCATTCAGTATTTACAGCGATATAATGAATTGCAAATTTGTCACGACAGACAGGATAGGATCGAAACCAGACAGCGCCACCTATATATGTATCGGTCAAATCTTGGGAGTGCTTTTAATCCGATTGAATCAAAGCTGGGAGATTATCTGATGTTGATATTTTTCCTAGATGCATGTTAATTAATCAATTTGGGAACATTTCTAGTGTGGATTAAGCCATAAAAAGTAGAAATTTTCCGGAAAATACAGACGGTGTTCAACATAAACGGTTGATGACGCCACAACTTCGGAATTCTCCAGATAAAATCCCCGACATACTTCTCTGTTTATTAAGATGAACTTTTTGTTAGTTCATAAATAAAAATAAAATAAAACCAAGTACGAACAATCCAAACCAATTATACAAAATTCACAGTCCTAAAAAACGGTATTTGCAAAATAGTGTAATCAGCAAATGAACTTACTGTTCACCGTGTACAAAATACACGACAAACAGTGGTAACATGTGTCCAGATCAGTAAGCTTTCCCGTCTGGCGCCATACGCGATATGGCTACATTCAAACAATAGGACGAAATCTCTTTACAAAATTAAAAATTATTTTACAAAATAGGAAATCAAAAAAACAAAAATAGTTCTTATTTGAGCTTCCGTAGTTAACAGATGTTATAGACATAATTAGGAAGATAGTATAATATATATTATATCTATACTTTCTTTGGGAATTACTATGGTTCTTAACGTGGAATTGTAATTAACAACTAGATATTCATATCTAATACATTGTAGTTTCCCATTTAGATGAAAGGACATTGTAAATAATGTCTTTTAACCGAGGTTTTTAATTTACTATGGGAAATTTTAGTGTACAAGGTAGAAAAGTCAACGATTGTATAGATGAGACTGAAGCCAGTGATCTAGATTGCAAACCATCAAGTACCTCATTGGAATTTTTTAAAATCCACATTTGACTACGAGAGTATAATTTGTCACAGTATGTTTGAATACCCTCTTTAACTGTGGTTAGTATAGATGTCAATACTTTTGAAAGTGGTTTTGTGGAATAACGGGATGTTTGAGGGGATTTTTATGCTGAAATGTCTTCTGTCGTTCTGGAATGAAGTGACTTGTTATTGACAAGATTTAAAGCCATAGACCAATATAAATGAACGGTTAGAGTTATGTGAGAATAAGGTACTTAGTCCGGAATCGAACCCATTGCTTCAGGTGTATAGAAACTTGTATACCTCTATCATGTCAACAGAGCACATATCTGGCCCCGAGTTCACAAAGCATTCTCAGACTTATGTTGAGAATTTACTCAAAGCTGTTCGCTTATTTTTACAAAAAATATAGCCTTTTATTAAACGTCTGTTGTTTTAATATATTAAATACACCAATAATATATTAAGTGCAAAATTTTGTGTTTCTGGATAAAATGTATTTCTCATAAAGAGTGATTGAAAGTTGAGTAAATTCTCAACTAAATCTGAGAATGCTTTGTGAACTTAGGGCCTGAAACATATGAGGTGTAACGTGACTAACGTATACCCAGAACATCATAGTCTGTTCCGGGGCTAATTTACTAATGTTCTTGGGTAATGGCATGGGCGTCTTAACACTATGGGGAAACTGGAGCATGGTAATGATATATATATATATATATATAATATATATATATAAATGGGTTATTAATAATTACCAAATAATTGTAGATCTGCATCATTAGGATTTAATGACTGTCATTCGGCTCGGCACGTGGTTAATATCTATTAAAGATGTATCATGGTTTTGATGTCGTCGAGATGAAAGGGTGTAGTAAGAGGGCGACAAGTGTTCTCATCTTACTGAGAGAAGTTACCTCATTATTTAACAATAACTTTCGACGCCTCATCTTCACCTGAACAATAGTTAAAACTAGTAATGACTTATAAAGTATTCTCGCAATTATTTGCCGCAGTTCTATTACCAATATATGTAACGAGGGGACAAATCGGTTGCTAGGTAACAAAGGGTACTTTATTAACTGGTTGTTAAGGGTGTCGCCATGGGTGGTATGTACACATAGGTATAAACAAAGTGGTAACTATGTCATATATATACCCATAAATAACTGTAACTATGGTAAACGAATGTGAAAATGACAATAAAACAGTGTTGTCCTTTAAAATGAAACTGACGTTGGTTTTAAACATCGTTTAATGTCAAACCGTTAAAATGAAAATTTGTAAAAAAAAATTATTCAGTTTATCACACCAAGGCAGGGGTACATTTCTATAACGCTATTTAACTAATTGATATTTAAAAGGGGTCGACTTCGAACTCTATATATGTAAAGTGAAAATTGACGTACTGTTTAAAGCCATCCTCGCAAACATTCGATTATTCAATAGCTTTAGCCCTCGATTTACCAGGACTCCGCTAACCACAATCAAAATGTTCGTATTGTCTCAGCACAAACTCAGTGAAATTTAGAATGGTTGAAGGTGGCTTAGCGGGTAGGGATTGACTCGCTAGCAAGGAGGTCGCGTGTTCGATCACTGCATTGACCGAGAAAGTTCATCGGGATTTTCGAGAATGGTTCCTACTTGTTTTATGGTGCAGGACGGTGGGCCTGACACGGGAAACATATTGCCGTTTGGATAGGACGAAAACCGAGTTGCCGTGTACACATTGGCGTAAACGTAAAAGAGCATTCATCGGTTGAAACTCGAAATAAGAGTAGATCGCGGTGCCGCTGTCCGGCCATATTTCCCTCGTGGCACACCGTATGACGTATGCACGTCTTCATTAGTCCAGACGGACTTACTTTCATTTCATTTCTTTATACCGGGCACTCCGGTTTCCTCCCACTGCTAAAGACCCCTACGCACAAGCGAATTATTGAAATAAAAATTGAAAACCATACGTTAGTCCCAAAATGACCTAGTTTGTGTGGACGTTAAACCCCATTTCTCTCTCTTCTCATTTCTTCTCATTTCTTTAGGTCAATGTTACAATTTATGTATACACACCAATACATAACAGATGGTATTGATATTATCTTGCAGACAAAACATTAATATAGCAATGCTGATTGATTTTAAAGGTAATCCAATATATATTCTTTTCAGCTTCATGCACATATTAAAGGTAGACTGGTGCCTGTAGCTTTGTGGATAATAAATATTTATGAGCTTATTATCAGAAGATTTTACAGTCATGGACATGTCGATGGATAGAGTGTCGAACCCATGTCCTAGTCTGGCTATAAATGTCATAACGTTTCTACATAAAATATATATCGTCTTGAGGAATTTATTTATAAATTGTTTAAATAATTTTCAACCCAAAATTTGTACTGTGGGAAAGATATCGAGAGTGCTTGCAATTAATGATTTGGTGAATGTGCATAAGATATACAAACATAAAACAGTAAAGTGAGTAGGAAGTTAAGAGCAATATCCTGAAATGCAAAATTATAAAGATCTCTCTATAAACCGGGTATCTACTGACCTTTTTAGTAAGCGGGCCTTTACTCATGAATAAAATTGTAAAGAAGACTTAGACATATTTATATGGTGGCTGATTGTTATCATGTCGTGATGTCGTGGTGTTGCCCTTCTTAAGGCGACAACCCGACATCATGACACCACGACATCACGACGCCTTAACCCGACACCACGACACCACGACATTTTGACCCGACGCTACCACATTTTTACGCGACATTACAAAACTACGACATTTTTACGCGACATTACGACATCGATGTGTGATGTTGTTATGTCGCGTAGAAATGTCGTAGTGTCGGGTTAAAATGTCGTGGTGTCGTGATGTCGTGGTGTCATGATGTCAGATTATCGGCTATATTCCTCTCAATACTATGGTTTAGCACACTGAAAGTTCCCCGGGATTTTGCATCGTGGTTTCTCTATGTCGGTAGTACAGGACAAAGGGCATAAAAGAACAGTGTCTAGTATTGTATATGGAAAAACAAACATTCTGTGTACACATTGGCGTACATATAAAATAATCCCTCAGTAATTCGTAATGTCGTGTAAAAATGTCGTAGTGTCGGGTTAAAATGTCGTGGTGTCGTGATGTCGTAATTCGTAATGACGCGTAAAAATGTCGTAGCGTCGGGTTAAAATGTCGTGGTGTCGTGATGTCTTGGTCTCGGGTTTAAATGTCGTGATGTCGTGATGTCGGGTTGTCGCCTTATGAAGATGATACCAATCAGCCACCATATATTTCAGTATTTGGAAACATATGGTATTTTTTTTACACGAGTAATGGTTGGTGCATTGATGAATTCATTCTTGTTGTACATAAAGGAATTATCATGAATAAGAGAAGAAGGAGAAATAAAAACAAACCTTGGAAGCCTGACCGAGTGAAGAAAAAGAGGAATATTCTCCAAGAATTGAAGGTATGGGACAATCCATTTATTTTAATTCGGATTTAATACTTAATAGGCAATAATAAGAATTTAGTTTTAGAGAAGTGAGAAGTAATTATTATAAACATGGCGTATGACGCAGGAGTTTTTTGTTTTAAATATTGTCTTTGGATATCTCACTGGGCTATTACTACATTTTTGTCGGGAATGACATCTTACCGATGATTACGTTTAGGCGCTGTAAGAATCAAGGCATTCGGCAAACCTCAGACGATTCCGGTACCCTACATTTAGCCCCGACTATGACGAAGTCCGCCATTGTAACCACTTTTAAGTTCCCGGATTATGAACGGCGTTTCCCGTGAGAACGTAATTGAAGAATGTTTTATCATACAAATATTTCAAGGTCCAACGCTGTTTAAATCTGTTTTTCTTTAAAGTTTGTCCGATTTTTTTTAGACAAGGACAATAAGTTTTGCAGTGACAATTCTACACACTTTTCGAAGGAAGCAATTGTGATAACTTCTTTGTAAAAGCGGTATGTTTTCCTTATAAGTAAACCGGTGCCCCGTCGCCTATACAATTGCGATGTTCCCACAATTTCTTGCTTCGAAGAGTGTGTAGAATTTTCAGTTGATAATCCGGGAACTTAAAAGTAGTTCTAATGGTGGATGTTTGCCAATTAAGGGTGCGTTGTCTTTCATGCGTCATATCCGGTTAATACGTCAACCATTTACACCAATTCTTAAACTAAAGCTGTCTCATCTTTACAAAAGATACATATTCATTGAAAAACTGCAAAGAAAACGGAAACACGTTTAACATACAGATGTATGTGATTGGCCCATGTTTGTCGTGAAAAATAACAAATTTAAAAATTCAATCTTATATAACTTGCAGACGTTCCAGTCTTTACATGTATGACCCAATCAACTCTAGGTTACGTGTCACTAAGACCATTGCATTTAATTCTTTCTGAATACGATTTGCGTCAGATCCGACATTTCCAATTGATTTTTGAAATTTAAAATAGGGGAAAAATCAGTGGAAAATGTGATTAATTTTTGGCTTCCCTTGTCTTGGATTTTGTTTGCATATTGACGTAGGCCATATACATTTCACTAGCGTGTCTAGTGAAGGGTGGCAAATTTAAAATCTAAACAACATAAAGTAATTTAATTGGAAGAAATCGCTGCTATCGACCAGAATATGATACCCTACTCTTAGTCTGTGATCAGCAGCATTTGAAGAGAGAGAGAGAGAGAGAGAGAGAGAGAGAGAGAGAGAGATTGGGTTTAACGTCCACTCGAAACAGACTAGGTCATTTCGGGACGAAAGCATTGGAATATATTTTTGTCTGGTGTTCACTTTGTCTACTGAAATAAAATGCGGTTTAACGTCCTACTTTCTACACCGACAAGACTAATGAAGACGTGCGTGCAGTTTGCTCTAAAGGGAACTTTGCCCAGACAGCAGCACTGCGACCAACTCTTATTTTGAGTTCCAACTTTTACGTGCATGCCAATGCGTATACGAGACCTTGTCAGTCCTGCACCACTGACAAGGTAAAACCACGCCGGAAATCCCAGCAACTTACTCGGCACACACCGGGAGCGAGTCTGTATTACGACTAGTAAGTGTATGATGGAGAGATTCTAAAGGAAAATATTGGAAACCGAAACACAAGATAATGTAAAGTGAATAATGCTAAATATTTCAGTCAAATTGCTCCACTCTGAACCGACATATTAGCATTTGAATTTTAGGATTAGCCTCGACCACCAATACTAAAGTCGTTACGATAAAAAACAAAGTCTCGGTTATCCATTTTTGGATTAAATAATCAATGAGCGTTAAGCAACAAATCAGATTCAAATTCAATAAACATGCGACACATAAAATGGCACCCAAAGTTGATTAAAGTTTTTCATGTTAATAAATGTCTAATTACTAGTTTATAGGGATAAGCGATCAAATAATGATCCTGAAAAAAAAAAACATTTTAGGTCATTCATTTGATTTTATACGTACACTATACATGTTTTGACGCGATTGAAACAGTTTTGTTGGTTACACGACACAATTATGAAACTTGTTGGTAAAATATAAAACACTGAATATTAAAGAAAACGAATTGAATATGAGCTTAATTTTATCAATTTTAAGTCGAGACATAAACAACAATGCCTACTTCTACCAATCGAAGGGGCTAAACGATGCCCCCACCGAAATTAAGTAATCCCGGGGTAAGGCAAAGGTATTGAATTGCTCAGACTTTACGATAATGTTGGGTCGTATATTTAAACATCGGATAACGTAAATTACCGAGGGGCCCCCACTATACTAGGTAAAAATAAGACTAAGAACAAGAAAAGATTACGACCAAACCGGTCTGCTTGTCCTTTCGACACCAAAATAAAGGTTCAAAACATTTCATATAAAACAACAATACATGTTATATTAAAATTATTGAAATTTGTATATCGGTTTTTATCCACTCTAAAATAATATTTTGATTGATTTGCAATGCGGCCAGAACGCTGCATATTGATGGAATTAATCATCAATCGATTTTATTTGAGGATAGCTTTCCTTTCATCTCTTTCGACATAATGTTATTTGTACTTGTGCTTTACAATATCATCACTCATCATGGCGCATATTTTGCATATGTCACGTATATGGAGCGGAATTAACGTCATACACGTATAATAGAACCAAACGTCTTTAATAATACGTGATTCCCAACTTTGTTTGCCCTGTTTGCACCTTGCAACTTTGAGAAAGTAAATCCCCCCCCCTTTTTGTTCGGTAATTTTAGTTTACATTTATATACCATAAAATAACGGACCTGACACAGCGGAAATTTTTAAATAGTGTTTGAAACAGTTTTAGTTTAAATTCAAATAACAATAATTATACCACTGTTATTCCACATATTATCTTCCTAGCCTTACATTATTTTTTTTGAAAAAAAACCCCACCAATTTATAACTAATAATAAAGTATGCACAAATACGAATCAGCAGATTTAGCCCGTGGTACTTCAGCTGTTAGGGAATCATTATTTGTGTAGACCGGGACAAGCTAACAAATGCAAATATAGGACGTTCCTGCCTGCTGCTCTTCGCCAAATTCCAACTACGGAGTGGTCTTTTACGTTGACCTGCAGCATAAACACGCGACCTCGGTTTCTCGTCACATACGAAAGATAGGTTGCCCATAAGTGTCAATTTGTCCGTCTTTTTACTTTATTTTTTTTCCTTTTCCACGAATTTTCCCCACTGTTTTGCCTGGATTTGTAAGGGCGCCCACAGGTCTTACGTCCCTCGATCTTACGTCTCTCTATGACTGCGGGGGAAGGGGGTCGGGTGGGAACGGTCGAAAAGTTAGAACGTGCAGGTTGTATCATAAGGTATGTTATTGAGTCAACTGGTGTGGTTTCGATTCCCCGGATGTATGTGACAATTTTATCCCATGCGCTAGCGAATTATTGACATAAAATTAAACCGTATGTTAGTCCCGAAATAACCTAGTTTGTGTCGAATTGACGTTAAACCCCATCTTTCCCTCCCTGTCACTCTCTCTCTTTCTGTCTTCACCACCCGCCAGTGGTTAGAGGGGCAAAGTCCATGGTTAAGGGGACAAAGGCACGAGCTTCAACTAGGGATAGGGGAGTCTCCCCCAGAAATTTTTGAAAAAAAGGCTGCCGGAAATGCAGTCTGCAGTATTTCAGGCACTGATCGTTGAAATAAAGTGTCAAGCGAACGGTCTTTCGAACCTCGACGAAGCCCACTCACGCGCGCTAAATTAGGAAGTCCTTGCGGAGGGTATTTAGACCTCCCCCAAGAAATTTAATAGACTAACGGAAATGCTGTCTGACAATATTGAGTCAGTCACCGATCGTCGAAACAAATAGATCTGACCAGACACCGTCCGTCGCCGGATCACTATAGTTTATCCGGCCAGAGAGCAAAGTGCGAATCTCACAGAAGTCCCCTCATGAGCGCCAAAGTAATGAGTCCCTGGGGACCTCCTCAAGAAAATTTTGAAAAATAAACTGTCGGAAAGCTGTCTGACCGTATTCAGGCACCGACTGTCGAGATAATAGAGCTGATCAGATACCGCCTGTTGCCTGATCACTAGTCTACCTGGCCTCAGAGGAAAGTGTCAATAAAGGGACTTGCGAACCTCAACGAAGCCCCGAAATTTTGAAATGCTAAACTGTCGGTAATGCAGTCTGACATTATTTCAGGCACTGGTCGTCGAGATATTAGAGCTTACCAGCAGACACCGCCTGTCACCAAATCACTATAGTTTATCAGACCAGAAAGTGTCAAACGGACGGAGTGAATGACTCTTTTCGCCTAGATATTTTGTGAAATTTAAATAAACTGTCGGAAATGCAGCATGACAGTACATGTATTTAAGATACTGGTCGTCGAGATAAATAGAGCTGACCAGATACTGTTCGTCAGCACAACACCAACTTATCCGAACAGAAATGGGGGGGGGGGCAAACGAACGGAGTGAGTGCATATCTCGACGTGTTGAACCTATTCCCCAAAACTTTGAGGATCGTAAAAATCACTTCTTAATTAGGTGGTTCACGTCTTACTGTTTATAGGTTTACAGCAAGTCTATGACTGAGTGGAAATGCAGGATTGAATCACCGTAGAAGGTATTGATTACCGAAACGTATCACAAATACTTTTTATACGTCCACATTTTTTGTGGATACACTACACTCTACGGGTCACATTTTTTATCCGATTTCAACTAAACTTAAAATATAGGTTTTGGTTCCTCTCGATATTGGCATGTATCGGACCGTAATTTTGATTCGATTTTGATGAAACTTGAAAAGCATGTTTATAACCCAAGGATCTTGGTTCTTTTCGATATTCGTGCATACCAGATTGTAACCTCCTGAATTATGGCCCCTGATTTTACGAAAAATCACGATTTTGGCTTGTGGTCCCACCAGAGGTCACAATTTTTATCCAATTACACCGTAATGAAGGTTGAGTTCGAATTTCGTGAAAATCGGACCAAAATGGCCGCCGCTTGTACGCCAATAGTGGCAAAAATTTGGTATATCAAGGTTGTGGACCCTGTATACAGAAGTCACAATTTTTATCCGATTTTGATGAAATTCAAAATGCATGTTTATAACTCAAAGGTCATGGTTAGAGGTCACAATTTTAATCCAATTTTGATGAAACTTGAAATGCATGTTCATAACCCAAATATTTTTGTTCATATTGGATCGCAAATTCCTAAATTATAGCCCCTGATTGTACGCAAAATCTCCTATTTTAGGTTGTGGTCCCTCAAGGGATCACAATTATTTTCTGATTATATCACCGTTACACCGCAATGGAGGTTGGGTTTGAATTTCGTGAAAAGGATATATCAAGGCTGTGGACCCTGTAGAGGTCACGATTTTATTACTAATTTGATGTAACTTGAATTCGAAATGCTTGTTTATAACCCAAAGATATTGGGTGGTTAACTGAAATGAGAGTGTCTCTTTAAATTGTATGAAATGAGTTGTTGTCACCGTAACTGGTACAGTTATCTGTACCCCGCATCTTATTGACTTCCTGCTTCTCATTGGTTAAATAGTTTATTAAATCAATGACCTTATTGATGTCCAATGTAAATAAGATCACGTGTTTCTGGAAACAAGTTAATAAAAAGTGGCTCAAACCTTGAATAACCCCTTGAACGATATAGATAAAAAATGGACAAATTAGATAAATTTAAAATGCCAACTTTCAAAGAGTAACACAACAACAATAAGCTTAGTTCTATCTGAAACATTTTTCTTCCTTTTTTACAAAGGATGTCCGCAAATTCGTCATAATTATTTTATTGGGGTTTCACAAAAATGCCGTACATGTTTCTAAAGTTTTGAGGCATTGTTGTCAGTTTTATATCAATACAGTTTTATGTAGAAATTTCTTGTTAATTTAGCAGATATTGAAATATTGCCTACATTAATCATTTATACTCAAAATGTAAAACGGATCCTTAATTTGATATTCAATTTCAGTCTAAGGTCATTTATTTCTATGCCGCTTCAATCAAGCTGCAATTATTGAATTACATTTTGAAAAATCCTAGCGCTTTTAAAAACTTCGATTTTCTCTTTTGCCTTTTGTTATTTTGTGCTATTATTCTGTCAGGCATTATTGATATAAATCGGTGAATTATTTATTTAGCTATCGGGCAATATACGAAGCGAGATTTTTTTTATAGGACTACCGGACTTGTCGTAATTTAATTACACGACAGTCTAGAAAGTTTATTACAACTGGTGATTTGTTCCGACTATATAGGTAGGTCTAATCCCGATACCGAAATTGATGTACGTGAGCTTTAGAAAATGGGTCGTATGTATTCATTCCCCCGTTCTTTTCTTTATTTAATCGATTTTCCTAGCGGGCCAATCGCTCTGACTGCCCTTACTCTACAGGTGGCAAGCGCGCGCAGTTTCCATCTAAACAAAACATGCTTTCATCTCTGTGACATCCGGGCCATTGTTTTATCATTAGATGCGACAAGTTAACTAATAATAACGCAGTGAGTCAATGTCGCTCATGACCGAGGTGAATCGGAATTGATAAGAGAGCGGATGTAATAGTGCGGAAACGCGTTCTTGGCAACGAATTTCAACAGATAACATATTCAGCTAGTGTTTATGCAATTGTATTGCCCGTAGTATACAGCTGCTGTAGTGTCAACCGGCCTTTTGTAGGCGTGATTTCTGAACGTACAATTCAACATGGCGGAGACCATACAAGTTTCTGGCAATGGACCGTCTATGAAAATTGATGAAAAAATGTTAAAGTTTTATACAAGTGATATTAAAAGGGAGTTAAATTTAAAGGCGGACAATTCTGTTAATCAGACAAGTGTTCATTTGGGGATTAACGGGACAAAGGAACACGGGGAAGAGAACAAAGAAAACCATACGAACGGCGAGGTAAGTACGGCTGATTATGACAGTCAGTGTTGAATAACAAAGGTGTGCTTTTTTCTTTGGTGTTTATTGTCATCGTAGCCGCAGTTTAGCGTACTCTGCTGTTGTGCCAGTTAGAATTATTGGTTTACTAGAGTGCAGAAACAGAGTTGACACATTAAACAAACAAGAATGTGGAGTTGGGGGTTAGATTTGTTTTGGACCTAAATTGTTGTTTAAATCACGCGGTTATTTGCCTCCACAATACCATGTTTTGTGAAGGCCCACTGTTTATACACTATGGCTTTATGTCAACAGTTCAAATCTTATTTCTCTGATATATCTGAGAAAAGCTGGCGAGGGAGCAAAAATTGTTTTCCAACTTTAAGGACAGTTTTTCCATGAAATTGACTGACTGTGACGCAGTTACTGTACTGACATTGAGAATAGGAATTTATTTTAAACCTCGACTACTCCATATAATATATGCCTACATAATCATAGCCACACAGGTCTTCATAATAAATGAAAAATCTCCACCTGCACCCCCCAAAAATAAAATCTTTTTACATGCATGATAAAGGATAAGGAAAGGATTTTATGATATTAATGTAAATTAATTTCTGCTCAAGCCCTTTTCTTTCCTGGTTTTAAAAAGAGAAACACACGTTTCAGTAAGCTTATGGCTATGGCAGGGATGGTATGTAATGTAGTGTACACCATATTTTAAGTGTTTGCTGACATGACTTTTCATCATTAAATTAATGAATATATAAATAACCTAGAAAAAAATATGTTTTTTGTATGTTTGTAAAATGAGAATGTCAGTGTGTCTCAGAGGCGACACATAGATAAGCACAACCCTGACCCAGTTAGTCCTACCTCTCCAGATAATAATAGACGTATGTCTGTATAGTGTATGCATTTCCTTTGGTCAGTCAGTTAAAAGAAAATTATGAATGGAATGTTATGATTAACAAACGGCAATACAATATACCGGAAAACACAGGAAAACAACCGGAAAACACCATTTTATACTGAATACCGAAAACACCGGAAAACCACCAAATACCAGAAAACACACTAAATACCGGAAAACACCCTAAAAATATGTCGTGATGTCGAGTTATCGGCCATATTCCTCCCAATGCCAACACTATGATTTTATACCCTGATCCTTGGGTTGGTCAAGAAACCTCCCCTAAATTTTGCAGTGTGGTACTCTGTCGGTAGTACAGGACAAAGGGTATGTCAAAATACAGTGTCTAGGTTTAGGGTAAGGGTGGAGAGAACGGGGTAGGGTAGGGTAAGGTTTAGGGTGGTATAAACGGGTTAGGGTTAGGCTTTGGGTTACATATTTAGGGTGTTTTCCGGTATTTAGGGTGGTTTCCGGCATTTAGTGTTTTTCCGGTATTCAGTATATATAATGGTGATTTCCTGGTGTTTTCCGGTGTTTTCCGGTATATAGTATGGCCCATTAACACGACAAACAAGGTAATTGTTATTTCAGAAATTAAGATGTACATATACCTACATTAGCCATGGACATTCGGTAACCACTCCTTTGTTTCTGTGATTGCATGTGACATGACTGTAATACCATAGAAAAGTTTGCTTGGACAGCAGCATTTCCACCATTATTCCGATTGCCAAGTTATGAAATTCAAAGTGTTGCTAATGTTTGGCAGGTGTACTGTTACGAATAATAATATATAATTTCTTATTGAATGAAATGTGAAACCATCTGACAGTGACAGTTTTATTAGTTTTGAATTTGATTTTTTGTTTGTCTCCAAACAGTAATTATACATATATTGTAACAGTCTTCAATCAGTGTCAATATACATTGGAACCACAGATTTTTTAGAAAGTTATCTCCAGATCTCTCTCGTAAATATTGATACTCGACTAGTATTGTAAAAGATAAGCTTTTTATTTTCTCAACTGTTGTGAATGTTAATAACGTTATCCTAAATACAATTGATCAATAATCATTAAGCATTAAGCCTAGAAAAAAGGTAGATGTAGGCTACCTGTCAGAGACTAATTCAGACTAGTGCTGGTGTTGCTGCTGCAGTCATGATGCTACATTTACAGTTCTTATCACGATTCATAACCAGGTTAATATGTACCAAGAATGCAACAGGATAAATTAATTTTTATACACCCACATTGAAATGTGATCGGATATCGTTGTCAACCCTGGCCGGCGCCCACAATTGCTTGTAGACGTTCTAGAGGCTAAAGTTAATATCCGATTGACTTTAAATTTAAACACAGTGCTAAAATGGTCATGAAACGAAGAAGCCTATTGATTTTCAGCATTTTCCAACAATTACTGTAAGAGTTATTGTCCTTGATTGATCACTTCAAAAAATCTTGTGGACGTTCAAGAGGCTAAAGTTAATAACCCGGTATTAAAAATGTTTCATTACCGAAAATAGTAAAAATATGCGACAACTCTTGCCTGGCAACCTATCTTTATTATTTTCTGTCCTGCTGATGTTGAAGAAATAAAAACAGTTTTTATATTATGATCAAAGAGAGCTTCTGATATCCGATATTTAAGATAAAATATTTTTTTTAACATTGGTACAGTACACGAATCGTGTACCATATTTTCATAAATAAAATAAAAACCAAGTACTAACAATCCAAACCATAAGACAGAATTCGAAGTCCTAAAAACGTTATAGGCAAAATAGTGTATTCAAGCAAAATAGCGTAATCAGCAAATGGACTGCTCCTCGTGTACAAAATACACGACAAGCAGTGGTAACAGGTGTCCGGAAGAGTAAGCTTACAGTCCAAGCTGTATTAAGAGACTCAAGGGACGAGGCTAGACACATTGCACAAAGTCAAACGGAGTTATATAGACTGGAATAACTAGACGCTAGACTTTTGCCCATGATTGACTTTGCTGGCTTATTTTGCAAAACATAACTGATTTGAAATTGGAGTTAAAACAGAAACCATTGAACGTAAATCAGTTTATATACATTCATATTACAGTGTTATATGCGTAGTGAACCACTTTGGTGAATTTCTAGGTCCCAAATATTGTAACTTTTTCCCAAATTTTCGTTGGACAAAACGCTTTATACCACAGATGGAAACTCTTGCCCAAAAGGATGTGAGAGGTTCTTCATGAAAAACTTGAGATACTCAAGCTGAAAGTAGAGAAGAGTAAACATGCAATTCCCGGCCCTACATTTCAATGTGACCAACCTCACAACTCTTGTATCCTTCAGCCTGAAAATCCTGAATATTCACCGAAACCTGGCAGAAAATGTATTTTCAAACCCTTTTATTCGATTCTACACCAAAAAGTCAACAAAAATTGACATGCAAAAGGAGGAAAAAGGGGTGATGGTCTAGAAGTATTTGGTGATCTGTGTCCATATTTATCTAAACATATTAATTTCAGACCTACATTGGCTATGTTCTGAACCTGCCATGTAATATGTCATCTTGCAAGATGATGAATGGATGAGTGCTATCAGGAGTCATACAACGAGTACACAATGTTTAAGCTACATTGTGCATTTAGCTCTCAAATATAATACCGCTGCTTTATCTCGTTGTCAACTATATTAGGTGGTTTTAAACTTCTTATTTGGATAAAAAAACTGGATTTTTTGCATACATGTTAGCTATGCTATGTACAAAGATTTATAATGATGTAAGCCCTATATCGATTATATAATTATTAAAGGCAAAATGATTTGGGTATTGTGGAAACGATTTAAAAACTTGATTATGAATAAACTATAAAAAGTCTGTGACTTAGTCGTATAAACAAAGGGTAAGTTAAAGCCCCAATACCACTCTTGTTGTAACTGAATAATATGTTTCAATTTTTATTCTGGTCAACAATTTGTACTATTTTACAATATTTCAATTAAAAAATGAGACAAATTTCATCTTAACACACCTAATTTTAAAAATTGGAAAAATTCAACTACATGCCATAACATGGTTTGAAAAGCCTTACGTAAGCACTTTCAAATGTAACTTGGATTTAAACATATTTTCGAATCCTCTGGACAAGTAAGATAGGTTGTAATGGATAATTTACACAACAGGTAGGACACTTAAAACATCTTGTAGTTTGAATAAGGCTTATTTTTTTTGCTGTTATTGTCCCTTTAATAATTGATACTACAGTTAAAAAAATCTGTTGTATTTGTAGTGATGTTAACAAGTTAACTACCGGGTACTTGGTTCAGTGATTCATACCGGTGTCTTATCATTCATCAATGCATCACTGCTGGTAGTACTGGTATAAGTTATTGTACTTTGATAGAAGAAAAATGTTTTAAATTTCATGTATAATCTGGCCTTTACTTTTCCCCCAAAGTATTTGGGTTTCAATTATTTTTGTATTGAACGATACACAAATTTATTGAAACATGTTCATTGTGCAAGACTTTTTTCGTGTTCACCTAGTATCTGGTCTTTGTTTTTGCTTTTTTGTTAAGACATTTTGTATACAGAGATTGAGATACATCCAATCAAGTGTGTACTACTACTAGTATATTCCCTATATATTTAGTAATTATTTGATATATAATATTACCAATGGCTGCAGTGTGTGTTTGGATCAGGATACAGGTGAACATATATATAAAGTAATATATTGTGTGTAAGTGAAATATCTTGAAGGTATTTTATATAAAAAAAATCAAGCACCATTTATTGATTATCTCCCTTTAATTGTTAATCCATCTTTTACCTACATGTATAATGAATTTACACTCACAATAAAACACTGAAAATGTGATGGTAATTGTACACAAACTAATTCTAAACCACTCATCCGAGAAAGTTTTTTTAAATTAATGAAATTTAATGCTACTACTACTGTAACACTTGACACTGCTTATTTTTGTTCATTGACGATTAGAACAGAATATCAAACTTTATGTCATTTTTAATTTTTTTTTTCTTGTTAAAAATTGATTGATTTCAACCCTGGAAACAAAATTTCACAAACCCAACCATGGAAAGACATAATTCATGAGAAAGATCATTGATAGGCTAGCAGTTCCAGACAATCATGCTCTGTGGTCCGTAATAAAGTTGTTATGACTATAAGCATGGCATTACAGACGTATCAAACATAAGCTTGTATTAATCAGCTGGGCAGATAGAAAATTTATAATATGGTTAGACGGTCTTGGGAACACCGACACTCGATGATTTTCTATTGATTCTCGTTTGGAGATCAATAAACGGCTGTGTAAACGGATTAATACCGTATCAATGAAGATAATATCCTCTTTAATTGAACATTCATGATTTCTCATAGACACTACCAATATAAATATAGCCACACACATTAGTAAAATAAATTTAGTTGTTTCAGACTCTATTCAGAGCGTATCCTTTATGATTTGAAGTTGACCAGCTGAAATCTTCATTAATTGACGACAGCTTGATTTCAGTAGGCAGTGTGCAAAATCTTTGTGCACAATACATGTACCAGTATACATTTGTAGATAAAGAAACATCTAGAGTGTTTTTCTCAAACTTATAATAATAAAGGTCGGCTTTCAACACATTTTTTTTTTCCTTTTGAATGCAAATTTATATACCCTCTGATATGTGGGTAATAATTGAGATTTTATGATTTTACACTATTACAATACACATATATGATGAGATCTTAAATTTAATAGAAATGCTAGACCTTCATGTACATGTATAGCCCGTTCAGATTCTTAAGTTGAATTGGTTTAAAAACCCTGGGGCAAACGTCTGGCAAATAAACCAGTTTAAAAATCTGTATTCAAGAAGGCTTTTTATTTTGAACTGGTTCATCTTGGTTGTCTGAAAGGGTTCGATTAAATTCCCTGGCTCCAGCTTTTTTTTGAGCATGCACAGTACACAGTAAGTTACATTCCTGGGAAAATATTGGGGTCAGGCAGTGTCAATTTTATCGACAGCGTGCAAGAACCGAATAAAGAATATGAAGCTAGTGCTACCCATGCATAATTAACTCTAACATCAGACCGAAGAGGTCAGAATAGTTAAACAGGTTTGGCTTATAGTACATGTGGACGCAACATGATGCTGTCTAACAGCATCTGAACAGTACTATTGCAGGTCTTTCTTTAGGCCTAAAATGTTATATAAACTATTAATTAGACATTTACATGTATTAACAAAACAAGACCATAATCTGAATCCACTCTCGATGGCATTGTGTACTCAAGATTTTAACTAGATTAATACGCTTCGCCATTTAAAAATGGGAAAGCGAGGCTAAGTCTTTTAACTATACAGTGTATCAACAACTGGATACTGCTTGGTGCTGGCCTCAAATGAGGGGGCTTCCAGATTTCATTTGGTAGCAAATTAACGGGGCCAACCATTTTGTGTCCGATTTGGCATTTCAAGTTACATGTACTCACATGTTGTTTTATAGGTGTTTTACATGTTGTTTAATAGGTGTTTTCCATTTATAACCTGGACATTTTATTATTAGTGTTCAGGCATGTAGCCACACCGGGCAGCACTATTTTTTACCGAACAGCACGAAGAAAAACGCCCAGTCATATTTAAACCCCTTTGACTTAGTCCTTCTCTCACTCTGTACACAAACTCCTCGCTCGAAATTTACCATGCGGTAAGTAAAATCCCACGCTAACTATGTCTGCCACAGCATTATTTATTTTTGTGTGCGGTAGTAGACCCTATCATCCTAAATTAGTTTAAAGAAAGAAGTATTGGTATTTCGTTTATTTATATTTAGAAGTTGTGTAGGTCTATTCATTTTATGGTCACCCCGACCAATTTACAGCACTTCAATGTTAAGGGTTTGGATGTCGTAAATGGTGTCGTACGACGTACATTCGGTTTTACTATCAAATTTTAATGTACTCATTCTACGGTTAATTGGGGGGTTGGATGACCTAGTGGTCTAGAGTGCCCTGCTTCGACCTCTAGCTGGCCGGCTACCTCTGCTTGCGGCTGTGGTTTTGAGCCCTGATGTGAGCGTACATGTATGTGGCATGGAGATAGGGGCGCCTTCTCAACCTTGTAGGTTTCCTCCGGGCACTCTGGTTTCCTCCCACTGCTAAAAACCCCTAGGCGCAAACGAATTATTGAAATAAAATTGGACCATATGTTAGTCCCCAAGTGGCCTAGCTGTGTTGAGTTGACGTTAAACCCCATTTCTCTCTCCTTCTATCTACGGTTAACTCTACTGAATCTATACTAAATCCTAGCCTATCCACAATGTCAATGTTTCTTACCTGTGTTGACTGTGGATTTGCTACGAGCCGGGAGTAGGACTAGGAGGACGATGAGAGCTTTCTCAACTTCTGTCTGACCTGATTCTCATTCCACCGTAATAATAAAATAATTCGTGAGACACAAGTCAAATAAAACAATGTGCTTTAATTATCAATATCTACATGTACCTGTTGTCATGATTTGTTGTACTCAAATAAAATACAAACACCTTTTTAAGAATAGGCCTATATAAATTTGAATATATAAATCGGAATTGATTTGCACTGAAGCAAATGGTCTGAAAATACACCAATAAGGGTTGAATTTCACAAAAGATCACGCCCCCTGTCCCAAAATTTTTTTTTGCTCGCAGCGCTGGCGAAATTTTTTCCTACCACTCAGCAAGTCCTGGCTACATCCCTGAGTGTTGTATTCTTGTATGTGATTTTGGGCAGTTAAGACAGAAGTAACTCTTTTAAATGAAGGCTGTGTCATATTGGAATTAGTAGTTCAAGTTAAATACAAGAAGGATCTTCAGCCAACGGTTTGTTTAAAACCACATTGATTCTGCGTGCAGGTTTGAGGGTGCACTTCGTCTTGTAAGATATCGTTGACCAAATTTTCAACACCGTCATTAGTCTTGATCGCTATTCATATCATAATATAATATATTTATTGCATCAAAACGTCCATTAATTTAAGGACAGCATGCATACATATACACTTAGATATATTCAAATACAAATAATAATACATATTACATAGACAACTCAATACATGTCAATCATACAAACAGTTTAATACATGTATATCAAGAGATTTTGCAGAAGCAACAAACTTATATTTAGTAATATCCATTTCATCTGCCTACATGTACATAAATTTTAATCCTGTCGATGTGAACGCCAAAGTCGATTCAAACTTTTTGGTGTGGATTATTTTTCTTGTCTAGTAAAAAAATACTCATCTGAGGTTATAGTGTTTCAAATCTATACATCATTTGTACTTTATGACAGTAGGTCATTAAATTTCTCTATTTTTAAAATGGTTTTTATTTTATTAATTATTGTATAAGAAGAATGAGTAAAAAATAATTAACAATAGATTTCCTGTAAACAAAAAGAAAGATAATGTATTTATACAGATGTATGTATTTACTGTGTCAGGTATTCATAAATTTTGTATAAAGCCTGCAATACATTGTCATGCTCATCAGGATAATCATAAATCAAAAGCTTACTTAATATACTTGATTACTAAGCCTTATCAGTAGTTAAGTTCTCTGAACTTCATTTGAGGAATTCATTACAAACTTTGATTATTGTGAAAGTTGGATCCCTAAAATTAATATCAATCCTGTCAACATTTGGCAGACAATATAAACAGCGCCACCTGTAATCTTCCGAAAAATATTTGATGAGTCTTTTTTAAATCTGATTAAATCAAAGCCAGTAGATTATCTACATGTAGCCTTGATATTTTGAATTTGTTTTCTCCAAATTTTAAAGACCATTAATATTAATCAATTGCTTGAATACATGTTAACATCAATAAAGCCATGGGATATTTAATGGCGTAAATATTTAACATCATTGTCAATTATTGAAGTAATGTACTTTTACTTTGTTTTATTAAGGAAAAAACAATGTTAAGAATTCAGTAAAAAATGTTTAAGCTGTCAGACTCTCAAGAATAGCTCAGACGATTGGGTTACAAAAATGGAATGAGAGAACTTAACCCTAAATTTTATGGAGATTAAATGAAGAAGTATAACTGTAAGAAGAATGTTAATAAGATTAAAAATGGTTTATTTTAAGCATTAATTAAAAAATTTCAAACCTTGTAGAAAAGTTTAACAGGTTTTTACTTTACATTTATTTCTGGAACAAAATTTGTAGATTCTGTCAGCCAGATTTGTCATAATATAAGTTTTTAAAACATTTTACATCAGTCTTGTCTAGAAGTATGTAGTTATTTTACTGTAAGTGTCAACATTAATCATCACAATAAAATCGCTTATAATAGGTACAATTTTGAAAATAATTAGAAGTCTATTTAATTACTTTGAAGACTGCTACTAAACAGTACAAAATAACTGTCTATTTACAATGTTTTAATCAAACTCCTCAGACATGCATCCTAAAGTTGTCAAACAATGGTAGTCAGGGATATTTATTTCTCTCAAACACAGAAAAGGAAGACTTAACTCCTCACTCTCTCTCCTCACTGCCTATACCTAAGTAATAGACCTACCACCGTATCTGTATGATTGACATTAAAAAGTGTTATAATGGTGGTTGTTGAGAATCAGGTTAAGGTGATCTCTTGAAGTATGATTCATACTATTATGTATGACACATGGGCTTTGTTTAATGATTATTAGAATATTGTAATTGAAATCTTTTCATTATTGAGCGAATTGTTCAGTTGGTACATGTGTGTACATGTAATATAATACAAATTGTAGCCAATATGAAAAGTAGTTTAAAAACTTATTTCACTGGAAATGGAAAGGAAAGGTCTTTTGACCAACAACCCCTAGTGTCAACATGGCATTGTCTAGTTTCTTGATTTTTTAAATCATCATTACACTTTACTTTAAAAAGCCATTATGACTCGAACCAGTGCCTATATAGTTGACTTTCTTGGTTTGACCATGCAGCTGCTACATAGTATCATCACAGGATATTGTGAGGATTGAAAGCACATTTCCTACAACCTTTAGGTCATGTGCAGATAACTAAAAGGATACAGTTTATTTACTGTTTCTATTAAAATTAAAATATTGCAAGTATTTTGATTGTCCGTTAACATATAGCTAAATTCTATTGAGCAATTAGATACTATTATTACTATTAACTACTTTTCTTCAATGAAATTACAAAGATCTGATGAGAGAAAAGATTGTTTTCATAGAAGGACATCAGTGAGTATTTTAGTGGTTGAGATCTAAGATTTGTGTACTCGTAAATTATTATCTTAAACCTGCTGATTGACCGTCACCTGTGTCTTAAGGAAATATGGTAAGTGATATAATTTTTTCAAATTCCAATTTAAAGGACAAGAATTGAACGGAATAAAGCAGATTATATCAAAATACATGTAGAATATGTATCATATTCATGGTGCTGCTGTACGGGCAAAATTCTCTCTCATAGCACACTACATGGCGTATGCTCGTTTCATTGGTCTAGTCAGTGCAGAGCAGTAGGACGTTAAACCCCATTTCATTTGATTTCAACCAAAAGTGCAATTAGTTTCATTTCAGCTGCTGGTACCAGAATGTCCACGAACTAGTCTGTTCTTTTATAAATATTTAATATGAAATGATATACTCTCTGGCTAATGGTGTTATTTTTATAGATTGTCCATATAGTATATGATAGCCTTTTGATTTGATATTAAATTATGTATAAAGACTTGGGTTTAACTGGTGCTGAGGTTGATTCCACTGATTGCAAATGTAGGGCAAATAAACCAATCTTGACCATAATAATAATAATAATAATATTTATTATTAAATGCCAATTACATCAAAAAAGATCTAAATAGGCAGTACAACATAAAATTAAAACAAATATCACAGAGTATCGTGAAAAAAAAGAAAAAAGAAAGTGGGTCAACTTAAAAACACCAGCTCTGGCTATTTTTGGGTATGCCAAGTAAGTGATCCTCCTGGCAAAAAGACGACATGGCCCCATGCATAATCTACATTTTAACAAACGAGAACAGAATTATTGCCTGCATGATTTCCCCTTGTCGGTGATGCAGGACGGAGGGCCTGACAAGGATAGTTGTTTTGTCTTTCGAATGGGAGGAAAAACTGAGGTCTTGTGTACACATCGGCGTGCACGTAAAAGATCCCTTGGCAGTTGGAATTTGATATAAAAATAGGCCGTAGCACCGCTGTCCAGGCAAAATTTCTCTCGAAGCACACTGTATAGTGTATGCTCGTCTTTATTAGCCCAGGGGGTGGGTTGGGATGGCCTGGTGGTCTAGAGAGTCGCGCTTAGACCTCTTGCTGGCCGGTCACCTCTGGCTTGCGCCTGTGGTTTTGAGCCCTGGTGTGAGTGTATGTGGTATGGAGATAGGGCGTTTTCTCAACCTCGTGGGTTTCCTCCGGGCACTCCGGTTTCCTCCCATGGCTAAAGACCCCTACGCGGAAGTGAATTATTGAAATAAAATTAAAACCATATGTTAGTCACGAAGTGACCTAGTTGTGTGGAGTGGAGGTTAAATCCCATTTCTCTCTCTCTCTCTCATTAGCCCAGTTCGAAGCAGAACAGTAGGAGAGAGAGATCAGAGAAATAGGGTTTGATCTCCACAGCAGGGTATTTAAAACGACGCCAGTTGACTGAATGACAGGCTTATGATCAGCAGGTACATATGTATTTCATAACTACATTTTTATTTCACAGCCAACTTTATGAATGAAATGGATTGAGTAGTGATCTGCATTTAAGTTAATTATAGTAAATAATGTATGTTGATTTAATATCAGTATTTTAATCATATATATTGTGGATGTGATGAGTGTTGATGAAGGCATTTAGATTGAAAGGAAATGAAGATGAACTTTGGTCTCTCTGCCCAGCTTTAAACTGTGAACAGGAAGTAGGTGTTGGGTTGTACACTTGAAATAAATGGAGATTTGTTGAAATATTTGGTTTTAAAACTTGGTCGTTTGTCTAATACAGTATATATACTAATAAACATGTACTTCTTGCTGTTAATACACTGTATATTTTAATTTTCAAATAAATATAATGGCTCCATAATACATCAAATCAATTTACAAAAATACATATTATAATAGTACAATGCCAACATGTTTATAGTGGTATAGTTAGAGTTTAACCTTGTTTCTTAATCTTATGTAAGCCATATAATGTTCATTAGACAGTGTTTAACCTATACATTTTAATTTGAAAAGCGTAATATTTTGTTAGAAGAATTACAGAAATCACATAGACCTGAGATCATTTTACCAAATTTCGATAATCGATTATTTGTGTAAATTATTTTATTTATATCTTTAAACTGAAAGATTCAGACTTTTGTAAGTGTATGAATATTATATATATTGCTTAGTATAAATAATAACATCAAATAAACCAGCTAAGGAAGATATACTTTTTATACACCCACATGGAAATGTGATCGTACATGTAAATTGTCGTTTCCCCCATATCTGTCTTCCACAATTTCTTGTGAGCACTCTACAAACTACATCTATCATCATTAGTCAGATAAAGAAGCCTATTTAATTTCAATAAATTCCATTAATTTCTTCTCAAGTTTTTATTTATAGGGACCATTGAAAGGGACCATCCTTATTTTAACAGTCTCAGAAAAAAAAGTATGTGTGTGTATGAAATTTAAGCGCCAAAATACAAAATAATGGTGTATTTACCTTGTCATAAAATTTCAGCTCAAAATGTTGAGTCATTTGGACATGAATGTCAAAACCGCTTATCCGGACACATAATCATTTTAAGATTTCGGGTCAATTCTTTTAGAGGTCTACATAATGCAAGATCCACATGCTGTACACAATACGAAAGGTAAATTTCACCTGTTATATTTTTTGGACCTTATCATTGATCTATATAAAATTTGTATGCATATTTAAATTAGCGAAACAAAGAAGCCTGTTTTATTCCAGCAAATTTTGTCAACTACTGTTTGAGTTATGGACCTTGTCGAACTTTGTTGAACCTTATGAAAACTCAATCGGCAAAGTTGTCATCCAATCTGTATGAAATTTATATGCATTATTTGAATTGGCGAAACTTAAAAGCCTTTTGTATTCCAGCAATTTTTGTCAACTACTGCTTGAGTTATGGACCTTGTAGAACTTTGTTAAACCTTATGGAAACTCAATCGGCAAATTTAGTTGTTATTTGTTCTGTATGGAGTTTATATGCATTATTTGAATTATTAAATCAATAAGCCTGTCAAATTACAACAATTTCAGTAAATCATTTCCAGAGTTAAAGCAATAGTTTCAGTTTGTAGAACTTTTTTTATTAATAAACGAATATGCCTGTAGAATTATAACAATTTCTGTGAATAATTTCAGTTTGTAGAACCTTTTTAATTAATAAACAAATATACTTGTCAAATTTTAACAATTTCTGTGAATAATTTAAGTTTGTAGAACCTTTTTAATTAATAAACAAATATACTTGTCGAATTTTAACAATTTCTGTGAATAATTTTAGTTTTTAGAATCTTTCAAACCCTCAAATGACAAAAATTATGATCTGATCTTAATTTAAATGCCCCCCCATTACCCACAAAAGAATAATATACAACTACACGCTCAGCAGGACTGTTTAGCTGGCAATCTATCTTTACATTAACCACACCATAACGCTGAATTAATACTATCAAGATATTACACTTTGAACCTGTGTGTGTTATTGTGCTCTTTGCCATCCATGTGTGTGTTGTTCTATCCATCCATATGTGTGCTATTGTTTACTTTGCCCTCCATATTTGTGTTATTGTGCACTTTCCCTCCATATTTGTGCTATATTATGTGTGATATTGTGCACAATGTCGTGTAATTTTGTGCACAATATACATGTCACATACATGTGTGATATTGTACACTATGTTGTATGTTTGGAAATGAAGTATTTATAGATCAAAAGACTGCTCTTGTAGGCTATAAAGTGGCAATTTGTCCCAATAAAAATGACCCAAATTAAACAATAAATTTCTTGTCAAGCCAACATGACATTTGATGAAATAGTTGGATACCATGAATATGCCATGGTCTGTTTCATTTTATTAAATACACATCATGCATACATGTTTTTCTAAGATCACAATTTGGACATAAATTTTATTCAAATTTTGAATTGTGTCAATTGTTTTTTGACAGGCAATTTTGTAACTGTTAACTTGTTTCAGACATTCATAGAATTGATGTGGTTATTTTCCGTTATTGGTGACGCTAGTTTTTGGCTCAATGGTCATAGCCATAATAATGAACAGATTTTCTAACGTTTTTAAAAACCGTTCTAAATCTTGAGTAAATCGGTGTACATTGTACCTTCCAAGATCAATGATTTTGAATGTTTAAAGATGAATGCCAAGGAACAGACGCAAGGGCTTACAGCTCGTACAACAATCGATGGATTTGTTTGTAGAAATGTGGATTGTCATGTTGTTGTGAAGATACGATATAAGACGATGGAAAAACCTTTCTTCGTTTTTGTCGTCTTCAGTCTGGCTAGATGATTTTATTTACCATACCGAGTCCATGCTTTCTCAGGGTTCTAAAAATAACTGACACAAACTTTTATACATGACATACATAAACTTGATTGTTACCTGTTAAATACGTGAGAATTTGTAAAATGGATGTAATACTAATTGTGAATAAATTGAAAGGCTGACAAAACAATGAAAATATATATAAATATAAAATATATGAGTTGTTTGAATTTGGAAAGAATTAAGTCTAGCCTCTAAATACTCATATTTCCAGCTCTCATTTGGTTTCTAAGTTTATACAGTTGAGTTAAGATGTTACATGTATGTGAAAACCAAAAAATTGAAAATGGCCCTGAAACCCCATGAAATAGCACTTTTTTTAAAACAGAAAACTATCACTTTTGCCAGATGTCAAGTTTATCCCATGAAACTTAATTTACATACTACTAAACTAAAAGACAAGCCATATTTTGGTAATTAATTATTTTAGAGTGATGAGAAATAATGTTCTTACACATGCCCTGTGCACATGATTAATTTTATAAAAACTAGAAAGGCCTAGTTGTCCTTGCTGGTAGCCTTGTGACTAAGCATCACTGAACAGTTTACCTCAAACATTTGATACTGGAGACAAACTTAGAAAGGTGAAACATTACAATAACAGAAGAGAACCAACTAGAGAACATCGATTAGTTTTAACAATGAAGCCATTGAAAACACTTTATTAGGATGATTACTGTAGTAATTAGTTATAATTTAGACTCAAGTTTCTATACATGTAATTACGCAGATACGGTTACAACAATTAACAACATTAAAAATCTTTACACTTTAATCATTTTACTTTTAATTATTTCTGCATGAAGTCTGTGAGTTTGGGATTATAATTTTTATTTTTTTTTAAAAACTGGATTAAAATACAAAATTACAAATGAATATTCAGGTAAGAAAACAATAGTAAATAATTAAGGAGACTGACAAATAAAAGCTTATAAATGATTAAACTGTCAAATCTGTGTGATGTCATGATTATAGACATAAAAAGTCGTCAAAACCCTGGTCTTTTTTTAATAGCAACATAAAATTTATGTCACATTATTTTAGTTTGATTAAAAAGAAGGAAAAAAATATTTCTTTTTGTATTGTGATATGATTGCATGTTATTTGGATTTTGTGGTGTTGAATTGCCTTATGGTTAGGGCATGTGCGTTGTATCATAAGGTCCATCATTGATTCAATTAACATGGTTTCGATTCTGTGGATGTACGTGCCAAGAAGTACTTAGGTCACCTGTCCAATATTGTGGGTTTTCTCCGGGTCCCAGTTTCCTCCGACTACTAAAGACCTCTCCACAGAAGCGAATTATTGAAATACAATTGAATCATGTTAGTCCTGAATTGACCTAGTTGACGTCAAGGGGATGTTCAACCCAATTTCTCTCTCTCTTAATGAGATTTGTTATATTGTTTACATGTACTTTGTAAAATCTATATATATTTAACATTGCTTTACAAAATAAATCTGATTTTAAGTTTACAGTTTGTTTAAATTTATTTCTATGTTTATAACTCTGTAAGTTCATACAAGTGTAGGGTAATCTGCAGTTTTGCAATTTTCTTCAGGTTTAAAATATTTATCAGTCCAATCAAGCTGCTGCATGGTTTATTGTCAACAGTTATTAATATTGTTCTTTGTGAAATAAAGAAAGATACATGATTTTATAATGTTTTTTTCTTCATGCCAATATTAGATTTAGAACTTTATCACTGATCTGAATTTTTTATCTTTTTTTATCAGAACATCTAATATGCTGTTCAGAGTTTAGACGGCCATATAAGCTGGATTGAATGATGTCATTTTTAAGCAACAATCAAAGGTTACAGTCAATAATTATGCATGTGTATTTACTTGAAACCGTTAACAGATTCTTTCTCCCTCAATCAAGTCATGTGAAATATACACTGATTCTCGTGGCATTGGGCTGATATAATATTTTGAGAGTGATTTGAAGCAAACATTTTATAGGGTCATATATTGGTTTGATTATGTTTTCAGTCCAAATATATCATCAAAACATATCGTTTGCAGTACATGTAATACACTTTTAAAGATGCTGATTATCATCTGCAGAATTTTAAAACGATTGCAAACTACTATATACATGTATTGGTGAAGATGAATCTATCATTTCTAAAAGGACCATCAGTTCAATATGGTAACATTTACAAATCATAAATTGAAAACTGTGTAACAATCAGCATCTACAGATGATCTTGATAGTCTATTAACGAACCAGCAACACTTATAAGCCAGGAGATTTATCTTCCGTTGATAACTTTAAAGGTACTGACTGGCCCTGAAATATTCAATCCAGCCAACAACCATCATGGAGACATCTGGGACAAGGTGCTGTCTGTTCATCATCAACTCATGTTTGGGGAGATCTAAGGCGCTATGAGAATATTTATTGTAGTCACTATGATCAAGTCATTCTGATTGGAAGATAATTTTCCATTGATCTGGTATTGATTGAAGTTTGTCGTCTATCAACCATAATTACGCGGATTGACATTTCGTGTTGAACTGATAGACGACGATAACATGATGACAATATTCTTCCTAGATCACAGCCATTAATCATGTAATATTTATTATAAAATTCAGACTTTACAGTTGTTCTCTTTATTAGCCATGTATGGCTGCAGGGAATGGATAATAATTTCTTGTTATATCTTTCTAGAACATGGAAAGGTGTGAAATTAAAGATTTGTGATGTAATATTTATTATAAAAGTTTGATTTTTTTTGCAGTTACTCTTTTTTATCACACCACCAAGAGTTTTTGTTTATATTGGCCTACTGCTTGGAACTCATGAAATGTTATTTCTTTCTAGAAGATTTACAATATGATATTTATCATAAAATTCCGATTTCTCTTATCAAGGTATCAATTTCCATTAGGTACATGTAATGTTATTTATATTTCCTTGATGAACAATATACGCTTATCAGCAGTGTTTATCAGATATTGGTTTAAAACATGTAATGTATTTATTGTTCGGTGATGGGGAATACATGTTTAACAATGTTTTATACACTTGATAATATTTGGCCTATTAATAGTGGTAATGGATTGGAATGTAATTGTAAACAATAAAGATTATCAACTTTTTGTAATGGATATATTGTCATACCAGACCCGGATCCAGGATTTTTTCGAAGGGGGGGGCCATACATTGTAATAAATGGTAATCATTAGAGTGCCGCATATATTAGTGATTTGGTGTAGTCCCCAGAGCCTTCGTAGTTTATATCATCAATTAAAAAGCGGATACACCAGTCTTGCTTGGGCTGAGGGGGGGGGGGTCATGGCCCCCTGGGCCCCCCCCTGGATCTGCGCCTGCATACCAATTGAGATCACTGTAAGTTGGTCCGTTATAACACTATTATTAGTCAAATCTGTACACCAGACTAAATTTTGTACCTGACATTGTTCTTGACAGATTTTCTTCAGATCATAATACTATATGTCTGTTTTTGATGTTTATAAAACAGTTTAATTGTCTCTTTGATTTAGTCAACAATTCACATGTTGCTGTCTAAAACAGAGTGATCTGTAAATTATTATTAGAACAATCAGTAGCCTATCAGATAAGTTTGATCAAGTCTAAAATGAACATCCAGTCCAAAATGTTAAATTACTGCCACAAATTCATTTGAATATAATTAAATTTATTCATGCTTTATATTTAAAGTAGCTAAGTCTCGAACTTAATACCGTCTGAAGTCTTCAACATTGAAAACACAAAGTTTTGACAATTTAAATCAACATTGATGTTGTGATCTTACCGGGAAAAGAAAGGCTTCTGATATCCAATATTTAAGACAAAATAAACATATTACCATGGGTACACGAACCGTGTACCATAATGCGTTTCAGTCGCATTTCTAAGAAGGGACTTAAAGAACGAGGCTAGTGATATTCCACACCATTTTATCTGGAGAGCATGCTCAATAAATATAACCAGACGCCAGAGAATTCTATGCAATTGAGATTTCTGGCATATTTCGCCAAACATAACTGATTTGAAATAAGAGAAAACGGAAATGATTAAATGAAAATCAGTTAATATACATTCATATTACATTACCGGTATTATATGCATTGCAACCCATTTGTGTTAATTTGTAGGTCCCAAATATTAGCAATTTAGCTCCTTTAAACTTAAGTTTTAGCATTTACCAAATGTCCTATGATGACAATTTGACAAAGCTTAAAGTTTTACTAAAACAATTTTAGGTGTTGGCAAAATAATAATCTTATTAAACTTTTAAACTTAAAGGCTTACTTGATATGATGTTGTAATATACATGTACTGAGTTTTGCAAGAATTAGAAGGGTTAAATTGTAGTTGTCTCCCTTTATTCAATTATCTTCAAAAGTTTTTCTGTAAAATTTGCTTATAACCTTAGATTGATACAGGTTTTAAAATTCCGGTGACTTTTTCCTGATTGATCTCTATCTCTATAGACAACAGAAGTGGCTCATAGACATTGCAATATTTATTGATGTCTGTAGGGAAAATGCTACACGACATGCATTGCAATATAAAGCAATGCTTGATTTTGGGTTTTCGGGCTACCATCCTAGGTCCTTAGACAAGGGTCCATGGGCCATCTAGTCCCTGGAAGCCCTTGGTGGTGGTGGGGGGTAGTCTAGATCACCGGAGATGCTTTCTGGGTGATTTCTGGCTATGAAAACCACCCAGCGATGAAGTGAGATTTTGTTTCTTTTTTAACTCTGCCCTCACCATAAAAGACAGCCAATGGTGGTTTAATCCCGAAATGTTGAAGTGTATTACTATTGGATTGTAACTTTCAGAATTATGACCCCCCCTCCCCTGATTTAGCTTATGAGACCTCAAAATTTGTATCTTATTTCAAAAATGTTTGAATATATCACCTTTACTGTATTTACACCCTAATTATTTCCTCAAATTCAGTAAAAGCATGTAATACCCAGATTGTGAACCATCTAGAGGTCACGATGAAACTGAAACTTTGTTTTAAGGATCAAAAGTTCTTGGATAAGTTTGACTTTGGTAGCACCAGACCTTACATTCTAGATAGAGCTATAGCCCCTGCTTTTATGGATTTTACAGGCCCTCAGGGAAGGTGGAGGGGGGCTACCATTGTTTCCCCATTCAGTTGAAATTTAAATATGTTAGGACCAAGAGATCTTGGATGAGAGGATAAGCCTATTGATTTTACCTCTTCCCCATTCATTTCTTGCAAAATGTGGGTATATATCTTGTTTAAAATAGGATGTCACGATAAGGGTTCCTAGAAGGAAAATGATAAGAGAATAGGGAATGCTATACAAGAATACATAGATTTACATGTAAGAGATTGTTTACCATCTAAATATATAGAATTAAATTAAATAATTAATCAACTCTGTATTAATTGAGAACTTGTATATATATTTATTTTTCATGTTTATTGTCCTTAGTGTACGAATAAAATTTATTAATTAAAAAAAAAATAGTAGCTGATCGAGCAGGGTGGGGTTTGGGCCCCCACCCCCTCTGGATCTGCCCCTGCAGATATGCTTAAACAAACCACTGATTTGAATTCCCCCCAAAATTGTGTCAAAATACAGTAAGTTAGTAATACTAGTGATCTTTAATCTGATTGAGGTACGGTAAGTAAATTAAACAGATAGAAAATCATTGAACTGAAACAGATTTATTAAAGGGCAACAAAAACTAGATTTGATAGACTTCTTGTTCTTTTGTTACTCTGTGTGTTAATCTCCCATTGATTGTGTTCAATATGTAGATATGGTCTTTCAATCGACATGTCCCTTTCTTTGACTTTGTGATTTCACGACAATGCAATTGTTAGTTTTACTACCCTCTTCATGCTGTCTAGTCCCTGCAAATTTATAGGTTTATTACCTTCCTAGAGGCTGTAAAGCACTGGCAATAAACACGCTCAATTTTGAAATCTCTCACTCTCCAAAAATTTTAGTATTATTAAAGCTCTGTGATATATTTTGCAAATTTTATGGATTTATTTGTTAATCCACCACCCTCTTCGCTCCCGTCCCCCTCCCCTCCTTGCAGACACTTGTTGTAAATGTCTTGCGTTACAATATCAAAACAACACCTCAAAATGTTTTTTTACAAATACATTATCATAAAGAATTAAGTTTTCCTCAATTTGTCTGTGTCAAATAGGCAATGGTCATCAACTAAAATTTGCATTATGTAAGATGGCCTTGATTTGTATAAATCTAAGTAAGTTGACATTTTGTATCGATCTATCAGTATCAGAATCAAATTAATATTGGATTTTTCTATCAAGAGCCTGGCAATGAAGAATGTACTTTACAATGTTAATGGAGGGGGAGTAACTCTAGTAATATTTCATATCAACAGGTGTTTGTTATGTAAATATAGAGACTAGGTTGTTAGAAGATAAACATTGCTAATCAATAATGAATCAATATTCATATTGTAATAATATCACTTCACACCGATTATAAGCAATATATACAACCTACAGTTTTACATATAATTTGACAGATTGGAATACTGGTATTTTTGGTAAAATAAAGTTGATCATCCAACAACATGCACAAATAATAGTTCATCTTTATCAAGACGAGCACCAATGGGCAACCGACGATGAGCCACCTTTGGTGGCTGCTACAATCAGGACAGCTGTCTTATTTGTTTGGATAGGACAAAAAACAGGTCCTGTGTGCACATTGGCGTGTATGTTAAAGATCCCTTGGCAGTTGGAATTCGATTACAAGAGTAGGCCGTAGCGCCGCTGCCCGTGCAAAATTTCCCTCATAACACATTGTATGGTGTATGCCTGTCTTCATTAGTCCAGTTTAGGGGCAGAACAGTAGGACATTAAAACCCCCATTTCATTTAGCGATTTACCTCCTTTAACATTGTTTTAGTTCATCTCTCAATTTTCTCCAACAACATTTGATTAAATAGTCTTTTGGCATTATCAAGCAGCTTTACAGTAAAAGGAAGGGGGTATAATGTCCTGCTATTCTGCTCAGAGTCCGACAGGTCTAATGAAGATGAGCATACCCCATACACATACAGTGTGCTATGGTTATGAGGGAAATTTTGTCTGGGCAGTGGCACTATGGTATAATCTTATATCAAATTCCAACTACTAAGGGATCTTTTATGTGCATACCAATATACATGGAACCTCGGTTTTTCAATCATATCATCCGAACGACTAGACAGTTGTTCTTCTCAGGTCCTTTGTTCTGCACCACTGACAAGGTGATTCGACATTGGAAAATCCTGATGAACTTTCTTGACCAACGCAGGGATCGAACATGCGACCTCCGGCTAGTGAGTTAAGTGAGCCAACTAATTGAAATTTAAAACATGTGACTTCACTCTTCACCTGGTAGTTTAATGAATACATGACATCAAAATTATTGTTGAGGCATAATACAATTAGAACTTGGGAGGCCCACCAATATGACTTTACCCACATCATGACTTTACTTACTTTGAAACTAATTGACAAATTTATTGAAACAGTAAGTATATTATATTTTGTTTCATTGTATATTTTGATTGTTTCATTATTATTAACACAACTAGTCTGGCACCATTAAAAAGAACATATCTGTTTTACAAAGAACGCAGGCTGTACCTTTTTTAAGTCTCATTTGCTGTCACCATTCATCTTCTGCAATTTGTTATTAGTACTTTTAAGGGCCACCTCTGATACATATTGGAATGTACTTTGTCATATAATGTAATACTACTAAAAACAGACTGTTGTTTAACAATTTCTAACTGTCTATGTAACGTTGTTCATTACTTTACAGAAACCCCCCCAACATTTTAAATATTAAAAGTCTTAACTTTAGACAAATTTAGTTTTTTGGTTTGTTTTTTTAAATGCCTTTTGATGATCGATAAGCTGCCTTAGCTCAGTTGTCTGAATGCAAAGCCTAGGAAAAAAAACTAGTTTAAAACCCCAGATATGTTCAATTACAATTGCCAGTTTTTGCTATGTTAGCGCATGCCCATTTCATTAAAATTTGCAGTTTCAAGTTGGATATTAATGTGTATACCAGTAATTAAAACTATAGCCTCAAAATCCCTTGGCTGAAAATTATGGGCGTTTTAAAAGTAGCCATGGGTCAGTTAGATGTTGACAAAGAATTCATTAAAATTTCTTCTGATTTAATGTTTGAAATAATAATGTTTGAAGTGACACAACTGTTGGACCAACTGATGGCAGATATTAATATGTGAAAAGCAAACACTGGACATTATTATATAAAACAGTCAAGATGGAATTAAGTTTAGCACTCTTTTATTATTCAAGCATAACCATAAATTATATAGATATACATGTATGTTTATAACATTTTTCGGTTGAATTAAACATGGCTTTGATATATTTGACAATGAACTGGTCATAAGGATGAAGCAGGGCACAGCATCATTAGTAAATTATACATGCATTGTAATAAATAATTAGCAATACACTTTATCTGTCACTTGATGAATGACCTGTTTATTTTAGTAGCTAATGGGTTACTTATAATGTTATTAATCATGGTGATCAAGACTATTGTTATTATAGTGGAATAGCTTCAGGCATGGGAGTAAAATGTCTAGATAACCAAGTCATTCTATTAATTTTAGCAAATTGTGATTGACAGATATATATCTTCATGTATTTATTTCAATTTAATTTAACTTACATGTGACATTCTTTAAGCATTTTTAATTTTTATTGTTATAAATGTTTGTCTATAAATATAACTAAATAGACATCTATTTTCTATTTATTACAGTCCTAATTATAATACATTTTTTTTAGACTTGAGCTAAATAAATAGATAAATCATGTGTAAAAGATTAAAACAGAAAAATGATTTAATGAATAGGAATACGATTTGAATCTAAATCAAAGATTAAAAAGCCAACTTAAAAAAATAATTAGATTTTGTTGCTGTGGACACGCAAAGAAATGGCAAGTGTCAACCATTGTTATGTATTTCTACTTCATGTAGTGTTAGATCTGTCCTCATGATCACTGGACCGTTTATTATTGATGGTCTCGTCAACTTCTAAAGTCTAGATCTATTGGTCACATACCAGAGTAGACTTGATTAACTAGTTGTACTGTAGAGTAAAGAGTTGATTGTTCAGGTACTCATAGATAAGACAGCTGTATTTTAATTTCTTGAATGTGTCAACTGAACATAAATTTACCTGTGCATAATTCTTTGTCATACCCTTAACGAGTGTTACCTGTAATTAATAGGTTAAAAGGTGACCTGTGTCTGTCTTTATATGACGTTATTGATGGCCAGGTAATATAGATGGTAAATGGTGAATTCTCGTCTAACTCTGTGTGTCTGTGATACAGCAGTCGGTCAATATACCCAAAGACAAACAAGTGAGAGAGAGAAGATTTATTTCTGTGAACAAACAGAGGAAAACGTTCAGTTTACCTGGGTAGACAGAAACTTAAACATCATGAAGCTGAAGTCCTAACATTTTTGGATTAGATTTTTGGATTTTATTTCACTATTCATGGGGATTTGTGATATTATTTTTAAATGATTATTAATGTATGTGATATCAGTTTGGATAGAGAAATAGGATATTCATTAGGAATAGATTTACTAATTAATTAAAGAGTTAATTAATTTGAGACAACCTTCATGTTGATAAGGTGCTAGTAAGTTTATCTCAGTATGTTTGTGACATTGAGTTAGGCAGACCATTTTGGATTTAAAGGAGACAGTGGTGGTGTGTGGTGTACAGACCTAGTATAGAGAAAGGTTAATTAGTTTGAGTGATCACCTTAGATATTCTCTACACATACAAAACACCCACAAGCTACACTAAATACCTGACCTATATTTCACAAGGAAAAGAGCAACTAATAGTGAAATTGTCCAAGTGACATTTTGCCGACAAGTGATTTGTTAAAAACTTTGAATTTGTTTTGTTTATGGATGAGGATTTTTTGTGAAGGTAGTTTCAATTTAAGGATAGATTTATCATGATTCTTACAGCTCCGTTATATGCATCGGTAAGTATTTATAACATTGTTTGGCCTTTTAACCATCTTGATAAGGTAGTTAGTTATACATTCACTTTTATTTAACTTCTAAACATTTTATAAAGGATGTTTTTATCTTCATTCTTCACAATAATAATGGATTCACATCTTCTAAAAATTTACATCTCCATGAGTCAGAGGACACAGTCCAACTATACAAGTTTAAATTAGACCAATTCACTGTCAATTGTTGATTTTAGAAGGCAATGTAATTTAAATTACTGCTTCATTTTAGGGACGTGAATGGATATTATTCACATCTTATGCAATTTGTGGGTTGTGTGTGTGTGTAATGCCGGTAAACCAGGACAAAGACGCGTTAACTAAGCACAGCATCTGTTGCTGCTATATTTAAATTACAGTACAAATTACCACAAATAATGTCAGCTATGTCAACATCCGAAATAAGCGACTTCCTGAGGAGTGGTATCTAATAAAAAGATGCATCATCGCTCTAACATAGGAAATAGATCTAATAAAAAAAATGTATAATATATTCAAAATAATTTTGGACTCTCCTAACAGAGAAATCAAGAACTGACCTACTTAAAGTTAGAGTACATGTAATGTTTTTTGTGCAGTTGTTTGTTTTTTAATTGAAATTTGAGAATCATAAAAAAATTCAATTTTTCATAAATTGACAGATATCTCAAATTTACCAACCATCTCAGAATTCCAACTTTTGGTTTGTTTGAAACTATTTGAAGTTCAAGGTGACTAAATGAGTAAGATGTTGGCTCGTTAACCTGGAGGTCCTGTGTCCGATCCATGCATTGGTCTAGAAATCATCATGATTTTCCGTCATTGGTTCTGTGGTGCAGTAAAGAGCCTGGCAAGGGGGCCTGGCAAGGGACAACATGTAGTTGTTCAGATATGTTGAAAACTGGCATGCACTTAAGATAACCCTTGGCAGCTGTCGGGGGCAAAATTCCCTTCATACTAGCACACTG
This sequence comes from Patella pellucida, assembly GCA_917208275.1. NCBI lineage: Eukaryota > Metazoa > Mollusca > Gastropoda > Patellidae > Patella > Patella pellucida. Next base: position 58,971,956 of record OU795036.1, on the reverse strand, counting down.
TATGCTCCTCTTCATTAGCTAAGGCGGAGCAGAACAGTAGGACGTTAAACCCCATTTAATTTCATTTTATTGTAACAATCAGATTGATTCTGTGTACAATACTAGAAGAGCTCCCCCCCCCCCCCCAACGTGATAGTATTGCACATCATTACTTATACTAAGATAACATTCTCCTTCTGTGGAATAGAATTGGCTGGTCAATAAGTAACTTTGAAATGTCAATCTTTGTGGAAGATTTCACTGAATATCTCATTTCTGTTCCCTGGTTAAGTCTAAAATAGAAAAAAAAAAACAATCAAATTAGTAGAGTCATGAGATACCTATTATTCCAACAGACTGAAGGTCATCCTGAGGATACTGTATGATCACTGTCATATATTACAATTATTAATGCTAGGAGGGATGTCAAATAAACAAATAGTTTAAATGATTCAATGTTATACTACACTATACATGTACATGTACATAGAGGAGTGTCATTTACATGATGAATACATAGACAATCATTGTCTGTTTACTATAGAGAGGATTGTAGCAAGCTGTGGTCAGTTATGTTGAGGAATTTAGAATATGCCATGATGTATAATCCAAAATGGATATTTTGAAAATTTCATTCAAATTACTTATTTTAAGTACATGTAGTTTTGACAAGATGTGTACATTGATCGTAACCAGCGTACTGATTTATATTCAAGTCTTAGCCTTGCATTAATATTTTTAGATTAAATTATTAAATGGCTGAACTGTTCTAAAGGATGGCATCGAGAGTTATGTTAATAAAAATAAAGACCTGCAATAGGACGATTAAGCATGTTTAATTACATACATTTAGAACCTGTTTTGGAAATAATGTGTTAGTCTCATATTGTTATATACAAAAATATTTATCCAAATTTCTGTATTTTTGTTGTTTCATAAACTACACTTTATATTACATGTATAATTCTAATTGAGAGAAAAATGGAGTTTAATTAACATCCATAAAACAACTACATGTAGGTCATTTCAGGATTAGCATGGTTTACTTTGTTTCAGTTTCCTGCTTGAACTAAGGTCAAATAAAATAGAGAAAACCTGTAATGTTTTACAAGCATTTCTACTTGTAATTATATACAAACATATCGTGGAATGTTCAACCAGAGTGGTGGTAATACACTGAGGATCTTAAGGCCCCCACGCCTTTCCTTCTGAAATATTTTTATTATACGTTATGTTGGTATTATACACATAAAGCAAAGCTTCTGCTTACAAATTTTCACTCTCGATCATCTTTGACATTTTTTTTTTCAATTTTTCTGTGTTTGTCGTGTATTTTGTACCGGTACACGAGGAGCAGTCCATTTGCTGATTACACTATTTTGCTTGATTGAATACACTATTTTGCCTATAATGTTTTTTAGGACTTCTGATTCTGTCTTTTGATTTGGTTTGTTTGTACTTGATTTTATTTTATTCATTTAGTTCATTGAATATTCTCATGTTTGTCATATTTTTAACGTCATGTCTGCTGCTTTACGATCAATTTTTATGCATTGACTTCTATAGACAGACACTAGATAATGTGTGAAAGTTTCTTTAATACGTTCTGCTTATACATTTTTAATATTAAGTTTGATGATAGTGTAACGTTATTTAACAGTGACAGGTAGTCGATAATAACAATCTATACATACAATAATGAGGTGTCTAGATTGACTATAAAATAATAGTTACGGTGTTTGTAAATTAGGTTAATATTAAATATTCTTATCAAACATTCTTACAATATACAGGTTCCAAAATATTGATTGTGTAGCCTGTATAGTTTTTGTCTAATGATTGAAAATACATGTAAATTGCAGATATCATAAATTTAATAGCGTAAAAAAGGTTAGACAGTCTGCATAAAAGATATCCAATATTTTTACAAATAACAATGGCTTTTTGTGCGAAGTCACAGAATTGTGAAAAACACTCAGAATTTTGATAAGACATAATTGAACCAACATTTTAAATTATAGTAAAATGAATCATGTAATAGGAAAGTATCCATAATATATTGTTCAGTGATTTAATCTGTGCAGATAATTGGAAAATTGTAGTCATTACTTTTATCATACCGTACTGTCGTTTATTGAAGTGTCCTATTTTCAATTTACATATAGAATAGTATGATAGTTTTGATACATGTATATCACATAAATCTTGCTTTAATGATATTTCAAATTTATATTTCCTTTCATTCATAAACTAGTCCTTAGGTCTGACTTATAATTCTATTGAAGTTTATATGTCATCTAGTGCTGTCAATGTCTTTAATTAAAAATGAAATGATGATGATTTTAATAGTATAAAGAAAGATTATTAAAGATTTGCACCTTACAGAACATTATTAGAAGACTTTATTAATATTCATAAGTAAATTGGCAGCCCAGCAGTTTCAGATGATACAACTTGTATTCTTGCACAACACCATAGTAACTTGTGGCCTCCAATATTCTAGAGATAGGAGTGTTTGTTACAGTATCAGCAGAGCTTAACGTATCACATAAATCAATACTATAAATTAAACATCTAGTCATCAATATCTGTATTGATTTATATTGTTATTATAGAGATCAATAAACAATACCCTACAAGATTCATAGGTCTTCAAAACAAAATGTTTTCATTTATATACACAAATCACTAAGTAACATTCAAGGTCAAAATCTTATCGGATTATTCATTAATTTTTGAAAGGAAATGTTTTTTTTCTTAAATATAAATGAAACTTGCACCTTCAAGTCAATAAATCTTAGCTGTAGGCTTAATATATAAGTACTTTTCATAACTTTGAATAGGGGAAACCTGCCAGGGTAAGAGATGGGTGGGGACAAAGGTGGTCCTGTTGTTAGGATAACAATGAGTGATGAGGGGTCAAACAGAAAGGAAATGTTCTATGAACTTTGAATTTATTAAAATTAAAGTCTAGTTTTTAAAAGTTTGTAAAACTAGTAAGTAATCTAATAGATTTAAGAAATGAGCAGAATTTGAATTTTTATTCTCAACTTTTATATTCAGTGTAAAATCTGGGGATCAAAAACTCAAACTTGAATGTTTTCAGACTTGAAAGAAATTCATCAAAAAGTGATATTATAAGAATTTGTGAATCATGTCGCAAGCAGCTGAAAACTTTTAACCGTGCTCCATACAGAAGGTTTAATCCACGTTTCAAATATTTATTTGTTTTTTACTGTAATGTAATTTTATCTTTCTTTCAGTTTTAAAAACAAGTGTTTGTTGTAATAATAGTGAAGATAATACAGGTTGTCAATGTTGCTGGGCGAATAACAAAAATAAACAGAATTTTTCAAAGGTCTTAAGACTTGGAACAAATTCAAAACAATAGAGTTGCACAGTTCACTTTCTATTTTTAGATTTTTCTAAACAGTCATACATGTCTTTTTTATTTAGATTTAACTCTTTTTGACATTCATCATATATTTTTGATTCAAACTAAATCTTCAAATCCTAAGTTAAAGTTGAATTTTCACATGACAATTTTAGAGTGGATTATTTAAGATTCCAGGGGATATATTTAGATCTTTTCTCATGATAAATATTGATTTTAATTGAGTTCTATCATGCTCGAAGAGGCATGTGAAAAATAAAGAAAACGGTACAGGCTTAGGCCCAAAAAATAAATATTTCATTCCGGTAATCTGGCCGACCCATGACAAAACCTGCAGACTCTTAAGATTTATTTAGTGTCAAGAGAAATAAAAACTTATGTTCACCGACTGATCGTTCAGAATACTCCAAGCCTACCGGATTCGTGAAAAAGCCTATATTATTTGTTGTTATAACTGAATAAAATAAATGTCAGCTTTGAGTGTGCAAAACAGCTCCACTGATCACACGAGACTGCTAACTGATTTGAAAATCGAGATTTTGTATAGATTTATCCCTACACATTTTGAAAAGAGCTATAATCATCACAACTTTTGTTTTGATAAATAACCAAACTGATCAGCAGTGAATATTCACTAGGACGCTACAATTAACTCACAAATTTATCTTTTTAACTTAAACATCTTTTTGAAGTATTCAGTTTGAAAAATAATGTTGTCATTTTTGATAGAGCATGTAACCGTTACAATTAAATTCATATTTCAAGTTTTCAATTGATGACAGGATATCTTGAATAAAATATAATAGGGCTTATAATAATTATTTATTAATAAAATATTCCTTTTCGGCTATTCAAATAGCTTTTATTATTGAAAATTCCTACTTGGTTAAAGACAATTGAAGCTCTGAATTGGCTGTATTACCACATGGTCTATAGTACGCTAAGGTACCATTTTGATTATGGACATCGTGCAATCAGTCTCTATGCATTCTTGGCCCAATGACATGGATGGCATTAAAAAAATATTTTAAGCCTGATCTGTTCCAAATAATTCAAATGTATTCAAGACAACTTAAAGATAACCATACATGTTAAAGCACATAATAAAGCTTAAAAGCTTTGCCTTGTCTACAGGTTGTCATAGAAATATATGTCGAAAATAACTCATTCCTCTTAAACTCTTTCCTGATAAGGATGCCATTGGGGTGAATTAATAGCCTTGATATAAACTGTTTTCTTCTGCAAATTAAATTCTAAAAAAAATTTTTAATTCTCAAGGAAGAAAATATTAAGTTTTAGAAGTCAATGTGGGTAAAAATATGCGTAAAAGGTTCCAATTTTACCCCAGCCTTTTGTAGGAAGTGGTAAACAAAAAAACACATTTAGCACAGTTGTTAAATAGTTTGACAGTTTGTGTGAATTTGCAAATTTCCCAGGAACCAATATCACTAACTGAGGCAATGACAATGCCAGGTCACAGCCTTTCAATTTACTTGTGCTTGAACTAAGATATATTTTCATAATCCAGTTATTATATAGACTCGATAAGGAAGACATCTAAAAAAGGCCAACACTGATCAAGACTAAACAGTGCAAATAACCTCCTAGTGCATAATATGTCCAACAAGAGAAAGATTCTGCAATCTGGTTCTTAGTGAAAACATTAATAGTTGCCTATCATTCATAGAGGAGTTCTTCATATTGTGACCCAAATTTAAGGGACTCCCAAAATGACAAGTTAGTTTAGTGTCATGTGGATGTTAAACCCTATTTCTCTCATTAAACCAAGGTCAGACCTTGTTCATCAAAAGGACCAGTTTAGTGTCAAGTTGATGTTAAACCCTATTTCTCTCCCAAAGACCAGACCTTGTTCATTAAAACGAAGACTACACCTTAGCAACTTTATAACTATCTCTCTAATACTTGAAAGTTAAATTCCCTTTATGAGATTACCTTTTTTAGCTAATGTCACAAGAAATTTACGATTCTATATTTTATAGAATGTTTCAAAAAGACAAATTGTCAGGTAAAATTGATTACCTCCCCCAAAAATAAGTAGAAAGTGTATTTAAAAAGGGAGAAGATGTAGTTCTGCCTGTGTAACAAGTCTGTTTGCCTGGGCTAACGACTTTATTTACCTTTGTTCTCAAGACAGGTGATAGAGGTCTTCTATCATTCGCTACTTGTCTTTCGATGACAGTCACTAGAGATCTTGAGTAAATATCGCAATCCGATTGCATTACTGTAAACTCTTAAAATATCTTCAACATTCGCCCTTAACCATCAAATAAATGTCTGTAAAACTTGTTCGTAATTCAGTGTTCGTCTCTCTTCCATAGATCTATATATTAGAGAATATGAGATCAGGCTGCACATCAAACCTAGATTGAATGATACAGCTCAGACAGGCGAAAAAAAACCACCTAAACATCCCATGTAACAATATTTGATAAATAGAAAATATGTAAAATACTAAAATCTTAATTTCTTCAACAGGGGCACTATATATGCCAATTTGAGTCTATTTTATTTTGTTGTGGTGATAAAATTTTATACAACCGCGAAATTCAGGAACAAATAATCTTTCAAAAATCACATATAAATTTATGCAACTAAATTAAGGTGCAGTGTATATGTATTGGCATGAAATTGTCATGAATATGGTGGAAGTAGACTGCATGGTGTTCTACATCAAACAAATTATTTACAATTCTATGTTTTCTGCTAGTCAATATAGACTTATAAAGTTTAATTGCTTACAGCCAAACCCATCAAAGTCCTCCGCCAAAAATGAAAAATATTAATGTCAAAATGAGACCTCCTTAATGATGAATGGTTTTATTAATTAACGTAAACTAGTAAATCCTATAAAAACTTGGTTTGTTTGAACAAATTTTATAATATTCTGCCAAAGTAAAGTGGATACAGGTTTCTTGAGACCTACCTATGTGGACAGTATTATTGACAAATAATAAAATCTTAAGTTGAGATTCAAACTGTATACTTTATCTAGGGAACAGATAAGGTGAGGGATTTTTTTCTAACTGTAGGCCCTTCAACACAACTGCCAAAAAAAAGAAAGCTTGCTACATGAGATCTCTGAGCCTGTTCTTGATATTTGTACCTGATGCATAACACCTACCAAATACATACACTAAAATAAACATCCTTTGTTTTCAGAGAGATTTCTAAAAAGTATAAATTATATTTGTAATAAATAATAACTTTTACACAATTGTTTTCCTGTCATAATTTTCCAATATTCTTGCTCATCGCATGTCCCTTACATTGAAATGACAATGACATTTTAAGTGTGCTTTTGCATAATTTAGATATTGTTTAACAGCTATATTCTTATATTTGATGGAAAATAAACTATTATCCATCCATTAAGTCGATTATAAAATGTCATTTATTTCTGAATTAAATGGTTCAGGCAGTAAACAGACATTGTACAGGGAAATATCCGGTGGAAACTGAGCTTACAATGTTTATTTTTAGGGCTAATTGTTGCAAGCCCTGGTGTTTATAATACTGAATATGTTCATTTCTTGTTAATGTTCTACTTCTAGTAGGCCCTATATGTATATTTTAACTATATTGTATTATTGATCATACACTGAAATACATTACAATATGATTTTGTTTTCATTCTCAACAATAGACTTTGATTTAGAGTACCTGTCATGAATATTTATAATAAGGTGTTATTGACTATATTCCACTTTTTAGCTGATGGATAGTAACATACCTATATATAGATAACCGCCCAACCAATATAGAGATATGAGCAATATAGAGGATAACCTTTAAGATTAAATCACTGTCTTCAGGTTATATAGGAACATTATGTCGGAGATTGATGATTGAATGATCAATTCAATGTGCTCCTAATCAGTTTCACATCATCAGAGTATAACATACAAGGAATTGTTTTGGAGTACTTTTCATTGTAGGACAGTGCAAAAGATTTGTTCAAATATGTGCATTTGACACCACTTGTATGTCAGCTTTTTTTGTAAACTGTCATTAACACACAGGATGAAAGAGAAGGATGAATCTTTTGCTCCAGTATTAAGTACAGGTAGAAGTGGTTTCCTTGTTTTATATAACATACCTCCTCGGAATTCAGATTCTTGCTATGATTTTTCCGAGAGTTACCCTCCCCTTCACCCCAAGCCAAACTTGTAAATGTTCCACAGGTGAATCTTTATGATAGTGCTGAGAAAGTGTGGTTTATTATAAGTAGGAAAGTAGGAGCCCTATCAAATATTTTGACTTGCTAATTAAATTTATGTGAAGTTGTTTCACTGAAAATTGGAAAAGAAAGTTGCCTTTCATAAAACAGGTGGTGATCGTACATCAAATGTGATAAAATGACAAACTATTGTTATATGTGTCATTTTTTATTTCTTGCTTATTACTATCTGAATTACAAGTAGAGAAAAAAAATTATTTCGGATAAAAGAAAAGAAAATTTGTTTTGGCTCTCTGAATATTTGCTCAAACTTGCAATTTTTTCGTATTGAAGATTTGTTTTTGATAAATGATGTATTATGGAAACAATGGATCAGTATACACTCAACAATGGAAGATCAATGCAGAAAATCATAAATTTAAACTAGACTAAAAAAATTATTGACTTACTGTAGGCAAGTCAACATCAAGAATAGTTTTAGTTTATATTTCATGTTTTGTTGTCTTATTCCTGCAGAATTTTGTTTGTTGAGATTACAAAATAAGAAATGAGAATTAAGGGACTTTTCAATAAAGAATATTCTATTGTTTTTTCTTAGTATGAGTTCAACAAGTAAAAACGTTGGGCTATTTTGGGTTATCAGCACAGCAAAAATTCAGTTCTCAAGATCCTGTATTATGAAATAAAATTAATTTAATATGTCACAGATTTGAATATAATTTGAAATTAAAGAAGATATATTTTTAGGTACACTATTATTATTATATTGATTTTTGTCTGTATTTTTACTGTGGGCAATGTCACCAGGTTTGAATAATAATAAAACCATTTTCATTGACTTCAACAAGAAATTGTTGTTAATGAAAACGGTACTTCAATTGATGTACACGTTTTTGCCTTTGGGATATCTACTGTTGTGATGAAGTTTATTTATATTCATAATGATTGATGAATACATGTTATGAAGTAAAGTTTCTAGTGTGCATTGTAAGACATTAAAAATCTAGTTTGCATTGACTATGAAACACTTGAAGTTCTTTGGGCCCACTTTTTGTCTTAAATTGATTTCTAGTTGTCAAAAGATTTTTATACGCCTAAATTGATTATCACAAGCAGGCATCGATATTTTGGCGTGCGCAGGCACATTTGTTTTGAAAAAAAATTTGCAGGCACACTAAAAAAAAAAATTAAAAAAAATTTTTTTTTATTTATTTTTTTTGTAAATTGTTACTGTCACGTCAATCATGTAAAGTAAAGGGATTTAATGAACTTGTTTGAAGCCGCACAATCATACTATATACGTGGCAATTGAATACTCTCCTTTTGAGTGACCCTGCAGGCACATTTTCAAGTGTGTGCACATGCAATAAAATGTACTAGCCTACTTTTGTATTAACTTTATTTAACACTATGCGAAAACAAATTAACCTGAATGTTAATAAGATGAATACGAAACTTAACTACATGAGCTAAAGGATTCTCCAAAAATGTATTTAGATGCCAATTATTATTAGAATGAGCTAAATATCTTCACTGATAAAAGGTGAAAACTATTTAACATTTGCTTTGAATTAAAATAAGGTGAAGACACTTGTTACTATCTCATCCAAATACGAAGCTACACACAGCTTACACCAAAACATACATTACATGTAGCAATCTGTGGTCCCAATAATCATCTCAAATGAATAGTTTTTGGGTTACTCATTTTGAAGAAAATGACCTTTGTCTTGTAAAACTTGACTTGCTGTTTCATTTCATTAGTTGAACCAGTGTGTTTTTCCCTCACCCATTCAGCTTATTACTGAAATATAATTTATCAAACCTGCCTAAAAGTAGTAAAAGTTTGACCTCTTTTTACTTGTTTTGATAGTACTTTTTGTACAGTGTCTTTTGGATGCCGTTTGTCAACAGCCTGGTTTTTATATTAAGGATTCATTTGTATTGTTATCTATAGGGCTGGCAAAGATACCAATTTTACATATCGATATCGGCTATTGATCAATGAAAAAAAAAAGTTGTGATCCTCAAACTATGTTTTCTTAATGTTTGTTTTGTTCACAGCTTTTAAGTGGATAGTAAGCATCTCAGACCAACTTTTAACTTAAAAAGCTATGATATTTAAACCTTTACACAAGAGGCATATAAAAATAAAATAGACACATAATATGTCACAGTTTAATAATAAATAGCATTTTCCCCATACTCCAAATAGATACCAAAATGGCAACAATCAGTTGATTTGTAATTGTATAGAAGATACAAAGGGGGAAATTAAGGCAGTATTTCAAAGACAAAAGACTAATCATAAGGTATAAAAAAGTCATTATATTTGTAGGAAATAATCATTTTTGGAACACTTTGTTAAACCTTGTGAGTGGTCTAACTACAACAAAAGTTATCATTCGATCTGTATATAATTTGTATGCATAATTTAAATTACTGAATGTTAGTAATTTCCTTTAATTACTTCTGGAGTTAGGGCCCTTGTTTCAATTAAATGTTGAACCTGGTAAACCCTCAGTGACGAAAAATATAATTTGATCTACATGAAAGTCTTGTAAATGTCCCCCATAAGGGGATAGTAAGCATCTCAGACCAACTTTTTAACTTATAAAGCTATGATATTTAAACCTTTACACAAGAGGCATATAAAAAGAAGTATAAAATAGACACATAATATTTCAGTTTGTCCAAACCCTTCTCATGATTAGGTATGGGTAGGTAGGTAGGCAAATTCTTTTTTTGGGGGGGGGGGGAGGACCAGACTTTGACATAAAATCTTGTGTCAAAGTTTGGTGTTACTTTGTATAATCATGACAGTGGCTGTTTAATCTCGCGACCGATTATTTTGCGTTTGGGTGTTATTGTCAAGCGTAAAAATAATTCTGTTAAAAAAAAAAATACATCCTTCAAAAATGGCAATAAAAGAATTTGAGTAGGCAGCTTTTTTTGGGTAGGTAGCGTTTGGGCAAACAAACAATCTTTTAATTATGGCCTTGCATGTACCTTTAAAAGAATAAAAATGTAATAACCCTTGTCAACCATTCGGACGATTTAGCTGCTGTAGGCAAATGTTTTATGCCTGGCAACCAAATTTTCTTTTAATAAAAAAAAACGTCATACCAAGTGCGAACAATCTCCTTAATAAAATAGTATTTGCAGTTCACACTCCCTATCAATCACTGTTAACAATTTTCCGTGGCCACTTATAAGTGGATTTATCTCCCTTTCATTAATAATGTTGTCATGAGCATGAAGCCTTACTACAGCATACTTTCTATTTTTCTCCCTGGCTTAACTGACAGAAAATTTGGAGTCTTGCTATTTTGTATATTGAGTGTTATTATATTATTATTTGATTGACTGTCATTTGAGGTTTAATTCTCTGTTTCATATGTACCTGTTGACCCTTGATTAGAGAATAAAGTCATTATTACAAGGACAATATATAAATATTGAATCTCCTTTAGTTTTTATACAAGTATCAATATCAAGAACTGAATATTGATATGTTCCGGTAATTATCCAACGATTATCGACTAGATCGATAGCACAGGTAGTCCGGCTGATGCAAAAACAAGTATGTTACCCCTGTTCCATTTCATTTCTCCCTCCTGCACAATCTGTTAGATCTTGTCTTTTATATTTAGAACCATGCAATCAATTCAGTTTATTTAATATGGAGATTTATCATTTTCAGATGATCATATCTATACTGTACAAAGCAAAATTTAAAAAATAAGTTGAAATTGATATTAAATATTATTATTTATAGATTACTGCTACACCATTACTGTTGAAGAAATTACATGTACGTATGTAATGATCATACATGGATTATTGCTGTATTGACCACCATGGGTACATATTTATGGACTAGAAGATGTAAATAATGGCCCACTTTTAAAGTTATTGACATACATTCTGATGTGTTATGATCTACCTATATCGCCATAAATATATACATAAAAACTGTGATTTATATCATTATCATTCACCATATTGACATTCCTTTTGTAGTAACCTATTTTCTGGTTGATAACTGTTTTCATTTCAAATTATAATATAAGAAAACTGTAGAATTTGGATGTATTAAATTCTCATCCTTGGATGTGAGTGTGTCCGAATAGTCTAATACATGTACTTAAGATCATAAGGTTTGTCATTTCGCATTCCAGCTTGAACAAGACGAGGAGTAGTATGGTTGCATACCTCACCTGCCTGATGAACTTTCTGCGTCCTCCAGTTATCCTTTCACAATACTTAGAGCTGCATAAGCAAATTATTGAAATAAAATTGGTTCATATTTTTTTTAGTTTTCATCTAAAATGATTGAAAAACTTTTTTTGAAAAAACTAAACAAAGTTACTGAATGTGAAATCTAATTTTCCTGGAAAGTGGGCAGGAGCCGGGGGGGGGGGCTAGGGGGGCTTTAGCCCTGGCAATAATTTAAAATAGTGAAAAATAAAATGTCGCCAAAAGCTCAAAAAAGCGAAAAAAGGTTAGGGGGAGGGGTGTGTGGTGCTTAGTTATTGTCAGTAGACCCCGGAAATCGAGGCCGCGGAAGTGGGATACATTTGCTAATTATGTGTCAGGGGAATAATTTGTCATTAAAATAAATAACATTCAAGGGAGAATGGTTGATTAAAGTGTATTTGTACATGGATACCATTTGTAATTTGTATAACATCTTTTTATGTGCAATTCAATGTAACTTTGGCTAGGAAGTTTGTGTAATTTGTCAATATAATAAGATGATGTTCTACATCATCATATGTAGCAAATATTAGAGGAAGTATATCAAACTTTTTGATGAAGTATTAAGAGTTGCTCTCCATTTTACGCAGTGTACAGTGGAATTTCACTGTAGCACGGTTACAATAACACATGTTTCAACATTGGGCAGTTCATGGTTCACATTTGACTGCCGGGGGTTTGGATGACCGAATGGTTAGCATGTGCGTGCTGTATCATAAAGCCCGTCGTTGAGTCAACTGGCGTGGTTTCAAATCTCTGGTTGTACGTGATAAGGAGTAGGGTCGCCTGTCCAACCTCACAGGTTTTCTCTGGGTCCTCCAGTTTCCTCCCACTGCTAAAGACCTAATTATAGTGTTGTAGTGGAACCTCAGTGTTCTAGACTGCTGGCCATTCCAATATACAAGTATTTCTGTTTTAAAAATATTTGGGAATATGTGTTTTCTACACTGTGGTTTATTTGGTGTTTTGTGGGGCAGTTCTCCAGTACAGTCCATTCATGAATATAAATAAGGATTATTCCAGACTTGTTAATAAATGCACCATGACATAAAATATGCTGCATGTGTACACACATTTTGATCCAAAAAAAGCCAAGATTGTATTAGTCATCTTGACAACATTTAACAAAGACACTAAGACTCAAACAAATAATTAGAACCGATTGATTCTCTTTGTGTAAAACTAGATCATTTTAAAGGGAATAAAGCTAACAGGAACAATTCACAACTACACACACACACACCACTTAAACAGTTTATTTGAAAAAAAAGGGCCCAAATTTTCAAATGAATGCATCAATGTTTTCAAGCTCTTTGCAACATAAACCAATTAAAGTACTGGTACCTTTAAACTGACAACAAATGAGAAGGCCCTTTAATATTTGAAAAATTATACTATTTGAGATTAAAGTGTTGAATATAATTGTTAGCCATCTCCCTTATAATATTTTACGATTTTGTTTAATTTACATATTAAAGGGTTGAATTCATCTTTAAATTAACAATGGTGGGTTTAAATGAGAAGGTTTGCAATTACTCATTAGTGATAGTAATAGATGAAGTGTGTTTAAAATGAGGCTATTGTGTTATAAACTAGGTTTGAGTGACTCTATCAGATGAGTCAGGACATCTTTTATAAAATAGAGTTTTCTATAATCCATTGTTCATGATGATAACAATAAACTGCATGTTCACTACAAGTTGGCAACGCCCCCTTTTAAATAATAACTAGCTTTGATTAACCAGTAGATAATTCGGTGCAGGACATGTATTGTCATTAAACTGGTATTTAGAAATATATTTTGTTAGCCTTTTTATTTTATAACATGATTTAGAAAGAAATTAAAATATTTCCTCAAAAAAATGTTTTAATTAAAGTTCTGAAAGAAATGTATTGTGTGGATATAATTCTACACAAAATCATTAGATTCAGCTACTGTCTGGATAGCAGAGCCTACTATTCAATTGTCTGATTCATTATCACCATAGACCTGATTATCTATGACTTATTTTGTTATGATAAATTTGTCTGGATGATCAAGAATAATCTTTATACTAAAAGACATCTGGCCCAAGCATCTGCCGTATATTGTGAATAGCTTTATGATAGAGAAAGCCAGTGACGAGTGTTCTATTTTGTGTGTCACAAAGTTTAAATTTTTTCTCGGTTTATAATATAAATATTGCACATTTCATTGACAACACATAGTTCTATGATAAAAGAATAGTTTGCTTTCCATAAACCCAAGTTTTAAAAACTTTTAACAGTTAAGTGTAAGTTAATAGGTTTTCTTAAGAAGAGAAATTGTGGGACTTTCCTGAATTTGATAATTATTTTACGGTAAGAGAATATTTTTATTTTATTTTTTGGTTCTATACTGAAAACAATAATGTGAGACATTTGTTATATTTTTCTTCTCCAGAGTATCATTAATTACTAGGTGTTCAGATTCTTGAGTTTCTTTTTTGATCAAATTCATTGTTTAGCCTGGAGAGTTGCCCTCTGACTGCGACTACAATATGTGCTGCCCGTGCGCAGTGGCATTTCCGTGTTACTTTCAGTTTATTTTGTTCTTGTCCGAGATACTGACACTTTTAACTTTGTGCCAGAAATGTATTTATACATGTAGATACTGTATCAATAAAAATGTAATATGAAATACGAATTGATGCAGAAAAGGTTTTATTTAACTAATGTTTCAAAATTTGTCTCTAAAAACTTTTAGTTATCACCATTTCACAAACCATGTTTGACAGATCATTGTTTGATAAATGAGTGTATTATTATTGATATCAATGTTTGTTATATCATAAATTCTTTTCAGAAAGGTCAAACAATTGATCTTAACTGACATTCAAGTGACAATTTCTTGGGAAAGATACAGTCACAGATTGGTTGTCATGTACAAGTTTCATTGGGTTATAATACTGATAGTCTTAATTTGTTGATGAAATTTGCTTTAAACAATAGGTGTAGGTACGGGACCCTATTTCATAGGAAGGGTCAGGGATGTAAAACTTGAGTCATAATGTACAGATGAAAAAAGACCTGAAGAAGTGCAGTACTTTTGATGGAAATCTCTGATTAGTCTTTCAAGCCTAAATAAGCAATTGATTCAAATATGTTTTATAACCCATGAAAAAGTAATGCCTAATTGATACCATCATATGAGTGAATTGTTTGGTGCTTGATTACCTAGCTAAAAGAACAAAGCTAAAAATGTTGAGATATATTGATGTACTTGTTTTTAGCTACGATTGGATGCTTTTAGTTCCACCTGGCAAACTTAATTTCTTTATTAATGCATGTTTAGTCCCGAAATGACCTAGTTGTGTTGAGTGGACGTTAAACCCCATTTCTCTCTCTATCTTATTAATGCATGTAACATTTATATAATAAGGTAATATACATACGCAACCCAATCTACTCAAATAACTTTCATTTATCACCTAATATTGACAATAAAGTAAATCAAGCGTTGTTTTTATCAAAATTGATAATATGATAATTACGGTGTGTTACTCCTGGTCAAATTAAATTGTCTGAGAAAGCATTCTATTAGGTAATTTGTACCTGTGTCAATATTTGATTTTGAAACCTGATGTGATTAGCATTGGGTGTTTGCCAGTTGAAACTATATAGCACCATTTCTTTAAAAGTCTTATCTCAAAACAGGGAGGTTTGACAGATAAGATTTCTTACCTACTGATTACCCCCAATTCTCTTGAATTTTTCATCAAGTTACCTTTTTTTATACCTTATCTTTATTTTATTTTATTTTTTCTGCCATAATCATATGAATGTGATACAAGTTATATATTATAGTAAATAACTGGGGTTGTGGGAAGGTTTACCTCTGATAATTTACAATTTTCCAGAGTAATTGACTAATTAATGTTCATGTAATGCCTAAAACATGCGCAAGCTTCATTAGGCAACAGTCTATTCAATGATTATCATTATTAAATAAATAAAATTAAATTTATTGACTTATGTCTTACCTTACCAGAGGAAAACATCTAGGCTTTAAAATTATTTAAAAATATCTTTGACTGTTCAACCATTTTGGAAATGTGTAGATTTCTTTCCTGTTTAAAAAGTGTCAATCAAATCAAATGTCGTCTGCAAAGCAATTTAAGCAAAACCCATTTTCCTAGGCAGCTTGGCAAAAAGAGTAATCATTTTTTATTATGTACCCTATTTTTGAACAAAATCAGAAAATCTTCAGGGATATCTACCCTGATGAAGGGTTGCATATCCTAGATAAGAATGTGTGGGTAAGTTGAGAACAGAAAACAAGTTGTACTAAGCTTAATGGAGTTGTCTCCCTTTCAATGGCCAAGTGCACATACTGTCAAGATTATTCTGGTTATTTCAAATGCAACTAAAACTTAGATCAAGATGCACTGTAAGTAGCTAAAGTGTTTAACAATTTAGGGAAATTGTTGACTTTCCTATTAATTATGGATATGTCCCAAAAGAAAGGAAAACATTATTCATTTCACATAAACAAATATCTGCCATCTCTGTAAATTCTCAACTTTTGACTTTGTGAATTAAGAAAATAAAGAAATTGTATTTACAATAAACAACTTGGTAGAAATATAAGAGAAACATAAGAGAAACATAAATCTACTGGAAATTTAATATTTATGTTATTTAAGAGTATTTTAAATTTCTTTAGGAAATTGTATTTAAATTGGGGAAAAAGGAAACAAAATTATTTCAATTTGCTGTAAGGTGGGGATAACTATCATCATGTGAACGGATCATATTTCTTGAGAATGCTTAAAACAATTTTCTTCCAGAAATGTTATCTTATCAGTCCATGGGGCAGGAATTTATTAAAAGGTTAGAAAAATGTTACTTGAAGTTGATAAGATATGCTTATCAAAATACAGAAAAAAAAGAGAGGATGGTTATTTATTTCTGGAAACATATTCCTATATTTGATTAAATGTGTTCTTTGTAAACATGTTTGCATCTCTGAACTTACATTACATCAATTTCTGGCAGTGCAGCTTTTACATTTTTGGCAGTAGACTTTCTTTGACATAACATAGTGACAATTACAGTTGACTTTGAAATGGTCAATCTGGAAACAAAAATTAAAATATTAAATAAACACAGACATTTAATGCAGGTTTAGATTCTTTTCCAATTTGTTTTTTTTTAATTGAAATGTTTCATGACACAATTAATTCACTGTCCAGAATCAGGTTTAAAAAGTTTTGGATGATCCATCTTGACTTGTATTTAGATTGTGGCTTTCTGTCACTTACACATACAGATGTAAAATTAAATATAAGTTTTGCTTTTTTGACTTCATAAGATTTATAATGAAATGGGATATTTTTGTTCCAGTTATAGAAGATCTGATCTTCAGTGATTTCAGTGGAATAATTTTACATGTATTTTGATCTCACTGTGAAACTACTGTTTAAGTTATGTGCATACATACTATTTTAACTGTCCATTCTATGCAGGGGGATCACGGTGGCTTAGTGGATAAGGCGCTGGTTCGCTAGCCCGGAGGTCGGATGTTCGATCCCTGCATTGGCCGAGAAAGTTCATCTCGATTTTCCGACGTGATTTTCCCTTGTCAGTGATGCAGAAGGAAGGCCTTACAAGGACAGCTGCCTAGTTGTTTGGATGGGACCAAAAAACAAGGTCCTGTGTACACATTGGACTGCAAGTAAAAGATCCCTTGGCAGTTGGAATTCGATATAAGAGTAGGCCGTAGTGCCGCTGCCCAGGCAAAATGTCCCTCATAGCACACTGTATGGCGTATGCCCGTCTTCAATTAGCTCAGGTTAAGTGCATAACAGTAGGACGTTAAACCCCATTTCATTCATTCCATTCTATGCACTCCTCTTTCCTGGGTGGCAAATGGTTAACATGTAGTGTGTCGGATCATAATTTCTGTCATTGAGTCAAGTGGTGTGGTTTTGATTCGCTGATTATACATGACAATGATTAGGGTGGCCTGTTCAACCTCTTAGGTTTTCTCCAGGTTGTCTCCAGGTTGTCCATTCTCTGCCACTGCTGAAGACCCCTACATGCAAGCGAATTATTGAAATGTTTATTATGGGCCTACTTCAGTTCAAATAATAGCTAGTTACTAAGTTAGTCTAACTTAGATGATCTAGAATCTGCACAGAAAAGATGATGATAAACATTGTTCATCAAACACTAGCTAGAATATACCATACATTAAAATTTGTATTTGATTGTGTAGCCTTTCAGGATTCTAGGTTCTGTACTTTATTCCAATCAGTTCACAGGGTCAAGGCAACCTGTTCTAAGAAATGCAATGGAAAATATATACATTCACAAACATGGTGGCCTGATGAGAAAAACATCAGTTATATCAACATGCAATATCCAGATGTTTTGGAATAATACTTTTTAAATAACCTTAGAATAATTGAAATAAAATTTAAGATGGCAGATTATCTTCAAAATTGTTCATTCCTGATGCATTACGTTTGAAGTATATATTTAATTCAAAGTTTCATTCCAAGCATGTAGAGATGTAATGATATATTTGCACATGGCTTAAAACTAATAATACCTAACGCTTTAAAAGCATGAAACAAGCATGAAACATTCAAATATTAAATTATTGAAAGTGTTGTTTTTTTCACCATGGTTGTAATAGTGCTGAAAAAAATGGTTCATAAATGAAGGTTGATGTTTTTTTCACCAAGGTTGTAATAGTGCTGAAACACATAGTTCATGAATGAAGGTAGCAGACAATCAGCATAATGATTTCAAACAGTAGCAACCTGGGAATCAGATGTATGTCATGAAAGAAGTTTGGTTCATTTAGCCTTCTAGAATTCAGCCAATATGGCTGGTGTCAGGGGTATCACATTACACAAATGGTTCCTATCAAAACTTGCAATTGCACTTCCAACCAATGAAATTGGGGAATGGTATAAACTTTAACCTTTGATCCCAACCAGGTCAGAAATGAAGTTAATTTACAGCAGATAATGCCTCGTGTAGTGTTCCACGTTCCAAGCTGACAAGTCTTAGCCTAGTTTTCAAGACACTACATTTACAGTATACCGCCATTTTGTATATTGCTTTCAATCCGTCCAGAAGTTCAGAAACTAAAGTTTTACAAAAACGTTTTATTTTGTTGAAGTTTTATCATAATCCATGATGTGGCCATCACCTCTAACAGCTAATCATTTGGTAAATATTTTAAATATGTTTTGTTGTGTTGTAACTTTTAGTATGGCATGAAATAGTTTGGAATCATAATCTATTTCGAACCTACCTAGTTCTTACAGCCATTTAGTTACCCTAGAGCATTTAGGAGTTAAAACTGACACAAGTTAGAACAAGTTTTAGCAGAACATCATTGTAATGATCTTTAATTTCATCTTAAAGTATAACTTCAAGAAACTTTAACTTTTATGGAATAGCTTACTAACTTGGGCGAGTTCAGGGTAGTTTGGTTTGTCTTTGGAAAATCTGACAATGGCTTTTTCCCAATTGCTATGATTTATATATTATCAACATGAAGACCTTGAGTGTAACCAAAATTGTATGCAACCTTAATTCAATGTATGCAACAAGTTTTTACTGGACTCACATAATTCACTGGATTACAAAACCAATTATAAAAGAGTAATCATCAAGGAATTGACATGCTATTAATTAAATGCTTTTCCTTTTATTTGTGATAAGAAGCATCCATGCAGTTAAATTACTGTTATGAGAGAATAGTGCTGCTGTATAACTGTAAAATGGCTGAGTTATGAAGCAGTCTTTTAGTCCCTTGGGAGATTAGATCTTATTTAATGTTAATCAAGGGATATTCTGGTATCTAAATTCAGCAAGCTATAAACTTACAGATGTCTGGATCTTCTCTGTATTGAGCTATTTTCAATGCAGTGCTGTGCAGAGAGAATTTACTATATTTCAAGATTCAACTCCATGTTATGCATGATTGAGTCTGAATCCACTAGTTCGACAATGTCCTTTGATTTTAATTTCATATGCTCCCCTCCCACCAGGGTATCATAAACTCCTGATTTTGACATTGCAAGGGAAGACTAATAATAATAAAAGTACTATATCTAAGTGGGGTCTAATATAATAATAACAGTACTATATATATCTACTTTACTTTGTCTGTGATATCACTTCGGTGGAAGCAGACATAAAATAAATCTTCTTCACACAGGTATCTACTTTACTAGATTCTTGTCCTAAATAAAGTCATTTTAGTCATCAATATTGTGCTGTCATCTGTATTCTTATAGTAGCCTATAATGTTTTTTGCTTATTGTCTGGCTTGTTATATGTAAATTTTTGATTGTAACATGTTACACATTTAATGAGAATTGCTGTGCTAATAGCCAGTATGCACAGACCTCTCAACTCCAACTAAAAATTGTAAATACCACGCAATTAGATGTGCATTTGTGAATGTAGGATCAGAATAGTAGTCCCTATGAAGCATTCTGTTTTTAAGGTTTTATTTTAAATATAAAGCCTATATTGTCATTGAGCATGCACAATGATTAAAGAATTAATGGCTAGTGATAAGCCCCGTTACACTTGGCCTTGATAATCGTGACATCCTGGACAGGGTACCAGGCCTCGATAAATTTCATGAAATTGACCTGTTTACATTTTTCTTAAATAACCAGTTTCGGAACCGTGTCAAGCACGCCAAATGTGGAACTCTTCACAGAAAAGTTCATTTCAGTCGGGGATCACGGTGGCTAAGTGGATAAGGCGCTGGTTCGCTAGCCTGGAGGTTGAGTGTTCGATCCCTGCATTGGCCGAGAAAGTTCATCTCGATTTTCCGGCGTGATTTCCCCTTGTCAGTGATGCAGAAGGAGAGCCTGACAAGGACAGCTGCCTAGTCGTTTGGATGGGACGAAAAACTGAGGTCCCATGTACAAATTGGAGTGCACGTAAAAGATCCCTTGGCAGTTGGAATTCGATATAAGAGTAGGCCGTAGCGCCGCTGCCCGGGCAAAATTTCCCTCATTGCACACTGTGGCGTATGCCCGTCTTCAATTAGCCCAGGTACGGTGCTTTAAAAGCGTAGGACGTTAAACCCCATTTCATTCATTCATTCATTCATTTCAGTCGCTATGCAAATTAGCCGGATGAAAACAATTATGAACGTCGATTTGGTTTGAGCATTCATTTTGACAGAACTAATGACAGTTTGCGGGGTGATCCAAATTGAAACGGTGCTCAAACTGTATAGCGTTTAAAGCGAGCTGTTCCTGGTACCGTGCTTAGACCACCTCATTTCAGTGGGCTAGATTGGCACCATACCTGGTACAGCATGCTTACGTTTGAACCATTTACACTATAAAAAAAGGAAGCATGCCATACCTGGTACCGTTCCTGGTACGCTTAAATTTTATAATGGGTTAACAAATGTGAAGTTTCTTTCTTGGACATGAGACTTGTATCAAGACTGTCTATTTATGACTATAACAGCTGTTGTAAATTCAGATAAGACATCTTCTTTTTAAGGAACTGCCAAAAGAGTCATATGCAGTTGTTTAATTGATGTAGCTATGTATAGCAAAATTTATCATAAACAAAATCAGAGAATGGTATAATCTAGTGTTGCCAGTATCTGCTGACAGCAACATTTGCGTATTATGGGTTTCGTCACAAAACAAACCGTTGTGGTTAGTGGACTATAACTTGAGTCTATGGCATGATTTTATAGTAGTACTTACAGCTTTATGTCAATATTTTGGATGAGGAGAAACAATTTTTTTATCTAAATAAACACTGTATAAAGTATTTTCCCTTTTTTTATTATTTTTTTCTAAATTTTTAACTGTGACAAATGAAGAACATTTTCCAATCACAACAAATAACAAACAAAGAAAAAAAACTTTTTAGAACGCTCCAAATTGCACAGAATTTAATCAAATAAATGACATTCTGCCATATATACTCACCCCAGCATAATTCCTTTACATTACTAAGTTCATAATCAATCTTTTGAACTTTTTATCATCCTAGACTGACAGGTCTGTATGTATTGTCACTTGAAAATTTCATCATTAATGACTGAAAGTTATTGGTTTATGGTAAGAATACTACTTAAAGTACCAGTACACCAGTTATCAAGTACACAAGAATCACTTTAATATTTTAGAACACATAATAATTTCTTTGCAATGATAAAGTTTGACAAAAAGATTTATCAAGTCCTTTTCCATGACAGATGAATTTGGTAGAAAGTATTAAGAAATGCTGCTGTCTGGGAAAAATTGACCTTCTTTATGCACAAATGATCATGCAAAAAATTACGTATATTTTAGACTAATTATACTTTAATGGCAAAAGGCTGTGAATTGGAAATACATTATTCAATGTACGGTTGTGTTTTGAATGAGAAAATATCTCCACATTTTAACAGCATTAATTTTATATTTTATTTAATAGAACACATGTAAATGTGTCAGCCTTAACATGACTAACACACGTTTATAAGTTATTAGTAATTAATATACAACACGTTTGCCGTCCGCCGTCGTTAAACTATCACTAGATCAATGAAATATCTAGTAACTCGTATTGATGCGAACATTCAGAACCGTTTAGCTTGAAAAATACAAAACCATGAATATTGGTTTTCATGGCAACATCTGGCTCTATGGTCCTATGAATATGCAATTTGTAATTTTACATCTATTCCCTTATTTCCATGTTAATAGAGCCATCAAGCTACTAGAGTTAAGAAGAGGGTAGCAAATCTCTAGGGACTGCTGATAATTGCCGTCCAAAGTTTTTGCCGAATAGATTGAGTATTGTAGATGAAGACTTCAGTATATTGGCCGCATTTTGCTCTCACTTGTAATTGACTCAATCAGAGCATCAAGAGAATTGCACAGGCAGAAAAACAAAATTAGTTAGGAGTTGGTGGAACTTTTTTGTCAGAATACAGATATCGCCTGCTGACTTTTAAATTGTTCTCGATAATCTGTTAACGAAACTGGATTCATGTGGCTTCCACTCCGGCTTCCGGCCCCTGTTATGGTAAATATTTTATATTTTTCACATTTATCATCAATGTTTGAGAAGGTATTGTTTATTTTTTTTAAATTTTGCTGATCATTTGTCTGGTCTCTTTTATTAATTATTTGCAATTCAACATGTAATAAATTACAGATATTGAGAAATGATTATGATTTCAATTTTGTCATTTATTTAAAGGGGCATTATGGGATTAAATCATCAATGGGCCTTGAGCAGCAAATCAGATTCCAATCGAGTAAATATTGCGGGCTAGCGATGATCTCAAGAGTTGATTTTGGCCTGAATAAGTTAATTAATGTCTAATTAATAATTTAGATAAAAATTTCAGGCCTAAAGAAAGAGCTGCAAGTTAGGCAGATTTAGTTCTTGCATAATGTATGTTTAAATTAGAAAAAAAGGTAGAATTAAAATAGTGTCTTTTTTGGTTTTCTTATGTTGAATAAGGAATAATAAGTAATGAAATGTTATTTTAAATCCAGAGAGTAACAGTTAATTACTTGATGGCTTACAACAAAATTGTATTAAAGTCTCATAGTATAGTGTCATTTTAGCACAATAGGAATCTGTCCAAACTACTATATTGTGCTATGTACATTTATTTTAATAGGAACAAAAGGATGACTGATCCTAGAACTCAGACTTCTTTGTGAAAATAACCAGGATATTTTATGTTGGTTGATAATAATATACCCAGTACAAGTTCGTTTTTATTTAAAGCTCGGAAATCACATGACTTTATTAAATTGTTGATTTCCTGTTAACCTTATAGACTGCAAGTATTTAGCATTCTAATTGTATTGTCGTAATCATGTTAATGTGCTATGAATATTTTCATTCTTCATGAGAGATGAAAAACGCCCTACTTTTAAATGTGGTGGTGAGTGAACTTTAGTTTTTAAATTTACTACTTCGTTTAATTTTTAACATTTATGAGATTTGCATTCTATAGTTAGGTAACTTAAAATATCCTGAAATTTGAGAGCTACATTAAAATTATAGCTAAAGAGAGTATGACGTGCGTCGTGCGGCTTCCTGATATTCAAATATCTACAACTGGTAGTTTGTGGGTTTTTTTTTTAACCAGGAACTGGTTGCATACACATGGAAATCTTCTTGGGACGATGCTCTCTGTCAATTAAAAAAAGTCTCAAAGACTGACAATTTAAGTACGATCGACATGAAACTTGGCATGCTTGTTTTGTTGGACAATTGCATATGGATAGACATCCTACTTTTATTGTAATGACACAATTCTAAAATGGCTGAGATGATGTTATGCTCGGCTCCTGGTTCAGACTTGTATATATCGTAGTTTTTAAGTGATCCAAGCTCTTGTATATGGTTAACATGTTTAAAATTAATGATGCATTATGTAAGAGCTAAATCTGACCATAACAGGTCTTTTATTTTGGCTTCAAATTTTATATAAACTTTTATGTGGACATTTATTCACATGACAAAGCCTATACCGTGATCGACTCTTTAGATCATCAGATGGCCGAGATTTAAATAGATTTAAGCACCCACAAGATTTTTAAAAATTTCAAATAAAATGGATAATTATGACTTAGGATCAATTGTTGCTACGATAAAAAGCAATGTTACATCTTCAAACACTTAGGAATGAAATTTTCAATATTTTTTTTTAGCTACCATAGCTTTTACATGATCAATGAAACCAATTGAAATAATTCAAGTATAAACAATTAAAGATGAAGTTCAGCATTATTTGAAATTCATTTTCTGTTCAATACTAATAGCTACCATTATAACAGATCTAGACAATTCATTTCTTTATTGGCTTATCTTGTAATTACATACATGAATCTTAATAGATCTAGCTAACTTTTCTTTTATAACCAAAATATTCAGAACAAAATGGAAATGGCTCATTCGTTACCCCATTCATATTGATCGAGAAACTCTCACCGCTAATCTTTTTATGATTATTGAATCTAGTGATTCAGAACGGTTTTGTACAATACCTAATTTTCTGGAGGGGAATTCATATTAATCCTTATACAATTATGTCAGCGAAGTTTCACGATTGTATCAATAGGCAATCATAAATTAATAGTCTTATTTGTATAACTTGTGATTGGATGTATCATAGTTATTCTTAATGTGATTTATCACGAAGAAACTTCACTTTCTGATAAAAACGAACAATATTAGTTCACTTTCGATCACTCCAAACAATCTCGTCTAAAGCGAACAAGATGCAATCAGTAGTTTCTGTGAAATTGGGTTTTTCGGGCGTCAAATTGACTCTATAAGTGGAGAGAACTTTTGGTCCAAGTGGAATCAATGGGGCCATTTAACGAAGACGGCCAATAATCTCCCCTGTTAATGGCTGCACGTTGATTAAAGTGACGAGTGGGACGGAATTGCTCATTCTAAAAATAAAATGTTGTGATTCGGGAACTGATTCCTAGAAGCAATGGGTATACCGAAAATTGATTACATTTCACGCTTTTGGCAGTTTCACAAAATTACCTCTTGACTCCTTTTGAGACATCTATCTTTTCAATAACTTTCTGTCACATCACAAAAGCGGGTCTTTTATGTACAGCAATTGAGGTTTTAGCATGACTAATTTTTAATCACTCTTTTGACTTGTGAATAGTCTTGGGAAAATGGGATTGGGTGAATCTTTATCACTGGATCATTTTCTGCTTCTGATAATTTGATAAATTTGATCATTATATCTATTGGGCAGACATGTTTTGTGCCTTTATGTTTTCCTAATTATCTTCCTAGATGATCAGTTTAACTGCTTGGCAATCATTAAGTCATCAGTTTGCAATATCTGGAAGTTGAAAATTAGTGAATAAATAGATTTTTTTTAAAAACACATTGAATTGTTTTTGTATAGTAAGCTTAAAGTAGGACCTACCAGGAGTTACAATTAACATTTTATGACCAAACACCTTGAATATGAAAACCACAGAAACATAGACAGACCAAATTATTTAATAGGCTTATATGCCCCTGAATGAGACGTGTTAAAGATTTATATTTGGTATTGATTCTATAGCGCAGATAACTCATGTTTTCATTAATTTATAGTACTACCACTATTTCATTATTCTGTTCAAATTTCTGAAAGATGAATGTTCACAATTTGACCTTGTCCTCTTGGAGTTTCGTTCCAGTTAATGCTTGTCAGGAAGCTTTGTATATTTAGGCACAAGATGGATTATACTACCAGTAAATGAATTTCCCATTGTGAATTTCTAGTGATTTATGGCATGTGATGTCTCACAAATTATCTTGAATAGATAAACAGAATATTTTACCAAAAAAAAAAGGTCCAGATTAAGAATCCAATAGAGAATTTTATAGTCTCGTCTCAGAGAAATCTAAACTTTTTTCTAATGATATGTTTTTTCTTTTTATTAAACCATAAATGAACCATATTTTCAGATACATTTGTACAAAGATTGAATATAATAAATAAGCCTAGGATGAGCTATATATTATCATGATCACTTCACAGCAGTGAATGCTATTCAAGTAGTGTCTTGTTCATGAGAAAAAAATATGACATTTAAATCATATGTCTTGACATTTGAAATTGAGGGAAGTCAATAACATTAAAAATGTACCCAATTGCACAGAATCAAAAAATAAAATACACTTTCATGCTTTATGTGCAATGAAATGAAATGAAATGAAATGAAATAGGGTTTAACGTCCTACTGTTCTGCTCTTACTCTTATGTGCAATGACCAATATTATTGATGTTATCCAATCAAGTAAAAGAATGCTTTATGTGCAATTACCAGTGTTGCCCAAGTAATATCTTATAGTTAAAGAATACCCTGCCATATAATGTTTTTTTTTTAAATATATGTTTTACCACTTAACTTATAAATTTGGTCTGGAATAATACCCACTTGACTTATTGACTTTCCAAATAAAAAACCTATATGGCTCAAGTAGACCTTGATACTGTGAAAACCGAGATAACAAAATAGTCAATACATCTAATATC
Source organism: Patella pellucida (assembly GCA_917208275.1). Taxonomy (NCBI): domain Eukaryota; kingdom Metazoa; phylum Mollusca; class Gastropoda; family Patellidae; genus Patella; species Patella pellucida. The sequence continues at coordinate 58,945,088 of OU795036.1, read as the reverse complement.
TAGTCTAGTCGCTTGAACTCATTACATAGAGTGAGAACTGATTGTATGTTTCAATTTTGCACAAGTTAAATCCAAAATGTTATTTTATAGTATAAAATTTATACTGTTCCTCTAAAACATAAAAGGCTTATATTCTAGGTTTCATTTTCAGTAAAAGGTCAAAATGTTACTTAGACTAAGAGCCAATGTTGGATACAACTAGGAGCCACTATTAGTTTAATAGATGTTGGTTGAAGGCCTAATCTGTTAAAATAAAACAACTGATTTATATCATTGGAACCTTTGAATACACAGGTGGGCCAATAATTATATATTGTAGTCAGAACAGGTCTTGCAGTTAACATACTGTGTGCCAAAATGACTTTACCTCGAAAAATAAGTTTTAACATAGATCAGATATCAATCCACTTGGTGTATGTGAACATGGATACTTGAGTTATTTGCTTCAAGTAAAAAAATAGGAACAAAAACTATCCCTATTGTAACGATGTTAGGCGTGTTGCATCTCACAAGATATGACCAACTCGAAAAATGGCAATTCAATCAGAGAATTTATATGTGTGACGTCTTGCGGTGCCACAAAACCGAGTACCGGTAATCTGTTTCTTGCCTGCTTACATAAATACTAACCTATCAAGTATGAACGCAAAAGTTGTTGAACCAATTTACATTTGGTCCAGATATTGAATAGTTAATTTGTAATGATATTACTTGTCATGCTTCACCTGAAGTGATTGTAATGTCTTAAACATGTGTTTCCAATCAATAACTAGAGTAATATACAAGTTTTTATCTAAAAAAATAAATCAATGCTAATATAAATATAGCACCTGACATATGTAATGAAACACATTTTTGTACATTTTGAGTACCGGTATTGAACTCTTAAGGACTCCAAAATTCATATTTAAGTGGACTAAGCTTATGTTAGATTTCAAGGTGAGCAAAATTTACATCATATTCTACATGTAAGCATAGTAAATAAAGAATGTGTCTAACCCCTATTGAACTTGAACAATTGTATAATTCTTATGAAGAACTTCAAGAAGGGCTTGTTGGGGGTTTGGGGGAAAGGAGAACATAGATATTAACTCCAACTTCCTCCTTTCTTTTTGAGTGTAAATTAGTATACCAGCAGTATGTATCCTATTATTGATATTAAGAGCTAGACATGGTTTTATAGAAATATTAAATGAGTGTAGATCTATACTTCAACTTCAGTGTGTGGGCCCTAGTGGTTTAATGTATGGAGTCCATGAGTCTAGTGGCTTGGTTTTGATTCCTAGCTTGAACCTGAGAAGGAGTAGGGTCGCCTGTCCAACCTCATGGGTTTTCTCCAGGTCCTCTGATTTCCTCCCACTGGTGAACACCCTTACGTTCAAGAGAATCATTTAAATATATGATTGAACCATGTGTTATTCCTGAAATTACCTAGTTTGTGTTCAGTGGATGTTACCCCCACCCCTCTCTCTCTCTATCTCTCTTGAATTATTCTTCATATAACCTAGATTTGATACCATGCCAATTCATATGAGTCATCTTCAGTCTGCAAGACTAGCCTGTAAATATTTATATGTAGGTAAATTAATGCTTATGGAGGGAAGAGGTTTGACTACCTGATAGGGTCAGATGCTGCCCTCTGATGTTGATGTTAATATTAAAGGGAGATAACCACCTGTGGTTTGAACTGATGATGTCTGATTTGATTGGTTTGGAAATTATATTATCTATACATTAAATGTTATTCATATACCTTTTGCACTTATTAACTCTCTGAGTATTTTTTTAACATGAGTACCTAAGAGCATACTACTGGCATGGCTCAAACCTTTTCTGATAACATTTTGGGTATCTCACCAAGGTTGCCTTCTTACATATGTAGTTTATATTTCAGTTTGTAGGAAGATTTTAAGAAGTTTTAATACATGTACAAATAAATCTTGAGAGGAATTTTTAGTTTTGTTTTTTTTTTGTCATAGATTAAGAAGTTGTGAAGCAAATATTCTTTTGATGGCCCAGGAGATATGAGATATTGATTTCTTCTCCTAGAGAACTTAAATCAACAAAAACGCCCAAATTTTCCTGAGGAATTCAAGATGAAGGAGATAAATGATATTTGATTTATAAAATGAACAAACTACTTTTATTTGTATTTGTTTTCTATTTGTCAGGGATTGGTCAGATATGAACTTTGATTTATCTAAAAGTATTACTAGGAGTGTAAAAATTAATATTAAACTCTGAAATGTAGCCAAAAAAATATTATTCAATTTTCAAACCATGCAAACACAATATATTATAGATGATGATGTATAATTCTATTAGACATGAAGCCATCATATAGTGCTTTTAATACCTATAGATAATTTCATTTGGCTGAAAATTATACAAGTAATTGAACTTTTTTTTATTAAATATTTGTCAAATTCTGTTTAAAATGCTACTAGGTCAAGGTTATTGTCTCTAAATAAATCTATTGATCATTGTGCAATTTGGAACTTAGTCAATGTGCCTGGAGGTTTGAATTACCATGAATGTTATAAACAAACATTTTTAACAAGAACTCATAATCTTTGTACATGATTCAAATGGAATTTCACAATTCTTGTAGGCTAATATAAGATAATGATTTAAGTGAAAATGATATGTTGAATTTTAGTTGATCTGGGTTTTGTTATGTGGTGGTTACAAGTTCAGTTACAACTAAATAAATTTTTGTTTCGATATGTTGAGCAAGAAATCGGTTTGTTTGCCAACTGTAATTGCATTCTTGGCGATACATGTTCACACAGATGCTGAATTTGGTTATATCTCAATATTTTGTCAGTGAGTTTTATACAATCCAATAAAACAAATCAACAATATCAATTTCAGTAATTTCTGTTAATTACTTTTAGAGTTATGGCCCTTGTTTCACTTTAGTGCACCTTGTGAACTGTTGAAGAAATTTATATGCAGAATATAAATTCGTGAAACGAAGAAGCTGATTGAAATTCAGCAATTTCTGTTGATTTTTTTTTGGTTAGGGCCCATATTTCACTTTGTTGGACCATGTGATTGCTCAAATGACAAAAAAAATTATCATCCACTCTGTATGAAATTTATACATCATTTAGATAGGTAAAATTAAGAAACCGATTGAATTTCTGCAATTACTGTTAATTACATGTACTTCTAGAGTTACGGCCCTTGTTTAACTTTGTTGAGACCTTGTGAATGTTTATACGACAAAACTCATCATCCCTTATGAAATTTATATTCGTCAATTACTTCTACAGTTATCATCTGATCTGTATGAAATAATGCATTATTTCAATTTGTTAAATTACTTTCAACAATTTCTGCAAATAAATTTAGTAGACCAATAATTACTAATAAAAATATCTTATAATGCACATCAAGCTTGCTCATTGCTGTGTTAAGGAATATTCCTGTAGTAAATTTAAGACATTATTGCTACCATAGTAGGGTGTTACAAGATATCTTACAGGACTATGTTATACTAATACACTTATTGTTTATAATGATATCAGGAAGTATGGCCTATATCATAATATTGTTATGTTATTTTGACATTTTCCATTATAAACTGGTTAATATATATTTACACTTACAGGAAATATTAACATACCCATAGTCTGAACATACCCCCCCCCCCCCCAGAGTACAGGAAGGTCTCATTTCTTTTTCAACCAACTTTCTACACATTGGCATATTTTACTGGAGAGAATAAATTTATTTGTATTTTGCTTACAAAATATTTTATTCCACATATTTTTATGGCATAAATAGGTCCAACATTGACAAGAGGGAGGGGGCTATTCATCTGGTCCTCTTAAACATAAATTCCTAATCCCTTTGGATCTTGACCACATGTACATCATTGACTTATTTTATAAATAAAGCAACAGGAGTTGATTTTGTTCTTTATACTGATAAGAAATTATCCTGTATCTGATAGATTGAGGTAATACAAAACAGAAGGAAAGGGTGTTTCTATCCCAATCTCTTGTAGACCTTAACTCCTAACCTTTGCTTGAATCTTGACTTGGACCACATGGTCTTCTTGATGATGGATTTTATCAACTAAGCCACTGTAGTTTATTTTCCCCTGTTATTTATAGGAGCAAAGATATTTTTCAACAGTTAATTGTTTATATTATTCTGTAAACATTTCAGTATATTTTCAAGATTGTATTTTTCTCATTTTCCAAACTTACTTTATGATTTGATTTGTTAGTGTGTACTCTGTTGAAAGGATAAGAAACAGGAAGGATAAGAAACAGGCTTGCAAGAAGGTGTGATTGAGCATTCCATCTACGGCAAGACAACCAGATATAAATTTATGCAAGCTGATCATCACTCCCAACTGATTAATTACGATGTACATAACATAGAACTGCTCACTACTGTTTTTATGAAAAGCAGACAGATATTTAAAACATGTTGCTGAATACTCTCTAAAACAAGACTGCACAGGCTGGTTGACATTTTATGGTAACTTGACATGCAAAGAAGGGGAGTGACATCTGCCCAAGAAAGAACAGCCAGGATCTTGTTGACATTTGCATGTGGTTATAGTCATAATGAATATGAACTGTAATAAAATCTCAGTTTTGTTTTACTTTTCATAATGTTTCATTCATTTATTCCAACAACATCCTTTTTGGCAGCAGTTTTGTTTTTCTGTCCGAGATAGTGAAGAACATAATCCATTAATACATCCGCATGAAACTTGTTGAGAGAGAAAATGTGGGCATTATAGTGAATAAAAGCTGAGTGCATTTCAACTTATATTCAGTTGTTTACCACATGAATGTTTATTTTGAGATGTAGAAAATTGTACCAGATGCATCTTTATTACCTGTGGAAATGTGAAAGGTTAGTTGTTGTAAATGGAAATGTTCAGCAATACTGGAACAAAGAGTAGTGCACATTGGCAGGCAAGGGGAATAAGAGTAATAATATGTTGACATTTCACGAGAGCAATGTGTTTATTGTACAGTGTATTAGTCAAGGAAATCAATGATTGGTATGATGTGTTTCCTGGCAACCTGTTTTTTTCATAAATTTGAATTGCTTGTAAACATCTTGAGTCTTAAAGCCCCAATACCACTCTTGTTGTAACTGAATAATATGTTCCAATCTTTATTCTGGTCAACAATTTGTACTATTCTACAATATTTCAATTAATAAATGACACAAATTTCATCTTAGCACACCTAATTTTAAAAATTGGAAAAATTCAACTACATGTCGTAACATGGTTTGAAAAGCTTTACGTAAACACTTTCAAATGCAACTTGAATTTAAACATATTTCCGAACCCTCTGGACAAGTAAGATAGGTTGTAATGGATATTTTACACAACAGGTAGGCCACTCAAACATCTTGTACTTCTTGTAGTTAGAATAAGGCTAAAAAAAAAAATCTGAACCTGTCAAGCCAGCAAGAGTGTTATTGTCCCTTTAAGTACTATTTTTTGCACATTCTAATTTATGCCTTATGCTAATTTTTTCCTGTTCATAAGATAACAAAAAATAATAAATTTTGTGAGGCATTTAGGAACTGGATAGAACAATAAAATATAATAACACAAACTTAGCCTCATAATTTTTGTATGTATTACTAGTGTGAGCTTGATAATGTTGAGAAAATACTCTTCGAAACATCACCCAATTAAATAAGTAGCTGTTCTAGTTTAAAAAAATAATAATTTAATTATTTATAACATAAGCTATTCTATAATACAATAGGGGAAAGAATTGAATGTTGAATTATAAAATCAGTCAAATGAAATTAATTCATAGACAATGGTGGACTTGTGATAAAAATTTGAATTCCAGAACACCAGCTGCTGTCAATTAGAGAATAGTACTGTTTTACTTCCCAGATAAGTATTTATTTATACAGTTATATCTAGGACATGCTATTATCAATTAAATATTTGAATTTTAAGTTTTTTCGTTTTTTTAAAGCAATATCGGGATATCTGAATAGGATTAGGGATAGGCTTAGTCTATGTAAAACCCCTGTAACCTAACCATTTAAAGTTGTAATATTAAAATGATTGTAACTTTACCACTAAGTGTAGACTGTCAACCAGTACTGTCTGGACCACAATTGGCCTAGCTGAATGTTGACATTTATTATTATTGGACAATCTTGTTAAATATTTTATAGATTTAATCTTTTTTTATTCTTCATCTTTTATATGAATACCTCTTGGATAACATGTAAAATTCCCGTTAAACTATCTAATTGCACATATGAAATTTTTTTTTTAATTAGATAAAGCCTTACCCTTGATATATTTTTAACTTCATTTACAGCATATAACTAATTGACTTTTTTTAGGGTCCCAACCTATCCTTTCACGTATGTACCCTCATAATCACAACCAGATGAATGATCAAATGACATTTGTAAATGACATTACAATAATTATGCAGAAACAAATAATATTGTCAATGAAGGAAATTGATCTGATCAAGGAGATAAAATTGTAGACAGCCTGATAGGTATTTGCCAATTTCATTCTTTAAATCATTTTGCTGTGACAAGAAAGGGATGAAAATTATACACAACTGTAGGAGACAATCTCAAATTAAAGTCATTTGTGTTTCCATAGTGATAAAGGAGAGATACTCATTGTTAGAAATCATTAGGAAGACTTGCAAATTGTGTCAGAGCTTCTGATTTTCATGAGCAGTTAGTTGCCATGGAAACGTGAGAAAATCACACAGAGGCTAAGGGTGGCTATGTATGGATTGATCCATGGTTTTGAAGCGCAATATGGCAGGGCTTCTTAACATGTACCTTTCTTTACTAACCCAGAGTAAAAATCGGAATCTGCAGTATCTATCGGCCGTTTCACAACTTCAGGTTAGTTGATTTGTAAACTATACTGTCTGTATTTCTAGCTGTCACCCTGTTCAAATATGTCTTAATCACATAACAAACACTATCTTCACATTACTGCCACCCCTCCATTCTCTCAGACCTCATCTTATTTAAGGTTGTCTTGTCTTGCTTGTAACATTCTCGTAATCTTGGATCCGTTTCTTTCCCCGATGGCCATGATGGTTGAGTATGGTGTAACTGTAAGGATACGATGATGTACCATGTTTTCCATAATCAGGTATGGTTATCAAGTCTCTCCTCTAATTGGAAGTCAATAAAAACATTTGTGTTATTGTCTGACTGGTGGTCTTAAAGTAGCATGTCTCCATCTTGTTTACATGGTTCAAGATGAGGCTATCGTTATCTTCCTTGTTGACATGTTGACATTTGTAGCTTGTTATCTTGTATACGTCTTATATTTACCATTCCAGGTACATTTAATATATTTGTTCAGACAGATTTAAAAATTTTAGTTTTTTTTAAAAGCCTGGACATTTATATTTTATATTTGTTAATCATGAAACCCAACATATTCAGGGGGCCAAGATGAACCAGTTTAAAATTTAAAAAAACCTGTCTAAGACAGCTTGCGAGCAGAGAGAGAGAGAAATGGGGTTTAACGTCCACTCAACACAACTAGGTCATTTCGGGACTAACACATGGTTTAATTTTATTTCAATAATTCGCTTGCGCGTAGGGGTCTTAAGCAGTGGGAGGAAACCGGAGGAAACACACGAGGTTGAGAAGGCTTGCGAGCAGGTTTTTTTTAAACTGGTTTAACAATCCCTGGGTGCTTAAAACCTGTACTATTATATCTGTGGGCATGGAGAAGATTATAAACTACTGTAACCTACCTGCACTGCCAGTTCCTGGTCACAACCTAATCTTAGTTTGTCTTTCAGTCATAGGAAATTGACTATTTCTCTGAACATATATTTTTAGACTGTGTGTGAAATTACAAGTTGTGACTTTATCAATAATAAATGCATGCAATCATTCTTTGATTTATTCTTGTTGATTAGTTAATCTGTAGTGTTGTATGTCGTGTAGTTGACATATTTTTGTAGCCTTTACTTTTTCCCTGTTTGCTCTACATATTATCTTCATACGTAAAGGAATAGATTTCCATTAGTCTAGAGATGATTACTAACGCTCACCCAAATATGAAAAATAGGAGAGCAATAATTCTTTACCGGAGAATTATTTTATGTTTAGAATGTCTGATACAAATGTATAAACAAACAAAAGGCTGGCCAAATTGAATAAGAATTTTAGAGGTATGGTTTCACACAATGGTTAAAGTAAGCATGACTATTCAACAGTCAGATTTGGAAGCTTATTAATTCAGATGATATTTCAGTAACAGACTGTCAATACATGTATTTGGAACTGTCTTTCTGCTGTCAATATAGGCTATATTTTATAATCAACTGGACAGCTTATTCGTTAATTATCAGTCTGATATACCGGTATATATAGAAAAATAATGATATTAGATGATTTTCTGTTTTTCATAAATCATTACACTAATCAATACTCCTACACAGTAGCCTAAATTATATCTTAATAAACTGAATTGAACAGTTTGAAACTTACATGAATAGAATTTAACTGATTTGTAAATGATTATTGAGATAATGAAAAGGATTATTGTTAATAATATCCACAAATTAGATTTCTATTTAATTATGAATTATTCACATAATGAGATGGGTGTAACTCTCCCCAGCCTTAACCATGTCCATGGAACATGTCAGGAGGCCATTTTGCATGTCATGAACTATAAGTAGAATTGACAAAAAAGTTAAATATTTTATACCACTGAATAGAGGAATTAAAGATCTTTCCAAAAATATACAAATTTGTATGATTTATTCTTAAATTTAAAGAGTTACAGGATATATATTCTTATTCAAGTTGAGAGCCCAAACAATCAGATGGTTAAGGGGATAATATACCATTTATAAAATATGAAATAAATTCAGTTGCCATGATCAGCAAAATGTTATATTTTAAATATAAAGATAGTTGACCAGAAGGAGGTGCATATTTGTTTATTGTTTAGCATTGGTGTCATGTTTACCTTGGAATGAAGTACAACTTGAGTGTTTTTGTTAAAGGGGCTAAATCGCTAACATTTTGGACCTAGAAATTGTCAAAAGTGGGTCTCAACGCATATAATACTGTAATATGAATGTATATAAACTGATTTACATTCAATGGTTTCCTTTTTTACCAAATTTCAAATCAGTTACGTTCGGCGAAATAAGCCATGTAGTCTTAATCTTGTGCAAATTTCTATAGCGCCTGGTTAGTCCAGTCAATATACGCCGTATGGTATGTTGCAATATGTCTAGCCTCGCTCCTTAAGTCTCTTATTAAAACTGGGGCTAAAGCACACTATGGTACACGACACGTGTACCAATGTTAAAAAAAATATTTTATCTAAAACATCGGATATCAGAAGCTTATCTTTTCCCGATAAGTTTACATCATCAATGTTGATTTAAAATGGCCAAAAATTTGTGTTTTCGATGTTAAAGATTTTAGAGGATTTTGAGTTACGGACTTAGGTCCTTTAATGAAGAGATTTAGTTAATGTAAGTAGTAGTTATTAGCACCCTTTCCGAGGTGTATCGGTGAATATCAGGACAGTTTTGGTCGGGGGATCAGCCGAGGCGAAGCCGAGGTGGTCCCCGGCCAAAACTGTCCTGATATTCATCGATACACCGAGGAAAGGTGCTAATAAGTCTCTTACATCACATTTCTATCGAGTATTTTGAAGCGATATGTAAAAAATAGTATTTATTATCGAGTCGTTTCAACCGAAAAGTGAAAATGTTATTTTATTAACCCTTTCTGAGCCTCACGTTACATTTCATGGTAGAATGATTTCGCAGTCGAGAGACCAGCTGAGTAGTATTTACACGTGCGTCTAGCTATACCCTGGGCGTAAAACAATTACGTGTTTGTTTAGACCACATCGTAGAAGACTGCAATATTAATAATATTATTATTAAATGTAGTGTGAAGGAAATGCGAAACGTGGGTCATTCCTGGTGAAAGAATGCATCAGCGAATTATTTGTAATAAAATAGATGTCTTTCTAGGCGTTTTTGTTTTTATCCTGCTTATTTTAAATGTCTGTGAAGTGTCCAGCAAGAGAACTGCGCCTTTTATCATCACAATTACAATAATTATTCAGTGTTCTCATTTATATGTTTTGCATATTAATATAAATCAAACCAAATTATGGAATAGGTGCCAATTGACATGTACAATAATTGATTTGTGTAATATGATGTTTAGTTAATTTAATGTCATTGTATATATTTTTGAACTGCCAGTTTGTTCCACCCGGTTTGTTTTGTTACTGTGATTTTGACTAGTTGTTTCATGTAATTTGTCCGGCTGCATTGGATAGAGCCATAGCTATCATTGCGATCTGGGCCGGACTAAACGTCCGCTACTTATTGCTTGAATGGTATCTTAAACAGTGTAGAAGTGTTCGTTTGTCGGGAATGAACAGTACTTTCTTTAAAAAGTGTACTGTTCATCTCTTATACACGGATACTTTTAAGCCTGTATTGGAAATAAACAGGCCAGTTTTATCAAAGGTTGCCAATGGCAACGAGGTAGAAGTGGGATGTAATGATTTGTACTGCAAAGCAAAATATTTTTTATAATTATGAGCTATGTCTTTTGAAAGTATTAAAGAAATGATAATGACTATTGACCTGAAACCTGTGGTATGGTATAGAAAATAATATGTTTGTGTATATTTCAGATAAGATTTAGTACCAGTATTAAAATATTATGTTCTTTATTTCAAGTTTGATATTTTTGTTTATTATTTTCCTAAAATACAGTGATTTCCATATTGACAGAGAGACAATACAGAATTTTTCAGCAAGAAGTGTAAACAAGTTTTTGCAAAAAAAGCATCTTTTTTAACCTTTAATATGTGTGTCTTTATATTAATGCTAATTCTTTGATATCTTCATTTTCTATCAGCCATAAACACAGTATTTGAAGATATTTGTGTGGCTAATTCAGATTACACTAGTAAGTCAAAACAGCAAATAAAAACTTCAAAGAAATTTGGAATTTGTGTAAATATAAAAATCCTTGAATACGGTAAACATTCCTGAATTTCTTTCAAGATAGAATTTTTGTATTTTTTCACTACTTATCTAGTTATTAACACCTAACTCAAGTAAAAAAGACCCACTTTTAGCACTCCCAATATTCACCTGTTGATTTTTGTTAATGGAAAGTTAACAAAAAATATCTTGCCCTTATAACACCCGATACTGTTACTTAGCCAGACATTTTATTGCCAAATTTTCGTATTTGTGTTGGCATTTTTACACTAAAGATCAACACAGGGATTATTGTGAGCACTGTCATTTCCAGGCCAATTCAAAGATCTTCTACATATCTCTTTTTTGTTTCTTGATGTCGGATGATAGATTTATTGAACTAAGATTTGGTAGGACTGGTCACTTAAGGAATTTTAGACTTTTTAATTCAGACTTTTTATTTCAAACACATTTTAGTCCTATTTATCAAATTTTAAATTATTATGATTCATATGAAAGTTTGTGTTTGACTAGTATCTTTCAAGAAGCTACTTATGACCTACTACTAGAGAACAATTTCTATCATTATAATTCAGAATAATTTTCTTTGTACACACATGACAGTATGGGCATATGTGCATTCCCAACCGTGAGTTTTTTAACTATGGAAAAAAGCAATTTTGGTTTGACCTTAACATGCAGAAGAACAAAAATCTTAAAATGCATACTTCCAATACTGATGACGCGAAAAGGTAATATAAAGTATACAATTAATTCTGGATATTTTTTACATTCCCCTGAAAGGAAAAGATGACAAAGATATGTTTTATATTCCGGATATGCTCCAGATGTGTCTGGGAGACAAGGGCCTTGTAAGTATGATAATGAGATATTAACAAGTTAAGCTTAGTCTCGTCTAATCTCTAGAATTGACATTTTACAGGATGTTCTGAGACCATAAGTGTCATTGCCAGACTTTAACTCAGAATTAATAAGTTTTCTCAGGAACAATCATGCTTTTCATGAATATTTCAACATAACAATCAGCACTTAATTTCAGCACAAGACAAGATATCTATTTCTATCTAGCAGTACGTTGAATTTTGAGATTAATATTTTAAATTGAGCAATTAATTATATTTGGCTGATGAGTTGTAATTCATTACAATTGTTATATTATATCAGTCAATTGATTGAATTAAATTTTTAATACTACTGTACTGGACTAAAGAAATAGTTTGTCTGTGTGTTTTATAAAATTAACCTTTAAGTTTAAAGATGTTGACTTGTACTTACTGTTTTCCATTAGGTGTCCTTATAGCCAACATGCGTTTGAATAGTTTTTTTGGTCAGTGGTCAAGAGATTATGGTAATTTAAAATATAATCTAGATACTTGAACCACAGTAAGAACATGATGCCAATGTCTTAACTTCAACTTTTTGAATTGTGAATGAGCCTTGAGTAGACTCTTGCAGAATAACTAATATAAGTTTAAATTAATTGTGAAACTTTTATTACTGTTTGTATATTTCCTTGCCACCCAATACACAATACATGGGGTTTGGGATGGCCTAGTGGAGTGCTGCAATTCGACCTCTACCTGGCCGGCCACCTCTGGCTTGCGGATGTGGTTACGAGCCTGGTGTGAGCGTATGTCGCATGGAGATAGGAGCGCCCGCTCAACTTCGTGGGTTTCTCCCGGGCACTCCGCTTTCCTCCCACTGCTAAAGACCCCTAGCCGCAAGTGAATAATTGAAATAGAATTAAGCCATATGTTAGTCCCGAAATGACCTAGTTGTGTTGAGTGGACCTTAAACCCCATTTCTCTCTCACACAAAAACATACCCGGTACTGATATTGACATGGAAGAACTAAGTAACCATTTAAAATTTTTCTCAAGAGTTTCGGTCATAATTTAACTGTTCAATTGAATCCTGTGGACATAATACATTTGGTTAATTCTGTGGAAAATTACTTCATGGCCGATAGAAAAGTACTGTAACAACAGTGTTATCTGTGAAATATATGTCTCTCTAAGTCTGTAATTTCATTTGGTTAATTCCATGGAAATGGATATTTTGTTGTACGTTTACTGTCATATTCTAACAGCTTATTAGTTAAAGTTAAATACCCTGGACTACATGTAACCTTGCTGTATTTATTGATTTTTCTAAGCTTCTGGTTGATCTCATGTTATAATGATGTAATTAGTTCACAAGGGTTATAAATGGCCAGTTATTGTTGCCTTGTTTTATGTTAAGAGTAGATTTGAATATCCAGCCCAAATTATGACAACAGGATATCACCAGATATAAATAGCCTATGAAATGAAATTGGGTAGAATCATTTTGTTTCACTGATGCATCTAGATTGATAATGCCATCTAAATCTTAGGGTGTTGTGTAACTGAATGTTGCAAACCTACGTAACTAACGTGACGAAATTTATGGTAGCTGGCTTTTTTTTTTCGCACATATCCAGTGAATGGCCATTTTGCTCAGTAATCCCAGCCAGAATTTGGCTATTTTTTAAAATTGCGTTAAAGTTTTAAATTTTCGTTTAGAACTGAAATAAATTAACTATTAGTCAATCCCCACGCTAAAAACATTAGCAGAATTCATTGTGTATATGTGAAATAGACCCGATCGAAGCACAAATAGTGCCAATAGTGGGATCCCCGCGTGTGTCCAATGTCTATTTAAACTTGCTTATTCTGTGAATATTCCATTTTCTTCCGGGGATTATTATTCAATCTCGAGTTGTGTCCGTGTTATTGCACAGACAACCCTGATACGACGCAGGTTTTCTGTTCGTCGAAGTCATTATACTTTCGTTTGTTTGTTTACAAATTGACTTCTGTGCATTGACCTCGCGACCTGTGACGTTTAGATAACGGCATGTATAGATCATGGCTGTTCAGTGTGTCAGAGTCACTTCTCTGTAGGTAGGGTGAGTCTGTCGTTCAGCTTGTGTTGCGAAGTGTTGTGTTCCAGAACTACTTGTATCTGTCATTTGATTTATCCACCCTGTGTTCAATCCCAATCCCATGAAGTGAGGCTGCTAGCCTTATCAGTTAATGTGTTCTTGATATTTAATTTAAATTCTTTTAGCTCACACTATGCCTGATTTTTGATAATTTAAAAAGTCAATCATCTAGCAACCTTCTGTTGATTTGGTCTGCTAAGGTATAGATTACAAATTGAGTTCAGAAAAATATAGCAAGACTTCTGGTACATGTACATGTATCTTTAAATGTTTAAAGGTCTCATGGCAGTTAAATAATCAATACACATTAGAGACTGGGAAATATTTAGACATACACAGCAATGTAATACTATTCTGAAAAATCAATATCCTTTAGTCTACATCCCAGCACAAATGTAGTTGGATGGGAATAATGCTCTCTATCTTACCGTGCATCTCCAAATATAACATGTTACCGGTATTCACACTTCACACCAAAATATCTTTTTTAGACCCAAAATGATAAAATTATGTCTGTTCAAGTCATAACCTGCACATTTGGCTATTTTTTAAAACAGCAATTTACCAGAAATAATTTTCAGGGAGACATCAACAAAATAATAAATTTAGAGTTGGTAACTCAGTTTATTATTATCTGTTCATTGGGCATATTGAAGTATCAAAATTCTTTTCTGTTTATCAAGAAAATATTGAAATATTGAAATCTTGTAGGGCTACAATAGTGTGTACCATACTTTGATATTTGACACGAATGGTATTGCCAAATTAGAATAATCACATCATATTCGGCAACCTTCACCTCATATTTTTGAAACTTAAAATTTAAATAAAAAACTTATACAATAACATAGCTTAGGTAAGATGCCAGCTCACTAACCAGGAAGTATGGAGTTCGATCCCAGTATTGGTCTACCTTTATATCTTGAAAATTTAGATGCATTTTTTCAATGTCTCAGCTTTCTGTGATTTTACATGTAGATTTAATGTGTAAACCCGATCTGGAAGGAGTGATAGATTTTAATAGGATATTCAATAAATACAGTTCAAAGGTTGATGTTGGAAGGCCACCTGCTTGAATCTATATTGAGTCTGTATTTGGAAAGGGTTTTAGCACCTGCAACAATGCAAACCTTAACCAAGACAATAAAAAAACATTTTGGAAAGAGAGCTGTGATTTTCAAATTAAATTTAAATGTTTTATTTTCTGGAGGGACATTATGTCAGTTATTTAAGATTGTTTTACCTCATGCTCTGGCTGATCAAAGGTAATTCAACTTTGGATTATTTTTTAGCATTAAAATGAGTTTCTGTGAATCTCTACTGGATGGATATTTATAAGGAATATTAGAAGAAAGTACTGTAATAACTTAGTTGGTGTGGAATGTAATGTAATCTGAGAGCACAGTGGTATTCCTTTTTATAAGCCCACATTTTCATGTTCAAAATTTGTTTTTATTATAGGTTCATCTCCAAAAGATCTTTGTTTCTTTTGATATTAGCATGTGTCAGACTGGAACTTCAGGTGTTTGTAGCTTGTGGTCACTCTAGAGGTCACAATTTTTATCTTATTTTGATGAAACTTATGTTTATAACCCAAAGATCTTGAGGTCCTTGTGCCATATCATATGCACAGATCGGACTGAAACTTCCCAGATTAGGACCCCTGATTGTCCTATACTGTGTAAAATGTAGGCGTATCTTACATGTATATATGGCAACAGCTTTTTCCATATTTACAGTTTTGTGTATGGATATTTTTCTAATGGGAAGCAATGAAAAACTGAAAGAAAAGCAAATAGATCAACAGTTGAATGGTTACAATTACATGCTGCATTATTAGAAAGCTAAATCTTTAAAACTTTCATTACAACAAGGAGTATTTCAGATTTAGCTTAATTAGCTCTTTATAATACAAATTATACATTTGGTGGGTGAATAAACACACATTTAACACCAAGTCCTAACTTAACTATGTTCAGAAAGATGTAGGTGCAAACACTGTTAGCCTACACTTTAATACTTTGGTGCCAAATAGTTTGTGAAAGAAATAATAAGATTATGTTAGTAAAGAAAATAGAATTAAAGAATAAGATTATTGATCTTTTATTTAGAGCACTTCAGAGATGAGCATTTTAAAAAAAAAAATACTACATCTGAAGTAGATGGTTGCTGTAAATTATTGCCACTTGATAATTTTCTTTACATTCTTTCAACTAAATAATGAGTCAGTGCAATGATCGTTTCCTTCCAAATCAGACAATTATCCATCCAATTAGACAATTTTCCTTCCAAATTAAGAAAAAAGCTAGGATTATAAATGAACAAAGGAAGTCACAGGTAAGAATTCCTAAGAAACTTCTTTTAGTGCATTGCCTTAATATAAATAGGGGGAAAAAGAGAACAAAAATTTTATTCTTACTTTTGTTGTCAAAATCTTTTTCACATGCAGGTACTGATACTCCAGAATACAAAAATTTGTCATTTTTAATTCTGACAATCTTACGGTTTGCACCATGGTCTCTGAATTGAAATTATGGCTAGTATTCTACCAAAAAGTCTTTGTATCATAACACAATCAACACAGGAAAGAATAAGTAAAATAATTTAAAGCAAGCCAAAAACCTGGAGGCAACTTACATAAGGAGTGGGACACAATGCAAAAACAACAAGTAGGTGTCAAGATGCAAACATCAAGCTGGAAATAACTATCCAAGAAATTTGTATGTTTGATAACTGCAGCTCGTGAAGAGGTAGGGTGGAAAAAAGTAAAATATCTCCAATCAAATAGATTGTCTAAGCCAACTTTTCTGGTTATGGAATCCTGGAGATGCAAATAGAAGATGAAAGTGTAAGCTTATTATGGAAACAACAATCTGATGATACCATACATAACATACTTCTATAAAATGCTTCAAAGATGATCTTGCATATCATGGGCGAATCATGGCATAATATTCTTGTGAATCTTGGCAGTATACTAATTACTATTAATGGAATCTAATTCAACTTTTTGAATTAATAATTATGCATGTATACACTCCACCTTTTAACGACAATTAAGATTAAAACATCTTTTTCAAGCTTATGATTCGACAGATACTATATTGCCTTTTTTAGCATCATGTATCAGACAGGGCTTTAACATACTTTCTTCTGAATAAGTATTTTAGTTGTTCTTGTGTTTCAGTGAAATTACGGGGAAATATATATTCTGAAATATTTATATTTGTTGTTTAAGAAACAACAGTTATATCTGGGTTGTTTACATGACCCCACTGATCAACAACATAGTGATCCATGCTTTTATTTAAATAATTTAGTTTCTATGGTAACTACATAGTTGACCCATGGTCAGTCTGTGTAACCCAATACCAAATGGTTGAAAGGTGAAAAATGATCAACAATGACAGATGCTGTGTGGTAATTAGATTAATGACTGGCAGGGACTGTTTTAATTAGTCCACCATGTGTTCTAACCTAGTCACATGGTAGTCATGTGACATAACAGGTCTCTTGGGGTGTGGTTTTATAGCTACTGTATAACAAAGACATTTATTTTAGAGAGGAGGGGAGGGCACCCCATAACCTTATTTGTTTATTCTTTCTATATATTGTTGGAACATAAATCACTTAGTTTGATGCCAACCGAAGTCATTAATGACAAATAATGTTGATATGAATAAATCACCCATAAATATTGTTTTCAAAAAAGAAATATAAATTCTGAAATAGGCAAGAACTTTGCATATCCCGGAATTATTGTTAGAATCTGCACTTTTTGAAAAGACTGTCCATCAATCCTTACCAGTGATTTGATTGCAAATTGATGAATGCAATAAGGAAAGATGCTACTATAATTCGTTTCACAACTTAGATAATTTCTTTTTTCTTGAATTTTGAAATGTTATTGCATAATTAATGTAATATAAGTGAAATGGAGTTACTTTAACCATCAATAATATACAAAAGTAATACTTTGTTCATTGATATTGTCTGTGTGACAGTGATATAATATTTAGTTACATAATTACATAATTGTTTGTTATTCACATTTATCACTTTATTGATTTATCCAGTTAAAGCAGGTCAATATTTTCTATTAATAATATCATAATAAATGAATTATTTATTTACTTTATTGATCAGTAAGATAAGTACATTTGTCATGTGAAAATCAAATTTACAAAGTATATGTGATAATTCAAAGGAAGTGTATACATGTCACTTGTCAGACTTGCAATCTGTACAAATCATCTGATACTATAGGCCTATAGCAAGAAAAGGTTATTACATTTCATTACAATCCACATAAAGAGTAACATTTTCAGGCCAGTCATTGTCATCAAAGAACAATGTGTGATATCCAGTTCAATCCAACTTATTTTAAGTGTAATTAATTGCATATTAAAAGGGATACAACTCCATTTATTAACATTTCATATTTTAAATAAAATTTTTAAATACTTTATAGAATTTTTTTTTTCTCAGCTATTATGTGAATATTGCTTGAATTTTAATCTTAATCAAAAAAACTGAGACCAAGCCAACTGAATTTCTCAATGGTCATGATTCTGGTGTTATTTGAACAGCTATGAGAAAGGAAATAATAGAATAGCAGACATCATGTAACTTACATGTTATTCTGTAATTTACTTGTCTGGACCAGAATATATTTCATTTAGAAATATATGGTCATTATGAAAAGATAGACTACCAGTACTTGATATTATTGAATTTACAATAGATCAAATTTCTAAATATTTCACATATTTAATCATTTGTGGGAATTTTTACAATAGGCGAAAAGTTTATTCTGTATTTCCTTTTTCGGTTCCAGGACAACTGTGTCGGGATTCATGATACCAGGCCCTTGACTTTTCTGATCATATTTTTATTTATTACTAGAAACTAGAATTTGCCTTTTAAATGAATTGAGAGGTATAGTCATATTCCAATATTTTGACTCTCATGTAAAATTTAGTACTTGAAATTTAATCATTTGTTGTATAAATTCAGTAATAATAGTATAATGTATATCAGTGCCATAGAACAGCTACCTGCATAAGGTCTTTCTGTGATATAACAACCCATTTACAAACATGGTCTATAGATTGAAGTATTGTCTTCTTCCTCATAAATGAGAAAGTGATATTTATGGAAATACATTTATTAGTAACACACTACAATGAAGTGTTTTGACAGATAAATATCTAAGTGATCCAATTGGACCTAAACAAAATAATGTAGGGCATATAATTGAATTGTTCCACAAATAAATATGTGCGGATGTTTATGATGATAACTTCAGTGCTTATTGTTTGTATTAATTATTATTGGTGAATTTATGCATTGATTACATTCAATATTTTACACTTAAAACGATTAGTATGTTTGACGAGACACTTAATTGCCTTGTGGAAACATTTAACTTATAAAAAGGTTGTTTTGTAATATAAACCCATTTCAAACCTACTTAATTTCATTTGAAATCAAATCACAAATTTGATTAATCAGTCAGTGAGAAATACACAAATTAACAATGCTGGATATTGATAAATTGAAGTAAATTGTGTATTATAGAATTGATATATAAGTACACAAAGTTCATCACTGTTTATTGATAGTAGTTGATTAAGTAGTTAATACACACTAAATATTTATGCTATACACATATTTCATGTGGATATAAAATTCATAAATAATTAAGAATTAAATATATTGATAATCCTATGACCATATTATCATAATGAATTGAATTTTTTTTTTATATGGATGGACAAACTCACAAGTGTATAATTTTTGATGGATTTTGATATTAAATAATTTGATCAGAAGAAAACCAATTAAATGATTGTATAAATATTCAATTGAAATGATGTGCTGAAAAGTTTGAGAAGTAAAGTTTTTTAGATCCCACTTAGATCCCAAAATTTTCAATTTTAAAAGTGTAGTATCAATTTGTCAAAAGTTAACCCAATAGATAATAAGATCAATTAAGTGACAATAATTTCCTGTTAAAAGTTTAGTTTATTGTAACTCCAAAGTTCTATGTTATGTGTATGTTTTGTTGATTAGTTTGATGATTAGAGCAATAAAGAAGGGCTTTGAGGAGGTGTTAGTAAGAAGGAAATGCATTGTGTAACCTTTGTTTATTAAAATGGCACTTTATAAACATCTGGGACAGATTAATTGATCTGTTATCTTATATATAAAGATTGGGTTTCAGTCTTCCATATTTCATTCTGGTTAGAACCTTGTTCTGCCCTGGAAGTGTGATACAGTTTATTTGGATCTTTTAGCTGACAAAGGGCAAATTTCTCAATTTGATTTGCTACTGACAATTTGTAAAGTTTAAGAATAGATTTTGAAAGTAAAAAGTTGTTGATTTGATATAGTATAGACAGAATGGAGCAGCAAGCTATGTATGAGTCCTACCCTGCCCAGTATCCTCATGTATTTCCACAAGTTCCTGCAGGTTTTGATCAGATGCAAGAACTGGCCTATGCACAGCAAATGTCTCAGGTCGGTTTTCTATGTACCTAAATATTTACAGTTATGCATTTACTAACACAAATTATATCTTGACTGAGAGTTTAAATTGTTTTTGATGCAAATCATATTTTTATCAACTACCCTCTAAATGAATTTTAATTTGTTTTACAATGAAATACAAAATATCCCAATAATTAAATGGCACAATCTTACTATAACATTGATGAGAAATTAAGCCCTATACAGGGATATATGTAATGTGGAATATGTAATCAAGTTTCCTACAGATTCTCACTCATCATTGGGAGGAAAGATATTTGAAGTCACTATGTGACTATAAACAACATCAAGGAGATTAAGCCAGCTTTTGTCTAGTCAATTCCGATTCCCTGTTCATAAAATATTAATATTCTAATACAGTTCTTCTTGGTGATGTGTGATGTATTCATCCACCACATGTCGTGAGTCGTCTTTCCAATTATAAAATTCCATGGAAATCCAAGCCAAGATGTCAGGATAGGCATCTAATATTCATTACTACTAGACTTAGTTGAATGTTCAAACTTACTAATAATATATATTGTTCAGACAACAAAATTAAGTTGGTCTAATTCGCTAGTCTTAAATTAGCCAGTATATCGGTCTGCTCAATATGGGTCTTTGGAAAGGCTAAACTAGGCTGGCTGAATAGCTTAATATCACTAATCACTGATGGCATAGACACAAATTTTATTGAATAAATTCATTTATGGTCAGATAAGAATTTCACAAGTATCTGATATGAAATAGGACCTTATTTTGAGTTAATTTGTTTCACTGACAAAGGAAAAGTTCTGGTTTGTAATTGGTAGTTTAAGAATTATAAGTGGAACAGTCCAAAATCAAGCAGTTCCGCGTTATTGGTTATTTCCTTTATCGATGTCTCTCTTTTCATCATCCAGTCCAATTTAACCAGACCTATAGATTGGAACACCAGGGGCTAACATTGATTATGAATAATGAATGTTTTGACATGCCTATAGCCTGGCAGTGTTCAACCCCTGAACTTTAACTGTCAGAATATCTAGTTCATTGTTTTTAGTGGATTTTATATGCTGATTGTTAGACATTATAACAACTGTGAATATAGGTTACGTTATATGCAAAGAGTTGGATTGTGATATTGGATTGATAGACATAGAGGTTACTTATTCTGGGACTTCAGTTATTCTGATTGGATGGCAGAGTCTTGGATTAAATTCAATGCTCTAATGTGATATTTATTGGAATCAACTAGGAGAAACAGTTTAAAGTCAAATCTCTGTATATGTGATATTTAATTTTACTTGATCAGCAAGACAGTAAATTATTTTGTTAAATTAAGCCTGTCAAATCTAGACATTGGTTTATTCAGAATGTCATTGTGCTGTTATTAAAAACAATCTCTGAGGATTCAATTAATCAAGAATTAAGCTGATTGCTTTTGTTTCATCCCTGAACTAAACCAGAAGATTTATTTATTAACGAGTTAGAGATATATGACATTAAGTGAAATGCCAGTCCATCCGCTTCAATATAGTCTGGCAAGGATGGGAATATTTGCTCTGGAGAAAGGTATTCAGGTCAATTTGGAGGAGCGTAAAGGATTACCCATGGTAGGTCGCTTAATATCTTTTAAGAGTAAGTGTGGAAAAATTTGGTGTATATAGTTAGTATCTTTCATGGTAACATGGTGAGAGACATATCTTTCTATCATTAATGTTCTTGCTAATTATTATAGGGAGGGAGGGTACTGGTAGGTGTCTAAGGGATGTGCTGTAGATCATAATGCCTCTTTGATCCAGAGTTTGAATATACCAATAAGTAGAATCGACTAGCCTCATGAGATGCCTAACCATTGGTGTTTTGGTATTCCTCTGTGATTGGATTTGAAAATAAATTGATCTGTCATGTAAGTTGTCGATTTTGCATGCTGTATTAAGTTAATGTACCCACTAATCCAATAAATTCTGATTAGCCAAATAGTTGGGTGTTAGTTTTTATCTGTGAATTACAGAATGATAAGAAAATAAGTGTCTAAGCTTATTTTGTGTTTAACAAAGCTTTGAAAGGTAGTCATGATGTAAATTATTTTCCTGAATTGTATTCTTTGGCCAATCACGCTATTTTACTGACATTTCGCCTAATAGTTTGGATGCAGCTATGGCGGGTGTGGTGCCAGGCAGGGTAAGCTTACTCTTCCGGACACCTGTTACCACTGCTTGTCGTGTATTTTTGTACACGAGCAGTCCATTTGCTGATTACATTATTTTGCTTGAATACACTTTTTTGCCTATAATGTTTTTAGGACTTCCAATTCTGTCATTATGGATTGTTCGTACTTAGTTTTTATTTTATTCTAATTGTAGTTATTCTTTTGGCAATAAATGCAGGCTTGCAAAAAAAATTTTCAATATATAAGCTAACATGTAAACAATACTTATTAAGGAAGTAAGATTGTTATAAACATGTGCATATTTTCCTTCTTTTGATTGATGATTTCAACTTCAACTAATTATAGAGTGAAACTCAATTGCTAAAGGATATACTAACACTAACAGTCCTTGCTTTACATATTGATTCTATTAATAGTCTACACTATTGTTAGTTTACCAGTTTTGCATACACTACATATTGTTGCATGTTTTTGCCCATTGGCATTAGGTCACATTCAGTATATTCATAGTGTAAAGCCAATTCATTATTACACTGCTGATAGATGGAAAATGAAACAACAGGATTTGATCGATGTTCCTGCTGTTTTTGTCATTTGAAACCGTACTTCTGCATACAACAAACATTGTTAAGCCAGGCGCAGACGGGCAACTTTTTCGAGCAACTCTCGGGCAACAGTGAAATGGCTGGTCGTCTGCCCCAACGGGCAACGATAGTTGCCTGCTGTTGCTCCGATTTGCTTCTTGTTGCCAAATATCAAACATGTTTGATATTCGACCACAGAAAATCGCTTGTCAAGAAACCGTTCATCTGTTGCTTCAAAATTGCTCGTCTGCGGCGGTAGCCGACAACAGACAACAAGCAACTGGTTAACTGCCCAATCAGCGAGCGCTCTGTGATACTTCAAGATGCAGCAGCTAGCGCCATTTTAAATGATCACGTGATATCTGCATTCAGGACACATTTGGCTAAAAGTTGCTTCTCGTTCCCAGTCAGCGCACACGGGAGACCTCGAGTTGCCAGTTGCTCGAAGTTGCCAGTAGTTGCCTATTGCAGCGACAAGCGGCGAAAAGTTGACCGTCTGCACCAGGCTTTAGTGAATCCTTGTTGTAATTGAAACAATAAGTTGTCAAAGAAATAACAAATTTTCTCCAAAATTACGGAAAGAAGCCTGATAACTATATTTGCGCTGGGCTGAAACTCACAAAAATAGATCTCAGTCAATGACTTGCTGTTTGTTGGTAGATGGATTGCTTTGCAAAATTGTAACATAGATGTGATTACCAAATATTTATACCACCACATGACAATCACAAATTATGGTAACTGTAAAATGTCATTGCCATTAAATATGATATTTGGCTTCAATAATTCAGTATTAGTATTACTACTGGTAATTGTAGGCAGATTTATGATGATAGAATTTATGTTAATAAGTAAATTAGACTGAAAATTGTGACTCATTTAAAGTATTAGGATTGTACATACGTGGCTAAACATTGATAGGGTTATTATAAAAAAACACAGATGTAAACCATAGATTATTTGAAGCAGTAGCATTAAAAATATTTATAAACTGCATGACTTTGACTAATTTGTTAGATCCCTGGCAGTTTGCAAAACTGGAAGGATGTTTTAGATTTTTCCTAATCCTTGTGTCACTGATAAATAAGTTGCAGTTAAATAAAATACCTTTTGTACTTTATTTAAATTATAGCTTGTTTATCAGAAAAGTTCAACAAAGTCTAGATCATAATTATCATTTAAAGGTGTTGCACATATTTTAACTTTTTGTCCATCAGACTGTGCCAGTCTATTAAACTTTAAAGGAATCAATCAACCAAAAGAAGTCATTATTGACTTTTTTGTGAAATATCAATAAACTTACTAGTTTGTTAAATTCAGTTGTTTTACTGTAATAGTTTTCATTATCAGAAAAAGTAGAACCCTCATGTATATTAAATACAATGACATTTTGAAAATTGATGAAACCAAAGGGTAATAATTACAGATAATTGATCTTGTTAATTAAAGCTTTGTATGAGAAGAGTTTAAGGGGTAGAAGTTAGCCTTCTGTTCATTACCAAGCTAGGGACAGTTGTTCACACATTGGTACAACAACACGACCAGATGGTTTACCTATTATTTTCAGTGATATGTCCTGATGTTATGTTAGCAATCTAAAACTTCTCACTGATTTCAAAGAGTAATTTGGATTAATTTGATGAATCTTGAAAAACAAGGAATTTGAAAATAGCAGCACTTTAGGAGAATAAAAGCCCTGTAAATATTTTAATAACCAGTATCTGACTTAGGAATTGGAGGACTGATCAAGGATATCTGTACTTTTTGTGTCTCAGATTCAGAAGCTTTGGATACATATCGGGATTGAAAATTTGCACATTTAACCAGGTTTAAGAGGTTCAGATTTTTTACCATATTTTGTAACATTGTCTACCTCCATTTCGAATAGTGATAAACAAAGCAAGTTGTGTGTAATAAGATAATTTATAGTGCTATTCGTTATCCAGGAGTGAGTTTGTTGATATTAGCTTGGAATTATATCAATTTTATACGACAGAATTTCCCATGTGGGTGAGTTAGTATCCATCTTCTAGATTCTGGTTTGAGTTTCTCTCCAGGGTGAACAGGAAATCTTCAAGCCTTGATTTATTTGGTCAGGATTTTGGAGCTTCTGACAAGAATATTGATTTTATTAGCTGAACTCCAGCTACCTCAAAACAAGTGTAGAAGGCTACTTGTTCATTGTATTTTATTTTAAAACCATTATTTAATGGTTTGATAATTGTTATTGATAATAATTTATTTGATACAATTGAAAAAAATTAACATCCTCATATATAATTGTTTGGGTTAATTTCATTGCAATTGTTTGGGTTAATTTCATTGCAATTTTGAATGAAAATGATCAAATTTTGAGAGCAAATATTTTTAGAAATAAAATATAGAAATATACCAGTAGATATATGTTGAACAAAGCTTGCTTGCCGCAGATATTTTGCTACCACCACACTCCAACGTTATCTGTACACTTTTCAGTACAAAACCAATATTTGAAATCCTTGTAGGCCTTCAAGTCCTTTCTGCTGCATTTAGGTCTTAATTTATTAGGGTCTGCATTTTAAATATTTTAGTGATAGAGAAAAAAAAATTAGATACCTGTATGTGTATTATGACGAACTGAAGGAGTGTGCTAATTATAAAGTATAGAATCATACATCTATGTCTGTGCTAATAACCAACAGAATTATTTATTTTTTGTTTTTCTTATATATAAGTTTTATTTTATCTTTTCAGCACATGGTGCAGAATCAGATGACCCCAACCTACACATTTCCACAGCCTGGCTTGGAAGAATATCACCACCAGGTGGCCTCACAAGCAACAACGACAACAGTTGATACCACACAGAACCCTATCTACGCTACGCCTGCTGCCATGCCTGTAGCGCCACCCAGTGGAGCTGTTGAGCAGCAGACGGTAAGACCAAGACCAGTACATGTACGTTAAACTTTCAAACAAAAAACTAGATGTGGTTTTGGTTTCCATGCTTTTTCAGTTAAGTGTGATAGGCACTTTCAATTCATATGATGTAGTCCTTGGGTAACATCCAGTAGACTAGACTCTACTGATTCCTTACTGATTTTTTTATTCTGAAGATGGCTTTTAGTTCTCATTTCCAGATTAATAGCAAAACTCCACCCAACTACCCAAACTTGCTGAATTTTGGACATGAACTTACTGTAATAATATCATTATCGTAACAGTGTTGAAAATATCATCATAATGAAATTAATTGGGGTAGAACTTCTTTTGTGTTTTTCAGCAAACAGAAGTTGCAGAGGGAGAACCAAATGTTCAGAGTCCTTCACCAGCAGGAACTCAAGCTTCAAACAGTGGTCCTAAACGACTTCATATATCCAATATACCATTCAGGTTTAGAGAAGCAGATTTACGACAATTACTGGGGGTAGAAGTAATAAAATATTTTACCCTCCTTAGTTTAAACTTTACCTTGACAATTCACATCAGTTCCAAATTGGTTTTTTTTGCCCTAAAATAACTCTAAAATCGTGTTGTTTGTACTGACAAACGTTGGCTCTTACATTGTACAAACTGAAATATTGGAATAGCCGTGGAACTCTGCCATGACATCCACTGATATTGGCCTCATATAAAAATAAAAGTATTGTTATTTACTGAAACTGATGAGTTTAGTCAACAATTTAGTAACCTGTAGTTTTTATATTTTGTTTATTTTATGTTATTTAGAAATCCCAATCCTATACTAACATGTAGTTTTTTTTACCCTTGTATGAACAGTTATTAACAAATTATTTATCAACAATTACATCACAAATCTCAGTGGATTATCATACCAAAGGCGTAAGGATGTGGTTCCCTCAAAGTTAATAATTGTATCTATTCAAGCTTATGTTGTTAAGCAACATGTTATTTTGAAAAAAACGAAGTTCTACACTAAATCCCTGTAAATGATGTGTAAGTCATAGTGGCCAAATAAAAGAATGACTATTTTTTTTATTAGCAACATACTTTCCAGAGGATTTGAATATTATTACTAAACAATTGTTACGTTATATAAAATAATTTCTATTGTACCGGTATATGATAATATTTTTCTTGCCAGTATTTCTTTAGACCAAGACTTATGATTTATTTGTTTCTCAATTTGTATCAATGAATCATCCAGAACATGTCTAGGAAACTAACTCCAATGCTAATCAGGACCATTGTCTGCAGACTGATAGAGTGTGAGTCATCAGGACTCATTGAATATTTTAATAATCAGAAATATAATTGAAATCTTAGTATTTATGCTAAACTGAACAAATATTTTAAACTGAAAAATTTGTCTGAATTTCAATTCAATAATTTCCAATGGTAGATAAGATGTATTACTCATATATTCTCAAATTTGTTTTGTGTGATTTTTAGTGAAATGCAGTGTTCACAAAATCATATTTTAACAATGTTCCCTTGAGATAAAGATGCGCTAATTAAGCGAAGAAATTCAAACCTCTTGAGTGGAAAGCTAGCTTCGTGATACCAGATGATGGTATTGATTTTTCACGTCCTTTGTGTAGTTACTTCATGTCAATGTTCATGATTTTTAATTTGATAGTTCTAAGGTCTTGTTCTACAAGCAGACTTGTATTGATAAGAGTATCACATGTATACAGTCAATGATCTCTTGCTCACATACATTTGTAACTGAAACCACATCAGATATTAAAGAATAAAATATCTTGTACACTAATGATTTTATTAGGATGGTGTTCAAACTGAATGAACCATCATTTAAAAAATAAAATAAAATACCTGGTACAGACAAGCCTATATTGTCACAAACTGCCATGTTCACATTTTTTTTGACAGTAGTCCTTCTTCTCCAATATTAGATTTTGATTGCAGCATTTTGATTAAATGGATTTCTATTTTCAGTTTGGTACAATCTTAGATGTAGAAATTATATTTAACGAACGAGGGTCTAAGGTATGTTTATGTTTTTTTTCTATCATTGACATCTGACTGGGATTAGTTGGGTTTGAAAAACAAATTAAACACTTTTATTTGGTAGTGCAGGAGACAATATGGCTATTCATATGTAGAAAAAATTTCTGGCATTGTTTTATGATCATCCCAGTCAGGTTAATGTAAGAATCTTAATAATGGAGTCTTCTCTGTAATTACATTATTAATTTATTTCAAAACTGACAATTGGCAAAGTTAGTCTTTACTTTGTGGTTTATATTGTAAGTAATTGAGAAGGAAGACTCTGTTTTAAGGATAATGTTTCAGACTACCAGTACTTGACATTAGAAAAAAAAAGATACATTATTTATATATAATATTGTAAAAAAATTATTTGAAACTTGCGTTTTGAAACATTGTCCTTTATGATTATGTATTTTATGATCGTATTTCTTATCAAATGGTAATATTTTTTTATAAGTATTTCTATTGCAATTGAAAATAAAATTGGAAGAAATTGGCACAACTTTGTAAATTCTGTCATATTAAAAACACTTTTATCGATTTGCCTTGAGAGGTGAAGATGCTTACTTTCGATCGACTTCTTACATTTCATCGTAATACGTTTTGCGAAATGTCTCTAGTGTGTACTCATTAATTTCTCACAATAGACAGAAATGATGAAGCCATTTCTACCACCAAATCTAATTAGCAAATGGTCATTATTGTGCTTCGTTCGTGCCCTGAGCAAAAACATGTTTCTGACATTTTTAAAACACTATTTTATTATGCAGTCTGCCTTACAAATCTAATCAGACTAATTCAATATTTTTCAGCCTCCATTCCCTTGGAGCTTATTTTTGAAACATATCACTGAATGCAATTGATCATTTGTGATTTTTGTTGCCCAAATATGTAATTGACTTTTGGTTAATGTTAGAAATTGATAAATAAAAATAATAGTCTGGAAGTATACTTATATCCGTGCCCCCGTCTTAGTTAGCCCAGGTACGGTGCTTAAGCGTAGGACGTTAAACCTCATTCATTCATTATATCCGTGCCAATTTCTTCCATAAGATATGTGAGGCTTAAATTAAATGTGTTAGATGAATTGAAACTTGGTAATAATTTGTTGCTGAAAGTTGTTCGTGATGTTATTATGTTGTCCATTGTCTCTTAGATTCATGATTATCATAGTAGATGTCCGTATTCATGACAAAGCACACATTCAAACTGCATGAGCTGCATTAAAATTGCATAATACTTATGATTTTATTTTCTACAACCCATCTTCGTTAAGTTAGTCAAATCTGTCATAAGTTGTGAGGTTGTGATAACCCTCGCAAAATGTGTTCCAAAAATACTAATTGAACTTCTTTTTTCAAAGCATTTCTTCAGATGAAATTAGATAGGTTAGATATATTTCATAAGGGACTTCATTAAATTAGAAATTAAGATTTTCTTTATTTCCCCTAACCTCAATTTATATGATTTTACTATGAAATTATTTTTTAATTTTGTCCTGCATGATTAAAAAACAAGAAGCTCCCAGTTGTTTTGCATATTTTTTAAGCGTTATCAATGTTTAAATTTTAGTATGAACAAAATTAGTAACTGTTGCATTAAGCCATATCACGAACAACTTTCAGTCAAAAACACAACAAAGCCGGTGAATATATGGACTAGTAAAGTTTTTTTATAGATTTAATTTGTACCAAGATATTTTTAAGGCAATAGAATAATTAATTGGATTCCGTTATCAAATACTGTAAAATATTTTGCTTGAATTGGCAAATGTTTTAATTAAAATATAATTCATTGCATAATTATGCAAATAAGCCTGAAAAATCTTGTACAAGCTATGTTTATAGAAAGGCCCAGGAGGAAAAAAATTATTATTTTTACGATCGATCATCTTGTCTTGCGGCACATCGTATCCACGCACTAGACTAACCATTTCGAACCTTTTGCTTGGTTGTTCTTCATGTGAATTGTTCTCTGTGCCCTCGTGGTGGATTTTTGGAAGGACAATGGTTGTTCTATATATTTAATATATATGTATAAAGGAGTCTGACGGAATGAAAAATGCTTCTAGTGAATCCAATAAGCATGAAATAAACCCAATCACTTCTTACCAGATTTATTAATAGTAACAAAAGTGGAATATGAAAGTAGCTATTTGACTGGTCATGTGATAATGTCATGTGGTCTGTCATGTGATATGTATATAATTTTTAATGATCATGAAACTTATTAAACTATAATTACTGCATGTTACTGTAATGACTTGATCATAATGATATTGATAATGATTTTTATACAGAAAAAATTATGCCATTATTTATGTTGAATTGCACGATTTTTAATGCATGGTCCTTTATTTTCCTTATGCATGCAGGGATTCGGTTTCGTAACTTTCGCAAATAGCGCAGATGCAGACCTAGCACGTGAAAAACTCAACGGCACAGTGGTTGAGGGAAGAAAAATTGAGGTGCCCGCATGTTTATTAAAAATTTACTGTGGTAGCACAGTTTAGCAAGTGCTATTTATCATTATTATTATTCTCCTGTTTGTACAGTATTAAGAAATGCCTGCCAAATGTATGTGCGTCCGTTTGAAATGTATGTTGGTTTTTTTCGTATTTGTGAGTAGGGAGAGACATTACTGATTATGATTTTTTTTTTATTGGGGAGGAAATCTATGTGTCCTATATCGTACTCAGATGTTCTGTTTGTGAAAATGTGAGATATAAAACATTAGTCATTTTGAGAATATAGTTATCAAAATTTAAGAAATGATATAGATCATTTGATAAAATTAAAAAAATAATAATTTGGTCAAAAATTCATGTATCAAACAGAATGTCAAAGACGATTTGATGCATAGATTATTATTTTTTAGCCTTCTTGGAAGAGAAAAAAAAAAAATCAAAATTTCTTATTTAGTTGTCGCAACATCCTGGATAAACACCGAAAGGAAATCCATGAATCTGAGGTGACCTGTTAGAAATATCCAATCAAGTACGTCCGCATCTTCAAACAAAAAACCCTTAAAAATATTAAAACATATTTAATAAAAAAAAGAAAGCAATGACATTTTTTTTTATATTTAAATAGTTGCATCAAACATTACTTACATTGGGCATTTCTTCATGCTGTTTTTAATGAATTTTTCAAAAAAAAACATAGAAAAATATTTTGAAAATTTGACAGTTTGTTTTGGAAATAAAGTTTGCCTTCATATTCATTTCAGAACACTG
The DNA here is from genome assembly GCA_917208275.1 of Patella pellucida. NCBI lineage: Eukaryota > Metazoa > Mollusca > Gastropoda > Patellidae > Patella > Patella pellucida. Next base: position 58,913,659 of record OU795036.1, on the reverse strand, counting down.
GCAAATTTTCAAAATATTTTAATTGTTAGGTTTATTTCTTGAGAAACTTATTGGCTGCAAATTTGAAAAAGGAAATTATATTCCCATAAAGGTAGGCATCGAAAGAACCTAACACAAAATGAATGTCTGTATTTAGTAAAGTTGTTCAATCCATCGACCATCGGAAACCATCATTTATTTATGTATGATAAATTGTATAATCTGAAATGATATATGTTGTCAAAAAAAAAAGACATATGAATTTTAATTTAATTCTTATTTGTGACAATTATTTTTATGGACATGTAGTATCTTTCAATGAATACGGTTGGAATGAACAATGGCAACTAACGAGACTTGAGTCAAAAAAAGATTACAACAAATTGATATTAAATTATTACTGTTTTTATGTGTTCAGTTGCTTTTTGTGATATGTAAACTGCATAATGTACCGGTATAAAGTTTTATCTTCATATTCTTATATTTGCATCATAAGAGAGTTACATTTGGCTGTAAAGTTAGAGATTGGAATACTCTATTATCAAAAACAGAGAATTTATTATATAATATATGCAGTTTACATCTTTCGCCTTTTGACGCTTTCTTGCCTAGGCAGATTTGGTTGCTATGGAAACAGATTAAGAAAATATTTCATGAATTCAGATAAAAAAAAATACAGTTATTTTCAAATGACTTCTACACATGCATCGATATATTGCTAAAATAAAATCTTAAAATTAAAAGACAACTTAAGAGATCTACTGCCAGGATTCGGTTGATTTCAACATATAATCACATGTTCTTAAGTTTTGTATTATGATAAAAACAGGAGATTATTTCAAGATCTGAAACATCAATAATAAAATTACTTTATAAGGTTTAATTTCCAAGTCATGTTTGTAATAGGGTTATGTTTCCATAGTAACACAATTTTATTGCAGCTATGTCAAATCCGCTTAGACAGGATGCAACAAAATATTGCAAAATCTTAGATAAACATAAGTACTTTTTTGGATTTAAAAAACCCCAGTGATTTTTATTTTTAAAATTTCCCTAAAGAAATATAAGATGTTTTCAATATTTTGTTGGCGTCTTTTTTGTTTTACTTTAAAATTTTCAAAATGTTTGTGATTGAATCTAAATATGGCCAAATGTTTTTATTTGTGTAGATAATTCTTTTTCATTTTTCAAATAAAGTAAATTATACATAATAAAGATCTGGTTTAAATTGCCAGACCTATTTATCAGTAAACCATAAAAAAAAAAAATATATATCATTATATTTAACTTATTTTCAAATATTCCATAAATATTCAGTTGTAAATTTCAATTTTATTAATTAAATGTTAATTTAAGAAAACAGAGGCCATATGATGACAGTGTTTTTTTTAGGTGGTTGATTATAATTATTTGAAATTAGTGATTTATTAATACAAACATCTATACAGTAAGAAGGAGGTAGAATTTATATACTCCCTGGTAGCCATTGTAACATAATAAATTATTCTGGACAATTTTTTTTTGTTTTTTTTGCAAACCATCTAAATGAAATTCTGTCATGGTTCAATTTAATGTTTTTGTGAAACCTGAATGTCAAGATTTTAATGTGAAATATTAATTTATCCTAATTAGGTCAATAATGCCACTGCCCGAGTTATGACCAAAAAAGCTGCTGCACCCACTATACCCAATGGTAAGGTTCTAAATAGTTTATTCAAAGGTTATGATATTTCATCTGAAAGGTGAAAGGTTGTAACTTTCTTGAATGTTTAATGATCTGGATGACAAACAGCAGCAGCTTTTCCATAGATTTTGAAAAAATACCACAAATTTTTGATACAAAAAGTTTAGTTACGTCAAAAATATCTGAAGGATTTCTGGAAATGCATTAAAATCATTTTTAGAAAAATTTTGAGTTCTGATTATGAATTCTGTTCAGTCTTCCTTATTGGTCCAAATGAGACATTGACCATTAAAAATAAAATTTAATTTGAAATTTAGAGAAAGTAGTCTTAACTAACACATCTAATTGGTCATCTTGAAGTAGGTTTTTGGTATCTTGCAGTGAATGTGATACAGATGTACCCTAGTGTATCAACAGGTTATCTTGATTATATGTCTACTGTCCTAAAGTCATTATGGATGTATTTTTTTTAAAGATTTTCAAAGAATGATAAAAATACTAACGTTGTCCCAAGTGTAGCATTCTTAACACTGTTTTTGAAATCAAGTGTTTAAAGAACTTGAAACCAATGTAATTTTGAATTTGATAAATTAAAAAGTCATTATTTAGTTTTGAAGCTTTAAAATTATTTGATGGCTCTTTAGATAAGAAAAAAATGAGTTGTGTGATTGAAACATAATGTTAGTATTTTAATCAGAATATACTTTAAGGCAACTATCTGTGATTTTAGTGTCAAAATATCAATAAGGTTTGAAATATCAGCTCTTTTTGTTATGAAAATTGATTGTATTATGCCTGTGCATCATCAATTACCACTTTTACTTGTAGCTTTTAACGGTGAATTGATTTTCTTTTTTTCTGAACAATATTTTGTTTTTATATTTTTAATTTAACACAATGGTAATGGTGCATTTATATAAGACAAAGCAAGCTTGGCCAAAACCTAAGCATGTGTAATTTTAACCATTTAATGACCTTCCACCCAGTTTTTGTAGCTATAGATGGTGGTTTATTTTATTAATTTGAATTTCAATATTCATGGAAGTTCTATTTTATGAAGATTGCATGAAGAGTTTCAGAGTTATTCATCATGGTAAAAATTAATAATCTCATTGATCTCCATTGTTCATCCATTGTCAAATATCGTTGCTACAAAAATTGAGGAGAAATTCAACCGTCATTATATTCCAAAACTTCAGGTTGCACACATGAATAATTTGTTAGGCAGTTCTATTAATCATGAGCTGGAGTTGTCCTAGTTGTAGTCCTTAGCAAACTTGAATCTCTTACCAAAAATGTGATAGAATAAGTCGTAATTCAAATATTTCAACAAATAATTATGGTTTATCCAACTCTTTCTATGTCCTCAGTAAGTGGTCCATTTTCATGCTTGATACTAACCGGCAAAAGATTGTCTAGACAGATAGGGAATATCTTCTTGAATTTAATGGAAATTTTTCACTAGGTGCCCAAGATTAAAAGATAAATAGTTTAGATCACCTCCTTGATGAGACATTTGGCTCCTTCATATATATTGGAAATTGCTATAATGGATTTAAGAGAGCAGAAAACTAATCCGCTGGAGGTTATTATTTATTGATTTCATTAAACTGGGTGATTTTTGCCAAGGACTATTTTTTAACATTAAAAGTCAATCCTGGTCAATTTTTAGTTTGCAGAAGTTTAATTTATGTAGGTTGTATTTTAGTTGTGTAGTTGTATGTATGTTTTAGGACTGTTTCAGTTTAATTTTTTATATGCGCTTGTCCGTCGGTCTGGTTGTCCACAACTAACTGGTTGCTATAGAGGCAAAGTTAATATTTAATATTTATTCCAAGTGTTTAAGGTCATGGGGAAAGGAAGACTGTTGATTTTCTATACTTTCTGATAATTACTGCCAGAATTATGGCCCTTGATCACTGTGAAAAATCTTGTTAATATCTAATTGATACACATTATTTAAGATTATATGAGCCTATTGCTTTTCAATTATTTCCGATAATTACTGCAATAGGCTACTCATGTTACTCGTAATCAGATTTTAGTGTGTTGTAGATGTGCTGCAACCCTTGTTGACTTCTCGGACAACTTAGCTGCTGTGCGTGTATGTGTTGTTGCCTTCCAAACTATCAGGTCTTGTTGTCCTAATAATCAATTGCTTGTGATTAATTCAGTTGTCAAATTGTGTTTGGGAGGCTCGGTTGAGTAGTAAATGTTTTTGTGTGCAGTTTCTGCAAAATGGGTTATCAGTTCATTGGTTCTTGATTGGATATGTTATGTTATTCCTGTGCATTTTATGAAGTCTATTCACTGCAAGATATTCAAGTTTAAGCACTTTCGTGTGTACCCTGGAAAAAGCAAATTTTATAGCATTTGTTAAAAATGTCTGTCTGCATCATAAAATTTTATCTATGGAATCTGCATGTTTTTGCTGATTCACCACGGATCATCTAAAACTCTAAAGAAAAGGTATTTGAAGAAAAAATTCAATTTGACCTGACATTTGGACTCTGGGGACAAATAAAATATTTATTGGAAAAATCAAAAGTAGCACCTAGTTGATTATACATCAACAGAGGGGGGGGGGGGAGTATGGTACTCCTTATGGCAACCAATTCCAACAGTTGATAAAATATTGATCAGCTGTTTGAATTTCAGAAAAGTTACACTGCATATTTTTATGTCCTAGTGAACTTCAAATGTATGTCCAGTAAGTCTGTTGGAATGGCATTTAGAGAGAAATATAATGCATGTTATTTGAAATGCTGGTTGGTTAGCATTCTATCTACAAGAACTGAATCCTTCGCATTTCTATCTGACCATCCATCTGTTTCTATATTCTAACAAGGGATAGATAATGTAATACTAGATGCCTTCGTTCAAATACTACCAGAAATTTAAGCTAAAAAAGTTTTTTTTTATAACTAGATTCTGATTGAATCTGTTGAAGTGTCTACAATATTTAATTTAGTGTGGAGCTTGAATGAACATCTAGCTATCATCATTATCTATTTGATTGGTATAATATTATTATAGAAATAAGTGGACCATCTTATTTAATGAAAGCACAGAAGCTAAATGTGCAAAGTGTGTGATGGTTAGACAAACATGTGTTTTATTGCATGATACCCAGCCATAAAGTAATCCAAACTCTATGTAAATGAATGATCATATTACTAGTAAAGATGCCTTAATGCTAATATATCTTCTGTAAGAATGGTTTTAATTGCATCGGATGGCATCTGTTGAATAATAATAGGAAATTTATGATCAAATCACATCTCTTTTTGGTGGATAGCTGTCAATAATATTCATTGTTTTCCCTATCAGACACACTTTGCAATTGTAATTTAAAGGAACATTTTGCAAATAGAATATCGGATATGATAATAAAAAGAACAAATCCAACAAATCAATTTGAAATTAATTCAGCTATCTATTTTCTTTTTCAATGAATAAGATTACCGTCTATGGTCTTTACATCAACATATTTTTTTACAAATTTCCTACTGATTATCAATTATATAATTAATATTGCCAGTATGAAATGAATTTAAATATTAAATGTATATTCTAGTATTATTTGTACCTATTAAAAAAAAATCACAATATAAAACTAAACCAATCATTCAAGGTTGTCTAATTTGAGGAGATAATTTGTGCTGTTGGATAGAATCTTGGCATCATGATAGAGCGATCAGTGAAAATAATTAAGTAACTAAGATCATTTGTCTGCAATATGGATATTGTCATTTATGGGTTGTAGTCAGTAAGACAGATTCTATTCTGTATAGTAAAAAAAACTATAAGTATAAGCTTACAGATAATAAAAAAAAATATGGTGCAACAGTGCAAACATTTTTCTAGAACAATATCTTAACATGATAAACAATACTACTATTTATTGTCTTGGCACTCTCAGTATTTCCAAAGGTCATACGTCTTTTTCATAATTGTAGGAATCGTATTTTAACTCCCTAAAATGTTTTAATTACCGGTACTATTTTATGAAACTGTACTTGAAAATAGATTAGTGACTGAATTGCAAAATTTCTCTATTATTGAAATGTGAAATATTTCTGAACCAAAATGTTCCTTTTCCAAAACAATAAAAAAAAGAAATATACTAACTGACAAGAATGATAGAAATCTCACAAGAATGATATTTATTGTTTGCCTAATTTCAGTACCTCTACCTGCTGCTGCATTAAGGGGCGTGGCCTTAACACGAGGACGAGCTGCAGCAGCTGTTGCAGCAAGAGGAGCTTACTCTGCTGCAGCAGCGGCAGCTGCAGCAGTAGCAATGCGGCACCCAACACCATTAGCTGCTGCAGCCCCATTACAATATGCACCGTAAGTAGTACATTATACCAAACAAACAACTTATTAAATATATAAAACAAGACTTTAAGAAATCAAATCATCACTTTTACTATTGTGTCCTCTTAGTAATTTATTTCATTTCTAAACTAATGAAAAATTTCGGTGACACTGATTGATTTAGGTTTATATTATTTACATTTTTTATAACCACATTGCCATATGGGCATATAAAAAATGTAAATAATATAAACCTTTATTAGTCTCAACTCAATATACACCTGTTGAATTTGAATGCAATAATCAGATCTATATGAAATTGATATGCATTGTTTGAATTAGTAAAACAAAAATGCCCCTCGAATTCGAATTACTGCCAGAGTTAAGACCCTTGTTTCTGATCTGTCTGAAATTGTCTTGTAAATAAATTGTCTCTTTGCTTGGCAACCTATCTTAATGTCAAACATGATTCAATTTTCATTTTTTGCAGAGGTGGTATTTATCAGGATCCATTTCTTGCCACTTATGATGCTGCTACTGCTCGATATCAGTTGGTTACAACTCAGCCTTACGCAGCTGCTGCTGGTTTCCCAGCTGCAAGATATGCTATACCAACCATGGCTACAGCTGCACAGTAAGTACATTCCTTCACAAAATATAATTGTTCAAGTTAGGGTTCCCTTTCTCCAATTTGTTGGGAGTGGGTTTGTGTGGTAATTTCAAACTGAGATTATTGATATATGTTGGCAATGCATAAAAACCATTCCAAAGTATGTGCCATTTTCCTGATCAAGTCATATGTAGGCAATGCACAGTATTCATTGGCCTACTTCTGACAAGTAATCTGAAATGTTTATCTTGTCGACTCCCAAACACAGTACATTATATTCAACTTCAGAAAAATAGGTGACCTGCTTTAATAATGCCCTAATTTACTATTCAGTGCCAGTTGTATGGCTTATTGAAGTCATCTTTATGAGTAAAAAAGTCTGCCAATAATGAGTAAATTTGAACACTTACTTTTAATTTCCCTGTTTGGTAGCGGTTTTCAGTAATTGAGATTGTGTTAGCAGATAGATTTTGCTTAAACCACTCTTTCAGAGATAAGAAATGTATAAAATACATACAGTTCCAGTGCTTAATAAAACATAACTATATTTTAATTTGTAGAATTGGTCGAGGTGTAGATTATGCTACCGACCCCTTCCTAGGACACAGTATTGGACCAGTTGCCGGTTACGGGGTAAGCTATAACCTTGGTATATATTGTCTTTTTTTCTTGAAATAACTCGTCTGTATTCTTGGCCTCCACATTACTCCTATTGTTCTTGTACTTTAGGGCAACGCTTGAAAAAGCCTAAAATTTATCGCCGATGATCGACTTGCAAATCACAAAGTTAGTTGACAGACTTCAATTTCTGATATGATGTTACATTTCCAAGATGGAGGTGATGTCATGCTCGGTTCCTAGCCCACAGTATGCTTGTATTTGTTCAATATTATGTGCTAGTTTACCAAATTCCTTTCACAATCCATTTCGGTTATTGCCAAGTGTAGCATATTTCAACAATAACCAATAAATTTGCTTTTTTTCAGGCAACTGTTTATCGTGGAGGCTATCAACGATTTGCACCTTACTAAATGAAAAGCTACATGAGACCGTGCACATCCACAGCGCAGGGATACAAGACTCTTGGCTGATCACATGTTTAACATGTGACCATGTGTAAATAAAGAAAATTTAAAACAACAGCCAGATTCCAAGTTGGAACAGAACAGATTTTACTTGAAAGACATCTTGGATTTTAGCCTGTTAATGGTGTATTTCCAAGAATTGAAATGTTTTAAATTGTTCGGGGTTTCTGTTCCCAAAATGCTGCGTGCTACACTTGCTTACATTGTATACAAATCTTTTTTATCTCCTGAACATTTTGAGTTCCAAGGGAGAGAACTGTAAAAACAATACTCATGCTGTTAGCTTTATTTTCATTATTTCTAGTCAGATTGTACATGAAAATTTTACCTCTTATGTTGATAGTTTATATTTATCAAGTATGATACGAAGATCTTATGTATGTACGACTCGTGGATTTCATTTTTTTGTTAAGTGCAAAATGTTAATGATGATAATGGCGAAACATTTGAGTTCCTTGAATTAAAATCTCAAACAAATGAGGCATTTGCTTCTTGTACATAGCTATTGTAATCACTTTCTTCCAAAAAAACACAAAATCAATGAAATGTTTGGGATTTTAATACGAAGAAGTCAAGTGTTGATTTTATTGTCACTTATATGGTGATATATTAATTATAAAATTCTGATGTTACATGAATTTTTAAGCAAATATGCTTGGTTCAACCTAGTATTTTGATGTTGACTACAAAAGCTTTAAATAACAGGTTAGTTGATTGGATTGGTTGATAGCATTTATCCAATCACATTAATCAGTTTTTGTTTGAAAATCCTTCTCTTGAAATCCTCAGTCTGAGCTATAAAATTATCTAAGTCCCCCATTCATGTCATTTGTTTATAATTTCATTTGAACATGATTCATTCTGACTTGATTAAACTTCAATTCTGTGCAATTTTTTTAAAAAAATTTGATAGGTCTTATAGCTTCCAAATTTCAACTCAAATACTCACACTACATGTAAAACCCTCTGTAATTTGATATTTTATCCTGTCAGAATGTTCATGCTGTCATATCATTGGCCAGTGGAATTAGAAATGGCTTTTTCAAAGCTGTTGTTTAATTGGATGGTAGTTTAGTGGCTACAGCCAATCTGAATCATCAGTCTTAGATTTATATACTCATTAGGATTGAATATTTGACGGTAGTTAAGTACATTATTACGCTTTTTGTTATGTTTTTTTTTCTTTTGAAATTACACATATTTATTTCATGTCATATTTATGCTCTCATGGATTAACCTGAGATTTTTAAAAGGTTAGTCATTCATCTCAAAAACTGAGTAAAATATTTCCGAATTTTTAAAACTTTCCAGGACAAATTGAAGGTTTTTGGTTTATTTTTTTTATTCAAGGTACAACAAAATTGGAATAAAAGTTTTTCTGTGGCTGAAAGAGAGAGTGACCGATTGTAATTAATTGTTAGAAATTCTCCCAAGACATTTATGGTGCTAAAAAATTGTTTGTGTTTTTTTTATAGGACTTGTCTGAGAGTCTATGTCTTCGATAACATGGCTGCCAGTCGTACAATTTTGTACTCGTTTTAATCCGGAATATTACTAATTGATGTGCCATTTGTAAATAAAAATCTCTGGTTGTCGAAAAATAAAAATTAAAAATACGGAAAAATGTTGGTACTCATTTTGGATTGGAAAAAATTTCTCATACACAAACTTGAGTATAATTTTGATTTATGATTAGAATGTCATTCAAAGAATGGATTGTTTCATTATATAATTTGGATAATTACAAACTGATTTAGAATAGGTTCCTAAATTTGAAACCCACCAGTACTGGCAGCCTATTAGCATTACGATATTATGATGCCCTTGTGTTTTGTCATACTATAATAAATAATTAACAAAACAAGAGAATGTAGAAGCATTTTCCTTGCCAAAATTGTCTTGCCCTCACTGATCAAATTATGGTACATCTTCTATGTTGTCGAGGATCTGATTTTTTTAAGTTGTGTTTTTAACCTTAGGTACTGAAGATGTATTCTTGTTAGTTTTCTGGATTCATTTCTGTTGTTTTAACCAGTTTCCGAAGTCTATTACGGAATCCATATTTTATCGTGGTTCATTGTTGATTTTTGACATTGAATTCATTCCATAAAAGGATTTTCTGCTGTCATTTTTCTCTAAACATTGAAGACTCAAGCGATAGAAAAAAAAATACTAGTCTTATTTTGTCCATAAATAATTTTCATTTTGTTGTTTATTCACTGTTCTTAGTTCATATATTTTTGATTAATTGAAATAATTAACATTAGAATGCACTTATAATTGAAAGGCTTTGAACCTTAAGATTTCAAGTGCATTTTTAAAGATCTCCAAACATGAGGTAATTGATTATTAAACTTATTGAGACCAATGTCATTGGAGATCTTAAAATGTTAAAATATTTATGTACATGTAGTAACTCATTTGACTTCTAATGTCATTTTCTTTTTGTCATTATTTATTTTTAAATGTTTTTTTTTCCTTATGTCTGTGAGGCAGATATGTTATTGAATAAATCAAAAAGTTAATTTATTACATTAAAAAAAATAAGAACAAATGGTGTATTGTACCTGTTGTCTTTTATAAATTTGTTTTTGAGTGAATGAAGCCAGATTTGAAAATAAATCTTGGACAGTCAGTCAGTATCATAGAAATTGAATGATATTGTTTGGGAAGAAAAATAGAGGTCAAGGGGAGAGAAATTGTACAAAGGGGGTGTGTATATATATTTCCTGTGCAAGATTCATATTACAAATAATTTCGATGAATAGCTATACATGTATAGCATTAATTTTACTGTAATTGTCGATGAGGTTATCTTTTTTCCTGTAAAATACCCCCTGTTCCGCCCTCCAACTGGCATCACAGTGCTCAAATTGTAAGGGTTTTTTTTTCATCTTGTCTCATTTTCTTCCCATCAATATGAGTCCAATTTCGCCATAATTTTTTGTCATACTGAAACTTGTTTTTGTTAGATTTTTGTATGTTTCTTTTGTGAGTTTTTCACATGGTGCAAATTAATTTTAATTTTTGAATCTGGTCAAATATTAGTTACATATATAGTTGCATAGATCTGGAATGCTCGTTAAAATAAATGAATTGTTGCCATACTTTAAAAAAAGAATTTCAAAATTCGTAAATGTGGATTGAGGACCAAATTTAAATAAAAAGTAGCTGTTTTAACAAATAAGCCTGTTTCTGTAGATGATCCCATTAAAATGCAAAATGAGGCATGAAAGAAAATCTGTAGCTATAACTTTTATATGGCTTGGAACAAAATTTATCAGGTGCACATGATCTTATATAATCCAGTAATTTGTAGTCGAATTAATCTGTGGTTCTCTTGCCTCATTTGGTGCTTCATGAATCCTGAATCTCCCCTGTTTTTTCTTCTTTTTTTTTAAAAAGAATTCTGAATGTTTGTTTTGTTATCCAGAAATCTACACAATTTTACAGCATTTGAATATTTTAATTGTTAATGTATTGTAAAGTATATAGATTTGAAATGTATATGTTTGTACCGTTTTCGACTGAACCCAGTGCTGTTGCCCATGAATGATGTATTCAAAGGAAATTAAATCACACTTTTCTTTTCCTAGATTCTGAAATTATTATCAGGTCTGCATTCATTTAAATCAGAATTCAATCTACTCAAAAGGGGAGAAATTTGCTTTTTTTTTATTCATAAAATATTTATTACTACGATTTCCTTTGTTTCTTATCAGTCGAAAACGGTATTTATGATTATTATTCTGTGCACAAGCACATACTAATGTTCTTCCATAATCAGCTTTGGCTGAAAGCATGTTCTCCAACAATGGCATGAATAGCATCGTGTCATTTTTTATTAATCTGGTTATTTCCCTTGAATAGTCTTGATTATCTAGTCGTATATACACAATTTGTTAAAAAAGGACAACATAAACTGTCGTAGAAATATAATAATATTCTTTTGCATTAATTACTCATATCTTTATAATACCTCATAGATTTTTAGTATCTAAAATATATCTAGTCTCTAAATTATAACACAATAAGAATCTTCTTGAATACAGTAAAATTATTATTATCAACTCACTTATATTATGCAAAAGTGTGAAACCATTAACAATGGTTGAAAAAGAATGTTTTTAAAGACTTATTAAATTTGAAATAACCAGATTGGTAAAAAAAAACAAGTGATGTTTTTGATGTACAGAAGATACCCAATGAAAGGCAACATGAGATGATCTTATAGTCAATAGAATTGTGTTATATGTGAAATGAATAAGTAGTGTTTTTAAGTCCTTACTTTCTGGCCATGACACTTTGTCGTTTAAAATTCATTTAAATTATTCAGTTTTTAAAATATGTAACAAATAGTTTCAATTATTGCAAAAGAAATATTAATATTAATGTGGAGAGTTACTTAAGTTTTGGCAAAAAAATTCAGATAAATTAATATTTTGACATTAATATGATTAAATATATCCAAAGAAAAAAATACTGTCTTTAAAAACATGAGAAGAAGGTAGCATGGCCATTAGGTTTCGAACTTGGTTAATATTTGTCTTGTATTTTAAATGTGGACTTTGATCCGAACACATGCAGGTCATGCGAATAATTTTGTTGCATGGGGTATTGTACTGATACAATTAACGAGTGCTAATATGTTGGGAATTGAGAATTTTAAAAATCAAATCAAAGTCGTTAGTAGCATGATGTAGTTCTATTACGACATGAATTCTTTCATCATGCATATATACATATTATATAAATATATATGTTTATTTATCTCTTATATATATATATATATATGAATAAATAAACATGAACAACAAGATATGTAGTTATATTGTTTCTGTCCTCATATATATGAATATTAATCTCGTAGATTAGGTGTATCTATATTTGTAGTTTAGTGATTTCCATATTGATGAACTCTCTGATTTGAAACATTCAATTTATTAATAATCAGCCTGTAGCAAATATCTTTTGACATTTTGGTGAGATTTTGAAAAGGTTTCTATAATTGATAGAAATATATGTCACAGTATGGTATTATAATCAAACCTACCTAGTAGCAAAAAAGCAACCCTCACCCCATAATTAGAAAAAAAAAAGTTGGTTCAGTTTGAAATCGATTTTCCGAAGGTATTGGTTTTGATTGGTCAAAATGCAAGGATTTTGCTACAGACAAACTTGTAAATAATTTAACCAAGGCGGTGTTTATGATTGTTTTTTTTTTGTTTGTTTGTTTGTTACAATTTTTGACTTGCCATGGTACAAAGGGGAGAGAGATGACTCTCAATTAACGCATGAGGCAACCATTTTCTGCAATAACAACAGAATTATTCTCATTGTAGATTTGCATTGTCATTGGCTTAAATCAAAATTTATTGGAATTCAGCAGTGAATTTCTAAGTTTGTGATTAATAATTTATTTGTTGTTATGTCGGGAAATGTTTGCCGTTAGATAACTTCCCTTATTTTCAGTGTTTGAGCAATTTTGAGATTTAGTAGTTATTTTTGTCAATTTTGCCGCTAATGTTCTTTGTGCTTATGTTTCTTAATATATACTAGTAATACATTGACTTTGTCTGCACATTTAATCCAGGCCTCATTGTCACAGAACATAATTGGACAAAACTGCAATTTTACTCATATTTGATCCAGTTATTGTTAGTTCCATATAATTGAATTGATGAAATACCATCAAGAAATGTACTAAATATTGATAACATTAGCACTGAACTCCCAGTTTGCAAGAAAAGGGGTAGGGCCTTCGGTTTGAGTAAATTGAACTTTGTCCTGGAATGTTTTGTGACTGGCCAAACATACTATACGTAGCTTAGCACCTATTTGTGATGTAATAAACTGATTATCAACCAATATATGATATGATTTCATTCTGCACTTTAGTTTGTATCTCATCTACATGCATGCTAAATTAAAAACAAACAAAAAATTACACAAAATGTTGTAAAGTTCCATAGTGCGTAGAAACCTTGAAATACTGTTTTATCTCTAGAGAACACATTAAATTTTAAAAAGACATGGCTGAATTTTAAAAAAGAAAAATTAATTGAAATTAAAGACTATTTAAAAATCATTCTTTCATAAATTTACTAGTATTTTCCTATTAAAAAATTATTGATATTTTTATCAAAGGTACAAACAAATCAATCTCTATTAAAGAATAAATGACAACCCATTAGTTGGTTCAAAAAGATACCTGTATGGAACTTTAAGGTTTTGTGTTTTGGAATGGACTAAACATTGGAATGTTGCATGTTACCCTTCTAGGATTGCCCTTCTGTATTTTTGATCTTGATATTTTTTATATTTTGTTGGAATGGAATGAAGAATGGATAAAACGTCTTAGTATCTTACTAACAAAAAAAAAGAATACCAGTGCCAAAAAATATTAAAACATGGTTTGGATTTTAACAACCTTTCCTTTTGTTACAGGTTTAATAATACCTACCTTTGTAATATTTTTTTTTAATGCAAAACACTTTCTAGGAGCTAAACCTCTAACTCAATATTTTGCATAATATTCGAAGCTAAAAACACAAATTCGAATTCAATATGGGTCCGTTTCAATAATATTTATGTTGTTATCTTGCCTTTAAAATATGGGATCCAAAAAACCCTGAACATTTTATAATCACTACACGAGTCCTGTATACTATGGTTTCGGGCACTATTTGTAATGAACAAAGAAAAAATATCCTACAAGACAATGTGAAGGTAATTATTCATGGTGGAATCACAAATGACAAAAAATAATAATGTGTAAACAACTATCGTTCAATTCGAACTGTTTACATATTTCCACAGAACATAAGAAATTACAACAATTTATTTTAAAATTGAATATAAATCAATTTATATACTTTCATGTTACGATAGACCCATCTTCTTCTATATTAAGGTTAAGTTTAATGGAACCCAATACCCTTAAAATTATGCATTGTACTTGAGTTGAACTCTAATAAGCGCATACCCCCTGTAATATCAATTTCAGTGACCAACACATTTGTAGTTTCTCAGATATAAGGTGGATATATGACACTGTCTCGCTAAGTAGGAGGTCACACGTTCTATCCTGGTGTTGGCTGAGAAAGTTCTCTGGGATATGCGCTTACCTTCAGAAACAAAGTTGCTGCACAAAAGTAGGACTTAAATTTAATTTCTTAGATATCATAAGTGTAGTAGGTAAAGCTAAGAAGCAACAATACCAATAATTGGTTGAATTTGATCGCAAACATAACCATCCCAAAAACTGGTTCTTTTTATATATATCAAAAATAAGGACGAATATTCCAATATAAAAAAGTAATGTCCTAAAAATGTAAGAAAATTGCAAAGAGGAAATTCTTGATAAGGTGAGACTTTTTATTATAATATATGCAAGGAATGTTCCTGAACTTAAAGTAATGGAATACTATGGAAACAAAGTTAAAGTATAATTCTCATGTTTATTCCCATGTTACCTAGTGGACATTAAACCCTATTTTTCCTGTAATATACTTTACATGAGGTTTTAAAATATTTCAAGTAATAAAAATAGAAAATTGACCATTTTATTATGTAAACTGAGGTGAGGTAAATGTGATGTGATTTCTCAGTCTAGCAATACTTGATTTGGCATTATTTTTCAAAACTTATATACTATTTGAACGGTGGACAATACTTTATTAAATTATGCCACTTTAAATTAAATAATGTACCGTTTTTTTTCTGGGTTCCCCGATATTGTAGAGAATTTCCATCATAAATGTAAGAATATCCATAAATCAAATTTAAATCTGTCCTATAATATAAAAAAAAGTTTTATCAATAGTAAAGAGATCTATACCTGAATACCGTTGACATGAAATTGATCTAGAACATAAGATATGTTATAACTGGATCACACAAAGGAAATAAATACTTGTTACTTTGGGAAAGAAGTTAATCCAATCCACCTGGTTTTAATTTAAAAACTGTGTTCTTTAATCTTCTCTTGCATGATGAGTGAAATTTGTTTTTCTTTACATTTTAGATTTGTTTACCTTGAAAATATTTTATGCCATCATCCTTTCGCCATGATCATTTACTAGAGTAGTCAGTCCTGAGCAGACATGTTGATGATTAACGAATTTAAAAGAGAAACAAACCCATGAATATAATAGATAGTACAAACATTATCGAAATTTACTTTCAAACAAACAAATGCAACATGATTTTGAGCTGAAGAGTTAACCAGGATAATCAATCAATAATCACTGGCTAAAAGGGGTATTTCAAGGGTAGGCCTACTGGTGTCCGTAATAATGAGGAGGGGGGGGGTGGCTGAATTATTGGCGTGTGCATGTTGTAGGCTATCATAAGGTCGGTTGTACATGACAAGGAGTACGTAGGTCGCCTGTCCAACCTTGTGGGTTTCTCGGAGTCCTCTGGTTGCCTCCCAAGTCTGCTAAATACCCCTATGCACAAGTGAATTGTTGAAATAAATTTTAACGATTCAATAATGTTAGTCCTAAAACGACCTAGTTTGTGTCAAGTGGGTGTAAACCCAATTTTTCTCTTTTCCCCGTAATAATTAACCCCACCGGTATTATAAGGAATGATGCAGCTCAAAACAGACCCGTGTCACAAATACTTAATGGTCTTACTCCATGCAATTATATTTCACCTAATACATGTTAACATGTATATCTATAAAAGACTGTTCTGTCAAATACCATTCTGTTTAAAACACATCTTATTTCGTTTCGTTTTTTATAGTTTAAATTTTTTTTTAGTTTTCTTTACTACACAAGCGTCATCATAGATATCTATGAGCGTCATACTCAGTGTTCCGTTTGATTAGAGCTAATCTCGGACCATTGCTTCGGGAATATGCACAAGCGTAGGCTATCGAAAGCATAGAAATATTTCTATGATCGAAAGTATATTAAAAAAAACCCGAAACGAAATAGATGGTATCAGAAAGGCCCATCGGGCGACAACCAGTGACTACATTTTGGTTTGCCAGGCTAACCTCATGGATTTTCTCCCTGGTCTCCCGATTTCTCCTACAGTTACACCCCTACGCGCAATCGAATTATTGAAATAAACCATTAGTCAGTCACGTGTAGCCGTTACCCCCCCCCTCTCTCTCTCCCTCTCTCTCATTTTCTCCGCACACACACACACTAAAACAATAGGGTATAATTAAGGCTCAGATCTTGCTTTCCAAACATGGATCTTAATGTGATTTAAAGGTAAGTTGGCCAACTCCTATCGCGTTACATCTGGTCATTGTGGTCAAAAAGCAAATCATTGGTTGTAGGCTATGTCATCTTCATTGCGCATTATTTAATGAAAGATTAACCGTTTTGTGACTAAAGGGAAGTAACTCCAATTTGTAAGAATTGGGGCTTCGACTAATGGTACCAGACTAGTAATTATTTGCCCATTGACTGAAACATCACTAGCTGTAGCTTTTGCTCAACATTCCGTTGGTTCCAATCTTTATAGGCACAACGGGGACCACATTTGATAATCTGCTTTGCATAAGTTTGTAGGGGTTGACCGTTTAGATTTTTTGCTACGGAGATTTGGAGTTGACCAGGTTGAAATCTCACTTCCGACACAAAAAGTCAACCAAAAAATTCAGGAAGAGGGGAAACAAAAATTAAGGGAAAATTGTCTATTTATAACTCTCACTACATTTCGCCATCATGAAATAAGAGGAAATAATTACTAGTCTTAGTCCTAATAATTATCTCCGGGATGACGTGTGGTGTGTATTTCTTGGCCGCCATATTAATATAAAATAATCCGATGATCCTAATCTTTACAACCACATAGGTCGAAACATGTCGCAATCATCTTATAAAAATATTGAAACGATTTGCTAGTATCGTATTTTTTTTAAGCCCGGCTAGAAAGGGTCTATGGGTGACGTCATTTTCGCAGCGGCTTTCGTTTATTAAAGGACAATATTGGTGCCAGTCATTATAGAACTAATTAAACACGTTCCAAATATAATTTTAACATGGAAATCATTGCTACGATAGCTGAGTAATACAAGTTTCCTGAATCCGAAATGACGAACGCCAAATGACTGGTGTGACGAGTGATAACAGATACATGGGCGATTTAATGCTCACTAATAATTCCTTCCAAGACTAAAAGTTGTTGTGTGAGACTGAGAGGATATCTGACAAAGACCATTAACCAGAAAAATACTCTTTTATCCTATTATATAAATAGCTTTCAGCAAAAACATAGAAAATAAATCAAATTTAGTATTAAAGTTGTATATTATTTATTATTCTAATCGTTTTGTTAATGCAAACTTTATAGGTGTGTGTGTGGTGTGGGTTACAGGTCCACGCAAATAAACTTTTGAATTAGACGACCCGACTCCTTGTCACGTGCAAGAGGGGTGTCGAAACTGCACCGTTCTCTCTACAATAGTTTACAAATAGATAACGAGAAAAGAATATCTTGAATTTTTCAGTCGGATTACTTTTTTCCGAGTTATCACGGTTTGATGTTTTCGTTGCTACATAGCCCGGGGGTGGGGTGACCTTGCTGAAAAGCTTACCAATTTCAATAATATATGCGTCATTGACAATTAGGTTTCCCTATTGGTCACTGTCACAGGATATTAACGTCTGCCGCGCCCGTTGAGTCGGGTGTGGCCAAGAGGGGCAAAAGAATTGGATCCGAAAACTAAGCTAGACTAGCTGTTTTTTTTAACCACGTAACACTTGTTGTAAAATGTTAAGCATATCAAAATGTATTGAGATTGCCCACTGTCAGACATTTTAGGCGGTAGGGCTTGACTAGCTCATTTACTAACCAAATGAACCTTGTTGCAAAATGTTCAGCATATCCACATGTATCGAGAATTACCGATGCCTGACAATTTTCAATGGTGGGGTACCCCCGCCAGACGGGACGTCCCTAATTCACCAATCCCAAAAGTTAAGCTAGACTAGCTCGTTTACCAACCGCATAAAACTTTTTGCAAAGTGTTCAGCATATCAAGAAACATCGATGCCATACATTTTCAGTGGTTGGGTACCCCCGCCAGACGCCCCTAATAACTAGGTCATTTCGGGACTAATTTAATTTTTTATTTCAATAATTCGCTTGCGCGTAGGTGTCTTTAGCAGTGGGAGGAAACCGGAGAAACCCCAAGACGTTTGAGCGAAGTCTTATATTACTTGGTGGTATTAATATGGCAACCACACGGAGCTCATCGATGTGCTGCTCCGTAGTTTTGTTTGACAATTAGATTTTGTGTAATATGCACATGCACTGAATATCAATTTATAGATTACAAAACCTTGGGCGTTTAAGTTAATTAATGATTCTTGACAATTCCATCGAAGAGGTCCAAGGAAGAAACTACACCTTGAGTTTAAACCGTATTAATAATAAGAAATTTAATGGTGCAGATACAACTCTCGAAACAGCATTGTTCTAAATCCTTCTTTATATAATATCATTATAACATCACTACTACATATTTTAAACGAAAGAAAAGCCCAACTCCACCCCCTTTAAATGAGTCATCAGACCGACATAAAACACGTTTGCTTCACGAAAATCCATCCTTACCGTTGAAAGTGAAATAAGTGTAAAATTATTAATAATATAAACATTTTTAAGTGAGTGTCGTAAACATACTGACTGTTCAGAATATACACACGCGGTTAAGCAAACTAATGTCACAGTGATAAGTCAAATATCTGTACTGTTATTATATTTAGTATTCTAGTTGTTCTCTCGCGTTAATTGCAAGCGAATATCACGATAGTTAGTTATGTTTCCTAGATTATCCAGCCAGTGCCATGTAGCTTCAAAGGTATCTCCAGCAGAATCTCTTTTGCCATTGACATTAGCTCTTGAACAGACAGGATCATCGATATACCACCAGCCAGCACCAAAACGGATTGGACAATCGTTATTACTTAAGTCTCGGTCATAAGTCGAGAAAGATCTGCCATTTATGCTGTAACTTCCATTCGTTAGAGAATCACCAGAAGCATAGTTACCATTATCCTGATATGAATCGATTGTTATCCTGTACTCATCTGTATTATTAGATATATTGAAGCCATGATAATAGCCATGTACCGCGCCCGTACCACCGTCATGTACCAATAAGACATCAAGTTGAAAATTGGGATGATTCTGAAGGATACGATATATGTTTTCTAACCCAATCCAATAATTTCCATGTTCATATCCGAACCCAACAGAATAATCATGCCAAGTTCTGTTGAAATCAACTTCTAGGCAACTCTTTGTTCTTGCTTGAATAACTGTCAATCCACCCCACC
The DNA here is from genome assembly GCA_917208275.1 of Patella pellucida. NCBI lineage: Eukaryota > Metazoa > Mollusca > Gastropoda > Patellidae > Patella > Patella pellucida. The sequence continues at coordinate 58,893,673 of OU795036.1, read as the reverse complement.
GAAAGTCACATTGCAGCTCTAGCACAGGCCCGTCAGATGAAGGTCTAATAAAGGACATCATTTTTTGGTATGGAACAACACCCTTTTCTGTGCCATCGCCACAGTCTGTAAATACGAACATATAATATATATTATATAGTATATGAAATTTTGAAAATATACGAAGATTATGCATATAATTCCACACTAACACTATTTATGGAATAACAATTACTGGTTTATTATTTACCCTCGTCTTTATCAAGCAATTGGGATTGAAACGTGAGTGGATGTATCAACACCCAATCCCTTTCTTACTTGAACCATGTATCGATTTGAATTATCATTTAGACATTTATTTACATGACAATACCATAATCAACCTCCGGGGACATATGATAGCTGCGATATTAATTTGATTAGATAATGTGTGTTATTCAATTGGTTAACGCTCAAATAACACAATAGACTGATTAATAAGATCAAAGAAAAAATAATGAATAACTTTCAAAATGGCCTAAATCAAATGGAACGGGGTTTCACGTCCTTCTTTTCTGTACTGACTGGGCTATGAGGAAAAATGTGCGAGAATAGCGACGCTACGGCCTACTCTTATTTCGAATTTCAACTGTCAATGGTTCTTTTAAATGTCCACCAATGTGTACATGGGACCTCGTTTTGTGTTCCATCCGAACGACTATACGTTGTGCCTTGACAGGCCCAAGTTTGTTCCAGCTGATCGGTGTGTTGCAAATGGCCATCTATCGATAGTTTGCTTTGTGTGAAAAAAATAAGTGTCTTGCAATAAAACGGTAGAGATCAACCATGGCTGTAATGGCACAAAATATCTCTTTAAAAAGTCTTACCCTCAATGACATATTGACATTGATCACCATAGTAACCAATTGGACATCTTGTGCAATTAACTTCATCACAAACTGAGATCTGAAAATAGATTTTTTTTTAAAATTAGTATTTAATCTTTATAACAATAAAATAAAAAAGAAAAAGTAATCATAAAATGAAACCTGAATTATCAATTTAATTTGAACAGTCTGGGTCTTCAATTAGAAACAGATCCACTAGTTACATAGTTTGTGGACCACACCTATATAAACACCCAAATCATACAGGTACGCGGGAATGCATCTTAAAAATCCTTGAAGAACACTAAACTTCGCAATTTTTTCCACTGAAAAACCCGAAACAGTAAACATGCCAGTTAATGTCTATTCAAGACAAACAACTATGGTCATTTCCAATAAAAAAGGTATAGTATACTTTATCACCCAATAATACATTTGACAGTAGATATCGCTTGTGTGTTAAATTACATAATCTACTGTGATATATACACAGTGGTGATATCGCTTTACATACATTTGATTGGTCAATCAAAAAGGAACTACATGTACTTTCTTTTATTTTAAAGAAACCACTTTGTTTAAGCAAAGAGTGACTTTTTTTTATAAAAAGAAGGAAACTGCTTTTATTTAATTGACCTTGAAGGACAAAACTGGGTCAGTATATAGGACTATACAATAGCTAAACTGCTTTCAAAAAATGATGTGTCACTACGCTGTAATGTAATTAGGTTCTATAAAAGTGAAATCTATACCAAAGTTAATTATATTTATTTATTTGTGCATGTAAGAAAGGATTGGGTGATAAATAAAATCTGCAACTCGTGTTTTTTTATATCAAAAAACACTCATAGGAGATTCTCTATGTATTTGAATAATCGGCTTGTGCATGGGCCTTTAGCAAGGTAGTGTAGAAAGTTAGGAAGTTTCATTTTATTTCTTTATCAATAAGAGACACACCAACAAAGGCAAAAGAGATTGTACAGGACGACACTCGCCCTAAATTACTCTGCCGCCCCACCCCCAACTAATAAAAAAAAACAACATTGCAGAAGAAAAAGTATTTTTATGTTTAAATTTGTAACATAGAATCAAGGTTTTAAAATACCGCCATTACTAGTTCAACCGCCTCTTTGACATGAGCGTACTGAGCCGAAGTCTGTAGACTATAAATGCCATTTCATCGAACTATTCCAACTTGGAGTGATTTGCCGTAGTAAAGGCCACATTTATCGCTATTCCCGATTTCCATAAATTTACCATGTTCTTGTTTTCTGCAGACAGACTCCAACAATGTAATGTCAGTATTTACATCTGACCAAATCGGTATTATTTTCCAGAAATTTACTCAATAAAATAAAATAATCAAATCTTCACCATACTTAAAATGACACGACAAAGGCTATAGAATACAAATATCTGTGTAGATTATACATGTAAAATAGTCACTTTTTAGTTGAGTAAGTTCCATCGATTTTCTGACCGACCGCCCTTAAACTTAAATTTCTTTTTAAGTCGTCTATCAATAAATTAGATCTGCGTTGCCCGATTGTTAAATGATTCACATTTCTAAGCGTAAATATAAATACCAAATTTTATAAATTTACATCGTTGATATGTATTTGTATACAATTGCAATATATGGCGTGAAAATGTGCAGACTAATTATCATTAAATTAGCCAGCGGCTGCAAGGCAGGATACACCCACATTTTGCAAGGGATGAATAGAGAACAAGCTTAAAACAAATAGTTTTTTGTACACTTTAATATGTCACTACCAAATATCGAAAAGCAATCATGAGAGGTTTGATAAAGAACTGACTATAATAGTTAAAAAAGAAATAGATAACATAGGCATAATGTAGGCCTATCTTTAAGTGCATTTGAAAAAGGTAGATCTTTTAAGAATGAATGGGAATTTTCAAATCCTTGTGATAACACAATTCCTGTGGCAACTACAGGCTGTGAAAGATTGTTTAGTTGACATTATATTATAAAAAACAACAACTAATATTCATTAAAAACAAATACACTGTGTAATTTAATGTTACTAAAAGTGGTTACGGTATACCCTAGATGTTGAAAAAGCTTTTTAAAAAATGGGCTTTGTAAACTCTGATATAATATGCATAAAAAAATACTCAAAAAATATAATAGATATTTGTTCTTTTTTGGCGGAATAAATATATGGCTTACAAATTAAAATGAAAAGTTGGCGGAAAAAATGAAACCCAGAGTGAGCACTGCACTCCGGGGCCATAATCCAGAAAAGTATGGTCTTAAATACGCAAATATCAAAAGGGACTAAGATTTTTTGATCACAATTGTGCCCTTTAGAGGGCCTATAACCTCTGTGTTACATAATTATGCACTTGCAGACAAAGAGTTGTCATTTTGTCTGACGGGCTCGATATACATGTATCTAAAATTGTGACCTTTATACGAACCACAAACTCAAAATGCGATTTTTCGTACAATCAGGGGTCACAATTCAGGAAGTTACGATCCAATATGAGCGAATATCGAAAGGAACCAAGATCTTTGGGTTATAAACATACATTTCAAGTTAAATCAAAATCGGTTCAAAATTATGACCCCTAGAGGGTCCACGTGATTTTTCGTACAATCACTGATCAGGGGCCATAAGCCACGAAGTTTCGAAAGCAACCGAGATCCCTTGGAAATAAACATATATTTTATGTTTCGCCAAACTCAGATAAGAATTGTGACCTGTAGAGGACAGGGGCGACGACAATATACCCCCACAACAAAATGTCGGCGTATAAATTATATATTTCACTCAAGCTTTTTAAGTCAAGCCCCTCCTGCAAACAATACCGGACCTGCTTCTGTTCTTGAGAAAATGACCAAACATAAGGCAAGGCACTTACCAGTCTAAAGCATATTTTCTTACTCAAATCTTCTGATGTAAAACAATTTTCACCAGATTCATAGAGAGAACACTGATTATCTTTGTTGTCAAACATCAATTTTCTACAATTTTCGTTTGCCGAACAAAGTCTGCTACAGTCAATCAGTGAAGATTTGGTTTCCTGTAAAATGAGGCCATAAACGTCACTGTTTTTACAGGACGAACTTTCTTCTAAAACACTGGTTTTGATGTATTCAGATTCTATACTAGCAGACACGATCACAAATGTCAGTAAAAGCTGAATGGCAAGAGGGATAGAAACACACATCTCTAACGTTTAACACGTTTTGTGTAAAGAATTTCTAGAAACACGAACACACAATAATCCGTGTCTCGAGCCATATATACCCTTTTCTATTGATCTTACCAGAAAAAAACATCTTAAGGAAAATATTATTGTAAGATATCAATAATATTAAAGGGACAGTCCCGAATAGAACAGAGCCTCAAAAATAAAAGTTAGAGTACGTATGAAATTTAAACGCCAAAATATAGAAGAATGGTGTATATACCCTGACTCAAAATTTCAGCTCAAAATATTAAGTCGTTTGGACGTGAGCGTTAAAAAAGGTTATCCGGACACCTAACCCTTTTAAGATTTGGGGCCAATTCTTTTGTTGGGTGACCCGATAATCGTTTCCCGTTCCTTTAGAGGTCTACACGGTGAATGGTCCATGTGCTGTACTTGATAACAAAAGGTAAATTTCACGGACACGTTATTTTTATAAAATAAAAGTCTGTTTTTATCAAATCACAGCATAATACAGTATGGGACACCGGACTCCATTTCAAGATGAAGACTGGTGGGTTCAAGTTGTTTGAAAACGTATCACATATATTGAGTCAGTTGCTCGGCCCTAAGGTAGGGGATCTTAATGGATTTTAACACAAAAATAGGCAGTTTTATTCTCAAAAAAATTATCGGGATTGACCCTTTAATGTAATATATTAACAATAATAACTGTATATTAGTACAATACTCATATCAGGCGTCACCAACTCAAGGAGATGAAAATTAACAAAGACGTTTAATCTGCTAAAAGGTTTTCTTCAGTTAAGAAAGACCGTCAGTAATGCATGTTTTTATACACATAATTTCTTTGTTTTGCTTTCTAATTCTTTTACCAAGATCTCGTCGGTATTAAAGACTTCCCGCTCCCTGAGTGCAAATCCAAAGGGAATGTGCATCTCGTCCAGATAATATATTGGTTATTTTTGAAGCCCAACATTAGACGCTGTGGACCAGTTTATTGAACTGTACCGAATAACATCATAAAAGTTCACGAAAATAAGAATACCGAAAAGTCTCAACTTGAGATATTTTAAAAAAACCCCAACAACTTCAGATAGGCATAAGGTCGTCTAGTTTTAAGAGAAACAAATGAAACTGGTATATTTTTATAAAGCTATCGGGGCAAATATTTCATATGAAATCATAGATACTCCCTAGCAACATTTGGATGTTACAAATTGTTTCTGCTTTCCGGTATGTAAAATCTGGGAATGTTTTAAAACACAACTACATAAAAGCAAAAATGCATACAAACGTCTGCAAATTGTTTGTGTGTGTCTTTAGGGTGATGAGGATCATAAAATACCTGGTCTACATGTACTGATATAAAAATAAAATAAAAACCAAGTACGAACAATCCAAACCGTAACACGAAATTCGAAGTCCTAAAAAACGTTATAGGCAAAATAGTATATTCAAGCAAAATAGTGTAATCAGCAAATGGACTGCTCCCCGTGTACAAAATACACGACAAACAGTGGTAACAGGTGTCCGGAAGAGTAAGCTCACCCTGCTGGCATGCCACACCCGCCATAGCTGCATCCAATCTATTAGACGAAATCTTGTTAAAATAGCGTGATTTGCCAATAAACTATCAGTATGCAAAATGCACGTGATGAACAGTGTTAACAACGCAGTAGACTTATATTATCAGGGATATAGAATAACCGTCAGTTAAATATGTCTAAAACGATAGTTGAGAGAGACATGTTATATTTACCAATCAAGTCAATATGACGGCCATAAAACTTTTTAAAGGTTTTAATAAGTTTAGTTCGCAAGTATCCCTGTAGTTGAAGCTTAGATGACAAATGCCTCGATCTACTGAAAAAAATCAGAGTAGAATGAACAAGCTCTCGCGTAACTAATGAGCTGAGACACAAACACTCCATAAGCTGGTGATATTGGAATGTTACTACCATCAAATGGAAAGTAAACAATCAGAAAGTCAAAGTCATCACGTTTATCGTACAGTTTAACACTATGTTTATGGCAATTGTCAAATTCGAGACGCAGATCCAAGTAGGAAGTGTAATTGTCACTGTCAGTAGTGTTTTTAATTTCGAGCTCATTAGGATATATGAATTCTATATAATCACTGAATTTAGAATTATTCAGTGATAGAACATCATCGATATATCGATAAGTGAAATTAAAATGTCTAACTAATCTTTTATTGGATTTTACGAGTGCCTGCATGTATTCGGCTTCGTATGAATAGAGAAACAAATCAGCAAGCAAAGGTGCACAGTTGGTACCCATGGGGATACCTACCACTTGCTGATAAATTTCCCCTCCAAATTCAACAAAGATATTATCAATTAAAAAATCCAACATCTGAATTATCTTGATGGCCGTAGTCAAAAGGAAGTCAAATAAATGATGATTGGGCATTAACATGACATATTGCTGATTCAAATGAAATGAAATGGGATTAACGTTCTAAGATTGCTGATTTAAAGAACCTAAAGCCGAACGCCCACGGTAGAACATTTTAGTCAAACATTCATAAAAGCACTGTTCCGATCAATTTATACTACGTCTGCGGGTTCAAAAAACACGAACAGAAAATTGTTCGTGAAATCGAACGTGTTAGAAATTTGGAACTCAGATCGTCGTCTGCGTTGAAACCGGGCTTATGCTGAACATTTTTTACCACGTAGCACAAATCTGCGATCACGCTCCGGAAAACAACTGGAAAACACCATTTTATACTGAATACCGGAAAACACCGAAAAAACACTAAACACCGGAACACACCCAAAATAGGTAACTCCGAGCCTGGTTCTCTGTGTGCGGTTTTAGGCCAGGTGAGCGCCGATGAAGGAAGGTCAAGGTGATTACGATGTCCGTTTTACATAAAGCCCCAAAAAATATTTCCGGTTTTTTTTCTCCAAAAAATATGTCGGGATTTTTTTTCTGTCACAAAAAAAATTCGGTCTTCGGTTTTCCGGTCTACCCATACTATTTGTAGAAATCAGACAAAAATATACATTTCCACAGTCATTGTCATTAATCACAAATTAAGGGTTGATATACGAAAATGCAGGTTTACTTTGAAATAGTGCGAATGCTAGTTTTCCATCTGCAATCTTCAGATCAAAGGTTGCAAGTTCTTACACAGTGTAGCATAATTTGTGCAACAGAAGACATCTCGAATATCGATCGCGGAAAAAAGCATTTTCTCAGGGACATTTTTTTCCGAATACGCATTCGGTGTAAGTCAGCCACCAGGAATTGGTTAACATAGTAATGATATATTAAGATAGTAGTACATAAAATAAATTGTTTGCCTGAGGTTCTCGGGGGGGGGGGGGGTAGCCTCATCGTCTAGTGTCCTCTATTACCCAAACATAAACAATTGGTTCCTTGAAAATTTATCTATCAACCCTTTCACAGACGTCTACCTTACTACCTCCCGTCAATGTAGTAAGATATAATATGTAGCCCCCCCCCCCCATCCCACACAAACAAAAAAAGCGAAAGTTTTCTATCTTACTTTGGGCGAAAGTTGGGGTTTTCTCAAGGAAAACTGGTCAACCACTTCGGTAAAGAAGCTCGAAAAGTAATCAAGAAAATAATGATACATATCACAGCTGTATTATCTTTAGGCGATTGTCTATAGCTATAATCATGTATGGGTTAATCATGTAAATTTTAAAGAAGTGGAATTCACTTAATGTTGGATGAGGGTGAGAAAAGGCGCACCCGTCTCATCTATTGATCGCCACGTGGACAGTGAAACCTTTTCTGCGGTTTACACCAGTTAACCACTTGTCATGCACCAAATTTCTGGTTCAATACTCAACTCTTCGATGTAACTCAATTCAAAAAAAGATTAAAAACAATGTAATTTCTTAGTTGTGATTAAAGGGAAAAGTGGTATAAAATCAATTGACTTAAAGGGGCTAAATGGCAAATATTTGGAAATTGACACAAATGGGTCACAACGCATATAACAATGTGAAATGATGTATATAAACTGATTTACATTTAATCGTTTCCGTTTTTACTCTAATTTCCAATCTGTTATGTTCGGCTAAATACGCCATAAGTCTCAATTGAATTGCAATCTCTAGCGCATGGTTATTCTTGACTACACGGAGAATATTTATTGCACATACTCTCCAGATAAGAATATGTTGTCACCGTTTGACAAAACTTAGTTCTTCCAGTACCTTGTTACAAATGGCACTGAAACGCCTTATAATACACATACGATTCGTGTACCAATTGTAAAGTGTTTATTTTGTCATTTGGAAACCAGAATAATTCGACTTTCTATGTCGAAGACTTTGAAAGATATTGAACTTACTACTGTCATGGATACTTTTATGTGCACATCAACGTGTATATGGAATCTCTTAAATTTTCGTCCCATCCGAACGAATAGACGCTCCTTTGGTTACAAAACTTTTAATACATAATTATTATTACATGACTAAATACACAAAAAAAATATTACTATAAACACATATTCACACGGAATAAATATATAAAAAAGTAAATTTGGCTGCATTGTTGTGACTCATCAGTACATACAAAAGTTTCTATTCGAAATAGTCTAAATGACTATAATGCTATTTAATAATTAATGTAGTAAAAAGCCAATGGTGGGGCATCCTCGGTTACCCAGTGTACTCATTTCGTTCTACTCCACTATACCCTGGGTTAATCTATGGGGGAGACACGTTTTCAAGCTATCCACAATTGATGCTTGTGCTATTTTTATCGACCAATCCCATAAACTGTTATTTGAAAAGGAAATTGCCAAAAGGGAAGTTACTCTCTTCTGTTAGGAGTTGGTCTATTCTAAAAGCGTAATTATATGTTTTATTATTGGAGACTAAAGCCTGGTTGCACCAGAGGTACTCAAATCTGAGTTTGAGGTTGACCTGAACTGAGTTGAGCATGACCTCTGTTGCACCAGATCGTCTTAAGTCACGCTTAGTTAAGTCATACTCAACAATATTAAAGTATAATTTCCTGTCAGAAGGTACTAACTAGCCAGTGCAGGTCACAGGGGCGTGGCCACTGCATAGGCCCCACTACGTACAGACGAACAAGCTGACCTGATCTATCCAGACATGGCAGAGGTAAAGAAGCGAGGCACTAATTTTACAACTTTGGATAAGGTGCTCCTATTCGATCTTGTTCATGAATATAAATCGGTCATTGAAAACAAAAAGAATGATGGAAAAACTGTGGTCTAGAAAAATAAGGCTTGGGAAGATATAACATCAAGGTATAATGCAGAATCGTGCACAAAACGAGACTCCGAAAAACTTAAAAAGTTCTGGAACAATTCTAAAATGCGGGCCAAAAAAGACATCACTGCTGTAAAGCGGGATAAAGCAAAGACTGGTGGGGGAAAATCGCAGAAGTCGGTGTCACCTATGACTGAAAAGGTGGCGGCCATAATTCCGAGTCAGCTGAAGCCACTTAAGAACCCGTATGATAACGACTGTTTGATGGACAGCGACGATGATGAAAATGAATCTGAAGATACTGAAAGATACGCAGGTAAGCATGAATTCCGAGGGGATGGGGACATTAGCCAAAAATGTTTTTCCCCTTTTCAACTTACTTTTTGATCCAAATTAATAGTAGTATCTTAATTGTATTTCTATTATGATTTTCCTCCTAGATGGGTAATTGATTTGCCAAAATTTCTCCTTATTCTTGTTTTTAGTTGAATAAAAAATAGATGAAAACTTTATATATTTTTGGTTTATAGTAAATTTCATGTGAAAAATGTCGTGAGCCGAACACCAACATTGCCCCTTTCCTGCCCACATCAACGGAACCAATTTATAGGAATTAAGTTAAGAGACCTTTTAGGAGTACATTGTGTAATTTTGTAGTTTCACTTTCCTTTTAGAAATACTGCACAGGAATCTTAAAAATGTTTGGAGTCATGATTATGTCACAATTCCCCCACATGTGCTTCGTTTTCCTGGTATTCGACTTCTTCAAGAGCATCAAAATAGACATCCATCTTCGTCAATCTGAAGCTTACACTGTGCTGAGAATGACTTTGAGATGCCGTATGTCTAGGCTCAAATATTCAACATTCTTGAGTCTAACTTTGAGCATGAGTATGGCTGGTGCAACGCATTTTGAGGTTGAGAAGGACTTAGACCCCAACTTGAGTATTAGGTCGACCTTAAATATCTCTGGTGCAACCGGACCTTAACGTCCATTTAATCATGTAGAGTCATTAGTTTTATTGAGAATTGTGTATTCATACCGCGAATTTTATGTTTACGTGATATTGTAGATAAGTAATTGGGAATTAAATTACCGAGTATACGTTCATTAATAATAAACATAACAAACGACATATTATTATTATTATTTCAAACAAAGAACGAATAGTTATAATGATAACAAAATGAAACATATAGATGTTATACATATTTGAAATCAACAACACAAACTACAAATTTTGATAATACAATCAAATATAAATAAATCATTAATATGTACATTACTTACATAAATCAATCAGTATATGGACATGGATATGGTTATCTACCTTTATAAAAACGAAGGCTAAACGATTGGTTTGTAAACTGTTTTCTGCTTGATTCGTACAGTATAGCTACATTCTAGCAATTTGAAATCGTGGAAGCCCTATAGATTAACCCAGGGTATAGTGGAGTAGAACGGAATGAATGCACTGGGTAACCGAGGATGATGGTGGGGCTGATGTCCCCCGTCAAAATGGCAAATGAATAGATCACGCATATTCATTAATTGTATATTTATCTTTGTAAATTTCATCGAAAAACAAACTACTTATATATACTTAATCTAAACATAAAATACACATGATTGAACTCAGAATCAATTAGAATCAAAATTACTGTGTCCCTGCCCATTCAAATTTCTCATCAATTGTCGCGTAGTTTAACAAGCCAACAGTGGGGCCTTAAATAAATGTTTTTATGTTTTAAAGTAAATAAAACCAAGTACGAACAAATCCAAACCATTAGACAAAATTCGAAGTCCTAAAAAAACGGTATAGGCAAAATAGTGAAATCAGCAAATGGACTGTTCACCGTGTACAAAATACACGACAAACAGTGGTAACAGGTGTACATATACATGTACACACAACAAACCCCATACTAAACTGGCAATTTGAAAACCGGTAACTCGGTTCCAAAATTAATTACAAAGCATTTCGCGTACTGGTACTACTGGCCAGGTTAATTTTAATTCAATTTGAAAGAAGAAATGATGTAGCAAAAAAAACCACCGAATATCGAGTTAAATTTTTAAAACAATATGAATTCAGAGATGGGCTATTAAGTGTAGTTTATGTAAGTTATGGCAACAATTTAAATTGTAGACAATAATATTTTGAAATGGTATTTTTTTAAGATATTTGTCGATGAAGTTTCGATCGATACAGCATGCAATGTTTCCTCAAAAAGCAATTAACTGTCAAAATCAAAATACAGCTGCATCACCACTTTGAAGACTCCTCGGTAATGAGTATTCAAGATATCATGTTATTTTAAAAAAAAACATAACCCTTCCCGTTTTACAGTTTAACTGTTAAATCGTTTAACGCGATACAGGGCATGTGTATATTTGGTATAGCGATGACAACGGCATGGGTAAATGAACCTGCCGGCGGAAAATATCTGCAAAACGCATTCGATCAATATCAGACAACAATATACTTACATCCACAAAGATAGTAAGCTGGCACTGCCAGGCAGGATACGCCCACATTTTTGAGAGATAGATAGAGAACAAGCAAAACCGAAAGTGATTTTTCCTACAATCAAAGGCCATAATTCATTAAGTTACGATTTGATATGTGCAAATATCGAAAAGAATCAAGATCTTTAGGTTATAAACATGCAATTCAAGTTTCCCCAAAATCGAAATTAAAATTGTGACCTCTACAGGGTCCACAACTTTGATATACCATATTTTTACACTATTCGCGTACAAACGGCGGCCATTTTGGCTAGCAATTATGGTCCGATTTTCTAGAAAATCGAACTCAACCTTCGTTGGGTGTATCGGTGATAAGAGTCAAACGTTTTTTTAAATCGGATAATAATCGTGACCTCCAGGGGGACCACAGGGGATTTTCGGACAATCAGGGTTCATAATTCAGGAAGTTATAATCCAATATGTGCAAATAACAAGAGGAACCAAGATCTTTGGGTTATAACCATGCATTTCTTTCAAGTTTCATCAAAATCAAATTAAAATTGTGACCTCTACAGGGTCCAAAGCCTTGATATACCATTTTTAACAGTATTCGCGTACAAACGGCAACCATTTTGTATGGTAATTTTGGTCCTATTTACCCGAAATTTCAAGTTTCATCAAAATCAAATTAAAATTGTGACCTCTACAGGGTCCACAGCCTTGATATACCATGTTCAACAGTATTCGCGTACAAACGGCAACCATTTTGTATGGTAATTTTGGTCCTATTCTCTCGAAATTTGACCCCAACCTTCCTTTGATGGTAACGGTGATATAATCAAACGATTTTTGAAATCGGATAATAATTGTGACCTCTAGAGGGACCACAAGCTAAACAAAGGCTATTTTGCGTATAATCAGGGGCCATAATTCAGGAAGTTACGATCCGATATGCGCAAATATCGAACGGAACCAAGATCTTTGGATTATAACCATGCATTTTAAGTTTCATCAAAATCAAATTAAAATTATGACCTCTACAGGGTCCACAACCTTGATATACCATTTTTTAACAGTATTCGCGTACGAACGGCGGCCATTTTGTATGGAAATTTTAGTCCGATTGTTCCGAAATTCGAACTCAACGGTGATATAATCGAACGGTTTTTTAAATCTGATAAATATTGTTACCTCCATAGGGACCACAAGCTTATATAGGTGATTTTCGTATAATCAGGGGCCATAATTCAGGAAATTACGTACCGATAGGCGCAAATATCGTAAGGAACCAAGATCTTTGGGTTCAAAATTGTGACCTCTATAGGGCTCACAAGCTAAAAACGTGATTTTTCGTACAATCAGGGGTCATAATCCATGAAGTTTTGATCCGATACATGCCAATATCGAAGGCAGCCGAGATCCTTTGGGGATAAACCTGTATTTCAAGTTTCGTCAAAATCGGACAAGAATTGTGACCTGTTGAGAGTCCACAAACAATTGTGGACCGGACAGACGGACAGGGGCGACGACATGATACGTCCACATAAAAATGTGGGCGTATAACAACAGAGATTTGATGAGAATTTATATAATTTTGATTGAAATCGTAATTAGGATTATATGCAAAGTTCAAGTATCAATGTGCAATTTTAAGCAATGGATATCACTTGCAAACTACAATCTTGTATTAAATCGTAATTATGATATATGTAAAATTAATGTCCCGATGCGCCATTTGAAGCAAAATAAATCACTTGCAAACTACAACGGTTCAATTCCGCTCAGAATTTACAAAAAATTTGACATTGGTCGCCATAGTAACCACTCGAACACCCTGTGAAGTTAACAGTCACAAACTGATATCTGAAAACAAAATAATTCATGAAGCAGACAGCATTCCATGTCACCCCGTCACTTGGTTCGAAGTAATCATCAATTTCGAACTACAATTAACACGCTCAAACGTATCTGTAGTCAACTTGACTTGGGGTATCATATTTGTCTTTTTTACTTAAAAAACGAAAATGTTTCTTGTCTAATATATTGAATTTTCCACCATTTTCGAGGCCTTCTGTATTTCGTTGAATGTGTAGCGTCAAAGGGTTGTCTCCACGATAATATTGACCCCTCTACCACAAAGACTCACTAGTGGAACCTCGGCTACGTACTGATCTGCTATCCAGTAGACATGGTACAAGGGTTAATCAGCGAAATGGATGGATGAGATGTGTTGTTGATGTTTGGGCAGTAGACGAGGGGAAATGTGTAGGGAGTGATAGTTAGATGCATTATGAATGGTTAGAGTGGCTGTGGTGTTACGGTGAAATAATATGCCGCCACCGTAACACCACAGCTTTATGATTTGTTAGACAGGAGTGTTGTAATAAGCCCGACAATAATAAATAACATATTTCTGATTTTATTGTCGTCTTTTCCCACTTGCACTGGTTGTGCGCCATTTTGAAACTAGCTGACGAAGACAGCTCGGGCGGCGATTGTTCGACTCCGGGCTGCTCTGTAAGTCGTATCATGTCACTCGATATTCACGCGGTAATTCACGGAATTCCACGATAAAAAACATCAAACCACCGCGATGCGTGTACTGTATGTTTTTTTTTTGTTTTGACCTATTACTCACTGATAAGCTTCCGCTGCAAAAGGAGTTTTTGCCTTTTTATTATTATTATAATGACTTCGTCATGTGCGGCAGGTTAGTTTGCTTCTAAAAAAACTGTTCACCGTTCCAAAAAATACAAAAGTAATTTTCTACCAGACAACCATGGTTCTATTCACCGAGACTAGATACTTTCTCTCGGTGTAAGGATATTGTCGCTATGAAATGAGTTCATACACTGTTGAGAAAATAATCCCGTTGGTTTGCTTAGTAACAATTTGAGCACGAATCAACACTGTACTGAAAATTCTGTGCGTAATAAATATGAACGGTCTTCAAACATTCGGTTTATAATTAGCGATACACAGGTACAGTGGCAACCTAATACCTCAAAAGTACCTATGCGCGAAATCCCAGATTTTGGTACATGTAAAACAAACAAAAAATAGTGCCCGTGCGCGTGCCAGTAATAGAAAAACTAAGAGTTCGCGCATAAAAAATGCACGAACGTACCAGGCGCGATGTCATCCAGGGAGGTGTTTTACTAATTCTTTTCAGTTAGTAATAAGTGTCAGCTAAAGAGTGACTATAAGGAATCCCTTCCCCACTTCTTGACCGGGATCTCCAATAATTGATTGAAATGCGACTGCAAAGTCGCCTTTCACAATGTCTGTCCTTACTCAATAATACAAACAATAAACTAAATATTCATATAAAAAATCAATATATATTATTTACTGACCAAGGTCAAATTACATAAATTATTATGTCGGACAAAAATATAACACAATGATGAGAATGATATTATTATCAAACCACTTTCAGGCTAAACCTAAATTATGGTCGACACACAACCCGTGACAACCGCACGTGTACACGATCAGCCACGATAAATAAAATTGGTAAATTGACACTCACGTAGCCTAATACAATAATATGATATAATACCAGTTTAGTAAAACACTATTAAACAATATAACTTAGCACCGAACACCTGGAGGGAATCAGTGAACAAGAGAACACAAAAAGGAACCTTCAGACATCCACTCACGTTCTAATACCGCTTAGTTATAATTGTTATCAGTTGAGCTTTCAATCAAAGATCTATCGAAAATGCTTGGTTCGGTGTTTAACGTCTGCTTCTACTTCCACAAGTGATATCGCGTTTTAGTGCCGAATCCCGACTAGCGTGTTGGTGCATAACAAAACGGTCGTCTCCGTGCTAGTTGGCTTCAAAACTTTCACTTATCCCTAGGGTTGAGTGAACGTTGGATGGCCGACTAGCAAAGAGGCGACCATTTTTCAATCGATTAGGGTGATGACTGTTTTTTCGGTGTGCACGGATGACCAGTGTTACTAGTTGTAAATAACTGATCGGCAATCAATGTCTTTTGAAATTAGTTAATGAGGCGTGAATATTAAATTTTATTCGGTCCCGATAAAACTCTGTAACTATCTTTAAAATTACTTTTAAAAAAGTAAATGAAACATTTCAAAGCAGATTTGAAGCAATCATAATTATATCGGACCATAGCTACTATAATGTTTAAATAAGATGTGTAAAAAGTGACAGTTCAGATTAGATCAGTTCCGTGTATTGATACGCCTATGTAAAGCAAATTTATGATTTTTAACGGATGAATTTGTTTTTACCTGTGTTATAACCTAGTGTAACCAGGCACTTGTTTGAATCAAGTTCTCGATGACATTGCTGGATAGAGCTTGGAAATACCTTCAAAATGAGACCTCATTTGTCACATTTGGTTCACTATTACCCGAGCTATAACATTTTGAAGATTCTAATTAACGGCCAAAAGAAATCCATTAAAACAAAGGGGAAAATTGTGATGGTAAAAATGCCTGAAAAAGGAATGACAAAATGCTAACACCAATATCTTCCTCATTATCAGAGATATCTTCATGAAATTTTTACGTGGGGTACATTATAGTATTGGGATGACTTTGGGGTGACAAAATGTGAGTTGACATTCATGACCTCCGTGTGGGCGTGGCCAAGGTCAAAAGGAGTGAAGAATGACGTCAAAAGGAATGAAGCAAAGATACTGCAAGTACAAGCTATTAATGACCCTAAAAATTCATCCTCATACCCAGAATATTATAAGTTCTATCATTTATATACAATTACAGATGCGCAATTATCAATGTCGGCCATCTTGGAAATGGCTCCTGGTCGCCATCTTGAATAAATTATCGCCAAACCGTATCGTCACATAAACATGTCGTGTAATATATCATTTCGACCGGAAGAATCTGGCGGCTACACTGAGATGAACAAAAAAGCTATTCCTACCTTCTGGGTTGAGTTACATCTCTAACATGTCTATGAAGCTGGGGTCATGCAGAAGGTAATCTGACAGCAGCTGAGAAACATTGATCGTGTAATCTTCAGAATCGGATTCTTCCTGTTCGGTGGACCAGTAAGCAATTTCCACGGAAGCTGCTTTTCTCTTAGTTCCTTTCTTATATTATATCATCTTGCCATGATATCTGATGTCTGTCCCATCCTCGCACCAGTAGTGGTCTTTGTAACTGTCAACAATATCCTCCGGGTTTGAAATTATTTTTTTGATAGTGTTGATCTGGGGGTCAGTTGGGTTGAATCCGTTTCTCGACTCCCCCCCGATAAGTATTGTCACGCTTTTGCACCTTGTCTGCTTGTCTCTGGATGTACTGGGCCCCCATCTCTTCCTCCCGCTTTTTACGAATTCTTCTTTAGTCTCTGGCTTTTGAAATCGAGAAGTAAATCAACCGTTCTTGTGTCTCCTCAGATTTGCTGTAAAGCCAGGCGAGGGTCTTGTTCTTAGCAGCCCGGACCTTTCCATGTACGACGGTACTGATGGTCAGTCATCCCCATAACTTCCTCACTGAAGATGTTGTGCACTGGTGCACATTTCGTAGCCAGCAACATCTCTGTTGTAGGGGAGGCGAGTTCACCCTTCAGATATGCTCCGAGTTGTCTATCAAGCACAATGACACAGCTGTCCATCAATTATTTCGAAGTATGACTTGTCCTCATTTGCTCCTGCTTGCAATGCAAGTAACACCGAGTCATTGTCCGGTAGTGGACAACCGAAAGCATCCCCATGGAGGGCCAGGAGAAACATAGGATCATATTTGTATTCTCTCAGCTTGGACATCATGGATTTCAAAACAGGCACAGCCTCAAGATTAGATAGTTTCTACTTGTTCCCATATAACACCTTCGTCCATGGCCCTGTTAAAACTTTTCCAATGAGACCCAAGGCTCTCAGCTGTGAAACTAAGTGATCATTGTCTAGATCCTTGATTATCGACGGTTTGAAATTCGAGTTACAATTGCATAGTCTCTTAAAGTATACATTTTGAATGGTTTCCCTCAAGAAGTAGTATGCCCCGGCGAGATGAAAAAGAACATGCATCCTGTTGTTTGTCTGGCCTGATGCTCAATGTCCAAGTTTTCCTGGAGCTGATTTCGTACACAACGATTGACAATCACTCTGTCACCAAGTGTACTTTTTATTTTTTTTACAACTGTTTCATGAACTTCCCTTGAATTTGTACCATTGTATGCAGCATATGTTTGAGTGACATCTTGAATGGATCTGGTGATATGGTCAACGTAATCAACAGCTTTACCCCCAGGAAAGGTATCAACCTGTAATATAAGGCTTTGGGGAGGATCAACAGACATGTTGACATGGACCTCCTTCAAATAGCGCCTCCCCCACATGAATGTCGTCCAAAACGGAAAGTTCATAAGCCATCTGGCTAATGGTGGTCGGATCAGCAGCTGTATCCACCTATTTTCCTGTCATCGCCTTCACAATTGTCTGAAACAAAGAACCAGCTGCCTCCACAGGCACATGATGGACAAGACACGAGTAGGCAGCTTTTCGATAATTATGACTGAAAGTTTTTCCATCCTTCTTGGCTTTACAGACAGTTTCACATGATGTTCCCTCTTTTGCTTCCCTCAAACCATTAAGTTCCACATTTAATTTCTCATTTTCAGTCTCCAGAACACGAACATTTCTTTTTAAGGCATGCAGTTCCCACAATGAAATTGTCCTTTCTTCTTTTTCTTTTTTTTCTTCTGCGTTGTATTTCCTCCATTCTTAGGCCTACCAACTGCTTTCAACTTCGATGCAATGAGGTGTTTTTCTGCCCTCAGCCGTGTTTATATGTCTTTCTTGCGCTCAACAGCCTGCCCAAGACGGTAATCTAGAGTTTTTCGTTGTTTCAATCTACGGAAGTACTTCGCATTCAGATCAGCTAATGCCTTTGCTGATACTCTTCGCTTTTTGCATTTTTGACAGTCACTTCTAATATATAATGTTTTTCCTTTTCAGAGGAGTAGAGAACACCGAAGTGCTAGTACACGGCGTTGCACTTGTTGATTGCTCAGGAACAGTGTCCGGAGTATCCAGACTTGCCGATGGCACAGGAGTAGTGGTTCCCTCAGCACGTTCATGAGACTGGTCAGGAATGCTCACAAGGCAGACAATATCAGCAACTTTTACCAAATAGTCTTTGACACTAGTCCAGTCACTATCCCTGTCAATCTTCCTGAAGGACTTTAGTTTTTGAACAATTCTCGAAAGTTTAGTTTTCAACTGTTTTTCTTGTACAATACAAATGTCATTGCGGTCAGAAATCTCCTTCACTTGACGTGCTGTCGACTTCAAGTCCTTGTTATTTTTGTAAAACAAATAAAGCAGTTATCTAATCCGTAATGTTGATGTTTGAAGTTCGTAAGTACTTTCGTCCAAATCTTGCCCATTGCTAAAGATCAGCTGATCTATGTCTTCTTGTGTTATTTTCATGTTGGTTCTGAAAAAAAAGAACCCTCAAAATGTCATGAAAACTTGAAGAAATTGGTGATTTAAGGCAAAAGAGAAGGCATCAGGCAAAAAAACACATGGCATGACAACATAGGATGGGCCAACCAGAAGCTACTATTCCGATCACGTGACCTCATGACAACAATGGCGTCGAGCAGAAGACTTCCAACATCAAATCAAAATCCGAGCCATCTAAGCTTTTATTCTCATTAAATTCATCATCTAATACTTCAATCCATAAACTAAATAATTAATCTTTCAAAAACAATTACTACTTTGATGAAATAATGAATAGTGCGTGATAGTTTTGAAGTTGAATTGCAAGAGTCTCTGGAGAGTGTTCCTCAGAAGGTCAACTTCGATGAACCCGTGAAAGCAATATGGCGGCACCAAGTAGACGGTCGGCGACTCTGAATTTCCAAACTAAGTGGATGTTTTCTGGTAGTATAGAACCTAAACTAACTGTGCTTACCTTTTCAACGATGTGCATCACTCCTATATCGTTAATCAGAATGCTTTTTATCGACCAAAACACCGGAATTTGGGAGAAAATTCGGTAAATTTGAGAATGTTTAACCGATTTTTCACAGAAAAAGACTGACATGTAGAGAAGCCTACAGTGGTTGTAACGAGGCCTCTGATTGGCTGAAAAAGAAATAATGAATGAATGAATGAATGAAATGGGGTTTAACGTCCTACGCTTAAGCACCTAACCTGGGCCAATTGAAGACGGGCATACGCCATACAGTGTGCTATGAGGGAAATTTTGCCCGGACAGCGGCGCTACGGCCTACTCTTATATCGAATTCCAACTGCCAAGGGATCTTTTACGTGCTCTCCAATTTGTACACAGGACCTCGGTTTTTCGTCCCATCCGAACGACTAGGCAGCTGTCCTTGTCAGGCCCTCCTTCTGCATCACTGACAAGCGGAAATCACGCCGGAAAATCGAGATGAACTTTCTCGGCCAATGCAGGGGTCGAACACTCAACCTCTAGGCTAGCGAACCAGCGCCTTATCCACTTAGCCACCGTGATCCCCCGAAAAAGAAATAAAGCTAGCCGCATCGCGTTACGCCGTACATCGATGCGAGTCAATGGATTTTGCTAAAATGAGCCGCTCACACAGTTTTCGGTGCCAGGTGAGGCCATACTGGAAATGGGTTGATCTCCGAGATGAAACTGGATATTTATACATGTATTTTACGATTTTTTCTCTGGCTTTAAAGGGACAATAACACTCTAGCTCTGGCTTGACCGGTCCAGAAAAAATAGCCTTATTTTAACTACTAGATGTTTAAGTGTCCTACCTGTTGTGTACATTATCCATTACAACCTATCTTACTTGTCCAGAGGGTTCGAAAATAAGTTTAAATCCAAGGTGAATTTGAAAGTGTTTACGTAAAGCTTTTCAAACCATGTTACGGCATATAGTTGAATTTTTCCAATTTTTAAAAAAAGGGGTGTTAAGATGAAATTTGTATCATTTATTAATTGGAATATTGTAAAATAGTACAATTTGTTGACCAGAATAAAGATTGGGACATATTATTTAGTTACAACAAGAGTGGTATTAGGGCTTTAAACAGTTAAAAATAACCTAAATAATTATAGTGATTTTATTTGATTTTTTTTATCGTGTACAGTGTTCAAGGAAACCGTTTGTGTCATCCATGTAGAACAGTTTGCGTATGTGAAATACTATTTATCATTGTTATTGGGGGAGTACGAGTACCCGATCCTTTTACATACCGAAAGAAGGTCGCCATCGTGAAGTATATCCGCCATCTTGAATTCTGTCCGCCATCTTGAATTTTGTTAAAAGAATATTCGGAATTAGTTATTCTTCTGTTACAAAGGTAGTTAATATGTCTACATGTCATATGCATGTGTATTTAATGGGAATGTGATTAAACACAACTGTGACGAACCAATAAAAACAAGCCAAGACATACCCCACTTGGTACCTCCAATTTCCAAATTTTCGTTATCTATACTTTTGATATATTAAACTATGTACCTATATCTTTCAAACTCAGTTTGGATTACCTTTATTGCAATTTGTTTAAGGTTACTCAGTATCTGTGCTAGATTAACTTGACTAGTATGCTCAAATGCAGTATTCTGCTTGATTTGCTGTGCATGTGCCAAACATCGATTGAAAACTATGCATGGACAGAGAAGTTCACGGACTGGTAATTAACACCATGCAGCTATTATCGTACGTCGGATTGCGAAACCGCGTGGTAGATGATACAAAAACGTAAACGAACATGTGTTCGTTTTGGCGTTCGTTTTCGTACCGATGCGAAAAGTTCCCAATATCGGATTTGGACGTTACTTGAGATATATGTTTTTATCGCAAAGATCCCATTTTCCTTAATATTGGCATATATCGTAAGGTATTTGTTATTTTAAAAAAGTACATATAATATATTATATCTCTGTTACACGGTAATTACAGTTGGGTTTGTATAGGTCACAGTTTTTAACCGATTTTGACGAAATTTAAAACTTAAATTCGGTTTAATATTGACGCATGTCGCACCGTAACATCCAGGATTATAAGCTATATAACCCCTTATTGTACGCCCATCGTTTTTATAGCATGTTCTATGTTCATATCTTGCAAGATGTATGCGTATCTTGCATCGGAACCGCTTGTTATCCAATTTTAATGTAACTGGAAAAAATAGGTTTCCATTTCAACGATTTCGAA
Organism: Patella pellucida; assembly: GCA_917208275.1. Lineage (NCBI taxonomy): Eukaryota > Metazoa > Mollusca > Gastropoda > Patellidae > Patella > Patella pellucida. Next base: position 58,871,757 of record OU795036.1, on the reverse strand, counting down.
TTCGTTCGATTTCAGCCCGGGAGTCCGTTCACATATGAATACTCTACGGGTTACAGTGTCGATCCGCTCAAAATGCAACTCGAAGTAGCTAAATCACAACAATCTTTTATGGGCTTTATTTTGGCACGCAACGGAGCGTCACTTCCTGGTTTATTGCCCACTATTTACGATAAATCGGGTTCGAATTTAGTGAAAATCGCGCAATGTAAAATATTTACAGATTGCTGATCCTCTGATTGCGATGACACTCAACTGTGTTATTTTAATGATCGAGAGAACGTGGGGTACATCGGACCTTTCGTGCAAGCGTTAAAGGCTGCAGTTTTAAACAATTCTTTCTCAAATTTGGTTCGAAGCAAGACAGCACAAGCCCCAAACCCTATCGATAATGGGCATATCGCGACCATTCATTATGCGCCCCGCCCACCAAAGGTTTCAACCTTGTTTTTGCTTTTTGTCTATATATGTTGCTTCAAATTTTGTTACATTGTATTAGCTTAAAACAGTTGAGAGAGTACTCTTAGAAACGGCGCCTAAATAAATCAGTAGCCGTTTTTCATAAGTATGAGTATAGTTTATTTATCTACCCAGTTTCTAAATGCCACTTAGAGAATATAATCAATGTAATGAAAGGTGATTGAACTTGGCTTTCGTGCGGTTTTGCGATTAACCTAACTGTATTCCTATTCCTAAAGTGTTTTGAGACATCATTTAAGTGTGTTTATCCGGTTCAGATATATAAGAAAATAGCTAGTTATTGAATTCGGCCTGCGGTGTATACAGACTTAATAACATTTTGTATACATTTCTTATTTCATAGACAATGACATCATTACAAAGATCTCCTGCTATTTACTAATGGGAGTGTGTTTCAGTCCCTCTTGATCAATGATACAAATTCAAACCGACAATAAACTTATGTTTATCAAAGAAATCGCTAACATACATGCGTCAGTATTTTCCCCTGATATTATAAATATAATATTCCCTTTTATTCATATAACCATTAGCGATTGATTTTTTTGTTGCAGATGTTTTTTTCTAGCTTCAAATGTTATTATATATATTTAGACATGACAACTCCATTAGAACACAATAATTTAACAATAAAATGAAAAACTGTGAATATTGTGGCAATGGTAGTAAGACAATCAAGATCAATTTGTCAAAACTTCAAACACTCGCCCGTTCGTTCTTCTATATTTCCATTTCCCTATATTATTTGAAGGACACGCTCTTTATCTTAACCTTGCATGTACATGTAAGAAAACATGTAGGGCTAATTGTTAAATCATCGCCTGAACACCAGCTTGAAAATACAAAATCCGTTTCAGAAATTTTGACCAATCTCTTAATAAGTTATGAGCATTTGAATCTCAACAGCCACGCACATTTTAAACCATTCGCCAAATTGGAAAGGGTCGTATCTCAGGAACCGTTACTCCAATTAACCTGAAATTTGGAATATCGGATTTTGCATCTAAATCCAAGGGGGATACTGTTAACTGTATAGTAGGTAAAAGCTGATATTGATACATGATAAAAACCTTGGCATCAACCCTTACTTCCAGATCTAAGTGCATCATTGAAACCACCTAACATAGCATCCTGTTCAATCAACTGTAGTTATCTGTGGGATAAAGGGATCGGCGCTGAATTGGTTGAACTCTTATCTATCTGACCGAAACTAATGTGTCCATACTCATGGCAGCCACTCTGTATCTAAAACTCTGTCAATTGGAGTGTCACGGGGATCGGTACTAGGCCCACTACTTTTCTTACTGTATATACTTTCACTTGGTAAAATTATTCATAAACATGGTATCAGCTATCGTGGTTCTACCGATAATACGTTATTGTATAAGACATTCATTCCTTTAGACCGGATTACGATACAGTTCCCTAAAGAAGCTATACAGGGTTCGTCCCTAAAGCGGTGGACACACTAGTCAAATGATTCGGCCGAATCAATCGGCGTCGAAATTCGCCTAGCGTGTCCACTATTATTCGGCCGAATGATTCTCCCGAATCAAACAGTTTGATATATTCGCCAGGTGTGTCTCCACTTCGCCGAAGCATTCGGCCGAATGTCGAATTCATTAGCCAATCACCACTCAAATCGAGAAGTCACGTGTTTGTTTGAAGACATAGTCGCCGCCATTTTTAATCATGTGACATGAAAGGTGATGCATTCGACTAGTAAATCGGGCGAAGCATTCGGCTGGTGTGTCCACCAATTCGGCTAATGTGTCTACTACTTAAAGGGACAATACCACTCTTGGTGGTTTCACAGGTCCAGAATTTTTTTTAGCCTTATTCTAACTACTAGATGTTTAAGTGTCCTACCTGTTGTGTAAATTATCCATTACATCCTATTTTACTTGTCCAGAGTGTTCGAAAATATGTTTAACTCCAAGTTACATTTGAAAGTGTTTACGTAAAGCTTTTCAAACCATGTTGTTACCATGTAGTTAAATTTTTCCAATTTTTGTTAATTCGGTGTGTTAAGATGAAATGTGTATCATCAATTAATTGGAATATTGTAAGTGGTACAATTTGTTGACCAGAATAATGATTGAGGTATATTATTCAGTTACAACCAGGGCCCTGTTTCACAAAAACTTAAATCTCCTTAAAATCATTGTAAACTAAAATTTCATCCTAACTTAGGATAGAAGCGTTTCACAAAACGATTTTAAGCATTGTAGCTAAAATCCACTAAAATAATATTGTAAGTTACAATTGTATCCTAACTTAAAATAGTGGCGTTTCACAAAACTATTTTAAGGACAATTTTAACTAAAATCGATTGTAACTTAGGATAGCTGTCACCCTCTCCTAACTTAAAATCACTACATTAACAAGCATTGATTAGAGCTACATTGTTTGATCTATTGCGACATTGGCACATAATTTTAACATACAATCATTCACAAAAACAATTTTCATTCAATTTCTTTACATAGCATGGGATATACAGCTACTGTCCATCCGTTTATTTTATTGTAAGGTAATTTAAGCATATTAGAACTCCAAGAAAAAAAACACCCAAAACTCCAGTAAACTACTCACTAAAAGAACATTTATATCCAATGTCATGAAAAGAAGAGCACTCACATCTATAAAGAAAATATCTTCGTGTTTAATATAGCCATTTTCTTGGTATTAGAAGGCCTAAAGGCCTATAATACCAGACATGCCATATGTAGTATTTACTCATGTTTTTGGGGTTATGCTGATTTGTAAAAAGATAAATCAATAATCTCAAATTTGTTTATTCAAAAATGTTATAGGCCTATTTGAAATTAAATTTTAATATCATAAATTTATTATTATTTCTTAAAGCGAAAATTACATTTATTCTAAGAAAATTAAAACATGATTATTTGAATGTCTTTTACTAAATAGTTTGTCAACTCACTATTATACGATCATAGGCATCATTCTAACACTTAAAAACGATTCATATAAAAAAAATGAAATATTTTCTACACGGCCTGACCTACTTGGTAATAATATCATTTCATTTCACTGGAAAACAACGTCTACATAAGGAAGTAGGTTAACACTATTTTGTAGCCAAAGCAAAGTGACAGGCGTCATACTAGCCACTAGCCCAGAATGATTGGCAGCCTTTTTGTGTTTTAAATGGATGCAATATAGCACCAACCCACTAAGCAGGTGCTAATAATAGCTTATTTAACATTGGAAATAATAATACAATGACTTCCCTTGTGTCACTCTTGCCTTATAGAGAGACCAGTGATCGTTTTTAAAACAAAGTTCTTTTCAACGTTGAGATTCGAAATTGAAAATGATATTTTTGTCAATTTCTCAACTGGCAATAGTGAATTATAGGATTATTCTTTAACAAGGCAGGCTGTTTATAGATACCATATATTTTAGGGCTTTATTTTAATACATTTTAAAAAAATAACTGTTAGGGCCGCTTTAATGAAGTTACGCTAGTAAAACAACATAAATAAAAAATATTAGGCGCCAAAGCTATTTTATCTTGGGGGAAAAAATCATTTAATTAAGTAAGATAGATAGACTCTTCTGCCTTTTCAAAGTATCATTGAAAGTGTCTATGAGAATGACATTTCAAATCTAGGCATCGGAACATTGGCTTTTTGGCGTATTAATTTAATTTTAAATATTGATATACTTTTAAACTACGACAAAAAAAAAATGCAGCCTAGATTAGTCGTTTGAGTGACAAATATTAATTTGTTTGTGAAAATTCTCAATAGTTTCTCTTTTCCAAATTACTATAAAACTACGAAATTCAAGCGCTTTAGTTTATCGATACACATTATTTCCATTGAAGTCTGCGAGGAAATCAAATGCCAAGTTCAAGGTCAACCCACCAATACATTTCAAAACTAATAATACGCAATAAACTCATTTATTTCATCTCTCTACGACTTTCTGACCATGTGCAAACATTTCTACAACGTATGAAACTCTCCCTATTGATAATGTAACCGTTAATTCAGTCCGTCAACAGTTTTCAGTTTCGAAGCGTATTTGCTTTCACCGTTAGTACCCAAAGCGGAAATCTGCGCTTCGCGGGCGCTATCGATTTTAACTAAAATCTATTAAAATTGTATTTTAAGTTACAATCGATCTTCGTTAAACGCATAAAATACAAAATCTCATTTTGATTTTAGTTAAAATCGATTTTAAGGATTTTAGTGTCAGTTTTCGTGAAACAGGGCCCAGAGTGGTATTGGGGCTATAAAGAAGCTAGAATCATGTATCAATGATATCCGGACATGGATGAATGAAAACAAATGAAAACTGGCGGGAAATCATGGTTACAATATTGTTTGAAGTTAACTTCCATTTTATGTATACAAATAGTGTATCGTATTATCGCGTGTAACATATTAGACCTACAAATTTCTTTAGTATTAAAAAGAAATTGGTGATTAGGCCTATTATAGTGATTTAGAACTGGGAGTGCTACGTAGATTAAGATACGCGCCAAGCTCATCTCTCGCCACAGCCGTGTATTTATTAGTCTAACACCTATGCTGCTTTTACAGCGCACATATGGGCATACTTTTTCCACTAACAGTAATAGTGTTTGTAACAACGCTGGCCTACCTATAATTAGTATTAATTCTAATGTTAACCTTTCCTGCAATATGCCCGGTTGTAAAAGCAGAGATTCAGATAATTTAGCGTTAAGTCCCCTTTTTCTTCCCATGTTTATAGGAAACATCGAACTGCTGAATCATGGAAGAACTTGCAGCCCTGTTATAGCTCTTGTTCAAATACCTTGGATTCACAAACATTGGATTTGGCTACCTCATACTCAAGAGCCAGATTTCCATGATGTGCAAACTTTGAGGGAGAACCTACTTCACTTATCAGGAATTAGCAATGGAAGTATTCATGCGTATCTATCGTTTGTCTACTTTAAATGACAGGCTAAGAATCTATTATCGAAATCTTTAATACAAAGCATTATTTCTTAATTTCGAACCATTCATGATCTAAACCAAACAATTGTTAAAAATTTGAATTAATGCTGCAGTTTTATGATATTTCTGAAAACACTATTTTAAAAATTAAGAAATATATGATTATGAATGATCCGTTTTCTAAATGCAATTATGGCCCATTGAAAACTTGTCGTAAAAGAATGTCCTTTTTTCAGAAGAATTATGCCTGTCTTCAACCAATGGAGATATACATGGGGAGAAATGACAAGAAAAAAGACAAGATATTTCATTTTGTTTCAATTAAGGATTCTTCAAAAGCTTTGATCAATTTTGATCCATGTGATGGATTATTATTTCAAAATAATGAGTTGTTTTAATCAGAGCATAAATCTATTCAAATAATTTTGTACCAATATGCTTTTAAAATCGTAAATCCTTTAGAAAAGAGCATAAAGTGGTTGGCGTGTTTATTACACTCTATTAAATTTCCCACCTTACTTAAGATAAAACATTGATCATATGCATTGATTTATGCTTTTGTGCGAAGTTGATTTAAACATTTTCGGTTTAGTTGTTATGTTTGGCCCCCTCATTGCAGAATTGAAAGATTGAGAAACACCTGGTCTTGAAATTGGGTCAGAAAAAAATATAAAAGAAACAGTTCACTCTATAGTAGGTGATAATTTAGGATCACATAATAATATAATAGGTGGTTATCTCGATAATTATACCTTATTTTTGTAGATATTGTTGTATTTCCAATACTGAATTTCACAACCCAGCTTCTCAATATCTAGGTGAACTTCGGACCGTGGAACAGCAAGTTTTGTGTACATCAGTTATCAAACGACGAATCGGAAGGCATGCATGTGCAAGACATTAAGTCTGATTCACTTTTTAATGGGGGATGTTTTCTAGACCAGTTTGATATTAGCCATTTCTTCTACACTGATGATACACAGTTTATCAGTAAGTTTAAACAAGAAGATGCTCATGATTCCTTTGAAACTACCACTTACTGCCAAAAAGCAGTTTTGATAATAATAAATTGTTGTTAAACGATGAAAAAACACAAACAATACTTGTTGGAACACCACAGCGTCTCGCATCAACTCCTGATTCTTGTCTTGTAATTTGCGGCTCTAGTATTGAATTTGCAACATCTTGGTGTTATTTTTGATCCGTCTTTAACAATGGAAAAACAGGTTGATTTTGAAATTTTCATCTCCACAGTGTATGAAACATTCGTCATCTATTGGTGTGGTTTCTAATTATTTCAAGATTGGACTGGTTGGAATATCTCAACATTTATTAAAGCAGCTTCAAATAATTCAGAACAACTGTGCCAGAATCATCACAAGAACAACGGGGATTATATAGGCTTTGCCTGTTTCCTAATCGTAATATTCAACAACATATTGTCTAGCCCCCCCCCCCCCCAGTAAAACGTCAACATATAACACATGTCCTTGATATCGCTTCAGTGGTTACCAATAGAGGCTCGTATAAACTTTAAAATCCTAACACTGGTCTACAAGTCTCAGCATCAGCATGAATCATCTCCATCATATATCACAGATCTTATGCAGCCTTATGTACCTGACCGACCACAGAATAATCTTATTACTTGCTGTGCCTTCAATTAAATTAAAATCATTTGGTGATAAAGCCTTCAGTGTTTATTAGGATGTTTCAATTTTCATTTTGTTGGGAATTTCTAAGGTTTCTACCCGTCACCGAAGTCCACTCGGGGTCAAACTTACACCGTAATATTTTCATAATTTTCTTGCCATAAATTCCGACTATTTTTGTGATTTTCAGACTTTTTGAGCTTTACGAATTGCTTCGAAAGATCAGTTATGGCTTTTAATGTGTCTAGTTCATGCTTTGCAGGTATGTAGAGTCCATTTCAACTATCTTAAATGATATTGTCATAATCCAAGATGGCGGAAATCCAAGATGGCACCCCAAATCATCTATTTTCGTGTCATGGAAAAGTATTTTTCAAAGACTATGGCACTCCGAACATTATTCTGGCCCTGATAATAAAGTTTGGACCCATAAAATTCATTATCAGGGCCAAACGATGTTCAGAATGACACAGATCTGCCTTTGGTTGAAAATAGTTTCGGGTAGAAACCTTAGAAATTCCAAAAACAAAGTGAAAAGTGAAACACCCAGTGTATATGGTCCACGACTATGGAATAACTCACCTGACAAAATACAGTGTTCAGAAACAGTTGCTCAATTTCGATCTAGACTTAAGATCCATATTTTCACGATGTATTATCCACAGGAGCTATTAACTTACAGCGCTTAGAACATGCTCATAGATGGATTAGGCGCTATATAAATGTACATTAATATTATTATTATTCAACGGAATTCGGCTATCAATAATAAATTTCTTCGGAAAGAAATTTTTTGGCCATTTGTTTATTTCCATTTAAGCCAAATATTATTTTTTGAAGACGAAACTAGATATCAAATAATCACCTTTTGGATTAATTTTCGGGGTATATAATGATTTGGAGATGGCGATATCATGGGTAATTATCAAGCATGCCGTTACAATTAATAAGGATTACTCAATGGCACGATCCGATTGTTGGGTGGATTCAGTGAGTAGCCAGTGGAGTAAGACGTGTATTGTTTCGCACTCAGGATACTCAGCCATGACGAAATAAATAGTTGTTATTTATAAAGAGATGGCCACTGAAGAAATGTTGCATACTGTTGATCAAACGGACGATTCAAACTATGGTGAAATTAAGCTATGATAAATATAATGGAATTACTAAAAACTACTAATACTAGGATGAGAAATATCGAAATAAGATTGGCGATATTGACATCTTGAAGACAAGGAATACGGACGACAATAAATATAAAGAAATAGCAGATAAAATTGAGTCAAATCGAGTGAGTATTTCTCATTGTATACTAACAAGATTGATACACACATGTTTCCAGCCGTCTAAAGAGGCAAACACCGCTGTGAACTCTGCCAAAACTATGCTTGAGAAAATAAACCAAACGATCATCGACTTACAATGTCGTTTAATAAAGAACAATCTTATTTCAACGGTCTCAAAGAAAGTGCTGAAGAAGACACATAATCCACATTAAGAGAATTTCTATACTGTGAATTAGAAATTATTTACAGGATTGAATTTGGTAACGTGCATTGTTTTGGCAGAAACAATGCCGGTCGCCCACGCCCAATAGTCGTAAGATTCCTGTACCACAAGGATCTATTATTTTTTTTAAAATGCCCATAAGCTTAAAGGAAAACCGTACGGTATAAACGAGCAGTTTCCCGCATCAGTAGAAGATAGTAGAAAAGCCCTTTATCCCGTGATGAAAAACTTTAAGCGCAACGGCAGACTGTACGAGGCACAACAGATCAAGTAAACGTACAGATAGCTAGACCATGGGAATATCAAAACAGCATTCAAGTAAAAGATAGGAAAACGCAGAGAGTATAATCAGTGTGCTATCTTCGAATGTTGGTAAAGGTCTATGTGAAAAACTTAAAGACAGTTCCTTTGTTGATATTATATCTACGTGTGACGATGTCTGTTTATATGAGTGTTGGATAAATACTGATGATCAAATATAAATCCCCAACTATCACGCGTATAAATTTGTGAGAGACTTTAGTAAAGGTGGTAGAATAGGCCTAGTTATTTTTAGTTGAAAATAGAATTGACAAGCTCTGTTCAGTTATTGATAATATTTTTGACACTATTATTGTCCTAGATATAAGTAGCCTACAAGAGAACGTTTTTTTGCCTGTTTTTGTCCACCCTATAATAGTATATTTTATAATAAATATGATGTTGATTTATTTATCTGTTTAGAAGAAAATGTTAAAGGGGAAGACCAACGATTTTCAACAAGGTTTCCATAAATCTTAAATATATATTAATAAATAACCCCCCCCCCCCCGTAACACAAGCAAGAAAGTTTTTGCAAGCGAGAAATTCATTTTTATTCAAACCGGAAGTGACATAGTTGGTTCAACACACTCACAGGGCGTGAATTGAGACACAGCGTGCTGTTCAGTATGAATGAATTTACGCCACGGCTTTGTGTACTAAACGTTAAAAAAACATAAATTCGTGTTTATAATATCCTAATAAACATGGACATTTGATCAGATTTTCGGCCAAAGGACGACGCGTGAACACAATACAGCAGTAAACTTTTGCCAAATCTGTATGCTCACTATAGAGCCCAGTAAGCGTGTTGAACCAACTATGTAACTTCCCGTTTGAATAAAAATTAATATCTCGCTTACAAAAACCTTTTTGCTTGTGTAACGGCGGGGATTGTTTTTCAATATATATTTAAGATTTATGGAAACCTTGCTGAAAATCGTTGGTCTTCCCCTTTAATAAGTATATCGATAAAGGTATTATCCTAGTTTGCGGTGACTTTAACGCTGGAACATCTTAGTTAAAGGACTTTATAAGTGAAGATGGACTAAATATTGATGTTACAAATAAATTGATAGACTTGTGCCAGTTTATTCAAGATACACCAACGATCTTACGTAATAATATGGATACGGTCATAAATCAATTTGGACGAAAGAATTTTAAATGGTAGAATAAATAATGATTTAGATGGAAATTTTACATTTAAAAATAGCAAAGGTTCCTGTCTATGGAAGACCAAATGGGACAATATTCACGATTCTTGTTTCTACATTCCAGTTTGAACATTTTAGACACGAACTCTACATTCTTATGTCAACATTATTTATAAACAAAAAAATGACTTTATGTTTCACTTTCGGCGTTTAATCGGTAACTTTTATATGTCATTAAAAATTAATATTAAAATATATTTTCTTAAATTTTACACGGCAAAGAAATCAATTCATTGGTTTTTGAAGGTATCTAGAAAAAAACCTGGAATTTGAAATCTTATGAAAATATTTTCTACGTTTCATAAAATCTTGAAGTTAAAATCTTGTAATGAAAATGTCCCGAAAAATGTGATGAATTATCAACACTATTACACACAAGGGCGTTAGACCGAACACAATTTGACGACATATTCGGTAGCGACCTATTAAACCGATCCAGCTGGCAACCTGTTCGTTGGCAACCTATTCAGAGTAAATTCAACAGTCCCCCAAACTCATCTATTTTTATCAACCGATCAAATCCTATGAAAGTAGAATATATTATTATTTATTAAATTTGACTTTAGGTTTCCAGATTTTTTTTTAGATACTTATAGAAACCAATGATTTGATTTTTTTGTCGTGTACAATTCAGAAATTAATTTTTAGTTTTAATATTTAATGATATATAAAAGTTACCGATAAAACGCCGAAAATGAAACATAAAGTCATTTTTTTGTTTAAAATGTTTTTTTTTGTGCATGCAATGTTGACATTAGAATGTAGAAACAAGAATCATTAGTTTAGAATGTTGCGTTCGTGTCTAAAATGTTCAAACTGGAATGTGGAAACAAGAATCGCGAATATTGTACCATTTGGTCTTCCATATCAGTCTAATCGATTATTTTTTAAGGAATCATAAATATTTTAATTATATTAACGATTTTACGTGTTGTGATTTCAATGAATACTCAGATCATAGTCCAATCATGTATAGTTTTATACACGCAATGTTCTATTAATACACCTGGTTTAGACTTCAGTAAAATAAAAATTCTAAGACAGATCATTAATTGGAAAGAAATAAGAATAGAAAATCTTATTAGTGAGGTAAGTTCAATGAAATCCTGTTTGATAAGTAATTGTAAAATAGGGGAGTTAAACCAGGCTTGTATAGATAAAAGTGTTGATAGTTTCTCACGAACCATATCTAATCTAATGCTAAAGAATACAAAACAAATTGCAATCACTAAAAGTAAACAGAAGGGAGTAAAAATAGACAAACTATGGTTCAATAATTTCTGTTTAAAAAGATATAGAGACTACAAAAAAATGTGCTTTGCACGCGTTCAATATTGAAAAATGTAATGAAAACCATTCACCCTTTAATCTAACAAAGGGATACTACAAACAATTGGAAGGACGGTTAAAACATGATAATAAAAGCCACCAGGGCAACTTAGTTAAAAAAAAACAGACCCTAAGCTCTTTCACAAACTGTGAAAAAAACAACCAAAACCCACCCCCAAAAAACAAACGTGACAACAACATTAGGGAATGACGATTTTCATAAACATTTAAAAAAGTTAGCATCTACCCGCCCTACTGTAGACGAAAGTATTGTAAATTATAACACGTATGACTTAAATTCACAATTGTAAAAGCGAATTCGACACTGTTATAACAGAGCGTGAAATACGAGAATGTATACAAAAACTTAAGCTTAATAAAGCGTCATCTTGCGAAAATATCCAAAATATACTCCTAATAATACACAGTGAAGACGTTCTAATGCCCTGCTTAGTGGAAATTTTTAATAATGTTTTTAATTCTGGAGGCTTGCCTCCAATGTGGGCTATAGAAAACTTGGTGCCAGTTTACAAGACAGGGGACGCTAATGATCCAGATAACTATAGGGGAATATCTATTGTTTCGTGTCTAGGGAAACTGTTTACTTCTATCTTTGAATTAATAGTTTTCTAAAATTTGACAAAAATGTAACATAATACCACCTGGTCAGTTTGGATTCTGAACATGTAAGTACGGTCGATGCAATTTTTGTTCTACAAGCACATATTCATCGAACACTAAAACAAAAAAAAATCGTCTATACTGCTGTTTCGTGGATTACGGTCCGGTTTTCGATTATATTTCAATGTCAAAATGGTCTCTTCCAGAGCGAGGTTCTCTCCCCTATTCTATTTTCAACGTATTTACATGATTGTGAGTCTCACCCACTAGCAGACAATTGTCCAACTGTAGATATACAAACTCTAAAAATATTTTGATGATAATGTATGCTGATGACAAGGTTTTGTTTTTAGAAAGCCTAGGTTGAAAATTGACGGAAAAGTAACGTGTCCATTCTATAATCAAAATCTCGAGGTCGTTGACTCATTTAACTACCTAGAAGTATTGTTGAATTTTCATGGTAACTTTACAAAAACGCCAAAAAACCCATATCTGACCAGGCCTGAAAAGCAATATTTCCCGTTTCAAAAGTATGCAATGAAAACTATTTTAACACCGTAACACATTTGTCAGTTTTTGACACGTACGTTAGTAGTATTTTATGCTATGGGTTGGAAGTTTGGGGTTTTCATAACGCTGAGGATGTCGAAAAATCTGCATCTGAATTTTTGCAAGAATACTTCAAACACGTAATAGTACTAGTATTGTTATGTTATACTATAATTGGGTAGATATCCACATTGTATATTAAGAAAAATTCAAATATTTAAATATTGGTTAAAGTTTATTAACACCATATTCCTAAAGCAATATTTGTCATCTGATACTTGAACTTTTGAGGGTGTGTGTCTTTTCTTTCCGTTCTATCAAATATACCACTTAAGTACAGCAACACGACAGTCCTTCGTTTAATCTGGGGTCTTCCATAAAATAAAACGAAGTACAAACAATCCAAACCATAAGACAGAATTCGAAGTCCTAAAAACGTTATAGGCAAAATAGTGTAATCAGCAAATGGACTGTTACCAAACTCACGACAAGCAGTAGTAACAGGTGTCCGGAAGAGTAAGCTTACCCTACCTGGCGCCACACCCGCCATAGCTGCATCCAAACTACTAGGCGAAATCTAGGTAAAATAGCGTGATTGGCCAATTAACTATGTGTATGCAAAATGCACGCGATGAACTGTGTTAACGATGTAGTAGACATTATCAAGGAGATGTAATAGTATACGTGTCAATTAAATATATCTAGAAAAATAGCCGAGAGAGACACGTTAAATTTACCAATCAAATCAATATGACGGCCATAAAACTTTTTAAAGGTTTTAATAAGTTTAGTGCACAAGTATCCCTGTAGTTGAAGCTTAGATGACAAATGCCTCGATCTACTTAAAAAATCAGAATAAAAGGAACAAGCTCTCTTGTAACGAATTAGCTGAGACACAAACACTCCATAAGCTGGTGATATTGGAATGCAACTACTAATAAATGGAAAGTTAACAATAGGAAAGTCAAAGTCATCCCGTTTATCGTACAATTTAACACTCAGTTTATGGCAATTGTCAAAATCGAGACGCAAATAAAAGTAGGAAGCGTAATTGTTACTGTCAGTGGTGTTTTTAATTTCGAGCTCATCAGGATATATGAATTCTACATAATCACTAAATTTAGGATTATTAAGGGCTAAAACGAAATCGATATATCGATAAGTAAAATTAAAAAGTATGTCTGATCGTTTATTTGTTTTTATGAGCTTCTGTATGTAATCGGCTTCGTACGAATAATAATAATAATAATAATAATCGCGTCATTTTACAAGGGTAGCAAATTAGGCCTGAGGCCTTTTTCAAATTTGGCCCTTGGCACAGATCGTGCGAATGATTTCGATCATTACTGCAGGAAGAAACCGAAGAACTCGGGGGAAACCTGCCTGAACGGACGGGAGACCGAATATCCCTCTCACTTACAACGATAAAGTTCATGCCCTGAGCTGGGATTGAACCCTCGTTGCATTGGTGAGAAGCCGCCTCTCTATCGCCACGGCTATCCGAATAGAGAAACATATTCGCAAGCAAAGGTGCTCAGTTGGTGCCCATTGGGATGCTAACAACTTGCTGATATATTTCCCCTCCAAATTCAACAAAGATGTTATCAATTAAAAAATCCAACATCTGAATTATCTTGCTGGCCGTATATTTGTTTTTTGAATCAACGTGATACTTAACGAAATATGTGGAATTATAATTTACAACTAAATATTGATATCAAGCAGTACCAGATTTAGACAAAAGGATACTGTTAATAATGTCTTTTAACCTGGCTTTCAATTTACTATGGGGAATTTTAAGTAGAAAAATCAAACCCTCAAGTAATTCTTTGGGATTTTTTAATATCCACGTTTGATTTATACCACTTCCGAGAGTTTATTTTGTCACAGTATTTTTGAATACCCACTTTAACAGCCGTTAGTATATACCTGTGAAAGTGGTTTTGTGGAACAACTGGATGAATCTGCTATAAAACGTTACCTGTAGGGATTTTTATGTAGTTTAAGTATCCAATATAACAAGGGCAAATCTGTACAGATATTTCCACATGGAGTACCAAATGAAGTGAGTACAGATTTGTGATTTGATATAATTTCATCCTTACTTAGAGTAGATCGTAATTTCATCCTTACTTAGAATAGATCGTTTATATGTAGCTCTGTCGATTGGTTTCCCGAAATTTAGTTCTTTGAACGGACAGTCAAAATAATGTCGTAGACTTAGGCCTAGTTTCAACAAAAGTTGCATGTATATTCTTCGTTTAATTAAACGACTGATAGACTTAGTCCAATCAGAGAGAGTATCAGAGATAACATCTTCCCTCTTGGCCCGTGATCTAGCGTAGTCCTCCACGGCATCCATAATAAGTTTGAAATTTTGATCCCATGAAAATGGTTGCGGTTCCTGGTATTTGGTTCCTTTGGACAAAATTTCCCGTGACTTATTATTCTGGACTATGTTCAAATCACCAGTGACCACATATCCAGCTGGCAGGTAAAGGAAAAACTACTTAGAGCAAGAACATGGTAGAGGGTTATTATATAAGTCTTTTGCATTGTGATGTCAGATAATGCGTTTCTGTAATTAAATATTTTAGATGCAATGGGTTAAGTATAAGTATAAAGAAATCCTAGGAACAGTAACAGTTTCGAAGTAATGAGGGTGTGTGCTGCGACTTGCTTATGGTGTAATATTTGGCTTAATCCGATAGCATTTATGCCTTTATTAGCAAATTTGAATTTTAGGAATGAACTGTTGGTGGTGTGTGATGCATCAGACTCCGTTGCAATGTCCAGACGACATTTGGCAATGTCAAGAACGATTGATACAACCCTGTATTCAGTGGATGCAGGGCCAGTACAATTTGAATCCAGACATTCAGCTTTAGGTAATTTCAAAATAGTAAGTAGAATAGAATAGAATTTAGTACGGGTATGTTGTGGCCCTAGTAGTTCCTAAAGAATTTCCAAAAGTGCATCCAGTGATATAGTGCTGATCTTAGGTGGTGTGTAGCGACGATGTTCGTGACTGCGTTTGGGGATGATTTATGACATTAACATCACTACACGCAGGGCTAGATAAATTCCCAATACTAGCTACGTTGTCATTGCATCCATATTAACGGTTGACAGTACCTCATGTTCGTATCCAAACTTTGGACATTGATTTAAGGTATTAAAAATGGTGTAAGTCTGTTCGTCTCCATACATTATTTTTTATTTTTTGTCAATGTTGATAGCCTCGTTTGTCACGCAATTAGTTTTACTGCAATCTTCTGCTATGCACTGGTTAATTGGACATAAAAAAATAGTGTGCCATGCCGTAACGTTATGTAAACATATTTAGTCCAATTTGACGCCCTGTGTTAGGGTAATGCCTTTGTAACGCAGTCAGCGATTGGGAGTAAACCGCACTATTGATCAATCATAATTTAGGACAAGAATGTCCCCTCTGTCCAGCAGTGTTAGGTGGGAGTAACTGTAATCAAACAGAACACCGCGAGAAGTATGATTAACACCGACAATATAATCCTTCGACGATGTTACAACGTTTTGTGCATAAACAATGATTACTGGAGATAGATAATGTTAAAATAAATTTATTTAGTCTTGGAATAGGAAATATTTGGGAAAATAATGGTTTTGTAAATTCTAAACGCACATTGTCTGTAATAAAACTTCGTCTAAACGATGTTATAACGATATGTGCATAAACAATGATTACTGCAGATAGATAATGTTTAAATAAATTTATTTAGTCTTGGGATAGGAAATATTTGGGAAAAAAATGGTTTTGAAAATTCTAAACGCACATTGTCTGTAATAAAACTTCGTCTAATTGATAGTTTTAAACAAGAATGCCGTGAAAAAATTATTGAATCGTAAAAATGTCACATATACAAATTTATTTTATGATCAGTAGTGGAATACCTTGTTTTATCAGTGAAATAAAAGTGTTATTTCACTGCGACAAAGTAGTCCATGTTGTTTTTACCTAAATGATTGTAAAATCATGAAATAAATAAAACATTTGTCGTTTTGTCGTAAATAACATAATTTATTTCATCTCTAAGTAAGAAAACGTTTATGTTTTCACTCATGCTACGCATTCGTGAAAATAGTTAGCTTTCTTGCTTCTGGATGAAATAAAATATTATGTCATTCACTCTAAAACGACAAATATCATCTATATATTGTAGAAAAGTTTACACTCCAGTTTTATCTAACTAAATCGCTAAATAAGAAATATATACGTGAAATAACACTAATAAGACTTTCTAGCCAAATTTAAATATCGAGAAAGGCAGTAAACTAGATGTCGAGGACGAGTATCATTTTATTCTTATTTGTCCCAGATACGAAGACCTGATAAATAAATTTATAAAGCAATATTATAGTAAAAATCCAAGTGTCTATAAGCTAATACAACTTTTATACAACTTCTAGTCGTTTAGAACACCACAGAATTAGAGAACCTGGGTTGGTTTCTATTTCGGGCCAATAAGAGAAGATCTGAACTTATCCTTAAAATATAATTCCCTTTTAACTCTTTTGTACATGTTATAGGCATACCCTCCTTGTACATTCTGTGTATATTATTTTCATTGTACATGTATGTTCGTTTTGTATGTATTGTTGTACATGTATGTGTGTTTTACCCTATGCTTCTTTGACCCAAGGGATAAATGAACTAGAACTAGGATTAATTTACAGTATTCTGCCCCGCGGTTTTGATTAACACCCAACGGCAATCTATATATATACAATCAGAATTGTACAGGGATTTCTCTTGGCCAAATCTTAAAGAGAATCATATGTACCCCCAAATATCGACTGCCCCGAGGCAGTTTTGATACCACGGAGCTGTGTGCGGGGTGTCTGGGCCAACCTGCCAACGACTTGTGTGGACTGCAGAGCAACAAACAAGGTTTGTTTGCGCTTTGTAGGGGTCTCAAAACTAGTTTTGTATGCGTTCAAAATGAATTCAACGGCAATATTTTGGTCATATGTATAAACTAGAAATTCCTATTTTGATCTTTTGGGTCGATAAATAGTATATATATATTCTATAAACTCATTTGTGAAAATCTCAATTTCGATCAAAATCAATATGTACATTTGTTTTGTCTATAACTCATTATTGGACTTATTTTGCTAACAACACAGGTCACATTTGCGAAACAAACACATGAAAAACTATAGTCTCTATCGCGTTCGCAACCCGACAGACTGACGACCGTATACACCAACACTGATATGTGAACGTGTTACAAAATTGTCAATAAAATACGTCCACATTAAGAAAAACAATCCAATCTAGCAAATGGTAGATTAATACGAGAATTTAATATAAAAATAAACACACTTATACTACTTCTGAATTTTTTAACAAGCTACGTTTCGATACACATACAGATATCGTTTTCAACCAAATAATGATAATTAACATGTCTGTCTGTTTGGTGTTTTATGTCTGCTTCCACTTAAGTGATATCGCAGACAAGACATAGGAGAGCCGAAACTGCTTCCTTTTTTTAGAATATGATTTTGCAACTATCCCGCCAGTTTTGTAGATGGCATATATTGTTATTATACATAAATTAAAATACATAAATTAAAGTAAATAAATTGAAATAAATAAATTAAAGTAAATGAATTAAAATAAGTAAATTAAAGTAAGATAAAGTAAAAATAAATAAATTAAAGTAAATAGATGAAAATAAATAAATTAAGAATATATATATTAATAAATTAAAATTAATAAATTAAAATAAGTAAATTAAAGTAAATAAATTAAAATAAATAAGTTAAAATAAAAAGATTAAAATAAATAAATTATTTGTAGGATGGTTGGTGATAGTTAATACAAATGTGGTACAATATATAGTTAACAATTTTTGAAACCATTTAACAGAATGATCATTACTATCACACAGCTATAACCGGATGAGTGAAGTTATATAAATAACACTTACAAATGATTTACATGATCAAAGAATAACACAAAAAGAAAGAGATTAGAGGCTAAATAGGGGATAATAGACTATATGAAACCATACCTACAAGACGCTTACTAACGCTATGAAACCATAACTACAAGAAGAGATGAAAGAACTAATGATTATGGGAGATAAATAGTAGTTGAGTCTCTGTTTAATGTTGGCTTGGGTTTTTGTATTTCTAGCGCTTCTCGAAGAATTCGGGTTTGCCATGTTGATAGGTTTCTAGCTAGTATTTCTGTACTCTCTGTGGGTTTTGGTTGATATGTTCTGCTAGCGCTGATTTGTTCAATTCTTGTTTTTTAACTGTCGTCTGATGCTCTTTCGTTCCGACTGAAATTGGTCGGGATGTTTCGCCCACGTAGGCCACATTACACTCACAATTTATTTTATAAATTACTCCCCTTGGGTCCTCTTTTGGTTTTAGTATAATACCATCAGCTTGATTTAAGCGTGGTTACGCTATCTCTGCGCCGATTCGTTACGTTCATAACGAATATAGAAAAGGGTCTTCAGCAACTAGCCCCGAATGGTAAAATAGATTATAGCAGACAACAAATCAAACAGATTCTAGATAAACCAGCTATAACCAAACCTAACCTAACCAAAGAGGAAACCCGGGCAATCAGAGAATTAAAGGAAAGTAATGACATACCAATAGTAGCAGCCGACAAAGGTAAAGTCACAGTTCTTATAGACACCAGCAACCCGAATGAACTAGTTATAATAACAACACTTTGTCAGTTATTTGTAAGTGTTATTTATATAACCTCACCCATCCTGTTATAGCTTTGTGATAGTGATAGTAAGGATCATTCTGTTAAATGGTTTCAAATTTGTTAACTATATACTGTACCACATTGGTGTTAATTATCATTATTTGCTTGAAAACAATATATGTATATGTATCAAAACGTAGCTTGTTAATAATTTTAGAAGTAGTATATCCATATAAGTGTGTTTATTTTTAGTGAAATCGATTTCTATATGTCTTATAACGATTATTTTAATATAAATAAATGAAAAACACAATTAAGGTGTTATGTGATATTAAGTTTAGTATAATATTAGCCTCTCTTAAGATATAATTGTATCCTACGATAATCATTCCTAATTCCTTGATTATCAAGCCAGTGCCAAGTAGCGTCAAAGGGAAGACCCGTTTCAGGTCTCCTACCATTGACATTAGCTCTACAACAGACTGGCTGATCTAGGTACCACCATCCACCATGGAAAAGGACGGGGCAGTCATTACTACTGAAGTCTCGATCATATGTTGAGAAAGGTCGACCATTGATGCTGTAAGTGTCATTTGTTAGAGAATCGCCAGAAGGATAATCTTGATGGCCAGAATACTGTTCGATCGTAATTTTGTAATCACCTTCAGAGTTGGTTATATTAAAGCCCGTATAGAAACCATGCACATTAGGGTTTTCTTCACCATGTGCCATCACCACACTTAATGTCAATCTCAGGTTATTCTGAACAATAGCATATATGTTTTCTAACCCAATCCAATAATTCCCATGTCGGTTTCCGAATCCAGTAGAATAATCATGCCAAGTTCTGTTGAAATCGGTTTCCAGGCACATTGTGTCTCTGCTATGGATAAAAGTTAGTCCTCCCCAATTAAAAACACATTTCACTTCTAAAACAGGTCCATTGGCCGAAGGTTGAATGAAGGACATTAATGACTTTTCTAGAGGTACAACATCTTTCTCCATGCCATCCATACAATCTAAAAACAGAAGGTACTATATGTCACTAAAGTAGGTTTTCCATAATTAGTTAAGAATATATTAAGTCGTAAACGCCTGTTTCCAGGCAAATGAAGATTACCAACTGAGTTCCCCATCGATTTGCGTGGACTGATTTGGAGGACTTTTAGGCCGCAATCCCAGAATAAAATATTAATTAATGTGTAGATTTGTCATTTTGTGGAGCTCGGTGTGCGGGGTGTTAAATTGGTACGCAACCAGGCTTAACTTGTCTGTAGTTATTATTTACGCAAACTAAGATGCCAATTACAATTGTTTGTTTTTGGTAACTTATCTTCTAATGAGTTAGGACCGCGTGTGTTTCGTACGTATACTTTTGTCAAGAAGTGAATGATTGTGTGTAAATATGGACCAACAACATACCTTTGATAATGTATTGACATTGATCACCATAGTAACCAATCGAACATCTTGTACAGTTAACACCGTCACAAGCTGATATCTGAAAAAAAAAACAGAAATTATGAAAATAAAAGGAGAATTTCATGTTTCCTTGAAATTTATCTCGGTAACGAGAAATTTTGGTTTTTCTGAAACATACTCGGGTCGATTTGTAGCATACCTGAGCAGCGGTATTTATTAGACATTGGTTGAGCAATATGATGAACTATTGCTTTCTCATCTGTGGTGATGTAAGATAAGATTATGTACTGAAACCACGTGATTCTTTCCCTTCAAAGGTGGGCCCAAATGGAACTATGATGCAAAGTGCGCCATTGCACCCTAGTCGCTTGATTGGGTGATCTTTGCTTTATTTTTCGGAGAAGCTAGTTATCGCTTTAGGAACGTTGCAACTTGCAAAGAAAATTTTAGTCGACGCATTGCAAATCTGTTTTTCTTCATAATGATACTTACCCAAAGATTTGGCTTTTACACTTGAATTTTGTTCATGTGGTCTCCCTATGGGTGTTTTTCAAAGAATTAAGTATTTTTCATATAGGAATTCAGACGAAAGTATTTGTCAGGTAGTTGTTCTCAATAAGATTATGACACATTTGTTATATATGAAAGTACCAAGACCAGAAATTTACTATATTCCCCAAAAAGCACCCATGGAGAGCCCACAGGACCAAAATAGTATCACTAGCTTACGGCCTGTCTGCCTGGTCGAGTTATGTAAGAGCACGTCTTATTAATACTAATAATAAGTCCCTTGATATCGCGCTGATTCCACATAATCCTGTTCATAGCGCTACAAAAACACACACAATCACTCTTGCAAATATTTCTCAAAA
Source organism: Patella pellucida (assembly GCA_917208275.1). NCBI lineage: Eukaryota > Metazoa > Mollusca > Gastropoda > Patellidae > Patella > Patella pellucida. The sequence continues at coordinate 58,850,136 of OU795036.1, read as the reverse complement.
AATTATGTTTTCAATCTGGATTTAAAGGTGTCTAATGATGGACTGGATCGAAGATTTTTAGGTAGCGAGTTCCACAAATTTGCAGCAACAACACTACATGATCGAGCTCCAAAAGAGCTTAGTTTATATTTTGGAACAACCTTTTGTTCTTAGTACTAGATCTGAGATTTTGCGATGGTATGTAAGGAACCACCAGTTCTGTCAGATAAATAGGCATTTCGCAATATATGCATTGATATGTGAGAGACATCAATTTAAAGTCGATTCCCGCTTGCACTGGAAGCCAATGAAGTGACCTAAGTACGTGGGTGATACGGTCTCTCAAAGGAGTTAGTGTTACGAACCACGTTGCTTTGTTTTGTGTGCGCTGCAGTTTATATATTGATGTTTTATTTATTCCGGCAAGTAAACTATTGCAGTAGTCCAACCGGGAAAATACAAGAGAACGAACTAGTGTTGCCGTGGCAGAAGGGGTAATTAGATTTTGGATAGAACCAATATTTCGGAGATGGAACATACACTTTGAACGAACATCGTCCACCTGTTTATTCATAGACAGAGCTGGAATCAAGAATCACCCCCAGATTTTTCACTGAGGATTAAATACAGATGCTGGAGTTAGCAATTTTAATGGGGCTGGTATTGTAATTATACACTTTTGTTGTTATTCCAAATGTTATGGATTCAGTCTTGTTTCCATTTAGCTTGAGCATATTTGTGTTCACCCAAGTCTTAATCTTATGGGAACACTCTTCCAGTTGAGACAGTGTTAGATTGTAAGCAGATATATTGGGTGGAAAACTATATAATAACTGGGTATCGTCAGCGTACAGATAGTGCTTCGCTTGTTCATTATTTACGTTGTCCAACTGCGTAGTATACAGAGTGATCAGGATGGGGCCAAGGACGGAACCCTGTGGCACATCACATGTTATTTCAGCTTCTGAGGAATGAGATGGACGGATAACGCCGGATTGGTATTGGTCGGTTAAATAAAAGGTGAACCATGAGAGAACCGTACTTTCAACACCTAAGTCGAGGGCGAGGCTATTTAAGATCAGTTTGTAACATTACGACAAACAAAAGTTTAAAAAGTATTTGACGCTTTCTGGAAGACAGAAATATCCATTAATGATCAGAGATTGGAAGATCCACAACTTCTAAAGTTTTTTTTATGACATTCTCTGACTGGGGAGTGATAACCCAATCCAAAGTCTGACCCGATGTTTGAGTAGCCCAACACATATTTTGGTCTAGGTTATTACTCTGCAATAGAATGATTATCCCCTATGCGTCAGATTTTTAGGGCAGTCAAAATGGAAATTAACATCGCCGGTTATAAGCAATTTCCCTTTCTGAATGCTGACATTTTCAATGTAGTCTGTAAATTCCTCACGAAATATAGTGTTGACCCAATGGCTAAGGGATGTGAGAACATTGAGCGACTTAAAACATTTACTTATGAAGCTTCGGTATTAATATGGTATATGGACGGCGACTAATGACAATTATACGCTGAAACAGGTTTCACCCCCCAAATCAACACACGCAAGGATTCTCCAAATTGATTCTTGCGGCATGGGGTAGTTTTGTTGAAATTATGTTTTTGGAAAGACATTTCAAGAAAACTTTTAATCGATAAACGAGTTTACATGCTATACTCGAAATATATTGAAATATATCACCAAATCGCTCAGTTTCTACGCGGAAACGCGTCTTTGGGCCATTCTTTTTCGACAATTGTTGGTCATTATCCCGCACATGGATCTTTAGTTCTGTATAGTCCTTAATTATGATGTGTATACAAGCTGGGATGCAATTTTTACTTTAGACATAATGCAAAAGGCAACACTACAAGCAATCAGGTATTAACGTACTTACCAATCTAAAGCTGACCTTCTTACTCCAATCTTCCGATGCAATACAGTTTTCACCAGCCTCGTATAGAGTACAGATATTATCTTCTTTGTCAAACATAAATCTTCTACAAGTTTCATGATTTGAACAAAAACTAGCACAGTCAATCAACGACCGTTTTGATTCCTGGACAATGAAACCATTGTAGCCATTATTTATACAGTCAGGACTTTCTTCAAGAACTTTTGTTTTAATAAAGTCAATAAATTGACTAGAAGATACCACCACGAAAAATGGCAATAGTGTTAGGTAAAGCCGAATTGAAAACCCCATTCTGTTTCGAAGACTGTTGCCTTTAAAGACCTTGTCAGCAGAAACACCCAACCCTGATAATCTGGTTTATATAACTCGAGATTTTTCTTCTATGGTTTCTTTCCATTGATTTCTACGAAGGTCCATTAGTGCCAAACAAAACAAATAATCCGTTTGAACGAATTTGTATCTCGTTTGAACGAATTTGTATCTCGTTTGAACGAATTTGTATCTCGTTTGAACGAATTTGTATCTCGTTTGAACGAATTTGTATCTCGTTTGAACGAATTTGTATCTCGTTTGAACGAATTTGTATCTCGTTTGAACGAATTTGTATCTCGTTTGAACGAATTGGTATCTCGTTTGAACGATTTAGTATCTCGTTTGAACGAATAAGTATCTCGTTTGAAAGAATAATTATCTCGTCTTAACGAATTAATTGTCTCTTTTAAACTAGTTAGTATCTCGTTTAAACGTGTTAGTATCTCATTTAAACGAATTATTATCTCGTTTGAACGAATTATTATCTCGTTTGAACGAATTAGTAAACCGTTTGAACGAATTAATTATCTCGTTTGAACGAATCAATCATCTCGTTTGAACGAATTAAGATTTCGATTGTACAGAAGCGTGGAAGGCACATGCAGAGATTGTGATCTTAAGATGGTGTTTTAAGTATAGATAATATCATTTAATACGTATTATTTTTTACTATTTCTAGCGTAACCGTCAGTAGAAGAAACTACATTTATGAGAAGGGGAATAAGTATGGAATATGTTGGAAGTTATACACGTTCTAAAAGCCGAAAATGTTGAACGTTCATCTGAATTATCGTAGCTTAATCTGTCCATTGCAGGTCTTTCTTAAATGTTATATAAACTATTCATTAGACTTTTATTTGTTCATAATTGAAGAGGGTAAAGCGAGGTTAAACTTGTCAAGCCCTCAACGGATATCGTCGCTCAGAATAAATTAATTTAATGAACATTTCAATATATTCATTTTGCTTTATCTATTATAGCTAGAACGACCAGCTCTTTATCTAAATCTTACATAATGTATATATTTTATATTGTAACGACGTAGATTTGAAACATACTCAGTTAAACATGCATTATTCATTAGCTAAATCTGTCAATTACACGTCTTTCTTTAGGCATGAAATCTTATCTAAATTATAAATTAGACATTAATGAACGTATCCAGACCATAATCAACTCCCGATGTCAAGGCTAGCCTTCGATGTCGACTGGATTACAATCCTATATGCTGCTATTTCTCATGGGTAATTAAATCACAACAATAAATAATCGAAACTATTAGTTTCGTCTTACCGATTTCAGTAATGATGATCGAGGCTAAGCAAAACTTCCATCCGCTTAGTTTTCAGTTAATAGTGGACTAATTTGACTGAAATTTTTAGCAAATTACCGTTAAATTATGTAGTTATCTTATCTCCCATAATGCATATCGCTAACTTAGTGGTCAGAACTACGGGTATACGATTGCTTTACATATTAATTAAACATTGCAGCAACGGATTATTACAGAGTAAATTTATTCCCAGTGTTGATTGGAAGATAATTTGGGCGAGTTTCTAAGATAGAGGGGGTAGAAGAAACAACTAACTTGCGACGTCTACTTTAATAGCGCGAGTCTTGTAAGAAAAGTCTGTAGTCCTCGGGTGACACGAAAAACTGTGGACGACACGAAAAAAAAAGAATTGAATGCAGTAGCAGTATGCAAAACTAAACAAGCGTAGTAATTGTGCCAAAACATTGCCCACGTTGCATGTCACATCCCTCCCACTATGCAATGTGACGCTGCAGTTGGTCGACTTGCTCGAACCAAGAGGGAAAGGCCCCTGTGTCGGTTTTCGCCGGTAATCAAGCGTAGGGCGACCAGAACAGCCGTACCGCGTTAGAGCCAGCGTTCCCCTCTGCAACCATCGGCTTTAAGTCCCCTGTCCTATCGAGGAAGTCGGCCAACAACAGCGTCGCCTCCCCGCACGGTTGCCCAGTGGGAGGAATGCGACGTACAATGCGATAAATTGTGTGACACTACTGCGCAAATTAGTTATTTCTTTAAACACTCCCACTCCGCCCCTCTGTCTTAGAAACTCACCCAAATCCTTTTCCAAGGCAATCAATACTGGAATAAGTTCTTCTAGCAATAATATGTAAATATCGTTGACAAGCAATCGTATACCTGTAGCTCTGTTCACTGAGCTAGTGAAAATTCAACTAAGGCACAATCTACCATTTTATTTCTTAAGTGGGTGAATTTCAAATCCACGCCTTTACAATATTCTACATATATCTGTCGTAATGTCTGTTTAATATAATGTCATACAACCACGACTTCCCTACAATGTTGTGGCTAACCCAGGCTAACATGAAACCAATTTTTAAAATTTCAAAGGTATTCTATACTGATTCTCCTTTTAACAAGTGTAGTTCCTTCTACTGAGGGTAACACCAGAAACAGTAAAGATCCTACGCCTATTAAATCATACTATCTTTACTTGAAACACAATTTCTACATGCCTTTACATGCTTCTGTACAATCGAAATATTATTTATTCGTTCAAAGGAGATAATAAATTCGTTCCAACAAGATAATTAATTCGCTCAAACGAGATACTAATTCGTTCAAACAAGATAATTAATTCGTTAAAACGAGATAGTAACCCGTTCAAACGAGATAGTAATTCGTTCAGATAATAACTCATTGAAACGAGATAATAATAATAATAATAATAATAAGGGTTCCTATAAAGCGCTAGACTCCAAACAGTATTGTTTTCTCAAAGCGCTAACAAATGGTAACAAAGTTAAAGTTACGGGAAATAGTTATAAAAATGAACATTTAAACAAGTACGTTTTTGTTTGAAGATGTTTAGAGATGGAGCAGTTCGTAAATGTAGTGGCAGAGAGTTCAATGTATGTGCTGCGTTATAGGCAAATGATCTGCATCCAAAGGGTTTAAGGTTATATGTAGGAACAGTTAATAAAAACTGGGAACTAGAACGGACGGAGTGATCTAGGTGGAGAGTATTTATGAACTAAATTACACAGATAGCCTGGTGCGTTGCCGTGTATACACTGATAAGTTAGGGTTAAAACTTTACAGTTAATTCTTTGTCCAGTGGGAGCCAGTGGAGAGATTTTAAAAGTGGAGTAACATGGCAATCATTTTTGGAGATGGTGTCGATTCTTGCAGCTGTGTTCTGGAGCTTTTGGAGGCGATGAATGTTTTCGGCAGAGATACCAGCCAAGAGGCTGTTACAATAATCTAGCCTGGAAATAACTAATGATCTGGTTATGGTTGTGGCAGCGGACTGTGTCAACAGGGGACGGATATTACCAATATTTCGCAAGTGGAAGTAACACTTTCTCACTATTTCTGAGGCCTGTCTGTCCATGTTTAGGGAGGCATCCAAATAAATTCCAAGATTCTTAACACATGGTGAAAACGATATATTATTGTGATCAAGGTTTAGACCATCACGCTTTATTTTATCTCGACGTCTTAAAGGACCACCAATGATCATTGATTATGTTTTGGTGTCGTTCAGTTTTAACATAATAACTCGTTTGACCTGATACTAGTTCGTTCAAAAGAGATAATTAATTCGTTCAAACGAGATTCTAACTCGTTCAAACGAGATACCAACTCGTTCAAAACGAGATACTAACTCGTTCAAACCGAGATACTAATTCGTTCAAACGAGATACTAACTCGTTCAAACCGAGGTACTAATTCGTTCAAACGAGATACTAACTCGTTCAAACGAGATAATTATTTCGCTCAAACCAGATACCAATTCGGTCAAACGAGATACTAATTCGTATTTTTTTGGTTTGGCACTAATGGGCCTTGGTAGATTTCATTATTCTTCAAGTGTGTTTTTAAGCCATCATTTATGACTGTTTTGCAGACACGAAAGTAAACCACCAAATATTGAATTTAGTCACGGACAATACAGACATCATTACTTTTTGTATGCATTAGTGATATAATCCATGGAATGAGAAAATCAACTAAGACGTCGATATATTTGTTAATGGAAGTGGGTTGTAATTTTATCTAAAAAAAACTTTACCAAACCAAAAGTAATAATTCAGACCGGAAAGAAAGTTGTTTATCAAAGTCGCCTTTTACTTATCTAACATAAGTTTCTTCGACAATCGATTTTTTTTTATAAAGAATCATCGATTCTAATAAGTGTTTTGAGATTCCTTAAAGAAATATACTTTTTTGAAAAACATCCGATATTTTCTTAAGAGAGAGAGAGAGAGAGACATAGGCTTTAAAGTCCCATTGACACAAACTAGGTAATTTCGGGACTAACATAGGATTTAATTGTATTTCAATAATTCGCTTGCTGATTCGGGAAACGTGTATTACTCAGCTATCTTAGCAATGATTTCTGCGTTAAAAGTATATTGGGAATGTGTTTAACCAGCTCTATCACATATCTGATAATGACTGGCACCAATATTGTCCTTTAAGGAGCCTTCCATTAGTTACAATTAGTCGTGCATGTATTGTCTCACTATTTATCTCTAAAATTCACGTGGACCAAATTCTCAGAAAGTGACACCATCAGAAAATTGTGGAAAAATTATATGTTATGGTATATGCAAATTTATGTAAAACCGCAAAGTAATATGACTAGCAATAATATTGACTAAGATAATGACCATTTGAATCGGGCTACCCATTTACAAGTTTTGAAACTACCATTATATGTCTCGATTGTTGTGATCTGATTTTACTCCTTTTAGTCAGTCTATATTTTTGAAATTATGGAGTTTGTAAGAGAATGTTATATAGATTAAAGCGATAATTTCATATTTTTTAGTTATATTATTAAAATGTATAAAAATAAAGCCCCAAGATAGATGGTATACATAAACAGTCCTACCTTGACAAAGAATAATTCTATTAATCCTATAATTCACTATTGCCAGTTGAGAAATTGACAAAAATATCATTTTCAACTTCAAATTCAAACGCTTGAAGATAGCTATTCCAGAATAGAAAAACAAGGGAGGTAGTTTTGTTATTTCCGGTGTGTATGATTTTAATTGGACCTATGATCGTATTAATAGTGAGTTGACAACCTATTAGGCAAAAGACATACAGATTATTATGTTTGGACTTCTTAGAAAATATGAAATACTCGCTTTAAGAATTTCCGATCAAATTTCTCATAGCATGTACCCATCAACTGTGTGTGGAAGGCCTTTTAAACGTGACACAACTTGATGCTTGTACAAAAACTTAAAAATCTTGAATTATTCATGTTTTTGATATTAAATAATAAATGAATGGTACCCCAGGTCTGATATTTTTGTATAATTGTTAAGTACGGATATAAATGTTCTTAGAAAGTCTAGTTTCATGATGATCAGGAAACAAGAAGCATTATAATCAATACATTCAAACTGAAAAATAATAATTATTTACTGTTCAAATTTAACGACAATTAAAAGAGTAAAATATCAAAGATGGACCCTTTGTCATTATGCACATGGAATACTTTCCCAAAGTTTCATATATTTTCGTGAAAGGCTTCTAGACATGTTTAAAGTTTGAAAAATAGGGATTTTTGCTATTTTCATGGCGCGAGTCGATTTTCATAGCTAATTTTTACAAGAAACCAACAGAGATATGGATTTTAATAATGTTTGTTCAAACAATACTTATATTGATACATTAAACATGTAATATAGTGCAGTGACATTTCCACACTGTATCAATGTTTTGCAGTGGCACTTAAGGCGTTCCATACACATTTGATGGCTCTTATTCCGAAACAGTTGATAGTAAATTCTAAATCTACATAACACTTTCTTACAAACCCCACTATTTCAAGAATACATACTTAACTAGAAAGAATAAAAGCAGATCCCAAACAGCGAGTAATAGTAGTGTCAAAACTTGCCAATTCAAAAGGCCATATCTCAGTCAACATTAGTGTTAAAGTCGGATAACTTTGCAGTTTTACATAAATTGCATGTACCATAACATCATATGTTTTACATAATTTTCTGAGGGGGGGGGGGGCAGTTTACAAGCACTGGTCAACTTGACATGAAAGTATAATATCGAATACCTTTAATTTAAATGACATGGCGATGAATATATAATCCAAGTACCAATCCTTTCAGGTCAAATTTGAATACGCACGATACCTGTTAACATAAAAGAACTGTGCGATAGAGACTAGTAAGGATGGCGAGTATTTTATAATAATATAAATATCTCGATCAAGCTAAGATTGTAAGTTTTATAATAGCATTACCGACGGCTGCATAACATTTTCCGTAACATATCACAGATATTTTTGTTAACGGAAATTGTGTGTATTCAAATGTGACCTGGAAGGCAGAGACTACAAGAACTTCCGAGACGGAAGTCGAAAATAGGATATTAAGAAATAACTCGTTTTTTCCTAATTTCCTATTTTCTATGGTGTTCCATTTCGGCCACGTCGGGCGTCGCGCGTCGTCCTTGAAGAAAAGCGACGCGCGACGCCTTTTTCAATGTTAAGCTATAGGGGGAAAAAGCGACGTCGCCTTTTCTAAGGTGATGAAATGCGCATGTACCAGGAGAATTCATTTGCAGTTTATTTGCCGTTTGGTATTTTATCTTCAATACAGTAATTTATTTTGGACACAAGGAACTGCCATTAATATCCTTTATATAACAATGAATTTCTCTAATAGCCACATTATGTGTTATATTTTAATTCTCAATTTAAAACTTAAAATCGTAAACTCTGTTGTGAATGAATGACCTTGTGCTGTCTGCAGATACAGTCATACACTATTATAGTTAAACACAAGATGACAGGGTACTGATAACGTTGTGGGTATGTGCTATGGTGTTTTATAGGTTCTCGAGTGTTGTATTACTTATAGTATGAACATTCCTTTACATTTTTACAGACAGAATTAATACGAGAATATCTGAAGACGAATATATTAGCAAGAGAGGGGGCGGTACTGGGTAGGGCATACGCCCGGGGGCGACTCTTCGTGGGGGAGGGGCATTTATCTAAGTGCTCACCTTGGAGGCTGAGATAACAAATCACCGGCCTTCGCTTCTCCTCTAAACATGAGTAAACCAGGGCATAATTTCATCAAATAGAGGGGTGGCATTAGGATTTTTCCTAGACGTATTATAGGGTTTATCGATCAAACGGAGAGTTGACGGGGAAATAAATATAAAAAATTTAATAAATAGTTACTTAGACAGGGTGTTAAAGGTATAAAAGATAATATTTTAAAATTTATTTTATCATCAAGGGAGCAAAGACACTGGACAAAGCAGTTACAGTAGAAAGGCGGGGGGGGGGGCATCACTGAAACGTTTGCTTTGGGGCGCAACATAGGCTTGTGAGGGCACTGCTAGTAGCTGCCTGTGTGACTGGGTTAACAAGTGCAGAAGCGAACATAATCTGGGATTCTTTCAACATCGATCTTAATCGGATTTCTGTAGGGTTGCTATAATATTTGTCGTAGGATATCCACAATAAAAATATACTCGTATTAATTCTGTCTTAAGAACCTATAAAACAACTGATGTAAATAATGGAAACCACACCCACATCGTTATCACTGAAGTTCCCTTGTTTAACTATAGTGTATTACTGTATCTGCAGACAGCAGGTCACTCCTTCACAGTAGAGTTTAAAATTTTAAGTTTAGAACAGAGATTTGAAATATAACATATAATGTGGATATTCTGGATATTATAGAAATGTCTTGTTATATAAAGAATAATAATGTCAGTTCCGTGTGTCCAGCATAAATCAATGTATTGAAGATACAATACCAAACGGCAAATAAACTGTAAATGAATTCTCCTGATACATGCGCATTAGGAAAGGCGACGCGCGACGCGAAACGAAGGGCGACGCGACGCAAGACGCGTCGCGTTATTTTGGGCGACGTCGTGTTCAAAACCCGACGTGGCTTTGTTTTACCTATAGCTTAACATTGAAAAAGGCGACGCGCGACGCGGATTTTGCGTCGCGCGTCGCTTTTCTTCAAGGGCGACGCGCGACGTGGCCGAAATGGAACACCATAATTTTCGACTTTCGCCTTCTTACCGACATCAATAAATACAAAAATATGACTAAGTCAAAAGTCGCCACGACGGTATACAAGCCAAAATGTAAGTCGGAAATAAGAAATTAAGAAAAAAAATATTTCTTGATTTCCTATTTTCAAGTTGATTTTGGTTTGTATACCGTCTTGGCACCTTACATTATTTCCTATTTTCTTATTTTCGACTTTCGTTTTTTGAAGGGGCGAAAAGTAGAAATTATGAAAGGTAGTTATAGGCTTCCATACTCATACGCTCCTATATGTCACGAAATATTTAGTTTGTCTCTAGATATAGTTTGGTTCGGTGAAATAATCGCCCCAACCGCCGCTAACGATTTAGAGGGCGATATTGTCAGGCATGTTTGATTTTACTGTCATCTAATCACCCAACAACATAATAAATGATTCAAGAAACATATTGTTAGACACCAAAATTATCACCCTTTGGCGACCGGACTAATTGGGTGTGAATCAATAATGAATTTGCGGCATCGATTACTTTCGTTTTACTAAAGAAAAATAACATATTTTAGTTTGTTTATCAAGGTAGGTACGTAAATCAATTACTTAAACATTTATCTGAATAAATATTTAATACTAATCTCGAAATAGTAAGAGATAGAGAGAGATAAATGGGGTTCAACTAGACACAAACTAGGTCATTTCGGGACTAACATATGGTTTAAATTTTATTTCAATAATTCGCTTGCGCGTAGGGGTCTTTAGCAGTGGGAAGAAACCGGAGGACCGGGAGAAAACCCACGAGGTTGGACAAGCGACTCTACTCCTTGCCACGTTCAACCGGGGATTCGAAACCACGACAGTTGACTCAATGACTGGCTTTATGATACAGCGCCCGAACGCTAACCATTCGGCCATCCAACCTTGGCTTCGCAGTTTTAGCCTTTGCGATAAGTAGCGGCTGGAGTTTTTTTTACAAGCCCCATTACCGGTACATTACTCCCCGACCTGCACATTCTGTGCTTCATGAAACCAGTTAAAGTTTTAATGGTTATAAAGTTCAAGAATTATTCCCATGTGTTATAATCATAAGTACCGGTAAAGGCAACTTGGAAAATACGCCATAGTATTCGTATTTCAAAATAATACCCCCCCCCCCCCCCAAAAAAAAAACAACCCCCGCGTTCTCCCTTCAATATTTCGAGTATTTACAAACTTTACCATGTATTTCAGCAGATTAGAATATAATGGTGGGACAATATTCAAGTTTTTAGTACAGAGAGGATGGCCGAAAAACGGCCGTAGCACACATGGAACTTGGAAAATACGCCATAGTATTCGTATTTCAAAATAATACCCCCCCCCCCCCAAAAAAAAAACAACCCCCGCGTTCTCCCTTCAATATTTCGAGTATTTACAAACTTTACCATGTATTTCAGCAGATTAGAATATAATGGTGGGACAATATTCAAGTTTTTAGTACAGAGAGGATGGCCGAAAAACGGCCGTAGCACACATGGAAGGTGTTCTGATTCGAGAAGTAGGTACTTTTTTAAACAATAATAATATAATAATATTTTAATCTTACTTATTGTTCAGTTTAATTTATTACCCTTTTGTTTTTTATGGCTTTGTTCTTCGTCTGTATGTGTATGCTGATGGACAGATCTTACAGTATATCTCGAAGATTTATAAAAATAAAATAATACTGGCCTCCTCATGATATAGGGCTACATTTTGTCCAAAAATAGTACAAAAAGGCACGATATGCAGACAGGATATCTCACTGCATTTGGTGAAGATTTGTGAAGTTAAAAAAATATAGAACTACTAGGCTCCCTCATAGCCTATTATAGGCCTATCTATTTCTAAAAACAGTGATTAGCTGCCAAAAAATGTCACAATATGCAGACAGAATTATCACAACATTTTATGAAGATTTGTAAATTCAAAATAATTCTAGTCCTTTTGATATAGGCCTATATATTTCTAAAACAAGGTGACCAGGTTTAAAAAAGTCACGATATGCAGGCAAGATATCTCACAGCGGGTTGTGAAGATTTGTAAAATTAATATATTTCTAGTATTTCTAAAACAAACAGTGATCAACTGTCAAAAAAATAATAACAAGGACACACGATATGTAAGATATTTAATCATGAGGCATCACATTTGTCTTATATTTATTCCATTTTTCCATCGGGTGAATGACATATACAACGGAGGGTCTTGCTAGGAACAACCAATGGTATTTGGCATTCGAAATAAGCGTATAGGTCGTGGAGCAGTCATTGTTCAGTCAATTTTATTCAATTTTCTTCGTTTCAGGCAGCGTAGAATATTTGCCGGTCTGCGAATCAGAAAGAAATAATTGTTTTGTTTTTTAATGAAAATACGTGTAATAAATATGAAATATGTAAAGTTGTGGATTTAACACAAAGTCCAAAGACATTACTATGCTGACCTGTACATGTACTGTATGACGCTAAAGTTTTTGTGACATTGAAAATAAGCTCAAGAAATATATCATTCACATTGAACTTTAAATTTGTATAGATTTATATGAGACACGTTTAACACATTTGGTAATGCATGATCAAAGAGAAACTTTGCCACCAGATACATGGCGAAAATAAAGTATGACATCATTTCATTTACTGTGTATATGTTTTGTTTTCATTGTCAATGTTTGGATCGATTTAACACAACACAGTTTATGGAAACACAATCACTAGTTTATAAGCATAACACGACGTTTCGAAAAGTATTCTCTTATCGTTATCAATCGGTGTTGTGTTTTTTTTAATGTGTCCAATCGCTAAATTCCAATCAAGGGACACAGTACGTTTCTTGTAAGATTATAGTAGTATTATCAGACATTAATTGTTAGTGTATGTTCAAATTATAAGGGACATAAAACTACGTACACATAAATTCAATAGAAATGTTCTTTAAATTAAAGAAGAATTCCCTTTAATTTAAACTATATGCCAAAATAGGAAAAAAAAGTCAACATTGCTTGTCGGGAAAATTTTAGCTCATTTTATTTTGCCACTTAGAAAGGGGTGTAAATAACTTGTTTATGGAAATCCACGCTAATAATATATCATGAACTAATTGATAAGGCAGGGGCGAAATGTAACAATATGTTACATGAATATTTCTCTAGTTTCCCAAATTGTGATCAGTATATAAAAGTTACAGCAAATGTTTTTATGCCATAATGAATGGAGGTGCTAGTCACATTCAAATGCAAATTAATAAATTTGGTAGTTTACTGAATACTTGTACACAAAGGGATACCACGAATTGAATAACAATTGACAAACACATATATCAGGTTCATTTCATTGAGTGGGGAAAATTTATAATGGCGATTTCATGAGCAGATAGATAGTCCCGAGTCCCGATATTACCCCAATATTCTGTTATATAGAAATAATTTACAATAATCCAATGATTTTATTCAATATATTTATTGAAATTATTTCAAAACAAAGAAATGTGTAACTAGAGAGCCCAGCATGTATTTCAATTCTTCAAAAGAAAAAGGGTTTTATTTAAACAATATTTTATTCATTAAAATTTACAAAAATTGATATAATAAATAAAGGATACGATAACAAGCTTTATCAGCTTACATAAAACCGCTTCCTTAAAATGGATCGTTAACAGATTTGCAACGTCATTCTTAACGGATTTGCAACGTCATTCTTAACAGATTTGCAACGTCATTCGGGCACTCACATAACACGCCTGCTTTTCATCCAATTCAAACAATAACGGTTTTAAAATAAGAATTTATGAATGAATCAATCATTCAATGCCGGTGGTTATATGAGAATTATAAATATTTAATTGTACTTTTTTATTTGTCAGCAAATGAAAGTTTTTCATAAAAGCAAATACAGCTTCTGTATTGGTGATCTAAAAAAAATATTACATACTAATTATTAGTATGTTGAACCCAATATAATGTTTCTTTAAGGATTTCTGTGTCTACAAATAATTTATACGTGAAATAATAATGAATGAATGAAATGGGGTTTAACGTCCTACGCTTAAGCAGTGAAATAATAAAAATGCCGTTTCTGTTATAAGTTATGTCTTAATTAAAATGCAGATGTCAGATTTCACAGACTATACGACGTTACAGATAGGTTTTATAATCAAATCAAACTCAACGCCAAGAAAGTGCCAGGTAGTTGGAATTTGTACAAGAAATTGAAAAAGGTTTTCAGAGAGATTCTTCAACCAGCATTATTCACCTAATAACTCTTTTAATTTTCCCCAAACAAGGCCCTAATTTATGTACAAATCCACCCCTATAATGACACCAATCCCATAAATATTCATTTCCATATGATTCTGTTCACAAAGACGATAATTACGGTGGCTAAGTGGGTAAGACGCAGGCTCTGTTAAATATAATAATGTAACTGTAGCTGTAGATGTTAAAGTCATACATCACTGTATCGAGATCTAAGGAATATATTTGGGGGCCAAATCTTACCGCCTGTACACCTAAGCTGCGTTCACACTAGGATTTTAATCTGAATTAAATTCAGAATAATGTCTTATTCGATAAAAACCGGACTCAATCTGAATTAACGAATCCGTATTTTCCGAATTCAACCCGGAACAATTATTCCTAATCGGGTAATTCGCAGTCAAGATTTGGGTATGATACGCTCGATTCAGAAGACGACATTTTTTATAACTGTTGCCAGTTTACAAAGTGGGGCACTGGCCTCCGGAGTCTTGTATCTTGATTTTCAATGGCTGATCCCAACAAAATTATCTCGAACGTAGCCCTTGACATGAGAAGGTCTCTCTCGCAAATCGCTTTCTCCCCAAAGTTCGCCATGAAAAATAATTCCGAAGACGATATTTCAACCAAAGGCGACGGGGATTACGGCGCCGTCCAATATTCTGCATGTATTTCATATAGCTAGACAAAAATGACAACCAAATATATTGCTTTACAAAATGTATGTTTAGTGCTGAAATGATTTGTATTATGAAATTAGAACCACGATGATTCAGTGACTAAGAAGCTGGCTCGCTAGTCTGGTAATCGAGGGTTCGCTCCCGGCGTTGACCGAAAACGTTCATCGTGATTTTCCGGCAACTGCCTAGTCATTCGGATTGGACGAAATACAGCTCCCGTGTACACATTGATGTGGACGTAAAAAAAATCCCTTAATTTGAATTATGAAATGAGAACCACGATGATTGAGTGAGTAAGAAGCTGGGTTCCTAGTCTGATAATCGAGGGTTCGCTCCCGGCGTGACCGAAAACGTTCATCGTGATTTTTCGGCAGCCGCCTAGTCATTCGGATGGGACGAAATACAGTTCCCCTGTACACATTGACGTGGACGTAAAAAAACCGTTGATAGTTGTAGGCCGTAGCGCCGATGTCCTGGGAAAATGGTCTATGTCCGTCTTTATAAGCCCAATCGGACCAAAACAGTGGTAAGTTAAACCCCATTTCAATGGTATATATTTCAATTATGAAATGTATCTTCGTTAAAAACATGTACATACGTGTTAATGTATAGCAAATGCTACCAAAAGAGTAATCATTATCATTCGCATTTGATTTTTGTTCGAACGAAATCGTGCCCGGTGCTGCATGGCAAGGTGTCGAAGATGTAAGACTGGCGTCGCTGATGTAGCATTGCTTGTCTCTGGAAATTAAACATAAGCAACATAAGATAACCAAAACGAATGTCAGGCGCAGTCATCTTGGATATAAATGACCCTTATACTGCGCATTCAGTTTGACACTTTTTGTTCTGAATTTAATCCGAATAAACTGTAATGTGACGCACCGCTTTTAATCCGGGAAAACCAATCCGAATTCCGGAGGCCGATCTCCGGAATTCGTACTGTCTTAAATTAAAAATATTTTAAATATGTGGTCCCAAAGACACCTCACGTTAATGAGAAAATGTATTGTTATTAATCATGTATGTCAATTTTATGCTATCCATTAAGCATCTTAAACATGCCGGATTACAATGTCAATGAGATTGAATCAGCTATTAAGAATTTCTTGTGGTTTGGCAAAAAATAAACTTTATAAAAAGTTCCACTATTCTTGGCACTCATACCCAAGGAGGTTTAAATATACCCAAAATAATTTTTAAAACAAGATGCTTTTAGATAATTTTTTTTTGATAATTCTCTTAATGCTGTATGGAAACACTTATTCAATTACTTTTTAAAATCATATTATAAAATGGATTTAGATTTTATGTGAAGTGTTTTAAAGGTTGTCTTGAAAATATACCAATATTTTATAGAGCTTTGATAATTGTCTGGAATAATATTAATAATGACACTCGTATAATGCCTACTAATTATAATGATATTTTTAACAAGCCCCTGTTTGTTAATCCACATCCATATAATGGTAAAAATTTTTGATTATTATATAAGATTCTAAAAACTGCTATGTTATTTCGTAATACCGGGTTTTCTCACTTTAACACATTAGATCTGTTTGATTGTGATGAGGAAGACTTTAATTATGCCACAATTAAAAAAATGTTTTAATATTATTTGTTGGTCTATACCTCCAGCATGTTTAAATATTATTGATAACGAAAACCATGTGATTCATAACGAAATATATTTATGTATCCCCTATGGAGAAAGAACTCTGTCGGTTGAAAATTATACATCTAAAATATATTTTTTTATACTGTATTAAGAGCAAAATTATATCAGAAACAAACAAGTGAATTATTTTGGGATCAGTTACATTGTTCAAACTGGGAAAGTAATAGATGTAGTCAAATTATTCATTAAATATGTCGAATCTCATTTTCAATATCTTTTGTTTCATTATAAAGAAAAACACTTTAGAGAACTGTTCGAGACATCTAATGCATTACGTATTGAGAATAGTGAAGTTAAATTACGCCTTAATCCCTCAAAATAAAAGGAATCGAATGGTCCATTACAATTATTTATAAATATATTATTATGTTTTGTATTGTAAAAGTTATCGAGGTGCAGATAAATATGACATGTTAGTATATTATTCATTTAAAATTTCCTTCGACGCCCTTGGATATAGAACGAAACCTTTTACAATATAGAATTATGTTTTTCAACGCAGATCAGTTATTGACTATATAAAATACATATTAGGCCACATAAAAAAATTAGTTGGTGATCATCCTTTTTTTTCCAAAAATGTGGGAGGGAGGGGGGTTTTTATTTTTATTTTTTTAATGAATATATATATATACAGAACAAGCAATTATACTTCAGGAATATTAACATTTCATGTCAAAACACAACTTATCTGCATATAAAGGATCTCCATTTGCATAGGCTATATTGTACAGATTAAATATTTAAACTTTAGATATCCCAGAAGGGATTCGATCAGATAATATAATTAAGAGATTTATAACTGAACACTTAGGCCTATAGGTAGTGCCGACTGGTTTATTTAATTTTGCAGGATATCAAATTTTACAAAATGTTTCAATTCATATCATATTTGGATCGATATTCTTTTTAGACATCAACTTTCATAAAAAATATTGTAGTTTGCGAATAGTAAGATCACCAGAAGAATCCGTAAATAACCCTCATAAAAAACCCAAAACGATTTGCATAACGACTAACGATCACTAATAATTGGTTGATTTAGTCATTCATGACTCCCATGTCATTCCGAAAATCTGTTGTTACATTTATTCGAGAGACTGTTCTATGTAATTCAGAATCGGCAAGACCTATTCCAATCTTAATATTATAGTTCCAGGGTTGTATTGTCTTCCAAATATTGTATTTGGTGTTGTACGCATGCGAACGAAATTTGTTAAGTGTCATTCAGTCCCACGCATTTTAAGAGTATTGGAACACGTGTCAATTATTATATCCGCTCGTTTCATTAGAAATTTCGTAGCCTGGCTACTATTTGGAACTTTTAGCATTGGTTTTAAACATCGTAATAGGGTAAATTTTGAAAATAAAAAATAAAAAAAATTCTGGTCGGGTAGAATTTTCTGGGCGGGCGAGGATGATCACCAACTAATTTTTTTTATGTGCCTTATAACTATGTTATTACTATATTGTAACTAATAATTGATATATTTGTACTAATAAAATATATCAACTGAAAAATATTCGTTTATTTAAGATGTATGTATGTAGATAGTGTGTGTGTGTGAGTGGAGGGGGGATATTTATATATACAACTTTTAAACTGTAAATACCCTGTGAAATTATTCTTGTAGAATGAAAATAGAATTATGTATTGTGTACATTGTATATTGTGTGAATAAATATACCTAAAGAAAAAAAAGACGCTGGCTCGCTATACTGGAGGTCGATCCCTGCGTTTGGCCTTGAAAGTTCATCCAGATTTTCCGGTGAGGTTCCCCCTTTGTCAGTGATGCAGGACGGGCGCCTGGCAAAGACATTTGCCTAGTCGTTCGGATGGGACGAAAAACCGAGGTCCCGCGTACACATTGGCGTAAACGCAAAAGAGCCCTTGACAGTTGAAATTCGATATAAGAGTAGGCCGTAGTGCCAGTGTCGGGGAAAATTTCCCTCAGTAGCCCAGTTCGGTGCAGAACAGTAGGACGTTAAATTTCATATCATTTCATTTCAATTTGTTCACAAAGTAATAATATTCAAAAACAAAATTCCACTGATACTCTGCTTTGCTGTACACTATTTTTCAATTGGATGAAAATATTTCAAATTAAAAACAAAGTATTCAGCTTGATCTGCATCTCATTACTTTGCCTTTTTATTATTTCCAAAACATTGGAAGTATACAGTGGTACTCACTGAAAAGTGTTCAGGGCCAATTTTAACATGCCTACAGACACAAACGTGGCTTTGGATAAAAATAATCTGTCATTGAGTCAATTAGCGGAGTTTTGATTTCCCGGTTGTACGTGATAAGGAGTAGGGTCGCCTGTCAAATCTCGTGGGTTTTCCCCGGGGCCTCCTGTTTCCTCCTACTGCTAAAGACCCCCTACGCGCAAGCGAATTATTGAAATAAAATTGAACCATACACTGTAAAACAAGTGTGTAACGTTACTTTTTTGAAGTGAAATCTTAATCCATATTTTGTGTAACTGGTGCTTTACACCAAGAAAGAGTGGCTTTAGACGATATAAAGTGCAAACTTACTCCAATGGAGTGTAAACCCTTAGTTACACTATTTTGTGTAACAATATACACGATAAATTGTGTAAGTTTACACTTACAAAAGTGAATCAGCTGTTCGCCCTTGATCGGTGTTAAGTATACTGAAAATAAGTGTAATAAAACATAATTTTGGGTGTAATTTTGAAGAGAGGTGGGTAACTGGAAACAAATAAAGCAGTAAACAGTGTAGCATGACACTGAACGTGGTGTATTCTTGTACACTTTTCGTAGTGAAACTTTACGCTTATAATTTTAGCACGATAGCAATATATAAATGTTACACCTTCTAACTATATTTATTGTGTTAATTTACACCAATCGCAGTGCATTCACATTTCGCTTGCTGGGATTTTATATTAGCACGATAAAAAGTGTAATATTTCACTTAAAATCGTATAGAACATTAACCTGAGATCGGTGAATATTCACCCTTCTATTCGTGTATGTTTTAACACTATTTCGAATGTACCATATACGAAACGGAGGAGTTTAAAATTCATATTTATACACACAGTGTTAATTTACACCAATGGTAGTGTATTCATATTATTATCTCCCTTTACTTAAATAGCCGAGATTGAATATATAGCATGCAATTATAATTAATATGCATATTCTGCGACATACTTGACATAACTAGATTGTACTTCTGTATGTCAACTTTATCATAAATTACAGTGTGCCCATCTGTTAAATAATGTTGCATTTATATCGTTGACAATGTATACTTTGTTTACATAAGGCAAGTATACTTTATAATATTGCATGACTAGGCAATGAAATCTCAGATTGATCGCCATCTTGTCGAGACGGCCAGGCGAACGTGTTACCCAGCACTAGTACCCTGGGTCAGTTGTTCCCACTGGGATATTCGTTTCTAAGGCCTTAGGGAAGCTTTAGTATTTACACCAATAGTTCTTGGTAAATGCTCTTAGAACGCACAGACCTTAAACTCCTTGTAGTTTAAGAACAAATACAGCCTTGGGGTGATTTTACCCGTAACTGAGAGTTAAGCCGTCTAGTGGTGTATGGGTACCCTTAAAGAAGTAAAAGTGTACACCGAACTTGGAGCTTAGCAGTCGCTCTTGTAGTGTAAGGTTATCCTTCATATTTTACATGGTTTACATGGTTACGCTGAACCAAGACTGTATCAGTCGCTCCCGTGGTGTAAGGTTACCCTATATGTTGTACATCTTTGCACTGACCGAGAGATTAGTAGTCGTTATAGTAGCGTAAGTGTAGCCCTAATCGTGTACGTTTTCACCACAACGGGAGCTTCGCATCACCTGTACCAGTGAAAAATTACACCTAATGCTATATATTGTTGCACTGAAGATGCAGCCTAAAAGGTGTATATAACCACCACTCGAGTGTAATTATGTTGGTGTAACCTTACACGGGGCTCTCAGTTACACTTCAGTTACACCTTTTGTGGAGGCAGCAGGAGTTCACCCTAAATTGGTGTAATCTCTGAAATTATTTTTTACAGTGTATGTTAGTCCCGAAATGACCTAGTTTGTGTCGAGTGGACGTTAAACCCCATGTCTTCTTGCCTACCTGTCTGACTGTTATGCGGGGTTTGAAGAGATTTTTGTGTTTCATCTATGTAACCCAGCGATATCATTTATGATTTAGGTGCATATGAACTTAATAACCTCTGCTAGTTTTGACAATACATGAATTTGACGTTCACCTCAAAATAAACTCCCGTCGAAGCACGATCTATTAAACATTTAATTTATTCAATATGTTCTGTGTACAAGATCCAAACGAATTCAAGGGATTATGCACATGCCGTGACGAGATAAAAGAGACAATTGCAGATATGACCATGTGTGCAACGGGTATATATTGAGGAGTTCCCTGACAGTTAGACAGCGAGGAGCCGGGGGAGAAGAAAGGCTAGGACAAGTGTATGGACTCATCCGAGTCCAGCCGCTGCCTTAGCAGAGGGGCAGAATATTAAATGTTGTATTATGTAGATGTGTTCCTGTAGATGAGTTCCCGTAGTAGTAATAGTTCCAGTATTATGTATTGCTGTTGTATTCATTTTGAATGTATGTAACCGAAGCTGTTTTAGATACCTGTTGTAAATAAATCCTTTATCTACAAAACTGTTATCTGTTATCACAACGATAGTGTTACATCTGTAACTAAAGGGATCTTTACACCACGGAAATTATAGGTATATTTATTCATCGTCCGTTCACAGGATACAATCTTTATTCGATTTTGACAAAACATGAAATATGGGTTTATATCTCAAAGACTGCAGTTGATTCTTTTCGATATTGACATGTATTGACCGTTACTTTGTTGAATTCTCCCCTTTAGCTTGTGGACAATGTTGATGTCACAATTTTTAATTGATTTTGATAAAACCTAAAATGTTTGTTTATAATCCGAGGATCGCGGTTCTTGTCGATATTGACGCATATCGGACCGTAACGTCCTCGATTATGACCACCGACCGTACGAACATCACAATTTGTGTCCGATTTTGATGAAACTTAACACATAGGCTTATATCACAAAGACCTCGGTTCTTTGAATACTGACGTATTTCGGACCGTAACATCCTGGACTTATGGTCCCTGATTGTATGCAAAATCCCTTTTAAGCTTGTCCTCTGACAACTTCTTGCAAAATGAGGGCGTATCTTGCATGACAACCGCTTGTTGTCGGTGTAAATAGTGCAATCAATTGCTGCTTGAAGCCCACAAACAAAGCAAAAAATAAACCACTCGAAACAATGAAGATAGATAGCACTCATTCATGAAATTGGTCGAAACGCTCTCAGCATAAAACTCCCGGCAATGCAATTGTTAGATTAGCCCTTATTGTGTATTCCAGTCAATAGTAAATAATCAATTTATACACTGATTGGAATTAGAAAATAACACATTAACATTATCAACACTACAGATATTGATGAAGATATGAATAAATCTGGATTTCATCACAAATCAAAGAAAAGAACAGAGAATTTTAAAGTTGATTTAAATGTTTTTATTTTTATCAAACAATCTATAAATCAAATTAAATATACGTGTACATACATACAGATATAAACCTATAAAAGCATTTGTAATGTTGATGGTACAAAGTTCTCTTGTCTTTTACCGACACTAACATAAAACCAGTTACCTTGGTGGCGTTATCGTGGCTGTTTATGTTATACATGATATAAAATGTATTGAGGGACGGGGCCCTCTCTCATTCACAACGACTAAATAAATTTAAACATAGGTCGCTTTTCACAAGGCCATAAATCCGAACAGTGAAATTTCAAATTTAAAAAGTTCAAATGTTACAGGCTAAATAACCGACAAAATGATTTCCTAACAACTAGAAACAATAATAGACATGCGATGTTTATTAACCATACGATGATGACAAATAATGACTAGAAATTTAATCTTCTGAAATGTAGGCGTGTAAAACAGTCTAGTTATTTCATTCAGTAACAATTATTATAACTGATTTTATATTTAATATAGCCATCGTCATCCAACTCAGGTGACGATAGTACATGACATTGTAGTTTATTCTTTTCACACAAGTACATCATAGTCAATAATAGAATATAAAAAGTAATAAATAAACTCACTAAGAATTGTGTGAGATGATATGTATTCATTATATAAAATAGAAATAAATAAACATAGTAAAAATTACATATAAAACAAAGATAAGACACGCATTCTAAAATAAATATCTACTTCATAAATTAAATATGAGTTTGTAAATCAGTTTGATTATCAACATAGTCATCGCCATTCATCTTCAGGGGGTCGTAAGAACCTCGTAGAACTTTGCTCATTATATCTGGAGAGAGAAGTTTTCCACTTACAGAATCATACATTTGTAGGGTAGGGTAACCATCAACGTTTGAGAATTTCTTTTTCTGAAATCAAATTAAAATATGAAGGATATTAATGGCATATAGTGATGCCTGTAATGAAAGAAACCCAAGACCATCCAATAATTTATTAAAGCATAAGAAGCAACGGCGTATTAATTTTTTGAAAATTGTAACAATGAAGTAGGTGATTTGTGTTATTTTCACGAATATTTACATTAGGCGAACAGAAGAATTTTATGGTGGGGGCATGTTAGATGACACATGTGTCTTTTTCGTTGTCAAAATAATATTAATAATAACGTTTGGGATAAGTTTTTTGAATGTGCAATTAATTTGTTTTCAATTCTGGGTGAAAAACAGGATATCACGTTTGCCAATGGTGAAGGGAAAATTACCGGATACGTATTCAGGCATTAGCAACTAATCACATTTTTAGCTGCATTAATTTATCTGGAATCTTAAAATGGTTGACGTTCACGTCCAAACGACTCAATGTTTTGAGCTGGAATTATACACCTTTTCTTTTCATTTTGGCGTTTCAGTTCCCTACGTCCAAGGTAATTTTTTTCTATTAAAATCGAGATGGTCACTTTAACAACTTACAAATTACCTTTATCAATCGATTTACCCGTAGATCATGATCAATCGACGTTCAATGACCTTGTAATTACTTTTACCCGAGTCGATATCAAGTGATCAAACTAGATCATTTAGACTTTTAATTTATCTATTTAACTAGGTAAAAAGTACCCGAATTGTGTGAATACTGAGCGTATTAACTGTAAGCTTACCAGATTTTGAATGTTACTGTATGGAACTGCCAACCATGGCATCGTTTTGCGGTACGCATTCCATTGTGTTTCCGTATTTTCATTATCAATAAAAGCAATAATTCGGAAGTTTTCGTTTTTGTTAGTTATTATGTGGTAGCGTTTGTAGAACTCAATGACTTTTGGTAGATATTGTTGGCACAGTATACTTTCAGACCATGTAAATAATATACCTGTTAATAGAAAGTAAATATCAAATATTAGAATAATGACAATATCATAATGTGCCCACCAAAATGAAATGAAGTGAAATGGGGTTTAAGATCCTACTGTACACTGCTTCTAAACTGGGCTAAAGAAATGTGTTATGAGGGGAATTGTGTCCGGGCAGTAGCGCTATGGCCTACTTTCATATTGAATACCAACTGCCAAGGATGCCGACCAAAGACTCCGCCAATGCTTAGACCGAAGTAAAGCGTGTCTTAAATATTTGGGCATCTTGCCAATATTTTTAATTATTTTCGAAAGTATCATACATAGGTTAGATATTTTATGTAAGAGACTAACGCATAGACTGTTCATTGTTGTCTTTAATCAAACCGACTTGAATGCCTTCAAAATCAGGATCGATTTTGTCCTGGTTAATTATACATTTCAAGAAGGAATCATGAAAGTCTATGACAACATATCTATAAATATAAGAACCAAGAAAAGATTTGGACACCCGATACATTAAAACTATTTTTCTACACAGAATATTATTGACATTTTCGATTTTGTCATTTGAAATAAAATCGATAACTTTCTCTTGTTGTTTTATATCAATTATTCGATTAATTAAAGGAGATTCATTTCCAAACAAAATACAACAAATATTATATAAGATTACATGTATATTTATAAAACAGATTATGTTATCGTCGTGACGTTTTTCGAACAGAAAGAACATTTGCACCCAATTTAAATAATGGTAGATCGTTCATCAACAGTAAATTGTGTACGATAATAGTGCTTAATTCTTTTTACATATTTTAAGTATTAATTACATTATTATTAATAATACTAATGTAATATAGTTACAAACAATACTAGTCGATTGTCCGCAAATATTTGTTATATTGTTCATTTTGGATTAATGAGATAGCGATGTTTGCCCCAAAAAATGAATAGCTTTCCAATATATTTTGTTCTGACATCTATCTGCCATATATTTTGTACTAACTTGCCCTGTCTTGTCACTATTTTCATGTTCAAAGTTTGCTAGAGAACGATTTTCTAAGCTAGAAAACACGTTTGCGATCGTCCAATTTTCAAAATTTTCCGGGGGGGGGGGGGAGGTGGGTGGATTAATGACGGACTATGGCGAGGGCAACAGAGAAAAATGCCTTGGACCCGGCAATTTGGTGACAATTTTTTTTGTTTCGTTATATTTTGTAGAATAATAATGAAGCCCAGTTCCCCAAGTTCCCAAAATCGTAGTGGCCTTTTTTCGATGAATTTTAATACTATTGGGTAGCGTTTAGAAAAAAAAAATGATATCAACGATTCGACATTGGTTGATTGCCAGCGGAAAGTTGATATCCGAAATGTTTCCATAACCAGAACCCCGAAATATTATTCTAGTTAACAGGTAGCGGTCTTGTTAATTGTCCGATATTTCCGCAGTGTCCCTGTTTCTCACTCAACCAGCTGGCTTGACAAGAATCGCGAATCGATATCAATGTATCGGGCCCGGACTGACAGTGGGACCTCTCTCCCCACTGGCCCCCTTTCTGCGATAGTTTGTTTTTCTGTTTTTCTGCTTAGAACTAAGTATATGATACATGTATAGTCCACAAAATGCAATCTACGGTGGAAATTTCTAAACATTTCTCGGGGGGAGAGGAGAGACCCCCCCCCTTCCCCTTGGTGTATCATTTCGTCACTGCAGAGTCCGGCGACGTCAAGAGCCACCCCTGTAGACATCCCCAGTACCCTCCATCGTCCGGACAGAGAGAACCTCTTGCTCCCCGCACCACCTAAAAAATTCCCTGCCCCGTCCCCCGCAGCCAGCAGGCTGACTACGGACATGGTTAACATTAAACGTTTGGTTTCCCATTGTGAACGAACTTATAAACAATGTCTTATATATTTACCAATTAGGGTTCCCGGTTCACAGATTGACTTGACTGGTATGACGTCACCGTTAACATTTTCGACTTTACTTCCAACAATGGCCTCCATGATGTGTGGTGTACTTTAAAATTCGTCTAAGTAATAATACTGAACTACAGAGTTCGTGTGTTGCTTTCTGTTAGAATGCTTGTATGTTAGAATGTTTTCTTATTTATAGGCCCCCCAGTGCTGACGAATTTTATGCATATTAGCCCCCGGCCTTTATTTCCTTGAATTCAAATCATAATATTATCAGCAAGTTCTAAGAAATACTAAATAACTGGCACGAAATTCGTTTTAATTATGTCACAGTCATTGTGTCAATAGACACGCTTATAGGATACAATAATGTCTATAAATAAAACTGACGCAACCAAACAAATCATAATATGCTATATTTGTAACAGCTTGGAAATATGGCGTTTCCCACTAGGAACAGTGGCGGCGACAAGGGGGGGGGGGGGGATTTGCCACCCCAATAATTTAAGAAAATAGTTTTAAAATAATTTAAAGTAGGTTTACAGCAGGATGGGCTTGTAAAAAATCACTCTCTGACTTAGTAGGGATGTGTGATTTAATCACCGTAGAATGTATTGATTACCGAAACGTGTCACAAACTCTAAACAATAACATGTTAATCACTGGAAAAGTGCTTTTTACGATCCTTAAAGTTTGTTGGGTATAGGTTCAACGCGGCGTGAATATGCATTAACTTGATACACTCAATCCATTCGTTTGACACCTCCCTCTTTTTTTCGGACAATTTTAACATAAATCTGCAGAATACTATAGAATTTTATCCTATAGAAAATGGTATAACACCCCATCGCCCAACCCTCTAGAATGTTCTATAGAAAATTACACTGGTAATCTACATGTATGACTTTACGCTACAGCCTTTTAATGCCACCTATAAACAGATAACTGGGTCTAACACCTCCGTTAACGATAGCGACAAGTTAACGATTTCGGGACTAGCGTATGATTCAATTTCATTTCAATAATTCGCTTTAGCGTAGGGATATTCAGCAGCGGGAAGGAACCGGAGGGCCCGGAGGAACCCCACGTGGTTGGTTGGACAGGTGACCCTACTCCTTGTTACGTAAAACTGGGGAATCGAAACAATAATTTAAATTACAATAAGGAATATCAGTTGACAATCTATACTGGGTTTGTTTTCTTAATTAAATGTTTAAATAATTAATCTGAAAACATTTAATCGTATATTAAGCCGTGCAAAATTAGATAGGGTCAATATATAATGTATTAGGCTAGTTTCGGTGTTGATTATTGGGCTCCCCAAAATAGCCATTACGGTTACCAAATTAGATATCTCTAAGGCAATTATTTCTATTTTGTGAAACATTTCCGTGTGTGAATAAATTTCGCAACGTCAATCAGGAAAAGTATAAAAATAAACGGTGGCTGTCTGACAGAATATTTTTAGGGATTTAAATTTAGGCTAATTTCGGTATCAATTATTGGGGTCCCAAAATAGCCATTACGGTTACCAAATTAGATATCTCTATTACTTCTATTTTATTTATGAATCATTTCCGTGCGTGAATTATTTTCACAATGCCAAACAGGAAAAGTATAAAATTAAACGGTAGCTGACTAACAGAATATTTTTAGGGATTTAAATTTTACAAGACGAAGAAAATAAAAATAGAATGTTGGGTTTTTGATCATAACACTTGTTGGTTTCATTTTCATTTCTGTTGAGTACGTAGAACCCAAGATGCTCTTTTTGATAAATCAAGACGCAAATATGTCCAGTGGACGATGCAGCGTTCCTTTACATGGGAATTGTAGAAACTATGCATGGACGACAAAATGGGTCAAGATTTCAAGAAACTCATTTGAAGTTTTAAATTGTTTTAAAAGTAAGTATTCTTGATTACTTTTAGTATATTTCGTTGAAACAAATCCGGGACCCCGTAAACAAGTTTATCACAAATATAATTTCTGTACTTGTGGTACTTTCTGGCTGAGACTGTAATTACATAAACTACCATAAATGATCCTCTGATCACGTTTGTCCAATTAAGTTGTGGCCAAGGTATAGCCAATGTAGGGTATAGATAGGCCTATACGATATAATAGTATGCTTTACTTCCTGGAACAGCAGGTACCAAATGCTTTGGCTGATGTATACGATAGGGTGGTGGGTGTGGGTTTAACGTCCACTCGAAATAAATGTTTACGGAAATGTTAGAAAAGCTTATATTATAGGTAAATATACTACATTAGTAGCATTACGGTTTGCATAACAGGGGAGTGAGAGAGAGAGATTAGGGGCGAGAGAAGAGAGAGAGAGAGTGTGAGAGCAGAGATAACAGGGTTATAACGTCCACTCGACACAAACTGTCATTTTGGGACTAACATATGACACAATTTTATTTCAATAATTCGCTTGCGCGTAGGGGTCTGGAGGAACTCAAGAAAACCCACGGGTTGTGCCGGCGACCGCACTCCTTGTCACGTACAACCTCGAAACCACGCCAGTTGACTCAATGACAGGTCTTATGATACAGCGCGCCAAGCTAACCATTCGATCATCCAACCAATCAGCATAATAAGTAATCGGTTGTGTGGGCGTTTAACATATTCTTTTTTGTTTTGAATGTCGGTCTGCCCTTTCTGTAGGTGTGAATGTCGATATGTTTTTTTTTATTGTCTGTCCGTCCGTCCGCCTGTCCGTCACACTTTTTGGGACACAATAACTCTCTTCCTAATTGAGCAAGAATGTTTAAACTTGTTGTAGGTGTTTATTAGGCAATGCCTTGATGGAGTTCGTAGATGAGCATTTTCTGCTTAGGGTAAGCAGAGATAAGCAATTTGATTAGTTGTTGCTTTGGGACACGATAACTGTAGTTCTAAATACGTGAGAATGGTGAAACTTGGTGTATAAGTTCTTTACATCAATACCTTGATTAAGTTCAATAATGAACATTTTCTGTTCAGGGTAAGCAGGGCGATAAACAATCTGATAGGCCGAGACTTTGGAAAGCAATAACGCTCCTTTTAATTGAGCTAGAATGTAGGTGTTAGTGTACTGTAGGTGTTTTGATGAAGTTCGAAGATAAGCATTTTCTGCTTAGGGTAAGCAGAGACAAGCGATTTGAATGGTTAATTCTTTTGGACACAATAACTTTAGTTCTAAAGTGAGAGTGATTAAACTTGGTGTATAGTTTCATTACACCAATACCTTGATAGAGTTCGATAAGGAGCATGTTCTGCTCAGGTTAAAGACAGCGATAAGCAATTTGATTGGTAAAGACTTTGGAACACAATAACTCTCATTCTAATTGAGTTAGAAAATTCACACTTGGCGTAAGTGTCTATTGGGTGAATGCATTGATGGTGTTCGAAGCTTAGAAATTTCTGCTTAGAGTAAGCAGAGATAAGCAATTTGATTGTTTGATGCTTTGGGACACGATAACTTCGAATTAAGTGAGAGTGAGGACACCTGGTGTATTGTTTTAGTACATCAATACATTGACTAAATTCGATAATGAATATTTTCTGCTGAGGGTAAGCAAATCGATAAGCAATTTGATCGGTTGAGACTTTTGAACACAAACACTCTCCTTTTAATTGAGGTAGAAAATTCAAACTTAGTGAAGGCGTTTATTTGGTTAAAATGAAGTGAGAGTGAAGATACTCTTGGTATAGATTCATTTTATAATTACCCTGACTAAGTTCGATGATGCGAATTTTCTGCTTAGGCTAAGCACCGATAAGCAGTTTGATTGGTCAAGACTTTGGAAAATAAGAACTCTGCTTTTAATTGAGGTAGAATTTTTAAACTTGATGTAGATGTTCAGTAGGTGAATGTCTTGACTGAGTTCAATGATTAACATTTTGAGCTAAAGCTAAGCAGAGCTAATCAATTTTATTAGTCGATGCTTTGGGACAAGATAATCTTGATTCTTTTTGATAGAGAGTGATGAAACTTTGTGTATAGTTTGATTGCTCTATGCTTTTGAAAAAAATAAATGTGCGATAATTAATATGTGTCATATGTTTATTTTGGGATTTCGGCGGGGGACATCAGCCTCGCGGTTGGCTTGTTGGATATGAGCTAACCCCAGCTCCACAAATAAAAGCTATTTGTGTGTATTTTAAAATAGGGATACAGAAGGGAACGCGAAATCTTGAATTTACAGTTAAATCTGTGTAGTGACCAGTGAGTACATGTACCACTGAACCAATTTTAAAGCAATCGCGGCAGTTACACTTATAACGATTATAATGTTATCTGACGTAATTGAAGTTTGATCTCAATTTAATCAACAATCTAAAGTAAAACAAAAAGTGCGAGCTATGTAAACTCCTCGGATGTTCTAGTCAATAAATTAAGATAGCCACAACTGACAACGCTATCACAGACCCGTATATATGATCTTGAACTGTTTATGATTCAGTTATGATTTTTTTAAAAAATAATTTGATGTGACCACGCATGATTTAATAGTTTAATCGATAGGCGTTGTTGTCCAAGGGATAGTACTGCTTCAAAATTCTGTCTGTTAATGGGCGTATGGCTCATGTATTTTGAACATTAGAAGGACGTATAAAAGGACGTATTAATGTAATATGAATGTATAAGATAGGTTGCCAGGCAACGAAACATACGCCCACAACAGCTAAATCGTCCGGGCAGTCAACAAGAGTTGTCGCATATTTAACTTTTTTCAGTAATGAAACATTTATAATACACTAAAATCATATAACAAGTAACAACTCATTATGTAATTATCAGTAAATCATTCGAATTTGTTTGGCTTTGATAAAGTTCTCCTCCATGCTAACGTTTAGTATACGAAACACTTAATATTCTGAAAATCAATAGGCTTCTTCGTCTCATGACCTTCAATACTGTGTATAAATTTCAAGTCAATCGGATATTAACTTTAGCCTCTAGAGCATCCACAAGATTTTTTGAAGTGATCAAGGGCCATAACTCTAACATTAATTATCGAGAATCGCTGAAAATCACTGTGTATAAATTTCAAGTCAATCGGATATTAACTTTAGCCTCTAGAGCATCCACAAGATTTTTTGAAGTGATCAAGGGCCATAACTCTAACATTAATTATCGAGAATCGCTGAAAATCACTGTGTATAAATTTAAAGTCAATCGGATATTAACTTTAGCCTCTAGTGCGTTCACAAGATTTTTTGAAGTGATCAAGGGCCATAACTCTGACAGCAATTATCGGAAATCGCTGAAAATCAATAGGGGTCTTCCTCTCATGATCTTAAACACTGTGTATAAATTTAAAGTCAATCGCATATTAATTTTAGCCCCTAGAGCGTTCACAAGAAATTGTGGACGATAGACGGACGGACGGACGGACGGACGGACGGACGGACGGACGGACCGACAGACGGACGGGGGCGACGGCAATATACGACCACATTTCTATGTGGGCGTATAATAAAAATATTTATATTCAATTGTTTAAATATTTATTGTAATTTTGATCAATCATGTTCGGCGAAATAAGTTAACAGTCTAATTTGAACGAAAGTCAATTACACCTGCTTAGTCCATTCTACACGTTATTTTTTCGTTTTGGGAATCAGGTACATGTATTTTTAATCATTTTCGAATGTTTCTTTGTTCGTTACAAATGGCGTCCAAAATCATAGAGTACAAGACTCGTGTACTGATTTTAAAATGTTCATTGTTTCTTAAGTATTGAACATAAGGATCTCGTATTTTGAAGTTAAGATAACGACATCAATTGAAATGAACCAATATTGCTAGGTATCATTACAATCTGCTTTTACGTCCCGATTGGGTGCCAGATGGTTGCAGGATATTACTCCCGGAATCGTCTTCGGGTTGAATAGGGTCATCTTGTGTTTCTCCTACTGTGAACTTCACTGTCTCATATTCAGGGCAAGGTGGTTGGACGTGTCTTTTTCTTTTTCTCCACGACGAAATGCCAGCAAAAACACCACCAACAACAACAACAAGAAACACAAATACACCAATGACGGGAACCCAATATTTAGCATATGACCCATTGTCTGTTACACTTTCTGTAACACTTTCAGTAATACTATCTGTAAAAAGAAATATGTTTATTTACTGCTTCAGTCGATTTATTATGTTATATTCAGCCGACTTTTTTCATGTCCGCGATACAACTAGTTGACGTTCGATTAAATGAAATTGATCTGGAGCATCATACGGGTAAAAGTGTAAAACCAGGACGAAGGAGAGGACAGAATCCGTGCGAAAGGGGTCTCATTTCGGGGGCAGAATTGTTCAATAAATTCCATTTATTTCTTTAATTCGGGATTGCTTGAAATCAGTTACGTATCTCGTATCTGTCGAAACAAACCAAGATGGCGGATGTGAGAGGACGCTTGAAAATTCGGTCTGAGTAAATTTTTATTTTATCCTCGTATGAAGAAACTACGGTCAACTATGTGCTAATTTGACGGATCTATATGTTTCTGTGCAACACCTAGATTATTATTTATGTGATTTTGAAACCTGTTGTCCCTAAATTTGTGTTAGTTTACATATCGGAGGACTTATTGAGACCCTGTCACTGTCTAAACATGGCGGATGATCGACACACTGTGAATAAGAGCTCACTACCAGTGCAAATCAAAGAAAATAGGTTCAAATTATCATCTAGGACAAATGATTATGGTAAAAATTATCGTCACAGTCTTTCAAGTACTTCTAGCCAGGAATCTCCACTTCAACCTAAAACTGCGAAAATAGGGAGTGAACCATCGGTTGAGTCAAAAAACATTGACGCGTCACTACCAAATCAACCAGGTACAGTTGACAAAACATTTTTTGATAGTAAAGCCTTTCACCATGTCATTGAACAAGCTGTACAAACAGCAGTTGCTGGAATAGAAAAAAGTCTTCTATCCTATGTCAAGGATCAGTTTCATGCATTCGACGAAAGACTATCTGAGGTTGAGCTAACACAAAGGGGCATAGGACTTGACGTAGATAATTTCAATGAACGATTTGAGGTAATGGAGGCTAGTATCAAGGCGAAAGAAAGCGAGTGTAAATTATTAGCAAACAAATTAAACAACTTAGAACAATATACACGAAAAGCCCATTTGCGAGTATTTGGGGTAAAAGAAACGCCAAATGAAGATTGTGTCAAAATTGTGTCTAATTTAATAAAAGATAAGCTGAAAATTGATAAATCAATCTCTATTGAGGCGGCTCATCGTGTTGGTCCTTTTCACCATGTTTCAAGTGATGACACTACTCCAAAAACTGTGAAACCCAGGGGAATTATCGTCAGATTTTTGAGAAGGGACGAGAGACAATTAGTTATTTCAAACAGACGAAAACTGGCCAAATCAGGTGTTTCTATCGTCGAAGATATGACAGTGGAGAACATTAGACTATTAGATAAACTCCAAAAACACCCACTCGTAAAATCATCATGGTTTTCAAATGGAAAGGTTAAAGCACAGGGACATAATGATAATGTTTGTAGAGTGGAGTTAGTTCCAGAATTAGATGACCAGTTAATTAGGAAATTAGGTGATCAGAAGTGTGAGTGAATAGACTGTTTCAGTGTCCTGACCTACATTCTACATTACCTTTCTAAACAGTGTTCACTGTCATTGTAACAACGGTTATCTGCACGTATAATAGTAAACCTGGAAATCAAATCATTACTTTAGAAATAAACACCCAACCTCAATTGACCCAACATTTACATTACACGAGTCTTACTACCTTAAATTTTGTGTCTATATCAACAAATCATTCCTGTTGAAAAGTTTGTTTGAATACATGATGAACATTATCCTGAATATATTTTCTTTACTCTTACGTTATAGTACTATTTATTAAATGCCCATTCTTAATTGAAGATATTTTTATCAGTTAGCTTAATTATACATAAACGACTTACTCTGTAATCATACTAGTTAACCTACACCTATTGTTCATTTATGACAGGAGTAACGTGCAGATATTGATGAAAAGTCAACTTGTATATAAATAAACAACTTACCTTGTATAGTGTAGCCACCCCCTCCCCATAAACACACACATTTTACTTATATCGGCTGATCATTTTTATAGATACCCTCTGTTGGAATATAGGGTGTAGTATACTATGATTTAACAACGTACCTTGTATAGTGTTGCCTACCCCCCTCCCCCCCCATAAACACAAACACTTTACTTATATCGGTTGATCATTTTTATAGATATCCTCTGTTGAAATATAGGGTGTAATATACTATGAATTAACAACTTACCTTGTATAGTGTAGCCTGCCCCCCCCCCCCGCATAAACACACACACTTTACTTATATCGGTTGATCATTTTTATAGATATCCTTCGTTGGAATATAGGGTGTAATACACTATGGATTAACAACTTACCTCGTATAGTGTAGTCTCCCCCCCCCCCCGCGCTCCCAAAAAACACACACACTTTACTTATATCGGTTGATCATTTTTATAGATAACCTTCTGGGAATATAGTGTAATATAACATAATATAATATGAATTATCAGTTTGTATAGTGTACCCCCACCCCCTCCCCATAAACACACACACTTTACTTATATCGGTTGATCATTTTTTTAGATAACCTTCTGGGAATATAGTGTAATATAACATAATATAATATGAATTATCAGTTTGTATAGTGTACCCCCACCCCCTCCCCATAAACACACACACTTTACTTATATCGGTTGATCATTTTTTTAGATAACCTTCTGGGAATATAGTGAAATATAACGTAATATGATATGAATTATCAGTTTGTATAGTGTACTCCCACCCCTCCCCATAAAGACACACGCTTTACTTATACCAGTTGATCATTTTTATAGATAACCTTTGTTGGAATATAAGAAATTATATAATATGAATTGACAACTTACCTTGTATAGTTTACCCCCCCCCCCCCCTTTAACCCATAAACACACGCACTTTTATTAATATCAGTTGATAAATTTGTATAGTAAGATTTAAGATTTTGCTGGAATATCTGGTGAAAGATAATATGAACCAACAACTTAGTACCCCCCCCCCTCCCTCCCCCGCTACCCTACCTACATCAATGGATCATTTTTATAGAAAGTGTTCCTTACATGTATGGTGATATATAATATGAATTAATGAGTTACTTTGTATGCAAACACTATTACTTATTTCAATTGACCATTCTAATAGAAAGATTAACTTTACTCTGTTTACCTATCACTTAACTTATATCATTGACTATTTTTATACAAAGGGTTAGTTAAATATGTTGCATAAAGTAAACTGTGCAATGAAATGACTACTCTAACTGTTTGTGGTAACCTGTATACCTACCATATTTCCTTTATAAATTGTCCAACTTTTATAAATATAAATATACCCCACACCGTAGTAGAAAAGATTACGTACATGATTAAACATGAACTCACTATTTACCCTGTATACGAAATCACTATTTACCCTGTATACCTTCAATATTACCTATGACAATTGGTCAGGTTTGTAAGATTAACTACATGGCCATGTGGTGAAAGTTAGCAGAAATTTGTAATGATAAATTACCACGTGGAGCATCTCCTGGGGTCGCTATCATCTTTCGTGTTATTTCGACCATCAACTACTTGATTTGAAAACACAAATTTTCCATCCCAAACATATTCGAGGTATACTTCTAAAATATATGTACATCGGATTGTGGACTGATGATGATCTTCGATAGCCCCTGTGAAAGGAGATGCCCTCCCTCTTTCCGCCACTTTCACACAAATCAAGTCGAAAACTAATTCACCGAGCATTATTTACGCTGTAAACCTACAGTTTTACCTGTATAAATTCAACAGCTTTATAGCCATGGTTAAATCTTCATGCGAGGATAATATTGTCCTGTGCTATGTCATTTTCTTGTGTATTTTCTTATTTACCTATATATATGTATGTATGTTCTTTTATATGTTATATCACTAGTGCACCTTTAAATCGTCAGTCATTCATTAATATCGTGGATCTTACCTTATTGAAACTATTATTAATTATGATACTTGGCAGAGCATCCCAAAATTGCTGCGGTGCAACGCCCATATTTGGTTTTTCATTCCAATGTTTTTCATGACACAGTCACCAATCCCAAATGTTGCACCGCCAAAGTGTTTCCTAGGTTCTATAGGATCATACTATATCAACGTCCGACCAGTGATTCTAATCCAACTATTTGTTTTTATTTATTATCTAAGAGTTTTATTAAGTGGAGATGTGCATCCAAATCCTGGCCCATCTAACCTCTCTATTTTACACCTAAACACCAGAAGCCTACAAAACAAACTTGACGAAGTCTCACTTGAGCTAAGTAAATATGATATTCTAACTTTTTCTGAAACATGGTTTAACGATTTAATCATATCAGGCGATATAAATCTTGATGGATATCATTGTCCGATTACCCTAAACCGCCAAGATGGTAGAGGTGGTGGCGTGGCTGTGTATGTTAAAAATAACATTTTCTTCAAACCAAGACATGATCTGACAATTGATAACTTAGAAGCTATTTGGATTGAAGTTAGATATAGAAAAGATTTGTTTCTTATTGGTACTTTTTATCGTCCACCTTCTGTAAACTCCTCCTACTGGGATTTAATTGAAGAAAGTTTTAATCCGACTACAGACTTTACTGATTTTAATATTGTCATACTGGGTGATTTTAACATTGATTTTTTGAAATATAGAAAATCGCGGCTTCACGATCTTATAACTTCCTTAGATTACACACAATTAGTTAAAGAACCCACTAGAATTCAACCGGACTCAAAAAGTCTTATCGATTTAGCGATTGTCAGTTGTCCCAATTTTATTAAGGATGTTAATGTTCTTGATTGTAGTATTAGCGACCACAGTCCTATCGTTCTCTTTTTCAATACATCGAAGCCTAAATTAAATTCGTACCAAAGAACTATCTGGAAATATCAAGATTTGGATGTAGATGGCATAAACACATATATTTCATCTTATCCTTGGGATATTTTCTTTAACACTTATACTGATCCCCAATCACTTGCAAAAGAATTTTCAAACATTATTATTGAAGGTATAAACAAATTTGTTCCCCATAAAACTGTAACAATCCGCCCAAGTCAACCGAAATGGATAAATGGCCACATACGCAAATTACTGCGACACAAAAATAGAATTCATAAAAGGGCAAAACGAACAAACTCCCCGAACCATTGGCAAGAATTTAGGAAATACAGAAACACAGTAACAACCGAAATTAGAAAATGCAAACGAGAACACCTTGAAAAAATTGACCTTGAGGTGAACTCTAATAATTTCAGTGAATCTAAATGGTGGTCTTTAATAAAAAAACATTTCCATGAAACGTGGTAACTCTTCTCCAATAATACCGCCCTTATTGTTTGACAACAAAATTCATTCGGAGAACCAGGAAAAGGCAGACGCCTTAAACACTTATTTTGTTTCTCAATGTTCATCAAGTGATAACTCCTCATATCTACCAGAAATTCCCCTTTTGGACACGCCAATTCAAAATTTAAGTACCACCTCAACCCAAATTGGTCATATACTCACATCTTTGAAAAGCAAGAAAGCATGTGGTCCTGATAATATTAATAATCATATTCTTAAATCAATATCAAAATCATTAAGCACACCTTTAAAACGCGTACTTGACATATTCATTGATCTTAATATTTTCCCAAACTGTTGGAAACTAGCAAATGTTGTGCCGATATTCAAAAGGGGTGATGCCACCCTATGTTCAAACTACCGCCCAATCTCTTTGTTATCTTGTCTTGGAAAAGTTTTCGAAAAAATTATTTACAACCATATATACAACTTTACTGTTAGCACACAACTTATTTCCCCCTTTCAGTCAGGATTTCAACCGGGTAATTGTGCAATATACCAGCTAGTGGAACTGTATGATTACATTGGTAAAACATTAGATAGTGGTAGGGAAGTAAAATCCATTTTTTTCGACATAAGTAAAGCCTTTGACCGCGTTTGGCATGACGGTCTACTCCATAAATTGAACGCTGTTGGTATCCGAGATAAAACACTTAAATTGTTAAAAAGTTATCTTTCTGACCGTTTCCAAAAAGTAAATGTAGGTGGAAGCTCTTCATGCCCAAGACATATAATCTCAGGCGTCCCACAAGGATCTATACTAGGCCCCCTACTGTTTTTAATATTCATTAATGATATATCTGTAGACTTGGAATCAAATGTGAGACTTTTCGCTGACGATACATCTCTTTTTTTAATAATTGACAACCCAATAAATACCCAGACCATACTTAATAGTGATATTGAAAAGATATATAAGTGGTCAAAAGCATGGAAAGTCGATTTTAATCCAATAAAAACGACAAGTTTAACTTTTTCTAGGAAAACCTTCCCATCCGATTTTAACCTTACTTTTAACAATGTACCGATTATTGATAGTTGTATTCATAAACACCTCGGTGTCGTTTTTAACTCAAAAGCTAACTGGGAAGATCACATAGAGTATCTAACGTCAAAAACCAGTAAATTGATCAACTGTTTTAGATCCCTCAAATATAAGTTAAATCGCAAAACCTTAGAAATTATATACAAATCATTCATTTTATCGATCTTTGATTATGCCGACATTTTATGGGATAACTGTTCTCTTGAGCTAGCTACAAAGTTAGAAAAACTACACTTAGATGCCTTAAGAACCATAACTGGGCTCCCAAGGGGTACCTCACATAGCATCCTGTATAAAGAAACTGGACTTTGTTCACTGAAATCCCGCCGAACACAACATAAACTCATAACGTTTCATAAAATTGTCCATGACGAAGTTCCCAATTTGCTATCAGCTAAGAAACCCCATAGAGTATCAGCAAACCAGCCGTACAATCTTCGAAACAGCAACTCTTTTAATAACGTACAATGTAAGACAAATCTTTACCAAAATTCATTTTTTCCTTCATCAATTAAATTATGGAATAGTCTAGATGCTGATATATCTGATTCCCACTCATTGTCCCATTTCAAACAAAAAAATCGGTTACAGTTTTCAAGTCCTTCTAAACCCATTTTTTACCTTGGCGACCGAACTTTTCAAGTCATACATTGTAAACTTCGAAATTGTAAGAGTGATCTCAATTTACACAAATATTTAATGCACGTGAGTAAAAACCCTATGTGTAGCTGTGGCGAATCTGTTGAAAACTGCGATCATTTTATCTTTCATTGTCAACTCTTCAGCGCTCAAAGATCAGTAACTATCGATACTCTGGACCCTATTTTTAGAAATTCAAAGGCGTTACTAAATGGGATCGACGATGCACCTGCTAATCTAAACCATGCTGCTTTTGATAAACTGCGTAGGTACATTGAGTTAACTCATCGGTTTAGAAGGTTAGTCTCTGTCTCGTGATTACTTATTTTATTCTACGAAGTGCCCCATTTTGACCTTAATTTTTGTATCTCGGAACTTAGGATATCCAATCGGATATAAATAAATTGCCCGATGTCAATACCATACCCCATTCCTTTATTCCCTGGATAACATAGGTAAATTTTCGGATGTTGAAACTGCCAATATTAAAACTATTCACCCTTTTTTGATGATTGACAACTCACTTTTTTTCTTCATTTCTTTTTTCTTCTATTTCTTTATTGTTATAGTTCTTTGTATTTATCTAACATAAATGTTCAACCTACTGTTCTTAAATGTACTCTCACTTTCACCAAAAATAAATAACTACTATGTCAGGAAGCGATATTCATAAGCATGCTGCTTGTTTTCGTATCCTTTAAACTGTACAATTGTATAACTATATGTAATTATATTGAATAAAATATTGTTTAAATCAAACGGACTTGTCTGAAGGCTAATTTATTTCCACCATCGTGAAAACTATATTAGTCGTGGTTAACGCAATATCTTTATTCAGATGTGAACATAACAGTCTCTCTTTATAGTATTAAAATAATGCCCTGTAAACATTTCACGTATCTAACATTCTTTAGGAAAACAGGGATCATTATTTAATTAAATTTAAGATAGGGCCTACTTACCAGTTACCACATCGATCTTGGTATGCTCATTATAGTAATCTGTGGAGAAACAAATCCAAACCCATAAACATGTTTGTGAATGCATGAATCTATAAACTGAAACTTACATACCATTTCTTTTTCATGACACTTTCTCTTCAGACGAGGACACAGGAAGTGTGTCCCATCCTTCGGGTTGGTTAGACCGAATCATATTAAAATTGAATATCAATGGTGAAATATAGGCAAGTAAAGATAAATATTTATTTAATTATTTTTACTTCAGTATGGACGGAATTCATACCGCAGAGCCGCAGAGCCGCCGAACCTACCGATGCACTGCTCTGGTATAGATTTGGGGTGGGGGAGGTGGAAATTTTGTTTTGCTCGGGCACACAAAAATCATCTCTGTGGCCCTGATAAAACCACACTTAACCCTATATATTTCATGTTTATAAAGCAAGGGAAATAACCCTGTTATACGAGGGTTATCTGGGTGTAGACTACCGAATATTTATTTAGCCGATCGTAATATTTAAGTCTGGTCCCTTAAACGACTCTAACAGTTGTAGAAACCGCTAGCAATGTCTGACTCTAAAGCTTACATAGTGTTCACCATGTAATTCGAGGCTTTTATACATAAAATTACGCTTACGTCAGTGTAACTAAGCTGGAAAACACCTTTCTAAAAATAGCAATTTGTCCGATTATACAAATCATTTTCAAGGCAAAGTGGGATGGTTTGGACTATTCATGCATTAGCAATTTTCACGTCAGATTTCAAGTGTTGAACCTATGCAGGATAGGGAAAGCCCTAAAACCATGGGAATAACCATTTCAAAAATAATTTCTACTGCGATTGATGAGGTGATCACTTTATAATCCAAGTTAATAAACGCCGTTACTGACTCTCCAACTTAAACCACTGATTTTATATGAAACTTCAGGTTTCAGAGTCAGCTAAAAAAAATTCTAAATTTATCCAGGAAAAGCCCACCCCCCATTTTTTTTTATCATTAAAACAAAAAGTGCAATAAACAACAAGACAAAATCACAGTAATAACCTTTCTAAAATCAAATATTTCTAGCATAGTTATTATTGTAGTTTGGCATTATACCAGTACTAGAATATTCTAGATCTACTAAACCATGCAATTTACACGAGACTTCTTTTTTTCTTGACGTATCCGTGACGACCGATACAAAATTAGTGAGCTATAAGGGGGTTTAACCCAGACAGTGGAGTTTCTGTCTACTCTTTATTGAATTTCGATTACCAAGTGTTCTCTTACGTGTACTAAATGACTAGGCGCAGATCCCCGCCTAGTCCCACGTTCTGCACTACAGACAGGGAGGAAAGCATGGGGGGATACCCCGGAAAACTTTCTTGTTCGACACCTGGTCTTGTCACCGACTTGTTCACTGGGTCATTGTGACCCCCTACTAACATCAATGGTAGGTGCGTTGGCCGACTGAGAAAACCCATATTAGTCGAAAATAGACTTTGGAATAACCTTTCTAAAAAAACCTAATACGGTCTGACCCATGGTAGTTGAGGCAGTATGGAACAGATTCATCGACAGGAAGATATGATTTTATTGTAACATTGCAGCCACAAAGGACAGCATACAGAACAGTATAAACAAAATTGTGAAGATCTCGGGTTCGAAATTTCCAGCAGGTGTGAGGTTCAGTGGTGGGATTTAGGATCCAATACACTCTTCTATATAACTGATGACCACCGAAAAAGGCGCCCCTATCTCCATGCCACATACGCTCACACCAGGGCTCGAAACCGCAGCCGCAAGCACTCTAGACCACTAGGCCATCTCAACCCCCTGACATATTTTGAACATGCTGAAACATTTTGGGCTAACTACGAACGAAATAATAGAGAAATACATTTTGTTTTATTTATTAAATTAGCTGTTTTATTTTTAGTTTTTATTCACTTAAATTAAATCACTTTACTCTATAAACTTCTAATAAATTTTAATAGGAGAAATGTAATATTGTATGTAAATAAAGAACATTGGATTACAAGCACCTGAGGGATATACAGTAATAAATTGTATCCGTGTTCTTCTTTAAACAATATTTTGTTTTACACCATTTGCTTATTTGTATTTATCCTCTATTGAAAGACTTAAGTACCGTTTTAAAATTCACCAACCATGAATAGTCAACAATAACATTTTCGATACGCAAGAAATGGGATTATTACATAAAGCACAATAAACTATATTGAAATGTTACAAAAGACTTCAACATAAATGATTTGAGAAAGGAAATGAAAAGCGAAACTAAATTACGATTTATAATTTAAGCGTTTTTAATTCATGTACAGTTCTTATTTGAAATGTTTAAGTCTTAAACTAAACCATTATACTAAATAACATAAATTATATGTAAATCTTAGAAAAACAAGCGGTTGCCATGCAAGATACGGCCACGTTTGGACAGAGAACAAGGGTCCATTTCCTAAAAAGGCGACTTTTCGTACAATCAGTGGTGACAATCCAGCATGCGACAATATCAAAAGGAACCAAGACCTTTCAAATATAAACATATATATTATACGTTTAATCAAAATAGGATTTTTAAAATGTGATCACAAGAGTGTCCACAAAACACGACTTTTCGTAAAATCAGGGGTCTTAATCCAGGAAATTACAGTCCGATATAAGTGAATATCAACAGGAATCGAGACTTGTGGGTTATAAACATAAACAAAATCGGATAGTATCCACAAACAAAATATTTTCTTTGTGTGAACAGTTTCAATTGCAAGGAAACAGTTAATGAAATATAAACTCTCATTCGTACATCAGATGGTAAATGGGGTATAATGGTGCTGCATTGATGTTGAGCAAACTTCCCTGATACACACATCAAAGTTATAGTATTACTGAGATCTTAAAATAATGATATGATCATAATATGCAACCCCCTTCATACAACTATAAGATACACTCACACTGTTGATTAAAGGCAGTATTCTTTTTGACTGATAATAATACTATTAAAAACATTTCTCGTCCATACCAACATAAAGACCCATCCATACTTTGATCAAAATAATTAGAATAGATATATTAATTGTCAGTTATTTAGAGCTCCCTAATAACAAATTTGGTGTAAGCTGTCTGGAAGATAACAAAATAAATTACACTGCTTAATGAAACGTTCATACTGTGATATAATAATAATATATAGTTTGCTATATTGAATACTGCACTCTCCCAATAATGACTGGATGTAGATCTGCGTTTCCCACTTTGGGGGTAAACTAGGTTGAAAAGGTGTCCAATTTCTTTTGAACTTCTGCATTACCCAGAATGGTTTTCTGAAAGTAAATAGTCATATAAATTAGCGGAAATTATTATTCAGTTACGCAGCCGTGTAATCACAAGCGGGCGCTTTATAAAGTTTCATTAAATTATTATTTGGATAACCATAATTACCGCTCTATATCATGGAATGGCTTGGATATTAAGTGTATTACAGAAACATTTTTCAAAATGATAAATTGTAAATACTAGTCTTCTCATGAATAAAATACTATTGAAACCAATCGTATTACAATATTCGTTCCATTTAATCCGATAAATACAAATTGGGACATCGTCATTGCCGTAGCAATGACAATCGGGACTACGCTAATCTTGTTTAAATTTCAAACATTCATAACTTCTCTCAGAATAAAGTCATTTAACAAAACTTTTTTCATATATTCATTTTTGACATTCGATTTTTATACTATACTACATTCACCAGTTCTTTATCTAAATCCTACATAATTCATCTTTAAGATCACTGAAACTGACACAATCGTGAAATTGCAAATAAATATTCGGATTCCGGATTATCTTTCCTATTATATATAAGCTTTATTTTTAAACTAATTACATCATCTTTAAAATATTTTCAGATAGTTATATCCGTTTTCGCATATATAAATTATAATAAACTATGATCAGCGGTGCATCCGGCTTATTTCTATAAATAATCAAACAAACACGTTACTAAATAATCATAATAAATAGTTACAGTGGGGGTGAGGGGTACAATTTATTTGTTTTTCCAGGGGGCCTTCATAACTCCGAAGTTACAGTTCACGGTTTCAATTTCGTAATACTGAGTTATCGAGATAAAATCTCCGAACGTACACTCAGCATATCATTTAGTTATACTTAAAACAAGAATTTTATTAGACTCGGGTGTCATTCTTACATCCATCTATCCGAAATTGTGCGTTTCTCCTCAATCATATCTACGGCACTGATACCAACCAGAATATCTTGCGCGATCATACCATATAGAAATAACAAACCGTTTGAATGTAACATGTGGTAACTTAGTAGTAGATAGATTTTGACATGGTCTTTTTTTTCAAAAAAAAAATATCCAAAACTCCTCCTGTACCGAATTTCATAAATCGTATATCATCCTCCTTCACCCTCCCCGCATACACACACACACCCATA
The DNA here is from genome assembly GCA_917208275.1 of Patella pellucida. NCBI lineage: Eukaryota > Metazoa > Mollusca > Gastropoda > Patellidae > Patella > Patella pellucida. Next base: position 58,805,365 of record OU795036.1, on the reverse strand, counting down.
CACACACACAAGACACATTATTATTATCCCGTATTTGTTGAAAGTGTATTTTGCCAGACAAAACTGAAATAATAGATTTGAAATCTTATAGTTGCTAACCTGAATATGGATATAGATATCTGGGATCTATTGTCTCACATAAACCAGTATCATCATTGTTGCTTGGTGGGTCATTGAGTTGACATGAATTGCGACCCTGCGATTGGTGTGTATCAATCCCAGAATCTCCTTGAGGTAGAATCGGTGCATCACAGTTTTCTTCAACCGTCAGCCTGATTTCTCCTAAGGGTTGTTGCGGCTGTGGTGGTCGTCCATTTCTCCGCCGAATTAAAATGCCACCAACCACAACAATCACCACGATAGCAATGACTACTATTGGAACCAAGACCTCGACATTGACAATTGATTCTATAACACAAACAAATTAATTAAAACCAAGACGGTCGCTTAATGTCACTTTAATGCTCTATGATTGAATAGAACAATGGGAATGCAGAGTCTGTGATATTGTATCTTATTGGCATGCTACTGCCACAGGTGGGGTATTCATGGAGGCAACCTCTCCCTCCCCATTTCCACCGACGGCAGCAGAAGAAATTGTGTTACCGAAAGGAAAGGAGGCGGGCTACAACTGGCTCTTTACCCAGCGCTTGAACCCCCTGTGCTTGTACATATGCAATGCCAACTCCTTCCACCAAGCTACTCAACAACCCTGTTAAAGAAAAAGTACCTTTTGAAAAGCTACAGCCCCTGTCCCACTGGTCGAGCTGTTAAATATATACCCACGTCACCGTTCTATAATTAAGACCGGTTTTATCCACCCACTCTGCTTTAATGACCGGATTATTGTCTGTGTATTCTCACAGAACTTCATGAAAAGAAATGGGGTTTAACATCCTGCCTTATTTTGCATCAACTGGAATAATGAAGACAGACATACGTTTTAGAAAGGTCCTATGAGAGATATTTTGTCCTGATAGAAATTGATATCCAACTGTCAAGGGTTCTTTTGCGTGCGTTTTCCAAACGAGTAGACGCTGTTCCACAAAAGGTCTTTCGTCCTGCACAAAAGATGAGAGGAAGTCACGCTGGATGGAATCCCGAAGTCCCTGTTTGTGTGTCAGCGTCTCGTTCATTGAGCTATGGTGGCTCCCAGAATTTCATGGCATTGGATTTAAATGAAATGGGGTTTAACACTGTTATGCACCTAACCTTGGCTAATGAAAGATGGGTACGCTATGAGGGAAATTATTCCCGGCAGCGGCGCTACGGCCTATTCTTATATCGAATTCCAACTGCCAATGGATCTTTTACGTGCACGCAAATGTGTACTAAATATATGACATTATTTTTCTAAGAATAACATATTTTCTAAAAAAATAAGATCTTAAAACTAAAACTATAGGATTGTATAACCCCAATATTTCTTACTGTTTTTTTTGCATTGAATTTCGCACCTTGTGTTTGTTCAATTTGGTAATAATTTTAAGTCTGAACTATTAATAGAGTATCACATCATATACTTACGGTTGGTAGCTACTTCAGGAGATATGTTAATGCGGTCATAGTAATCTGTTGAGAAAATAAAAACAACAAATAGACAGCGATACCGTTTTTCTTTTGTTCAATGGCTTAATTTTCGCTCTGCATTCTGTTGTATTTTATATATTATATCCATTATAGACAAAACAGCTTTGATCTAACAGCGTGTATAAATACAGGCGTACTTTCATATCATTAGTAAGCTGGAAACCCCCTTTCCAAAAATAGCTACATATAGATCTAAAAATAAATGGAATACACATAGATAGCCTGTACGAGCTTTAAATCAATTTAAAGGCACAGGGTTGTGTGTCCAAATGGTTTAACGCGTGTGCGTTAGATCACAAGGTATGTTATTGAGTCAAATGAAGTGGTCTCGACCCGCATGTACGTGACAAGGAATATGATATCATCTCCAACCTCGTGGGTTTTCTACTGGTACCCTGATTTCCCCCACTGCTAAATACCCCTATACAAGCAAATTATTAAAATAAAATTGAACAATATTATGTTAGTCACAAAATGGCGTAGTTTCTATCCGTTAAAAGCCATAACTAAGTTTAAATTAGAATACCCGTACACCAGGTGGGTGTAGAGATAGAACAGGATTATTTCCCCTTAAACTGGTGCCTTTAAAAAGAATCATAATTTTACAAAGTTGCCGATAATTCGGCCGCAAGTACCTCTTTTCTCGAAGGTTATTGCGGCTCCTGGACCCTCGCCTATAGGGACCTAGGATGAAACCCCCCCCCCCCCCCCCAATTCAAGAATTGCTTCCGCCGGCTCTGGATACAATTTCCGACCAAAGAAGATGTATTCCACGATTTTGTATATTCGACCATTGATAATTAACATATCAGAAAATCGTGGAATGTCCGATTTAACAACAGCCCCCCCCCCCCCCAGAAACGTTAAGTTATTGAATTGAATTTGTTTATGGAATGCCCGATGATTTAATGGAATGCCCGATTTAACATCAGCCACAACAAAAAAAAAATGAAAGTAATTGAATTTGTATTTGGAATGCCCGATTTAACAAAACAAAAACGTAAAGTTAATCTTCAAGACATGAGATCAGATGTAATTGGTTATTTGTCAGAAGAGCCACAGAAATCAATTAGTGAGAGGAAACCGCAGAAAACCTGGGAAAAGTCTGAAGGGGTCAGACGGGCGACTCTACTTCATGTCAGTGCACGGAGGGGTTAATCTGTCAATGGACAATAAATGCGTCGTTCGAGATCCTTTGCTGCTATTACATAGGGGTAGGCCTAACGGTATTCGAACAACAGGAATTTGCTTAGGCTACTATTACATAGGGGTATGCGATATACGGTATTCGGTGTACGGCACGGCGGTTTACACGGTAGTGTGCCCCCATATACGCGTATAGTCTGATGTAAACCGCTAAGCAAATTCATGTTGTTTGAACACAAGTATTCGCATTTACCTCTAAACGTATACCGTATACCCATATGTATTAGCAGCCTTAGCGGCTTACATCGGACTATACCTGTGGCAGGTGTCCGGTGAGGTGAGTAAAATATGGGGCAATTTTCGTGAAAAGTTCGAATCAAAAGGTATGAACATTGATGGACCAACCTCTCACCTCTAGGCATGGAAGACTATTCTAGATTCTGTTAAGTGATTTCAAGTTAACTGCCCCCCCACCCCCACCCCCATATTGGAATGAGCCGACTCAAAGTAGAAACAAAGTCAGAGTTTCCTCTTTTTATGGATCAATTATGTCTGGATACACGGGTACCAACAGCGGTGGGGAAAATAACTGACCAGGGGCCGGTTGCTCAAAGCTCCGTTATCTTTTAACAATCCGTTAACTTTAACGGACATATCTTGGTAACGTGCTGTTTGTTAACTTACCGTTAAATTTACTACAGAAAACACTATAGAATACTTTATTTTTTATATCAGCATAAATCTGTAGTAAAAATTTGCACCACAGAATGTTCGGGGCCTTTATTTCCAACAAGACTTTCTCTCTGTTGAAGTTAACGGATCGTTAAAAGATAACGGAGCTTTGAGCAACCAGCCCAGGACCGTATACCTATACGTATAGTAAACGTCGGGTAATAGCTGTCTTTATAACTATCATTCCAAGCAGGGGCGTGTTGGGGCCCGTTTGGGGGGATTCTCCCCCCTGAAAATTTTGAAATTTGACAACCGGGAGACGCATTTTTAGACCACTTCTGAGCCTGAATTCAGGTCTGATCATTACAATTAAATTAGGAGAATGTTCACTATTTTATGATAAATATTGCCTTAGTGCCAGAGGGGCCCTCTTATACGGGTGAGAGGAGTTATCAAACAGGGGCCCGTGAGGATACCGTCCTCATAACCTCACCACCAGCACGCCCCTGATTCCAAGCCTGTCTACAGTAAGTTAGTGCCGCCTGAGAACATTCTCGAGGTATGAAGTAGATATATCGCCGTGTGCAGTATGAATAATTATCACAATGAATTCAGTTGTGTTATAACGTTAAAGGTTAAATGTCGGGACGCCATAACGGCACTCCTGTTTTCACCACGTGAAAAGTGGCGGAAAAGGTAGATACATTTTCTAGATGTTATTAAAAATTAGCTCTTATTATTAACTACCCACATACTATAGTTTTAAGAAATGAATGGGTAAAACGGTAAAGGTCTATAGACTACTGAAGATGACTAAGGTCATAACGGTAAAGGTCTATAGACTACTGAAGATGACTAAGGTCATATTTTTTTTGTCAACAAGCGTGACAATAATCGATTAACAGTCAATTACTTTTAGCAATAATTAATTAACTAGTAAATTGATATCTGTACCTTTACAATATTTGAGGCATGTGTCCAGACTACCCCTCGCTTCTGCTTTATCACAAACAGTGCTGCAGTGAGAACAGTCAATGTTATCATAGTAATAGTCTTTCTCACAGGATCGCGACATTTACGCAACGACAACAGTTTTCGCCCTGTCTTCAGCCTACACACCACAGATAATCAACACTCGAAGCTTACTTCGCGCCGTACTGTGAACGACTGAGACATAGTTTCAGTCAAGCCCTTTTTCTATAAATAGAACTTACGCAACAAACACGTGTACCGGTGTTATTGAAGTACATAATACAATACATTCTTTACGTAGACTACACTATATTATGTATTATTGTATATCAAGAAAAATGTATGACAGTATAATTGTGTTGAACGATATATAATTCGTAGATGTATATTATCTAGTCAATACTGGTCCACGGTTTATCAAAGTTATGACATAGGAATTCCCACACAACAATTATTTATACCTTCGTTTTTACGCCCTATCCAATGGATATTGCTGTATCTTATCAAACTTTTACATCATCCCTTATCAAAAAGTTCACATTATTTTATTATTTTTTGCTCTTAGTTTCTGACCAATGGGTAAAAGCACGTCTCCAATGACCAAAGTTGGCGTTTAGTGAATAAAGGGACATAACTCCATTTAATGACATTTTCTAATTAATTTAGATTGAGGAAAATATACGAAAGGTTTATTTGTCAGCTTCGGAAATGAAATAACCAATATATTATAATTTTATTTTTTAACAATAGCAGTCATAAATAATTTTAGGTTCTTTGTTAATAGAATTAAGATTGATCCCAATACTTTATAAAAAACCATTTTCTTTTATATTGTAAAAATTGTAGACATTACTTGTCCTTCAATTAGTCGTTAGATCAAAAATGCTAAGACACCATTCATGCCATACCAGATACTGAATTACAGTACTCAGGTGCCATTGATTGGTAAGATCATATCCTGATCATTACTGAAGCAGTTGAGATGAACATATCTCTACTGTGCCGACAGGTCAGGTACACTTTATAAAAAATAATGATAAATTAAACCTAAGAAAATGTTTATTATGTAAATTAAAACAAGGGTAAGCTAAATATTGGCCTAATTCTTTTACACAGTTCGAGACCATAGAATAATGATACAAACGGCCTAATATTTAACACGGTGCAATTTTATGGACACAGAATTCTTCTTCTTCTATTATTGGTTGATGCAATTAATCAGGAAATACGTAATGTATTGACAAATGATCAATCATGGAATTGATCTTCTTTACTCTAACAACATGTATTATAAGGTCCATGCTAAAAGTTAGCAAATGGGCATAGATGTTCAGTTTTATTTTTTTCTTCTTCTTCTTTTTTTTGATGAATTTGACAGATTTAGGATCTTCTTTTTCGAATATATTTATAGGCCCACGACAAGAAACTGTATGTGTGAAAGATCTTGATCGGGTGACATAAATCCAATGAAAAATATTATGATATTAACTAATCCTATTTGTAACCTACTTTAAGTTTGCTTTCACATCGCAGTGTGGAAAAATAACCAGTTTTTAAAAATGCATGAGTGAATAGCAGAAAATATAGCTGGCGGAACAACTGACATGGTCGCCACCATATGGTTCAGACTGTAGTTGCGACCATAGTCTACATCCTAAGGTAGCCCAGGAGGTCGGGTGTTCGATCACTGCATTGGCCTAGAAAGTTCATCCAGATTTTCCGGCGTGGTTTCCCCTTGTAAGTGATGCAGGACGGAGGTCCTGGCAGGGACATCTATCCAGTCGTACGGATGGTACAAAAACCGAGTTTCCATGTGCACATTGGTCTTTTCGTTAAAGATCCCTTGGTAGTTGGAATTTGATATAAGAGTATGCCTTAGTATTGTCGCCCGGGAAAAATTCCCCTCATGGCACACGGTATAGGGTATACCCGTCTTCATTAGCCCAGGTTCGGAGCAGAAGTAGGACTTTATACCCTATATAATTTCACTTCTGATTTGTTTGGGAAGTTGATACATATTTAACCCAACTTGTTTATGTACAGAGATAAGGCGCTGGTTCGCTAGCCTGGAGGTTGAGTGTTCGATCCCTGCATTGGCCGAGAAAGTTCATCTCGATTTTCCGGCGTGATTTCCCCTTGTCAGTGATGCAGAAGGAGGGCCTGACAAAGACAGCTGCCTAGTCGTTCGGATGGGACGAAAAACCGAGGTCCCGTGTACAAATTGGAGTGCACGTAAAAGATCCCTTGGCAGTTGGAATTCGATATAAGAGTAGGCCGTAGCGCCGCTGCCCGGGCAAAATTTCCCTCATTGCACACTGTGGCGTATGCCCGTCTTCAATTAGCCCAGGTTAGGTGCTTAAGCGTAGGACGTTAAACCCCATTTCATTCATTCATTTATGTACAGAGACAATTTTTGATGTGTGTCTTCTAAACTTTGTGTCAACTACATGTAGTTGTACCTGCCTTTGGTGGTCTAAAGGGATAATTATCGGCTTTAAAGATATCAACAATAAATACCCTTCCTTCGCAGAACAGTAGGACGTTAAACCCAATTTTAATGAATAAAGGGACATAATTCCATATTTAGACATTTTCTATTTAATTTAGATTGAGCAAAAATATAAGAAAGGTTTATTTGTCAGGTTTATAAATGAAATAACCAATATATTATCGTTTAATTTGTTAACAATAAGGCCATAAATAACTTTAGTTTCTTTGTTAATAGAATTTAGATTGATCTTTATACTTTATAATAATACCATTTTCTGTTATATTGTAAAAATTGTAGACATTACATGTCCATCAATTAGTCGTTAGATCAAAAATGCTAAGACACCATTCATGCCATACCAGATACTGAATTACAGTACTCAGGTGCCATTGATTGGTAAGATCATATCCTGATCATTACTGAAGCAGTTGAGATGAACATGTCTCTACTGTGCCGACAGGTCAGGTACACTTTATAAAAAATAATGAGAAATGAAACCTAAGAAATACTGATTATGTTAATTTAAACAAGGGAAAGCTAAATGTTTGCCGAATTCTTTTACACAGTTCGAAACTATGTATAATGATACAAACGGCCTAATATTTAACACGGTACAATTTTTTGTTTTATGGATACAAAATTATAGGCTCCATGACAGTGAGGGGAGGGGGGGGGCGGAACCCTAAAATGCCCGAAAAAAAATTGGGTTTACAGAGAGCGGCGCCGGTCGTCTTCGAGAGGCGAAGAAGCGGAGATTACCGTGTATGGCCCCCCCCCCCCTTCCAAAGAAAACTTTGCAGTAGAAAATCTTGAAAATTTAACTGCCGCAAAGGCGCTTTCCAGCTATTCCAGCCTGTGAATACAGCAACTTCAATTTGGTTCAATATAGACCTGGCTGACCCGAATTCCGAACAACCAATCAATCGTGGCGCGGTATGGCGGTCTAATCCTCCCGGAAAAAATTTTGAAAATTTAATCACCGCAAATGCGTTTTCTGCTATTCTAGCCTGTGTAAGCAACTCCAAAAGTATCCAATGGTTTTGTTACCGAGATCCGACGCTGAATTCTAACCATCCAATCAGACTGTTGCATCTACATTCACAAATAATAATCAATGCCCCGTCGGAAGCGGGGGCCCCCCAATAATCTGTTCGTATATATCCCGTGAACCCGTTTACGGGATCTATCCCGTTCACGAGCAATGAACAGCCCCCCCCCACCCAATATCAATATCGTTCCGACGGGCCTGATGCCCGACAAATGTCGTACAAAGTAGTGTGGCTCCAGGCAAAATGTTTTAATTCATAGTTAACAAATTTGTGATTTTTTATTACAAGAAAAGTAAAATTAGTGTTTTATTAGGGCTCGATAACAGTTAGGGGAGCAAAACTAGGAATATCCGAATTTGATTATTTGACGACCGCTAACCCATTTTACTGCTATTCCGGCCCGTAAAATTAGTGTTTAATCAGATTTCGGGCACTTTATTTTGTCAAGTAGATGAGTTAATTTTTTTTTTCACTTTACCCGCCTGCCCGAACAGTCAGCTTGCCCGAAAGTTACGGGGGCCTTATATTTATTTAAAGTGAATTTCCAAAGAGAGGAAAATTTGAGGATACGCTCAGCTTGCCATGGTTTTAATTGAAACTTTAACATTTTATGACAGAGGCAAGAGCGAAAGATGAATTTGTGATGAATTTGCTTGGATTCGTCATTAGGAAACAACTGGGTGAACCCACTGGGCCACATTCATCACCAACATGAAGAGACTGTTTTCTGCTTGTATAGAAAAGCGACTAGACGACAACGATTTCCGTGAAATGCTGCAGTACTAGACCCACGAATGAACGAGATGCCTTTTATTTCGGATGCAGCGCGGAAGAATTCCTGTACATTGGTGATGGAAAATCTTGTTTTGATGACGTGGAAGGCCGAGTTTTTGTGTACAAATTGGCAGTTTACGTAAAAGATCAACTGGCAATGGCAAAAAAAAATTTGTGTGCGTTGTTCGCGAGTCAACAGAGATTTCACGTATTTAATAACTGATTAGGAATTATAATAAATTGAAAATAAACCACTTTCAAAATATTGAAAATCTTCGAATAGTATTCAAATACTATTCGAATACCAATTTCAAGACCCGTCGAATATTCGAATAGTATTAGTGTTCGAATATCCGAACCGCTGTCTGCGCAAAATTTCCCTCATAGCACACTGTATGGTGTATGTGCCCATGTTGTCTAAATTAGCTCAGCCCAGTGAAGTAAAACAGAAGGACTTTAAAATCCATTTCATTTTTAAAGAAGTTTAAAATTGGAATTTGTTAAACCTACTATATTGTTAAAGGTTTGATACTTTGTTGAGATCACTAAATCCTTAATCATAAATCGCAATACATTTTCTTCAAGCTCAAAGATGTTTGTTTCCTTTCCGATTCCTTTCAAATTTGGCTGAAAATCATTCGATACAAAACTTAGTAACACTTCCTTGTCGGAAATGAAAAATTTATATCAATCCCGTATAGATATCAAATAATAAATTATACTGAAGCTTATGGTAAAAACAAAAAAGTTAGTATTTAATCGCAATCACAGACATGCAAGCTGGGATCACAAAACTTTTAACAATACCAACTTTGATTTACTGCACTTTAAATCCATTACTATTTTGTACCGATTGTAGTTGATTGCCTTTCGTAAACATTATGATAATGACAGAGCGCATATCTTTGAAACATGTTTATCATCCTAAGGCATATTGTACAGTACATTCTTTGGTGGTTTTATGGAAGAGTTATCTGTTATTATTTAAAAATTGTTGCACTTCTGGTTGCATGGCATTATCTGGCTTAGGTTCTGATAACTAATGATGTAAAAAAATATGTCTAGTCGTTCGGATGGTACAAAAAACCGAGGTTCCGTGTATACATTTGCGTCTACGAATAATAGATCACTTGGCAGTTGAAACTCCATTTAGAGTACCGCTGCCTGGGTAAAATTTCGCTTATAGCATGTACTCTGTGGCGTATGCAGTCGGAGCTGAACAGTAGGGCGTTAAACTTCATTTCATTTTAATTCATTTATATTAAATATTTACATAAACAATACTTCATTGCATTTTAAATTGGGCTGGGGCACAGACTACGCCTATGGAGACCCTGTCCTAATGTGGAAATTCCATCAAAAAGTAAATGGGTACTAGCAGGAATAGCTTTATACGAACGAACAAGGTTGGAACACTGCTGGACAAATGCAGACAGCACAAACAATACAAGAATACACCGAGCATTTACATTTTAGTTTTAGAGAGAGTGTACAACGTGTAAACATACAATCTCAAAATGGATTTTAAAACTATAAAAAAAGATACAGCCATCATGGTATTTTTTTTAACAAAAAGAAGGTAACGAGGCAGAGGCGCTGAGATGGTGTACCACCATCGAATCTGTAATAAAAAAAGGCAACAGCTATTGTTACGACGAGTCGTGAAAATAGTCCCCATGCTATTGTTACGACGATATTTTCAAAGCACTCCATCCGAGAAGTTAAAAACTGAAAAGTCGTTAAAATAGTCCTGACCCTACCCTTTCCATCTCTTTATTGCTGCCTTCAGTTCTGAAAACGTTGAAATACGGTTTCTTTTGAGAAGCTGGTTTTCGGGAGATTGGCAGTATTTTGGAATTCGTTCTAAACTTTGCTCAATCTCGTCGTAACAATAGCCACTCTGAATAAAAACAGATATACAGTATACACTGATCCATGATTAATACTTTAACCATACTTAAAGCTACATTCCAATGAAAGTAGTTATTGTGTAGTTATTTTCAATAAAAGTATGTCAATATTGATATATATGGTAAGTACAGACACCCATGAAACGCAGCGTATATTAGTGTTTGCATTAATACTGTCAATGTCACCCCAGTCACAAGCCAAAATTATTTTCATGTGCGACTCTTCAGTAATTCCTGTTCCACCCTAGGTTAATAAGTTACTATTTAAAATATCGCAATGTCCTTTTCAATGCATATACTTGTATATAAACAGGCAGCCGCAGTGGTTCAGTGAGTAAGACATCGGCTCGCTAACCTGGAGGTCCCTTCTTCGATAGAGTAGGCCGCAGTGCCACTGTCTGGGCACTATATATTGGGTATGCTAACTCCTCGTTAACCAGTCGGTGCAGAAAAGTATGATGTTAAACCCTATTTAATTTGAATATGAATACAGATGTCAGAATTCAAATATTCTGATTTTTTTTGGCAAGTTCTCTTTGTTGTCTCGGAGTAGTATGTACCGTCATACTTGTTGGAATACATAATGACCACTTTTGATTTATGGATTACGTTGGCTAAGTGGGTAAGACGCTGGCTCGCTAGCCTGGAGGTCGGGTGTTCGATCGCTGCATTGGTCGAGAAAGTTCATCCAGATTTTCCGGCGTGGTTTCTTCTTGTCAGTGATGCAGGACAAGGGGTCTGGAGTGGATAGCTGTCTAGTCGTGCGGATTGGACGAAAAACTGAGGTCCCGTGTACACATTGATGTGCACGTAAAAGATCCCTTGGCAGTTGGGATTCCATATAAGAGTAGGCCGTAGTGCTGCTGCCCGGACAAAATATCCCTCATAGCACACTGTATGGCGTATGTCCGTCTTCATTAGCCCAGTTTAGGAGCAAAAGAGTAGGACGTTAAACCCCATTTTAATGAATAAAGGGACATAACTTCATTTTATGACATTTTCTAATTAATTTAGATTGAGCAAAAATATATGAAAGGGTTTATTTGTCAGGTTCATAAATTAAATAACCAATATTATCGTGACCAAAGTTGGCGTTTAGTGAATAAAGGGACATAACTCCATTTAATGACATTTTCTAATTAATTTAGATTGAGGAAAATATACGAAAGGTTTATTTGTCAGCTTTAGAATTGAAATAACCAATATATTATAATATTATTTTTTTAACAATAGCAGTTATAAATAATTTTAGTTTCTTTGTTAATAGAATTTAGATTGATCTTAATACTTTATAATAATACCATTTTCTGTTATATTGTAAAAATTGTAGACATTACATGTTCATCCATCAGTCTTTAGATCAAAAATGCTAAGACACCATTCATGCCATACCAGATACTGAATCACAGTACTCAGGTGCCATTGATTGGTAAGAACATATCCTGATCATTACTGAAGCAGTTGAGATGAACATGTCTCTACTGTGCCGACAGGTCAGGTACACTTTATAAAAAATAATGAGAAATGAAACCTAAGAAATACTGATTATGTAAATTTAAACAAAGGAAAACTAAATATTGGCCTAATTCTTTTACACAGTTCAAGACCAGAGAAGAATGATATAAAATATTTATTTAAGGACGAATTAGAAGTGAACATTTGAGGATAGGCTCAGCTTGCCATGGTTTGAACATTTTATGAGAGAACCTATGCAATTTAATTGACATAAATCAAGAATTATTGGGATAATTATGATCTGGGATAATATGCTCCTCAGGAACACCCTGGCCGGCCAAGGATTATATCTTGTCACTAGATCCCGGCGACCTGATGATCCATCGACGTCAATGTCCTGATCCGTCACTGATGTTCCGAATGGACAATATAACTTACTGCTAATGTTATTTATTTCTCCGTTTTATTCCAAGGGAAATAATCGTGATATTTTTTTTAGGGGTAGCCACTTTTTGCTGGAAGCTTTCCAGGGAGATAACCCTTCCCTGCTTCTTTTTATTTTATCTTCGGTGACAGACCACTAAAATTTCTCCGATTGTGATGTGTCTTTGTCAGGCCCTAACTTGGGGTATATATAGAGAGAGCGAGAGAGAGAGAGAGAGAGAGAGAGCAGTTTAGATAACGTTATCACTCTCTCGCAACGGAATGAACTGGTCAAAAGGTGTAATATTTTATTTTCAAAACAATGATTGTCATTATTAATTATTTATTCAGCGATGCTACGGTCCCAACCAATGCTAAATATATTCATTTTGTACACATGGAAATATTTGTAGACAAGACAGTATAAGTTTAGTATTTTCGGCTCAAGATATAGTATAGATAAGACTCTAGCATGTTCCACGCCGCCCAAAATTTCGGAGAGCCCCCACTGGACCTTATTGAATGCATAGTCGGTTGACACCACACATTTGATCAATACTAATAAAAACAACACTCAAAACGACAGCAAAAACGAGGACTAAAGTATAAAATGTAAATGATTGTTGAAATGCAATGAAATAACGTTTCATGAATATCAATCATCATTAGTTCACGTTGTCCATCAAGAAACAATTCTACGAGTAGTTCCGATTGTTCAGCTTAGATCCATTGTTGAATTGAAACCGATAGTTTTTGATCAAATCTTGACGTCACCAGCGTGAGGCTTGAGTTTGTATTTAATACTGCATAATGGCTATTTTGCAGGTGATTGAATGAGTTGGACAACTCACCAGGGTGCAGCACTTAGTATTATTACATGACATAACCAAACAGCGCGTAATGTTTTCATAAATAACGTGCCTCGGGCTTGGCAGCCATATTGAAAACGATTCCAGATTATTGACATCTTGAAGCATTTCGACCATGTTTATTTTATTAATAAAGTTGTTGATTTTAAAGACATGGAAAGAACTGAATGATCCGAGAATCAAATAATTAATCAATTTCAAACGTACTCATATGTCGTCTTTATGATGAATAGGCCTAATTATAAAATTATATTAAATTTAGGCACAGACTCGCTAGCCTGTCGGTCGCATATTCGATCTCGGCATTGGCCGAGAAAGTTCATCGTTTTTCCGACGTGGTTTGCCCCTGTCAGTGGTGCAGGAAGAATGGCCTGGCAAGGACAGCTGTCTAGTCGTTCGGACGGTACATAAAATCCAGATCCCGTGTATACATTGGATTCTACGTAACAGATCACCTTGGCAGTTGAAATTTTATATAGAGTGCCGCTGCCTGGGTAAAATTTCTCTTATAGCATGTACTGTATGGCGTATTAAATTTAACTTAAAGGGATTTTTTTTTTACATAAATACTTCGATGTATTTGAAATTAGATTGGGGACTACGCCTATGGAGACCCTGCCCTAATGTGACGATTATGACAGTGAAATTTCCATCAAAAAGTAAATTGGTACTATCAGGAATAGCTTTTTACGAACGAACAATGTTGGAACACTGCTTGACAATTGCAAACAGCACAAACACTACAACAATACACCAAGCATTTACATTATATAATAATATAGTTTAAGAGAGAGTGTATACAACGTGTAAACATACAATCTCAATATGAATTTTAAAATTAATATAAAGAATATGGCAATGTATTGCTATCGTATAGCCATGTGTTGCTAAAATATAAAATTTCTCGTGGCTTTTTATTCGTGCTAATATTACTCAGATTGAGTATTTAGCATTTAAGTATAAGGAATGTTAAATAACGTCCCGGCTTGGATTCAACCGGATTGAAAACAGCCCCATCATAATGATGTTTGGCGTCAAAAGAAACCAATGGCAAACTATAAATTCACATAACTTTAGTTAGAACTGATCAATCTCAATAATATTTGGGTCAAAATGGTGTTTTCAATAAAAGTACTTTTGATGGTGTGTGTTCTTATACAGTAAATATATAACTGTTATCCAGGTATACTGGTGTTAAAATAAACTTTTATCTAAACCATATAGATAGAACAGTAGGGGGTCTTGATTTGACAATGATATAAGTCGTACTTTGTTCACATTAAAAGATAAATAAATGAACTACAAGATGACGATAAAAGACAAAAGATAATTTAAATGGGTAATTTAAGACAATGACAAGGCTGAGTTGTTTGTTTCTTTTTTCAACGACTTGCGACAACATGTTTGGCTTTAGTTTGAAATCTCTTATCTATACCACCATCCTGTATTGGATATAATTATTATGATGTTTTGGAGAAGTTATATAGAGAATTCGACGTTTATCTTGTCCTTTTAATACAGAACTAAAACATACAATAAAGGTTCCAAACAGAGTTATATGCCTAAGGAACTGTCAAGAGTTCCAGGAAAAAGCTTATGAATATGAACAGGGTTGTCTATATTTGCGTTATATGACCACCAACTAAATGTATTTAGAGGAGGTGGGGTGAATGGATAAGGCGTGCGCGTTACATCATAAAGTCTGTCATTGAAATAAGTGGCGTTGTTTCGATTACCCGCTCGTGGGTTTCCTCGGGGTCCTCCAGTTTTCTCTCACAGCTAAAGACTCCTATAATACGCACAAGCGGATTATTGAAAAGTTAGTCCCGAAATGATCTAGTTTGTAGCTAAAGGACGTAAAGCCTCATTTCGCTCTTTCCCCTTGATAGAAATTTTGTGACAGAATAGTATTATAGAAAAAGTTGTAATGCGCATAATATGTGGGGTTTGTCCCACTGCCCAGGATCTCTACGCGCAAGCTTTTATTGAAAAAAATTGAACCATAAGGTTGTCACGAAATGATCTAGTTTGTGTCGAGTGGCGTTAAACTCCCTATACTATGGAACGGTTAATAAAAACTGGGAACCCGGTCGATCGCGGGAAACTAGTTGGAAAGTACATTAATGGGTGTTTTTTGGAGTGTAGGCTCGGATAAACCCGGCCTATATATAGTTATTTTTTTCCTCCCACAACATGTAGGCTATATTCCAGTTCAAGTACTAAACGCCATTGAAATAATGGCATTTATAATTTGTAATAGTACTAATGTTTCACGGTGCTCCCTCATTCTTTTTTTTATCAAAGCGGGGCTACAACTGACTTCATCAACCTACTGAGGTGGGTGACCTGTCTTTGCTCCGACTGGTAACCCGTCCCGATCCATTGACAAAAATCGGTCGATTTTGATCTCGTTCATGGAAAGCCTACCACTAAGAAGAGGCCTTTTTTCAAGATAGCAAACATGATTTTTATTGACCAACAAGACGACATGATAAAGAGAGATATGGGGTTTAACGTCCACTCGACACAAACTAGGTCATTTCGGGACTAACATATGGTTTAATTTTATTTCAATAATTCGTTTGCGCGTAAGGGTCTTTAGCAGTGAAAGGAAACCGAAGAAAACCCACGAGGTTGGACAGGCGACCCTACACCTTGTCACGTACAACCTGGATTCGAAACTACGCCAGTTTACTCAATGACAGGCTTTAAGATACAGCACGTATGTGCTAACCATTCGGCCATCCATGGCATTGATTTTACAAAATTTTCTCGGTCTGGGGGGGATCAACGAAAGCTATTTATTCATTGGACAAGGGTCTACCTTATTTTTAATTTAGGAAAAACCCTTAAGTACATTTTATATGTGAATCAGTAACCAGCATTGGCAAACTAGGGTTAGAACTTTAAAATCGATTATTTGACTAACAGGAAGTGAATGAATCAGTTGACATGCAGAATTATTTGAATTCTCCGAGCAAGTTCGTGATCCAACCTTAATATAATTTTGTTGTTTTGTGGACATGAAATCAGCCTTCGATAACGTAGATAGAGATTGTTTGTGGTATAAAATCAAAAAACCCAGGTAAAAGTGGAAACATTGTTCATGTTGTAAAGGCCCTATACAATGATGTAAGGTGTTCCTTTCGTGTAGATGGTCGACTTACTCCTTGGTTTGATGCAAAAGTGGGCGTTAAACAGTGCTGCCCATTGTCACCACTACTGTTTTCTATCTACGTTAACGATCTAACTACAGTATAAATGAATTAAAGTGTGTATTTGATATTGTAATGTTGGTATTTTATTGTATGCAGACGATATTGCTTTAATTGCACCGTCAGAAGACAAACTGCAAATTATGCAAAATGAAATTAGTTCTTCGTGCTAAAAATGGCGTTTGTCTGTAAATCAATCGAAGACTAAAATTGTACATTTGAGACCATCTACATGGCAAGTGTCGGAGAGAACATTTACTATTGGAAATTAGAATTTTGATAATTGTGAAAACTATAATTACTTAGGACTATGGCTAGATGACCATCTGAATTTTAATTTGTGTGTTAATGAGCTATCCAAGTTAGCAAGCAAGCTCTGGCGGCCCTTTGTTCAAAACATTTCCAGCAGGACGATTCCCATATAACATATCACTAGTCTTTTGAGTCTTTTGTTCAACCCATCATCCTCTATCGGGTGAAAATTCGGGGCATTACTGAGCACCATGTAAAGTCTTCCTATACAGCTAAAGGGGATGTGGGATGAACAAAAGTACTGAGATGAGTATGTCGATTAAAATTCTACCTAGTAGCAGATTACCTGTTGGTCACTCAGACGTACACGCCCTATTAAAAAATCTTAGAATAAGTCACATGTGATGTCGAATCTAGAAACAATTACGTCTCATTTAAAAGCTTTAAAGCGTCATTTATTCCAATATGAAAGTAAAAACCCGAATGGCAACAAATTCCGAACCTATCGTTTGTTTAAAAGGGAATTGAAACCCGAACCTTATGTTTTAGTTAACAATCTTCCGCGAAAAATACCTAAAGCCTTTTCATTATGATATGCAATTTTATATTTGATATGTTTCAAAGGAGAGCCCGTGTTTTAAAAGATACGTGATATTATTTTATAACAGGATATTTTATTTTATATAAATCTGTATTTTAGATAATTATGTATATACATATGTAAATATATATGTCCAGTGTGCCATAGGTGATGTTTTTAATTAAGTTTTTAACTGGTTTATGATATGTAAATGTTCATCGTGGGACGCTTTAATAAACACTTCTTCTTCTCCTTCTTCTATAATCATTCCATTCTTATTTTGTGCTTTGTTTGCTAACACACCATCTATGATAGTAGAATCCTCTAACTTGCAAAAAGCTAATGGTCTATTTGTATTTGTGTTTAACTTAAAATGCCAACAAATCCCTACAATATCTGAAGCCATTGGTCACGGGCGGTGGCTTAACTTTGAAGTCAGTACAACTATTTTTAGACCAATTAGTTATTTATTTTAACCACATAAAAACATTTTACATTTAAGTAATACACAGCAGTAGAAGAACTTTGAACTATTATGTTCAAGTTTAAATCTGGTACAAATATTTAATTAAAGACAAAAGGATATTTTATAGTAATAGCTTGAAAAGGTGATTAACTAATTCGTTATGAAAACACAATTCTTACCTCAATGATACGCTAAATTACGTGTACCACTCCGACGATTAAAAACCTTTCTTTTGAATCAATCATCGAAACAAAGCCAGCTAAAACAACATTTTTAAGCTAAAACCATTAAGCTGTTTTAACACCTCTCCTGATTTTCTGTGAAAATTAAGCATTAGTTAATATCCCATGGGACCCACGGGCGAAAAGGGCTTATGTTGTCACTTCTGTCCGGGATGTACAATTGATATTTTTTACCTTTTCTTCAGAATAGGATTTCAGTCAATATTCATTTTGTTTAAGTTTTTGTAGATCTGAACAATGAAATAAAACTGAAGTTGTATGACAGTGTAAAGCATGTTAATATGATTTTTAGAAAGGATAAGGTACTGGGGATGACTTCATGGTGCCTAGAAATCGAAAATAACATCCGTAAAAGATTGAAACTTCACATCTTCATTATTATTATATTCTATAATTCTATTTACATAACGTCTACTGTAGACGCAGATATCACGTCTTCGTTAGCCCAGTTTGAAGCAGAACAGAAGGACGCTAAACCCCATTTCATTTCATTTTATAACGTCTAACTGGGTATGATATGGTATCTGAATATGCATAATCGTCAATACAATAGATGTAGTTAATTTACAATAATATCAGAAGATAATAATAAACTCTCCTTTTAGTTTGGAGCTGGGTGTTTGACCCTTATTTTAATTGACTTTGGATCTTGAATTACAATATGCAACTCTCACCTACATTGTATTAGTTTAGTGTTTTCTTCAGTGGTAAAAGCCAACACTCGTCATTACTTCTGACCATGTATTTTAAAGATTATAATTTGCTTGATAACGATATCTGTATGTGTATCGCATGTTAATAAATTCAGAATTAGTATATCCATATAAGTGTTTTTAATTTGTAAAATCTATTTCTATATGTCGTATACGGGTTAGACTCAACTGGCTTATCCCTAAATCAGCTCGACCATCGAAAGACAGAGATTTTAGATAGAACGTGTAAAATGTAACAGGCTAAATCTGAAAGGAAGCTTGTTCATTAACATGTTATAGAAATTGGACTGATAGGTTCACAGCTATCAGAGAAAAGAGTTGTTGGGCTTTCCCTCCCGTTCGGAAACAGTTAGGCTTACCTATGAGGTCACTAGTTTCTGGTGAATGGGGGGTGACGATTGGAACACCTTTTGTTGAGAGATAGGCTGTGATAATAACACCGATCGGGGTTACAACCATCCACACAGGTTACGTATGAAACCATTCTATACTTTTGAATCATGTCCGTCCTAATAAAAGCTAGAAACAAATTAAAAATTAACAAAATTTAAGGTGCTCCACGTGGCATTGACAAGTCCTGTGGTTGCCGTTATCCTTCGTGCGGCCGAAACATTGCGGCTAACTCTTTCATATCTAAGAAAATACTTGTTAGAACGTGAATACAAAGATGAACATTTAGAAATTCCTGAATGGTTTCATTGGCCTAAAAATTCTTTTTTCTATTTCAAATTTTCGTCAATGCCTCAAGATTTGGAGCTTTGGGTGGGGTGGGATGGATTGTCATTTAGGCGAAGCGACATAGTCTGGTTATAGTTAGAATAAACATTTGCCGCGTTCTTTGTTCTGCACGACCACCTATTCGAAAAACCATTTACATTATACACGGTCTATCTTTACATCATATAGAGTGTATGTACATTGAAGATAATTCATCTGTTATCAGAATGGACTCCGGTGACCAGTTGTCCTTTTTTACCTTTAATTGCAATAGTCATTGACAACAAGACGGGCGATACCTTAAGCTTGAAATGAGGATGGATAAAAGACAAAATATTCGAGAAAAACAAATTTACTCCGTTGTTATCTGGGGGGATGGGTCACCCGTGCCGATAAAGACTCGTTTCTCAAGTAAAGTAAACACATACGTATAATATGTTGATGGCGGACATATGAAAACCGATTTTCAGTCACAACTTTACAAATGTGACACTCAACTTTAGAAATCAAATATTCTCAAGTAAATATTAAAAATATACATTTTTGTATTGAAGAAATCTCAGCGCAATTTAGATATTCAAGACAGTTTATCTCGCACACGACTATTCTTGACAAACAAGTCTAGTCTTAAGCCGGACCTGTGCCTCGCGCACCTGCTGATGGCCGTCCACGCGTGGATGATTTTCCTTCCACCAATGAAATAGCCGAGTTGCTACACTACTAAGAGATTATTGTAAACCCTAGTTATATTTTCAGTATATAGATCTAGGTCTATGGACGTATATTTACACAGAAATACTAGACCACTAAACAATCAGCTATGTAGTTTATTGTTCATTTTAACGACATAAAAGGGGTAACAACTAGTGCTGTTATATCATTTTAAATTGGATAGCGATACACGAACACGCACCTGCTAGCGAGGACGACGGTTATGTAGTGATTTGATGACGGGACCTTGATGACACCTTAGTTACCTGTCAGTGTTATAACGGTTTGGATATATTATAGTACGTGTGACATATTGAAAACAATTTGAAGTATATTACTCGCTGTGGTTTATTTGTGAAAAACTTGATATTGATACCAACAGTATCTGATCCTAGAGGGCTATAAACTGAACATACAGGTGAAATAGACTCAGAGACTTATTAGTATAGCTGAATTAGGTTCGATTTTCAGAGTGCATACTACAAAGTATTTGTCGTGAACTAAATACTGTTGAAGTTAATGTCTATAAATTCGTCAACTTATAAAGTCTAAACTTGTAAAGTCGAGAACTATATGCTGCTGAACATAAAAAGTCGTGAGTTAAATGCTGTTGAAGTTAAGTTTAATAACTCCGTCAACTTATAAAGTCTATTATATAGGTTGGATGTTAAAGGATACATAGATGTAAAAACTGTCAAGATACATGTAATATATATTGTACCATTGTGAAGTTGAAAGTCTAAAGTCAGTTACGGTCTGTGAACATATAGACTGTTGTATTATATTTGGAGGTTATTGTATGTGTACCGTTATTATTGTGTGTTAAGGTTTGGGTTTGTGCACCTGTACTCCGTGTAACGGTAAACTTTATATAAAGGACAACTACGACACCCGACTGTCGTCAATGATTAGCAGTAATCCGTTCACTCCGCTACGTTGTATTGTGCGGTACATTTAAGACTCAATAAAAGACAATACTCGTAGCAGGTAACAAACTATAAATCTAAATAGATTTACTATAACAAGTATATTTAAGACGGACATCCCTTACTATTGTATTTGACCACAACATTGACAGTATCGTGGTATCAACATGTTTGGAAGTATATCAGAAGTATTGCTGATTCTAGCAACAGTATTTTTTGTGTGTATTACCGCCGAACAGGATTGTAACGGATGCGACTGTCTCGTCAGGTAAATTCTTTTATTTGTTTATACATATTAGATATTAGAAAATCACACAAATCACAATGGCACTGATTAAATAATTTGAATAACCACGACTCTCCACTGTCACCACTCACCCCCAAGACAGAAATAAATGCATTTCAATACTATCAGAACTACGGATGTTTGGTTCCAAAAAAGGAAAATGCGCAGTGGATGCCAGCACGAACCGCATTGCCTAGGATGACTTAAAACTTGCTGCCCCCCCCCACCCTTGCAACTCTACGGCCAGCATTGCCTTAGATGACTTAATGTTCGTTAATCTTATGTATAAAGGGGGCGGTTTTTCACAACGAACGGTTTTCTACTGAGAATAAATTCACTGCGGACAGATAAGAAACCACAAGAGCGTTTATGGGGATTTCTTAGCCCACAAGCCTTTCTAGTCTGTCGACCATATGTTGGCGATATTGGCAAACAAATTATAAATTTTAAGGGAAATCAAAATCATAACAAAGTACATGTAGTCTTTCATTTCACAGTGGACAGTGTTGGGTTTGACCCACTACTGACCGCTACCTACTGGGCAATGTTCAAATTTTAATAAGATCATTATACAGGAGGGATGAATGGGAGCATTCAGTTCAATTTGTATGAGGTCAAAGGTCACTGTTATTACTTCATTCTTACACATGCACGTGTATTTAATATTTTGCTACTGTTCCCTCCGGGGATGTTTAATAACCAGTTTAAGATTACAAAACGGGTATGAAGGCTTTTGGACAAAGATCTTGAGCAGCAGTGGGATTCCCCAGACCCTGCTCCCGCACTAGTATTCCGAAGTATAATTTTGTAAAAAAAAAAAGGTATTATTTTATTTTCAATACAACGTAATAAAATGGTCCTAACTCATCAAAACCGTGTAATTTCCTAATTGTCGTAGTAAAGACTTGGTCCTACTGCTCACAGTGCTACTACTCTCTCTACAAGTTCTCATATAAATTACATTTCTCTCACAGCGTAAAGCGACTACCTGTATACCCGCATTTATACCTGTTCTGGAATAGGTTCACTGCGTTTAGTCAAACATCGTATGTATTCATGAATTAATATATAAGTTAAAATACAAAGAAAAAGTCAAGGTCACTACGTTCAGGTTTCTAAATGATAATTACACTCATATATAAAATAAACAGATATTTCATGCATTTGTTTGTTGATTAAACAGAGCATTACTTTTAAAAACACAAGTATGACGGATACTAGATAGTATGACGTGAGAACTTTGTCGTTACGCAAAGAAACACTTGAACATGCTTTGTTAGTATTATCTGTTGTTCCACAGATATAAGCATGTACTGAGTTTTGAAGATTGATATACATGTACATGTATAGCCTACATATTTTTGTGAACTGAAACTTAGAGCACTGGTTGAATGCTATACACCAAAGCTTCCCCGTGACTCACAAAATGCTCTAGGCCACTTCAAGAAATTAGTCGGAAATAATATGCTTAGACCTATAAATTTGAATGGAATATCATTATTAGACACATGGACAAGCTAAAAGGCCATAAGGCCTATATTTACCGATAAAAACAAGGTAATGCTAATATCTCGGTTGTCTGCGATATGCCGATATCACTCCGGGTGGAGGCGAACCTAAATCCCTAAGTATATGTTGCAAAATATCCGGATCTCCATCCCCTTTTCTTTGAAATAGGACACTCTCAACGTTTTCCATAATTCACAATGGACCTTAAGTTTTAAAAAGCAAATTCATTCACAATTTCTATGACTGGCTTCTTCATCTCAATAGAAATCCTTGTTTATAAAGAGGGCAACGTTACGAGTTTACGTCACATCTTACAATATGACGCAATGTCAATATATCTTTCTAACCAGCCAATCATATTCCGTCAATAGCTTCTGTGAATTATTACCCGTGCATTAAATGTTATTTAATTAGATACCGCTTGTTAATTTCATTACTAAATACCTAGTGTCAGATTTAATGACACCGACTAAACAAATATCAACACGCTCATTAGTAGGTCTTGACAATCTGTCAAAACAGTTCCATAGATGTGATTAACTAGTCTGTTGACAGTCCTTAGAGCGATCAAGTACAGTTATGGAATAACGTTGATGAAAGTACAAGTGTACCGACCGACCTTTAAAAATTACAATAAACACCATGTGCATGCAGATTTCTGAAGATTTTGTCATCAGATAATGCTGAGCTCAATCTTAAAAATGTCCTTATATTATTATTATTGCCAAGATGCAGAGAATAAATTTGGTATTGTCAAGAAATATTTTACAACCCAAACTTCCATTAAATCATGAACAATGAACATAATCTTAGTGTTTTCTGTCCGACAATGTCTTGAAAACTTGAGTTTTTCTGCCCAAGAATCATTCCGAAAATCATTACCTTAAATCTCGGCGATCCATAACAACAAAATGATGTCATAGTAAAATCTCATTAACCCTTGCCACATCAATTAGTAATCTAATCGTCCTGTTCACCCCCTTTTCCGTCGCGTATCTGTTAAACCATTATGCCCGATAGTTTCTAAGCGATTATTACATCATTATTTGGAATATATTATTGATATTTGCTAGTGATTACATCACTGTGATTATTGATATAAAACAGGAGGCGATAATCCTGTTAAATTCAAGCAGCGATTTGGTGATGTAGAAATTTTTCGCAAGGTGTAATAATGACGTCACATGAAATAACGTTATCATTCTAATTAAGAAATGATTAGTACATCCTAATTAATTTAACCCTCGAGGGGAAATCCCCCTGGTGATGTAAATGACGTGTAATGAGGGGGATATCCCAAGGATTAAGATACCGTGATGATTGTCGAGTGTCACATTTCATAACATTGTGTTTCCTTAAATTTTGTTTTACATCTGCACATCCCTGGGGCTAGAAACTAATTTCACAATAACTCTTCGTTTGTGAGTCACCTGTTCAAAACAGTGTTATACATTGGAGTTTCCACAAAAATCGTATTATCTAAATTTGACACGAAATAAATAGAGAAAATGAAATTGTTACACGTGTCTGTATTTTATAGAATAGGGTGACTTGAAAAAAATAACAAGGTTATTGTTTAGCATTCAATAAATATTATATTAGAGAGTGGAGCATACTCGCCATTTCATTCTTAGCATAACAAGACTTTTGCCTGGAAAAAGGGTCACGTTGGGTAAGTGGACAAGACGCTGACTCGCTAGTCTGGAGGTCGGGTGTTCGCCGAGAAAGTTCATCCAGATTTCCTGGTGTGGTTTCACATTGTCAATGATGCAGGACGAAGGGCCTGACAAGGACAGCTGTCTCGTCTTTCGCATGGGACAAATTGGCGTGTACGTAAAAGATTCCTTGACAGTTGGTATTGGATATAAGAGTAGGCCGCAGTGCCGCTGTCCGGGCAAAATTTCCCCCATAGTACACTGCACGCCCATCTTCATTAACCCTGTTCAGAGCAGAATAGTAGGACGTTAAACCCCATTTCATTTCATTTCGCTTGGAACGATTATCACTCTACAATTGAATACTTTATTTCTTTCTTTTTAGGGACAATGTCTATGACGAGAGAGCCAACATTAACGTGAAACCAAGTTGCCAGGAAGGCAAGGTGACGTGGACGAACCCGACTAATGCTATACGACTAGAGCTACAACCCTCTATACCAGGAGCATTTAAAGCCTGTATTCTTGTCAACAGTGAAAGTGTGACGACTTTAGTTTCCAGGGAATTGTCTGAAGACATCGTTTCAAATTACAGAAGACAGACTTTAGAAAATAAAATGTCGCTACAGCCTTGGTTTACTGCTGTCGGCCAAGGCAAAGAATACTGTGTGACGTCTTCGGAAAATTCTGTCTTGCTGTACTTGGAGATCGAAGCTACTACAATGGATTCTGGATTATCCAGGGTTACTATCTATTATGATTTAGAAATTATAACGAGCTTAGCACCACCCGGTCCTATGGAAGGTATGTACACAGTTTAATTTATTGTATTCTTCTTGTTCGAGACACTAAATTCAATTCTCAAATAAATCTAATCTACGAGTGAAAAATGACTGGATTATTGAAATAAAATAAAAACCAAGTACGAACATTCCAAATCAAAAGACAGAATTCGAAGTCCTAAAAACGTTATAGGCAAAATAGTGTATTCAAGCAAAATAGTGTAATCAGCAAATGGACTGCTCCTCGTGTACAAAAATACACGACAAGCAGTGGTAACAGGTGTCCGGAAGAGTAAGCTTACCCTGCCTGGCGCCACACCCGCCATAGCTGCATCCAATCTTTTAGGCGAAATGTCAGTCAAATAGCGTGATTGGCCAATGAACTATAGTATGCAAAATGCACGTGATGAACTGTCTTAACGATGTTGTAGACATTGTCAGGGTGATAGTAACAGTATACGTGTCAATTAAAAATATCTAGAATAATAGCCGAGAGAGACACGTTATATTTACCAATCAAATCAATATGACGGCCATAAAACTTTTTAAAGGCCTTAATAAGTTTAGTGCGCAAGTATCCTTGTAGTAGAAGCTTAGATGACAAATGCCTCGATCTACTTAAAAAATCAGAATAAAAGGAACAAGCTCTCGTGTAACGAATTAGCTGAGACACAAACACTCCATAAGCTGGTGATATTGGAATGTTACTACTAATAAATGGAAAGTTAACAATCGGAAAGTCAAAGTCATCCCGTTTATCGTACAATTTAACACTCAGTTTATGGCAATTGTCATATTCGAGACGCAGATCCAAGTAGGAAGCGTAATTGTCACTGTCAGTGGTATTTTTAATTTCGAGCTCATCAGGATATATGAAGTCTACATAATCACTAAATTTAGGATTATTAAGGGCTAAAACATCATGCGATTACTTGTGATTTCTTACATTCGAACAGAACCGCCGCCTAGGACTTTTAGTCATTGGCCTGATCTGGTTTCAATAACGAACCGTGCAAAAGCTATGATACAAAAAGCGGTGAGGCTGCCATGGAAAGTGTTAGATCTGATTGCCTCTTGCAAAGGCCTCTTGTAAGAAATCCACCGGTCAAATATTTAACGACCGATCTATTCAACGCACCTTGATTTAAATTATACCATTTCTGTTTGGTTTTATACCGCCAAATGTATACACATTAAAAACACAAATATTATTTATTTATATAATTTAGTTCATTTTTCATCACTGAAGTAAATAGTTTGGAAGAGTTTTATTAAAATACATCTTGGTATTCATGTTTTATAATATATAAATACCTTAGTCATTATGGAAGCTTATCGTGCACGGAAATGCTTTGAAATCCGAACAATACTTGAAATAGTTGTTATTGAGTAGTTGCTTGCAGGTGTTACACAGATATCCATAAAACTCTTAATAACTCCTTTAAATCTCTTCACTCCCACATGAACGACTACACTTAACACTTGATAGCGTAGACTAGCTTTAGTAAGGAGTTGCGTACATTATTACAAAGGGGCTTGGAATTTATACCATAATATACTGATATGAATGATTCATACCCATGTCCCTATTTTTAAGTTTAATTTAGGGTTTCAATATGGGATAGGTTGTTTAATGCATTTGTAAAAAAGATAACTGACAAGAGGTTAGCCAGTAAGAAGCTATATATTAGCACAACCGTAAAGCTGCACTATTTTGTTTCATGGTAAACGATGAAAAGATAATAATAGGTTACCGACACAAAATGATTTGAACTCTGCTTTAATAACAAATTTAAAGTACTTTTCGCCCGTCCTGGGGCTATTCATAAAGACATTCAACTGCATCAAACTGATATCAATTCAGGAACTTTAAAAG
Source organism: Patella pellucida (assembly GCA_917208275.1). NCBI lineage: Eukaryota > Metazoa > Mollusca > Gastropoda > Patellidae > Patella > Patella pellucida. Next base: position 58,778,084 of record OU795036.1, on the reverse strand, counting down.
AGAGAGAAATGTAATTTAACGGGACTAACATATGTATCAAATTGATTTCAATAAATTGTTTGCGCGTAGGTGTCTATAACAGTAGGTGTCTATAACGAGACTGGACGGGAGGCCCTATCCCTTGTCACGTTCAAATGGAGAATCGAAACCACGCCACCTGACTTAATGAATACCCCCTCCCACCCATACACCACACCTTAAACTTCAAGATGTGTCTACTATTTATAAGACTTAGTATAAATTTCATAATATCTATAACGGGGATATTCGAGGTTTACTATACAAATATTTTATATTTAGTTGGAGTCGGTAAGAAAGAAATGAAATGAGGGTTTTAATGTCCAACTTTTCAGGGGGGGGGGGGAGAGAACCGGATGATTCAGCGCGCGTCTCTAATTGGGTCAATTGACATTGTTTCGATTCCCTGGTTGTATGTGACAAGGGGTGCGGTCGCCTGTCCAACCTCGTGCCCCCCACCCCCTGAAAACTGCCAAAGAACCCTGCGAGCAAGCGAATTATTGAAGTAAAATTGTGTTAGTCCCAAATAGTTTGTGTCGAGTGGGCGTTAAACCCCATTTCCCCTACTTTTCTGTACAAACCGGGGGAATGGAGACGTCACAGGGAAAATAGTATCCGGAGGATATCGGCATTTTCGCCCACATTGCACCGATTTCCAACTACTGTCAGCGCATCCTTTACGTGCACGCCAACATGTGCACGCTTTCGAACTCTCGAAAGTGTATTCACATGTGGATTTCAGGATTTCCCACTCAACTGAAAGACCAAGTCAACACCCAGTTTTGCTCACATCAAAAAATATTCAAGGGATTAGTAACTCTATAGGATATCTGCCATTACATATAATGTTCAGATCAATGAGGATATTATGTAAATACATAAAACGTAACAGATATGGTTGTGTTATATAAATGTAGATCGTCCGTGAACTGCATAAGGTATCCCATAGCTAAATTTGTCGTTGTTTGAGTCTCCTTGAACGTTTATTTTATACAAATAATTAGACTTCTAGACAGTGTATTTTATAGAGAGGGACTTTTCATTGTAGTGTTTACCTTCTAAGCTTTTGTGGATAGATGAAGCTCTTATACTTCAGACTCTTAATGTACATGTACGTACATAGATAATCAAACCCTTTCGCAGTTACGTGTAGCTTGTCAATATCACTGTATCCAGGGCGAGTACAATAGGGGTCAGTTTTAGCTCATGTCAAGGGTCAGTGAGACCCGTCAAAACAAAATGACCACAGAATAGGTGAATTTATTACTATGCTGACCCCCTTCACAGATGACGCCTAAAATAGATTATGTTCTTTAGAACTGTAACACCACGTGTACAACGCCCTGTGGTGTTTTTAATAACAGTCAAAAGATTCTTGATCTTTCTGATTTCGCTTTTCTCAATTAATCTTTTACCTGAATGAAGAATGATTATTCATCCATTTTCCTGCTGAATAGAACACCTGAGATCTATCATTTCTGTATAAAATACTGCCCCGCCTCCCTGATCGTAATTGGTTATTCATTTGAATAAATTTCTGTAAATGGCATAAAAAATACATTTAGTACATGAACCCTGAGTAAATCATAATGTTACAAACCCTCAATATTAAACATTGTTTTCTCTTTTCTGCAATATATGGTAGCAAATCTCTTTAAGTAAGAAATTACCACAGGCTTAAATTCGGGTTATTAAATATCTAATAAATGATGATGCTCAAACTGTTTAAAATAAAATCAGTAAACAATATTTTATTAAAACAAATGGGTAGGTAACATCACGTTAAAATGTAAAAAGGGTGCTATGTTGAAAGATGATCGTAATAAAAAAAATCTAACAACCAAAGTAACGTGCGGATGGCAGTTAATTATTATTATTAAGCGCGTGAGACATCATCGTATAACCAGATTTAATCAACATGTTACGACGGTAAAATCACCATTATATATACCAGATATAAAACACTTAAATAGCAGTGCACCATATAGTATGTACCCTTACATGGTTGGTCTTTTCTTTAAAAAAAAAACAACATGCGGTCACTTGATCTCTTGACAATGGATTGACCCAGTCAGTCGACTTAACCACACTGTGACCTTGTATTGATCTTAAACAGTTAACAAAAAGAATATGGGCAACATATTGAATTATCCTCATCTTGCGGAATGATACGGATACACCATATTATAATATAGAGTAGAACATAAATATGTTATAAGCTGTGGAAACTACTCATCGATTATATTATATTATCTTATCTTAAAAAACGTCTACTGACTGTATCATTTGTTGTATGGAGATATGAAAATGTGTTTGATAAGGACTTCTGAAGTCTTCTTGAAATTACAGTAATTCGTATGTATAAACGGTGTTTTAATTGCCTATGTTTACCGTTATTTTATTATCTGGGCATCCATTAAAGTTATGTATTTATCTTCTTTTGTGGAAATATTGTATGAGAAATTGTCAAAACTTTCATTCGCCGTTATTTTCTGTCTTTCTAAAACCAGACCGTCTAGGTAAAAACGTGCAAGTTAAATTAAACATCAGAGCTCTGTCCTAGTGTTTATTGCGACACAAAATTGGACATAACTCTGAAAGCTGCAATGATCGCTTTTCTAGCACATCTTGTTAGCGTTAAAAATTTGACTTGTAATCTGATCTGTGGACTGATGAACAGTTCAGATTTGTCAAATATTATTCCAAGGCTTAAGCAGTACCATCCAGGTTAAACCTCTAATTAAATATTGTGGCTTGGGTCTTTTGTCCAGAATAACAATACCCGGTGCTTGATCAGTGACGGATAATGGTGGACAGTAGCTGACCCCTACTTGACCTTCGGCGGAGTTACCGCCCCTGTGTCATGTCATCTCAATTCCCTGCCCGACCTCTTCTTGAATTTCTGTGTTGGCATTGTGTGTATAGCATTCTGTGACTACCTGTGGGTTATTCACAATTTGGACAATATCACAAAGGTTAAATTCTTGCATCCTTTCTCCAATTTAATTTAAATTGATTCTTAAAGTGTTACCAATTTTCACACTACAGTTCTTGCCTCATTAGTATTGCTATTTAAGCAAATGCATTCACACACATAATTAAAATTGTAGAATTCAAAATAATGAATGTATTGAATGGACAGACAGGCTGGGGACAGGTTTTGCTTTGGCTTTTGCAACCAACCCATGCCACGACTTAGATCCGACTGCTTTCGTCATATTAACAATATCGTTCCGGATTTGATATACATGTATTTCACTTTATAACATACTGATTGTTTAACTGGCCCCAGAGCAAAGACGCGAAATCTCAACAGTATTTTAGTTATGTCAATAATCCATCACCACCAATATCGCTCAATATTTGAAGATGGGTTAAGTTGTCATTAAATATGATCATGAAAAGTACGATGCTTTGATCTAATAGATTTTTAATAGACCATTAAATTTAAGATAATGCCATAAACCAAACAGAATTTATGATTTAAACTTTAAAACTGGTAATTAAAACTTTGTGTCTCGAAAACAGGGTCGACGGCTGCTGCCTAGTAACAAAATAAATGTAATGAATTATATGTTTACGTTTGCCCTTTCGGGATTAACTGGGTAGTGTTACGGAAAACCACGAGGGCCAATGACTGGCAAACATTTCATCAATATTTCGACAGGGAGACACTACTATCTCAGCCCCATTATTTGTTTTTAAATGTCTACATTTTATATTTAATTTCGTGAATATTAATTCTTTTGTCAATAGTATTGAATTAGTTCAATGTATAAATTAATTTGCAATATAATCCATTCAATGTTTTTCTCTTTTTCTTCTAGACTGTCGACCGTGTGATGATGAAGAGCTGTTAAAGTCGTTTTGTAGTAGCGAGTTTGGTAAGTATTTTAATCTAATCATCACGTGTAATGAATAAGCTTTTGCATTAGACTTTATCTATGAATATAGTCACGCGAATCTATCCTTTTTTCGTGCCAAAAATCACTTTTCTAAAACGTTATAGGGCGGACACATCCGTCGTTATAATGTCTTCTTCTTCTTCTTTTGGTGTTTAACGTCTGTTTCCACTTAAGTGATATCACAGACAAGACATAGGAGAGCCGAAGCTGCTTCCTGATTTTTAGAATATGATTTTGCAATCTTTCCATTTTGGCCTTAGGCAATGGGTTAGGTTTTAGTGGGAAGTTCTTCCCTTTATTTAATAAAAACACGTCGTTGGTAGATGATCTCTTCTGTTTCTGGATTGGTAGATGTCTTCTTTGTGGGATTTGTGTTTTTAGGTGCCAGACCTGTCTTCTCGTGATCTCCCCTTACTCCACTATCCCACTGGTATTTGTTTTGGCAGAATAGTGTTTAGATGCCGAGCCCGTCTGATCATGACTCCCTTCGTTATAATGTAAATTACATTTTGTTTTATAGGGCTGTATTCCAGAAATATACATCTTGTATAATAATACACTATTTAAGTCGTCATTAGACTTATAGTATATAGTTATAAATCTGCCATAGTCGTTGAAATTGACAACCTTTGATTCCTATGAAACCATACGTGCGTTAAAAACAAATTAATTTAAAACCCTGCTGTCAATAAAACGATGAAGTCGCGGAGACACAGAGAAGGCTCCGAATAAACAAAACCAAGTCTTTAATAATGGAAACCAAATAACATAGCAAAATGCTGGTGTTGGTCGGCGTCTTTATGGGTTGTATCCAATGAAATATTGCATAATTCGCTTTAAAAAGAAAGGGGGAGGCAATTCTATAATTATTGACATACGGTTTTAAGATGGCGTCGTTCTGTAATTAAATGTCTTGTTCGTGGTTAAGTAGATGTGCAAACTTGAACTGCTTTCTTATCCCTTTCTAATGTGACCCAGGACAATATTAGCCCCGCGTCATATCCTGGGGCATCTATCTTATTGCTCATGAAAACCGTAACTTCAACGTTGTCCAGTTTTTAAAACAGATTATTTGAAAATAAAACGCACAGTGTGAAATGTGACACTTTTATTATATGATTTTAGTATTATACGCGTTATGTAACATCTTCGGCTATCAAGATGTGAACAGGTTTTTCAATCCAGTAACAACAAATACGATTTTACGATAATTAAAAAACCCCAAAACACCCTAACATTTGGATACTTGATCGCATGTTTGGCCAAATATGATGATTGCGCGATAGTAACAAAGTAAATGTTACTTAACTTCTTTGTTTTGATTTTTGGTACCAAGTAGCCCAGAATCTTTCTTATATTAGACTTATTAATAGATCAAAGTCATCGTTAGTCTTCTTTGATTGGCATTTAGTAATTGAACATAATAACACAAGGTACAATTTTATGGATACACAACTACTGAGTTTGACACTACGCGACGTTTCGACGAGGATACTCCCGTCTTTATTAAACTCAGTAATTGTGTATCCATAAAATTGTACCTTGTTCCACTGTTAGTCATTTGGGTGACAACATTGGACGGGAAATCCCTAATAGTAAATCAGTCAAAAATTCACCCGTTCCGTTTAGAATTTACAAAGATATAATGGAGTGAAACAATTTACCGGTAAGCGTGGGGCATTTTGACAAACATCTTTTTAATCCGATGGAATACAGCGTTTTTAAATATTGCACACGCCCTATTAAGAATCTGGGTTTTCTAACAAAGCAAAGGTTGAAACGGAAACAGAAGTTTTAATTTACTGATTGAGAAGTAATGAAATGAAATGGGGTTTAACGTCCTACTGTTCTTCTCCTAAACTGGGCTAATCAAGACGGGCATACGCCATACAGTGTGCTATGGGGGAAATGTTGCCCGGGCAGCAGCGATACGGCCTACTCTTATATCGAATCCCAGCTGCCAAGGGATCTTTTACGTACACGCCTCGATTTTTGGTCCCACCGAAAGACTAGACAGTTGTCCCCTTAGGCCCATCCTGCATCACTGACAAGGCGGAAACACGCCGGAAAATCTGGATGAATTTTCTGGGCCAATGCAAGGATCAAACACCCGACCTCCAGGCTAGCGAGGCGGCGTCCTACCCACTTAGCCACGTGATTCCCCTAATTTAATGAACATCAATTATTTCTCTTTAAATCGTCAAGAATCAATCCCTGTAGATATAAAATTACATACTTTCAAATCAGATACTTCTGGTTAGTTTTCACGGGTAAAATTGCTACTCGTGACAATGTCAACTGATCTATTGCAATCAGAATCCATCATTATAAAAGATAAAACATCGGCCGGGAATGAGTTGCGTTTATCTAGCCATACCCAAGCCGATTAAAATGTAATTCGTTATATTTGCAACATGATCATCTGGTATTTATATCAATAGAGGTGCAATTAGAAGATTAGGAGCCCTATCAAGGGCTTTAATAATGGCTGACTAAAGGGGTTATTTGCATAAATAGAAACACGACCCAGAATAAGTAACACGGGTGTGAATATTTATAAAAAAAATGTTTAAATAGTAGCCTATCAATCTGTTGATTTAATACAATGATGCAAACCAATAACTACAGTGTACATTAATATAGCAATTCGATATTGTATAAATATTTGAAATACATAAATCATATATATCTTCATGTTTTAATACAAAAATCATGTGAGAAGAGTGAAGAAAGTCTGTTTTCCCAGATCAGACGAAACTTGCATGTTGAGAATCTTATTAGTTCATTTGACAAGTTCACCTTTTCTATTCTACTTTTTCTATTCTACCCTAATTGTTAAACGTACATGTATTTCGTTCATTTACTCTTTCGGTATAATCACTCAGCCATAGATAAAGATGTCTAAAGCTAAATGAGATGGTAGAACATAAAAATCGTCACGGATTGAGCGACCAAAACAAAACCTAAAAGACACATCACAGGCGCCGCCTTGTTGAATTAAACTGGAACTGTCACCCATGACAACCCTTGACCTTGTAATTAAGATGGCCGGCAACATGAAAGGTTGTAAAATGGTCATAAAGAAGTACCACGTGTTCTTTATTAGTTGTTCTTCTCGGTTTGAACAATAGTTATATCTATGCGTAAATTACTTTGATAAGGGAAAAACATTACTGTATCATAAAATTGGTTTATATTAATGACGAATGTTTCATTAGCACTCTGAGCAGCCCGTGGTTCTTTGAATTAAAAAAAAACCCATCTCAAATTAGCAACATTATCCAGCGCATAACCAAATATATCCTGAACTATGATCAACATGTTGATTAATTTTGCCCGAAGAGCAAGATCCTGCTAGGGCACAACAAACAAACACTATTTATGAATCGACTTTAAGCATATCTGATCCACGTTTGACACCCAGTAAAACATTACGCACAGTGCGTCATTGCGCCACCTTCAGTTAGCCCTTGACGGGCCAGCCAACTTTGAGTCCCCCCTCCAGTCGACTTTACAATAATTTATTCCGTGTCTCTAAATCACACAATATAAAAATCAAGGTTAATTTACAATAGCATGTTTCACATTAGTTTAACATGATTATTATTGGCAATAAAACGAGTGGTACATTCAAAGGAATAGAGATAAGGTCTAATGGCATGGCGGTCTAAAATAGTTATATTACTACTATAAATTACTTGTTGTCGGTAAGATCAAACACTTAACGTGTTAATAACCTTCAATATAAGGGTCATTACTGCTGCTGACTCCGTCAATGTTGATTTATCAACTATTTTAACTATTAAGATTTAGAATTAGTTTGATAACTTTATACCTCACTATTTATTTCATTGCGACCATCTGGAATATGACCAATCTTTGGTATTTTTGACCAAAAGTTATGACGACTCTTAATATATGTTATTTTTCTGTTTGTCCGTCAAACATGTTGAATGTTTTATTATGCTCAGTCGCCAAATACAAGCCAAAGATTATGATTTAAATCAGTTTATTATGTTGCCATCACATTAATCGATTTCTTGTTTTTATTTTTCAGTTGTTATTGGTAGTATGATAGACGTTACGGACCAATACGAATTAGGAAAAACCCGAATAACAATAGATGCAGAACAGGTTATTCGACAGAAAGATGGCGAATTTAACAGCGACACTGGAAAACTTGAAGGCCCTATATTCGCCCCTGTCCACTGTGAAATACGTAAAGGCCCTGGAATATTTTTATTTACTGGTCGATCGAGACTAGGCCACCCTACCTTAACATGCGCACCATTTTATGAAGATTGGTTAAGGATTTTAAAATCGGCGAAGGAATCCGGGATCTTAGAATGCTCCGTTAGTTGAATATATTTATTAAATAACAATACAGACCAATAAGGAACTATAATTCCATTACTCCTATATCAGTATTCACTGCTTCTGGTGATCGTGCCCCAAACGCACTATTTATGACTGAAAAATCACGATGCAATGCTTGGAATTTGACAGTTAAAGAGCGCAAGTAGCACGATATAAGCCGCAATTCCGAAATGCAAAATGTGGCGCAGGGCGGAATACTTTTACGATACAAGGTATAACCTAAAGTAGTACTTTGCAGCCCGGTGATACGGCAGTTTTTTGGTGGAGTATAAATCAATGATTTAACAGAAACATCCATACAGACTGAGTATGTGACTCGATCTCTTACTTTCCAAAACGTCATCAGTGTGGTTGGAGATCATTTGCCATGGTTTGATGCCAGTTGTGCCGGTGAAATATGACATTATAGAACTGTTTTGTCCCGGTTGTCGTGCCGTCGTGGGGTTTTAACGCCCGCTTCAGCCGAAATTGCCGTATTGCAGACAAACTATAAATGTCTCGGTTATCTGCTGTTTCTGTGATTGAGCCGTTTCCGTACAGTGACTTGTACACATCGTCAGCTAATCCAATTGCTTACAAAACTGAACGATCTATCAATGAAATTATATGAAATCCGGTGAACAGAAAAATGCGATTCGTCTCAATTTTGAAAAATCCGATAAAGATGCCTCTATAATCCATGTCTCTTTTTCTACCACAAGCGTATCTGTGTTCCTCAAACACATACTGTGGTACTCTTTTTTTTCTTTACTATCAGATCCTATTTCATTTAGATAATTATGTTATATAATTTCGTTTTTGACAGTTTTATTCAAGAATCGTTTTAAATTGGTGCAGCTTTTTTTTTCACATGACATAATATCAGTTGCAATACAATTGTTACCTTATTCATGACCTGTCAATCAACTCCTTTGTATTTCGTAATGCCGATTTCGGTCATCATTCCACAGCATAATACAAACTATCTTTTTATAAAGGAAACACTATAGAACTGCCCCCACGTATTTACCCCTAGCAATATGAACTGTATGAACAGATCGATTAGATTCAAACTTTATTCAATGTATCTTTTGTTTAAATAGATGAAATTTATTTTATTGTTGTTGTTGTTGTTAATTGTTATTGTACATATTTTGTAGATATTATTTTATTTGTAAATTTATTTTTACATTATGCTGATGTTTCTCTCAAAGAGAAATAAAACTTTAAATCTGTATATTATGTATTTTGTTTTCTGTTTTTAAAAAATGTTTTATCGGGATAGGGGCCTGACTATTGGACAAATGTATGCAGACTATTATACAGGTCACATTCTATGGAATACAATAACTTATAACTGGGGGACGTCTCGACTAGGCCCCTCTAGTCATTAACAAGCAATATATTCCAGTTACAACAAGTTATATGCGAATAATGACGAATTCTAAACTTATAACGGTAAGTCTATTTGATCTTTAGGGTATATTCATACCTAGAAAAACTGGTGGTCTTTAAACTTGTATCGGGGTTATTCTTGAAGGGTAGGGTTTTTGTCTTTAAGAAAACATGATATAAGGCTATTCTTTCTGCAATTCTGGGATATTCTCATTTTACGTACAAATACAAGTAAACATATATGGTTTATAAGCAAGATAAAGTCTTCAACTTTCGTTATACCGGGGAAGGTTATTTTCTTCCGTCTACAAATACTAAAATAAAGCTGTACCCGACTATTTTTTGGTGCGTGTTAGGCTTTTTATACGCCCACATAGAAATGTGTTCGTATATTGCCGTCGCCCCCGTCCGTCCGTCCGTCCGTCCACCGTCCACAATTTCTTGTGAACGCTCTAGGGTCTCAAATTAATATCCAATTGACTTTAAATTTATACACAGTGTTTAAGGTCATGAGAGGAAGACCCCTATTGATTTTCAGCGATTTCCGATAATTGCTGTCAGAGTTATGGCCCTTGATCACTTCAAAAAATCTTGTGAACGCACTAGAGGCTAAAGTTAATATCTGATTGACTTTAAATTTATACACAGTGTTTAAGGTCACCAGAGGAAGTCCCCTGTTGATTTTCAGCGATATCCGATAATCACATCCAGAGTTATGGCCCTTGATCACTCTGAAAAATCTTGTGAACGCTCTAGTGGCTCAAGTTAATATCTGATTGAATTAAGATTTATACAGTGTTTAAGGCCATGAGACAAAAAAGACTAGGGATTTTCAGCGATATCCGATAATTACTGCCAGAGTTATGGCCCTTGATCACTTTTAAAAATCTTGTGAAAGCTCTAGAGGCTAAAGGTAATATCCGATTGAATTTAAATTTATACACAGTGTTTATGGTCATGAGACGAAGAAGCCTAGGGATTATCAGCAATATCAGATAATTACTGCCAGAGTTATGGCCCTTGGTCACTTTGAAAAATCTTGTGAACGCTCTAGAGGCTAAAGGTAATATTCGATTGACTTTAAATTTATACACAGTGTTTAGGGTCATGAAACAAAGAAGCCTAGGGATTGTGAACGCTCTGAGGGCTCAAATTAATATCCAATTGACTTTAAATTTATACACAGTGTTTAAGGTCATGAGAGAAAGACCCCTATTGATTTTCAGCGATTTCCGATAATTGCTGTCAGAGTTATGGCCCTTGATCTCTTCAAAAAATCTTGTGGCCGCCCCAGAGGCTAAAGTTAATAACCGACTGACTTTAAATTTATACACAGTGTTGAAGGTCATGAAACAAAGAAGCCTATGGATTTTAAGCGATTCTCGATAATTACTGTTAGAGTTATGGCCCTTGATCACTTCAAAAATCTTGTGGGTGCTCTAGAGGCTAAAGTTAATATCCGATTGACTTGAAATTTATACACAGTATTGAAGGTTATGAGACGAAGAAGCCTATTGATTTTCAGAATATTAAGTGTTTCGTATACTAAACGTTAGCATGGAGGGTAACTTTATTAAAGCCAAACAAATTCGAATGATTTTCTGATAATTACATAATGAGTTGTTACTTGTTATATGATTTTAGTGTATTATAAATGTTTCATTACTGAAAAAAGTAAAATAAAATAAAACCAAGTACGAACAACCAAACCATTAAACAAAATTCGAAGTCCTAAAAACGGTATAGGCAAAAATGTGTAAACACGCAAAATAGCGTAATCAGCATATGGATTGTTCACCGTGTACAAAATACACGACGAACAGTGGTAACAGGTGTCCTAGGAAGAGTAAGCTTACCCTGCCTGGCGCGCCACACCCGCCATAGCAGCATCCAATCTATTAGGCGAAATCTCGGTAAAATAACGTGATAGACCAATGAACTATCGGTATGCAAAATACACGTGATGAGCAGTGTTAACGATGTAGTACACATATATAATCAGGGAGATAGTATACCCGTCAATTAAATATGTCTAGAATAATAGTCGAGAGAGACATGTTATATTTACCGATCATGTCAATATGACGACCTTAAAACTTTTTAAAGGCTTTAATAAGTCTAGTTCGCAAGTATCCCTGTAGTTGAAGCTTAGATGACAAATGCCTCGATCTACTCAAAAATATGCGACAACTCTTGTTGACTGCCCGGACGATTTAGCTGCTGTGGGCGTATGTTTCGTTGCATGGCAACCTATCTTTGTGGATTTTTGGCGTCGCGTCCCAAATGTCTTTCTAATTCAAATTTCTACCCCCTCCCCTCTCCTCACCAGTCCGGTTATATTTATGTCTTCACCTTCCTCTTCTTATTTTATACGCCCACATTGAAATGTTGGATGGCTGAATGGTTAGCGTGCGCGCACTGTATCACAAAGCCTGTCATTGAGTCAACTGGCGAGGTTTCGAATCCCCTGTTGTACATGGCAAAGAGTAGGACCGCCTGTCCAACCTGATGGGTTGACCCCGGTTCCTCCCACTGCTAAAGATCCCTACGCGCAGGCGAACTATGAAAATCAACGATTTAGCTGCTGTGAGCATGTTTCGTTGCCTGGCAGCCTATCTTTAATTTCTTTTATTTGATTTTCTTTCATAATGATTGACTTCATGCAACCATTAACTAAACCCTAATATAGATAATCATTCTTATTTTATTACATTACCAGTTTTAAATAATATTCATATCAGCCCATTCTGGAAGCAGTTTGATATTTGCATTAAGTTGTTGTTAGGGTATCCAAAGTATTCCGTATAATTTACCAAATTTGAATAAATACTTTTTAAAAAAAAAAAAATCAATATATCGCAGTCTAATTAGTTAATGCTATTGAAACAATTTAAGCAAATATAGTTACATCGCACTTCGGCTGCAATGAACAATGCTTTATTCAAATTGACATATTGCCTTGCCCTAAGTCTAATATAAATTTTGATCATTGTATTATGTTTATGTATTAATAACGTTAACAACAACCGTTATTTATGTATGAAAAATTATGTTAATGAGGTTTTATTCTCCCTCACTTCAATAAGCCAATACATTAAATTTTGTTACGTCACGTTTCATGATGATTGTACGTTATTTCTCAGACCGGTTCAACCATTATAATGTAAATCCAATCATATGTATTATATTGACACAATTCATATTGTGGTAAACTGACCGTGATAGAGATAGGTGTTGCACTGACATAGGTTGACACGTGTAATGTTATGTAACGTCGACATAAACTAGGTCATTTCGGTACTAATATATGGTTCAATTTTATTATAATAAGTCGTAGCAGTGGGACGAAACCAGAGGACCCGGAGAAAACCCACGAGGTTGCACATGCGACCCTACTCCTTGTCACGTACAACTGAGGAATTGGAACCTACCAGTTGACTCAATGACAGACCTCATGATACCTGCTAACAATTCGGCCATCACCCCCGACCTCAGAATGGTACAACAATTTGTGCTTGTTCTTAAAGCCTATTCCCACCAACATGACATGGGACAAAACGCAAAGATCGCCCGGATTATTAGCGTGGTTGGCATTGGAGAGAGACACTCTTAAGAAAACTATAGCTTTTTAAGGTTAAATGAGGCGTTGCTTTTGTCAGTGTGTTTATTCGACAGTCAAATGAATAGATAGATGATTAAATAAATAATATTGAATGTACATACACTTGAAGAGAATTAATTGTTGAACTCGAACACCTCTTTATAATACGATGTGGATATCGTGTGAAAATTACCGCCTTACGATATATCTAGTCAATACTTCTTCTGTGTTCAGCGTATTTATGCTAATTTATTTTAAAGGTCGAGTATTACCTTTTCGATGACAGTATGTCTCGTATCATTTTCCAACTTGAGTACTTGTCGATAGTCTTAAGACTAGTCGGCCTTAACTGTTATTAAACGAGATATGTGCTGTCATTTCTCTAATAAACTTTGGCGTGGGAAATAAGATGTAGATCCATATTTTAATTATATTATACTATTTTCTGAATTAAACACCGGCCATAGAAAGTAGAGACCAGTTGCTTGCAATGTTTGTGTTATCTTAGAGTTTACCGAGTAATTTCAGCATAGCATTAATAAAGTCATGAGAAATTAGATATTCTCGGAATAATGCGAAAGACGACCAGCTACTCGAAATAATTTAGGTTAATATTGTTTTTTTGTTCGATTGATATTATTATTTATGATATTAATTTGATATTAATCCACTCCTCTAATATTGACAATTGTCTTCAATGTATCAATGTGATGTATTATTTTTTTTATCTTACTAGATTGTCAATATTTATATAACTAGGCCTATATTATAAGTGTTATTTAAAACATTTTGATACAGTAGCAATTTAAATTCCCAACGTTCACAGATAGTCAATTTCACAAACTCGTCTGTAAATATTGATAAGACATAGGTAAGTAAAGTGTTAAGTATATATTCAAATATTAGAATAACTTAAATAAATCCGATTAAAACTTAGCGGGTGGGGGCTGACGATAACAGGGGTATGCTAACGGGAACATGAAAACCCTAGTTTATAACGTCCACATGGCTGGGGAATTTCGGAACTAACATATTATGTTATATATTTATTTTAAGGCCTTCAACATAAATGCGAGAAAGTAGGTTGTAACGCCCACAGACCTAGGGCATTTCGGGGCTATTAACGATACAACATGAAACAGTTCCCCGTGGTCCCCCGCCCCGCACAATATATTATCTACCATTAATCTAGCTTTCAAGTCTACACGGTTCCTAGTGCTGTACTGGTTCGCAAAAAGCACACTGCGTGGCTCCCAGTGCTTGCTGTTTTTTTATTATTAATTATAGAATTTGCAGCACAGTCAGCGCTATGCTTAAAGTCAAATAACCGTTTGAAATGACCAATTCCAATGAGAAAACCGAACCTGTGTATAAGATTGAGGTCGACAGGAGATGGAGTAGATATTATAAACTATGGCCATTACTGTTTGATCAGTAACACTAGGGTGTAAAAGATTATTTTTAATGGATTTTCCAAGATATCCGAATCATCCTGGAAGGGCCTGTTGAATCACGCTTTTGTTTGTTTGTTTGTTTGTTTGTTTGTTTGTTTGTTATGTTTTAGATTCGGTTGAATATATGGATTTTTAACCGTGTTTTAATAAAGAAATGGTGTGTAAAACAGAGCACAAATAAAGTATAATATATATTTTCTAAATCATGTCATGTCGAGACGATCTGATTTGTCTCATACATAATCTACTCCAAAACACACAGAACAGGATACGCAATCATGTCCTTTAAGGCTCTCGAGTTCAAATCATTAATTTAAGACGTATCTTGTTAAAAGCATCTGTTCTTTGACGAATTCTTATATAATTTCGCTTACGTGATACAAAGTTTTAGAACACTATTATAACTAATTGGTTCCTACAGACGGACATCGTGTAAAACTCAAATTAATGCATTTAACCAGTCAAGGAATATAAAGGGGGAGGAAAGGGGATGTTGAAAAACGCTACTTAATCCACAATGGTCCAGATTTATCAGGGTTAAAGTTTCTATTTAATCCTCCCACCATAGTGTTTGTCAGAGCTATCTGTAGTTTGAACGAGGCAACTTAACCATTTGTTTAAAAAAAACATAAATTGCGTACCATGCATCAGTCTATAAATATATGTGTGTGTTAGTCCATCTCATTTCGACATATCAGGTGTATATCTGAAGGTGCAGGGGTGTTGGATGGCCGAAAAGTTAAATACATCAAGTTCTTCTTATGGGCAAAGTGTTCCACTATCTGATATAAACTACCACACAAAAAATGATGAGGATCTATGTGGTCCACAGCGACTTTGAAAAATGTATAACGACTCCTAATTTTTCCGAAAAAAAACCTGGTTTTTGTTTCAAAATTTCATTCGATTTTCTTTTTCGAGATGTGTGACGAGGTCAGCCATTAGAACTACGTTCAAGTTCCTCAAGTGTGACGACGGATTTGCCAAGATTTCAAAGTTTGATCTATTTTTCTTTCAAGTTTATATCCGATTTTCTTTAGACAAGGACAAGTTTGCACTGAATATTCTACACACTCTTCAAAGGGAGCAATTGTGAGAATTTCTTTGTAAAAGCGCAAGTTTTCCTAATAAGTAAACAGGTGCCTCATCGCAAATGTATAGGTGTAGGCACATATCATTTACCGTCATACAGCTGAGGCTAGATGTAGGGTACCGGATCTGGTGAGTGATTCCTAGCCAACACCAAATATCTCCGCAGTTTTGTAGGTTTTTGGGGATGTGTCATCAGAAGACATAGCCACACTTCACTTTGTAGCGCGAGAAGTGTATGCAATGGTGCATAGTAAATTAGTCACTCAATTTTTGTTAAATAGAACGATTATTAAAACAATGAAATACATGTACAACCAAAGGTTAAATTGGCATGTGTTTGCTCAAAAATCAAGTGAAACAGTGAAATAAAAAGTAAAAAAACAATATTTGTGTAGGATTTTTTTTTAAAATGACGAGTGGTTAGACATTTTTCAAAGTCGTTGTGGACCACATAGATGTGAACCGATCTTCATTATTTTTCGTGTGGTAGTTTATATCAGGTAGTGGAACACTTTGCTCATAGGAAGAAAACAAAAAACAAACATAGGGGCGTGGTGAGCACCCTAACGTGCGCGCTGTATCATAAAACCTGCAAGTGAGTCAACTGGCTGGCGTGGTTTCGAATCCCCGGTTGTACGTGCCAAAAAGTAGGATAGCCTGTCAAACATCGTGGGTTTTCTCCGGGTCCTCCGGTTGCCTTCTACTGCTAGCGACCCATAAGCACAAGCTAATTATTGAAATAAAATTAAACCATATGTTAATCCCAAAATGACTTCTCTCTCTTATCTGATGGAGGAAGTCCAAGTACAAGAATCGGCAATAGTAGTAGTGCAGATTAGGTCGTGTCAATTAAAGATATTCATAGAAACCAATACAATACAATCCAAACCAACTTAGGAATTATAGCTATGCTATCGAAAAGCCATTTTGTACCAAAGGTTTATCATTAGCAGTTATAGTCCGGCCACCAAACTATTTTCTCCATTGCCCCAACTATGCCACTCAGCGTATGTCAACATTAAATACCCTCCCACTTAAATCAAAACATTCAAAAGCTTTTCTTTATGGGGATCCCAACGAAAATATCTCGTATAACGAAGTCATTTTTAAACAAGTTCACAAGTATTTTAAACTAACTAAACGCTTTGAATAAATAAGAATTAGCTGGCGATGGTGATTAATGTTAAATGGATATGATGATAATGATGATGATGATGATGACTTACTTGTGTAAATATGTAATATATACTTGTACATTATGTACATTTTAGTAATTGTATTGATATGTGTATTTAATATATTTATTAAATAAGGAGACGAATTAATATAAGCCCTTGGCTTGTTTTCGAATCCTTAACTTTTGTCATTGTATGTATAATATGTATCTTATTTGAATAAAATATTGTTTAAACCAAACCCAATATTTCGAGTGGATTGAGTTGTATGGACATTGTATGCAAAGTTTGTTATGATTAATTTTAGTAGCGCTGGGGTATCCTCTCTGAGAAACTACTGGGTAGTGTTTTTGACAAATTCAAGATGCTAGACAATTTATCTAGAGCCAAACTATATATTTATGGATATAGCAATACAGTTCCGGCGGATTACTATCTTCCAGTGAACGCCACACAATAGCTTGGTGATGGGTTCTTGTTACGTTCTCTGCAAATGTACCATTCTTTGAGCAAGACTATATGTGTGGTGGCATAGGAAAACCCGTCAGATGTCGCGCATGCTCAAGCCTAGATAAATGCAAAAATACAACGTAAACCATTATATAGGTCAATTTTCTGTTCTCAACATAATATTTACATTTAATAAACATTTATTTATGAAAATACAAAGTTGTGAAACAGAAAAAGGATTTAAAATATATTTATTTTGAAATTTCCTGAACCGTACCAGACTTTCAGAATGGTGCCGGTGCCTTCGAGTACTGGACAATGTCAGCCTATTTCGTTGGCGTCTTTCTAAAGTTGCCTTTTTGCATACCCACACATATCACACACCGTTATAAAGCCCGTTATAAAGCCCGTTATGAGGAGTATACTACAGGCTGTAGTGCGCATAAATACAAAAAAAGTAATTCCCATGCGCGTCGTATAAACAAGTCTATTCTTTTGTCTCAATTACTCTACTTTTACGTCCTGTTTTGAGTAGATTTCTCACTATTAGATACAATCAAGACTAAATTCTACAAAAACAACATCTATTTTATTTAATTTGATGGAGTTTGATCGAGTTTCAAAACCTGTTTAATAGAAATAAATCAGTTAATTATTACCGAAATACGTTAACACTAGTCGTATTCGTTTGTTTACAATTGTCCAACATGGCCGCGCCCACGAGGAAATTGGATTTCTCTACATTTAAACTCCCTTCAAGTCTCGAAGACACATTAACCAAAACGCCTAAATATTGAAATTATTTCTTAGCACAAAGATAAATATTGTCTTCTTATTGTAAATAAAATATAGTGAGACATTGCGTAAAAATGAGTACTATAAACGGCCCAGAAACTGTGAAATATCAACATTTATGTTTAAACTGCATTTTTTCCCTTTTCATTTTTCTACCGAAAATGTCAATTTCTTGTATTAAATTTTAAATATCTCCACAAGTTATGAACCGATTTTGACCATTTATAGACCATTTTTATCCCGAATTTGTGCTTGCTATACACAATTTTCACCATATGAAGGGTTTTACTATGCCGCCACACATATGGTTTGGTGGTAATGGGGACGATACACTCCAGTGTGTTTCTGACATAAATACACTGGCCTGTGCACTGATTCTATTACAGTGTCTACTTCTCAGACGAGTGGGAACAAATACCATTAAGCTCTCACCACTTCAAAAGCCGTTCTCACCACTTCTAAATTTCCCTAATAGCACGCTATATGGCGTATGCCCGTTAGCCCAGTTCTAAGCAGAACAGTAGGACGTTAAACCTGATTTCACTTGAAGAAGTAACGATAGGCAGGCAGAATGTCATAGGGCCTACCTATTTCTACAAACAGTTTTTTTTAAATTATCGCTGTTACTTTATTGTAGTCCAAGTTAGGTGCAGAAGAATAGGACGTTAAACCCCATTTTACTTTTTGTACAAGCTTTATTAAAATTTATTTCATGTTTTAAAATATTTAAATGTTTTCGCCTTAAGAAACTAATTGGTGATGAATGAAATTTCGACAAAAAAGTGTATTCTTAAATGTGTGTTCATAAAACAAGAACAATGTTGCGAATATTCAGGAGTTGAAACATTGTAAACGTTTTCTCCGCCGGTAGAATTTTTTCTAAGATAATTTATTAGATTTCATATTGACAGAAAAGTGTCATTTCAATCCAGACTATATCGAGACTATTCCAAGCTAAAGTCTATTTACAAAAAATACTAGTGACCTAAAAAGTCAACTTATAAAAAAAAAAAAAAAAAAAAAAAATCTGCGGTTTGCCTGTCTGTTGTGGTGCGCTATGGATCTATTTTTTGGCTTTGGTTTGTTGTTGTGCAACGGGTAGGTGCGGCCGGGCCCTAGTGGGATGAGTGCCCACGGCGCAGGAGTCAGCCGATGGCGGCCGAGAAAGGCATACTTACCTGGTACGGGAGGCACCGTGATCCGCAAGGCGGTCCTCCCAGGGTGAGGCCTTTCCATTGCACCTAGGTTTGGCTGACCCCTGCGATCGCCCCAAATGTGGGCGACTCGAGTACGTAATTTCTTAGTGTGGGGGACTGCGTTCGCGCTTTCCCCTGTTAATTCAATATGAAAAGAGTCAACCCCCTTATCTTAAATTGCAATGCTTTCACACCGAAAGGCACCATTCATTTCATTGCAGAGAAACCCGACAACAATCGTTTCACGTCACAATAGCTTCGCTGTTTGTTTACTTTATTTTGATAATTTAGTATTTAGTATAGTTTGAGTTGTGTTTCTCCGCTTATTTCCCTAGATATTAGCCAGGGATAAGTGACTAGGCGTGTTATTATTAATTATGTGACTGCCCGGGCGGGGCCACGTTAGTTTCACCCATTCAGGTCATCTCGGACAAAACACTGGTCGATGGCGTCTACCACTCAGCCTTTCGTATGTCCGTCGTAGACAAGACAACTCCTCCAAAATGTTCACATATAGTCTACATTCGCCCTTCGATCGCTGCTGCGTTTTGCCGACACCTCGGAAAAAGGTGGCTCCAAATACCAAAATATATAGTTAGTAGCCGGGCAGCGGTTAATTTGCCTGTCTGTTGTGGTGCGCTATGGATCTATTTTTTGGCTTTGGTTTGTTGTTGTGCAACGGGTAGGTGCGGCCGGGCCCTAGTGGGATGAGTGCCCACGGCGCAGGAGTCAGCCGATGGCGGCCGAGAAAGGCATACTTACCTGGTACGGGAGGCACCGTGATCCGCAAGGCGGTCCTCCCAGGGTGAGGCCTTTCCATTGCACCTAGGTTTGGCTGACCCCTGCGATCGCCCCAAATGTGGGCGACTCGAGTACGTAATTTCTTAGTGTGGGGGACTGCGTTCGCGCTTTCCCCTGTTAATTCAATATGAAAAGAGTCAACCCCCTTATCTTAAATTGCAATGCTTTCACACCGAAAGGCACCATTCATTTCATTGCAGAGAAACCCGACAACAATCGTTTCACGTCACAATAGCTTCGCTGTTTGTTTACTTTATTTTGATAATTTAGTATTTAGTATAGTTTGAGTTGTGTTTCTCCGCTTATTTCCCTAGATATTAGCCAGGGATAAGTGACTAGGCGTGTTATTATTAATTATGTGACTGCCCGGGCGGGGCCACGTTAGTTTCACCCATTCAGGTCATCTCGGACAAAACACTGGTCGATGGCGTCTACCACTCAGCCTTTCGTATGTCCGTCGTAGACAAGACAACTCCTCCAAAATGTTCACATATAGTCTACATTCGCCCTTCGATCGCTGCTGCGTTTTGCCGACACCTCGGAAAAAGGTGGCTCCAAATACCAAAATATATAGTTAGTAGCCGGGCAGCGGTTAATTTGCCTGTCTGTTGTGGTGCGCTATGGATCTATTTTTTGGCTTTGGTTTGTTGTTGTGCAACGGGTAGGTGCGGCCGGGCCCTAGTGGGATGAGTGCCCACGGCGCAGGAGTCAGCCGATGGCGGCCGAGAAAGGCATACTTACCTGGTACGGGAGGCACCGTGATCCGCAAGGCGGTCCTCCCAGGGTGAGGCCTTTCCATTGCACCTAGGTTTGGCTGACCCCTGCGATCGCCCCAAATGTGGGCGACTCGAGTACGTAATTTCTTAGTGTGGGGGACTGCGTTCGCGCTTTCCCCTGTTAATTCAATATGAAAAGAGTCAACCCCCTTATCTTAAATTGCAATGCTTTCACACCGAAAGGCACCATTCATTTCATTGCAGAGAAACCCGACAACAATCGTTTCACGTCACAATAGCTTCGCTGTTTGTTTACTTTATTTTGATAATTTAGTATTTAGTATAGTTTGAGTTGTGTTTCTCCGCTTATTTCCCTAGATATTAGCCAGGGATAAGTGACTAGGCGTGTTATTATTAATTATGTGACTGCCCGGGCGGGGCCACGTTAGTTTCACCCATTCAGGTCATCTCGGACAAAACACTGGTCGATGGCGTCTACCACTCAGCCTTTCGTATGTCCGTCGTAGACAAGACAACTCCTCCAAAATGTTCACATATAGTCTACATTCGCCCTTCGATCGCTGCTGCGTTTTGCCGACACCTCGGAAAAAGGTGGCTCCAAATACCAAAATATATAGTTAGTAGCCGGGCAGCGGTTAATTTGCCTGTCTGTTGTGGTGCGCTATGGATCTATTTTTTGGCTTTGGTTTGTTGTTGTGCAACGGGTAGGTGCGGCCGGGCCCTAGTGGGATGAGTGCCCACGGCGCAGGAGTCAGCCGATGGCGGCCGAGAAAGGCATACTTACCTGGTACGGGAGGCACCGTGATCCGCAAGGCGGTCCTCCCAGGGTGAGGCCTTTCCATTGCACCTAGGTTTGGCTGACCCCTGCGATCGCCCCAAATGTGGGCGACTCGAGTACGTAATTTCTTAGTGTGGGGGACTGCGTTCGCGCTTTCCCCTGTTAATTCAATATGAAAAGAGTCAACCCCCTTATCTTAAATTGCAATGCTTTCACACCGAAAGGCACCATTCATTTCATTGCAGAGAAACCCGACAACAATCGTTTCACGTCACAATAGCTTCGCTGTTTGTTTACTTTATTTTGATAATTTAGTATTTAGTATAGTTTGAGTTGTGTTTCTCCGCTTATTTCCCTAGATATTAGCCAGGGATAAGTGACTAGGCGTGTTATTATTAATTATGTGACTGCCCGGGCGGGGCCACGTTAGTTTCACCCATTCAGGTCATCTCGGACAAAACACTGGTCGATGGCGTCTACCACTCAGCCTTTCGTATGTCCGTCGTAGACAAGACAACTCCTCCAAAATGTTCACATATAGTCTACATTCGCCCTTCGATCGCTGCTGCGTTTTGCCGACACCTCGGAAAAAGGTGGCTCCAAATACCAAAATATATAGTTAGTAGCCGGGCAGCGGTTAATTTGCCTGTCTGTTGTGGTGCGCTATGGATCTATTTTTTGGCTTTGGTTTGTTGTTGTGCAACGGGTAGGTGCGGCCGGGCCCTAGTGGGATGAGTGCCCACGGCGCAGGAGTCAGCCGATGGCGGCCGAGAAAGGCATACTTACCTGGTACGGGAGGCACCGTGATCCGCAAGGCGGTCCTCCCAGGGTGAGGCCTTTCCATTGCACCTAGGTTTGGCTGACCCCTGCGATCGCCCCAAATGTGGGCGACTCGAGTACGTAATTTCTTAGTGTGGGGGACTGCGTTCGCGCTTTCCCCTGTTAATTCAATATGAAAAGAGTCAACCCCCTTATCTTAAATTGCAATGCTTTCACACCGAAAGGCACCATTCATTTCATTGCAGAGAAACCCGACAACAATCGTTTCACGTCACAATAGCTTCGCTGTTTGTTTACTTTATTTTGATAATTTAGTATTTAGTATAGTTTGAGTTGTGTTTCTCCGCTTATTTCCCTAGATATTAGCCAGGGATAAGTGACTAGGCGTGTTATTATTAATTATGTGACTGCCCGGGCGGGGCCACGTTAGTTTCACCCATTCAGGTCATCTCGGACAAAACACTGGTCGATGGCGTCTACCACTCAGCCTTTCGTATGTCCGTCGTAGACAAGACAACTCCTCCAAAATGTTCACATATAGTCTACATTCGCCCTTCGATCGCTGCTGCGTTTTGCCGACACCTCGGAAAAAGGTGGCTCCAAATACCAAAATATATAGTTAGTAGCCGGGCAGCGGTTAATTTGCCTGTCTGTTGTGGTGCGCTATGGATCTATTTTTTGGCTTTGGTTTGTTGTTGTGCAACGGGTAGGTGCGGCCGGGCCCTAGTGGGATGAGTGCCCACGGCGCAGGAGTCAGCCGATGGCGGCCGAGAAAGGCATACTTACCTGGTACGGGAGGCACCGTGATCCGCAAGGCGGTCCTCCCAGGGTGAGGCCTTTCCATTGCACCTAGGTTTGGCTGACCCCTGCGATCGCCCCAAATGTGGGCGACTCGAGTACGTAATTTCTTAGTGTGGGGGACTGCGTTCGCGCTTTCCCCTGTTAATTCAATATGAAAAGAGTCAACCCCCTTATCTTAAATTGCAATGCTTTCACACCGAAAGGCACCATTCATTTCATTGCAGAGAAACCCGACAACAATCGTTTCACGTCACAATAGCTTCGCTGTTTGTTTACTTTATTTTGATAATTTAGTATTTAGTATAGTTTGAGTTGTGTTTCTCCGCTTATTTCCCTAGATATTAGCCAGGGATAAGTGACTAGGCGTGTTATTATTAATTATGTGACTGCCCGGGCGGGGCCACGTTAGTTTCACCCATTCAGGTCATCTCGGACAAAACACTGGTCGATGGCGTCTACCACTCAGCCTTTCGTATGTCCGTCGTAGACAAGACAACTCCTCCAAAATGTTCACATATAGTCTACATTCGCCCTTCGATCGCTGCTGCGTTTTGCCGACACCTCGGAAAAAGGTGGCTCCAAATACCAAAATATATAGTTAGTAGCCGGGCAGCGGTTAATTTGCCTGTCTGTTGTGGTGCGCTATGGATCTATTTTTTGGCTTTGGTTTGTTGTTGTGCAACGGGTAGGTGCGGCCGGGCCCTAGTGGGATGAGTGCCCACGGCGCAGGAGTCAGCCGATGGCGGCCGAGAAAGGCATACTTACCTGGTACGGGAGGCACCGTGATCCGCAAGGCGGTCCTCCCAGGGTGAGGCCTTTCCATTGCACCTAGGTTTGGCTGACCCCTGCGATCGCCCCAAATGTGGGCGACTCGAGTACGTAATTTCTTAGTGTGGGGGACTGCGTTCGCGCTTTCCCCTGTTAATTCAATATGAAAAGAGTCAACCCCCTTATCTTAAATTGCAATGCTTTCACACCGAAAGGCACCATTCATTTCATTGCAGAGAAACCCGACAACAATCGTTTCACGTCACAATAGCTTCGCTGTTTGTTTACTTTATTTTGATAATTTAGTATTTAGTATAGTTTGAGTTGTGTTTCTCCGCTTATTTCCCTAGATATTAGCCAGGGATAAGTGACTAGGCGTGTTATTATTAATTATGTGACTGCCCGGGCGGGGCCACGTTAGTTTCACCCATTCAGGTCATCTCGGACAAAACACTGGTCGATGGCGTCTACCACTCAGCCTTTCGTATGTCCGTCGTAGACAAGACAACTCCTCCAAAATGTTCACATATAGTCTACATTCGCCCTTCGATCGCTGCTGCGTTTTGCCGACACCTCGGAAAAAGGTGGCTCCAAATACCAAAATATATAGTTAGTAGCCGGGCAGCGGTTAATTTGCCTGTCTGTTGTGGTGCGCTATGGATCTATTTTTTGGCTTTGGTTTGTTGTTGTGCAACGGGTAGGTGCGGCCGGGCCCTAGTGGGATGAGTGCCCACGGCGCAGGAGTCAGCCGATGGCGGCCGAGAAAGGCATACTTACCTGGTACGGGAGGCACCGTGATCCGCAAGGCGGTCCTCCCAGGGTGAGGCCTTTCCATTGCACCTAGGTTTGGCTGACCCCCTGCGATCGCCCCAAATGTGGGCGACTCGAGTACGTAATTTCTTAGTGTGGGGGACTGCGTTCGCGCTTTCCCCTGTTAATTCAATATGAAAAGAGTCAACCCCCTTATCTTAAATTGCAATGCTTTCACACCGAAAGGCACCATTCATTTCATTGCAGAGAAACCCGACAACAATCGTTTCACGTCACAATAGCTTCGCTGTTTGTTTACTTTATTTTGATAATTTAGTATTTAGTATAGTTTGAGTTGTGTTCTCTCCGCTTATTTCCCTAGATATTAGCCAGGGATAAGTGACTAGGCGTGTTATTATTAATTATGTGACTGCCCGGGCGGGGCCACGTTAGTTTCACCCATTCAGGTCATCTCGGACAAAACACTGGTCGATGGCGTCTACCACTCAGCCTTTCGTATGTCCGTCGTAGACAAGACAACTCCTCCAAAATGTTCACATATAGTCTACATTCGCCCTTCGATCGCTGCTGCGTTTTGCCGACACCTCGGAAAAAGGTGGCTCCAAATACCAAAATATATAGTTAGTAGCCGGGCAGCGGTTAATTTGCCTGTCTGTTGTGGTGCGCTATGGATCTATTTTTTGGCTTTGGTTTGTTGTTGTGCAACGGGTAGGTGCGGCCGGGCCCTAGTGGGATGAGTGCCCACGGCGCAGGAGTCAGCCGATGGCGGCCGAGAAAGGCATACTTACCTGGTACGGGAGGCACCGTGATCCGCAAGGCGGTCCTCCCAGGGTGAGGCCTTTCCATTGCACCTAGGTTTGGCTGACCCCTGCGATCGCCCCAAATGTGGGCGACTCGAGTACGTAATTTCTTAGTGTGGGGGACTGCGTTCGCGCTTTCCCCTGTTAATTCAATATGAAAAGAGTCAACCCCCTTATCTTAAATTGCAATGCTTTCACACCGAAAGGCACCATTCATTTCATTGCAGAGAAACCCGACAACAATCGTTTCACGTCACAATAGCTTCGCTGTTTGTTTACTTTATTTTGATAATTTAGTATTTAGTATAGTTTGAGTTGTGTTTCTCCGCTTATTTCCCTAGATATTAGCCAGGGATAAGTGACTAGGCGTGTTATTATTAATTATGTGACTGCCCGGGCGGGGCCACGTTAGTTTCACCCATTCAGGTCATCTCGGACAAAACACTGGTCGATGGCGTCTACCACTCAGCCTTTCGTATGTCCGTCGTAGACAAGACAACTCCTCCAAAATGTTCACATATAGTCTACATTCGCCCTTCGATCGCTGCTGCGTTTTGCCGACACCTCGGAAAAAGGTGGCTCCAAATACCAAAATATATAGTTAGTAGCCGGGCAGCGGTTAATTTGCCTGTCTGTTGTGGTGCGCTATGGATCTATTTTTTGGCTTTGGTTTGTTGTTGTGCAACGGGTAGGTGCGGCCGGGCCCTAGTGGGATGAGTGCCCACGGCGCAGGAGTCAGCCGATGGCGGCCGAGAAAGGCATACTTACCTGGTACGGGAGGCACCGTGATCCGCAAGGCGGTCCTCCCAGGGTGAGGCCTTTCCATTGCACCTAGGTTTGGCTGACCCCTGCGATCGCCCCAAATGTGGGCGACTCGAGTACGTAATTTCTTAGTGTGGGGGACTGCGTTCGCGCTTTCCCCTGTTAATTCAATATGAAAAGAGTCAACCCCCTTATCTTAAATTGCAATGCTTTCACACCGAAAGGCACCATTCATTTCATTGCAGAGAAACCCGACAACAATCGTTTCACGTCACAATAGCTTCGCTGTTTGTTTACTTTATTTTGATAATTTAGTATTTAGTATAGTTTGAGTTGTGTTTCTCCGCTTATTTCCCTAGATATTAGCCAGGGATAAGTGACTAGGCGTGTTATTATTAATTATGTGACTGCCCGGGCGGGGCCACGTTAGTTTCACCCATTCAGGTCATCTCGGACAAAACACTGGTCGATGGCGTCTACCACTCAGCCTTTCGTATGTCCGTCGTAGACAAGACAACTCCTCCAAAATGTTCACATATAGTCTACATTCGCCCTTCGATCGCTGCTGCGTTTTGCCGACACCTCGGAAAAAGGTGGCTCCAAATACCAAAATATATAGTTAGTAGCCGGGCAGCGGTTAATTTGCCTGTCTGTTGTGGTGCGCTATGGATCTATTTTTTGGCTTTGGTTTGTTGTTGTGCAACGGGTAGGTGCGGCCGGGCCCTAGTGGGATGAGTGCCCACGGCGCAGGAGTCAGCCGATGGCGGCCGAGAAAGGCATACTTACCTGGTACGGGAGGCACCGTGATCCGCAAGGCGGTCCTCCCAGGGTGAGGCCTTTCCATTGCACCTAGGTTTGGCTGACCCCTGCGATCGCCCCAAATGTGGGCGACTCGAGTACGTAATTTCTTAGTGTGGGGGACTGCGTTCGCGCTTTCCCCTGTTAATTCAATATGAAAAGAGTCAACCCCCTTATCTTAAATTGCAATGCTTTCACACCGAAAGGCACCATTCATTTCATTGCAGAGAAACCCGACAACAATCGTTTCACGTCACAATAGCTTCGCTGTTTGTTTACTTTATTTTGATAATTTAGTATTTAGTATAGTTTGAGTTGTGTTTCTCCGCTTATTTCCCTAGATATTAGCCAGGGATAAGTGACTAGGCGTGTTATTATTAATTATGTGACTGCCCGGGCGGGGCCACGTTAGTTTCACCCATTCAGGTCATCTCGGACAAAACACTGGTCGATGGCGTCTACCACTCAGCCTTTCGTATGTCCGTCGTAGACAAGACAACTCCTCCAAAATGTTCACATATAGTCTACATTCGCCCTTCGATCGCTGCTGCGTTTTGCCGACACCTCGGAAAAAGGTGGCTCCAAATACCAAAATATATAGTTAGTAGCCGGGCAGCGGTTAATTTGCCTGTCTGTTGTGGTGCGCTATGGATCTATTTTTTGGCTTTGGTTTGTTGTTGTGCAACGGGTAGGTGCGGCCGGGCCCTAGTGGGATGAGTGCCCACGGCGCAGGAGTCAGCCGATGGCGGCCGAGAAAGGCATACTTACCTGGTACGGGAGGCACCGTGATCCGCAAGGCGGTCCTCCCAGGGTGAGGCCTTTCCATTGCACCTAGGTTTGGCTGACCCCTGCGATCGCCCCAAATGTGGGCGACTCGAGTACGTAATTTCTTAGTGTGGGGGACTGCGTTCGCGCTTTCCCCTGTTAATTCAATATGAAAAGAGTCAACCCCCTTATCTTAAATTGCAATGCTTTCACACCGAAAGGCACCATTCATTTCATTGCAGAGAAACCCGACAACAATCGTTTCACGTCACAATAGCTTCGCTGTTTGTTTACTTTATTTTGATAATTTAGTATTTAGTATAGTTTGAGTTGTGTTTCTCCGCTTATTTCCCTAGATATTAGCCAGGGATAAGTGACTAGGCGTGTTATTATTAATTATGTGACTGCCCGGGCGGGGCCACGTTAGTTTCACCCATTCAGGTCATCTCGGACAAAACACTGGTCGATGGCGTCTACCACTCAGCCTTTCGTATGTCCGTCGTAGACAAGACAACTCCTCCAAAATGTTCACATATAGTCTACATTCGCCCTTCGATCGCTGCTGCGTTTTGCCGACACCTCGGAAAAAGGTGGCTCCAAATACCAAAATATATAGTTAGTAGCCGGGCAGCGGTTAATTTGCCTGTCTGTTGTGGTGCGCTATGGATCTATTTTTTGGCTTTGGTTTGTTGTTGTGCAACGGGTAGGTGCGGCCGGGCCCTAGTGGGATGAGTGCCCACGGCGCAGGAGTCAGCCGATGGCGGCCGAGAAAGGCATACTTACCTGGTACGGGAGGCACCGTGATCCGCAAGGCGGTCCTCCCAGGGTGAGGCCTTTCCATTGCACCTAGGTTTGGCTGACCCCTGCGATCGCCCCAAATGTGGGCGACTCGAGTACGTAATTTCTTAGTGTGGGGGACTGCGTTCGCGCTTTCCCCTGTTAATTCAATATGAAAAGAGTCAACCCCCTTATCTTAAATTGCAATGCTTTCACACCGAAAGGCACCATTCATTTCATTGCAGAGAAACCCGACAACAATCGTTTCACGTCACAATAGCTTCGCTGTTTGTTTACTTTATTTTGATAATTTAGTATTTAGTATAGTTTGAGTTGTGTTTCTCCGCTTATTTCCCTAGATATTAGCCAGGGATAAGTGACTAGGCGTGTTATTATTAATTATGTGACTGCCCGGGCGGGGCCACGTTAGTTTCACCCATTCAGGTCATCTCGGACAAAACACTGGTCGATGGCGTCTACCACTCAGCCTTTCGTATGTCCGTCGTAGACAAGACAACTCCTCCAAAATGTTCACATATAGTCTACATTCGCCCTTCGATCGCTGCTGCGTTTTGCCGACACCTCGGAAAAAGGTGGCTCCAAATACCAAAATATATAGTTAGTAGCCGGGCAGCGGTTAATTTGCCTGTCTGTTGTGGTGCGCTATGGATCTATTTTTTGGCTTTGGTTTGTTGTTGTGCAACGGGTAGGTGCGGCCGGGCCCTAGTGGGATGAGTGCCCACGGCGCAGGAGTCAGCCGATGGCGGCCGAGAAAGGCATACTTACCTGGTACGGGAGGCACCGTGATCCGCAAGGCGGTCCTCCCAGGGTGAGGCCTTTCCATTGCACCTAGGTTTGGCTGACCCCTGCGATCGCCCCAAATGTGGGCGACTCGAGTACGTAATTTCTTAGTGTGGGGGACTGCGTTCGCGCTTTCCCCTGTTAATTCAATATGAAAAGAGTCAACCCCCTTATCTTAAATTGCAATGCTTTCACACCGAAAGGCACCATTCATTTCATTGCAGAGAAACCCGACAACAATCGTTTCACGTCACAATAGCTTCGCTGTTTGTTTACTTTATTTTGATAATTTAGTATTTAGTATAGTTTGAGTTGTGTTTCTCCGCTTATTTCCCTAGATATTAGCCAGGGATAAGTGACTAGGCGTGTTATTATTAATTATGTGACTGCCCGGGCGGGGCCACGTTAGTTTCACCCATTCAGGTCATCTCGGACAAAACACTGGTCGATGGCGTCTACCACTCAGCCTTTCGTATGTCCGTCGTAGACAAGACAACTCCTCCAAAATGTTCACATATAGTCTACATTCGCCCTTCGATCGCTGCTGCGTTTTGCCGACACCTCGGAAAAAGGTGGCTCCAAATACCAAAATATATAGTTAGTAGCCGGGCAGCGGTTAATTTGCCTGTCTGTTGTGGTGCGCTATGGATCTATTTTTTGGCTTTGGTTTGTTGTTGTGCAACGGGTAGGTGCGGCCGGGCCCTAGTGGGATGAGTGCCCACGGCGCAGGAGTCAGCCGATGGCGGCCGAGAAAGGCATACTTACCTGGTACGGGAGGCACCGTGATCCGCAAGGCGGTCCTCCCAGGGTGAGGCCTTTCCATTGCACCTAGGTTTGGCTGACCCCTGCGATCGCCCCAAATGTGGGCGACTCGAGTACGTAATTTCTTAGTGTGGGGGACTGCGTTCGCGCTTTCCCCTGTTAATTCAATATGAAAAGAGTCAACCCCCTTATCTTAAATTGCAATGCTTTCACACCGAAAGGCACCATTCATTTCATTGCAGAGAAACCCGACAACAATCGTTTCACGTCACAATAGCTTCGCTGTTTGTTTACTTTATTTTGATAATTTAGTATTTAGTATAGTTTGAGTTGTGTTTCTCCGCTTATTTCCCTAGATATTAGCCAGGGATAAGTGACTAGGCGTGTTATTATTAATTATGTGACTGCCCGGGCGGGGCCACGTTAGTTTCACCCATTCAGGTCATCTCGGACAAAACACTGGTCGATGGCGTCTACCACTCAGCCTTTCGTATGTCCGTCGTAGACAAGACAACTCCTCCAAAATGTTCACATATAGTCTACATTCGCCCTTCGATCGCTGCTGCGTTTTGCCGACACCTCGGAAAAAGGTGGCTCCAAATACCAAAATATATAGTTAGTAGCCGGGCAGCGGTTAATTTGCCTGTCTGTTGTGGTGCGCTATGGATCTATTTTTTGGCTTTGGTTTGTTGTTGTGCAACGGGTAGGTGCGGCCGGGCCCTAGTGGGATGAGTGCCCACGGCGCAGGAGTCAGCCGATGGCGGCCGAGAAAGGCATACTTACCTGGTACGGGAGGCACCGTGATCCGCAAGGCGTATTTTTCGAGTATTTTGAGTTTTTACCTGTTGTTCCATCTGTTTAGTTTTGTGGGTGTGGCCTGCGTGGCCGGTCATCATGGAGGACTACATAGATGATATCGAGCTTGAGGAGGATGATATTGATCAGAGTATTCTTAGAAGAGTTGTTAAGATTACAGTTCATCGTAATGAATATGTGTTTAGAAAGGATATTTTAGATGTGGTATTGAACTTGATTGGTAATAATGATGGTATTGAGGCGATGACCAAGCGTGATAATAATGATGAATGGTTTTTGACATTGGCTTCAGAAAGGTTAGTGAAAATCCTTCTTGATAAAGGTGCTTACCTTTTTAATGGTAAACATTATTACTTTTGTGACGCTGACACCTCCGTTGTGAACTTGCGCATCCATTGGGTGCCACGTTATTTGAGGGACAGTTTTTTGTTACGCGTGTTTAGAAAGTTTGGTGTGGTGAAAACTATTCGTGAGGAACTAATGACGATTGATAATAACAGAGTTTACAATGGTTTGCGGTTAGTTACATTGAACTGTACAGCAATGCAGGTCCAAAGAATCCCGCATATTATTCGTACCGCGCAAGGCACGATAAGAATGCTAGTGACAGCCCCAGGTAGATTACCCTTATGCTTGAGGTGTAATACTATCGGTCATCGAAGTATTAATTGTGAGAGGGGTAATACTAGAGGGGTAGATGTAGTGAGAGGGCCACGATTTTCAGATGTTGTGAGGGGCGAAGATAATATACAGCAAGAGAATGATAAAGAGAATAGTATCGCCAGTAATGAAAGTATGAGACAGAATGAGGAGGGAGTAGAGTCGAAAAACGAGGGAGAAGTAATTAGTTCGGATGAAGGGAATTTAGAAATTGATTTAGAGAATGAGGTAGAAGAAGGGAAAGACATAGAAATGAATACGACAGGTGTAATTCCTAGTTCGAGTATAGATTTATTTAAAGGGACACAGGATAGTATAGTGGTTAGGAAAGATGTTGAAGAGAGTCAAGTAGTGAAAGCAGCAGCGTCGGGCGAACAAGTAAAACTTAAAGCGAGAGAGGTAATTGCGGAGAAAATGGGTGGGAATGTAAAGTTTAGGGAGGGTCTGGATGCTCGTATCACAGCGAAGGATTTTGATGCGTTGATTGGGGCAGCGACTGGGACGAAGAGGACATTTAAAGACAAGAGCAATAAGTCTAAGAAAAAGAAAGATGGTGTGTCTTAAATCGGTCATCAGCGGAATTTATGGTTACGGACTGGACATGCCCCTGGATTTTGTTAATTATTATATTCCCCCGGACATCGTCATGGACTGTTTTGTGGACTGTGTTTTATTATTCAGGTTGTTTTATATAACTTGTATTAATATATTTTTCTTATATTGTAGGATGTACTCTACTTTAAATTGTGTAATTGGTTTGATGGTGATTGTTTTTCTAGTATATAACCTTATACTCACACTACTGTGTTATCGGTGTGTAATAAGTATAGTCGCGGATATCCAGTGTTGGTATTGTTTAATTGAGTTTTGGCTTTTTCTTCTGTATTATTATTATATAAACTGTTGCTTGTTGATGTATTGAACATATTAGTATCCTGTTTAAAACGTATAAATGTAATGTGATAAAGGTAAAGGTTTTAATAACAACGAATACGGATAGGGTCTGGTAGTAAGTGACTCAACATCGCTGTCGGCTGATAGTCCTACTACAAGAGTTGTTTTTACAGTGGCAGACGTCTGATTTATAAACAAATGTTATTACAGTGGGTGGTCTCTTAGTTTAGTCATTGATTAATGTTTTAACCTATATAATATATATTAGTTTATATGTTATTTACACACTGGATAACTGCCGATTATTTATTGTAATATTTTAACATGAATGTGATGTTTGTAAGAAATTGAGTTTAAATGTATATATATGATTGATTAGTTAATTATTTCATTGTGGTATCTTGTTGGTAGTTAAAATTGTATTTTCAATCGAGTTTAAATGTATATATAATATATGATTGATTAATTAATTACTTCATGGTGGTATTTTGTTGGTGAAAAAATTGTACATTCAATTTTAACATATTATTTACTCCCCATCGTCACCTTCGCACCTTTGTTTATATCGCACTTTGTTTTATGACGATGGGATTATAACATCTACAATATGTATGTATATTTTATCTGGGTAAATAAATCTTTATATAAAAAAAAAAAAAAAAAAAAAGGCGGTCCTCCCAGGGTGAGGCCTTTCCATTGCACCTAGGTTTGGCTGACCCCTGCGATCGCCCCAAATGTGGGCGACTCGAGTACGTAATTTCTTAGTGTGGGGGACTGCGTTCGCGCTTTCCCCTGTTAATTCAATATGAAAAGAGTCAACCCCCTTATCTTAAATTGCAATGCTTTCACACCGAAAGGCACCATTCATTTCATTGCAGAGAAACCCGACAACAATCGTTTCACGTCACAATAGCTTCGCTGTTTGTTTACTTTATTTTGATAATTTAGTATTTAGTATAGTTTGAGTTGTGTTTCTCCGCTTATTTCCCTAGATATTAGCCAGGGATAAGTGACTAGGCGTGTTATTATTAATTATGTGACTGCCCGGGCGGGGCCACGTTAGTTTCACCCATTCAGGTCATCTCGGACAAAACACTGGTCGATGGCGTCTACCACTCAGCCTTTCGTATGTCCGTCGTAGACAAGACAACTCCTCCAAAATGTTCACATATAGTCTACATTCGCCCTTCGATCGCTGCTGCGTTTTGCCGACACCTCGGAAAAAGGTGGCTCCAAATACCAAAATATATAGTTAGTAGCCGGGCAGCGGTTAATTTGCCTGTCTGTTGTGGTGCGCTATGGATCTATTTTTTGGCTTTGGTTTGTTGTTGTGCAACGGGTAGGTGCGGCCGGGCCCTAGTGGGATGAGTGCCCACGGCGCAGGAGTCAGCCGATGGCGGCCGAGAAAGGCATACTTACCTGGTACGGGAGGCACCGTGATCCGCAAGGCGGTCCTCCCAGGGTGAGGCCTTTCCATTGCACCTAGGTTTGGCTGACCCCTGCGATCGCCCCAAATGTGGGCGACTCGAGTACGTAATTTCTTAGTGTGGGGGACTGCGTTCGCGCTTTCCCCTGTTAATTCAATATGAAAAGAGTCAACCCCCTTATCTTAAATTGCAATGC
Source organism: Patella pellucida (assembly GCA_917208275.1). Taxonomy (NCBI): domain Eukaryota; kingdom Metazoa; phylum Mollusca; class Gastropoda; family Patellidae; genus Patella; species Patella pellucida. The sequence continues at coordinate 58,743,753 of OU795036.1, read as the reverse complement.
TTTCACACCGAAAGGCACCATTCATTTCATTGCAGAGAAACCCGACAACAATCGTTTCACGTCACAATAGCTTCGCTGTTTGTTTACTTTATTTTGATAATTTAGTATTTAGTATAGTTTGAGTTGTGTTTCTCCGCTTATTTCCCTAGATATTAGCCAGGGATAAGTGACTAGGCGTGTTATTATTAATTATGTGACTGCCCGGGCGGGGCCACGTTAGTTTCACCCATTCAGGTCATCTCGGACAAAACACTGGTCGATGGCGTCTACCACTCAGCCTTTCGTATGTCCGTCGTAGACAAGACAACTCCTCCAAAATGTTCACATATAGTCTACATTCGCCCTTCGATCGCTGCTGCGTTTTGCCGACACCTCGGAAAAAGGTGGCTCCAAATACCAAAATATATAGTTAGTAGCCGGGCAGCGGTTAATTTGCCTGTCTGTTGTGGTGCGCTATGGATCTATTTTTTGGCTTTGGTTTGTTGTTGTGCAACGGGTAGGTGCGGCCGGGCCCTAGTGGGATGAGTGCCCACGGCGCAGGAGTCAGCCGATGGCGGCCGAGAAAGGCATACTTACCTGGTACGGGAGGCACCGTGATCCGCAAGGCGGTCCTCCCAGGGTGAGGCCTTTCCATTGCACCTAGGTTTGGCTGACCCCTGCGATCGCCCCAAATGTGGGCGACTCGAGTACGTAATTTCTTAGTGTGGGGGACTGCGTTCGCGCTTTCCCCTGTTAATTCAATATGAAAAGAGTCAACCCCCTTATCTTAAATTGCAATGCTTTCACACCGAAAGGCACCATTCATTTCATTGCAGAGAAACCCGACAACAATCGTTTCACGTCACAATAGCTTCGCTGTTTGTTTACTTTATTTTGATAATTTAGTATTTAGTATAGTTTGAGTTGTGTTTCTCCGCTTATTTCCCTAGATATTAGCCAGGGATAAGTGACTAGGCGTGTTATTATTAATTATGTGACTGCCCGGGCGGGGCCACGTTAGTTTCACCCATTCAGGTCATCTCGGACAAAACACTGGTCGATGGCGTCTACCACTCAGCCTTTCGTATGTCCGTCGTAGACAAGACAACTCCTCCAAAATGTTCACATATAGTCTACATTCGCCCTTCGATCGCTGCTGCGTTTTGCCGACACCTCGGAAAAAGGTGGCTCCAAATACCAAAATATATAGTTAGTAGCCGGGCAGCGGTTAATTTGCCTGTCTGTTGTGGTGCGCTATGGATCTATTTTTTGGCTTTGGTTTGTTGTTGTGCAACGGGTAGGTGCGGCCGGGCCCTAGTGGGATGAGTGCCCACGGCGCAGGAGTCAGCCGATGGCGGCCGAGAAAGGCATACTTACCTGGTACGGGAGGCACCGTGATCCGCAAGGCGTATTTTTCGAGTATTTTGAGTTTTTACCTGTTGTTCCATCTGTTTAGTTTTGTGGGTGTGGCCTGCGTGGCCGGTCATCATGGAGGACTACATAGATGATATCGAGCTTGAGGAGGATGATATTGATCAGAGTATTCTTAGAAGAGTTGTTAAGATTACAGTTCATCGTAATGAATATGTGTTTAGAAAGGATATTTTAGATGTGGTATTGAACTTGATTGGTAATAATGATGGTATTGAGGCGATGACCAAGCGTGATAATAATGATGAATGGTTTTTGACATTGGCTTCAGAAAGGTTAGTGAAAATCCTTCTTGATAAAGGTGCTTACCTTTTTAATGGTAAACATTATTACTTTTGTGACGCTGACACCTCCGTTGTGAACTTGCGCATCCATTGGGTGCCACGTTATTTGAGGGACAGTTTTTTGTTACGCGTGTTTAGAAAGTTTGGTGTGGTGAAAACTATTCGTGAGGAACTAATGACGATTGATAATAACAGAGTTTACAATGGTTTGCGGTTAGTTACATTGAACTGTACAGCAATGCAGGTCCAAAGAATCCCGCATATTATTCGTACCGCGCAAGGGACGATAAGAATGCTAGTGACAGCCCCAGGTAGATTGCCCTTATGCTTGAGGTGTAATACTATCGGTCATCGAAGTATTAATTGTGAGAGGGGTAATACTAGAGGGGTAGATGTAGTGAGAGGGCCACGATTTTCAGATGTTGTGAGGGGCGAAGATAATATACAGCAAGAGAATGATAAAGAGAATAGTATCGCCAGTAATGAAAGTATGAGACAGAATGAGGAGGGAGTAGAGTCGAAAAACGAGGGAGAAGTAATTAGTTCGGATGAAGGGAATTTAGAAATTGATTTAGAGAATGAGGTAGAAGAAGGGAAAGACATAGAAATGAATACGACAGGTGTAATTCCTAGTTCGAGTATAGATTTATTTAAAGGGACACAGGATAGTATAGTGGTTAGGAAAGATGTTGAAGAGAGTCAAGTAGTGAAAGCAGCAGCGTCGGGCGAACAAGTAAAACTTAAAGCGAGAGAGGTAATTGCGGAGAAAATGGGTGGGAATGTAAAGTTTAGGGAGGGTCTGGATGCTCGTATCACAGCGAAGGATTTTGATGCGTTGATTGGGGCAGCGACTGGGACGAAGAGGACATTTAAAGACAAGAGCAATAAGTCTAAGAAAAAGAAAGATGGAGTGTCTTAAATCGGTCATCAGCGGTATTTATGGTTACGGACTGGACATGCCCCTGGATTTTGTTAATTATTATATTCCCCCGGACATCGTCATGGACTGTTTTGTGGACTGTGTTTTATTTTTCAGGTTGTTTTATATAACTTGTATTAATATATTTTTCTTATATTGTAGGATGTACTCTACTTTAAATTGTGTAATTGGTTTGATGGTGATTGTTTTTCTAGTATATAACCTTATACTCACACTACTGTGTTATCGGTGTGTAATAAGTATAGTCGCGGTTATCCAGTGTTGGTATTGTTTAATTCTCCTTTATATAATTAGTTTGAGTTTTGGCTTTTTCTTCTGTATTATTATTATATAAACTGTTGTTTGTTGATGTATTGAACATATTAGTATCCTGTTTAAAACGTATAAATGTAATGTGATAAAGGTAAAGGTTTTAATAACAACGAATACGGATAGCGTCTGGTAGTAAGTGACTCAACATCGCTGTCGGCTGATAGTCCTACTACAAGAGTTGTTTTTACAGTGGCAGACGTCTGATTTATAAACAAATGTTATTACAGTGGGTGGTCTCTTAGTTTAGTCATTGATTAATGTTTTAACCTATATAATATATATTAGTTTATGTGTTATTTACACACTGGATAACTGCCGATTATTTATTGTAATGTTTCAACATGAATGTGATGTTTGTAAGAAATCGAGTTTAAATGTATATATATGATTGATTAGTTAATTATTTCATTGTGGTATCTTGTTGGTAGTTAAAATTGTATTTTCAATCGAGTTTAAATGTATATATAATATATGATTGATTAATTAATTACTTCATGGTGGTATTTTGTTGGTGAAAAAAATTGTACATTCAATTTTAACATATTATTTACTCCCCATCGTCACCTTCGCACCTTTGTTTATATCGCACTTTGTTTTATGACGATGGGATTATAACATCTACAATATGTATGTATATTTTATCTGGGTAAATAAATCTTTATATAAAAAAAAAAAAAAAAAAAAAAAAAAAAGGCGGTCCTCCCAGGGTGAGGCCTTTCCATTGCACCTAGGTTTGGCTGACCCCTGCGATCGCCCCAAATGTGGGCGACTCGAGTACGTAATTTCTTAGTGTGGGGGACTGCGTTCGCGCTTTCCCCTGTTAATTCAATATGAAAAGAGTCAACCCCCTTATCTTAAATTGCAATGCTTTCACACCGAAAGGCACCATTCATTTCATTGCAGAGAAACCCGACAACAATCGTTTCACGTCACAATAGCTTCGCTGTTTGTTTACTTTATTTTGATAATTTAGTATTTAGTATAGTTTGAGTTGTGTTTCTCCGCTTATTTCCCTAGATATTAGCCAGGGATAAGTGACTAGGCGTGTTATAATTAATTATGTGACTGCCCGGGCGGGGCCACGTTAGTTTCACCCATTCAGGTCATCTCGGACAAAACACTGGTCGATGGCGTCTACCACTCAGCCTTTCGTATGTCCGTCGTAGACAAGACAACTCCTCCAAAATGTTCACATATAGTCTACATTCGCCCTTCGATCGCTGCTGCGTTTTGCCGACACCTCGGAAAAAGGTGGCTCCAAATACCAAAATATATAGTTAGTAGCCGGGCAGCGGTTAATTTGCCTGTCTGTTGTGGTGCGCTATGGATCTATTTTTTGGCTTTGGTTTGTTGTTGTGCAACGGGTAGGTGCGGCCGGGCCCTAGTGGGATGAGTGCCCACGGCGCAGGAGTCAGCCGATGGCGGCCGAGAAAGGCATACTTACCTGGTACGGGAGGCACCGTGATCCGCAAGGCGGTCCTCCCAGGGTGAGGCCTTTCCATTGCACCTAGGTTTGGCTGACCCCTGCGATCGCCCCAAATGTGGGCGACTCGAGTACGTAATTTCTTAGTGTGGGGGACTGCGTTCGCGCTTTCCCCTGTTAATTCAATATGAAAAGAGTCAACCCCCTTATCTTAAATTGCAATGCTTTCACACCGAAAGGCACCATTCATTTCATTGCAGAGAAACCCGACAACAATCGTTTCACGTCACAATAGCTTCGCTGTTTGTTTACTTTATTTTGATAATTTAGTATTTAGTATAGTTTGAGTTGTGTTTCTCCGCTTATTTCCCTAGATATTAGCCAGGGATAAGTGACTAGGCGTGTTATTATTAATTATGTGACTGCCCGGGCGGGGCCACGTTAGTTTCACCCATTCAGGTCATCTCGGACAAAACACTGGTCGATGGCGTCTACCACTCAGCCTTTCGTATGTCCGTCGTAGACAAGACAACTCCTCCAAAATGTTCACATATAGTCTACATTCGCCCTTCGATCGCTGCTGCGTTTTGCCGACACCTCGGAAAAAGGTGGCTCCAAATACCAAAATATATAGTTAGTAGCCGGGCAGCGGTTAATTTGCCTGTCTGTTGTGGTGCGCTATGGATCTATTTTTTGGCTTTGGTTTGTTGTTGTGCAACGGGTAGGTGCGGCCGGGCCCTAGTGGGATGAGTGCCCACGGCGCAGGAGTCAGCCGATGGCGGCCGAGAAAGGCATACTTACCTGGTACGGGAGGCACCGTGATCCGCAAGGCGGTCCTCCCAGGGTGAGGCCTTTCCATTGCACCTAGGTTTGGCTGACCCCTGCGATCGCCCCAAATGTGGGCGACTCGAGTACGTAATTTCTTAGTGTGGGGGACTGCGTTCGCGCTTTCCCCTGTTAATTCAATATGAAAAGAGTCAACCCCCTTATCTTAAATTGCAATGCTTTCACACCGAAAGGCACCATTCATTTCATTGCAGAGAAACCCGACAACAATCGTTTCACGTCACAATAGCTTCGCTGTTTGTTTACTTTATTTTGATAATTTAGTATTTAGTATAGTTTGAGTTGTGTTTCTCCGCTTATTTCCCTAGATATTAGCCAGGGATAAGTGACTAGGCGTGTTATTATTAATTATGTGACTGCCCGGGCGGGGCCACGTTAGTTTCACCCATTCAGGTCATCTCGGACAAAACACTGGTCGATGGCGTCTACCACTCAGCCTTTCGTATGTCCGTCGTAGACAAGACAACTCCTCCAAAATGTTCACATATAGTCTACATTCGCCCTTCGATCGCTGCTGCGTTTTGCCGACACCTCGGAAAAAGGTGGCTCCAAATACCAAAATATATAGTTAGTAGCCGGGCAGCGGTTAATTTGCCTGTCTGTTGTGGTGCGCTATGGATCTATTTTTTGGCTTTGGTTTGTTGTTGTGCAACGGGTAGGTGCGGCCGGGCCCTAGTGGGATGAGTGCCCACGGCGCAGGAGTCAGCCGATGGCGGCCGAGAAAGGCATACTTACCTGGTACGGGAGGCACCGTGATCCGCAAGGCGGTCCTCCCAGGGTGAGGCCTTTCCATTGCACCTAGGTTTGGCTGACCCCTGCGATCGCCCCAAATGTGGGCGACTCGAGTACGTAATTTCTTAGTGTGGGGGACTGCGTTCGCGCTTTCCCCTGTTAATTCAATATGAAAAGAGTCAACCCCCTTATCTTAAATTGCAATGCTTTCACACCGAAAGGCACCATTCATTTCATTGCAGAGAAACCCGACAACAATCGTTTCACGTCACAATAGCTTCGCTGTTTGTTTACTTTATTTTGATAATTTAGTATTTAGTATAGTTTGAGTTGTGTTTCTCCGCTTATTTCCCTAGATATTAGCCAGGGATAAGTGACTAGGCGTGTTATTATTAATTATGTGACTGCCCGGGCGGGGCCACGTTAGTTTCACCCATTCAGGTCATCTCGGACAAAACACTGGTCGATGGCGTCTACCACTCAGCCTTTCGTATGTCCGTCGTAGACAAGACAACTCCTCCAAAATGTTCACATATAGTCTACATTCGCCCTTCGATCGCTGCTGCGTTTTGCCGACACCTCGGAAAAAGGTGGCTCCAAATACCAAAATATATAGTTAGTAGCCGGGCAGCGGTTAATTTGCCTGTCTGTTGTGGTGCGCTATGGATCTATTTTTTGGCTTTGGTTTGTTGTTGTGCAACGGGTAGGTGCGGCCGGGCCCTAGTGGGATGAGTGCCCACGGCGCAGGAGTCAGCCGATGGCGGCCGAGAAAGGCATACTTACCTGGTACGGGAGGCACCGTGATCCGCAAGGCGGTCCTCCCAGGGTGAGGCCTTTCCATTGCACCTAGGTTTGGCTGACCCCTGCGATCGCCCCAAATGTGGGCGACTCGAGTACGTAATTTCTTAGTGTGGGGGACTGCGTTCGCGCTTTCCCCTGTTAATTCAATATGAAAAGAGTCAACCCCCTTATCTTAAATTGCAATGCTTTCACACCGAAAGGCACCATTCATTTCATTGCAGAGAAACCCGACAACAATCGTTTCACGTCACAATAGCTTCGCTGTTTGTTTACTTTATTTTGATAATTTAGTATTTAGTATAGTTTGAGTTGTGTTTCTCCGCTTATTTCCCTAGATATTAGCCAGGGATAAGTGACTAGGCGTGTTATTATTAATTATGTGACTGCCCGGGCGGGGCCACGTTAGTTTCACCCATTCAGGTCATCTCGGACAAAACACTGGTCGATGGCGTCTACCACTCAGCCTTTCGTATGTCCGTCGTAGACAAGACAACTCCTCCAAAATGTTCACATATAGTCTACATTCGCCCTTCGATCGCTGCTGCGTTTTGCCGACACCTCGGAAAAAGGTGGCTCCAAATACCAAAATATATAGTTAGTAGCCGGGCAGCGGTTAATTTGCCTGTCTGTTGTGGTGCGCTATGGATCTATTTTTTGGCTTTGGTTTGTTGTTGTGCAACGGGTAGGTGCGGCCGGGCCCTAGTGGGATGAGTGCCCACGGCGCAGGAGTCAGCCGATGGCGGCCGAGAAAGGCATACTTACCTGGTACGGGAGGCACCGTGATCCGCAAGGCGGTCCTCCCAGGGTGAGGCCTTTCCATTGCACCTAGGTTTGGCTGACCCCTGCGATCGCCCCAAATGTGGGCGACTCGAGTACGTAATTTCTTAGTGTGGGGGACTGCGTTCGCGCTTTCCCCTGTTAATTCAATATGAAAAGAGTCAACCCCCTTATCTTAAATTGCAATGCTTTCACACCGAAAGGCACCATTCATTTCATTGCAGAGAAACCCGACAACAATCGTTTCACGTCACAATAGCTTCGCTGTTTGTTTACTTTATTTTGATAATTTAGTATTTAGTATAGTTTGAGTTGTGTTTCTCCGCTTATTTCCCTAGATATTAGCCAGGGATAAGTGACTAGGCGTGTTATTATTAATTATGTGACTGCCCGGGCGGGGCCACGTTAGTTTCACCCATTCAGGTCATCTCGGACAAAACACTGGTCGATGGCGTCTACCACTCAGCCTTTCGTATGTCCGTCGTAGACAAGACAACTCCTCCAAAATGTTCACATATAGTCTACATTCGCCCTTCGATCGCTGCTGCGTTTTGCCGACACCTCGGAAAAAGGTGGCTCCAAATACCAAAATATATAGTTAGTAGCCGGGCAGCGGTTAATTTGCCTGTCTGTTGTGGTGCGCTATGGATCTATTTTTTGGCTTTGGTTTGTTGTTGTGCAACGGGTAGGTGCGGCCGGGCCCTAGTGGGATGAGTGCCCACGGCGCAGGAGTCAGCCGATGGCGGCCGAGAAAGGCATACTTACCTGGTACGGGAGGCACCGTGATCCGCAAGGCGGTCCTCCCAGGGTGAGGCCTTTCCATTGCACCTAGGTTTGGCTGACCCCTGCGATCGCCCCAAATGTGGGCGACTCGAGTACGTAATTTCTTAGTGTGGGGGACTGCGTTCGCGCTTTCCCCTGTTAATTCAATATGAAAAGAGTCAACCCCCTTATCTTAAATTGCAATGCTTTCACACCGAAAGGCACCATTCATTTCATTGCAGAGAAACCCGACAACAATCGTTTCACGTCACAATAGCTTCGCTGTTTGTTTACTTTATTTTGATAATTTAGTATTTAGTATAGTTTGAGTTGTGTTTCTCCGCTTATTTCCCTAGATATTAGCCAGGGATAAGTGACTAGGCGTGTTATTATTAATTATGTGACTGCCCGGGCGGGGCCACGTTAGTTTCACCCATTCAGGTCATCTCGGACAAAACACTGGTCGATGGCGTCTACCACTCAGCCTTTCGTATGTCCGTCGTAGACAAGACAACTCCTCCAAAATGTTCACATATAGTCTACATTCGCCCTTCGATCGCTGCTGCGTTTTGCCGACACCTCGGAAAAAGGTGGCTCCAAATACCAAAATATATAGTTAGTAGCCGGGCAGCGGTTAATTTGCCTGTCTGTTGTGGTGCGCTATGGATCTATTTTTTGGCTTTGGTTTGTTGTTGTGCAACGGGTAGGTGCGGCCGGGCCCTAGTGGGATGAGTGCCCACGGCGCAGGAGTCAGCCGATGGCGGCCGAGAAAGGCATACTTACCTGGTACGGGAGGCACCGTGATCCGCAAGGCGGTCCTCCCAGGGTGAGGCCTTTCCATTGCACCTAGGTTTGGCTGACCCCTGCGATCGCCCCAAATGTGGGCGACTCGAGTACGTAATTTCTTAGTGTGGGGGACTGCGTTCGCGCTTTCCCCTGTTAATTCAATATGAAAAGAGTCAACCCCCTTATCTTAAATTGCAATGCTTTCACACCGAAAGGCACCATTCATTTCATTGCAGAGAAACCCGACAACAATCGTTTCACGTCACAATAGCTTCGCTGTTTGTTTACTTTATTTTGATAATTTAGTATTTAGTATAGTTTGAGTTGTGTTTCTCCGCTTATTTCCCTAGATATTAGCCAGGGATAAGTGACTAGGCGTGTTATTATTAATTATGTGACTGCCCGGGCGGGGCCACGTTAGTTTCACCCATTCAGGTCATCTCGGACAAAACACTGGTCGATGGCGTCTACCACTCAGCCTTTCGTATGTCCGTCGTAGACAAGACAACTCCTCCAAAATGTTCACATATAGTCTACATTCGCCCTTCGATCGCTGCTGCGTTTTGCCGACACCTCGGAAAAAGGTGGCTCCAAATACCAAAATATATAGTTAGTAGCCGGGCAGCGGTTAATTTGCCTGTCTGTTGTGGTGCGCTATGGATCTATTTTTTGGCTTTGGTTTGTTGTTGTGCAACGGGTAGGTGCGGCCGGGCCCTAGTGGGATGAGTGCCCACGGCGCAGGAGTCAGCCGATGGCGGCCGAGAAAGGCATACTTACCTGGTACGGGAGGCACCGTGATCCGCAAGGCGGTCCTCCCAGGGTGAGGCCTTTCCATTGCACCTAGGTTTGGCTGACCCCTGCGATCGCCCCAAATGTGGGCGACTCGAGTACGTAATTTCTTAGTGTGGGGGACTGCGTTCGCGCTTTCCCCTGTTAATTCAATATGAAAAGAGTCAACCCCCTTATCTTAAATTGCAATGCTTTCACACCGAAAGGCACCATTCATTTCATTGCAGAGAAACCCGACAACAATCGTTTCACGTCACAATAGCTTCGCTGTTTGTTTACTTTATTTTGATAATTTAGTATTTAGTATAGTTTGAGTTGTGTTTCTCCGCTTATTTCCCTAGATATTAGCCAGGGATAAGTGACTAGGCGTGTTATTATTAATTATGTGACTGCCCGGGCGGGGCCACGTTAGTTTCACCCATTCAGGTCATCTCGGACAAAACACTGGTCGATGGCGTCTACCACTCAGCCTTTCGTATGTCCGTCGTAGACAAGACAACTCCTCCAAAATGTTCACATATAGTCTACATTCGCCCTTCGATCGCTGCTGCGTTTTGCCGACACCTCGGAAAAAGGTGGCTCCAAATACCAAAATATATAGTTAGTAGCCGGGCAGCGGTTAATTTGCCTGTCTGTTGTGGTGCGCTATGGATCTATTTTTTGGCTTTGGTTTGTTGTTGTGCAACGGGTAGGTGCGGCCGGGCCCTAGTGGGATGAGTGCCCACGGCGCAGGAGTCAGCCGATGGCGGCCGAGAAAGGCATACTTACCTGGTACGGGAGGCACCGTGATCCGCAAGGCGGTCCTCCCAGGGTGAGGCCTTTCCATTGCACCTAGGTTTGGCTGACCCCTGCGATCGCCCCAAATGTGGGCGACTCGAGTACGTAATTTCTTAGTGTGGGGGACTGCGTTCGCGCTTTCCCCTGTTAATTCAATATGAAAAGAGTCAACCCCCTTATCTTAAATTGCAATGCTTTCACACCGAAAGGCACCATTCATTTCATTGCAGAGAAACCCGACAACAATCGTTTCACGTCACAATAGCTTCGCTGTTTGTTTACTTTATTTTGATAATTTAGTATTTAGTATAGTTTGAGTTGTGTTTCTCCGCTTATTTCCCTAGATATTAGCCAGGGATAAGTGACTAGGCGTGTTATTATTAATTATGTGACTGCCCGGGCGGGGCCACGTTAGTTTCACCCATTCAGGTCATCTCGGACAAAACACTGGTCGATGGCGTCTACCACTCAGCCTTTCGTATGTCCGTCGTAGACAAGACAACTCCTCCAAAATGTTCACATATAGTCTACATTCGCCCTTCGATCGCTGCTGCGTTTTGCCGACACCTCGGAAAAAGGTGGCTCCAAATACCAAAATATATAGTTAGTAGCCGGGCAGCGGTTAATTTGCCTGTCTGTTGTGGTGCGCTATGGATCTATTTTTTGGCTTTGGTTTGTTGTTGTGCAACGGGTAGGTGCGGCCGGGCCCTAGTGGGATGAGTGCCCACGGCGCAGGAGTCAGCCGATGGCGGCCGAGAAAGGCATACTTACCTGGTACGGGAGGCACCGTGATCCGCAAGGCGGTCCTCCCAGGGTGAGGCCTTTCCATTGCACCTAGGTTTGGCTGACCCCTGCGATCGCCCCAAATGTGGGCGACTCGAGTACGTAATTTCTTAGTGTGGGGGACTGCGTTCGCGCTTTCCCCTGTTAATTCAATATGAAAAGAGTCAACCCCCTTATCTTAAATTGCAATGCTTTCACACCGAAAGGCACCATTCATTTCATTGCAGAGAAACCCGACAACAATCGTTTCACGTCACAATAGCTTCGCTGTTTGTTTACTTTATTTTGATAATTTAGTATTTAGTATAGTTTGAGTTGTGTTTCTCCGCTTATTTCCCTAGATATTAGCCAGGGATAAGTGACTAGGCGTGTTATTATTAATTATGTGACTGCCCGGGCGGGGCCACGTTAGTTTCACCCATTCAGGTCATCTCGGACAAAACACTGGTCGATGGCGTCTACCACTCAGCCTTTCGTATGTCCGTCGTAGACAAGACAACTCCTCCAAAATGTTCACATATAGTCTACATTCGCCCTTCGATCGCTGCTGCGTTTTGCCGACACCTCGGAAAAAGGTGGCTCCAAATACCAAAATATATAGTTAGTAGCCGGGCAGCGGTTAATTTGCCTGTCTGTTGTGGTGCGCTATGGATCTATTTTTTGGCTTTGGTTTGTTGTTGTGCAACGGGTAGGTGCGGCCGGGCCCTAGTGGGATGAGTGCCCACGGCGCAGGAGTCAGCCGATGGCGGCCGAGAAAGGCATACTTACCTGGTACGGGAGGCACCGTGATCCGCAAGGCGGTCCTCCCAGGGTGAGGCCTTTCCATTGCACCTAGGTTTGGCTGACCCCTGCGATCGCCCCAAATGTGGGCGACTCGAGTACGTAATTTCTTAGTGTGGGGGACTGCGTTCGCGCTTTCCCCTGTTAATTCAATATGAAAAGAGTCAACCCCCTTATCTTAAATTGCAATGCTTTCACACCGAAAGGCACCATTCATTTCATTGCAGAGAAACCCGACAACAATCGTTTCACGTCACAATAGCTTCGCTGTTTGTTTACTTTATTTTGATAATTTAGTATTTAGTATAGTTTGAGTTGTGTTTCTCCGCTTATTTCCCTAGATATTAGCCAGGGATAAGTGACTAGGCGTGTTATTATTAATTATGTGACTGCCCGGGCGGGGCCACGTTAGTTTCACCCATTCAGGTCATCTCGGACAAAACACTGGTCGATGGCGTCTACCACTCAGCCTTTCGTATGTCCGTCGTAGACAAGACAACTCCTCCAAAATGTTCACATATAGTCTACATTCGCCCTTCGATCGCTGCTGCGTTTTGCCGACACCTCGGAAAAAGGTGGCTCCAAATACCAAAATATATAGTTAGTAGCCGGGCAGCGGTTAATTTGCCTGTCTGTTGTGGTGCGCTATGGATCTATTTTTTGGCTTTGGTTTGTTGTTGTGCAACGGGTAGGTGCGGCCGGGCCCTAGTGGGATGAGTGCCCACGGCGCAGGAGTCAGCCGATGGCGGCCGAGAAAGGCATACTTACCTGGTACGGGAGGCACCGTGATCCGCAAGGCGGTCCTCCCAGGGTGAGGCCTTTCCATTGCACCTAGGTTTGGCTGACCCCTGCGATCGCCCCAAATGTGGGCGACTCGAGTACGTAATTTCTTAGTGTGGGGGACTGCGTTCGCGCTTTCCCCTGTTAATTCAATATGAAAAGAGTCAACCCCCTTATCTTAAATTGCAATGCTTTCACACCGAAAGGCACCATTCATTTCATTGCAGAGAAACCCGACAACAATCGTTTCACGTCACAATAGCTTCGCTGTTTGTTTACTTTATTTTGATAATTTAGTATTTAGTATAGTTTGAGTTGTGTTTCTCCGCTTATTTCCCTAGATATTAGCCAGGGATAAGTGACTAGGCGTGTTATTATTAATTATGTGACTGCCCGGGCGGGGCCACGTTAGTTTCACCCATTCAGGTCATCTCGGACAAAACACTGGTCGATGGCGTCTACCACTCAGCCTTTCGTATGTCCGTCGTAGACAAGACAACTCCTCCAAAATGTTCACATATAGTCTACATTCGCCCTTCGATCGCTGCTGCGTTTTGCCGACACCTCGGAAAAAGGTGGCTCCAAATACCAAAATATATAGTTAGTAGCCGGGCAGCGGTTAATTTGCCTGTCTGTTGTGGTGCGCTATGGATCTATTTTTTGGCTTTGGTTTGTTGTTGTGCAACGGGTAGGTGCGGCCGGGCCCTAGTGGGATGAGTGCCCACGGCGCAGGAGTCAGCCGATGGCGGCCGAGAAAGGCATACTTACCTGGTACGGGAGGCACCGTGATCCGCAAGGCGGTCCTCCCAGGGTGAGGCCTTTCCATTGCACCTAGGTTTGGCTGACCCCTGCGATCGCCCCAAATGTGGGCGACTCGAGTACGTAATTTCTTAGTGTGGGGGACTGCGTTCGCGCTTTCCCCTGTTAATTCAATATGAAAAGAGTCAACCCCCTTATCTTAAATTGCAATGCTTTCACACCGAAAGGCACCATTCATTTCATTGCAGAGAAACCCGACAACAATCGTTTCACGTCACAATAGCTTCGCTGTTTGTTTACTTTATTTTGATAATTTAGTATTTAGTATAGTTTGAGTTGTGTTTCTCCGCTTATTTCCCTAGATATTAGCCAGGGATAAGTGACTAGGCGTGTTATTATTAATTATGTGACTGCCCGGGCGGGGCCACGTTAGTTTCACCCATTCAGGTCATCTCGGACAAAACACTGGTCGATGGCGTCTACCACTCAGCCTTTCGTATGTCCGTCGTA